>OY482672.1:3289798-5689798 GCA_960531455.1 Urophora cardui | reverse complement strand
CACCAATAACCCAAAAAAATAAATATTACGTGCGTTTTGCAACAACCAGCGGCAAACAAGTTGATTCTCTGTGACGTAAGTGAAAACTTTCACTTACAAACGAATAATTTTCATGTGTTTGTATGCCGCGCTGCAATATGTTGGGTTTTCCAGAAATCTATGTAACTATAATTTACTATAACTTCATAATGCATACAATGAAAAAAGTTTTATTTTTTTTGCGTTAATCGATTAAACAATTAAAATATCAAGGATTTAGCACAAGCAGTAAGAATTGTTGACAAAAAAAAAATGCTAACGAAAGGAATAGCTTCTATATTTTATGAGTCATAAATTATGACATTCGTACGCAAGAGTCATTATGTGCACAATTTTAATGTGTTTTTCGTGATTTCGAGGCATTAATGACATCAAATGAGTAACTCATTGAATAAGTACTAAGAAACACAATAGGACAAAGGAAGTTAAGCAGCAGCAACAAAGTGACACAAAAGCGTATAGAAACTGGAATGTGTGTACAACAAGGCTAACCCTGCGAAAATTATTGGACTACTTGGTACTTTTGGCCCAAAGTCAACTATCTACAAGCTTGTCACATGTATTTAATCATTGGGCTAGTGCCATGCAGGTACACTATCCTATTTTGCTACGACCATCGCTTGTTTTTTCACGATCATTGCTCGTTTTGACGATCGCCCTACAGTGTCACAACAAAATAGCCCAAAACTAGAAACATTTCATATAAAAAAATTGTCCAATTGACATTGCGATATCCTAGAAGAGGACTGGAAGGGCCTGTATAACAGCTAAGAGTAGCCACGGCAAGTTAGTTTATAAACTAGTTTGATGCAATGGAGAGCGGACCAGCCACAGCAAACCAATTCAGAAACCACCTATGAGGGTATGCAATTTTCATTTTTAATTTTCTTATTGGTAAATTATTTTATTTTAATTTTGTAATACTTATTTATAATCATTATTTTAATGCCTTTCATACGTACATACGTATATGTAAGAGAAATTAGTAATTTAAGGAATATTTTAATAATAATAATAATAATAATAATAATAATAATAATAATAATAATAATAATAATAATAATAATAATAATAATAATAATAATAATAATAATAATAATAATAATAATAATAATAATAATAATAATAATAATAATAATAATAATAATAATAATAATAATAATAATAATAATAATAATAATAATAATAATAATAATAATAATAATAATAATAATAATAATAATAATAATAATAATAATAATAATAATAATAATAATAATAATAATAATAATAATAATAATAATAATAATAATAATAATAATAATAATAATAATAATAATAATAATAATAATAATAATAATAATAATAATAATAATAATAATAATAATAATAATAATAATAATAATAATAATAATAATAATAATAATAATAATAATAATAATAATAATAATAATAATAATAATAATAATAATAATAATAATAATAATAATAATAATAATAATAATAATAATAATAATAATAATAATAATAATAATAATAATAATAATAATAATAATAATAATAATAATAATAATAATAATAATAATAATAATAATAATAATAATAATAATAATAATAATAATAATAATAATAATAATAATAATAATAATAATAATAATAATAATAATAATAATAATAATAATAATAATAATAATAATAATAATAATAATAATAATAATAATAATAATAATAATAATAATAATAATAATAATAATAATAATAATAATAATAATAATAATAATAAAAATAATAATAATAATAATAATAATAATAATAATAATAATAATAATAATAATAATAATAATAATAATAATAATAATAATAATAATAATAATAATAATAATAATAACAATAATAATAATAATAATAATAATAATAATAATAATAATAATAATAATAATAATAATAATAATAATAATAATAATAATAATAATAATAATAATAATAATAATAATAAAAATAATAATAATAATAATAATAATAATAATAATAATAATAATAATAATAATAAAAATAATAATAATAATAATAATAATAATAATAATAATAATAATAATAATAATAATAATAATAATAATAATAATAATAATAATAATATTAATATTAATAATAATAATAATAATAATAATAATAATAATAATAATAATAATAATAATAATAATAATAATAATAATAATAATAATAATAATAATAATAATAATAATAATAATAATAATAATAATAATAATAATAATAATAATAATAATAATAATAATAATAATAATAATAATAATAATAATAATAATAATAATAATAATAATAATAATAATAATAATAATAATAATAATAATAATAATAATAATAATAATAATAATAATAATAATAATAATAATAATAATAATAATAATAATAATAATAATAATAATAATAATAATAATAATAATAATAATAATAATAATAATAATAATAATAATAATAATAATAATAATAATAATAATAATAATAATAATAATAATAATAATAATAATAATAATAATAATAATAATAATAATAATAATAATAATAATAATAATAATAATAATAATAATAATAAAAATAATAATAATAATAATAATAATAATAATAATAATAATAATAATAATAATAATAATAATAATAATAATAATAATAATAATAATAATAATAATAATAATAATAATAATAATAATAATAATAATAATAATAATAATAATAATAATAATAATAATAATAATAATAATAATAATAATAATAATAATAATAATAATAATAATAATAATAATAATAATAATAATAATAATAATAATAATAATACAATGGCGATATTATAAATCTGACGAGTTTTATGGCCGAGCTTCTCTCCCCATTTCAAGGTGTGCTCCGTTTTATTTTTCCTACCAATTGGGTGGACCTACAGTTTTATGCCGACTCCGAACGGCGAATGCATTTTTTGTGAGAAGCTTTTTCATGGCAGAAATGCACTCGGAGGGTATGCCGCCCACTGCCGAGGGGTGACCGCTGCTCTTAAAAAACCCAATAATTGGATTTTACTAATTAGAAAAATTGTTTTGGTGTTTTGCTCGGACCGTGGTTTGAACCCGAGACCTCTGGCATATGTAGCAGGCGAGCACTCTACCCACTGCAACAGTGGTAGTGGTCCTGTCCTAGGACATCGCAATGTTAATTGGATCAATTTTGTTATATGAAATATGGCAGTTTAGGGACTACTTTATTGCCACAAGCGACTGGTTTATACATGTTTGTATAGATTAGTTCCGTAGTCTGCAGTCAAAGGCACACTAAATCAAACACATGCATACATACCCTGTAGGGAAAATCTCTAGTTCAGAACTAGGTCGCTTCTAGTGCATTTTTCGACACTATTAGTGCGAGCTAAATCTCTTTTGCATGTTATCAACTGGCGAATTTAACACGGCGATGTCCTAGGCGGTGTCAATTGTCACTCTCTGCACTACATTTTCGATAGTTCCGAACTGGTACTAAATTCTACAGTTTACACTAGTTCGTTTATTGGTACATTTTCGATAGTTCCGAACTAGTACTAAATTCTACAGTTTACACTAGTTCGTTTATTGGCACAATTTCTATAGTTCTGAACTAGCTACAAGTATCTACAAATTCTACAGTTTTACATCTGCCGCTTAAGTTCAGCCTTTGACACACTTCATGCAAGTGGCGCGATGGCCGACTGGCAAACGCATGTGCCTTTCAATCTGAGGGGCGCGGGTTCGAATCCTGTCGGTGTCAAGGTGGATGATAATTTTTTTTTTATTTTTTTTTAACTAATATTTTTTTTTTATTTATTTATTTAATAAAAACACTACTCGACACCAAAAATCACCAAGAATAAAATAATACTTTTCTAAAGCGAAATTTTACGCTGATTCCGAATATCATCTCCATTTTTTTGTGGCAGACCCAGTTTTTGAGATATTGGTAAAAATGTGGAAAAAGCCATATATGCAAGACATTGCATCACATAAGTGCATCAAAAAGTTTTATTAGACATCGTGGCGATTTGACATCTAGGAAGTGCTGGTATTAAAAGCTCCAGCAAACATTTTTTGCCTTCACACTCCAAAATTGGTCAAGTAGTTTGGTTACAATGGCAAAAATAATGAAAAAAAATTTGAAAAAAAAATCGAATTTTTTTAAAGAAATTTCATATTCGACTGTCCTAAAATCAGAAAAATTGTATGAGCCCGCCTATCTTATAGGGAATTTAATTGTGAACATTATAAGACTAATTGTGCGATAATCGGATGTACCGTTATTTATATTTATCTATTTTTATTGAAAGTCCTTAACCAAAAATTTTCCGGAAGAGTAAAATTTCAATAACAAAATTGCGTTTATTCGTAAAACTTTATTAAGGAGTAATACTCAAGATTATTTCATTCCATTTATTACGTGGTTTGAAGTGCACAATATCTCTCAAAATAGCGATTAATAGGAAAAAAATTAATTGAATAAAAAAATATCTGCATTTCGCCATTTTAAAGAGATGATGAATAATGAGCGATGTGAGTTAGTACTTTTGACTACTCTTTTGTGATTTTCTGCATTTGTTACACGTATGATTGTCCAAAAAATAGTCTCCAATCATATCCTCGTACAAATATCGTCATTCAAAAACTATTGAGTCCTGATGAAATCTCTCACCCTGTTCATCACTTTTAGCACCTAACCTTGTAGGGAAATTATCAATATGTTAATGCTAGAAATGAATTTTAGGCGGTATATTACTTTCCTTGCTATATAGTTTTGCAATAAAGCAGCTTTTTGTTAACTAGAAATCCACAAACGGAACAAAAGTTCTAACTATTTCACGATAGATCGTGTGCTTTTTGTTACTGCTTGCACCAGTTTTTAACAAACTGTTTGTGGATATCTAGGTAACAAAAAGTTACTTTATTGCAAATGATAGTAATATGCAAATTCCTTCACATCTTCATAATTCCCTACAAACATAGGTGCTGAAAGAGATGAACATGGTGAGAGATTTCATCAGGACTTATGCCTGGGACACACATGTGTTATGAATATCACAATATCAATACTCTGATTTTGACTATACTACGAATCATACGTGTAACAAATGCAGAAAATCACAAAAGAGTAGTCAAAAGTACTTACTCACATCGCTCATTATTTATCCTTTCTTTAAAATGGCTAAATGCAGATATTTTTTTATTCAAATAATTTTTTTTCCTATTAATCGCTATTTTGAGAGATATTGTGCACTTCAAACCACGTAATAAATGGAATGAAATAATCTTGAGTATTACTCCTTAATAAAGTTTTACGAATAAACGCAATTTTGTTATTGAAATTTTACTCTTCCGGAAAATTTTTGGTTAAGGACTTTCAATAAAAATAGATAAATATAAATAACGGTACATCCGATTATCGCACAATTAGTCTTATAATGTTCACAATTAAATTCCCTATAAGATAGGCGGGCTAGCTTTTTGTCCCTCATACAATTTTTCTGATTTTAGGACAGTCGAATATGAAATTTCTTTAAAAAAATTCGATTTTTTTCAAATTTTTTTTCATTATTTTTGCCATTGTAACCAAACTACTTGACCAATTTTGGAGTGTGAAGGCAAAAAATGTTTGCTGGAGCTCTCTCTACCAGCACTTCCTAGATGTCAAATCGCCACGATGTCTAATAAAACTTTTTGATGCACTTATGTGATGCAATGTCTTGCATATATGGCCTTTTCCACATTTTTACCAATACCTCAAAAACTGGGTCTGCCACAAAAAAATGGAGATGATATTCGGAATCAGCGTAAAATTTCGCTTTAGAAGAGTATTATTTCATTTTTGGTGGTTAAAGTTGATCAAAATTTGTCGAGTAGTGAAATTTGCAATAATATTTAAAAAGTAATAAATAAAAAAAAATTAAAAATGAGCCTGAGGAAAAGCATAATTAAGGGAACATTTCATTTCATACAAGATGCAAATAGAAAACTCTTTATATAAAATGCTTCACTAAACATCTGAGAAATGCAGAAATATACAAGGCCGACGGCAATTGAACGAACGAAAAATTTTCATAGAATTTTTGTCACTTCGAAATTGCATACAAATCAAAGTGTGTCTTATAATGGTAACTCAATTCACTCCTTCTGAACTGGTGAGGGTCTAACTACAATTGATCTAGTTCCCTTTTGACACCTTTTCGCTAGTTTGGAACTAGAAATTTTGCTCACTAGTTATTGAGTTCCCTGCAGTGTACCTACGCATATGTTAAATGTATAAGAACCGCTAATTGCCACAACTAACTGGTTAGTAAAAACTTCGTAAGAAAATGTAGTTAAAAATGCTGCTTAGGCATTAATGTCCCATGGGGTCCATAAATGTCTATAAATTGCATGCTAAAATACATATATACATACATACGTATATGTGTATCAGTTACAGTATGTTACGAGTATTCATACATATGTGGGTATGTAGATACTTGTGGAATCGATTTGTAGATACTTGTGGAGATTTGGAAGGCTGAAATAAAAGCAAACATCAACTCTACACATATGTATGTACTTAGTTTTATATATTTATTTGTTTTGCCTTCTGTAGAGTTAAATGCTTAGGTATATATGTAAATACATATGCATTTTTCTTTGACCCCGAAAGTTTCGAATGAAAAACAATTACGTTCAGTGATAAAAAGTTTTTCTTTTCCTTATTTTTTTTGAGCATTTTTGCCAACAAACAACAAGTTGTATGATTTTCGTTAAAGTAAATCAAAGTTTTCGTATTGTTCAAGTCATAGGTGATCATTGCCTATTCACTTGAATCACATTTGTTTCTCTTTTCCCCCCAGACACAGGCAAATATACAAATTCGCGTAGCTTCCCCCTTCCATAAGAAATTGGAAATTACCAGGGACCGTAACGATTATCATTTTTATAAAAAAATCATTTTTAATCGTTATAATTTGATTTTTATTTTTTCGATGAATTTTGATCGATATTGTATGATTTTTATTTTTTCGATCAAAAATAATTTTTATTATTGGATTTAAATTTTTCCGATTATAATAAACTCTAAAAACTTGTTTTTTTTTTTGCAAATTTTGTTCTCAAATAGAACTGCGCCAATGTTGGCACAATTATCAACTTCAAGCCATCAAATATAGGATTCACTACCGTTTGAAAAAGTTTACTATGATCGGAGAAAAAATAAAAAAATATTGATTAAAGTTGATCGGAAAAATTTAAATCCAATTATAACAATTATTTTTGATCGAAAAATAAAAATCATAAAATATCGATCAAGTTTCATCGGAAAAATTTAAATTCAATAATAAAAATTATTTTTGATCGAAAAAATAAAAATCATAAAATATCGATCAAGTTTCATCGGAAAAATTTAAATTCAATAATAAAAATTATTTTTGATCGAAAAAATAAAATTCGTAAATAATGGTTATTTAAAAATTTAAAAAATAAAAATCTTTAGAATAAAGATGAGCTCATATTTGGATAGAATGTGCTAAAATCATTGTATCGGCATACTTGCATTTTATTGTTAACGAAGTTTTCATAATGATTTTTTCATCCGAAGAAATGAAAATAACGATTAAAATCGGTCCCTGGAAATTACACTAACAAACTGAAAATAAATTTTTTTGGAAGTTGTATACTCATTACATTTTATCGTTTGATTTGTCAAATTTTCAAGTGAATTTAAAAAAATATATAAAAAACAAGTAAGGAAGCCTAAGTTCGAGTGGAATTGAACATTAGATACTCAGCTGTATGCTTTCATTGTTTGTTTGCGTTTGATGGAAACACGGTGTAGGTACTTTATATAAATCGAGTGCTGCATAAAGTGGGCGTAGCCACGCCCATTTTCTAAATTTTTATCAGTCATCCAACTAAGCTTATGAATATTATTCTTTGTGCAAAATTTCATCCCTTTATGAGTTACAAAGATGTCACGTTACAAATTCTCAAAGGGTGTTCTAGAAATATCTTTGTTAAAAAGTAGGCGTGGTCATAAACCGATTTCAATAAATTTTTGCGTGTCTATTAACATAGGTTATATAAGTGTATAAACCAAGTTTCGTCATAATATCTCAATTATTTGTCGAGTTATGGGCTCCGAAATCTCGTTGATTCCTTTGTCTGAAAAGAGGCGGTGCCACGCCCATTTTCCGAAATTTTTCTATTTTTTGTTTCCGACCTATTGTAGAACTCATGCCACAAAATTTCAATGAATTATCTTTATATTTGACAAAGATATCGCTTAAAATGTTTTTATTAGGCCACTTTATAAGACCCATATATAAAAGTGGGCGTGGTCGTCAACCGATTTTGGCAATTTTTCGTCCAACCATTTGCCTAAGTAAGTGTATCACGCCTACCAAATTTCATCGATATATCTTCAACGGTTTCTGAGTTATGACTCATAAAACTTTCAATGTTTGCCCCTTAATAAGTGGGCGTGGCACCGCCCATTTTCCAAAATTTCACCATATTTCTTCATAAGGGCCTGAGCTCAATACGTGTGTGAAATTTTATCACTCTAGCTCTATTAATGACTGAGATACAAAATTTCCGATTTTTACTATATAGGGGAGGTGGGCGTGGTCATGGTCCGATTTCCCCCATTTTCAATACCATCCGTTCCTGTCTTGATACCAACTTGCATTTCAAATTTCATCAAAATATCTCAATTTTTACGCGAGTTATCCTGCGTACGGACGGACGGACGGACGGACGGACGGACGGACGGACATGGCTCAATCGATTTCTCTTTTCACCCTGATCATTTTGATATATATAAGTCCATATCTATCTCGATTATTTCATTATGTTACAATCCACCGTTATGAAATCAAAATTATAATACTCTGTGTACTAGTACAGCTGAGTATAAATATATAAACCCCCTGTTAAAGCATATTCTTTCTTTTGCCGCTTACGTTATAAACCATAATATGATTCGATACTCTTATAACATGACATGTAGATACATTTTGTTTATACATAAATATGTATGTACGTGTTCGTAACTAAATTTAATACATGCATTTACACATAATATGTTGCTACATGAACTAATATTTAAGGTAAAATCTTATATTATTTTGCACATATCCTTCCGGGTTGGGTACGAAATGTTGAAAAGAAATTTCGAGAAAAAAAATGTCGAAAAGTTAAAATGTCGAAATAATGTAATTAATGATGTGTAAAATTCGCGCCAAGACTGGATTTTTTTGTTATTTTCGAGGGGTAGGGGGACTACCGCCACGGTGATGTCCTTCTTCGTAGTACACCCTTCAGCGTAGGCGGTCTTCGCCTTTATTTATTCATTTCATTTATTTAGATCAACATATTTTTTATAAAATATGGAATCTCTTAGATACCCCGTAGGGCGCATTATATCGAAGCCAACCCACCTACCGAAAATAAAGAAAAAATATTCCAAGTATTTTTCGACATTTTCGACATTTTTCGACATTTTAACTTTTCGACATTTTTTTTCGACATTTTGAAAATTTGAAAATTTCGACATTAGTTTTTCGAGATTTCGAGGGTATCCCAAAATTGTTTCATCGTACAATAAAAATTTACTTGAAGTTTGTAACTTTTTTAAATTTAACAAAAAATTTTCTGAATGCACAAGTAAATGTTTGTAGATGTATTAGAGTTTCCCCTTTCAATACGAGATCATTGAGCACCCTTGATTCAAGTATTGTGATATTGAGAAAAGATTTATTTTTGGAAGAAATGTGTAAATAACAATCAAATGTCCAATATTGAAAACTAAATGCATACAAATGTACATATATGTATATATTTGGATGAGATTTTATTGCTCTTTGCGAACCAAAAGTAAAGATATTTATGGTCAAAGAAGCCTCAAATCCTTTTCAAGATATTGGGCCATATTAATAAAATCCAAGCAAATGCTTTTACCAAAAATTTCAGAAATTCGACATTAATTTGTATGAACCAATTTTAGTAAAAGCTCTGAAATCTTAAGCAAAAGCAAATGCTTGGCTTTTATTAATATGGCCCATTGCCCAATGTCCTGTGCGTGGTTGCTTTTATCTCTTAGCATAGTTTTGAACCAAAAGTGGAGAAGAAACAGAAACAGCAGCTGTTGTCTCATTTGCACTTCAGTTGTGGGCAGGGTTGCCACTTTGAAATTTTTTTCCGACCAAATTCGTCTCAAAAACCTACCAAAATAGCTTTCAGCCGACCAAAAGTTTTTTTCACAAAATTCGTTTCATTTAAGCTCGTTTTTGAAAATTTATGTATTTTTATGTATTCATTTAACTGGTACATATGTATATAGGAACTTATACATATCACTAGTGCTTATTTCTAATTTGTTTGTGAGTTTGGTTTTATTAAAGAAAGTGTAGAAAATTTGCGCTCCGCTGCAGCAGAGCTGTGTGGAAGCGTAAGCAAATTAAAAATAAATTTTGTGAGCCCGCCAAAGCAATTTTCATTAAGCGCATTTTTCATCAAACTAAAAAATGAATAAAGGGTTTTCATGCGTATGCGTTCACCTTCTTTTATCCACTTTACACAAAACTCTGCCGAAGAGAAACACAAAAAGTATTCAAGCAAACTGTTGCTGTGAGAAAGAGACATGAATACATGAACTTTCAAAAGTTCTTTCAACAGTGTTGTGAAAAATCCAGCAAATCAGTGATGTTGCTTGAAGGAAGGTAAAAACCTACCAAAATTTAAATCGTGCGACCATCCGACCAACAGGAAAAAAACCGACCAGTTTTGGTAGGAAAAGCCCACTTATCATATCCCTGGTTGTGGGTTCGTGACATTAGGGGGGATAAACATAAACTGATGGCATATAAAAAATTAATCCGCAAATATAATCAAAAGTCTCAATCAATTTGAAAATATTAAGTAAATGGCATCTAGACTGTGCTGCTTATGCAAAGAGCAAACGAAATGTAGACTGATTAAGTGAATCGAGGTCAATTGCTAAAAACATTCAAATTTTATGGTAACTAAATAACATACGTAGATACATATACACATGTATGTATGTAGTTGAACGAAAATTGACGCGCAATGTAGAGCATTACGAATTTATGAACACCAAAAATAAAATAAGCTGTTCAGTTGATTGTACTAGCTGGAGTTATTCGAAATTTTAATACAGAAATTGTGGCCGCTGTAGTCCTCGCCTGCCATGCCAGAGGTCTCGGGTTCAAACCCCAGCCACTAAAAAAATTTTTCTAATTAGTAAAAATCCAATTATTAGTTTTTTTAAGAGCAGCGGTCACCTCTCGGCAGTGGACGGCATACCCTCCGAGTGTATTTCTGCAAAGAATGCATTCGCCGTTCGGAGCCGGCACAAAACTGTAGGTCCACCCAATTATTAGAAAAACAAAAATGAGCACACCTCGAATTGGAAGGGAAGCTCGGCCATTAAACTCGTCAGAGTTATAATAGCGCCATTGTATTATATTATTGTATTGTATTAATACACAAATTGTACTATTTTGCAAAAACGTATTCCAATGTTCGAATTGCAAAGGAAAAACGTGCTTCATTAAATTTTACTGCTGAGTTTACATATATTGTATATATATATGTATATGTACGTCAACTGCTTGGTAGCTTAACAAAAAAAAACACCGAAAAATAATAACGTTCTCGAAATGGAATGAAGTAGCTTTGAATTTGAAAAAGAACTCAAAATAAAGCGAATTTAAATGGCCTAAACGCATAAAAACGAATTTTCAATCAATTTTTTTGCTGCTTTAGCTTCTGTGAATTCACCTCCAATATTTTTTGGGCAATCTCAAGCAATAAATGGAGGTCATCATGGAAATATTATTTTTTACCATAATATGCTCATATATGTACATACCCAGCGGTCAAATCAACTAGGTGGACGTAAACTAGCTTTCTACACTATTAGTTTAGCGACTTTTAAGCATTTCAAGTACGTCATTGTCCTAGAAAATGACAATGATGAACCTGTGCTTTGCATCGTAACACTATTCTGACTGATATAACGCATAGTTCTGAAATTTTACTGCCTATTTTGCGATATATGTACATTAGATGCGTTTTTTTCGGCAAAGTTTCTCAGATCTTCCCTCCGGCCACAGAATATGAAAATAGGATGTTTTAGGATAAATAAGCTAATTTTTATTTTTTTTTTTAGGAAGAAAACTGAGTTGGCTACTCCAAAAACAGCGATTTTTTTTAAAAATTCCATAATAGGTTTAGACTCATATATGAAAAAAATACAGAATTAAAAATAAAAAAACAAAAGATATAAATTCTCATGTAGAATTAACGGCTTAATCGAATGGTGTACTCTGTTTTTTAGTGCGAGCCATAGGGAAGGTACCAAGATCGCCTAAATTGGAATTTTATTTTTTTTAGTCACGTATTTTCAATTTTGGACCCGGGCATTTTCAAGATACCTTAAATTTCTTTTTAATCTAAATATACAGGAATCTGCTCAAATTAATGCAGTTTTCAGAAAAGTTTATTTGATCCAAATCGAGCTTTTTTCATCCAAGCTACTTTGGTTTAAGTGAAAGATTCCAAAATCACTTTCAGATTTCTGTATATTTTGATTAAAAATATCATCTTGAAAATTCCCGGGTCCAAACTTGAAAATCCGTGACTAAAAAAAATAAAATTCCACTTTAGGCGGTCTTGGTACCTTCCCTATGGCTCGCACTAAAAAACTGAGTACACCATTAGATTAAGCCGTTAAATTTACATGAGAATATGTATCTTTTGTTTTTTTTTTTATAGAATTTAAAAAAAATCGCTATTTTTGGATTAGCCCACTCAGTTTTTTTCTAAAAAAAATAAAAATCAGCTTAGTTATCCTACAACATCCTATTTTCATATTCTGTGGCCGGAGGGAAGATCTGAGAAACTTTGCCGAAAAAAAACGCATCTAATGTACATATGTATGTCAAAGCAAACGCTCATAAAAAAGTTTGTTGGGTAAATTAAAATGAAATTAATGCAAATACAAAATAACATTCCGTTCTAGCATTTACTTACTTGCCTGCTTCGTGTGCACGCTAATCACCAAAACTTTTATTTATTCGCATTCTTATTTTAATGACATCTGGAATATATGTATGTACATAAATGTTTGTAATAAAATTATTTATGGGCTTGCTTAGTAATGGTTTATGTTTCAACTTTTCGACAAGTGAGAAAATTAATTGCAAAAAATTAGTTACAACAAAAAGCAACATATGTATGTAGGTATACACAAACAAAAAAAGCAGTTGGCAAAAATATTTTTGACAACAATCAGCAAAATAAATGAAGACTTAAAAGGCGAAAGAAAAGGAGGAGAAAAGAAAACAATAAATAAAAAACAAACAGCAACTCGTAAAAAATACCCTTGAGGCAACAATGGCCGCTTTTCTTGGTCTAGTCGACGTTGGACGTGTTACTTTGTTTTCCATGAAGATTACAATAGCCCAAAGCGGCCTATGAACTTTAGGGCATTGGCAATTTTATTAATACTTATCACAATAAAAGAAGACGAGTAAAACTCTCCGCTGTTGTGCTTTTATACATACATATTATTTATATTTTGTTATATAGTGTTTATTTTTATGTCAATACACTTGTGTACATATGTACCTACATCTATATATATAAAAATGGTTTGGTATTTAATTGAAACGCTAAAACTTGAAAACGGCTGAACCAAATCAAATACTTCCTTAGGGGGGTTTGTTTGTTGTTACCTCGCGAAGGTTTAGTCGAAGAATAAATTTAAAAATGTTAGGGGGGCATGTCACCTCCCATACAACCTTAATTTGTAAAGCTGATTATCTCTAAAACGGTTTAAGGAAGGGAGCTGAAAATTGGTATAGAGGTAGGTGATATCAAAACCCTTCTCACTCAGAAAAGCGGGGGTTGTCAGAAAAGGGGGCGTGGCACCTATCATACAACCTTAATTTTTCAAGCTAATTATCTCTAAAACAGTTCAAGGTAGGGAGCTGAAAATTGGTATAGAGGTAGGTGATATCAAACAATTTCTCACTCAGAAAAGTGGGGGTTATCATAAAAGGGGGAGTGGCACCTCCCATACAACCTTAATTTTTAAAGCTGATTATCTCTATAACGGTCTTCTCACTCAGAAAAGTGGGGGTTATCATAAAAGGGGGCGTGGCACCTCCCATACAACCTTAATTTTTAAAGCTGATTATCTCTAAAATTGTTTACGCTAGGGGTTTGGAAATGGGTGTGGAGATAAACGATAACAATTCCATATTAACGCAAAATAATAGGAGTTATACGAAAAGGGGGCGTGGCACCTCCCAACAACACTTAATTTTTTAAGCTGAATATCTTTAAAAGGATTTAAGTCAGAGACCTGGAAATTGGTACAGAGCTATATGATATCAAAAGAATTTTTGCGCATAAAAGTGTAGGTTATCGGAAAAGGGGGCGAGGCGTTTAAGGTTGGGACCTGAAAATTGGTCAGGAGATTGACGATATCAATAGCGTGCTTATGAAAAAAACAGTGGTTTGGGGAAAAGGGGGCGTTGCACCTCCCATGCGTTCTTAATTTTTAAGGCTAAATATCCTTAAAAGCGCTCATGACATGTACATAGAAATCACTATGCAGATATACGATATCAATACCATGTTCACCAAAAAAAAAAAAGATTTATCGGAAAATGGGGCATTGAACCTCCCATACGTACTAAACTTTTGAGGCTGAATATATCTAAAAGGGTTGGAGGAGGGGCCTGAAAACCATTATGGAGGTATACTATATCAATCCTCTTACTTACTTAGTGAAAATAAATATCCGGAACAGAAAACTAAAAATGTTGTGTATCGTGCAGCCTTAAACTGAATACTAAAATTATATATTTTTGTAGTTGTATACACAATGAAGTAGTGAAAAATCGTTAATTTTCTATTAAAAATAATACCGGTGTAATAACAATTTTTGAAATGAAATTAATAAAAAAATCTATTTTGGGCAGAACGAAGTTTGCCGGGTCAGCTAGTATGTATATGTATGTACCTATATGAATAGGTCTGCAGCGTATGAATAAACTTGTAATTGCTTATATATACTCGTATTCTTCTGTGTTTATTTTTTAATGCTGCTGACTTTGCTTTGCTTTCATATAAATATGTATGCATCTCTGTGTATGTTTATATCAAGGATGGGCATTTTTCAACTACCACTCAAATTGAGTGGTAATTAAATCCTGATTTTAACTACCACTCAATTTGAGATTTAATTCGTGATTTAATCCTGAATTTAACTACCACTCAATTTGAGTGGTAGTTAAAATCAGATATTTAACTACCACTCAGGTTTGAGTGGTAGTTGCAGGCTGAGTGCACTCAAAATTAGTTGAATCATGCCCAACCCTGGTTTATATATAGTAAATCTGTACAAAGTGCCTTTCAGCAGCAAAATTCGTGACTCCCTATAATTGTACATGCCTACAATAATTGTCAAAGAAAAAACCTATTATTATTATTATAGTTTTTCTTTCTCTGACAAATTTCCTCTACATGAAAAGTGTAGCGCTAGATTTCTTGTTCAACTATTAAAAGGGCTCACGTAAATCGTGGTAATAAATCAACGAAAAAAATGATAAATTGATTTTCAAGTAGAAAATTGCAGGCATTTAATTTCTTCTTGTACATTTTTGTATATCCTGGCACTTAAATAAGATGGGATAATCACGCCATGAAGTAGGTAAATGTAAGAGCAAATCAAATTTTGCAGAAACAAAATACCTACTTGCCTTTATCCCACGGCCACTTAAATACCTTCAATGAAAGTAAATACTGTTATTTAAAGTGATTTATTAAACACGCCCAAAGAGAAAACACACGTTTGCTAAATTTTTGGTGTGTGATACTTGAATTCGAGAAACACGTGAGTAAAACAGTTCAAACCAAATAAATCCATTTTGTTATAAAAATACAATGCAAAATTATTTCTTAAAAGCTTAGCTATGCAGCAGCGCCAGCAACAACATGCACACTT
Source organism: Urophora cardui (assembly GCA_960531455.1). NCBI lineage: Eukaryota > Metazoa > Arthropoda > Insecta > Diptera > Tephritidae > Urophora > Urophora cardui. The sequence continues at coordinate 5,673,703 of OY482672.1, read as the reverse complement.
TCATCTAAGAAGGAGCACAAGTTTACCACGTATGTACAAATTAGGGAATCAAATTTTTCCGATTTTTACGATCCCGGGATTTTCGAGTTTTTTTTTTTAATTCCGGGATTTATCCCGGGATTTGGACTTTAATTACACAGGCCGACAAAATTTCCCGAAAATTTTCTAACTCAAATAAAATTCTACTTTTCTAAAGGATTTCGGTGCGCTGATTCTGAATCTGAAGTCGGATTTTCGGCAATACGTGTAGGTTTTGAGATATTCATGTCCAAAGAGACGAAAAATGCGATTTTTTGCTATATTCACTGCTCAATCTGTTAAATTACTTACTTTCATTAAAAGATGATTGCAGCTATTGAAAGAACGATCATTTCTCTTGAAAACAGCGCTTTGCTTTTTCGGGTATCTTATTCAGATATCTACATTGTCTTTAAAATAAATGATCGTGCTTTCAATAAATGATGTAATCAGTTTTTAATGAAAGTGAGTAATTTTAAAAATATTGAGGAGTGAATATGGCCACAAACTGCGTTTTTCGCCTCTTTGGACATGAATATCTCAAAAACTACACCGAAATCATTTTGAAACGTAGAATTTTATTTCTGTCACAAAAATTTTTCGACAAGTATTATTTTCCAACATTTGGGGTTGAAAAAAGTAAATACATTTTTAGACAAACGCTACAACTTTAAAATGCAAAGAAAAAATAGATTTTTATTGCTATTTTTTATTATTTCATTAGTAACAAAATAAAATAGGAAAGCAAAATCATGCGTATTATTTAATAATACCTAAGAGTTACTTTAAAAAGCACAACCAACAACGAAAATTACATACATTTCGTGAACAAAACATTTGCCTTTGCAGTTGGTACTTTTAGGATATTAATAAAAAGGCTTGCAATCATTTGATAATTTCCAATACAAATTTTTTTAGAATTTAACGACGCACTTTGTTTAAGCGAATATTTCCAAGCTTGCCGAAAAATTCAGAAAATTAATGCAACTTCTGAATAGATAAATATCGGAGGCAAAATTTTGATATGAGTTCCGAGTATGATATGAGTTCCGAGTATGCAGCAGAGTGTTGTAAGACTATCAAGTCTAATTAAAATTTTGTTTCCATTCTCTTCCATTATTTACTTTCCATGTGGGAAAATTCCAAAAAACATTTGAGAAATAAATTACCAAAAATCAGGAAATAGAAATTATCAAATGAATTTTGCCACCTAACGTACGTTTCCTTACAACGCGTACTTCAACATAAAAAAATTTTATTATTAAAAAAATATCAAAAATTTTAATCCTTACTTTGACTAATGAACTTTTTTATTCTAGCAAAAATTTCGCACTTTCTTCCGGCTGTCACATTTTTTTGTTCTCTTCCACACAGACTCAACAGTTTTTTTAAACGGTTTTATTTAGCTCACCCCGTTTGTTTTATTTATTATTATTTATTCTTGGGTCAAATTTAGTAATTCAAATTTCACCCTCTTCCTGTCAACCGATTAATCTGAAATTTTGTACACATGTATAACCCCGATGACAATGCAATATTATGAAAAAAAAAATTCCGATAGGTGGCGCGTGGGTCGCTATATTTACAAAAATCGCATTTATGGTCCGATTTGGCTGAAATTCGGAACATGTATTACTACCTTGAAAGGAAATATTTTCGTAAAAAAAACTTCCAATAGGTGGCGCGTGGGTCGCTATATTTACAATAAAAACTAAAAACTAGAAAATAAAAATAGGTAAAAAAACTTTTTAAGTTAAACGGTTTTATGTTATACATACATTGCAATGTTTAAGATAAATGTACTAAAAACCAAAAAATAATAAAATAGATACAGTCGTGGGAATTATAAACATAGCATAGACTAGACTAAAATAAAACCGTGGGGCACGTCAATTGTCTACAAATTATCGACTTAATGTGCGATAGAAGAATCGTTTAATTCGTCGTTAGGCAGTTGGCCCGCAGACGGTGAGGAAATTACTTACTATTTTCTTGCTCATGGAAATTCCAATAGTTATACACTCCATGTTAATAAAAGAGATGTTTCAACTAGTTTATCGTTGGACATTCACACGAGGAATCGTTTCACTGCTCGTAGTTTGTCTTTAATCGACAAAACATATGATAAAAGTACTACTCGCTCACCACTATGAAACCCTAAAACTCGCTTATAATCGAGCTTGCTAGCTTTTTTCCACATTCTAGCCCTACTTATCACACGTCCATCGTTGTCGGTTGAACAACTGCCTAATTATAATGTAACATTACAAAACAAACATTTTAATCAACGATTGTAGACAATTGACGTGCCCCACGGTTTTATTTTAGTCTAGTCTATGCTATGTTTATAATTCCCACGACTGTATCTATTTTATTATTTTTTGGTTTTTAGTACATTTATCTTAAACATTGCAATGTATGTATAACATAAAACCGTTTAACTTAAAAAGTTTTTTTTTACCTATTTTTATTAGGGATGTTTGTTCTAATGACAAAATATTTATTTATTTATTTATTACAATGAAATATACTTATAAACAGAGCTGGGAGATAAGGATTACATGTGCAATCGATTACACATAGGATTACGATTACATTAATCGTAATTTCAAGTTTTTTACGATTACGATTACAGTAATCGTAATTTTTGTAACGACGATTACGATTACAGTAATTGTAATTCCAAGTTTTTGACGATTACGATTACAGTAATCCTTATTTTTGTAACGACGATTACGATTACAGTAATTGTAATTTCAAGTTTTTGACGATTACGATTACAGTAATCCTTATTTTCTGTAATCTTAAATTATAAAATTTAAGAATTACATGTAAAAATTATTAAAATTGCTTTTTGATACTAAACGGTGTAGGGAGGAAAATATGCTTGGCTCTGAAAGAAGTGCTAAAAACTACAAATAATTATGTAAAGCTTGAAATTTCACACATATTATATACATTTTCAAATATTTGCGGTTGAGATAGCAGCTTTTAGTGGGCTGGAGACAATGGCCTCATGCATAAAAATCGAGCTGTAGCTCACACTAATTTTCTTCGTAAAATGTGGATTTTGCATGTATAAAAAATATGTATTACAATTGCTAGATTTTACTAAACAAATTACTTAGGTTTATCTCATAACAAAATTAAAAAGTAATAAAACTCCACTGCAACTTTTGAAGATGTAAATGACCATAACTATGAAAAGCCAATATTAGATGAAGATTTTTTTGACTTCGGCGGTAAATACCTAACTACTTATATATCTTTATAACAACTTAATATATATTTTATTTAAAACTCAATATACCTTTAGAAAACACTGATTTACCTGAAGTGCTTCCTGGTAGTGGCTCAAACATTATAGGAGAAGAATTTTTTAAATATTTGAACTATCAGCATCGTAGCCATGGCTGTTTTAAAAGATATCCTCTGATAAAGAAAGCATCTTTAAGATTCAGCACCCCGCTTACATCGTCAGCACCTGTGGAAAGGCTATTTTCGTTGGCGGGCATTATAAACAGTCCTCGACGCCATGCACTTTACGATGTTTCTTTTGAAAAATTAGTTCTGCTTATGGCTAATATTGAATATTATTGAATGTAAATTATCCAAACAGCAGTCTTAATTTTGTATCTTTATTATTTCCGCTAATTTTCTCTCTTCTTAATACACATCACAGTTTTAATTGTTTACTTAATGTGTGAGAAATAAACACATATGTATGCATGTATGTAAAAATTATTATTATTTCTTGGAAAATGATGTTGGGTAAGTACCCTCACGGAAAAAAAAGGTAGTTGCAAAAATAAATATATTAAAAAGTGATTTATATTCAACTAATTTTAAAGTAGCTTAAAACAAATGCAGCGCGGGAGAGTTTCTTTTTTATATGTAAGTACATATGGATATGTAAACACATGTTTTCAGATCTAAGTATGCCAAGATTGTTTTTTCCTTTTTTTGGTTACCGTTTTTCAGCTTCACTTCCCATTAAACACTGAAAACGAAATTCTCAAACGGAGAAAATATTGTTTCATATTTATCATTTGAAAATTAAGATAAATTCAATTGTTTCTCAAATATTGTTTATCAACTTGAGAACAATTTTCGAAATTTGAGGAAAATTTGCTTCGCATTTTTACCATTTCTTGAATTTCGACATCAAATGCAGGATTAAGTTATTTATATTAAACTATAAGTAAAGTAGTTGAAAAGAAACTCAAGATAAAGTTAATTATTTTAAACTACTAGTAAAGTAGTTGAAAACAAATGCAGGATAGGGCAATTGACTGCTTGCTATGACATCGCCGTGTTAAAAAAGTCAGTTCATTGCAAAGGAAAAAGTCACATTTTCAATTAGTTGTTATTGAAAATAAAGTAGTTTATAAAGTGATTTAAAATTAATTAAATTTCCTACAGGGTATATCACTGTTTTGTACACATTGTAATCCCAGAAAACGAGAACAGTAATCGTAATTCCAAGTTTCTTACGATTACGATTACAGTAATCGTAATTTTTGTAACGACGATTACGATTACAGTAATTGTAATTTCAAGTTTTTTACGATTACGATTACAGTAATCGTAATTTTTGTAACGACGATTACGATTACAGTAATCGTAATTTCAAAATTTCTAAGATTACGATTACTGTAATCGTAATCATCTTGTAATCGTAATCCTTATCGCCCAGCTCTGCTTATTAATAAATATATTACATATAAACTACAGCGCTAGCTACAATGCCTTCGGCTGATCACTTTACAAAAGGAGGGAATATCTATATGTACATACATACGAAACTGTATATAAATTATTGTAGGAGTATAAAATGATACTTAAATTCTGAGGTTTACAATGGCAGGTTTTAAATTTTATTTGTTAATTTAGCTTTGGATATAAATTCAAAAATTTTTGATATATTATCTGTACTAGGTTGTTTTAGCAGTTCCGAAGGTGTTTTCAAAGAAAAGATGTTTCCTCTGAGCTTCCTGAAAGCTGGGCATCCATCCAAGATGTGTTCTGACGAATTTGTTAAGCTTTTGCAGTAATGACATCCAGATGCATAGTTTTTATCTAAAAGATGCTTGTGTGAGAGGCCAATATGTCCAAAACGTAGTATCGTGAAGACTCTAAGAGCGGAAATCTCGCATGTGGTTGGATATTTTATTTTTAATTTTAAAGGGTTTATGGAAATATATCGGTTGTTTTGGGTTTTCCAAACTTCCATTTCCTTCTCTTTTACAACTTTGTATATGTAGTGTAGGATATCGAATTTTTCTGCTCTTAGCACAAGTAAAGGGTTACATTATTTTTGTTTCATTCATTACATGAAAAATGCAACACTTTCATAGGGCACAGGACACATGTTGATAATGCTGCAATATAATAATGCAACATTTTCATTCAGAATAGGATATGCTATTAGTATACAGATCTGAGACTAATAAAAATTATATAAAATAAAATTCTAGCTATCCTGGGATTTTCGGGGTGTCGAAAAGGGCGGGATCCCTAGTACAAGTACATACCACATACATACATACATATATAGCGCGTTAGTTTTAGTTTTTCCAGCTAAAAAATAGATATTTATCTCATCATGTTATCTGCTAATCCATAAAAGTGATGGAAATCGCATTCTTACGTGTGAATTTACGCATATCACTCAATTCAATGGAATAAATGTGCTGAGTGAGGTATTTTTTCATACGATTTTGATTTGTTTTCTAAGGAAAACATTTATCAGGCATGTGTCAAAGTTAAGTGTTGTTTACAGTGTTTGTAAGTATGTACATATATATGTTAAGCTGACATTTTTCCATCACTATTACAATTCAACCGGAAAAGTCCCAAACCCAATTTACGTCAAGATTGCTGGAAGTTGTCCGTCGGGCAAATCCATTAATATGCACACAAACATACATATGTATGTACTTATACATATATAAATATCTGAACACCTTCAAGGTTATACTTAGCCAGGGTTATACAAGTTATACATAAATTAATGGATTTTATTTTGCGAGGAAAACTTATTTTCTACTCCTGGTTAACCCAATCGAAATGCCTCAAATATCTATGTATGTATTTCGACATCTTTGCTTTTAGTAATACATATCGAACCTTAACCGCCAAAAAAGTGTAACCAACAAAAAGGAAATTTTACAGGAGAAGGTATTTTTTAATTTTCTTTGCATACAGTTTGTATCTAGCCTTGAAATTTATTTAGTCTCTAACTTTGAAACGGCAGATTTCACAGCTATGAAATTTTGGCAGTTGATGCGTGTGATAATAAGTTATTGATTTCCATAAAAAAGCTAAAATCGGTAACTTTGTTGGTTGCACTTTTCTGGCGGTTAGGGCTCGATATCAACTTTACAATGATTAATGTTGACGTTTTCCCTGCTATTACAACGTTAGCTTAAAAAAAAGCTTTTACTTCCCTGCTCGATAAAAATAATTTTGCTAAGCAAGCATGTATGTACATATGTATGTATGTATATATGTATATATGTATATTAGGGTAGTCCTTAAAATCAAATTAGCGATTTTCTTCGGTCTCATCTAATAGATCCGTAACAGCGCAGTCAAAGATTTGACATATTAATTTCAGTTCCTATGGTAGAGTGCGAAGGGGTGTCGCACAGGGGTCAAAGTTCAGACCAAAGTAAAAGCCAAAAATTTCATTATATTTGTTTATATCTAATTCCCAAAATCGATAGTCTTGTACACGAGGATACCAATTATAAATTTTCAGCATGATCCGGGACGGTTAAGGGGTGTCGCGCAGGGGTAATAAAAGCTTTGAGCCCTCTCCGTTGGGTGCAGAAATTTATATGTGGTGTCTTCGACGGTTTTAGCATCGACCTATGTGGTGAGGTTCACGAAATCTATATATATAAAAATGATTTGGTATTTAATTGTAACGCTAAAACTTGAAAACGGCTGAACCAAAACAAATACTTCCTTAAGGGGGTTTGTTTGTTGTTACCCCGCGAAAGTTTAGTCGAAGAAAAAATTAAAAAATTTTAGGGGGGCGTGGCACCTCCCGTACAACCTTAATTTTTAAAGCTGATTATCTCTAAAACAGTTCAAGGTAGGGAGCTGAAAATTGGTATAGAGCTAAATGATATTAAAACCATTCCCACGCATAAAAGTGGGGGTTATCGGAAAAAGAGGCGTGGCACCTCCCTTACAAACTTAATTTTTCATGATGAATATCTCTTAAATTGTTTACGCTAGGGGCTTGGAAATTGGTGTGGAGATAAACGATAACAATTCCATATTAAGGCAAAATAATAGGAGTTATACGAAAAGGGGGCGTGGCACTTCCCAACAACACTTAATTTTTTAAGCTGAATATCTTTAAAAGGATTTAAGTCAGGGACCTGGAAATTGGTACAGAGCTATATGATATCAAAAGAATTTTTGCGCATAAAAGTGTAGGTTATTGCAAAAGGGGGTGTCGCACCTCCCATACAAACTTAATTTTTCAAGCTGAATATCTATAAAAGCGTTTAAGGTTGGGACCTGAAAATTGATCAGGAGATTAACGATATCAATAGCGTGCTTATGAAACAGTAGTTTTGTGAAAAGGGGGCGTGGTACCTCCCATGCGTTTTTAATTTTTAAGGCTAAATATCCTTAAAAGCGTTCATGGCATATACATAGAAATCACTATGCAGATATACGATATCAATACCATGTTCACCCAAAAAAAAAGATTTATCGAAAAATGGGGCATTGCACCTCCCATACGTACTAAACTTTTGAGGCTGAATATATCTAAAAGGTTTGGAGGAGGGGCCTGAAAATTTATCACTTGCTCAATTGCTTCGTTAGCAATCACGAAATTTGGCGAACTTCGACATCATTAAGCATGTTTGTTGTGTCCCCTCAACTGAACTCAACCCAACTCAACTCTCTATTGTTTCTCTTTGCCACTTGACAATTGATTAATTGCAATATATGACTTTATATGAATATAAATTTAGTTTGCTTGACAGCAAGCGCACAAGCTTTCATTAATCAATATCGTTTAATCTTTTGTTTTTGTTTTCTCTTATTAATTACAGATGATTAAGATGATGGTAACGGTTGTCATTGTATTCATCATCTGCTGGTTGCCTTTCAATGTGCTTGTGGTAGGTACTTAGATAAAAATGAGTAGTTAAACGTTTGCAACTTTTAGGATGGGACGAAGTTACATACATACATACATACATACATACATACATATATACAGGTGAAGCTAATAAAAGCGTGTTAAAAAAGAAAAACAAAATTTTACCGCTTACTGTTATCTAGAAAGTTCGCATTTATTTATATTTTCATCTCTCCCTCTCTCATTCTCTCCCTCCCTCTTTGCAGCTGCTACTCAACGATGACGATTTTAAAATGTGGGAACCCTTACCATATTTCTGGTTTGCATTCCATTGGTTGGCGATGTCGCACAGCTGCTATAATCCCATCATCTATTGTTACATGAATGCACGATTTCGTGGCGGTTTTCTACAGATCATTTATCGTGTGCCCGGCTTGCGCCGTTGTTGTTGTGTGCGCCGTTATTTGCGTAATCGAGGCGAACGAAATTACGATGCTACCGGTGAGATGACCTTCAAATTCAATGCTGATAATGGTGGAGGTCTGTTGAGGAAACCTAAAATACGAATTAGGTGCCAAATGTTATGCTATTAGTTTCGCCGTTTTTTCTGTTCACTCTTTACGCTTTTTGTCATGTTGTGTTCCTCTAATCTGTCTGCCTCTTTTTGTTAGTTTTTACAAAGTAAATGTACCTGTCTATACCCAATAAGCACATATATGAGTAATCAATCGTGACGAATTCGGAGCGGATTTAAAAGAAAAATAATTACTCGAAATTCAAGACTGATGTTAAGTAACCCGTTTGATATTTCGGATTAGACGATGCATCGGCACGAAGTATTGCCGCAATAACATAACCTTAGATAGCGATTTCGTTTCCAATTCAAAACGAATCCCTAGTGCTTATTGGGTATTGTCAAATCTCTGTTGAAATGGCATGAGTTCCTTTCATTTCTTATTTGAGTTTTATTAAGTTTGCTTAAAGATTATGTTGCAGTTATGTGTTGACTATCTATAAGCTTAACTTCATTCTATGGACGTTACTTTATTATTTTTGTTTCATGTGTTGTCTTTTAACTTTAAGTCCCTGATAGTAAAATTGAGAACTTTAAATATAAAAGAATAGATTGTTTCATACCCAGCCAAATTTGTTCAGATGTTAGGAACCACGTTTATTTTTTGTCAAGATTATTTCTATGTTTATCGTTAAAACTCAATTCCATAGAAAGCCAAATCGAATTCCCAAACCGCTGATCATAATTTGGTTTCACATGAAGTCACAAATTTTCTCCAAAACCAACGCAACAAGGCATAAAAAAAAATTTCTGCGTAATCGACATTAAACAAACAAACAAACAAACTTTCAAAGAATAGAAATAAATTTATTCTGACTTGGTCAATTTAATTTAACCATAATCTACAGAGTCTAGTACAAAATCAATAAGAACAAAAAACTTTATTGGTGAAATCTTTTATCTACTTGCGTGTTTTTTTTTTTTTTTTTTTTTTTTACGAGGAGGAAGCATCGAAAGCCTTTACCCCGTCAGTGTGGGACTCTAACCCGAACTAAACCTCCTACTGTCATCGTACCGAACCCCCCGGTACTACCGTCAAGCTACCGTCGGGAGGTGGGTTGAGCACTAGGCTCGCAGTCCATAATGGTCGCGTTATTGCCCTCAGTCTGCCTTAGAAGGCTTCGCCCATGTATTTTTGTATTTTTATAAAAGTGGTCAGTGTTAGGTGGTCTGCGGAGGCCAAAGCTCCGCACCACGCGCGATGACGGATGCAGGAGGCCTAGCTCCTGTACGTATCCGTCCATAACTGATGCAGGAGGACGAGCTCCTGTACGTATCCGTTCCACTCTGAGTGTTCAATTTTAGGTGGTCTGCGGAGGCCAAAGCTCCACACCACGCGCGATGACGGATGCAGGAGGCCTAGCTCCTGTACGTATCCGTCTATAACGGATGCAGGAGGACGAGCTCCTGTACGTATCCGTTCCACTCTAAGTGTTCAATTTTAGGTGGTCTGCGGAGGCCAAAGCTCCGCACCACGCGCGATGACGGATGCAGGAGGCCTAGCTCCTGTACGTATCCGTAACGGATGCAAGAGGCCAAGCTCCTGTACGTATCCGTTCCACTCTAAGTGCTCAATGTTAGGTGGTCTGCGGAGGCCAAAGCTCCGCACCACGCGCGATGATGGATGCAGGAGGCCGAGCTCCTGTACGTATCCATTCCACTCGAAGTGGTAATTGTTAGGCGTACCTATGTTTAGAAGGGAGAATCTGACACAATTAGCGCTCCTTTAGTCGCCGCTGCTTCGCCGTATTCTCTCTAGGCTTCTCAGTGTTTTCATGGTGTCTGCTATTACGTCACTCGCTGCAGTCCATTTTGTCTTGCTTTCTAGCATATGCTTCACGAACGACTCGGGCGTATAGTCGCATCCAAATATTCTACGGAGCTTTTTTCTGGATTCGTAAAATCTTGCACACTCAAAGAATACGTGGTATGCATCCTCTATTGCTTGCCCCCCGCAGTGGTCGCACATTGGGTTCGACTCGTGCTTAAAGCGAAAGAGATAGGCCTTGAAACAACCGTGTCCAGATAGGAACTGCGTTATGTAGAAATCAACTTCACCGTGTGCTCTTTTCAGCCAGCCTCTTAGGTCTGGTATGCATCTATGTGTCCAGCGTCCTTTCGAGGTATTGCTCAACCTAAACTGCCAGCTTTGTATGCTGGCCTCCCGTTCCGCTGAGCGCTCGACTCCGTTTTGTGCTATCATTGCAGCTTCTTTTACCAGTATATCTATGGGGTATAGCCCAGAAATAACCAGCGCTGCCTCATCCGACACGGTTTTAAACGCGCAGCACACTCGCAGTGCACACAGGCGGTAAGTGGCGTTGATGCCCCGGAAGTATGACTGACGCTCTGCAGCGTGGTGCCACACAGAAGCGCCGTAGAGGATTTGACTCCTTACAACGCACGCAAGTAGCTGTCGCCTTCTTTGCTTGGGTCCACGCGCATTTAACATTATACGTGTTAATCCTGATACGGTTGGCGAGGCCTTCTCGTTTGCGTACGCGAGGTGGGCTTTAAACGAAAGCCTTCTGTCTATCATAACCCCTAGGTACTTGACCGCTGGAAGCGTGGCTATTTCGTGATTTCCACATCTAATTGTGGTATGTTCTACTTTTTTCCTGCTGGAGATGAGCACTTTATTCTGTTTTATGTTCTGCGAGCTGTAGTCCATTTTTATTTAGCCACATTTGAACGTAGTTTATACTTTCTTCAGCCTTTTCTACTCTACTCTACTCTACTCTACTTGCGTGTATACTCGTATAATTGCATAAATATGAGAATGTTATCATGTTTCGCATTTTCACAGGAATTTTTCCTTTTTGCCTCAGGGAACTTGGAAAGAATATTTATGCATTAATTGTGATTGAATTTGTGGCAAAAGTTTTGTTATGCATATGTATAGAGAAGCCCATCAAAATGGCAGCATGTTCGTACATACATGCATACTAGGGTGTTCCAAAATTACATGAAGAAAACAAGGTTCTCCCGAAATCTGCGGAACAACCCGCATTTCTTGCTACTGTACTACGGAAGTCTATACCAAAAATTTTGCCTTAAAATATTGAAGTTTAGAGGTCTCACAAATGCCTCCGAATTCCCTTCTCTTTTTACATCAGTGATGATACATAATATTTGGATGGTCCTTAATAACCAAGAAAAATGTTTTTTATCAATAAAAAAGAAAAAAATATATTGAGTATAAAAAAAAAATAGCCTTGTTCCGTAATGACTTGTGGGGCTTTAATTTTTTGAACCGCCTTAATAAATACGTACATATCGATAAAGTTTTATTGAAACAATTTGGCATATTACTAAGTTAATCGTTGTTGTTGTTGCTTAATATAAATGAGCATTTCGGCCAAAACTAATTGCAAGGCTTTCTTGTGCAAATATTAATATTAAATAGAAACGAATGTTTGTCAATGAAAGTAAATCAAAAGCAATTTAAGTGTGCAAAATAAGCAAACAATTGTTTTGAAGTGATGATTGAATATTTAACTCTTCAATTGCCATAGCTAAGTTTCAGAGAATTATTCTGAATTAGCAAGTGAAATTAATGAGCATGAATAATTTTTGTTTACAATTAGCAATTTAATTAAAATTATTGTATTGGTTGTTGTGCTTCAAAAGAGAAAAAAAAAACAAAAACAGATGAATATACAAATCTCTTGTTCATTCATTAATTATATATGTATGCATATATCGACGGCTGAGAATAAGATCGCCCTATTTCAAAAATTGTTTCAAAAACGCGCTTTTCCAAAAATTGTTTGAATAACGTCCCATTTCAGATTTTGCTTCAAGAACGTCCTATTTCAGACAATTATTCAAAAACGCCCTATTTCAGAGAAATATATATGGAATTTTCTCTGAAATAGGGCGTTTTTGAAGCAAAATCTGAAATAGGACGTTATTGAAACATTTTTTCAAATAGGGCGATCTTATTCTCAGCCGTCGATATGTAGTGTTAAAATTTTTCGTTGAGAATTGTTTTGCGTACGCTGAGCTTGCGTATGCTTCGTTTAAAGCGTTCGCTATTGAAGTTAAAAAAAATCCAAATAAATGTTTTAAAATTGAAATTTGTGAATTTTGCAAAGATACTAATTAAAAATATTTTCTTTTTTTTTACCAAATTTTTACTCAAACAAAAAGGAACGGACGACGCATTCCACTTGCAGCGAGTCAACACCTCAACCACATACATCAGCACACGAAGAAAACTCCGAGCGAACTCTATGCAAATGGTAAGAGTAAATATAAACATATCTACATACATATTATGTATACTTTAAGTTCAAAATTTAGTTTTGGTTGTTTAAGCCCAAACATTTCTAATTTTCCGGCAAAGACGTGACTTTCTATTGCCTTTTCCGATTTAAAGGCTTAAAGGCGCAGCCACTTTCTACTTCACAAATTTCCTTTTCTAAAACAGGAAATGCCTCAAAATTAACTTTAATTTTCCTACAAGGCCTTTTAATAGTAACGCTACTTAAATGCGCCTAAAAGTAGGCAATTAATATAGCAACAATTCTATTCAATAAAACGAGTAAATCAAAAGCGATTATAAATCAAACGCAATAATAAAACTATGTATTTCCCTAAACAAAGAAAAAGGAAATTCTTTAAGGCAATTCGGAAACTCTATTACATAAAATACATAAACAAGCAAACTATTTTTCAATTTAAGCATTACCAAATCTTATTTGTTTTTAATATTTACCAACTTTCAACTTGGCAAACGTTTATTTCACACTGTTTACCTTACTCTTTCGATTTCATCTTATTGCAGAATCAATTTTCATGTGCGGAGGGCACAGTGTTGCGGTAGTGCCAGCTCCATAAAAACGCACACACGCACACGCACATTAACATGCCGCCCACAAGAACAAATACGAATAGCAGTATTCAACGAACCGAATCCATAACATATGATGAAGAGGAAATATTTTGAATAAAAGTGTTTTAGTTTCAACTTGATAGACAGACAAAAATACATATGTACATATGTATATTTATGTATGTACGTATGTATGCATACTTGTAACTGTAAATAAATAAGAAGAAGCAAGCGAATAATAGAATATGCATATGAAATTTTAACGAAAAAACTTTAAATCGTATACATATATATTTGTGTGTGGATGTCGTATTAAACTTACATACGCAATGTAATAAGAATCGATAGATAGATAGATAGAGGAGTGGATGTCTGATCGTATGAGTAATATTTAGAATCTAAATTTTAGATATTGGGCTATTGAGAGTTCAAAAGTAAACAAACGTGTAGGTATAACCAAAAGAAGAAAGCAAAACTTCGAATGAAAATCTCAATCTTTAAGAATATGTATGTATGTATGTATGTAAGTTCCCAGCAGTATTCGAGGCAAGGATGTGCATATTCAGTAGAATTTTCAGTATGAAAAATACCTTGAAACTGGGTCCAAAAATCATTGCCTGAAAAATGAACTGAACTGAATACGCAGTGCTACTTCAGGGCTATTGAATTTTTCCCCAAAGGCGCAGTGTACTAGCTTTGGCCAATGAAAGTCTTCAGGCCTTTTTTCATACATAAGCTCCCCCTTCTCGTTCGGTACTTTTTACGTGGTTGATTGGCAACGCCAACCCTATATATAAACGGAAGGGAAAGTTCACATTTTGGAACTAGGTACTTTATTGAGCTTAAAAGGCGTATGAACGTCACATTCGTCATTCTGGAATCACCCATATGTAACTAGATCAAAAATCAACATTTCCATGAGCTTATTTGTACATAGAAATATTAAGTAATCGACTTACAAATGTATATATGTAAATATGTATGTATAAATACCGTTTCAAAAGGTTTATATCAACTGAATTTGGCTGATGTTATTGTGTAAGCTTAAATTTCTTGAAATTTTTGAAAGTACTCTCTAGTCCAAGGATTCAATTATGTAAATGGAGGTATGTATGTGATATAAGAAAACTAAAAAAAAAAAAAATAAGTGCATATATTTGTGGCAACTGTTTCATAGCTACCCTGCAAAAAATGCGACTAATCAGGGATACATCCGGGATCACTCGTAATGGAGCATGCGACTACTCCCTTTTTGTATCTCTTTATATGGAATGAAGTGTTCCTTTTTGTTTGAGCATGTCCTATGGAGAGACTAATTGTACCCTTTTATACCTGAACGTGTACGAATGTAGAGAAAACAAGCCCTTTTATAGTGTATGTACATACATACATATACTTAATTGCAAAAAAAAAAAATGCAATTACAAAAGCATATTTCAAAATTCGTTTATAACCTTTTGAGTAAAATTGTCAACAATTACTCTACATTTTTACCGTTCCGGGTACAATTGGGAGTAATTGTAGCCAAGTTTACCCGAAAGAGAGTTGTCCGGGAAAAATCTCATTAGAGACTAATCGCACAATTTTTTGCAGGGTACATATGCATGTATGTGGGTATGCGTTTATATAATGCAAGTGCTTTCAATCTAATATGGATGAGCACATTTCATTTCACACAACAACTACATATTTACTTTTTTTGTTTTCTACAAGGTCAGTTGTACGAGAAAAGGAGTGATTTCCTTATAGTGTAATCAATACGTATGTAGGTACGTTTAAATGTTAACAATAATTGCGAAAATTCCATGAAAAAATTCCTAAAATACGTAGATAAGAGAAATTTTAATGTGGTCAGTTATAGAAAATCGGTAAAAAAACTTGTTATGTAAGTAATGATAAAGAAAACTTCTTAATATTAACTATGTTTAATAAATGTATAAAAAATTCTCTAAATTTGGTTGTTTAAATTTTTCGTTATTCGGATCCACTGGTCGGCATATGAATATTTGAAAGTGTTTTAAACCGAAGCTGTGTTTAGTAATTTTCAGACTTGACGCCAATGAATAGCGTTGTACTAAATAATACGTCTACGGCGAGTAATGTGGGCTTCGCTTCAGTGGCCTTCATTCAGTGGCCACCTGAATTTGGTATAATCAAAAAACAAGGATTATGTCGGTAAAATGTGAATTGCTCCATTCATAAATACCATCAAATTTACCGTACCACCTTTTAGCATGTGTACATATCGACGCTTCCAAACAAAACTGTACTAAGTCTGAAAACTGTGTTTTGCAGGAGAAGCTCTGAAAGTTTAAACTCGATATAAAACTTCGGTTGTATGCTAAGTATATTTTCACTTATAACTTCTGTTTGGATTGAACGATCAACACCAAAACTCGACAATATCAAATTCAGGGAAGCGTTATATAAAACCGTAAGAAAAAATAAAAATTTGCTACGTGGTTTTTCATGGCAAGCTCTCAAAGTTTTTATTCTGTAAAAATCTCGAGTTATATTATACATATGTACACTTTTGCTTATAACTTTTGATTGGATTGTCCGAATGATACCAAAATTAGACAGCATCTAAATTAAGAATCGCTCTACCTACTTGAAAACGCCAAAAACGGGAAAATGTACTAAGTCGACTTAGTACAGTATTGTTTGGAAGCGTCGATATGTACGTACATATATATAACTATGCATATATTCGACTTAACCCTACCAGCAATCAATAACTACATGCCTTTCAGAAATTTCACACATTATTCAATGAAATGTCATAGCTTATTCGCTCTTTTGAACATACAGAGAGAGCTCACACATATCTACATTGTACATATAAGGAATATGTGGCTAAAATGTGTACAGATCCATTCTTAAATACCATCAAATTTACCCTAGGCTGTTACCCGCATATTACCGGTTGTTTTGACTCACTGACGTCTTCGAGGGAATTCGTACAAATACATATACACACATATGTACCTACATATGCAAAAAAATTTTACGCCTCCAAGCCCGTGAAAGGAGAAAACAACGATACTTGATCAGCGTTGCGTGATTCGAATCAATTTTGATTTCAAATCAACTTTCAAATAAAGAATCAACTCGATTCGTGATTCAAACTATTTTCAAATTACGCCTCCAAGCCCGTGAAAGGAGAAAACAACGATACTTGATCAGCGTTGCGTGATTCGAATCAATTTTGATTTCAAATCAACTTTCAAATAAAGAATCAACTCGATTCGTGATTCAAACTATTTTCAAATCAAAGATAATTTTTATTTGTGATTCATTTCTCAAAAGAATCAAAAATCTTTTTTGATTCTTGATTCAAACCATTTTCAAATCAAAGATAAATTTGATTTGTGATTTATTTCTCAAAAGAATCAAAAATACCCTTTGATTCGTGATTCAAACCATTTTCAAATCAAGATAAATTTGATTTGTGATTCATTTCACAAAAGAATCAAAAATTTTATTCGAATCAAAAATTTGATTCGAATCGAAAATTTATTACGAATCTTGATTCAAAATATATTTTTGATTCGAATCAAAAATTTTATTCGAATCAATAATTCGATTCGAAACAAAAATTTTATTCGAATCAAAAATTTATTTAGAATCAAAAATACTGTAGCATATCAGAAATATTCAAGTACATTCTCGGTAACTTAAAACACAAAAATGTATAAAATGCACCAAAAGTCCAATAACAGCCAAATTGTATGCTGAAGCCAAATGTGTACATGTGTATGTATGTATGTACATATATACATATTTCTGATTGTCGTATTTACGTTTGTGCTAGGCCGTACGTACATACATACATACGTATGTATGTATTTGCATAGGCACATTATTTGAAATAAAGTTTTGATTCAAAAATTTGATTCGAATCAAAAATTTATTAAGAATCTTGATTCGAAATCAAGTTTGAATCAAGAATCAAAAAAGAGAAATGAATCACAAATCAATTTTATCTTTGATTTGAAAATAGTTTGAATCACGAATCAAAGGGTATTTCTGATTCTTTTTTGAAACGAATCACAAATAAAAATTATCTTTGATTTGAAAATATTTTAAATCAAGAATCAGAAAATATTTTTGATTAGTGATTCAGTCAAATCAAAATCACGCAACCCTGTACTTGATACAGTGAACTGAGTATCTGATTCTTTATGTATGTATGTCGCAATTGCGCCATGATTTTTTTGCTTTATCACTCTACGTATGTATGTACATATGTGTGTGGTAACTGGCGTTTAATTTTCGTCAACACCATCTGCTTTCACAACCGAATGGCAACCCTGTTTCTATTCACACGTCAAAAACAACTCGCTTTGTCAATTTATTGGCACTTTTTTGCACATTTTTAGTAATTTGTGAAAAACATGCATATATTTTTTTGTATTTTTTATACTCAGCTGTACTAGTACACAGAGTATTATAGTTTTGATTTCCTAACGGTGGATTGTAACAGAATGAAATAATCGAGATAGATATAGACTTATATATATATCAAAATGATCAGGGTGAAAAGAGAAATCGATTGAGTCATGTCCGTCCGTCTGTCCGTCTGTGCGCACGATAATAATAATAATACAATGGCGCTATTATAACTCTGACGAGTTTTATGGCCGAGCTTCTCTCCCAATTCTAGGTGTGCTCCTTTTTGTTTTTCCTACTAATTGGGTGGACCTACAGTTTTATGCCGACTCCGAACGGCGAATGCATTTTTTGTGAGAAGCTTTTTTCATAGCAGAAATACCCTCGGAGGGTATGCCGCCCACTGCCGAGAGGTGACCGCTGCTCTTAAAAAACCCAATAATTGGATTTTTACTAATTAGAAAATTTTTTTTGGTGTTTGCTCGGACTGGGGTTTGAACCCGAGACCTCTGGCATAGTAGGCGAGCACTCTACCCACTGCACCACAGCGGTCACTGTGCGCACGATAACTCGCGCAAAAATTGAGATATTTTGATGAAATTTGAAATCTAAGTTGGTATCAAGACAAGAACGGATGGTGTTGAAAATGGGCGAAATCGGACCACGCCCACCTCCCCTATATAGTAAAAATCGGAAATTTTGTATCTCAGTCACTAATAGAGCTAGAGTGATAAAATTTCACACACGTATTGAGCTCAGGCCCTTATGAAGAAATATGGTGCAATTTTGGAAAATGGGCGGTGCCGCGCCCACTTATTAAGGGGCAAACATTGAAAGTTTTATGAGTCATAACTCAGAAACCGTTGAAGATATATCGATGAAATTTTGTAGGCGTGATATACTTACTTAGGCAAATGTTTGGACGAAAAATTGTCAAAATCGGTTGACGGCCACGCCCACTTTTATATATGGGTATTATAAAGTGACCTAATAAAAATATTTTAAGCGATATCTCTGTCAACTATAAAGATATATCATTGAAATTTTATGGAAGGTGTCCAACTATGGACATAAAACAAAAAACACAAAAATTTTGGAAAATGGGCGTGGCACCGCCTCTTTTTAGAAACAGGAATATACGAGATTTCTTAGCCCATAACTCGACAAATAATTTATATATAATGACGAAACTTGGTGTGTACACTTTTATTACTTGTAGTAATACATGTTCAAAATTTTAAAGAAATCGGTTGACGACCACGCCCACTTTTATATATGGGTATCATAAAGTGGCCTAATAAAAACATTTTAAGCGATATCTTTGTCAAATATAAAGATAATTCATTGAAATTTTGTGGCATGAGTTCTACAATAGATCGGAAACAAAAAATAGAAAAATTTCGGAAAATCGGCGTGGCACCGCCTCTTTTCAGACAAAGGAACCAACGAGATTTCGGAGCCCATAACTCGACAAATAATTGAGATATTATGACGAAACTTGGTTTATAAACTTTTATAACTTGTGTTAATAGACACGCAAAAATTTATTGAAATCGGTTTATGACCACGCCTACTTTTTAACAAAGATATTTCTGGAACACCCTTTGGGAATTTGTAACGTGACATCTTTGTAACTCATAAAGGGATGAAATTTTGCACAAAGAATAATACTCATAAGCTTAGTTGGATGACTGATAAAAATTTAGAAAATGGGCGTGGCTACGCCCGCTTTATGCAGCACTCGCTTTATATAAAGTACACCGTGTTTCCATCAAACGCAAACAAACAATGAATGCATACAGCTGAGTATCTAATGTTCGATTCCACTCGAACTTAGTCTTCCTTACTTGTTTCTTATATTTTTGTGACCGATGTCTGTTACATAAAAACACCTCACAGTTGACAGATCAAAGTTTTGACAAAGGTTAATGGACACAAGCCACAGTCGTAAACAAATTCATACATGTTTACATACATACGATTGAGTTGCTAAAACAATAGAGATTTCTATAAATAACAAATAAATATATGTACATACATACATTTAAATTTCAATAAACACTTCTTTAAGATCACAAGTGCAAGCGGATCAAACAAGACAAACATTGTTTTTTTAACTTTCTTTCCTGTTTACTATAGAAAAGAAAATGCAACTATGTACGTAATGTTAAATTTTCTTTGACAAATAAAACTTCCATTTCAACTCACATGGTCCTTAAATAAGCAAAGACAATAGTCTTAAATTGTTTGATATATTTTAATAAGAAAAAAATACAAATGTAAGAAGAGACTGAAAAAGTTTTGTTTTTTATTTAATTAACAATAGCGCATAAAAAACGTATACATACATATGTATGTGATGGGTTCATAATTTCATTGACTAATATACATGTGTACGTAAGAGAATCGACTTTCAGTAAATTTCATATTGCACCAGCATTTTATTATACAGTAGAATTTTACAAAATAGCTAGATAGTATATTAATTTAATTCACAACTGCTGCTATAATTTCCTTTAAGGCACTTTTTTACCACAAGCATTTATTAAAATTTTTAGTAATTATAAAATTTTTAATTTTGCTTTTAATTTTACAATCTTATTGAAATCACCAAGGTTCAATTTTATTTACCTAGAACTATATTTAATTATAAAAAACTGTATTTTCGGAATTAGATACTATCTATTCTTATTGCTACTCTCTTACATACTACATAAGCATGTATGTATGTAAGTACGTATTTAACGGTTACATTTTCGTTTCATTCACCAAAGTCGGCACTTTCGCTGATTCGGATTCATACCGGTGCCACGTTTACATTTAAAAGTTTTCGCAAATTCTTCAGAATTCGACAGTACACCTTTCAAGCGTATCTTACCGGGACAATGCGAATCTTCGAGTGCATAACGTGATGCCGCCGGTGTGTATGTTTCGCACCATAAATTGCCAAATGATATAAAGAATAATTGTTCATTCGTGTATTTCTCCAATCCGGGCAATTTGAGGCGTTCGACGCCCATTTCCTTCACGTACATGCCATAGGCGTGGAAGGCCTCGCGCATACCACCGTTGTCAGCGATATTTTCGCCCAATGTAAGTTCGCCATCGATCTGCGTGAAATTTATAAAAAAAATTTTTTTAGTTGTTTATAGATGTAGATATTAATTATTTTCCTTTTTTCCACTTACATACTCATCAATATCTTCCAAATGATAGCGACTATATTGTTCGATAAAGCATTCAGTGCGATTTATATATTCCTTGATCGTCTCATTTGACCACCACTGCAACATGTTGCCATTCTTATCGAACATTCGTCCGCTGTCGTCGAAGCCGTGCGTCAGCTCATGTCCCAATATTGTACCAACCGAGCCATAATTAAGCGCTCTGATTGTATTTTTTTGTGAAGATTTTAATTCCATTAGAAATTTTTCTGCATATATGTGATTTTAAATTTATACACTGTCACTTGGGTGCTTGCCGAGACTGTGCGTGTTGTAGAGTGCGTATAAAATATATAGAGAAGGTGCTAAAAGGGGAGAGTAAATAGTAGTATTTTGCACTGAAATAGTTTAAGAATATACAAAACTGTGCTTTTGGTGTGAGAATTGACAATGTGGCAATGGGTGTGACAATGAGATGGTGGACATTACAAGGTACATTGGAAATCTTCAGATGTCCTTCCCATATCCTTTGGCTTTTTACCAGCCTTAAGCCCTTAATAATTCCCAAAAATTCAAAAAAGTATCATGGTCGTATTTTAATAGCGCTTAGTTTTCACATTTTCATTGGAATCAAACATGCTTGACTTATTCTTAGCAGAGCATTTGCTTACTCCCAGTAAAAGACCATTAAATGACAAACAGTCAAGCAGTAAATGAATGGTAGTAAACATTTCTTCGCATCTCCAAATTAAAATGAGTTAAATTGGCATTTAATTAGGGTAAGTTATACACACACACACATGTCAGAAGTGGTGATTATACCGAATTTTGGAAATGTTGTTAATGGAAGGTAGCTAACCAAGTAAGTATGTATGAAGGTATAATATGTAAGTCAACCCCATTGCTATTACAAGAACGCCCTTTCGCATGAAAGAAAGTTTTGCATTACTAGAGTAAAAGGGTTAGAAGCTAGCAAGGCGCTCACTTCAGCCAAATAGTAAGTGGTTTATTGAACGAGCCAGTTTTATATACATACATACATACATATTTATTTTCATCTTCCTGTAGTAGTTCAAATAAAAAATTTAATATATTTCTTTTATTTAATTCAACGAGCACAGGCCCAGGTTATATTTTATTTTTTATTGTTTAGAAACTAAGTAGAAAAAAAACTTTTTAAGCATGGATGTAACTACAGCTGTTTCACCTTAGATCCCTCTAAGACTCATCAAGTTACTTTTGCTTCTGCCAAGACTCGAACTTGCGCACTTTTCAGTACAATAACTACAGTTCTAACCGCTGAGCTATTGCCTGCCTACGACATCTGTCGCTTATTGTGTTATGTCTCATGAGGGTAAGTGCTAACTAACGCACAATCACCGTGAAATATATTCAGTTACGCAGAATACATGAATTCTTATGGCAAAAATTCGTTTCAAGTCTCACTGCCATTTATAAATTTATAAATACTATAGTATCCGAAAAAATAATGCGACCTATTAAGCGCTTTGCTTACTCGCCATTCTACTCGTTACTTTGCTCGCCACTCTGTTCATTACTCTACTCGTTACGTTACTCGTCACTCTATTCATTAATCTACACGTTACTTTGTCCGCCACTATACATGCCATTCTTTTCATTAGACATGTGCAATCACCTCATTAGCAAACTACATAGTAATAATAATACACTGGCGCTATTATAAATCTGAGGAGTTTTATGGCCGAGCTTCTCTCCCAATTCGAGGAGTGCCTCTTAACTTTGATTTTTCCTACTAATTGGCAAACTACATATTATCGGAAAAATTTCCTTATGAGCCTGCTTTTAAATTACGGAGAAAGTAAAAGCAAACCAGAAGCAACCAAAAAATTCCATTTGAAGCGTCCGAAAGCTCACTTTCAGTAACAGTTTAAAACAGAATGACTTTCAACAACTTTTCTTGAAATCTCCGCTTTAAAAAAATCATTCAGTAGTATATGCATATAGTACGGGTATGTATGTTGCTGTGAGCAATTGAAGTGCAAAGTTAAATAAATTTCACAATTTAAAATATCGACCCAAGTCTCTTGTCTTCATTTTAAAATATTTTAAACCGTAATACTCTACATACACTGTTGCAATATCTTGTGTCTTGTGTGCAAAGAAAATTCACTTAACACTTAATTTGCCAAAGTGCGAGCTCCATATAAACATACATATCTATGTATGTGCGAATAAGTGCATAAAAGCCCGTCTCCACATAATTTCATTCGCCAGCGAAACATCTCGCTAAATAACCCGTCTCCACGTGGCTGATCGTTATTCAGTTTAATATTTCTCTTTCTTGTTCTTCTTAAATATTTGTATGTCCGCTTATTTTTGCGTTTTGTTTTGGTCTGTGTGAGATTTCGATAGATTTTCGATACAAAATTAGAGAAGGCATCGTTATCGTCGCGTTTGGCAAGAGGATTGAGAATGAAACAAGTGTTTCAATCTTCATAGTGCAACTCTAATGAACCGTATGCAGATGCGTATGCGTGTGCGTGTCACTGACAGCCGTGTTGCATACCTGTGTTTAAATGAGGCAAACTCCAGTGGCACGGATGTAAATGCACCACACGCATAGAAAATTCGAAGATGATTTCGAACACGCATTCGAATGCAGCTAAGTTGAAAACTTTCTACTTCTATGCGTTTTCTATGCGTTTCGCAGCCAATATTAATTTGGTTGCTACATCGGTATACATATTTAATCGTAAAAACTTCGTTAAATTGATTTAAAGTGAAGTAGTGAAAATTTGTTTGCCAGCAGAAATGTTAATTAAAAGGTGTTTTAAATATATTTAGAAATGGTTAATATTAATTATATGTTAATTACTATCTGCATATCCATGTACATAGTACATGAATTTAAATTACATATACATATGTAGTTACCCGTGTAAAAATACATAATGGAAACTTAAATAAGTTTAACTGTGAAAAAATATTTAAGTGAAATGAGTACTCTTTTGAATAGGCAGTTTTCGCCTTGGTATAACAGAACACCAGATTTCAGAGGTTGTGCATATATGTACATACATATTTGTATTAACCAAAATTTATAGTCTGATATTTTAAGGCAAAGCAACTGTAATTCTTACAATACATAAAAATCAATGGATAGCAATTTGGCAATGTGGCCGCTGTGGCGCAATGGATAGAGCACTCGCCTGCTATACCAGAGGCCTCGGGTTCAAACACCAAAAAAATTTGTCTAATTAATTAAAAACCAATTATTGGGTTTTTAGAAATACCGGTAACCTTTCGGCAGTGGGCGGCTTACCCTCCGAGTGTATTTCTTCCATGAAAAAGCTTCTCACAAAAAATGCATTCGCCGTTCGGGGCCGGCATAAAACTGTAGGTCCACCCAATTAGCAAAAACAAAAGGAGCACTTCTCGAATTGGGAGAGAAGCTCGGTCATTAAACTCGTCAGAGTTATAATAGCGCCAGTGTATTATATTATTATTAATTTGGAACTGATCCACTTCACGGGTTTTCATCAAATTAAAGAAACACTAACTTCCCTTTCCAAAAACAAATCACGTACTCGAATGTTACTTTTTATACTCAGCTGTACTAGTACACAGAGTATTATAATTTTGATTTCATAACGGTGGATTGTAACATAATGAAATAATCGAGATAGATATGGACTTATGTATATCAAAATGATCAGGGTGAAAAGAGAAATCGATTGAGCCATGTCCGTCCGTCCGTCCGTCCGTCCGTCCGTCCGTCCGTCCGTCCGTCCGTCCGTCCGTCCGTCCGTCCGTCCGTCCGTACGCACGATAACTCGCGTAAAAATTGAGATATTTTGATGAAATTTGAAATGCAAGTTGGTATCGAGACTGGGACGGTTGGTATTGAAAATGGGCGAAATCGGACCATGACCACGCCCACTTTTCCTATATAGAAAAAATCGGAAATTTGGTATCTCAGCCACTAATATAGCTAGAGTGATAAAATTTTACCAACGTATTGAGCTCAGGCCCTTATGAAGAAATTTGATGAAGTTTTGGAAAATGGGCGGTGCCACGCCCACTTATTAAGGGTCAAACATTGAAAGTTTTATATGTTATAACTCAGAAACCGTTGAAGATATATCGATGAAATTTGGTATGCCTACTTTGCTTACTTAGACAAATGTTTTGGCGAAAAATTATCAAAATCGGTTGACGGCCACGCCCACTTTTATATATGGGTATTATAAAGTGACCTAATAAAAACATTTTAAGCGATATCTCTGTCAAATATAAAGATCTGTCACTGAAATTTTGTGGCAGGACTCCAACTACGGACATAAAACAAAAAGTATAAAAATTTTGGCAAATGGGCGGTGCCACGCCCACTTATTAAGGGGCAAATATTGAAAGTTTTATAGGCCATAACTCAGAAACCGTTAAAGATATATCGATGAAATTTGGTACGCGTGCTATATTTACTTAGCCAAATGTGTGGACGAAAAATTACCAAAATCGGTTGACGACCACGCCCACTTTTATATATGGGTATTATAAAGTGACCTAATAAAATCATTTTTAGCGATATCTCTGTGAAATATAAAGATAATTCATTGAAATTTTGTGACATGAGTTCTACAATAGACCGGAAACAAAAAATAAAAAAAGTTTATAAAATGGGCGTGGCACCGCCTCTTTTTAGACAAAGGAATATACGAGCCTATTACTCGACAAATAACTGAGATATTATGACGAAACTTGGTTTATGCACTTTTATAACATGTGTTAATAGACACGCAAAAATTTATTGAAATCGGTTTATGACCACGCCTACTTTTTAACAAAGATATTTCTGGAAAACCCTTTTGGAATTTGTAACGTGAAGTCTTTGTAACTAAAAGTCATAGAGGGATGCAATTTTGCACTAACAATAATATTTATATGCTTATTTGGATGATTGATACAAATTTTAAAAATGCGCGTGGCTGCGCCCTGTTTATGCAGCACTCGTTTCATATAAAATACACCCTTTATCGAACAAACGCAAATAAACAATGAAAGCATACAGCTGAGTATCTAATGTTCGATTCCACTCGAACTTAGGCTTCCTTACTTGTTTTTTTTAATAATTTTAAAGTATTCCTTATATACGGCAATAACACTTCCTATCATAATTAATATCAATTCTAAATCGTCATCCACTATACATTTTGTTAAATCTTTCGCGAATTGGTAAAATATGTATTTTCAAAAATAACAATGGCGGGAATTGTATATATGTATGTAGTGTAATTGATAGACGCAACCATGCGCATACACTGGAGCAGCCAGGGCCGCACGCAAGAAAACGTTTAGATGCGCATACGCACACGCATTCGCATACGGTGCATTAGAGTTGGACTATCACTCGCCCTCAGAAATTTGTATGGAAATTAGCGAGTTTCGGCACTGGTTTCCTTGTCGAACCAAGATTGAGAGAGCGAATGCAGAAAAAAGAGCGAAACGCGTTATGTGGAGACATGGTATAAGCAATTGCATTTGATGTTTTTGTGTCTGTGTGTGTGCAACTGCATCACTTCAACTGTGATGATGTTCGTATGCGAAGTAAATCTCAGCTGTGCTGTGCAGTGCAGTCCAGTATAAACTGAAACAAATCAACAACAGCAAATGCCAAAATGAAACAACAACATTAAAAACGAAAGAGCTCTTATCTCTGTTACTCACTCCATGCCAAGATCATAGAATGGATACTGCAATATGGCAATGGGTATAGCTGCAAAGCAAAAGAAAAGAGAGAGATAAAATCATGCACTACATACAGACAACGCAACTCGCACACTTCATTCAATCATCCATCAAGCCCTCCAGTACAACCACCCTCTTGGCTTGTACTCACTTATCGTATTCGATTGAAATGTGTGAAAGGCATTCACATTCGAAGGCGCTGTGGCCCACCCAAACGTGTCCACCTCATAGAAGTTATCCAATTTCTCTTGTAACTGCCAGCGCAACACATCCACCATATTCTCCAAATGTGCGCTCTCATTAACCTTTACGCCCGCATAGTGGGTATTCAAAACGCTTGCATCACGCAACCACTTCGGATAGCCAATAAAGCTCTTCATGGATGCTGACTTTTGTAGCGTCTCCCGCTTGGTCGCCTTGTCCATCCAAGCGGTGCTGTGCACCAGCTTGTCGAATGCATGTCGTATATCGCTCAGCATACGCTCTACACGCGGCAATTTGTGCTGCGTAAATTCATCATCGGCCAGCACATAACTCACAGCCATGCCCATCAAACTATTCACGCCGTGCGCACAATACAACGAACGCGGCGAGCTGCCCTCGGTGCCGACGATTTGGCGTAAATATTCGGAGTGCAGTAGGCGCATATCGCTGGTGGTGTGCAAAATTAATTCCTCGACAATGCTCAGCCAAATGTAGAACTCGATATTTTTGAGTGGCGTCTCTTGCAAAAACTCGGCCAACTCTTGTAAGTAGAGTATGTCGGCGTGGCTGGTGATGATTGTCAGTTCGCTGATGTTGAATTGCTGCGAATGATTTGCTTCCTTCATCATCAGTTCCAAATACTGTTTCCAACTGAATGCGCTTTTGGGCGCGATTAATTTGTCGGTTTGATTTTGTAAATCCGCTACGGATATATAAGCGATATCTTCGATGGGATTCGCTAGCGATTTGGTAGTGTTTTCGGCATCGGCTTTGAGCTGAGAAAGAGAGAGAAATTAAAGATTTTGAGTTTTCAAATTCTGTGTCTAAAATTTAGTTTCTAAATTCAAGAATTTCGCTCGCCTTGTACAGCTTCTTTGCGAATTTCACAGCCTGCACGCTCAACTCTGTAAGGTCGTCTTCAAGTGTTTCCACATCCAACTCCGGTTTCAAGTATGTAATATAAGATTCAATCATTTTCTTCACATACGTCAGATAAGTGACCAGCCCAGAGGCACTGAGCTTCTCGGTTTCTTCAATGTCATCCTCCTCCAATTCATTGCTGTCTTCCTCCTGCTCCATATAGTTGGCTATAGCCTTGCGCTTGATTTTATTCAGCAGCTTGTACATATCATCTTTGTTGCTAAAACAGGTAAAAGGAAAATATTAAAAGGGAAAAAATTAAAAGGAAAAGATTAAAAAGAAAAATAGTAAAATATCTCCGCGCCAACATACACGCTTCAACACTTACAATGGCAACGACGAATCCGTTTCGGGTGTACCCAACGCTATACGATTCACAGTGCGATTCATCGGATCGGGAAATATATCAAAGCCCACCATCAAATCCATGCCCAAATTCCTTTTAATCAACACCAGCGTATGCAACCAATTGAACTCGCCATCATCGCCGCCATACTTTCGTCTCACCTCCGCTGGCAGTGTGACATTGATACCATTCGGCAATATTGGCAACTCAAAACGCCTGAGCAATTTTATAACCGGCTCCAATTTCAATTTATCCAACAGCTCGGTATTCATGCACGCGCGATACATAATTTTCGCCTTGCCCACCGCCTCCGGCTCCTCATCGCTGATGTTCGCTTGCAGGAATGAGCGCAGAGTGCGCATAATTTTTGATTGTCGCTCACGAAACCAGTCATTGGACGTGGTCGAATCGGGCCGCGGATGTTCGTCCGCCCAACGGCCGCAAGTGAATTTATAAAAGTCTTCACAGGGATCAGTCTCTTCGTCCATTGAGTAGATGAGGCCAGCCGCCGTGCGGAGACACTCTTTGCTGTGGCACACCTCATTGCGTGTGCGTCCTGTTTTAGTTTAGATTTTGAGATACATAGTTAAAGGTTGTAGAAAACAGAAATTTTGAGTAGTAAGTACTTGAGTGACTAAAAAAAACCAAAAAAAAAACACAATTAAAAAAATCCAAAACTTACGATTGAAAAATATGATAAGTACTAGGGCTATAACTAAAATTACTATGAACGCTATGAGCGCACCGATTAATGCCTTATGGTAATATTTTCGTCGAAATCTGAAAATAGAATACACGCAAGGAAAAAAACCAAAAACAGTTATTATAAAAAGTCAGTTGTTAATTGGTTTAAAGTCATTAAACTGCAATTAAAACCGTGTGCGCCGTGAAGGTCGGTTCAGTGAAAACTCTCAATTATTTGTGTGCCGGCCATCGGTGAGTTCACACCGTTTGTTTACTTGTGGCAAGTTCGTGTGCACTTACTTCGATTGCACCCCAATGAAGGTGGAATTATGTGGTGACCGCTTGCCCAAAACGCTGTTTGCACCATTAACCCCGGGCAAATGTGTTGGTGCGGCGACTTCGGGAATTGAGCTGGTGCTGTGTATGCTGAGATTTCCTGTGAAAGAGAGATTTTTGAAAATATAAATAATACAATTTTTGCAATTAACACAAATTATAAATGGTAGGCATTTTAAATATTCTAGCCGCTTTTGCATAGAAATTCGTCGTTTGATTTTGGATCAGTTAGAGAGTAAGTCCTCCGAGGTACCCCAGGTTTGAATTATGACTTTCTAGAAATCACTTCGAAACAAAAATTTACAAACCATATTATATAGTCAAACTAGTCTCCACTCATTTTTCCTACATAGAGTTAATTTCCGTTATCGATTTTTCGGTAGCTTATAAGCAGATTTATGGACTTGAAATATGTAGGTTTAAAATCAGTCAGTTGACAAATACCTAGTATGATATATGCCTAGTCTTCAGAATACGGTGTGTAACATAAAAGCCTAAAATGTTTAAAAATTATGCTACCTGTTAGTCAACATGTACTGATGTGCGTTTAGCAAATGTGAATACGAAACCTGATACAATTTACTGTATGTATGTATCTACATTAGGGTGGTCAAAAACCAAAAACCAAAAACCAAAACAAATAAAAAAAAAAACAAAATAGTAGCAGCAAAAAATTACAAAAACGATAGTCGCCTTTTAATCCATAGAAAACCAGGAAAAAAAGGAATAAGGAAAAGGGAATAAATATCCGATTTCGAAACTGTTTACACATCAATGTTCATGAATACCCGTTATTCACGCTTTAATTTTTTTAATATCTTAAGTATTACTCCTTAATTAAATTTTATGAATAAACCCAATTTTGTTGCTGCAATTTTACTCTTCCGGAAAATTTTTGGTTAAGGACTTTGAATAAAAATAAGTAAATATAAAGAATGGTTATATTAATTTAAGGCCATTTATTTTAATCTATCTAGCTGATTAAGAGCTTTTAGGCCGGTTATGAAAATGAATGGTACATCTGATTATTGTACAATGCGCCTTAAAATGTTCACAATCAAATTCTCTATAGGAGAAGGGGGCTCACATTTTCACCCCCATACAATATTTCTGACAGTCGAATCTGAAATTTCTGGAAAAACATTCGATTTTTTTTCAAATTTTTTTCATTATTTTTGCCATTGTAACCAAACTACTTGACCAATTTTTTAGTGTGAAGGCAAAAAATGTTTGTTGGAACTCTCTCTACCAGCTATTCCTAGAAGTCAAATCGCTACGTTGTCGAATAAAACTTTTTGATGCACTACATATACACTGCTTGACAGTCCAGATTTTAAGTGGCCAAGGGCCTTAAGATTTGATATATGTATAATTAGCGATATTTGTGTACTAAAATGTTAAATTATAGTCTGAAAAAAATCCATTTTTATTATTTGTAAAAAATTGTAGTTTGTTGGTAATTTTTCTTTTAATTTTGGTAAATTTTTTACATTGGCTGTGACCCACCCCCCCCCTCCCCCCGAAAAATTCTCTTACTACGCCACTGGCTAATACAGTCGAAGATAATACATATGTATTTTTGTCCCGATCGGAAACGGTTAAGGAATGTCGCACTAGGGCCAAAGTCCAGAAATCGATAGTCTTGCACTCAAGGATACCAAATATAAATTTCGGTCCTTATAGGTGACGGTTAAGGAATATCGCTTACGGGTCCTATATGGTAATCCGTACTTTGGCCACTGTGCGACACCCTTTATAAATCTCCGATTGGGACCAAAATTTATATGTGTTATCTTTGATCGTGCTGTTCCCGATGTTAATTTGATTCTTCAACGACCACCCTAATGTACAAATGAATTATTTAATATGCATGTTTACACACTTCTACTATTTATGGCATACACAGCACCTAAGTATAAAAATTTGCATGTACAATAAAGTTTAACCATAAATGTATAATATGAGGGCGCAGGACATGTCGCAATTATAACAATTTTCTCTGGAAGTCAGTGCCCTCATATTGTACATATGTAATTCATATATGCATGTATGCAGGTATACATACATTTTTAGCTGACAAATGTTTGTTCTTACATCGATATAAATCGAAGCGCACAACATTTGCTGTCTAAACGGTCCGCCCGCGTACTTTGTCACAACTTCGATGCATGTTGTCACGCTTCAAATGTTTTATACTATGTGGTAGTTATACATACGTGCTTACAACATTCTAATTCTTACATACATACATACATAATATGAATATGTAATAAATTTTTTTGATGTAAAAATTAAAGTAAAATGGTTATTATCCATTATCATTATGAGACCACGCGAGTGTAGGCTAGTAAATGCCAATACATTTTGCTTAAACTGCGTCGGCACTGCTCCGTAGCTTAGTGGCATTTGGAGGCAGCATAATAAGTGGAGCATAATCCATCAAAAATTGTACGTTCGCATTTATGTGGGTGAGCACGTGATGCGCATAAACATAGATATGTACTATATTCATGAGCGTGCACATGCATTTTTAAAAGGACATCAAATGTCCATTCGCTTAATCGCTCACAGTTACAAGTGAAACAATTGCACTACTCCTCAAGAAGTAATCCTTGGTGTGATAGCGGACTTTAAAAATTTTATATAAATTATTATTATTTCTTTAGTTAAGGTCACCGATAACAAATGGATGAGTTTAAGCTGCGATTTTGCTAGTAAATGACCCATGTTTATTTCACAGTTTTTTTTTAGGCGATAAACATATCGAGCCCTAACCTGCTATAAAAGTGCATCCAACAAAATTATCGATTTTAGCTTTTTTATGGAAATCAAAAGTTTATTAAAACGCGCATCAACTCCCGAAATTTCATGGCTGTGAAATGTGCTATTTCGAAATTAGAAGGCTGCATACAAATTGTATGCAAAGGAAATTAAAAAAACTTCTCCTGTAAAATTTACTTTTTGTTGGTTACACTCAAATGACGGTTAAGGCTCAAAAAATTAGTATTATTGCAAAAATCTTAAAAATGTGATTTGGCTTTTATAAGCAAACAATACAGGTCTTCATCCAAGCTATGTATTTCTTTGGTCAACTAAAAATTTAGCTTTTATTTTGCTTCATTCTTTAACTGAGTATGCATTTTTATTGCTCATTAGTGTATATGTATAAGTACATATGTAACTACCCACATGAGCACGCCTCTACATAAGTTCAATGATCCATGCTGCTAATGTATAGGGATGGCAAAAAAATGAAATAACCGATTAACCGCTTTTTAGGTTAATCGAAAGCGTTCGATTATTAGTCGCGAATAAATGTGGGGAACTAACCGATTATAACCGTTTTTCGATTACAATTATTCCTTAAAAAAATATATATGATAAACGAAAAAAAAAAAACGTCATTTATTAGGAAAAATCGTCAAAATGACGATAAAATCGTCTATTCGGGAACTGGAGGGAACATTTGTTGCGGTTTTTTGGATATACTCACAAAACCGTAGGTAACCGAATTCGGACTCGGATGAAAAGGCGGAAATTCTCAACTTCGATTATTTCTTTTCGATTATTTTCGACTTGAGAGGAAAAGTGTTAATCGAAAAAATAATCAAAAAAGAAAAAACCGATACAATTTAACCGTTAACCGAAAGAAATTAACCGATTATAATCGTTTTTCCGGTTATTGTTGCCATCCCTACTAATGTATAGTAGTGTGTCAAGCTTTCATATTTGTATTAAAAATTAAATTTTTTACAACGAAAATATGCATACACATGATACATATGTATACATAAATAAAATATTTTCACATGTCATACATATGTCCGACTTTTATTTTTATCTAGCAATTTAATAATTGTCGTTATGCGCCGATTGACGTCAATTGCGGGGCTTTGGTAAACAAGTTAATAAATAATTTTAGATAAAAGTTTCAAATGAATTGATTAAATTAGAATCTGAAGCTATTGTAAACAACAACAAACATAAGGCGATGGTTTTCAAGTAAATTTAAAAATGTTACGTATACGCCAAGGCGACTTATATTAGGTCTATTTTAGAAATTGTCTTGCCAAAGGAAAAAAAAAATTAAACGAACCTAATTGTGAACACTGCGGGCGCTATTGGTGCAGTGGATAGAGTGCTCGCCTGCTATACCAGAGGTCTCGGTTTCAAACCCCAGTTCGGACAAACACCAAACAAATTTTTCGAATTAATTAAAATCCAATTATTGGATTTTTTAAGAGCAGCGGCCTCCCCTCAGCAGTGGGCGGCATACCCTCCATGAAAAAGCTTCTCACAAAAAATGCATTCGCCGTTCGGAGCCGGCATAAAACTGTAGGTCCACCCAATTAGTAGGAAAAACAAAAAGGAGCACACTTCGAATTGGGATAGAAGCTCGGCCATAAAACTCGTCAGAGTTATAATAGCGCCAATGTATTACCTATATATTATTATTAATTGTGAATACTAAATTAATTGTGAATATACACATTTTCAAGTATTTTCTGAAATCTTTAGCAAATATAGTTTTCAATTTGTATCCTTTTGGAGCGAAGAGCATTTGAGCTAAAATGTAGCATTTAAGTGCTCAATTGAATTCCACGGTCTCAATCTAGCGTTTTAGCCCCTACGTAAGCTCGGTTGCCAATCTTTACTTTGATGATAGGCAAGCCTTACCACAATTGTTTCAGCACACAATGCTTAGTGTAATATTACCTATCTTTGAGTCTTACCGAGTTTTTTGAGCATGCTACTCGTTTAGATATATGGTTGTATTGCACAGAGAATCCTTCGGAAAAAGTCTTCTTTTCTCCTTTTATTTGAGTTGGTCTGCTTTTTTTTGAAAGAGTGTTTAGTGCTTAGCACGAAATTTTTATTTTAATTCAATTTTTAATTGTTGGGGTAAGTGGAAAAAAATTCAACAACTATTTACAGCGAAGGTTGAGTGTATAGCTATTTCACGAAAAACCATTTTCGATCATCAGCACTCTTTTCGGAAGTGGATGCACCGGGGATTGAACCCGAGTCCATTCCAACTTCAGCCGCAATGACCCAACGGATAAACACACTCGGCCATTGAGACTCTGTGCAAGCTGTTGGATTTTCCCCACTTTTGCCTTTTTCATTTTCAACATTAACGTTAGTGTGTATATGCTTTTGCATATATTCTCCACAAACGTGCTGAATTTTTTGTTGTAGGCAGTTCGCAATGAACATTGTTGTTGGTATTTTATTTTATGTATATACCAAACAACGTTAACAATTTTACTTGAAAGAGTTTTTAGTGCTTAGCACGAAATTTTTATTTTAATTCAATTTTTAATTGTTGGGGTAAGTGGAAATAGTTGTTGTTCGCTGTAAATAGTTGTTGAATTTTTTTCTACTTTTTTTTCTTTTGAAACCATTTCCGAAGCTGTGATAATATTTTCATGAAATAATTTTAGGTTTCTTACCCGTTGCTGGACGTGTATTGGCATGATTTCGCAGGAATCCATTATTTGTGGTCCATATGCGCTGATTTTCATACATTCCATCCATTTCTTCAACATCAACAGCGCAGTTTTCATCATAAAGTTAACTTCACATTAAAAGCCGTATCACGAATAACATTTACGTTATTTAAAAGGCTGCAACTAAACCGATTAATGTCTAAATGCCGACGCAAAATTAGACGCAGCACTTAAGGCACTTTGTTATACGCGAAATTCACGAAATTAGATTTCCTTATTCACGCATTGGCACGCATTTTGAAAATAAACTAAAGCCGCACTTGGCCCAATGGCACAGTTTTCTTTCGCCAAAAGTCGGTAAATAAAACACACACTCATACAAACACATACACATACAAATTTCTGTTGTTTCTAGCCGGCATTATTGCGATTGCGAGCTCGCGACTTGTTATTTAATACATTTGCAAGTGCCAAAAAGTTTTCTATTTTTTCTTTTTTAGAATTTCCTTGACTTACTTTTTTGTTTTTGTTTTTGTTTTTCGTGTTTTCCTTTAAGTATAGCCTAGTTGACCTAGTCAAAGGCACTGAAGAAAATAATATATTTATTGATTTTGCATAATATGTATATACATATACATATATCTGTATATAAACGCTAAAATCCTTTGTTTCAGTTTGCCTTTCCGCAATCGGGTCACTGGGGAAATGTAACGCTGCAGACAGACTAGAATTCACAGACAACTTTGCTGACAATCCCTAACATACTGAATGAATACACGCTAACTATACTTAGATACTCTAGATTGGCTAGACACAGTTTGTCTGCTTTTGAATAGACAGCAAGTATAGAATATATCGACGAGGATCCTGACGACATGTCGACGACGAGTCCCTCTACGAATGCCGGCGCGAATTAAATCGAAGCGAATGTCGGCATGGCGTTTTTATGAATACTTATTTAGTAGAGAGTTTGCGATAGTTTTGATGGGGTTGATAGTTTGAAGGTGATACGGGAAGTGGTGCCTTTTGTGGGGTGGTTAAGGCACGTGTTCAGCGCTTGTCCTGCAGTGGAGACATGCAAGTTTACCTGTTTATTTATACTTAGTATTCATATTGAAAAACTTGTATGCAAACATATGTGTGTACGTAAGTCAAACATTTAATTTCACTCACCACAATGTATAGGTTTTTTCCTGGCATAGTCGAGCTTATAAGGAAAACAAATCAGTTCGTTCATTCATTATTTTTTATTCGAACGTTGGCATGCAAATATGACCGGTGATAATGATAATTACAAATAAAACACCAATACATCCATATGTACGTATGTGCTCAGTAAGCAAAAAAAAAAGAAAAAGGGATATAATTATTTGTACTTGCATTCATATATGCCCACATAGATAGATATATCCCAATAAGCGCAAAAACGAGGTTGATATTGTCTTAGCGAATTCGAGGCGGATACCTGAAAGAAGATTTTCTCGCCAAAGAGCCTCGAATTGGCAACGACACGAGGCTGTGGAAATGCTGTAAGTATTTGAGATTCGGCAAAATATCATCAAGTAAATATAATCAGAGAAAGTGAATTGGTCTCGAATTCAAGGCGAATACGATGTGCTTATTGGGTATCTTTGTATTTCTCGTATAAATGCTTACATACATATCTGTTTATTAAGTTACAAAAATATTATGACATTTTATTTGTTTCAGTTGGAAAAATGCCGGCGCTTTTAGTACTGAAATCGATTTCAAACCCAAATCCTTACTAAGGCGATAAATTCTAAACATATTTTTTTGGATAGCATTCAGGTCACTCCCATCTCACCCTGTGGATATATTTCTATCATAGTATAAGCTTCCATAACCTTTGGCAGCGGTCCTAGGTTGTTAGCCTTGTCCACTCGCTGTGGTGGGCACGGCGTCCAAACTTCGAGCAAAAATTAGAACTGCCTTAGCAGATTTCATCCAGATCCGGCATGAAACTTCTGGGCTTTAAGCCCTTAATTCAATGACATGTCCACCTCGACGTAATCATTTTCTACAGCGAAAGGATAAGCATTTCCTAAAGGTTATTTCGATATACCTTTCATTCCAGTAGTACACATTTTTTTTTTTGGTTTAGTTGAGTGCATAACTTTGTATGTGGAAATTTCAAATTTGTCCTTTAATGAGTAGGCGTGGCACTGCCCATTTTCAGAAATCTGAAAATATTTCTTCTTAAGGGCATGTGCTCATTACGTGGGCGAAATCTTATCACTCCAGCTATATTAGTGATTGAGATAGCAAATTTTCGATATATACTATATAGGGAAAGTGGGCGTGGTCATGGCCCGATTTCGCCCATTTTCAAAACCAACCGTCCCAGTCTGAATAGTAATCCGTATTCCAAATTTCATCAAAATATTTAAATTTTTGCGCAAGCTAGAGTGCGCACGGACGGAAAGACCGACAGTTGGACGGGCATGGCTCAATCGATTTCTTTGTTCACCCTGAAAATGTTTATATACATAAGTCCATACGAGTATCTGTGTATCTCGATTATTTTACGGCATTTACAATCCACCATTATTTGATTAAAACTATAATACTCTGTGTACTGGTACAGCTGAGTATAAAAATACACACATACATATGCTTAACTTAGCGCTCAACAAAGCATTCTTATGTAAATATATTTTAGTTACAAATATAATTTGATTACAATGTGTTCTTTTCATCAAAAGCGTAATGGAAAAAGAAAATTCAGAAATTATGTGTACATAGATTATGTATACTTATACAGAAGTGAAGCGCATATGGCATCTACACGGAAAAACCAACTTACTCAGATTATTCAAAATTGGGAATGATTTGGCGCTAAAGACATAAGTATTTTCATTGTTTTGATGCACAATATTCTTAAACTCAAGGAATAAAAACCATGTTTTAAAGAAAATTGTATACAAAAAATGAAAATGTGTCTTTAGCGCCGAATCATTCCCATTTTTCGATAATCTGAGTAATTTTTTTTTGAGTGTAATAATTATTTTCTTTATTGATTTCCCCGCTAAAACTTCCCGTGAACATATTAAGTCTACTCTGAAAAAAAAAAACGTTGTAAATCTAAAGACTTTCGCTGTTAAATCAACTACTTTCCGCAGTTGAAATGTGCTCAACAACGCTCCGTTTTTGTTTCAAAGGTTCGAGCGTTGTTGATTTATGTCAACAACGGAGATTGTTGGAAAAAATTTTCGCCTAAAAATCAATTTTTGTTTGCATTTTACTCTTCATCTTCTCTCCACCCGGCTTCCAACTGCAAATATGTAGCGCCTCTGCATGTTCTCCTCTTCTATTCTCCTTCTTATCATTCACTGGTTGCTATCTTTAATTCTTATTC
The DNA here is from genome assembly GCA_960531455.1 of Urophora cardui. Lineage (NCBI taxonomy): Eukaryota > Metazoa > Arthropoda > Insecta > Diptera > Tephritidae > Urophora > Urophora cardui. The sequence goes on along the minus strand of OY482672.1, from coordinate 5,635,564 downwards.
TGCTTTTTCTTCTTTATTTTATATTCTCCTCCGGATTCGAACCATGACATCAACCTGAAATTCTATCCAATCATCAGATAGTGGAACATTGAATATTATATAGAATTGTAGTACCCTATTTATACTTCCCTTTTCCTAAAAAGGAATCCATGAATTATATGAATCATTGTAGAAACAAAATTTAAAAGAATTTGTTCTCATTAGTTTTATTAACAATGGAAACTGTTGAGTCAAATACTTTTGCCTTTAAACCAACAACGGGGAGAAAATTTTCTGCTACAAATAAACTTTTGTTTGGATTTTTATCTTCATCTTCTCTACATCATTAGATATTGTTTTTGTTGGTTTTCTCACAAAAAAAAATTTTAACAGCAAGCAAGTTTTTGAAACAACAGCGCCCGTTTTTGAATAAATTGTTGGATCAAAAACTTTGCTGTAAAAACAAATACTTTTGCTGTTGAATCAAAGACGGAGATTCAACAGCCGAAAGTTGTTGATTTAACTACGGGTATTTTTTTCAGAGTATCCAAAGGCATTAATTATTTATGTTGTGTGTACATATGTATATAAAGTAACTACCTATGTATGAACATGTGTGTAATGTCAAAGTATTTTATATGTATCTACATAAGTAGCATCTAACTACATACAGTAAATAATTCGTAAGAATTCCACACAGCGTGGCAAAGCGTAACAATTTGAAAATAGAAATGTGTATGTATTTATATTGGTATATTTTAACACCTTTACGTAAGGGAAAATAGCCCTGAAAAAATTTCGAGTACTCCATTCGCTAATCCATGGAGTGCTCGCTATGAACCAACAGATTACTCCATAACTTGCCACATTTCATACAAAAAATATGGTCCATTTTACATTGCATGGCATTGCAATGGAGTGTATACTCCAGTCCCACATAAAAATCAAATTAATCCATGGAGTACCTACATTGGATTAATTGATGGAGTACCAACAGTTAGCCGAACATAACAACAAAAACCAAATGTTTATCGCGACGACGACGAATGACGTGTATAAGTTAATAACGATCAGATATTTATAAGTTTTGTTTATTGGTTTAAATTGCTGTTTCCTAATTTGTTATAAAATACTTTAGTTTTTATAATTGTTATAAATATACTTGAATACTTTTTGAAGAGAATCAAAGGAAGTATTTTAATTGAAAAATACGACTTCAAAAAGTATTCAAAAGAAAAACAAATTTTTCTTCAGATCGAAAAATATTGTAGAACTCGTCGGAATTGTTTTGTTAAATAAATATAATTTGAAAATATTATTTGATTTTAAATTCTATTTGGATTTTGCTGTGAAGCTGATCTTTGGCCAAAATCTTATTTTTCAACTTCATAATTGGCTTTACACATTTTAACTTCACCATTGGATTGCGAATTCACCTTTAGTCTATAGAGAGAGCTGAAAATAATTTCACCAATGAATAAACAATTCATCTATTTCCAACAGAGAGAGGTATTTACATATTTTAATTGGCGCCCAACTATCAAATATATCCTTATAAAAGGATTAACAATTTATAAATATATCCTTGTTAAAGGATTAATTATTTAAAAAAATATCCTTATAAAAGGATTAATTATTCAAACATATCCTTAAAAAAAAGGATTAAAATTTTACAAATAATCCTTAAAAAAGGATTAATAATTTAGAAATATCTCCTTATTAAAGGATCAATTATTTAAAAATATCATTATAAAAGGTTTAATTATTCAAACATATCCTTAAAAAAGGATTAAAATTTTTCAAAATATTCTTATAAAAGAATTAGTAATTTGGAAATATCCCTATAAAAGGATTAATTAAAGAAAATCTACATAATTTATTAATGCGAATATTTTTAAAAATAAAAACAAACAATTTAAATATTTCTTAAAAGGATAAACATATTATTAAAAATAAAAAGCTTTTATTAATTGCAAAAACATAAGATAAAATAAAAAATAAATTTTTGGCATTGAAATACGTAATCCGTGTGAAGTTTACAACGGCGGCGAAGAAGCAGTTTTGTACCTATTAAAATTAAAATTAATTTATTTAATAATTCGTTTATTATTATTTGATTAAGGTAATTAAGTTTTATTTCCAAGCGTTTATTTTTCTTTTTTTTTTTTGTATTAACAAACAAAATGGTTGACCGAAATACTGTGTTGAGCTTAGTGGAATCTGTAGTGAACACTGCTAAAGAAGAAATAAAAATTCAAATTGATGAATTAGCAAATGCTCTTCAAAATTTAAGTCCACCAAAAGTGGAAATACATAAACCTGTTAGCATAGTTCCTGGGGTTGTTAATACTCATAGTGATCTTAGCCTTGTTAAATCATTGCCTGAATTTAAGGGAAGTATTGTTGAATACCCTGCATGGAGAGAAGTGCTTTTAATACTCCTCTTAATTTCAAGGCAATATTATCAAGGTTAGATCAGTTGTATGCTGATAAGAGGCCTTTACATGTATTAGAAAATGAATTAAATACACTTAGACAAGGGAAATTAACTATTGATCAATATTATGATGCAGTTGATAAACAACTTACTTTAATCTATATATATATAAAAATCAAGCCCATTTCTTTGTCGCCGGCTTTCGCCCAAACGCGTGGAGGGATTTTGACCAAATTTACACACCAGCTTAGTAGCTTGCCCTAGATGGTTTATATACATATTTTTTTTCAAATCCGGAAGTCGGTTCCCGAGATATAGGTCAAAAGGTCAAAACGTGGATCCGGCTTTCCCCTGAATATTTTTGGACGATATTGGCATCAAATGAAAGGTATTGATGAGAGAATTTACATAGAATAGTACTCATTGTGATTCCTAGGTCGGGTCTCCAGATATGGGTCAAAACGTGGACCCGGATGACCCTCGAATGTTTCTGAGCGATATTGGTATCAAATGAAAGGTATTGAACAGAGAATTTACATAGAATAGTACTCATTGTGATTCCTAGGTCGGGTCTCCAGATATAGGTTGCACCGTGGACCCGGATGAACCTCGGGTGTTATTGAGTGATATTGGTATCAAATGAAAGGTCTTGATTAGGACTTCAACATAGAACTATTTTATTTGTGATGCTTAGGACGGGTCCCCAAATATGGGTCAAAACGTGGACCCGGATGACCCCGGAAAATTTCTCAGTGATATTAGTATCAAATGAAGCGTTTTGAGAAGGGATTTTACATAGAAATGAACTCATTACGATCCCTAGGTCGGGTCCCAAGGTGTGGGCCAACACGCGAACCCGGACAACACCGGGATATTTCTCAGGGATATTGGTACCAAATGAAAAGTGCTGAGCAGGGCCTTTACACAGAGATGAACTAATTATGATTCCTAGGTCTGATCCCTAAATGTGGGTCAAAACGTGGACCGGGATGGCCCCGGAAAATTTCTGAACGATATTGGTGTCAACTGAAAAGCAGGGCTTTTACATAGAGATGAACTCATTATGATTCCTAGGTCAGGTCCCCAGATGTGGGTCAAAATGTGGATCCGGATGGCCCCGGATAATTTCTCAGTGATATTGTTATTTAATCACGGCGCATGACGATTCCTAGGTGGGGTAACAAGGTATGGGTCAATATGTGGACCCGGATAACCCTGGGATATATCTTAGGGATATTGGAAAGGTGTTGAGCGGACTCTCATGTAGGGCCGTACCCATTACGATTTCTTGGTCAAGTCTCCAGATACCGTACCCATTATGGTTTCTAGGTCAAGTTCCCAGATGTGGGTCAATAAGTGGACCCGGATGAGCCCGGGATGCTTCTGAGCAATACTGATATAAACTGAAAATGTTGACCGGGTCTGCTATATAGAGATATTTTCATAGTGATTCTTAGTCCTGATACCCAATTATGGGTAAAAGAGACGATTCGGACGCCACGGAATGTTTTTAAGCAATGGTGGTATCAAATGAGAAGTGGAATGTAGGGTATGTTATGCTAAACCCAGTTCCCTACGGAAAGGGGAAGAGTAATGAGACTGGGAAAGGCAAAGCAAGGGGACGGAAAAGGAGAGGGAGAATATATTAAAAATGGAATGAAGAGGATGGGGAGAGAGACAGTAAGAAAGGGAATTAGAGAAGGAATAAGAGGGGGAATAAAAAGGAGAAAGACATAAAAGGAGCGGTAGGAGAGAGCGGTAGAGAAAAGGAAACGGAAATGAAAGGAAAGATAAATGGAAAGGGAAAGGGAAAGAGAAAGAGAAAAGTAGAGGGAAAGGCAGATGGAGACTAATACGAAGAAAAATGGGATAAGAACACTAAGAGGGCAAACTTTTGAAAATATCAATTTTTTCCTACACTTTTTTTAAACTTATCTGAATTGTGCTGAGCTATGCAGCCCGAGGTAATTTCGGTTTCTAGATACTTTCAACATATTTTAAAGTGTGTCGTTTTTCGGTTCAAGTACCTATAATAGGAAGTGGGCCAAAGCAAAGCTTGGCCGGATACAGCTAGTAATTAATAAAAATATCATGACCTATAGCGGTAATGATATATTAACAAATGCATTTAATAATAGAGCTAGAGAAAATGCATTAAGGATGTTTATTTCTGGATTAAGGCGTCCACTTTGCGATACATTATTTTCTGCTAATCCAGCTGATTTACCTATAGCACTTGCAACAGCACAAGAGTTGGAGAATAATAGGCAAAGGTATGATTTTGCAAATAGATATGCTTTTGCAAGTTCCGTTCAAAATTCTCAAAATTTTAACACCTTACGTCGTCAAAATTATAGCAATTTTTCACAACCATTAGAGAGATTACCTAGTCAGTCGTATCAAGATCCAGTACCAATGGAAATAGATCCTGGAAGTTCGTATTATAGAAAACGAACTGATTTCAAAAGTAATCCCATCAGTAAATCATTTGGTCCACAAAATAGAGAAATAAAATCGAATTCCCAACAACAGTTTTCTCGTAATAATCCTTAAAGAAATTATGAAGTTAGTGGTTCTAATCAATCTCCATTTAATAAAATTCAGAGGGTAAATGCTATAGAAAATAATTCATATAACTTAGAAAATGAATCACCAAATTATGAAAATGAATTTATTGAAGAAGTTAATTTTTTAGGTTAAAATAGAACTTGCCATTCATTACACGAACCCTTCAGGATGGTCAAGTTCTTAAAATTCTTATTGACACAGGGACGTCAAAGAATTATATTAAACCATTCACTTTTTTAAAAGGAATAAAGAATGTAGATATGCCTTTCAAAATCAAGTCTATAAATGGAATAAATAATATTTCGGAAAAATGTCGTATACATTTATTAGGAGTGACCACAACATTTTATATTTTACCAATGCTTAATAGCTTCGATGGAATCATTGGTTATGACTTTTTAAGGGAAATTGAAGCTAAAATAGATACTAAAAATTATTTTGTTATTCACAGGGCAGGAAAAGAAATGATTTATCATTTTGAATGCCAACAAGTGAATATGCTAAATAGTTACTGCCAAATGTTACCTGCCAACATTCAGAAATTAATCAAGCAAAATTCTAATGCATTTGCTTATCCCAATAGAGCACTACCTTACAATACTAGGGTTGAAGCAACAATAAATATTACAACAGATAAAGAAATTCATTCCCGAAGTTATCCTTATCCAATATCTGCAGCTGAATTTATTAATAAAGAGATAGAAACTTTACTTAAAGATGGTATTATTCGAAAATCATATTCTCCATTTAACTCACCAATACATGTAGTTACAAAAAAGGGATTAGATGATGATGGTAAACAAAAATTAAGAATGGTAATTGATTTTAGAAAGTTGAATGAGCACACTGTATCAGATAAGTATCCTATACCGGATATTTCTGTCATTTTAGCAAATTTAGGTAAATCAAAATTTTTCACAACTCTTGACTTAAAATCAGGTTTCCACCAAATTTGTCTTGCAGAAAAAGATAGACATAAAACAGCATTCAGTGTTAATAATGGAAAATATGAATTTTGCAGATTGCCTTTTGGATTGAAGAATGCTCCAAGCATATTCCAGAGAGCAATTGATGATATTTTACGCGAAAGTATTGGAAAAATATGTCATGTATATGTCGATGACATAATTATATTTTCACCAGATGAAGCTTCTCATTATCAGCATGTTGATTTTATACTTAAAGAAATAGAAAAAGCCGGAATGCGTGTATCATTAGAAAAATCTAAGTTTTTCAAAAACGAAGTAGAATATTTAGGATTTGTGATTTCAGGAGAAGGTATACGTACATGTAGTGACAAAGTAGATGCAATTGTAAAATATCAAGAACCAAAATCTCTTAAATCGTTACGCTCATTTTTAGGTTTATCAGGGTATTACCGACGTTTTATAAAAGATTATGCTCACATATCTAAGCCTCTCACTAAATATTTAAGTGGAGATAATGGTCATATCAAGCAATCTAAACACGTGAAAATCTCTTTAGATGATTAAGCAAGAAAGGCATTTGAAAAATTAAAATCTATTTTGGCTTCTGAGGATGTATTACTTCAACATCCTGATTATTCAAAACCTTTTGAAATAACTACAGATGCATCTTCAGTTGCTTTGGGGGCAGTACTTTCACAAAGTGGCACACCTATAACAATGATATCTAGGACACTATCAAAATCTGAAGAAAATTATGCAACAAATGAGCGTGAGCTTCTAGCTATTGTTTGGGCATTTCAAAAATTAAGGCATTATTTGTATGGTATTAAAAATATTCAAATTTACACATATCATCAACCTATTACGTTTGCAATTTCGGACAAAAATCCAAATTCTAAAATTAAAAGATGGATGGCTTTTATTAATTCATATGCTCCAAAATTCTTTTATAAACCTGGTGAGGAAAATTAGGTTGCTGATGCCCTTTCTAGACAATATATTCATAATTTTGAAAATTCTATAAGTACTGAAACTGTTCATAGTGAAATTTCTTATTCAAAACAATTAAGACAATAAAAAATCCAGTGAATCAATTTAAAACTCAGCTTGTAATTTTGTCGTCTGATTATAATAGTAAATCTACCAAAACTTTATTCAAAAATTTTAAGAGATGAACAATTAATTTTAATAGTGCTGAATTTCTTTTGCAAACACTTCGACATTGTGTAAATCCAAACGTTGTTAATGGAGTATGTTGTAATTTGGAAACTTTGGCGAAAATTCAGTCAATTCTTTTATCCAATTTTCCAGGAACGAAATTTATTCATACAGAGAAAATAGTAATAGATTTAACAAATAAGGCTGATCAAATAGAAACTGCAACAATGGAACATAATAAGGCACATCGTTCTTTACAAGAAAATTACAAACAGTTAATAGAAGAATATTATTTTCCGGAAATTAAAAATACTCGTAAAACAATAACTAAAAATTGTAGAATTTGTTTAGAGAACAAGTATAATAGACATCCTTCAAAACCGGAAATTGGAGAAACTCCTATTCCCGAATATCCTGGGCAAATTTTGCATATAGATATATTTTCAGTGGATAAACAACATTTTTTAACTTTAAGAAAACTAAATTAATTGTGTCTGATAACGAAAAATCTTTTCAGTCAAATACCATAACTAGTATGTTAAAGAATCAGTTTTCAATAGATCAATTTTTTATACCTCCTCTTCATAGCAACAGTAATGGACAGATAGAACGAGTGCATTCTACGATAATTGAAATTGCAAGATGCTTAAAAATAGAAAAGAATATAACTGATATTCTTGATTTAATATTATTAGCAACTTATCAATATAATAACACTATTAAATGCGAAACCTATTGATGTAATTAATAATTTTTCAGAAGAACATTTAAAATCTATAAAATCATTACTAATTTCAGCACAGAATATTATTTTAAAAAGGTCAAATAGAAATAAAAGAATATTTAAAGAAGGTGATTTAGTTTTTGTTCGGAGAAATAAACGTTTAGGAAATAAATTGGATAAGGTATATAATCAAAATATTGTACAAAAAGATCTTGGGACATCAGTATTAATTAATTGAAAAAGAATACACAAAGATAATATTCGTTAGTTTGAGTTTTTGGAAATTAATAAAATATAATCAAATATCAAAAATTATGTATATTGGAAATTTCAGATAAAAATATTTAATATTAGATATTTGTTAATATGGAGTTACCTTGTTAATTTTAAATGTATATGTATAACATTTTTCTTTGAAAATATTTAAATATCTATTTATTTGTCGAAGCGAGGACGTTCTATATTTAAGTGGGGGAGAAGTTAATAACGATCAGATATTTATAAGTTTTGTTTATTGGTTTAAATTGCTGTTTCCTAATTTGTTATAAAATACTTTAGTTTTTATAATTGTTATAAATATACTTGAATACTTTTTGAAGAGAATCAAAGGAAGTATTTTAATTGAAAAATACGACTTCAAAAAGTATTCAAAAGAAAAACAAATTTTTCTTCAGATCGAAAAATATTGTAGAACTCGTCGGAATTGTTTTGTTAAATAAATATAATTTGAAAATATTATTTGATTTTAAATTCTATTTGGATTTTGCTGTGAAGCTGATCTTTGGCCAAAATCTTATTTTTCAATTTCATAATTGGCTTTACACATTTTAACTTCACCATTGGATTGCGAATTCACCTTTAGTCTATAGAGAGAGCTGAAAATAATTTCACCAATGAATAAACAATTCATCTATTTCCAACAGAGAGAGGTATTTACATATTTTAATTTATACTTTCAAACATATCGCACCCTAAATCATAAAGTGACACAACTCAAAATTCAAAAATTTTCAGGAGAGGCAAAAAACTTTTTTTCTTTAAGCCTAGTACTAAATTGACAGCCGTGAAATTTCGCCAGTAACATGCATTAATTTTGTCGTGAAATGTTTCAAGAAAAATTTTTTGTCAAATGAGAATAAATGCCAAAACGAAAACTGAGCAAATGTAAAAATAAAAAAATTTGGAGCATCGCCTCAGAACCAACTTTCAAATTGTGGCCAATAAAAAAATGTTTATACAAAATATAAATTTCAATTTCAATAAATGTCACTTTTCACTCGAAAATAAATGGCATTGTATATTTAATTTGGCGTGAAAAAATGTTGCTGGCATGATGTTGCTAGCATGTTGCGCAACGTTTTCACGGCAGGAACTCAGTACAACTTTGTCGTGAAATATCTGTGAAATTTCACACATGTTTCACAACCAGTTTTTTTGTATGAATTTTGACAGCAGTTTCACGTGAAACTCGAGCTCAGTACTATGCTTTACAAACAATCATATGGGAAAAGGTCACGTACATATAATGATTATTTTTTAGTCAAAAAAGACACTGATGGAAAAGATTTTTTGGCAGTCGCTAGAGATATATACTGTGTACCGGTTTATAATAAAAAACCGATTTCCACAAATTTTGAGTTGTGTCACTTTATGATGCGATATGTATGTATGTAGTTATGTATGTATGTACACACATATCGTCGTCGTCGCGATAAACATTTGCATTTTGTTATGTTCGGCTAACTACGAACCGATGCAGATACTTGAATCGGTCGTTTGGGCAATATTAGTGGTCACTTTGAAAGTATTCCAACCTACCACAAATGGAGCATATAATCCAATGATTTTTGCAGGGAGGTTTAAATAAATAACATGTGCGAATATACTTATGTAAGTACATATGTACATATGTATTTATGTATGTATGTATGTATATACGCATGTATACCGACTTCATTATCGTTGGTATGTTAATAATACAACATTAATGAAGGACAATGACCCACACAGAGTCACAATCATTTTCTGCCAAGGAATTACAAATCATTAATGTCTTCAGGCAAAATCATGTCAATATTAATCGATTTGTCATACGGAAAATAAAGCAATTTCGATGTAACACATGCTTAAATATGTACATATATACATATATGTATATATGCATGTAAGTAGGTTGGCATGTATGTACATTAGTAGTGGGAATTTTTTCGAATAATATTCGAATAAATATTATTCGAATAAACGAATAATAATATTCGAGGGAAAAAATCGAATAGTACTATTCGAATAATACTATTCGAATAATAGTATGTATATACATGCATAATTTGGGAATTCCACTTGCCTCCGCGCAAGCCAGAGTACGTATATATATGTACATACATATGTATGTATTTACAAAAGGAAAAGCATACATACATACATACATTCAATAGCTATTCGCAAATAGTGGTATTCGAATAGTGATATTCGAATAGTACTATTCGAATAGTATTTATTCGAATATACGAATAAATTATTCGAATAAATATTATTCGAATTACGAATACCTTTCGAATAAAAGGATTTTTTATTCGAATAATTTTTATTCGAATAGTCCCATCCCTAATGTACATACACATGTAGCAATATTCGTGTGAACACTTTCACATGATTTTAATTTATGAACACATACTAAGAATTCGGAAAATGTATTCGACCTACATATAATCAGCTCAAGTTACCTCAAATGTAGGATAGAATGAACAATAATAAAAACAACAACAGCAACTCTTAAAGAGACAAAGACAAATCTTGTTTCCTATGAAGCGCGCAAGAAGAGCTCGCATTGCAGATATTCGTTCATTTAAGGCTTGAATGAATGTAAGAATAACAGCAAAGCCACACTCAGAAAAAAAATCATCAACACGATTCATGTAAAATTAACACGATCGATCTTTCCACATAGAACAGCAACAAGTTTTTCAAATTACACGATGTTTGAAACACGATTTTGGCTTTGTAACAGTCATCTGAAAATTTGGTAAATTCAACCAAATTCTATTGTTGATACAACATGAAGAAATTTTAAAATATACAAGATGATTCAAATATAAAATTTTATTCCTAAATGTCATTTGGAATTTGGTTTATTTAACATGATGATAGTGTCAATATAAACTAAAAAAAAATGTTAAAAAAATTACGTCCCAATTGTAGTGTTAATACAACATGAAAACAAATGTTAAAACAAAAACCACAATTAACAATAAAAGTTGGTTGATATAACACCAAACAATGTTCAAACATAAACGTCATTTGGAATTTTGGTTTATTCAACACGATGATAGTGTCAATATAATCTAAAAAACTATTTTGAAACATTCACAATTTTTTCTACGTTTGAAGTTCTGCTGTGCGTGCAAAACACAAACTAATATTATTTTTTTTTAACAAAAAGAAAATTTTGTGCCGTAGGAATGATGGGAGTTTAGCATCATTGGCAGTGCGTGATAATGGTTTTTCCATTTATGTTTTTAGTTTGCTGGTAAGATAAAAGTGGGTTGCTTTTTTCTTTCTAAGAGTGTTTATTGTTCAATATTTTCTTTTTCCTCTTCATAGTTTGCAATTTTTACCACGAAGAGATGTTTAGCGAATGGAGTCTTTCACGCAGCATGCGGTGCATATACCGTTGCATTAGCGGCCAAACATTACTCCGCGCCCATGTATAAACTATTCGTATGAGAAGGGCGCTTTCAATTTGGTCGGTTATGCGGGTGACGTACTCGAATATGCTTTATTGATCTGATGATTATATATTTTATGTTTTATATGTTTTTTTATTTAAAAAAAAATAAATTGTAAAATCAACAAGACTTTCTAGTTAATTTAACAATAAATTTAAGGTAAAATCAAAAAGATGTTATTGCTAATTCAACAGGACCATTTCGTGTTAATTTAACCTGCTTTTATTGTAACATTAACTAGTTAAAATTGTAAAATCAACAGGAAGACTCAATCCTTTTTAGTGTTAATTCTACAGCTGTCGCCCTGTTAAACTAACACTTGACAGTAGTGTCAAATTTACACGATTACATGATGGCATACATTAAGCATCGTGTTGAAAAAAATTAACCACAAAATTTGTTGATTTTTGGTTGATTTCACACTATTTTTTTTCTGGGTGCATTACTCTCTAGGCAAGAATAGCAGACGGGGCACTGTCAGCTACAAGTGAGCAGCCGCAAAGTATAGAGAAGCTTAGGAAGGTACAAATATGGGTCAAAACGTGGAACCGAGTGACCCCGAAAAGTTTCTGAGCGATATTGGTATCAAATGAAAGCTGCTGAGGAGGACTTCAACAAAAATCTCTTTAAATAGTTATGCCTAGGCTGCTTTCCCTAATATGGGTCAAAGCATGGACCGGAATGACCCCTGAATGTTTCCGAGCGATATTGGTAGCAAATGAAAGCTACCGAGGAGGACTTCAACAAAAATATCTTTAAATAGTTATGCTTAGGCTGCTTTCCAAAATATGGGTCAAAGCATGGACCGGAATGACCCCTGAATGTTTCCGAGCGATATTGGTAGCAAATGAAAGGCGTTGAGCAGGGCTTCAACCTACAGCTATTTTAAACGTGATTTCTAAGTCGGTTTCCCAGAAATGGTTCAAATAGTGGGCCCAGATGGTGATCGATGGTCTCGGTAATGTAAAGGTAAAGGTAAAGGTAAAGGTAAAGGTAAAGGTAAAGGTAAAGGTAAAGGTAAAGGTAAAGGTAAAGGTAAAGGTAAAGGTAAAGGTAAAGGTAAAGGTAAAGGTAAAGGTAAAGGTAAAGGTAAAGGTAAAGGTAAAGGTAAAGGTAAAGGTAAAGGTAAAAGTAAAGGGAAATGGGAAACACTTTTTTCGTCGCTACGAAGCGGGACGGGTGTTTGCTAGTAATAGATAATTTTTTTTTTACTATCACTCAGTTGTTTTTTTTTTTTGTTGTAACCTGAGTTTTTATTTATTATTTGAAATAAAAAATCAATTTCCGAGTAATTTATTCATAGGGAATTTGTCTAAATAAAAATTTATTCGCATAATGCCCAAGTCTGGTACATAGGTATATTGGCATGTATAGAATCTATGGGAACATCAAAGTATGTATATTTTAAAATTTAATGTTTTTATCTATCTAGATAATTACCTAAATAACACAAAATAAAAATCCTCTACACAGATGTAAAGTAAAGAAAAACATTGGTTATTTTAAATACAGTCATAATTGTTATGGTATTCGTTTTCGGTATTTAGTATTCGGAATTCAGTATTCGGTATTCAGTATTCGGTATTCGTCTCCGGTATTTGTATTACTATTCGGTATTCCGTATTCGCTTTTCCACAGTTGATCGAAAAAATATCCATTCTTAAATAATTGTTGATGAAGATCGAAAATAATATCAATCACTCATGTCAATTATGAGCTGATGAAAAAATATGCATCTTTTAATAATTGTCAACGAAGATGGACACATTTTTGCATTGCTCAATAATTGTTGTGGGTGATTTTTATATTGAAGTATTTGTTATAATTGTTATGGTCTCTGTGAACCATACCGAATGAAAATAATGTTTAACTGTTAAAGTTGGTCTCTGGTTATTATGAATTGTTTTCAAAAGTGCTCTACAACAGCACTTGCTATTTGACGAGCCTATATTTATGTATCTTATTAGTTTTTTTTTTTTTTTTTGCTTTAAGTTATACATTTGTTCTGTTGTGTATACAATACTTACACACATACGTACATACAACTTAAAATTACCAATTATCCCCGAAACCCCTTAACATACCTTGCATTCTACCTATAAATAGCGGCGGAGGTGGCGAATTTCTTCATATCTTGTACAAACAGTAATCAAGTAGGTAATGAATTCTAATAGTGTACTTCTGGTGCTGACGCTCACATTGAGCTTTGTGTGGTGGACGACGTCCACACACACTACTTTCCGCATCGTTAACGGCAAGCTTGCTAATAATGCGGCTAAGTACACGGCATCCTTGCACGAAAATGGGGCTTATGTTTGTTCGGGCGCATTAGTATCTTATCAGCATGTGGTTACGGCGGCGGAGTGCGTATACAATAAGGTCGCAGCACATTTCAAGGTGTCAGTCGGTGTTCTCGATTGGCGAGATGAAAGTGGACGTAAATCGGTGGAGAAATTTTTTTGGCCAGATACTTACAGTCCTGCAATAAAAAGTGTGAATATTGCCGTTATTAAAATGCGGGAATGTTTTCCCCGGATATCAACAATAGGTCCAATAGGACTCTGCGTAAGGTGTTTGAAGCTGGGCAGCGAATTGCGGGTGAACGGTTGGGGTACAAAAAGCGAAGGTGCCACTAACTACGAGTTCCAATTACGCACCTGTAAAGTGCAATTAAAGAAATGGACTGATTATTATGCTAGAGATGAACCTTCTGATTATGTGTCTACACATATGTGTGCTGCTAGCGATCGTGCATCTGGTACATGTTATGGCGATAGGGGTGCTCCTGCCGTCTTCGAAAACAGGCTTTGTGGAGTTGCAACTGGAGTTCATGGTTGCGGAGATCCCGGGATTCCAGGCATATATAGCAGACTAGATATTGAAGCAATGAAAGCGTTTGTATATGAGAAAATGCGTCAGTAATTAACACTTAATTTGAAATATATAATATGAATGTACATATGTAGAAACTTATATGTATAATTTGAAATAACTATAATTAGATACGTACGTACATAAGTATGCAGAAACTTTTATGTTTTCTGACTTCATTAATTCAATAAAATAAATAACATTGTGACACAAATTGAGAATGGTTCTTCGGAGAAGAAAAAATTCCCACACAGACCGAAAGACCACTACCCATATACTAAAACGCCCAAACCGTTTTGCTGCCTGAGTTAAAATTTTTTTCTTATTGCCATTTTAATTTAGTTTACACTCATAGAAACGCGCGCAATGATGGGCGAGTCCGAGATGTTTAGACAATCGAGATAATCGCCACGTTGCAAAATCACAATCGAGTCAAAAGTTGACCCGCTCCTCGATTGCACAACCGAGATGTTTTTGCGATTGTGCTGAGTCGGCGAGTCGGAGGTTGTTTTTATGATATGTTTTAGTTGATAAAATAAACTGAATGAGTGTTACTGATGAAGAAAGTAGGATTTTTAATGGAGGTGAGGCAAATACATAAATAAATGAGCCAAATTGAAAAATATGCAATACATAGGTGCTGCATTTTTGCAATCACAACTAAAGAATGTCGTGCATAACAATAATTCATTATTTAAACATTAATAAATTAATAAATTTTCCGAAGTGAGATGCTTGCGAAATAAATGAATTTTACGAGCAGCAACAACGGCAATAGGTTTGTACCACTCTGTATGTTTTTTTTAAATCAATTTTGATATTAGGTCTGTCGGTGAGTGCACTGAAGGGGCAGAACAACATTTGACAGTTGTCAGAGCAATTTAGTGCAAAGGCGTCAACGAACGAAAACTAACGAAAATGTGATTTAGTGCAAACCAGCTGATTTATGTAAACAAACAATTCTCAATGGTCAAATTTATAGCTATTAAACTTACACAAATGGTCCATCTTTGATCGGGTAACTTGTCACATTTTTTGCTTTCTTTTCACTTGTAAACTTTTCCCCAATTGCGGTTTCTGCTCCTTCAAAAAATTTATTGGTAATTTCGTTTGGTTGCCTATCCATTTGACGTTGACCACGCTTTCGGTCTGTACCAAATCCACAGGATTAAATATGTTTTCATCTAAATTATAAAATAATTTTCGAGGACAAAATCGCATTCTACAATATTTTCATCCACATCGATCAAAAATGAATACAATCTGCGATGTAAAGAAGAAAACCGCATATTTTTAAAATTTGCTTTCTTTACTTTTGGTTTTCCATTTTTTTGCCGCCTTAACTATAAAGTGCATTGGGTAGAGTGCTCGCCTGCTTTGCCAGAGTTTTCAGGTTCAAACCCCAGTCCAAGCAAACAGCAAAAAAATTTTTTTAATTACTAGAAATCCAATTATTGGATTTTCTAAGAGCAGCGGTCACCTCTCGGCAGTGGGCGGCATACCCTCCGAGTGTATTTCTGCCATTATAAAGCTTTTCACAAAAAATGCGTTCGCCGTTCGGAGCCGGCATAAAACTGTAGGTCCACTCAATTAGTAGGAAAAACAAAAAGGAGCACACCTCGAATTGGGAGAGAAGCTCGGCCATAAAACTCGTCAGAGTTATAATAGCGCCATAGTATTATATTATTATAACTAATAAAAACAGCTGATTTCATATGCTGCACAAACTTACACCAGCTATGAAGATGGTGAAGCTCAGTGCAGTAAAGTGTAAGTTGGTGCTAACTCAAAAAACTGAGTTCTGAACAGTTTAGGGCAAAAAAATCTTCATCGAATGCGTTTTTCTGCACTAGAGTACTCTAGTTCGTTAATCGAACAGACTTATTCAAGCGACAACAACAAATGTTATGTATTTTTTGCAGCGAGTCCGAAATGTTGTAGGGTTGCTTTAAAAAGGATAGGAGTCGTTGGCAAGTCCGAGATGTTTTAGCGGTTGTTTCGACTGACGGCCATTTACGATTTGACTCGAATACGAACGAAAACCATCTAGAGCATTCGGGATGTTTTAACAATCGAGAGAATCGAATAAAATATCTCGGACTCGCCCATCGCTAAACGCGCGAGTTCACTTGAGTAAACACACTCAGATTAAGTATGTATCTGGAAAGTATAGCCATTAGCTAATACAAAAAAAAAACAACAAAATATAAGTATGGACGTACATACATGTACACTGTTAAAAATATTGGTATATTTTTTAAACTTTGATTTGGTTTGAAAGAAATTTAAAACTTTTTTTGGGGTAAATTTTGAAACTTCGAAAGTTTAAAAGTTTCTTATTCCTTTTTGGTTTAAAATTCAAACTTACAAAAGTTCAAATATTTCAAAGTATTTTTTGGAATAAATTTCACACTTGTTTGGTTTAAATCTTACACTTTTTCTCATTTAAACTTTTAAGGTTTAAATTTTAAACTTTTGATAGGAAAGAAGATACAATAGGGAAAAGCATGAAGAGGATTTGGGAGCAGACATTTTTTTTAATTTAAACCAAAAATATATTTAAATTTTAGACTTTTGAAAGTCTTAAAATAAATTTTAATTTGGAATAAAATCTAAACGTTAAAAGTTTAAAAATCTTAATTTTTCGGTCGTGTCCTATATATCGACCAAAAAAGTTTAAAAAAAAGTTTAAAATTTATACCAAAATTTATTTGAGTGTATGTGTATGTACTAGTGTCCGACCGAAGCTGGAATTTTAGGCCGAAGCCGAAGCCGTAGCCGAATATTCGGCATAATCCTTTATTCGGCCGAAAACCGAAGCCGAAGCCGAATACCAAAATAAGAAAAATATATACTTAAGTTTGAGATTTTTTTTATTTTGTTGGAGGCATGGCATACCTGGGTAATACTGAGTAGTAATTGGACTATTACGTACTTAAATACTTTATATTTTGATCTTGAATTAATGAGTCCGTACTAAGTACTTTCAGAATATTCAAGTACTAGTACAAGTACAAGTACAAGGAATTGAAAAACAATTGAAGTTTTAGCAAATACTTCAAAGTAATTGAAAAGAATTGAAAGTACTTGAAAAGAATTGAAAAATGTACTTGACTCGATATTTCAGTTCTTTTCAAGTACTTTCAATTACTTACAATCGACGACGGAACGTCAAGTTGAAACCAATATTTAAAAAAAAACTAGAGTGCGCCTACTGTCGAATTTCGACAGTTTTTCTAGATATTTAGGATTAAGATACGTTATATTTTTGCTTATAATTTTATTTATGTTGAATTATTTTTTTTGTTTTAAATTAAATTATTTATTTATGTTAAATAAACATAATATGGACTACAAGCGACATGTAAAAAATATAAAATATCGTTTATTATTATTGGTTTCAAGATTGTAAGTAATTGAAAGTACTTGAAAAGAATTGAAAAATCGGTTCAGGTACATTTTTCAATTCTTTTCAAGTACTTTCAATTATTTTCAATTACTTTGAAGTATTTGCTAAAACTTCAATTCTTTTTCAATTCCTTGAACTTGTACTTGTACTAGTACTTGAAAATTTGGGAATGCAAGTACCAGTACCAGTACAATTCTTTTAAAATGTACTTGTCACAAGTCGTACTGGTACTTGATATTGCCCAGGTCTGGTTGGAGGAGCAGTTAAATATTTTTTGCAACCTTTTTTAAATTAAAAAAATTTGAGGAATGCCAATAATGGAATATATTAACACTACGAAGAACAAGTGTTTGATCTAAGTATTCGCTTAATTCTAGTTCAAGACTTGTATTAGTTTTTGCTTTGCGTGTTCAATCTTTTGCAGATTTATCATGGGATGCCCAGAGGTCACTGGAATCCAAAGTAATTGATTCATCAAAAGATTCTTCACTATCACAAAAAAACAACAAATTTCATTTTGTGATCCAGTATAATTAGCGTAAGTTTCGTTCGGAATCTTAGGCCTGTTCAATAACAAAAAAATATTACTGGAAGTTACGATTTTCTGTCGCTTAAAAAAAAATCAAAAATTCGTAAAATCCAGTCAATTTTTTTTTGTTATTAAACAAATCTATTATTCGGCCTCGATTATTCGGCCTTTTCAGCCGAAGGCCGAAGCCGAAGCCGAATAAAAAATACCAGCCGAATATGCCGAATACCGAAGCTTGGCCGAATATTCGGTCGGACACTAGTATGTACATTAGGCCGTCTCGCCTTATATGGACTAAAAAAAAAAGAGTTCACCGTACGCTCCTCCCCATATGATATCTTTTTAGAAAACATTTCTTTTGGACGCCGCTAGATGTCGCTAAAATTCATTTTTTCATATCTTCGGTATTTATGGTCCGATTCCTAAGTTTGATGCACCAACGTGTTTGGCTTGAGAGGAGGGTTTCTCCCTTATAATGGTATTAAATCATAGGGGGAGGGGGCGTACGGCGAACTTTTTTTGCGATACGCTCTAATGTACATATGTCTATTTGAATAACCCTTTTTTGTATTTTCCTAATATGTTTTTTCCTAGAAATCAAGCCTCAACTGTGTCACAATTAAAAGTGCGAACGAACTCGACATATGTTATCAGTTTTACAAGTCACTGACGTCTTAGGCTCCTAGAAGTTATTTGAGCCAAAAATTATAATATTTTTCGTCTTTCTAGCAATGTATGTTATCCCAGTAGGATGTGGGAGTAGACTTAGTATACCCCATAAACTAGACTGTAAGTGATTGTAACTGGTTCGAAATTTGGTCCAATCCCATGCAAAATTCTATTTACATTTAACATTACATGTCCTAGCCTGGGTGCAATTGACCCTGTCTGCATTACATTTGGACCAGCTTTAAATCGATTGGACATTTGTCCATTACAGTCGGAATATACTTATTCTATATACATTGGAGTATACTTATGCTATATAGATTGGAACCATTTCTCGTCTCTAATTTTTCCATTTATTTCTTTTATTTGATTAAACAATTGAATATTATATCTACAAGTTTTCAAAATTTCTCTGCTCGCTATAAATTTCTATCTGCCAAATTTATATGCGAATGATAGCGAACAGATTGAAATTTTTTTATGGAACACTTAGCGAGTATAGCTACTACTCATTATGGGTTCGAATATTTTTTTCGATCCGACCATGGTTACAAATATTTTAAAATACAAAGTTGATATACACAAATTACTTATAACAAATAATGCACAATATGCATTACATTCGGACCAATTTAAGTACCATTGACCTACCCCGCATTAAATTTGGACTATTTTCGAGACAATTGACCTTCTTAGCTGTCACTCAGCTGCCTGTGGTCATCGCATTTGTAGCTTCATCGAAAATAATTATTGAATGAAGTGATAACCAAAAAATACAAAATTACCGCTCCGAAGGTCCATGCAATTTTCAAAGATAGCTTCATCTACAACCAAAATATTTGACTCCAAAATGGGAGCATGTAAAAAGCATGTAAAAAAAATTTATCGAAATTTCGTTTCTGGTTGCCCAAAAGTGCACTAAGTATATGTACGTCAAAACCATATATATGTATCAATATAAAATCGCGATTGTCTCAAAAACTACCAATAGGCGATTTTGGTTTTGACATATTCTTGTTACTGAAGCATTGAACTTTGATATTCTGCAATAACCTCGTAGGTGGTCTGCACTTCGTGGGTAGTATTCTGTTAACAACAGGGCTGCACTTTAACGTTAACTTTTATCAATAACCGAAAAATAATTTGTTTTCAATTCCACTTTGAAAAAATTTTAAAGTTAAATGCTTAAAAAAAATACTTGTTTGATAATTATAAAAAAGTATTGAAAAATCTCGTTTCGGTTGTCAACAAAAAAAATTATCAAAAAAAATATCGTTAAATAATAAAAAAAACTACCGTTTCCAGAAGTATTTAAGAAATTTTCAAAGTGAAATTAATAGAAAATTTTTTAAATAAATTTGATTCATTTCTTTCATAAGCGCTAAACAATTTTGGTTTGTTAATTTTTTGTTGATATCGTTGTGCAGCCTTGATAAAAAAAAAGAAGTTAAACATAATATTGTTTGCACTCATTGAAACGAGCATATTCACTGAAGTAAACACGTTCATATTAAATGTTTGGAAAGTATGTATAGCAAAAACAAAAACAAAATATCTGTGGTCACAAGCAATAACCGCTTAAGTCGACTTAGGAAGATTTCGAGTTATATATACCAAGTTATTCTCCTTTTAAAACTCTATATTTCTGTAAAACCCCCATACTTATAACTTAATTCGATAAAAAGATATAAATAAAAACATTTAGGCTTAACTTACAATAGAGGTATATTAAACTTGCTATAATAGCCAAAGTAGATGTATATATTTAATCAAATTTTTTCATGACATTTCGTTTTATTTACTAAATATGATCGTAACATTGTGGATGGCTCATTGATTTTGTGTCCATAGTTTTTAATCGACTTTTATGATTTGTTAAGAAACGCCTTCGAATATAAAAATCAATTTATCTCGAAATCATATTTTTCGACTTAAGCGATTATTGCAAATTGCCACAGATATATGTACGTACGTACAAATATGTGTATGTGCATTAGGGTGGCCCCCAAATATATTTCCTCAGCCTCGCCTCCTAGGCCGATGTTAATACAGTCGAAGATATCACATATAATTTTTTTCCCGATCGGAAACGGTTAGGGAGTGTCGCACAGCGGCCAAAGTTCAAACAACTCTATGGAGACTAAAAAAATTAAGTTAAATTTTTGTATATCTACTGCCCAAAATCGATTGACCTGTACTCATTACCAAATGCAAATTTTGGTTCCGAGCTGAGACGGGTATTCATACGGTTATCTGAATTTTGATGGCCTGTGCGACACCCTTTATCAATCTCCGATCGGGACCAACGTTTATATGTATATGTGGTATCTTTGGCCGTACTTTAACCGATTAAGGGGCTGAGACTGAAAAAAAATTCATTTGATTTTAAGGACCACCCTAATGTACACACATATGTATGTCTATTTGAATCAGCTAAGTGTTTTTGTATTTTCAAAATATGGTTTTTTCCCAGAAATCAAGCCCCAACTATGTATTTGATAATTAAAAGTTCAAATGAACTCGACATATGTTACCAGATTTGCAATTTATTGATGTATTTGGCTTCTAGAAGTTTCTTGAGCCAAAAATTATAATATTTTGCGGCTTTCTAGCAATTTGGTTTTTCAGAGCGGTTTGGGGGTTTTTATGCATTCAAATTAGTCAACAATCAAACAAATATACAAACGAATGAAAACAAAAAAAAGGTTGCCTTAATCTTTTTATACTCAGCCGTACTAGTACACAGAGTATTATAGTTTTAATCACATAACGGTGGATTGTAACGCCATGAAATAATCGAGATAGATATGGACTTATATATATCAAAATGATCGGGGTGAAAAGAGAAATCGATTGAGCCATGTCCGGCCGTCCTTCTGTAAACACTCTACTGAATTACTTGGCGCCATTTGGGAATACCTAAGGAGCCAGCATGACTGTCCACTTGATCTTTCCAACGCAGTGGATGTCTCCCCTTCTGCGCTCAGCGGGTTTCGACAGAAATACTTTCTTGGCTGGAGCACCTTCGTCCATTCTCAAGACATGACCTGCCCAGCGGAGCCGCTGGATCTTTATTCCCTGAACAATGTCGATATCTGCGTACAGCTCGTACAGCTCATTGTTAAATCTCCCGATACTCGCCCTCGCCAACGCGCAAAGGTCCATAAATCTTCCGAAGAGCTTTTCTCTCGAATACTTCAAGTGCCATCTCATCTGATTTTGAAATTGTCCATGCTTCTGCGCCGTACATGAGGACTGGAACGATGAGTGCCCTGTAGAGTGTGATTTTGGTTCGCCGAGAGAGGACTTTACTTTTCAATTGCCTACTTAGTCCAAAGTAGCATTTATTGTCAAGAGTGATTCCTCTTTGGATCTCCGTGCTGACATCATTCTTGGTGTTAATGCTGGTTCCCAAATAGACGAAGTCCTTAACAGTTTCGAATTTGCAGCTATCAACATCAACGTGGTTGCCAAGGCGTGCTGTTTCTTTGTGTGATGATAGGAGGTACTTCGTCTTGTCCTCGTTGACCGCCAAACCCCTTTTCTTAGCCTCTTTATCCAGCTTGGAGAATGCAGAACATACGGCGCGCGTGTTAGTGCCAACGATGTCGATGTCATCGGCGTACGCCAGCAGTTGCACACTCTTGTGGTATAAGATGCTTCCTGCACGGTGGAATTCTGCAGCTCGTATTATCTTTTCCAGCATCAATTTGAAGAGGTCACACGAAAGGGAGTCACCTTGTCTGAAACCTCGTTTAGTCTCGAACGGCTCGGGGAAGTCCTTCCCAATAATGACGGTGCTGGTGGTGTTAGTCAGCGTCATTTGGCATAGCCGTATATGTTTTGTAGGGAAACCAAATTCAGACATTGCGGCATATACACTCAGAGAAAACCTGCATCGTAAAAATGACTATGAAAATATTCAGCTTTACTATTCGCTTTTTTACCTTGAAAACACGGAAATATGACTATGAAACAACTTGATCTGAATATAAACGTATTATTTCAACCGTTCAAGTATGAAAGATATTCAACTTGAATATGAAAAACTTTGAGTTGACTAGTAAATACTAATCCAACTGGACAAGTATTAACACCTGTCACTATAAAATTTGTAATAGTCATCTTCAAGTTGAAACATATTTATTTTAACTACTGTTGATGCTTCAACTCCAATATGGTTCATAGTAAACTTAAATATTTAGCACAGTAAGCTTTGTTAAAGCAATTTATGCTGCGTAGGTTTTCGTTCCTTCATTTTAGTGCGGCTTTTCAAATTTCCGTAATTCTTAGATGGTTTGTACATTGTTCGAGCTATATAGCATGATTTAGCAACTGAAATATAACTCATTTTCCACAAGAGAAATGAGTTGGCTTATTTAAAGCCATTTTTCATACTCCAGAGGTTGACACTCTCGCCGAACCTTGGAGCTACAGCGCTCCACCCACGTGAATACATAAAAGGGTTTAAAAAAGCACATATGTATGTATACATATGTATGTATGTGCATATGCACACACAAAGTTTAGACACAATATATTTAAAACAAATATGATGTCTCTTAGAGTTGAATAAAAACATATTGAACTTCAATATGAATCATAGTAAACTTAAGAATATGTCATAGTCAGCTTCAATATGAACATTTTTTAAAACAACTATGTTGTAACTTTAACTTGACTATAAAAATATTCAACTTGAATATGCTGCATTTTTCAACCTATTTAGGACAACTATTTTTCATAGTTGTTTTTACTATGACAACACTTCAAGTCGAGTATGGTTAATTTTCATTTTAACTACTTAATATTTATTATGATGGTATGAAATGCAACGTAGTCAGAATCACTATTTTCATCCTAGGCGCAAAATCATTGGTAAAAATAGTCAAATGAAGGTGTAAATAGTCAGATTTACGTGCTTTTTTTGCTGAGTGTAGGCAATTCCTATTCATGCTATGAAAAGCGGCTTTAAAATCGACAAAAAGATAGTGTGTGTCGGTTCCTTTTTCATGAGTTTTTGCCAGGATTTGGCGCATTGTGAAGATCTGGTCGATGGTAGATTTACCAGGTCTGAATCCACACTGATAAGGTCCAATCAGCTTGTTGACGGTGGGCTTCAGTCCTTCGCACAATCTACTTGCTAAGACCTTATATGCGATATTCAGAAGGCTTATCCGACGATAATTGGCGGGTACTGTGGAGTCTCCTTTTTTATCGATTGGGCAGAGCACACTTAAGTTCCAATCGTCGGGCATGCGCTCGTCCGACCATGTTCTGCATAGGAGTTGATGCATGCTCCTTATCAACTCTTCGCCGCCATGTTTGAATAGCTCGGCTGGCAAGCCGTCAGCGTCCGGGCCTTTGTTATTTTTAAGCCGAGACATTGCTATTCACACTTCGCCATGATCGGGTGGTGTAAACACTCTAACTTGCGCAAAAATTGATATATTTTTAATTCCAATTTTTTCACTAATACCCGTCTGCGGGCTTAATTGCCCTTTCGAAAGGGAAATAAAGCTCACATCGCCGAATTGGGCGCGAGGGCGTTCTTTCCCTTTCTGAATGGAAATAAAACCCACGGGTTTAATTGCACTTTATTCGCGCCCGTTATTTCTTTTTCAAAAAGGAAGTAACGCCCACGGGCGTTTTATTTCACCTTACTTATAACACATACATAAGAATGCATCCTACAAGGATATTTTATTTACAAAAGGTAACTATTTACAATCGCAAAGCAAAATGTGGAAGATTTTTTGCTAATATCTAATAAACAATTTTTTTTTTTACAGTAGCAATTAGCTAACATAAATATTCAGTAATTTTTTTTGGGAAATCTTTGTTTAAGCTTAGAATTAAAAATTTATAGTGGCACTTCGAATTAAATATTTTCAGTTTTACAAATTTAATTAGCTAAAACAATACATGTTTTTCTTTAAACAAATTATAAAAAAGAAAAATCCGTTAGAAAAGCACTTTTTGTAGCGCTTTCATCCAGTCCAATATTATAACATAGGTATACAAGCTTTCATTCGTATCTACATATGTATATAAAAGCTTTCACAGCGCCAACAATTGGCCATTAGTTGCATTACGGCACACCAGTCGATCGAAGCACACACTTACAACAGTTGGGCAATTTCACTTGTTCCTCCTTCATTTCGCGATTCACCAGCACGACCATGGTTCGAAATATATAATTTTGCTTGCAACGTGATGTATAGAAACGTGGCAGCGACTCCTCGAATTTGCACGGCTTATCCTCTTTCCTACAATATGAAGAAGATTAAGAAGAAGAAGAAGAAGATGAAGAAGAAGAAGAAGAAGACGAGGAAAAAGGAAAAGTATATGTGTAAATATTTTCTCAAATATCTCGTGCACGAAATAATTCTCATGTGCTCGCTTACAGGCATTGTTCCACTAGAACGCCTTGCTTATGCGTATCGCTTTGCACGACAAGCTGCCATTTTGAATCTTTCGTTTCGGCACTTTTCGGATATATCACTTGTGATTTGCTCGAGCAATAATATTCCTCCTCGGGCTCCGAATTCATGCGCTGTGTTACTTCTTCTGGTAACATAAGATCATCTCGGAAATACGGTCTGAATTGATCAAACTTTTCTGGTGCGACTTTATCCAATCGGGTGAGCTCCAAATAGTTTGGCACATCCGTACAAAAGGACTTGCCTTCGCGTCGTTCCGGGCAGATATATTCATCTAAAGAAACGACAAAAAAAACCAAAAAATGAGAATTAAGAAAATTTAAGCAACAAGTCAAACTTTTAAACCAACAAAACAAAACTAAAAAAATATTCAAAGCAAATTAATAAATAACTTTAATTATTATGTACCATTGGGAAAGATAATAGCATCATTATTACTAGAAGGTGGCCTGTTTCTATTGTAATTCGTGCCTGCGGCCGACGTTGACGTCTGGAAAATGAGAAAATCATTAAAAACCACGTTGAGTTTGCCATCGGGTGATCTTTGCACTTTAAATGTTGGTTGTGATGTGTCCTACAAAACGGTGCAACAAAACAAACAAAAAAAGCAAAAACAAAAGGCGATATTGAAAGAAAGAAACAGATGATAGATAGCGTGAATTGGTTAGAGAGAGGGAGAGAGACTAGTTAATTGAATAACAAATGATCGATATTAATGCAACATATGTATGTATGTATATTAATACATACCCAGCAAACACAGTCCATAACGTTAGATAATTTGTGTAGGCTTAGCTAAGTAACTAGTGTAATTCTCTAACTATTCGCTAATCGAGAGTAAGAGTACAAAATAACTCTAGAATTCGCTTACAGAAACTGATTACGGAAAGGGCCAAATCTCCATTTATATCAGAATCTCTTTAGTGAACAGCTTTAGATTTAATTGCAGAATTATAATTCGCCCAATTGAATTGTGTAGGTTTTTGTTGGAGAACGCTATGATTCTAAACTGGTTCTCGCGTCGTCCTCTAACCTTAGAAATTTTAGTAGATGTAGGACTAGTGTTGCAGTCATTCTGTAATCGATATCTAACCTCAGTGTTTGTTGGGTTATGGAAAGTTGGTATGTAAGTACGTATGTATATATTTCCTTTATGCACATTTTTACACATTTTTTTTATGGACTGAAATACATTTTATCAATCAAAGTTTAATACATTTAACTTACATTGAAAAGCACAAGTCCTGCACCCACTATAAAAATTCGTCCCACTTTCGCTTCAGAAGACGCCTATGAAAAGTGTAAAATATGTAATTGTTAAAATACAAATAAACTCAATTTTAACACACATCTAACCATAGAATCATTATTCGTTTGTGGTCTGTCAAAATTCCCATGCCCGTATGGTGCACGTCTGTGTCGACCCACGCGATAGCCGTACGTGTCCCCATTGCTGCAACTAACTATCTGAAAGAGTCGCTTATTTACAAGACAGTTATTTTGCATGAGAAGTAAGATTTATTTATTTCAAACTGTTATACACATGTCTGTATATGTGGAAACTGGGGAGCACAAAAGTGGGGCTTTGGTGATCTCTTATTTTTTCTTTCTTTTTATGTATTACATTGCCTTCAGTTTCCTCAAAATTAAACCCCTGCCAGGACTATTATTTCCGTTGCTTCGTAATAGCCAAACTACTTAATTATGTGGAAATTATGATTCAAAATGGTAATGTAGTAGTCCTGGGGTGGCTTTCTGTAATTCGATATCGAGCGAAATTCGATATCGAAGCATTGTTTTTGCTTTTCGTAAACACAAATATCGTCAGAAACAATTCGACACCACCTTAGCTATCGTTTTGCCTTATCGAATATGTCAACCGCAGAAAAATATAACTTCGAAATTTTTATATTTTTGTGGGATTAAATCATTTCTTATTTGTTTACAAGTGAGAACGCAACTTTTGAAAGATAATAAAGGCCTTTCATGCACTTTCTAAAATATTATAAGAAAAGTTTTCCTATCGAAATAGAGAAAGCAAAACGGTACCGTCGATCGTTCGATATCGAATTGAAATATCGAACCCACGAGAGTCGAATATCGAATTACGGAAAGCCACCACTGCTTATGGCGGCAGCAATATATATGTAGTACATTTTAGCACTTCGCATTTCTGTTGTTCTTGGTGAAGAAAACAGCTTTCCGAATTTCAGCATGTTTACAGAATACACATGTGCCATTAACTTCAAAAGTAAAAGTAAATATTAAATATGAACGCGCTTAGGTAAATAGCTGAAAAAATGTATGGGGTTTTTTAGACAAAAAGGCAATAAAAACAATTGGCAGTGGTAGCAAAATTTAAACAAAAAGAAAACACAAAAGCACAGAGTGAAAAATTAGAGAACACAGTTTAGTTCAACAATGCCGTATACAAATCGCAAAATTGAATTTATAATGAGATTACATGGAACGCAAAGCGGATGTCATTATCTGCCGCACGATGCATTTTGTAGTAAAATAAGTGCATATTTAGATACATATTAAGATGATACATTAACTTTTGCATAATTTTTGTAAATAACTAAACAAATTGGCAGCCAAGTGTCTTCTGATTAATATTATACACGATATTTCCTTAGATCATCTTCAATGTAACGCGCATTGAAAGTTCATTAAGAAACTATTATTTGCGAGCAAAACTCTCAGGATTACTAAGAGAGCGTTTTATCAGCAAAAAATGAAAAGCGGAAAGAAGCTAAAATCCTTACATGCATGTACATATGTACATATGTATGCTTCTTCTTGCGCCCAAAATATAAACATGTGGACATTAACTCAACTACTTGTAGGATTCTGGGTCTTTTAAATTATAAACCATTCGCTTTGAAGAAACAAGTGAAAACTTTGGTAAATGAAGCAGATAACACTTTCAGTTGTTCTATTTATTTTTAAATGCTGATGACAGACCAAAGAGATGAATATAAAACTTACATGCACTTTTTGTGGTTAAATTTATAAAGAAAACCACAAACAAAACGCTGCAGATCAAGATCGAAAATGCAATGGAATTGTTTAAATGCAAGCCGTTGCCGCAACTCATTGAACGGCACTACATAAATACTTAAGTGACATTGTGCATAATAAATAGTAAATAGCTTACGTTTTTGAATGGATTTACCAAAAATTAAAGATATTACAAAAACGTTTCAATAAGATAGTAGTAAATATCGCTGTGTTTTTCGGCTATTATTGAGAATGGCCACGAAACAACTGCGATTCATGTACATAAGTAAGAAGATAGCCAGGTTTAATAGTCATTGGGTTTTATTACCACAAGAGGACACCATTTTGCATAATGTCGCTACACCTTCTTCAGTTTTAGTTCAGAAAGTTGGACGTAAAGTTCAGAAAATTTGATTTGAATTCGTTCTGAAATTTTAAGAATTTCAAGTTCAACTTTTTGAACTAAAATTGAAAAAGGTTTAGTTAACTTCAAAAACATATAATATTAACGCCACTAAAAGTTAGTTTTCATAACGAAATATAAAAGCTGAAGTCCTCAGCTCATAAATAATCGAGCTGCCTTAATGCGCTAAGCGCTACATTACATCATATACCCAATAAACACAAAAGCGAGGATGATATCGTGGCGAATTCGAGAAGAATTTGCGGTGGTGAATGTAATTTTTCGGACTCGTATCGAGTTCGAGATGGACTCGAGAAAGATCAATTATCGCAATAGCATTTATTAATTTTATTAAATCTTGCTTTACACGAAGAAATTCCCTGTTGGGCTTTAATTTACCATTTAAAACTGTACTCAAGAGATTGAAAAGCTCAGATGATATCGTGGCGAATTCGAGGTGGATTCGCAGAAGAAGATTTTCTAGAATGTATTCGCCAATGGGCATAAATCTCGAATCGCCAACGATCCGAGAATATAAAAATGCGCGAATCGCTAATGAGGGGTGACTCGCCTGGGAATTCGGATTCGCCGATCTATCGTCGCGAACTATCGCCGCAATAATATAATCAGAGAAGCGAATTCGTCTCGAATTCGAGGCGAATCCGTTGTGTTTATTGGGTATGTACATATGAGTCTATGTTTGTATGTACATATGTATTATGTACCTACTTGTGAATCGTGAGATTTATTATTAGTACCTACACAATTTTGCATGTAATTAACAATATAAAAATGTATTAAACAAAAAAAAAAAAAAAACATGTTAATGCAGGGGAAAATAAAATGCATTAATTATAATTTTCATTTAGTGCTGAGATGAAAATACACATTCGAAAATTTAGCGAAACGTCGCGGTTTGAAAGAGAGCACGCTTAATTAAATTCAAACAAATATAAACGTTCATACCAGATGGTGATTTAATCTATTGCTGAACTCAATTTGACCTGACAGACTGATTTGAATTTATTGCTGGTATTTATTTAATTCATGAACTCAACAACAGAAGTATTGAGCGTCTGTTTGGCTACTAAATAAATCTATTTATTATTTGCTTAAAGCTTGAATTTTATTTTGTCTATGAATAACGATTTAATATATAAAAATTGATTTAATAGCATTTCTTCAAAAAAATTTGAAAGTTACACACATTTATATTTATTATGCCTAAATAAATAAATTTAGGGCCGATTTCATAATGAAATTCTTAAAGCTCCTTTAATTTTTAAGGCTTTAAGGAGCCTTTTAGTTAAAGAGCCATTTAAATGTTCTTTAAAGTGGGAGTGATTTCATAATAATATAATATTAACAGCCAGTTTCACGAAAAAATTTAAGTGAAAATTTAATTTTTTCCCTGTCAGATTTCATATAAAATTCAAGTAAAAAAAATTAAATTAAACTTAAATTCTTTCGTGAAACTGGCTATAAAAGGCTCCTTTAACGTCAAATGATTGTCGTAAATTTAAAAATATTGAAATTTGACACTTGTTTTTTTTTTCTGAAAATAAATAAATTTTTTGATTGTGGCTTTATTTTTTGTTTGAAAAAAGAAAAAGAACAAAGAAGCATAATTTGGAAATCCAGTGCAGAAAAAAAAGGAAGCTGTCATCCAACCTCAAAAAAGAGGAAAAAGATGAATATTGCATTATAGGACTCAACAAACAAAACAGCAAACAAAATTGGTTCAAAAATTTTAATAAATTTTTGATATTTGATTTTGACAGACTGCAGAAATGAATTTTTTTCTGGCAAAAGGAACCTTTAAATAACTTAAATGCCCGTTTTTGGGTATTTAACTTTTAAGAATCTTTTATCTTAAAAAAGACTTTATGAAATCGATCAGCAAATTAAAGGCTCCTTTAGAATTTAAAGGAACTTCTAATTTGATTATGAAATCGGCCCTTACTCTTTTTTCCTTTTTTTTTTAAATAACCCGTTTTATGGCAATTTGCAAGTATTCAAATTAATTAAATTCTAAATAAGTATTTTAACATATGCTTTTTGTTTCCGTTTTCGTTTCGTACGAGTATAAGTAGACAATTTTACAAAAGCCACTTTCTTTTACACGCAAGTTAGAAAAACACACTAGCTAGCTTAACGAATAACATGGAAAACAACAATAAAACCTTAAAGCCCGTCTCCACACAAATTCATTCGCCAGCGCAACATCTAGCGAAACATCTCGCTAAATAACCCGTCTCCACGTGGCTGATCGTTATTCAGTTTAACATTTCTCTTTCTTGTTCTTCTTAAATGCTTGTATGTTTGCTTATTTTTGCGTTTTTGTTTTGGTCTGTGTGAGTTTCCGATATATTTTCGATACAAAATTAGAGAAGGCATCGATATCATCGCGTTCGGCAAGAGGATTGAGAACGAAACAAGTGTTGCACTCTTCACTCGCTCTCAGAAATTTGTATGGAAATTAGCGAGTTTCGGCACTGGTTTCCGTGTCGAACCAAGATTGAGAGAGCGAATGCAGAAAAAAAGAGCGAAACACGTTATGTGGAGACATGGCATTAACTTAAGTTCTTCGTTAATTTTTAATAATTGCCGCGACAGATAATCAATTTCATAAACTGAGGGACTAGTTTCAGTTGACGTTCACACACAAACGATCAAACAGACAGACAAACGGACATGGCTTAATCAGAACTCTAATCATATCATACCATATTTTTGGATATATCACCTCTCAATCAGGCATTTAAAGAATCGTGTTTTGGACAAATAGTTATTATACATATTTCATGTTCTTGCAAGGTACATACATACATTTGGATATATATATTACTTTAAAAATCTTTGATATATTTCCTAGTAAATCCCAAAGCAAAACATGTGTTAATTTAGTTTCTACTAAACACTTTTGCAAACAGAAGAAAAAGAAACCAACATTTTATTTTCAACTTTGAAAGAACCTTGAAATTTTATTACAAACATTTGCATATGTCTTATTTATAGAGGAGAAGAAGAAAAAAAACTATAAATTATTTATGAAGAGCATGCAAATTTATTTTGTAATAATACATTAACATACATATATGAATGAAAGAGGTAATAAATGAGAAATAGTAAAAAGGTAAAAAGTAAACAAAACATAAATTAATAGACGCGCACATACGAGTATGTATGTATGTATGTACATATGTAAATTTGTATGTCTGAATGTGTGTATGTATATGCAAATACAAACATATATTGTTAATTAATGTCACACTCACCGTTGCACTCAAAAACAACAACAATAAATAGCCGAGCAACGTTATCGTCGGCAACACCGGTCTCGAATGCCAAGAAGTCTGCTGCATTTCGAAGCTCAAGATTGAAGCTTTTATCGGCCCCCTCGGTCCGCTTATGCTTTTTATTTAAAAACTATCGATGTTTCGTCGCGTTTTGCGTCGCACTGGCAACAATTTGTGCGTTGCTCTGAAGACACCAGACAGGCTGCGCTTATGCGCTTATGGATTGGAAGTAGCGGGATGGAGCGGGGCGGGTGGCAGGCACAGTTGAGTAGACACGTTACTCGTATACACTTGTGTGTAGCTGTCTTTATTTGACAAAACGCACGTCTTCGCACAGCTGTTTTAATATTTTACTTTACTTTATGTATATTATTTCTTTATTAACTTTTTGTTAGCTATACAGACACTTTGTTGTCCAATTTGGTAACCATTTTTGTTTTGTTTTATTTTTTTTTTTCACACCATTTACTGGATATTTTTATAAAAATTTTAAACTTGTAATTTTTTTGTGTGCTCGTTACTTATTAACATC
This sequence comes from Urophora cardui, assembly GCA_960531455.1. Taxonomy (NCBI): domain Eukaryota; kingdom Metazoa; phylum Arthropoda; class Insecta; order Diptera; family Tephritidae; genus Urophora; species Urophora cardui. The sequence continues at coordinate 5,602,886 of OY482672.1, read as the reverse complement.
ACTTGCAGTGCTGGCGCTCGTTCGTTCGTGTTCGAAGACCAAAAAACATTCAGTTGTTTAAAAACACTTGCCAGCTATTTTTGCATTGAATGTATTGAATTAATTGTGTTGGTACTTAAATACACATACTAAGAGGAGAGGAGAGCAGCAAATCGTGTGACTCGTGATGCGCTTTTTTCCCCCTCTAAAACATTCTTGGTATTGGAATTGTGTGAATATTTACTTGCCTCCTTTTTCTCTTGGCTTACATTTTTTCTTTTCAAACGAAACTTTTGTTTCATACTTGTTTGCTTTGTAACGCCTTTTTTAACTTTTTTTTTGGTTTTTTGTTTTCTTTACCTTGACAATCAGCACTGCTATCGCTTTATGCTTTATGTTTTTTTCGCTTCGTTGACTTTAAGCGTTGAGCGTGTGTCGAGCTCCGTACGCCGCTTTCTTGCTTGTTCAACTAAACACAGCTGTCTACACGAGCGACTGATAATGGTCAAGCCATTAACTCAACAACAAAAGCTTCGCTTTGAGCTTCAGAGTTTGCATGTTTTCAATGGCTATGGATTCTTTTTTTGATTATTTTGTTTTTTTATTTGCCCCAACGTTTCCAAATGTACGTCGACTTAAAAGAGAGGCTTTCTCTTTGTAAAAGTAAACGCGGTTTTTGTGATCGCTCTTTTTTTTCGCTTTATGCATCAGCTGATTGTTAGCTTTCTGATAACTAACAAGTGTTCATTACATTTTATTTTAATTTTTTAATAATTCCGTTTTATTGTTGTTCGCTTTGTCCGTAGATGCGATCTTTAATGCACGCTCAGTTAATACACGATCGGCTACCTTTATGTATACATACTCACTTAAATACATTGACACACAGCGAAATCCCCTAAAAACCATTAACTCATATATAAACTTTAGGGTGGGGCGATTTACAGAGCTACATATATCGTGCCATCGAAATCGGAACATGAAAATCGTGAACTCTTAGAAAATTCAATTTACTCATACGCCATAGGATACGACTGAACAAAAAAGGTCAAATAGCATAGGCCTACGTTTTGGGCTATAACTCTTAAACTTTTGCAGGTAAATTTCTGAAATTTTGGATTTGGAGCATATATTGTACACAAAGCGCCGTCAGCGAAAATCATCGATATCGGATGACTATAACATAGGTGTTCCATGCCGCGAGTTTGTGCAAAGGAACAAAGAATGCATTCTCGTTCTGCTATACCGGAAGATAAATAAATAAATATTTAAAAATATTGTTTCTATATTGCATTGACTTATCTTTGAGTAATTTGCAAAAAAAAAAAAATTAAAGATATTTTTTACACAGCAAGAGATAATCTAAATGCATTTGGGCATTCAGCCATGAAACCTGGAAATCAGGCTATATCTCGAAAACGCCTCATCCGATTTTAATTCTGATTTCATACCTGAATTCAGCATAAGATTCTTATTCAAATTTATGTGCATATTGGCCTGGTTATTTTTTTTTTGTCGATTTTTGTCTATTTTTTATTTTCAAAAATCCGTTTTGATCCATAAAAACTAAATTCCGGAACATTAAAATGAATTTTAGACAAATGTTCTGGAAAAGTTTTATACTCAGAAAAATTAGAAGAATTCCAATTTCGATGGCATGATATATGTGGGTTAGAAAATCGCCCCGCCCTAATGTACACACTTAATTACATATTTAATTTAAATGGGAGCTTTTAAATAAATGAATCAACGCTATTAAATTTCGGTAACAATAACGACCGGTAATCATCTTTTTTTTTTGATCAGAGTCGTATAATACTTTTATTTACCTATTCAAAAATGTTCCGAATTAACTATGTAAATTTGCATTTGTTACTTTTTGTAGGTACTCAGCTGTACGTAGTTTTATTTATTACTTTTCTATTGCGAGCACCTGCTTTGACAAATTTACATCGCGGCAAAGCTGCATTGCTTAGGAACTAGAGTTACATGTAGATCCCCCATTTCGAATAATCTCATGGAAAGTGATGTTGTTAAACAGTGCGAAGAAATTTGTTGACTGTGAGACACCACTTAAATATGAATATCTTTAAGGCACAGAGAACTCCCTTTGTCCCCCAGTACATACTTAAAACACGATTCTTAAATACTGCGCTGAACATACAAAATTTTCTACAATACCAACTGTAAATGGCATTTAAAGAATGTAAAGCGAATGAAAAATATTAAACCTTAAAAAAAATAAGTCTTAATGTTTTATTTAAGCGAACGTAAAAATTAAAATCACAAGAATCATAGCTCACTTTTAGGCTTAACTGGAAAATGACAGCTTACAGCTTTTAAGTTAGACTTCAAAACGCTTTTGAGTAGCTTTTAAGCGCAGTGCTCGTTCGCGTATAGATATGTGAGCTCAGACGCTGCAGGTTTTTCGCTTAAGTTCAGCACATTTACATATTTAAATGAATGTAGTTTGTGGAGCAACCACATACATATGTAAAAGCTTAAAGCACAGCACAGCGCTTTTACAACACTCGCCAGCAGATTTTTGGCATCCCAGCAAACACTGGAAACTTCTTTTAACAAACTTAGAGAAATGAAAACCGTCATTTTACTATACAAAAATTTACTCGAATATGGTAACATTAAGCAAGTTTTAGATATGCCTAAGATGCCTTTTTAAAGGCGGATTTATAATTTTAGTTCTTTCAATTCCAATTCGATATTCCTAAAATCTGTGGCCACATTTCAGTAGCTAACTCAACTTGAACTTTATTTTGACAGCACGAAAGTTTCAGAACTATTGAAGTAATGATAAATAGTGGTCCGTTAGCAAATCTTGACTAAAAGTCACTTGGCGAAACGAAGCTTGTTTCTTTCCGGAAAAAAGTACAAATTGTTATCAAAAATCTCATAAGAGCAAATAGAAGAGAAAATCACATATATTGAAGAGAGCGAGAGAATGGTTATATTTTAACCGACATTCTAAAAAAAATTAACAAAATCTACCTTAAGGGAGCTAACCAAGTTTATATGTATCTGTTTTAAAACTAATCAACTATTCCGTACTACTTTTACTGGTGAATAAGGGACTAGATAAAATGTGCTGAACTAAAACGATAAATCCGACTTAAAGATATTAAAGCACACATTAGAAATGAATATCGGCAATGAAAAATTTGTTAACAAAAAATAAGAGTTTTTCATTATTTTTATTAGCCTTTAACGACACACTTTTTATTTTTATTAGATGCGCAAAAAAATTAAATCGAGTTCAGATTTCATTATCAAATCAATAAATAAGAAAATGCAAAAAGATATTTGCCTTCACATATAAAAATAATAATAATAATAATAATAATAAACTAGACTTGATTAACATAATGAGATACAGCAAAAGATAACACAAATAAATAAATAAATAAATAATTAATTAATTACTTATAAAATCTAACATTGAAGCAAGCCGGCCTCAAATATACAAATTCAAATTCATAAACAAAAGTTACTCGTAAAATCACAAGCCAAAAATGTCAAAAAAGTAATAATAAATCGGCACGCAAAATGACATAATTTAGCAAGTGCCAGGTTCATTTATGTGCAATAAATATTTGCCAAAAGTCTGAATAGCCAACTGTCATGACTAACACAATAAACGTTGGAACAAAATAGTTCAACCAACCAATAAAAGCATAAAATTGGAAAAAAAAAAAACACACTTAATGAGGCAATAAATGCTTTTAGGGGAGCAATGCCAGCGGTCAAAGATTGCCGTGCAGCTTCTCTAGGAAACATTTGTTAGGAAATTACAAAAAAAAAAAAATATTAAAAAAAAATTTCTAATGTCAAGTGATTAAATGAGCAAATGGGCACATCGGGGCATGTATGGCATAGCATTTGCTTTAACAACACTTCATATTAGTTATGTAGTTAGTAAACATATTAAATTATTTAAAGCAGGCGTTGAATGTTTAGGTCTTCGTTCATGTCACTTTGGATCTCATGGTGAATTTCAGAAGAATTTGCGTTTATTAATTACTTAATTTTTGAGCTCTAATGGCCTTTTTTATTTTTTTCTTTCCAAAAACCATCTCAAAATTTAATTTCTACAAAAACAATTTAGATATTTACATACACATTGACATACATAAATTTTCAGCTTTGCGGTCACTTTTTAAATGCACCAAAAATTGCTTTCACTTTCAATATTTTTTTTTTTTTTTATTTTAAGCACAAATTAAAAAAAATAAAAACAAAAACAAAAAAAAAAGAAAAATATGTAAATGATTGAAATAAATAAATGATTAAAAATGAAATGTGTAAACAAAAAATAGCAATTCAAAAATGCGCAAAACACAAACTCGCATATTTATATTTTTGGTGTTAGTCACTTCCGCAATACTTCCGATTGCTGTCGCGCCGTGATCAACAGGATCATGTCAAGAGGTTTCCGTTACAACGCAACGGTGCAGCTGCGGCGAGCATAACGATGGTGGCCGGTTGACCACGCTAAACCGCCAAGCCAACGCACAACACAATCCACGGAAAGTCGTTAAATTGGCAGCTTCAAAAAAAAAAAAAAAACAAGTAAGGAAGCCTAAGTTCGAGTTGAATCGAACATTAGATACTCAGCTGTATGCTTCCATTGTTTGTTTGCGTTTGATGGAATCGCGGTGTATTTTATATAAAGCGAGTGCTGCATAAAGTGGGCGTAGCCACGCCCATTTTCAACATTTTTATCAGTCATCCAACTAAGCATATGAATATTATTCTTTGTGCAAAATTTCATTCCTTTATGACTTCTAGTTACAAAGATGTCACGTTACAAATTCCCAAAGGGTGTTCCAAAAATATCTTTGTTAAAAAGTAGATTTCAATAAATTTCTGCGTGTCTATTACACAAGTTATAAAAGTGTATAAACCAAGCTTCGTCATAATATCTCAATTAATTGTCGAGTTATAGGCAAAGAAATCTCGTATATTCCTTTGTCTAAAAAGAGGCGGTGCCACGCCCATTTTACAAAATTTTTTTGTTTTTTGCTTTCGGTCTACTGTGGGACTCATGCCACAAAATTTCAATGAATTATGTGTATATTTGACCGAGATATCGCTTAAAATGTATTTATTAGGTCACTTTATAATACCCATATATAGAAGTGGGCGTGGCCGTCAACCGATTTTAACTGTTTTCCGTCCAAACTTTTGCCTAAGTAAGTAAATCATGCATACCAAATTTCATCGATATATCTTCAATGGTTTCTGAGTTATCACATATAAAACTTTCAATGTTTGACCCTTAATAAGTGGGCGTGGCACCGCCCATTTTCCAAAATTCATCAAATTTCTTCCTAGGGGCCTGAGCTCAACACGTGGGTAAAATTTCATCGCTCCAGCTATATTAGTGACTGAGATACCAAATTTCCGATTTTTTCTATATAGGAAAAGTAGGCGTGTTCATGGTCCGATTTCACCTATTTTCAATACCAACCGTTCCAGTCTCGATACCAACTTGCATTTCAAATTTCATTAAAATATCTCAATTTTTTCGCGAGTTAGAGTGTTTAAAGACGGACGGACCGACATGGCTCAATCGATTTCTCTTTTCACGCTGATCATTTTGATATATAGAAGTGTATATCTATCTCGATTATTTCATTCTCCACCGTTATGTGATTAAAACTATAATACTCTGTGTACTAGTACAGCTGAGTATAAAAATAGTAAAAAATTTGTATGAAACAACAGAAATGTTGTCATTCGGCGAAAAACTTGTGAAGTCGGTCGCTCTTTGAATTGGGGAAGTGCAACACAGCGTCATTAGCTACAACTTCCAGTGACATTAAAGCGCAACAGCAAAAAACAAAATGCCATACAAACAACAAAAATTAGGCTGTCTGCTTGAGGTGCGGCGGGGTGGCTGGTTGGTTTGGGTGGCTACTACTAGACTGCCTTTTCGCTTAGACAACCAGTTGCCTGTCTGATTGGCGATGCAACGGCGCTGCTGGCAACACTTGCTCTTGCACTTGAGATGAAGTAAATGGATTTCCGTTGAGTTTTCTATTTTTGTTATATGCATTAGGGTAGTACTAAAAAAGGCAAGCCTGCTCTAAACAAAGCTAAAGGTATCAAGCAAATAGTTACACCAAAATCAACTGAAAATTGTGAATGAAGGAGAATATACTTCTCTATGCATGAGATTGTCGGGGACATGCTTCTGCTTCTGTTAGATGCTAATTTCATCAGCTTTCTCTCACTTTGAAATCCTTCTTGAAAGCTAGTATAAGCTTATTGTTACTTAGTTAAAAAAATTTCAAAGTGCATCTATCCTTTTCCATGCCGTCTTTGACTATTCGTGAACAGGCGCAGCGGCCGAATTTTCCTCTGAACAAACTCCGCGTCAAGTAATAGCGCCAACATCAGTAAATGCAGAAGGCACCATGAGGGAAAAGTATAATATTAATAACTAAAATTTAGTTACCCTAGCATGCATAGAGTACAACGTTCAACGAAAAAAACGCGCTCTACCGAATTTTCACCACTAAAATTGTTGCCTTACTGTCTTTACAGTCCTGCCGAACTGGCTGAGCTTCCACTTGGAAAATGCATGACTACATTTATGCATCAAAACAAACGTATTAAAAGCCATTGCGTAATATGCGATGTGAACAACTAGAAAATATATACATGTGAGCATATGGAAATAAAATTACTCGTAAATGTGAGGAGCGCCTTTCAACATTTCTTTGCGGCTGAGCTGCAAGCTGCGGGCCAACGAATGCCACACAAAACTGCTTTATATTTATGCGCGTTGGGTTTGTGTGCTAAATTATGTGCATTTCGCATGTGTGAACAAACAATCTCATAAATTATATTACTCAGGAAGTGGTCAGTTTTTTTTTCTTGTTTTGTTATTTAGTTTTTCTTCAATATACGAGTATTACATGTTAAAGGATAGTTTGTTTACTTGAACTTATAAGTTCATGAATTATTAGCTGATGCTAACGGATATGGCTGGTCTCTCAGTGCTATGTCGAATAAATCCAAAAACATTATTAAATGAAAGCAAATTCAACGATGAAAAACTATAGCTGTTACGTCGAGCTGGCTTCGTTCAGGCTTCTATGGCCAACTCAACTCCAACAAATCCCAAATTGACCCAGATAAACGTGTATGTAGCGTGCGAAGATTCCCCCTACGACGCCAACCACATCTCCGCATTGTCCCCTTAAATTAACACATCTAACAACCCACTCGCACAGAGCCAACCTCGTCGAAATAGCACACTCCTTGGAACTCCCATTAGACTACTTCCTTGATGCCTAGTTTCATGGTTACTTGGACAAACTTGCGCTATTGACTGCTACAAAAGCAAGAACACCAAACACTATAAAAAATAGTTATTGTTATTTGCCAATTTTATTTTTATCGTACTTACCATTTTGTGAATATGAAATACGTCATACATTTATTAAGTTTTAACTAGGCTTAAACGACTTTGTGCAATACAAACAGCAGTTATTGGAGTATTTTTTTTTTGCTTAAAGTTGCAAATATTTTCGACTTCTTAGAAGCAAATTTGCTTCAATTAAATGCAAAAATAAATAGAAAATAATAAATTAGATGGCCTTGAACTGTGTTTTAAGTACTTTAGTCCATTTAGTTCAATCAAATGACATGCAAAGTAATTAAGATATGCGCATATTGAACTTAACTGTGAACCTCTCATATAGATACATATATATGTGCACATACATACATACATATGTGCATATATCGTATAAATGCCAGCAGTTGATCTACATTAGAGCACTCCGCATATGAAATTAGTAGTAAATATGTATGTGTATCTAAATGACATTAATCCAAAAGCCACCATGAAAATTCATATTCACAAACATTTGACTTATCAAAACCGCATGACACCAAATTTCATTTAGTTCGTTAATGTCATTAACTAAATGGCCAAATTCAAATACAAACATATTTTAATAAAGCAAACTAAACGTATACATGTTGATTATATAATGTCCCTCACGGAAAAAAAAAGTTAGTTGCAAAAATAAATATATTAAAAAGTGATTTATATTCAACTAATTTTAAAGTAGCTTTAAACAAATGCAGCGCGGGACAGTTTCTTGTATATGTACATATTTATATGTAAACACATGTTTTCAGATCTAAGTATGCCAAGATTGTTTTTTCCTTTTTTTGGTTACCGTTTTTCAGCTTCACTTCCCATTAAACACTGAAAACGAAATTCTCAAACGGAGAAAATATTGTTTCATATTTATCATTTGAAAATTAACATAAATTCAATTGTTTCTCAAATATTGTTTATCAACTTGAGAACAATTTGCGAAATTTGAGGAAAATTTGTTTCGCATTTTTACCATTTCTTGAATTTCGACATCAAATGCAGGATTAAGTTATTTATATTAAACTACAAGTAAAGTAGTTGAAAAGAAACTCAAGATAAAGTTATTTATTTTAAACTACTAGTAAAGTAGTTGAAAACAAATGCAGGATAGGGTAATTGACTGCTTGCTATGACATCGCCGTGTTAAAAAAGTCAGTTCATTGCAAAGGAAAAAGTCACATTTTCAATTAGTTGTTATTGAAAATAAAGTAGTTTATAAAGTGATTTAAAATTAATTAAATTTCCTACAGGGGTATTTATCGCGCACATACACAAAGGCAAACATACATACGTACAAAAGTTTATTTAGCCAGAGAGAAGCAGCAAAAACAAAAGTTCAACGACTACTAAAGTTCATTATCACTGTGTCAGCAGATGCTGCTCATAATTGCATGAGCAAATTTACATACCTACACTTAAATACATATTTACATGCCTCTTTGCAACATATGTGTGTGTGTGTTTAAAATGCGCGCATGCAGTCACTGAATTGAAATGGAACAATGGATGTAAAGTTCAACGGTGTGCTAAGATGTGCTCCGAAAAGACGAAGAAAATAAGAAAAAAGGAGGAAAAAGGATGAAAATAAAAGCAAAAAAACCAAACGTCAAGAGATAAGCGCAAAGTGACATTTGTGATATTTCCTTAGCGAATGCAAACAATGCGTTTGCATCTAGTAAAACTGCATTTTCTCCCCGAAAATACCCAAAAGTGCATTACAACATGCATAAATATTAAATGAAAGTCAACTCAACTCTTTGTCTGTCAACATTGCATGGCTGTGTGTATGCATGTTTGTGTGTGTTGACTTGCGTATACACACGGGGAAATGACAAATGCGTGAAGTCGTAAAGTTGATGTTCATCAGCAAAGACATAAATGCACACACACACACACCCATGCACACATACCTTGCAGGGAACTCAATAACTAGTGAGAAAAATTTCTAGTTCCGAACTAGCGAAAAGGTGTCAAAATTGAACTAGATCAATTGTAGTTAGACCCTCACCAGTTCAGAATGAGTGAATTGAGTGACCATTATAAGACACTTTGATTTGTATGCAATTTCGAAGTGACAAAAATTTCACGTATTTTTTTCGTTCGTCCATTTGCCGTCGGCTTTGTACATTTCTGCAATTCTCAGATGTTTAGTGGAACATTTTATATAAAGAGTTTTCTATTTGCTTCTAGTATGAAATTAAATAAACCCCTAATTAAGCTTTTCCGATCCCTCAGGCTTATTTTTAATTTTTTTTATTTTATTACTTTTTAAATATTATTGTAAATTTTTATTAAATAAATAAATAAATAAATATGAGTTAAAAAAAAATTAAAAAAAAATTATCATCCACCTTGACACCAACAGGATTCGAACCCGCGCCCCTCAGATTGAAAGGCACATGCGTTAGCCAGTCGGCCATCGCGCCACTTGCATGAAGTGTGTCAAAGGCTGAACTTAAGCGGCAGATGTAAAACTGTAGAATTTGTAGGTACTTGTAGCTAGTTCAGAACTATCGAAATGGTGCCAATAAACGAACTAGTGTAAACTGTAGAATTTAGTACTAGTTCGGAACTATCGAAAATGTAGTGCAGAGAGTGACAATTGACACCGCCTAGGACATCGCCGTGTTAAATTCGCCAGTTGATAACATGCAAAAGAGATTTAGCTCGCACTAGTAGTGTCGAAAAATGCACCAGAAGCGACCTAGTTCGGAACTAGAGATTTTCCCTACAGGGTAAATACAAGTTGATTTTGATCAACTTATGTAAATGCAAATGGACAATCGCTGAGCCTGTTGGTAAAAGCTGATGTAAAAGTGTCGACCAATCTAATATGTTATCACTGCGATTTACAAAAAAATGCAAGGCAGGACGTTGCTAGAAGTTGCAGTGTTATCAACTACATATGTACTTACGTACATATTTACCCAGTATGTTATTTTAGTGCTTGTTACACTTACCCGACTCCATAAACTTTACTTATATATATTCCTATAATACCCTTAGTCATCACCGAAGCGTGTGAGGTATGTATTTATAAACACATAACCTGTTAACTTCATCAATGACCCGCAACTGAAGTTGAATGCATTTTAATGAGTTACTAAAGTAAGCAATAGCAAATATATGTATGTTTGTCACATACTTTCGTCAGAAAAAATCATGTTCTCTTGTTTAATTATTTTATTTTTTTAATACATTTATTGTCATTTGTGCAAACCATAAAATCATAAAATCACACCTTGTTTAGGCGAATGCGTATTTCGGCTTTGCATGCGAGCATTTCTTTGTTGTTGTTGTTGCATGCAACTAACTGCAGCTGATACTACAATAAAATCAAGCAGCAGACTGGTGGCGGCATAACATGCGATTATGCAATCAAGAAAGAAAAAAAGTAGAAAAAAATTACTTCACCAACCACCTGAACCATTTATTTTTTTTTTCGGCAAAGTTGAGTGTTAATTCGACCAAAACTAACTAAAAATTTTATGAATTTTTTTGTGTGAACTACGTGCATACATTAGGGTGTTTTACTACACGAAGAAAACTATATTGATGTCACATCAATATTTATGGATAATCCTGTCTGATCCATAAACTATGGATGTCATATCAATATGTTTGTATATATTACAATTTTTTTTTGGATATAACACCCATTATATGGATATGATATACATATTTTATGGATCAGACAAGATTATCCATAAATATGGATATGACATCAATATAGTTTTTTTCTGTGTATAAACGAAATATTTTAATATGTCTCCACTGAAAATCTGATTCGCCGATATTGATAATTTTAAATGTTATATGTTTGATGAATTTTGCGCATAAGATTTTTGGACAGTATGTCCTTTTTGTGCTCCAGTTCGAAAATCAAGTTGGGGCTAAAATGAAATTTTTTCATGTTAATTTATATAGAAAATCGGGTTTAGGAATGGGCAAAGCATTTAGGATTTTTTTGAAGCACAAATTCATTGAAGAACCTTTTCATTGCAAGAAAAAACCTCCCGAAAATGAAGCAGAGCAGTCTAATGTGCTCGCTCATATTAGTATTCGAATATTTTTTTTCTAAAATTTGTTTTATGCATTTGCATAGCTGTAAGCACACCCGTCTTAGACGCATATTAATTTTAGTTACAATTGCACTCTAAGATTTCATAGTCACATATGTAAGTAAATGCATATTGTATGTCACTTTGTACAAATGCATTTTTGTATTTTCTGCTGTTAGATAAACAAGACAAATTATTTATGCTTCTAAGAAAAAATTAAATGCACAAGTTAGCAAGTGTGTATGTTGAACGCCTATGCATATTGTCAGCTGTCAGTTCATAAAAATTAATTGTACAATAAAACTAAAATAATAATGCATACATATTTTAAGTAATGAAAAAATAAGAAAAAATATTCGCAGATATCTATATTGGTTATTAAGTACATAATATGTATTTTTTTCTAAAATTAAAAAAAGAAGTCAAGACTCTAATTAAGGAGTAAATTTTTTAAGGAAAGGGTCAGCCTAAAATACGTCAGTGTACATTTTTCATTAATTAAGTATTATTACCGTGACTGATAATGGGTTGTTTCTGGACCCCGGGTAGCTTAGCTAATGATAGGTCATCCATAAAAGCCAAAATTATCAGCCTTGTGTTGGCAATAAAGCTGAGAAACCACTGTGTTCAGAAAAAAAAGAAACATGCTACCGCTTTGTAGTCGTCCCACACGAAACGAAATGAAATCCTAAGATCTTTCTTTCTCTCCTTAAAATACCAGCATTTCCTCAATTTGTTTGCAATTGCACAGCACAGCGGATTAACTTTTTAAGAGCAATTTATTTACAACTGAAAATTATGCTCTGATCGAAGAAATTGTAACAAATGTGGTTATAAAAATCAAATGAAACCAAAAAAAATTGCGCTACAATGCCATGCAAATGTGTATAAGCAAGTTTGTGTCTTAAGTCTTTCGTTATTTGATGCAAGCACGGAGTTGGTGCACTATACGCAAAAAATCGTTTTTTTTATAATTTTTTATGGGAAAATTATTGCAAACAAGACTATAAGAAATAAATATGTATATATATTAGCTTGCAAATTATTTGAAAAAAATAAATAAAAATAAAAAACACAAACGCGGCATTGTAGATATTGCAACATTCTGCTATCATATAAGCATACATAGGTTAAACTATCAAGACACTTGTGCCGCGTCAAGGAAATGAAATGAACTAAAAACTGATTTTATTAAATTACTTTTATGAAAAATAAACAACAAAAAATAATGCGAGCAAAAATTAAGAGCAAATCATTGCAATGCAAAGTCATCGCGCTGAGCAAACGAAATCAGCAAAGAGTCAAACAAAAAAAACAAACAAACCAATGCGCGCATTTTTCCACACACTCAGCCACGCATGTGAGTCGTACATTTTAGGTGCAACAGAAATTCAAATGTTTCATTTTTTCAGTTTTTTTTTCAAATTAACAAAAGAGCGCGCTCTTCTCATTGCCGGCTAAATTGTGGCAACATTTTTACTTTAAAAGTGCGAGCAACTGCAGTGGCGAACAACAGATTAGTGGAACACGTCGAGGCGGCAACATTCGAGCAGTCGAAGAAGAAGAAAGTGGTAATAAAAAGTGTATAGTGAGTGAGTGAGTGATACGCCAAATTGTGGTTTGTACGGGTGAAAAGCGCTTGCAGAAAGCAAAGAAAACAAAAATCGTGTAAACACTCAATTAAAAGAAACAAAAATAAATTTATATACGAATAACTATAAAGAAGCGAACGAAAGAAACAGAAACGCATAAAATTTAAAAATATTTTGTGTGGAAAGAAAGTTGAGTGAAACGAAACAAACGAAAAAAAAAACAAAGAAAAACGCAAATTAAGAAACAGAGAAAAGGAGAGGAAAGCAAAAATTTGGTGTTTCGTACAAACGCACTGCCAGTGAAAAGCAATAAAAGAAAGAAGTAAAAAAAAAATAAAATAAAAAAGCGTTAATTTACAACAACAAAAATCACACAAATACAACAAAGTAACGTATTACGTCGCTTTTGACATTTTTTTTTTCTTTACATACTTTGTTGGCGGTTACGCTCGATATTCGAGTTCGTGCAAGTAAAAGTGATTTCATCGAACTACAACACGCACCATACGGCACATCGCCAAAAATCGCACAGCCACAGTCAACGGGTGTCATTTGTGCCAAAAACGTCGCGCAGCCTCTTTGCGTATTTTCGAATTTCGCCAACTAGTCAAAGCTGGATTTATAATTTTCCATAATAAACTAACAAAAATTGCAACAACAAAAATGAAGGTGAGTTTATAATTAACATTACACTTGTCAAGGTATTTTAGTGCAAGTTGCAAGTGTTTTATTTGTTTTTTTCTTATTAAATGTTCGCCAATCAATCAGCCTTGCGTGGTGCACAAACCAAAAACCGCAGTAATGCAGTCAGAAGTAACTGACCAAATGCATTTGCAGCATCAAAAGGCTTTTGCATATTTTTTGCATTCCTTTAGAGCATTTATTCGATGGAGTATTCGTTAAAAAAAATAATGCTGCATTTTTTTCAATGCCACAAAGAGTGAAAGTGTTCAATCAAATAAACTGCCAATGATATGCAGCAAAACGCAGAAAACCGCACAGTTGATTGTTTGTAATTAAATAAATATTTTCCAGTGAAATAAATATTTGCAAATAAAGTGAAAATCTCAGCGAGTTTGCTTATGCGAGTGTCATTGTGCCCATTTCAAATACTTTCAGGCAGTTGAAGAGTTTTTTTTTTCTTATTAAATTTTGAACTTTTTGTGACATTCTACCTTAGGTTAGTTTAAGTTGGCAATCCGAGTGTTGCCAACAGCACCGTGAAGGCTATTATACCTTACTTGGAGTTTCGATATCTGATATAATCCCTGGTTCGCAATTCCTTGTAGAGGCAGGAAGTGTGCATAGCCGGGGTACCTTACTTGTAGTCAACCAAATGCTGGGTATTGGCAGAGAAGATCTGCTAGGGTGACAGTAAGGTTGATTTCGTTATATGCCGCACACGCGGGACTAAAGTTCAGTCAGATTTTGAATGCATGTAATGGTATGAGACAGTGTCCAGTTTGTACACTCACTGCCAGTCTACGCTCAGATCAGCTAATATCAAAAGATATTTGGCAGTTTTGGCATTGTAGGATCGATGATTTTGTCGATCTTTCCTTACAAATTCTAACTTGCTATGCACTAAAAATTATCTAGATAATATTTTTGTACTTTCTACATCACTTGCACATTATATTTAAACGCTTCATACTTTTATGTTATGTTCAGACACAACCTTAATTGAAAATTAAGAGCCTTCATTCAATTTTCAAGCCCAATGATTCTCAATTTACCATACAAAAATTTACTAAGTCAATGCTTCATTAGAAATTAATGAGTTCCTAGTGAAGAACAATTCTGCATGCAACCCTGTTAGAAGGGTTGTTTCATAAGCAAAATTAAATTTCATGTTCAGAGAAATGTCATTAGCGTCAGGGTCGACTAAACAGGTTGTTTCGTCAGATCAGCTGAATTCTTGTTCTTCTTCATCACCTATCAAACTTTTTTTTATTTCTGCTTATTCTATACATGCATTCGTGTTTACGATTGGTAAAAGTTGTGAGCTGAATGTCAAATTATTTCGTCCTCCTTGCAGTTTTGACATTTAGGTCACGAGAGTTTGATATTCAGCTCATGGCGTGTATGTGTGTATGTATCTTGAGCCGACCTGTTAAATGGGCCAAGTAAATTAAATATGTCTGAACACCAAATCTAGAGATGTTCAATCAAGCCCAATTGACTTAATTAATTTTTATGTCTGAACATGATATTATGTTTGAACCATTTTCCTTCATTTTTTTCGCTGGGCTGATAAAGCCACTCTCTGAATGAAAATTAAACTCAAAAGCTCTTCTATCTTAACGATTGCTTCCATAGTCAAAATTTCACTTATTCTTTCCACATTCTAAAAAAAAAAAAAAAAAAAAAAACATGAAATGCTTTAATTTAGTTCAACATGTATTTTTGGCTTGCACAATCACTGCAGGGTGTCGCCAAAATAACACGCCGCATGCACTACAAAATTATTTATGGCGTAACCATAACTAAACAATTACTATAATTTTTTTTCTTTCTCCATCAACGTCATAGGCTTTGCAAATGCATGAAAAATCTAAGAAAAAAAAAAGAATCAACTAAATGCTTAAAATGCGCATGCGCAAATGTCGCCTCTATTCAAGCGCAACGCGCAGCATCAGCGGCAAGTTCAAGTGCATACGCTGCTGAGCATTTTCTAGACGCTTTTGTCTGTGGAATTCATTATTTTCCATTTAAAATGCCTACACTTTTAACGTAATTCATCTTTTTAGTCAACGCTATTTTTATTTTTATGGTGAACAATTCATTTTCTTTTCTTTTATATATTTTATTTTCTTTCATTTCTCTTTCTTATTCCATTGAGCAAAATAAAAGTGAAAGAGAAATGTACAAAGTCTAATAAATTACCTCGTGGTGCATTGCTCGACGGCCTTTGGGGCTCACAAGAAAAAAAAAACTTGTTTTCTTTTTTATTTCTCCTTTCGTTTTGTCTACCGTTTACCAACACCAACTTACCGTTAGCGCATTAGTTTCTTTTTTATTTTAGTCTTCATTTTCTTTTCCGCTTTTTCGTTATTGGCATTTTTAATGTGTTGTCTCCTCACTATATTGAGCGCTTCACTCCCATAAATAACCGCATTTGAAAGTTTTTTATTCGCTTTCGTAATGTTTGTGTTTTGTTGTTGTTTTCTTTTTATTTGTTTTTGTTTGTCATATTATTGCATGTTCGTGCTAAGTTTATGTTATTATTATATAACTATTTATTTTCATAGTTTTTGTGTTTTATTTATGTCTATATGTACATGCTATTCCATAATCGTTGAAGCGAAGAAGATTCAAATAGTTAATGAATTCGTCGATTATGTTTTTGGTTATGTTATATGCTGTAATATTGAACTTAACTTATTGTGAAGTGACCCAGTAGAAAATACATAAGTAAGTAGAGAGTTACCTTGACGAAAAGGAGTGGAGCGGTATTCTCAAGCATCAAGCATGGTTCATCTATAGAGCAGCATTCACCACTTGTGATCTATTAGTTTTGTTTGGGATTAGTGAGACCGTTCTGGTTCCATTTTTTGTATGTAGATCATAGACCGGCAAAAGTCTCCCGCACGGGCAAATGGGAAACATCACACACATTTTAACCAATGTAGCTCAAATCGGTCTGCGCTCTCCAATGCAAACTCTCTCGGAACTACGATGTAGATACATAGTTCGTTTTCTCCTAGAAAAATTTAACATGTTTTTCGACATTTTGGATAGTTTGGGAGCGCTAATATGTAGCATGATCCACTTTCTTATTGGGGAAAACAAGTCTGTTGATTTTTGGCATCATTTTTTTCATTTTAAAGTGCCGCTAATTACATGGTATTTAAATTCGGCGAAGATATTAGTGATAATTAGTACGTATAGGGTCACATATATAAGTTCAAAAAGGTAAATTTAGTTGAAGGAAAAAATTAGCTTATCATTAATTATGTTCATAATCGATGCACTTTAAGCATAAGATCATTTTTCAAAAGTAATGCGTTTGTGAGGACGAGCAAATGTCATTAATTTATGGTTAATTGTTATGATAGGTGATATCTACTTTCCCATTCCAAGAGCACAGAGGCAAGTATAAAGTAAACTCATTCTCACGAGAGGCTTTTCCATGGCAGATATACACACAAACTGCTTAAAGAGCGCTCTATGAGGCAATCACTTTTGAAATACATAAATTGCTGTAGGGTTTTATGCAATGAATTTATCTAATGTCACTAAATTTACTAATCGATGGATCTTACAAAATACTATAAATTAAATATAAAATATTTTTTTTGCATTAACATACCCCGCAGCATTTATTACGTTAGTTGAAAGAGTGACAACGTAATCCAAGCAGAAAAATAAATAATTTTTTAACACAATATAAAACCAATTTAATTAATTTCGCTTTATTTGCTAATTATTTATTTCTATTTTACAAGATGTTCGCATTTCTTTTGCCTTTTTTTTTTGCGTTTTTTTGCCATTTTTTTTATTATTATTATTATTTTTTTTTTGTATGTTTAGAAGACGCCTTGTATTCCACTCGTTTTTGTTACGCCATTATAACGTTTACATTTTAAT
Source organism: Urophora cardui (assembly GCA_960531455.1). Lineage (NCBI taxonomy): Eukaryota > Metazoa > Arthropoda > Insecta > Diptera > Tephritidae > Urophora > Urophora cardui. The sequence goes on along the minus strand of OY482672.1, from coordinate 5,585,250 downwards.
ATCTAGATTAATTGACTATCAACTTTTGCCAATTTTTATCTCTATTACAGCCATGACATAATACTTCTGCATATAATTTAATTAATCGGCAAATTTGAAATTCAATCTGCTAACCAACGTGCGCGTAAAACGCATGACTTTCAAGTTTGGTTTTGCAATAAATTCAGTTTAATAAAACTAAATAAAGCCGGTTTCAATGTGGGACAAATTCGCATTCGATATGCATCAAGCTGCTTAATCTATTCACATAAAAAAAAATTGGAAATTAATTTAATTTGTTGTTTTATTTGATAATTATTTGGTATTTAAATCTGTTTGGTTGTACAGCTTTTTGAGGTTTAAGTACGTTTCACATCTTTATTCGTTCCCGCTGTTTCTGCGTTCCGTTGGTATGCTGTACATATGCATGTAAATTTTTTCGGTTTCGGATAAGTTTGTCAAATTACTTTCACTGATATTGGGGTGTGTTAACATGAGATTGCGATATTTTAATATATATATATACATATTTACATACGTATTACCTAAGCGAATCAAACAGAAAAAAAACATAAGCAATGGTTACTCCTTACCAGTGATGTGATTTTCACTTCGATCGAAGTTTTTCACTTCACTTTTATGCCTGTCACTTCGACACTTCCTCTTCCCCAAAATCACTTCGATTTTGACCAATCAGAATTAATTTACTTTTATAATTTAATACTTGCATATGCAAGTATGCAAAAGGTAGATGTTTATACAATCATCCCTCATTGAGAGGTGAGTGACACATTATGTTTCCACCCACACGCCTAATCGTTTACATACATATGTGAATTTGATAGGTTTTTTTGCATTGTTAGAAATAATAAAAAATAACATATCGTTAAAAGATTAAAGAATTTTATTTTATATGAAGTTTTAATAGCTTTTCCTTGAGATGACCCACCAAACATTTTTTGTTGCCGGCAATAAAAAAACGAGTCGTTTTGAAAATAAATATATTGCAAGCAATATCGAAATCTTACCGATTTCTTATTACTAGTCGGACTAAAACGTCCGCCGAAGGCAACTCGAACAGTCGACTCGCTTTCTGATTACCTCAATGATTCGTTTTCTTATTACCTGAACGATTCGTTTCAAGACTTTCTGATATTTTCATTTCTCATCGCCAAGTAAAAACAAATAATTATTTCCAATTTATTATAAAGGCAACAAATTGGCAAGAAGAGAAGGGGAAACAAATGTTTCTGATTTTTTGTAATAAGAAATCGATACATTGCTGCAATAAATTAGAAATTTTGCCGGTTTCTCACAAAGGCAATAAATCGGCGAGTCGCCAATTTGTTGCCATAGACGATCATTGCCTATTTCTCGAGCTTTGCATGGTGGGGATAGTTAAAAACAAAATACATAAATATATTATTCTGTTTTTACGATCCAAATTTTCTTCTCCTCGCGGGAATATTTAACATATCGTCGTTTAAAGTGCATTTTTGCGTAAGAGGTATTTTCATTTTCGAGTAAGGGACATTTTTGCCAAAAATGAGATTTTCCAACCCTGAGTTCCTGACGCTCAGCTCTATCGATCCATACCAAAACTTTGCAATTCTAACAACAAAAACGCATAATAACAGTAAATTTCATAATCGCTTATGAAGAGTATTGTTAAAATTTGGCAGCATTACCGCGTATGATTTTAGTTCATTCATACAAGCGAAGTTATATGTTATTAGATAAATAAATTAAATAGCGAATTTATATGAAAGGGAGCAAAAGTTAAATGTTTTAAACAAATAATGTCAGGTAAATATCAAGCAGGTATTATTTTAAACAAATTAAATGAAGTTGCTAATTGGTAAGCTCTGATACTACGTTTTTTTGCTACAATCTTTACAATTTTCCCAACCAAATTATGACTAAAGGTATCAAAAATTAAAAAAAGAAAACAAGAAAGGAAGCCTCAGTTCGAGTGGAGCCAAATATTGTAAGCTTTCATAGTTTTTTTACGTTTGCTGGAAACACGGTGCAATTTATATAAAGCCCGTACCGCATAAAGTGGGCGCAGCCACGCCCATTTTGAAAATTCGTATCAATAACCCGACTAAACGTATAAATAATCTAGTTATTATAAAATTTCATCCCTTTATGTCTTTTATTTACAGAGATGTCACGTTACAAATTTCTGAAGAGCATTCGAGAAATATTTTTACTAAAAAGTAGGCGTGGTTATAAACTCGCTAAAATTTTGCACATATACTACCGCAAGTGGTAGAAATAAGTCCACCAATTTTCGTCATATCTCATTTATTTGTCGAGTTATGCGCTCCGAAATCTCGTAGATTCCTTTGTCTAATAAGAGGCGGTGCCACGCCCATTTTCCAAAATTTTTCTGTTTATGGTTTTCTATCTATCGTGGTACTTGTGCCACAAAATTTCATTGAATTATCTTTATAATTGACGAAGATATCGCTCAAAATGTTTTTATTGGGCTCCTTTGTAATACCCATATATAAAAGTGGGCGTGGTCATGGTCCGATTTCGCCCATTTTCAACCGTCCCAGTCTGGATAGGAACCTGTATACTAAATTTCATAAAGATATTTAAATCTGTGTACTATTACAGCTGTGTATAAAAATTAATTTATTACATTGCGATGAAAACATGTTTTTTGTAGGCCATGATTCTTATGCGAAAATTTATAAGACATTCAAGTCAGGTTATAAACCAGATAGAACACGGATGTTCCTAATCCAATCCCCAAAAGTCACCTCAAAATTACAAAAAGTAAATATCAAGATTTAAAACACTTAAAACAAGTGATGCCCTACGATTGTCATAGCTTTTATGACAATTTACCACATTTACCTTACGACTTCTCCAGCAATGTGTAAAAAAAATACGTTTTCTTAATTAAAAATATTAATTTTAGCTTTAAATTTAATATAAGTTTAAGTTTTGTTACTTTTGTTCTTTATAAAATACTAAAAAAAATAATTATATTGAACATTTTGCCATTTCCTAACCGCTTGTGCGTGATTTTTGTGCCAAATAAAAATTGCACAACCGCACATGAAAAAAAGAGTCCTAATAATTCAATTTGTTTCTTTTTTTAAACTAAGTTGATGTTTTAGCTAACAAACTGATCTACGTAACTATTTAAATTTAAGTTTGTACGCAGAAAGAAGTAACGGTTTTGAAATGAAACAGTTTTTTTGCTCTCCTGTAAAATTCAACCAATGTCCGCTACGCGAAAATGAAAATACCTCTTACGCAAAAATGCACTTTAAACGACGATATGAAAAATTATTTAGGTGCGCTTCACTTCGATTTGATTCGAATCACTTCGATTTTTCAGCCGCTTCACTTCCCTCGAAAATATGGCGGTGACAACACTGCTCCTTACTCGTCAAGTTAAGGCTGATAAGTTTTTTGGCGACACATTTGTTGAAAAACTCTTAACCTAAGCCACATTTTTTGCCAAACATTTCGCTTGTGAAAGCCGCACTACGCAGACAATCGAGCGCCAATTTGTTGTGTTTTTATTTTTGCAGCATTTGAAATGTGTCACAATTTATTACAACTTACAAAAAATTGGCAAATCAATAAGTTCAATTCCAACTTATTCGAGCGTAAAATGGAGGACAATTGACCGGTTAACTTGATAAAAGTATTTATAAAAAATTAATATAAAATATAAAAAATTTTAAAAAAATTATTCAAGTGTAACCAATAAAGATTACCAAATAAATGAAACTAATGGAATATTATGAAATATTACTAATATGGGAATTAAGTAATAAATAGTTATGCAGACATACAAAATAATCGAATGCCTGTGCTGTATTACATACAAAAAACAATGCCCATTCAGACTGGGTGCTTGGCGCACATGCAGCTAAACTAATTAATAACTTTAAAGTAATTAAAAACTCAACATGTTCGCATGCCACAAAAAAAAAACAAAAAAAAAAAAAACAAAACACTGCAAGCGCAGCTAAAATTAACAACTTTTTTACACCACCCACTTTTTTATTACACTTTCGCAGCAAAGTTACTCAGTGCAAAGTTAGATAATGTGCATTTGAAGTGAAAAGTCTTTTAGGAGGAAAATTGTCATGCGTGTGCAGCATTTGAAGTCCAATTTGTGTCATTCTTATGCGTTAACGTCTTTTTGGCACGAGTAATTATTAGTTGTACAAAGCGCGTTACATACACTAGCACTTAACAATACCAGTAATTTCGAAGAGCAATTATAGAGAGCAGAGCTGTCAGCATGAAGTGTTTACGGTTGTAGAATTACGCGACTGTTTCATAATCACTAACAAGTAGATATCATATAATCCCCACTTTTCTCTCTCCTTTGCAGCTCTTCCATGCTTTACTGCTCACATTACCACTGCTCGGCCACAGCTATCCATCCAGTAACACAGCCAAGAGTAGTAGCAGCAGTAGTGAAGATAAAGTCATTTCGCTGGATGAGGTGGAGCTGCAGGACAACGATCACGCCGCCTCGGGCAGCGATTCACAAATACAAAAACGCTCGGGCAGTTTTGATTATGTGGCACATTTGAAATCTGGTTTATTATCGAGCATCGGACAGGCATCAGCGTCCATAGCTTCGGGCAGTTCGGGTGGCAGTAGCGGTGGTGGCGGCGATAGCTACAAGTCATATGGCACACATGTATGAATACATAAAAAAGTTTATTTATACACAAACACATACTAAGGATGACATATCGTGAATTTTATAATTGTTTTATTTTTTCTCTTTTTTCCACTCACTTAGGGCAACTCAGTCGACTATAATCCCTGGTCATTTAAGAAATCCGTGCTTAACACAATTTTCCAAGCGGTAAAAGCCATCACTGGCGGCGTAACAGCGCTCAAGGGTCAATTGATTAAGGGCAGCGGTTATGCATTGAGCGCTAGCGGCAATATAGTGGCAGCATCAGGTGACAAGGTGACCGACGTGGGCAAATCCATCATCAACTCGGCGCAAATAAATTCGCACAGCTACAGCAGCGGCGCTTCGGTGCATCCATTTGCGAAATTCAGTTCGTTATCGGCAGCGTCGTCGGGCAGCAGCAGCGGCAGTGGCGACGGTAATAAACACCCAGTGGCGCCAGTTGTGCATACAGAAAGTGAGTGATTAATAACCGTTTTTTTTTTTTGCTGCCCCCTTTTTTGCATTGGTTGTAGCATTACATTGTGCAATATTCAGGTCAGCATGTAATGTCACTTAAATCTTGAGCAATTGCTTCAGCGCGATTTTGTACAAAATGTTGCAAGCATTTTATTGAAAACGCACAGCAATAAAAAGTATTGCTCATGTGCCAAAAACCCTAAAATAAATTTTAGTATATGTACATATCTATTAGATATACATATTTCATAATGTTAACAATTTTAAATTTTTTGCGTCCTACATACCAAAATAAATAAGAATTTCAACAACAACTCAAAAATGGCGCCATAAATTGCAAAAGCAATATTCATAAACATTATTAAACATCTCTTTAATATTTAAAAAAAAAAAAAAGACGAAGCAACTAAAAGCTAATAATATGAACAAAAGACAAACCACTAAATGAGCCATCAACGCTAACTACACTTCTGCTGTTGTCACGGCTATTAAATATCGGACGCTCAGCCAAACAACGGAACGCCCACCATAAATGGTTTCGCTCATAGTATTGTCTGTCGTGTGCTACCTGTGAATGCATATACTCATATGCATACATACCAAAAATATATACATATATTAATTTACTGTAAGAGGTCTACTGCTCTTCCCTATTTTTAATTTTCTTTTCGCTTATATGCTGAAAAGCAACCTTCAATACTTTACATACTCTAGATGTGTACAAATACATTTGTTTATATGTATACTCATACTCTGCTATAAAACTTATATATATGTTATTAAATAATATCTGTTGTACGTTACCGTTAAACGAGCTCCACATCGCGCACAAACACTTTAGTCGTCCATTGACCCAACACAATCAACGCGTTATCGGTAAATGGAGCCGCGCCACAAGAGGGCCGCCGCAACGGACAAAGTCAAATTGCAACAAACTGTCCGTTTGCATGGTTGGTTATTTGATGTGATGTCATTTTTTGTTGCATTTTTTCATTTTGTTGTGTGTTAGTTGCTCCTATTCTGTGTTTTAGTTTTTTTTAATACCCAGTAGTGCTAGCATATGGCATTTAAGTCTTCAATAGACACATTTTCTGCTTTTAATTGAATTGGTTACACACTAAAACTAGTATTGTGGTAATGTTTGCGTATAATTGCGCTTTAAGCAAACTCACTACAGGTTATACCATGACTATTTTCTTTTTTTAAACCACTTTCCTTTATATTTGATATTGTATTTTTTCTGTGGTTTAGGCGCCATTAAAACAATCAATGCACGCACACTTTCATACATACGAGCATGTACTACATACATACGAGCATGTACATGCAATCAATTACTTATTACATAGAAAATAAATAAAATAAGCAACTAGAGTAAAATAAAATAAAAAAAAGAAACAAAAAATAGATTATTCAATTTGTATCATGGAAACCAGAGCAACCAGTTTCCGATTTGGTTTTTTGTTTAACAAACAACCTCTCAACCAGCCGCAGCGGCCGCATGGCCATTGATCCCCTTCACGAAAACTGTCAACCACGCCGTGCAGCTGCGGCCCCATTGCGGCTACGCATTTATGCAACATTTTGTAAAAACGAAAAGCGACGCATATCATGCAGAAATGAGAGACAAACCACGTTATTCGCATGCATACATGCATATATGTCTATATATGTACATACATAAGTATTGCTTTGAATTGCACAAAGTCAACAGCAGATCAAGCACAACAATTCAACAACATAGCGGCTTTGCGCGGCTTTAGACTTCCGAAAGTAAGCAATTGACTGCAAATTTTTATTAAAAGAGCTAACCGCTGTTGACCGCTGTGTAATTTAATGCAATTTTTGGCATTCCATTGTTGCTTGATTTTGCTTTAAATTGCAAGTAATTGAATGCGCATGAGAGACTAGCAATCAGAAATATGTAATTTGAAAATTTTTTCTACAGAGAGTAGAGCAATTCATATGCGTGCAGTTTGAAAAAATATTTACTAAACAGCTCTAATTCTTTCAAAAGAAAAAATTTCACAAAATAACTAACTAATAAAGCATAAACTTGATAGAATGGACAGAAAATATCTATATAACATGCGGACTTTTATAGGGTGTTTTGTTTCGGGCCATGTGGTAAATGTAAGAGAGCCGTACACAAAAACAGTTGCTGCAATTATATAGATACTTATTTAATATCTGAAAAATATGCTAATGTGCATTGAAATGTGTAATAAAGTCGCGTGAGAAATTTCAAAGGTAATTTACCACCATTTGTATTAGCAAAAAAGTAAAAAAAATCACATTTAACAAGTAAGGAAGCCTAAGTTCGAGTGGAATCGAACATTAGATACTCAGCTGTATGCTTTCATTGTTTGTTTGCGTTTGATGGAAACACGGCGTATTTTATATAAAGCGAGTGCCCCATAAAGTGGGCGTAGCCACGCCCATTTTCAACATTTTTATCAGTCATCCAACCAAGCATATGAATATTATTCTTTGTGCAAAATTTCATTCCTTTTTGACTTCTAGTTACAAAAATGTCACGTTACAAATTCCCAAAGGGTGTTCCAGAAATATCTTTGTTAAAAAGTAGGCGTGGTCATAAACCGATTTCAATAAATTTTTGCGTGTCTATTAACACAAGCTTTAAAAGTGCATAAACCAAGTTTCGTCATCATATCTCAATTATTTGTCGAGTTATAGGCTAAGAAATCTCGTAGATTCCTTTGTCTAAAAAGAGGCGGTGCCACGCCCATTTTCCAAAATTTTTATATTTTTTGTTTCCGGTCTATTGTGGAACTCATGCCACAAAATGTCTATGAATTATCTCTATATTTGACAAAGATATCGCTTAAAATGTTTTTATTAGGCCACTTTATAGTTCCCATGTATAAAAGTGGGCGTGGTCGTCAAACCGATTTCGCTAAAATTTTGAACATGTATTACCACAAGTAATAAAAGTGTACACACAAAGTTTCGTCATTATATATAAATTATTTGTCGAGTTATGGGCTCAGAAATCTCGTATATTCCTGTTTCTAAAAAGAGGCGGTGCCACGCCCATTTTCCAAAATTTTTGTGGTTTTCGTTTTATGTCTGCAGTTGAACTCCTGCTATAAAATTTCAATGATATATCTTTATATTTGACAGAGATATCGCTTAAAATGTTTTTATTAGGTCACTTTATAATACACATATATAAAAGTGGGCGTGGCCGTCAACCGATTTTAACTATTTTTCGTCCAAACGTTTGCCTAAGTATGTAAATCACGCGTACCAAATTTCATCGATATATCTTCAATGGTTTCTGAGTTATGACATATAAAACTTTCAATGTTTGACCCTCAATAAGTGGGCGTGGCGCCGCCCATTTTCCAAAATTTCATCAAATTTCTTCCTAGGGGCCTGAGCTCAACACTTGGGTAAAATTTCATCGCTCCAGCTATATTAGTGACTGAGATACCAAATCTCCGATTTTTTCTATATAGGAAAAGTGGGCGTGGTCATGGTCCGAATTCGCCCATTTTCAATACCAACCGTCCCAGTCGTGATACCAACTTGCATTTCAAATTTCATCAAAATATCTCAATTTTTGCGCGAGTTAGAGTGTTTACAGACGGACGGACAGACGGACGGACGGACAGACGGACGGACGGACGGACGGACATGGCTCAATCGATTTCTCTTTTCACCCTGATCATTTTGATGTATATAAGTCTATATCTATCTCGATTATTTCATTCTGTTACAATCCACCGTTATGTGATTAAAACTATAATACTCTGTGTACTAGTACAGCTGAGTATAAAAACGAACTGATAGAAGAAAAAACAAACCACAATCGTAAGTCAACGGATGTTAAACTCTTTTGCAAGACAGAAAATAAAATTTTCAAATAAACAAGTAAGGAAGCCTAAGTTCGAGTGCAATCGAACATTAGATACTCAGCTGTATGCTTTCATTGTTTGTTTGCGTTTGTTCGATATAGGGTGTATTTTATATGAAACGAGTGCTGCATAAACAGGGCGCAGCCACGCCCATTTTCAAAATTTATATCAATCATCCAAATAAGCATACAAATATTATTGTTAGTGCAAAATTTCATCCCTCTATGACTTTTAGTTACAAAGACTTCACGTTACAAATTCCAAAAGGGTGTTCCAGAAATATCTTTGTTAAAAAGTAGGCGTGGTCATAAACCGATTTCAATACATTTTTGCGTGTCTATTAACACATGTTATAAAAGTGTATAAACCAAGTTTCGTCATAATATCTCAATTATTTGTCGAGTTAAAGGCTAAGAAATCTCATATATCCCTTTGTCTAAAAAGAGGCGGTGCCACGCCCATTTTCCAAACTTTTTTATTTTTTGTTTCCGGTCTATTGTAAAACTCATGTCACAAAATTTCAATGAATTATCTTTATATTTCACATAGATATCGCTTAAAATGGTTTTATTAGGTCACTTTATAATACACATATATAAAAGTGGGCGCGGTCGTCAACCGATTTTGGTAATTTTTCGTCCACACATTTGGCTAAGTAAATATATCACGCGTACCAGATTTCATCGATATATCTTTAACGGTTTCTGAGTTATGGCTTATTAAACTTTCAATATTCGCTCCTTAATAAGTGGGCGTGGCACCGCCCATTTTCCAAAATTTTTGTAGTTTTTGTTTTATGTCCATAGTTGGACTCCTGCCACAAAATCTCAGTGATTGATCTTTATATTTGACAGAGATATCGCTTAAAATGTTTTTATTAGGCCCCCTTATATTTCCTATATATAAAAGTGGGCGTGGCCGTCAACCGATTTTGATAATTTTTCGCCAAAACATTTGACTAAGTAATTATATTACGCGTACCGAATTTCATCGATATATCTTCAACGGTTTCTGAGTTATGACTCATAAAACTTTCAATGTCTGCCCCTTAATAAGTGGGCGTGGCACCGCCCATATTCCAAAATTTTTGTGTTTTTTGTTTTATGTCCATAGTTGGACTCATGCGACAAAATTTCAATGATAGATCTTTATATTTGACAGAGATATCGCTTAAAATGGTTTTATTAGGTCACTTTATAATACACATATATAAAAGTGGGCGTGGCCGTAAACCGATTTTGATAATTTTTCGTCAAAACATTTGTCTATGTAAGCAAATTACGCGTACCAAATTTCATCGATATATCTTCAACGGTTTCTGAGTTATGACATATAAAACTTTCAATGTTTGACCCTTAATAAGTGGGCGTGGCACCGCCCATTTTCCAAAACTTCATCAAATTTCTTCATAAGGGCCCGAGCTCAATACGTGGGTAAAATTTTAAAACTCTAGCTATATTAGTGGCTGAGATACCAAATTTCCGATTTTTTCTATATAGGAAAAGTGGGCGTGGTCATGGTCCGATTTCGCCCATTTTCAATACCAACCGTCCCAGTCTCGATACCAACTTGCGTTCCAAATTTCATCAAAATATCTCAATTTTTGCGCGAGTTAGAGTGTTTACAGACGGACGGACGGACGGACGGACGGACAGACGGACGGACGGACGGACGGACGGACGGACGGACGGACGGACGGACATGGCTCAATCGATTTCTCTTTTCACCCTGATCATTTTGATATATATAAGTCTATATCTATCTCGATTATTTCATTCTGTTACAATCCACCGTTATGTGATTAAAACTATAATACTCTGTGTACTAGTACAGCTGAGTATAAAAACGCGCTCATTTCCTTTAATGAGCAAGACAAAACGTTTACAAGCGATTAAACCAAAATAAAAAAAAGTGGAACCATTTTTTATTATTCGCAACTAAAAACACATTAACTCATTTACTATTATGCGCTACATGAGCATTTTATGCTGACTGCCCCCAATAATATTGATAAATTTGCTGGTTTATTATACATACATATGTATATCGAATTTGCATAACTGCAATTCGCATATCAATTTTAATAACTATATTTTAATAACTATTTTCTATTTGCGTCTATTAATATATTTATTTATGCCACAATTTTCAACATGATTATTTTTTTTTGTCATTACTTAAACATTTTTTTTACTTATGCATTCGTTTTTGTGTCTTTTTCAGCCATCACAACATACGAATTACCACCGGGTCATGGCAGCTACGGCCCTCCATCGAAGCCGCCAACGTACAGCTCGGCCACGCATCAATACTTGCCGCCGGGGGGTGGCGGTTATGCGGGCGGCGGTGCACCATTTAGCAGCGCACATGCGGCATTCGAAGCGCCCGCCAGCAATTATCTAGCGACCGGCTATGATGGTGCGTACTTGTTAATATAAACATTTATTTTGTGGAAAAGTTATTAAACCAAATAATATACATATATATATGTATATTTGTATATAAGTATTAAAAGAGAGATAACCAAATAAGCACTTGCATGAGTAAATGTACATACATATGTATATACCTGTAATACATACAAACATATGTATAAAGCTTGCAATCATTTGCGTGTTGTGTGCCGGTACACTTGTTCGCCAAATGTTGTAATCAAAACTTGTATATGTTTGTCTGCATGTGCATATGTATGTATGGAAATATGCTTAACGTAGCCTTGTTTGTTTAATAGCGTTTGGCGTTAGCGCTTGAATTTTCCGGCCTTGCGGGAATTTTCGCAATCAAATATCGATCTACTAACTCGCTTATTGGGTTTATTTTTATTTTTATTTAATTTTTTTCTTTTATTTTTTTTCCTTATTTTTTTAATAATTTTTTTTAAATTCTCCCCTCTACTAACGCACTTGTATAATAAAAACACATATCTAATATCTAATGTCTTGTGGTTGTTGGTAAAAACCCCAATTTGTGCATGCGCATGCAAATGTTAATCATACGCCCCGGCGGAACTCGTGCGATACTACATACATATATGCATACATACTTACATGTGTATTTAGCTTGATGGCAAATGAAAAATCGTTGGCTTTTGTATTTTTCTCCTTTAATCTTTGACTCGCATGGTATTTGCTAGTTGCACGTTACTGAAGTAAAATATAAAAGTCATATATAAATTGATACTTCCGTGTTGCCGGAAGTGTTTGCCGACCAGTTCGGTTGTTGTGGTGATGGGTTGAAGTATTTTCTGGTTTTTTAATATTTCTTCTTTTTTTGTTGACAATTATTTGCAAAAAACCGTAAAATTTTCTGGAAGTATGATTCATACGCTTGAGGTGCTTGTTCGCCAAGCACGAGTGCAAAGTGAAAGCCGCTTTAATGATCGTTTAACTCTGTGTGTTTTATAGCTAAAATAAGAAATATGGCAAATGAATAGCCAAAGTATTGACTTCAAAACAATTCAAAGTGATGGAATTAATGTGAGTGAAGATGTTCGATTTTCATCACACATTACGCAGAAATTTTAGGCAAACGCGTAAATTACTTATGTTTAAGCTGAAATATATGTTATAGTAACTAATGATAGCTATTAATTTGAAGGAAAATGGAAATGAAAAGGTTGTAACTAAACTTGTATATAAGTGCAAAGAAACTTTGCAAATTTAATTTTTTCTTAAAACTATTTTTTTTTTGTACTTCACACTTAAAAACACTGTGTGCTAACTTCGAACTTGTAAAAGCATACAACATAAAAACAACCCACCCACTTGTACCGTACCATTGAAATATTAAAAACAAATTGTACATACATAATTTCCTAAAAGAATTTCACACCGATATCCCGCTCCTGCTCCACTCCAATGTACAAACTCCATGCCGCGCGCAATAATTCATCCAATCTTCCACAAAAACAAACGCGCGCGCTTTGTAAATAAAAATTACAAAATTTAATCTGCACTCTCACCTACACAGATCTATAAATTAACTCACATCCCTGCAAAAAAGTGTGCGACAAGTCACTAAAAAGATTTGTCCGGGAGCGCTCTCTTTCGGGTATAATTGGTCTACAATTGTTTCCCAATTGTACCCAAACGGGTACATATGTATACTAATTGTAGACGAATTGTACCCGAAAGGGTATCAAACGGGTACAATTAGTCGCAAAAATGGATGTGTCGCTTTTGCTACCCATTCGGGTACAAAATGGGTACAATTAGTCCCTTCATAGGACATGCTCAAACAAAAGAGAACACTTCAACCCATATAAAGAGATACAAATGGGTAGTAATCGCAAGCTCCCTAGCGAGTTGTCCCGGATGTATCCCGGAGTGATCGCATTTTTTGCAGGAATATACAAGATTTACATACAAACATACATATATACATAAGAACATATATGAATTTGAATTTAATAATCTTTATTTTTCATATCATCACACAATCAAACAACCAACCAAACCACCAAACAAACAAACAACAATTGAACATAACAAACATCACACGTACAACGCACAAATAATCATGCACAACCTCACACACTAAACGGCGAGATGTGTGCACATGCTGCTCATACAAACAACAAACAAATTTTAAAACACAGCGCATGATGATTTCAATATTTACGGACGTCACCAGAAACTCAGCGAAGCGGAGACACGCAAAGCCGCCGCTCAACTACAGGAAATACTCAGCTTACTGCCAACGGGCAAAACCGAGTTCACCGCCTCGAAAACGGTGGTCTTAGACACACATGATCAATCGCCATCGTTCTCATCATACACCGCACCCGACAACGACTTGACCAATGAAAATGTCGATTTGCGCACTTACGGTCTGCCAAATGATTTGGGCCTCTTAGAATCGCTCTCGCATACCGAATCGATAACAGCGGCCTACCGCCAGCGACCGGGCGCCGATAATCCCTCAGATATTTATCGTCAAATGGCGAAGAAGCAAACAGCAGAAGAGGTTTACCTGCAAAAGCATCCCAATGAGGCTTACGATTATCGACCAACAAGCCCAACCGGCGGCACCGAAAATCAAGACGGCGAGGGATATAAATACAACAATTATCATGCAGCCAATAGTGCACTGCAGGACCTAAACCCGATTATAGCAGCGCTGGAGGTGGCCAAACGACAAACGAGTGCACGTAACGGCGGCGGCGGCGGCGGTGTGGGTGTGAGCAAACATTATACGGTCGAAAAGAGCGTCTACAAACCAACACAGACATCAGCGAAGTCCAACAATAATCAATTCAAATATTTGCAATCACAACCAACAGTGCAAAAGACAAAGCATATTTATTTTGATCCAGCGCAGAATAAAGTCGACAAGATGCAGGCGTATCGGCCGGCGTATGTGCACGCCACGCCATCAACAACAGCGCCATCTATCGTTGGGCCAACACACACTTATGCTGCTGCTGGCCCTGCTGCATATAAAGTGCGACGCCAAGTGCCGTCGAGTGACGCTGTGACGGCGATCAAAGTGCATAGCAAAACGGGCCCGCGTTTTAAATACTCCGACTATGAGATCAGCGATCCAATAATGTTTAATCGTGACATTATGAGTGGGGTGTATTGATAGAATAGAGCTCTGGGGAGGTTTTGCTGAGGAAGTGTTGTAACGAAAGCATTTTTAGCTTGTATTTTTGGATTGCATTTTTTTTACTCTGAGCCCACATATGTATGCAATAATTTATTGTATTATTTATTTACTTATTACACTGTGCAACAGTTTTAGTGTCACTGTAAGTTGGTGAAGTGGGTCGATTTCTGTATGAAACTTAAACCAGAGTTAAATATGTATTACGATTAAGAATTTGTTTTCATTATAAAATAATGAATATTTCGATTTTAATACGAAAACCTAATACATTAATTTGCATTTGTATTCATTCATTGCACGACCAAAAGAGCTGCCATGCTCTGTTAGCAAAACTTGATCATTGAATAGAGTGACCAAAGTATTTTAGTTTTTGTAAAGCGAAAATACCACACCGTTGTATTAATTAATTTATTATTGCTTCAAGTGTTAGTCACTAGTTGTAAGTATGAGCGAAAATACGTATTACTTTAGCACCAAAATAAATGCTTTAGTTGAAACAAAAGTGTAAAGAAAAGAAATAAAAACAAAATATTTAATTAGTATTTTCTTCATCTACATGCCCTTGATATGCCCTTTACCCCCCGCTTATTTTAGTATGTAGTTCCATTTGGCGGTACTGCACTTACACAAAAAAAATATAATCCCCAACACACGGTAGTTTTTGCACTTCCATTTATTATTAGTTTTATTCTTTATTCCATATTCCAATGTCTTTCTTTCAACTTTTTAGATAATGCACAAAAATATATAAATAATAACATTTCAAATACTATTATTTAAATACTTTGTTTTATTAAAATTTAAATTGCCATCTCTTTTACAGGCTACCACTATTATCACTACTAGTTTGGTGTGAATCTTCTTGAACAGATGCTTGGCGCAGCGGTAAACATACTTTCGGCGTCAGGGCTTCGACGCGGAATTTGTGTTGCTCTCATTCTCTTTTTAGCTCGCAATTCGATATTTCACTTTCCTTTCCGCTTCCGGGTGATTCTCGATCGTGGCTCTTGTTTTATATAAGTTAACATCGCACACTTGCATTTTATTTCCGGGTTTCCAAGGCTGTTTATTCCTGTTGCTGTTTCAACCACATTCGCATTGACTTAAGTATTTATTATTTAGAAAAGAAAAATTAATATATTATGCCATTTATTGGTATTTTTTTGTATGTATGTATGTATGCGAATAACAAATAAACGAAAAATATGTGTTGTATAAAGAAGTTATGCTGTTTTTTTTAACTTTACAGCCTGAAAGTAGGCAATGCAATTGTAGAGCAAGTTACAGTGCTGACGCAAATAGTGTGTCACGAACAGTTTGGTACTTACTGTAAATGGCTTCTGATTGTTTTGCGCCTGCGCAACCTACACTACACACTTTTAATATGAACATGCATTTTACTTCCGTTCAGAGTTGCCAAATGGGCGTTTATAAAAAAATAAACTTGAATGGTACCAAGGCAGATCTATACAGGTAATATAAGCTCAGCAGCTGATTCATTTTCATTTTGGCTAAATTGTCAAATCGTATTGCTTTTATTTTGTTTACTTCCGTCTTGTTTACATTTTCGTACGGTTTAGACGAGAGATTTTCAACATGGCCGCCATGCTGTTACCTTTATAGAGCTGCCGTGAATGGCATTAGTTTATGTTTTGTAATGTTTTGAAATTAGTGCATATTTTAAAAACCTTTTCTACTAATTTTTTTAATTGTTTTATTTAATTGAATTATAATTTTTTAAATCGTTTTGTCAAATATAAAAATAAGTAAACTAAAAATTTACAACTTTTAACACAATTCAGTTGGAACTAAAAAAATAGAAAACATCTGCACACGTTCAATAGTAACCAAATGAAATATCGTGTAACGGCTGTGAATTGCCCTGCGGCAAAGCATAATCCCGCGCCAATTGATCCAACAAACTACTAGTACCGCCACCGGAACGGCCTTGCGCCTGTGGCTGATGACTGATTTGTGGCGGATAGCGGGACAAAGGCGCTGGTGCTGCCTCTTGTACGGGACGTGTCTGCGGCGCTGGCGCATATTGTACTGGCTCGAGTAGGGGACGACCACCGGCCGGAGGACCTAAAAAGTTGTGTGCACGTGCGCTGGAGGGGGCAGGTTGAGATGGTGGCGGTGCATAAATGGGACGAGAGACACGAACATTCGATGGACCTTCGCCGAAGTTCTAAACAACCAAATGAATGAAAGAGAGTTAAGTTACATAAAAAAAGTGGCGAACTTTGTAACATCTTACCTGCGTCTGTGAATAATCCGGCTCGGGACGCGCAGTATGTTGCAGCGGCGAGTACAGCACATCTGTGGTGCGTTGCGCACCGGGCACTTGTAGTCGTGGTGGCGCTGGTCCTACAGCAGGTTGATGCTGCTGCTGCGGCTGTGGTGCATATTGTATGCGACGTGGCGGCTCCGGCTCGGGCTCTTGCTCATATTGATAGTACTGCGGTTGGGATTGTGGCTGCGGCTGTGGTTGTGGACGTGGACGCGGTGCTGGCGCTGGCTGAGGCCTCGAAACTTGTGGGCGTTGTGGTTGCTAGAAATGTATTAGCAGAAAACTTAATTTTAAATTACTATACCACAAGCAAATCTTCACTGTATCTTACATAAGCTCTTTGTGGCTGCGGCGCGCGCACAGCAGGCTCATCCTCATACTCTGGCTCTTCCTTCAACGTTTCGTCTACCAATGTGGGTGGCGCTACAGTGATGCCATCACCAGATGGTTGGAAACCAAATTTATTTGCACCATATTCCACTACACGCACCTTGCCCGTCTCATCGACATAACCGTATTTGCCCTTGACTTCACCGGTCGCTAGTTTAGTTTCGATTTTGAAAGAACCATCGGCACCCTCGTAACCGTAAGTGTATGAACCATCTTCGTTGTGTCTGCAGAAGAAAGGGAAATTATTTTATAGGAAAAATTGCGTTTTGCGTTGGAGTTCACTTCTTACTTATTTATTTGCTTTAGTATGGGCACGGGCGTGGGTCGCGCTTGCTCTGCTACCAAACCACTGCTCGGGCGTAGTCTTAAGGGTGCAGGACGTGGTGGGTTCTCCTGATAATCTTGATAGTCCTGTGCATTAGCTAGGCCATATATTAATGTAAAAAATAGTATATGTTGTAACTGCAAAGAAGAAATACGATAAAAATCAGTGGTAAGTCACACAAAAGATAAACGGAAAGAGAGAGTTAAATCTAACGGAGTTTCGTTGTTTATTGAGAGAAAAATTGGTTAAAGAAGTAATGAAAGTAGACCTCCATAATCTTTGAAATTGGATTTGGCAAATATTCACAGTTTCCCGGAAACGTCTGGGGCAACATTAGTTGTTTAAAAGGCCTTACAAAAGCTAAAAAGTAAAATGTGCCCTAAACTTCAACACGGTTACTTGTATGTATTACAGGCTTATGACTTGGTTCATTAGGCAGATCGATACCCAACTAGCACAAACTTTTTCACTCATACTTTTTTTTTTATTAATTTTAAGATTAATGCCGGAATCGCAATTTGGCGTTCGGTCGGTCGCGCTTCTGACAAGTGAGTAGAAATGTATGGAAATATATGAAGCAAATCGCATTGTGACCTCAAGCGTTTGATCGTAAAATTTTTGTAATATCGTATGTTCATTGCAACCCTGTATAACGCCTGAGTTGAACATTTCTCTACTAAGTCGGGCGTTTGACATTAAGTAATTACAATTGTTTTTTTTTTTTTATGAAAAATTTTGAAATTTATGAAAAAATTAAAAAAAAAATATATTAGTGGCAGTGAACATGTTTACAATCCAACATCTAATACATCAACGCGCGACCGACCTAACGCCAAATTGCGATTCCGGCATAAATCTGAAAATTTTAAAATACGATTTTTTTTTCCAAAATGCTTGCACGTATTTTGGTACTTAAACAAATTTAAAAAAATCCCACAAAAGTTGGTAAAGTTTGTATATCTCAAATCTCAATTTGATACGATGACAAAACTACCATATAAAAATGTATAGAAAACTCGGGATCAAATTGTACCATAGGCGTATTATTTTAATAAAACAAAATGTAAAAATGGATGTCAAAAATAAATTTATTGACAACAAAATGAGAGCATACCGTTATTCTCTTGAAAAAGCGGTTTTTAAGCTTTAATTTTTACTGTAAATAATCAAGAAGTTTGAAATTTTCCTTATAGTGCTATCGGCTAGTAAAATGTTTTTCACCCCATATCTGGCAAACATTTACTCGTCGTGTTCTTTTCTACCGATTCACACACGGCCTTAGTAAGAATTTTAATAGCGCATTTGAAGGTTACGAAATTACCAACGGCGAAAAAATTACCTACTTTGGATGTTAATTGCAGTGTGGCAATCGCGATTAAACAGACGCCATTACGAGACCAATTTCGTGTGTAATACTCGCCACTAGATAGAATTTTTTACTTCGTGGTGAGCTTTAGAAGTAACATGCACTTTGTAGTAGCCGTTGGCAATTACGTGGTGATCTATAGGTAATGGATACCTTATTATCACCACCGAATATTACCTACAAGTTTCGTGACATTAAGCGGGCAGTTAACATCCCAAAAACGTAACCGAAACTATTACTGTTGCTATAAAGTAGCTGGCACTTTAAAGTTGCATTTAAGTAACATGAATTTGTCGCCGCTACCATTATTTGCCACGTATAAGTTTTAAAAACTTCGAGGTACTTTTACTAGTATCCACGACGTTTCTACTACCGGTAATGTCACTAAAAATCCACTTGACTTTAAAGTAACAATTATAGGTAGAAATTACCACGGAGCGACTGGGAATTTGTCAAACAAAGTTAATTTCTCACCGAAGTCGTACATTTAGTGAATGCTCCGTAATTGCTACACACTAGGGATTCCAATCCCGGGATCCCGGCCCTTTTGACATCCCGGAAATCCCGGGATCGCTAGAATTTCATCCCGGGATTTTCGGAATAAAATTAAGAGAGAACATTCCACTATTAAATTGTATTTTATATAATTTTTTTGGTCCCTATATCTATACTAATATCGTTTCTTATTCTGAACGAAAATGTTGCATTATTATATGGCAGCATTATCAACATGTACCCTGTGCCCTATGAAAATGGTGAATTTTTCAAAGGGTAAATGAAACAAAAGTAATGCAACCCTTTACTTGTGCTAAGAACGGAAAATGTTACCCCTTAGTCATTTTGTCAATAGAACAAACAGTCCAAAAAAAATGTGTGGAATCTTCGTGGAAGAGAATAAAAAATTTTGACAGTCCGAAGAAAATGCAGAATAAGTTTGACATTTTTGCCAGAATAAAAAAGGCAAAGTAAGGATTAATATTTTTGGCTTAATAACACTAGGCTACAAATAATTAAAAAAAATACCAAGAAATTAAAGTTTGGGGGAGAATAGATGTCGGCCTGCTGAGCTCGGAACTATTGTTTTTTTTAATTTTTTTATGGTTAGGTTTTTTTGGTTATCACTTCATTGAAAAATTATTTTCGCGGGAGTCACAAATGCGATAATCACAAGCAGTACCTCGTTCGAAAGACAATTAAAATTGTCGATGTACAACTTATAGTAATTGGATATAACCTCGCTGAGTGACAGCTGGTCGAAATAAAACTTTTGTTAATTACTTGCGATTTTTGAAAACATTTTGATTGTAAGACTAAGTTTTGTGTAGGAAGTTGTAAAATTCAAAAGTTTTATTCTTTTAAAAATTAGCCTGTTTAATTGCGGTTATAGCATTTGTGATTTCCGAAAATAATTTTTGAGTGAAGTGATAACCAAAAAAACACCAAATTACCGTTCTCTCAAAAACCTAACAATACAGCACATTAAAAAAATAGTTCCGAATTCGTTTAGAATTCCTGTGGTAAAATTCATTTGATAATTTCTATATACTGATTTTTGGCCATTTATTTTTCAAAGGTTTTTGCAATTTCCTCCCATGAAAAGTAAATAATGGAAGAAAATACAAATAATATTAAAAAATGAAACTAGCAAAAACGAGGAAAAAGTTTAATTTTATCTGAGAATTTCACATTACGTACTAAAATAAAATACGCAGCTGTATACTCGGAATTCATCTCAAAATTTGTGCATCCTATTTTTAATTTTTTTCAAATGCTGCACTAATTTTCAATATTTTTCGGCAAGCTTGGAAATAGTCACTTAAACGAAGTACGTCGTTAAATTCTAAAAAAATTTATTGGAAATTATCAAAGATCACAAGCTTTATTATTAATATCTTTGAAGCACCAACTGTAAAGGCAAATGTTTAGTTCACCAAATGTATGTATTTTCCTTTGTTGGTTGCGTTTTTTAAAGTAACTCTTATTATTAAATAATACGTATGATTTTACGTTCCTATTTTATTTTGTTACTAATCAAATAATAAAAATGGCAATAAAAATCAAATTTTTCTTTGCTCTTTAAAGTTGTAGCGTTCCTCGAAATATATATTTACTTTTTTCAACCCCAAGTATGGGAAAATAATTAATGTCCAAATCCCGGGACAAATCCCGGGATCCCGGGATTATAAAATAAAATCTCGAAAATCCCAGGATCGTAAAAATCGGAAAATTTGGAATCCCTACTACACACCTAAGGTTCCCGTATCCGTCATTGTTACTTAGGTGCTACTACCGTGCTAGTTGGGTATGCATTTGTATTTGAATTTCCTTCATTCAAACACCTAAGGAAGGTTGAAATTAATGTAATATGAAATATCAGCAATTCGTGATGACAACGAAGCCCTAACAAGTACATAAAAACCGCCAAACGCCAATTTAAAGATTAATTCATTATGATATTTTTCTTGAAACTTTAGCCTTAAGATCTTAAAGAAATGTGTACAAAAAAGTATTAATAACAACTATTAAAACTAAATGCTGCCATAATGGCTGAAAGAAACCAATAAGGGAAATAAAATAAAAAAGTTGCATTCAGGCAATAAGTGCAAATTACTCGTATGTACCTACTTATGTGTACACGGATGTATGTAAAGATATCTAACTTGAGCATATACTCGTATGTATGTACTCATAAATCATAAGTCACACGAATGTGCTTAATAATAATAATACAATGGCGCTATTATAACTCTGACGTGTTTTATGGCCGAGCTTCTCTCCCAATTCGAGGTGTGCTCCTTTTTGTTTTTCCTACTAATTGGGTGGACCTACAGTTTTATGCCGGCTCTGAACGTCGAAATGCATTTTTTGTGAGAAGCTCTTTCATGGCAGAAATACTCTCGGAGGTTATGCCGCCCACTGCCGAGAGGTGACCGCTGCTCTTAAAAAACCCATTAATTGGATTTTTACTAATTAGAAAAATTTTTTTTGGTGTTTTGCTCGGACTGTGGTTTGAACCCGAGACCTCTGGCATAGCAGGCGAGCTCTCTACCCACTGCACCACAGCGGCCACACACGAATGTGCTTGCAAAGCTTTAAGTAGCAATAGTGTTGGAAATATAATATGCATTCAATAAATAAAAGCATACAATGCTATATACGAGTACCACTGGCGGACGCTTCATACAAGCCGAAAAGCCCGGCTTGCCTAAATATTTTTAAGTTATCATCCCACCAAAAACATTCACGTTGGAACATAGCGTTATAATAAAACAGCCCCCACATTAATATCCGACAACTTGCACTTCAAAGCCCTCTAGGAAAATAACGCAAATACACCACCAACCCACCTCATAACGTGTATTTTGTTTGTACAGCCCATCACAGCACAACCTGGGCTAGTGAGCATGCCTTAACAGCAACACACATGTGCTTTTAAGAAGCTTACAACACCAAATAACATTGTTGCTTGTTTTCTCGCTTTCTCTAAGGAGAAGTCAGTTGCTTATTTTCAGAGTTAAATTGACGGCACGTACTGATGGTGAAAAACTTGAATTTACTTTCGACTGAGCCGGGCATGTTGATGTGAAAATGTGTGAATGTGCAAATAAAGTTACATAAATGGCTAATGGCTATGCCTGACATATGTATAGGCTTGCCCAGCCAATTTATGCTAGCGCCGCCACTGACAAGTACATATTATTACTGTTTGCCGGATGTATTTTGGATCACGAATAATAACCAATTAACAACAGCTGTTCATATAAATAGATACATATGTTCATATAAACGTACATACATACATATATATAATGGCAAAGTTAATTATAGTGCAATGATGTTTAATAGCCCGTATTGCTGGGCGCCTGGCACATTTACACCTTCAATCGGAGATAAATATAACTTAGCAAAGGTTAAACTTTTGAGGCAGATGGAAGCGAATATCAGCGAATATCTCACTTATGTATGCTGAGTTATAGAGTTAAATCGCCGACTTTGGAACTTATTTCATCAAAGCAAATTCTTATATAGAGAAAGTATGTGGATGATGCTATCAAATGCACTATTTGATATTAATGCATTATTAAAACCACTCACATTATTTCAACACAATTAGCATTTTTAATTTAACGCTGTTTAAGTATTTATTTATGACAATTAACATATCGCAAAACATGAATGGTGACAAGCGTGAGAGATCGGCCAATCCCTCAACACAACGACGCATCCAAAAGTCTATATTAAAAGAAATAGTTGCACAATCCAAGGCATATCAACGAGTTGCAGCAGAACTAAGCACAAAAAAATAATCCTACAAGAAACGCTTATTGTTAAACCTGGTAACAACATGGAAAGGCAACAACAACTGCCATCCGAAATGTATTTCAAAACACTTTCGGTAATACGTTTTTGCTCACGCATGATTGGCGTGGATGTGATCGCTAAGGATTTTCGCATTAACATCAAAACCTCAACGGTGATTGTGGCAGTTTTCCTCTATTACCTTTTTTCCTTCTACACCATAGCCAAATATATTGCGAACGATTGGACTATACTACTCGATGTATTTGCTCAAGTGAGCAGTTGCTTTCAGGGAATGATGAAATTAATTTCTGCTCTACTTTATTCGCATTTATATCGGCGTTTGGCTTGTGAGTTGGGTGATATTTATGAGAAATATCAGAATATCGATCAAAGATACACAAGCAAATTATATGAATGGGATAAGGGCATGAAAAAGATTCTAATTGTTGTGGGTTTAGTGTATTTTTCAACAGCTCTGATCATACTCTCTGTACCGTTGATATTTTATGTGTTTAAGGGTGAGAAACATTTGGTTTTGTTGTGTCAAGTGCCCGGCTTCGATGTGCGCACACCGTTGGGTTATTGGGTAACCAATGGTTTTAATGGAATTTGTGTGCTGATCGCCCCTTTCGGATTGTACGCCGGCGATTTGTATTTGCTTTTATATTTAACGCACTCGATTTTCTTTTATGAAGTGAATGATCTGCATGAGCTGATCGAGGCAGATGAGAAGAATAGAGATAAGCGTTTGAAGGAAACGGTTGATGATATTGTTGAATGGCACCAATACTATTTGCAGTGAGTGAAGTGGAGAACTTAATATTGTAGTACACCAATGAAATTTAAATTGTCTAAGTAATGCTTATTTTAAGTTTTGATGATAATTGTAACTTGCTATTCTTTTGGACCATATCAACACATATTATATGCACCACATTGGGTATATTGAGTAATTTGCTGATTATAACAGGGACCCATAATACCACTATACGACAAAATCACCTTTTTTCTGGGTATTGGACCAAACCAATTTTTTCAAAGAGATTGAGACATAAGAAAAAAATGTGTATACGCCATTTTTCGAAGTTGGCCTCAAAAATTTAGTAAAGGGCTTTCGAATTTCAAAATTTGGCCCACCCTAATTTGATTGCAATGTTTAAAAAATTGAAAATTAAAAAAATGTGGGTGTGATCCGCCTTATTTTCGAACTCGACTGGTATACATTTTTTTTTTGAAAGCTTATGTTGCAAATGTTATAAGAGGTCAAAGGTCAGATATTCGAAAAAATTAAAAGCGGAATATATCCATTTTTTCCAACCGATTTCGAAAATCTTAATAGCATTGTAAAGGTGATTGAATTGCCTTTCTTTTGATATGCTCACCTTTATCCCTTTTGAAATAAAAATTTTATGAAAAAACACTTTAAAGGAAAAAATGCCCGAAAAAGTGGCATATTTCGAACTTGTTGCTAGCGATTTCGAAAACCTCCACGCTGTTATATAGGTGTTTGAATTCCCTTGCCTTTGATATGCACAGCTTTATGGTCGATGAATGAAAATTTTATGAAAACAACACTTAAAAAATACCAAAAAAAAACTAAAATATTTGAACACATACTTTTATCCACTGTGCTCACCAATAATTTCAATTGATACCGGTCAAGTGTGCCGTGATGTTAAAGTGTGTAAATGCGGACAAGGATATTTAGTATTAAATCAACCGTATCCGAATTTACTACGAGTTAATATTAGCAGCTTTTTAATTAAAACAAGTAAGGAAGCCTAAGTTCGAGTGGAATCGAACATTAGATACTCAGCTGTATGCTTTCATTGTTTGTTTGCGTTTGATGAAAACACGGCGTATTTTATATAAAGCGAGTGCTGCATAAAGTAGGCGTAGTCACGCCCATTTTCTAAATTTTTATCAGTCATCCAACTAAGCATATGAATATTATTCTTTGTGGAAAATTTCATTCCTTTATGACTTCTAATTGCAAAGATGTCACGTTACAAATTCCCAAAGAGTTTTCCAGAAATATCTTTGTTAAAAAGTAGGCGTGGTCATAAACCGATTTGAATAAATTTTTGCGTGTCTATTAGCACAAGTTATAAAAGTGTATAAACCAAGTTTCGTCTTAATGTCTCAATTATTTGTCGAGTTATGGGCTCCGAAATCTCGTATATTCCTTTGTCTAAAAAGAGGCGGTGCCACGCCCATTTTCCAAACTTTTTCTATTTTTTGCTTCCGGTCTATTGTGGAACTCATGCCACAAAATTTCAATGAATTATCTTTATACTTGACAAAGATATCGCTTAAAATGTTTTTATTAGGCCCCTTTATGGTTCCCATATATAAAAGTGGGCGTGGTCGTCAACCGATTTCGCTAAAATTTTGAACATGTATTACCACAACTAATAAAAGTGCACACACCAAGTTTCGTCATTATATTTAAATTATTTGTCGAGTTATGGGCTCAGAAATCTCGTATATTCCTGCTTCTAAAAAGAGGCGGTGGCACGCCCATTTTCCAAAATTTTTATGCTTTTCGTTTTATATCCGCAGTCGGACCCCTGCCATAAAATTTCAATGATATACCTTTATATTTTACAGAGATATCGCTTAAAATGTTTTTATTAGGCCACTTTATAATACCCATATATAAAAGTGGGCGTGGTCGTTAACCGATTTTGGCAATTTTTCGTCCAAACATTTGCCTAAGTATATCACGCCTACCAAATTTCATCGATATATCTTCAACGGTTTCTGAGTTATGACATATAAAACTTTCAATGTTTGGCCCTTAATAAGAGGGCGTGGCACCGCCCATTTTTCAAAATCTCACCAAATTTCTTCATAAGGGCCTGAGCTCCACATGTGGGTGAAATTTTATAACTCTAGC
This sequence comes from Urophora cardui, assembly GCA_960531455.1. Classification (NCBI taxonomy): domain Eukaryota; kingdom Metazoa; phylum Arthropoda; class Insecta; order Diptera; family Tephritidae; genus Urophora; species Urophora cardui. The sequence continues at coordinate 5,559,065 of OY482672.1, read as the reverse complement.
TCTATTAGTGACTTAGATACAAAATTTCCGATTTTTACTATATAGGGGAAGTGGGCGTGGTCATGGTCCGATTTCGCCCATTTTCAATACCATCCGTTCCAGCCTTGATACCAACTTGCATTCCAAATTTCATCAAAATATTTCAATTTTTGCGCGAGTTATCGTGCGTACAGACAGACCGACGGACGGACAGACGGACAGACGGACGGACATGGCTCAATCGATTTCTTTTTTCACCCTGATCAATTTGATATATATAAGTCAATATCTATCTCGATTATTTTATGGTGTTACAATCCACCGTTATGTGATTAAAACTATAATACTCTGTGTACTAGTACAGCTGAGTATAAAAATGGCGGATAAAGTATGTCAAGCAATTCTGCAATCGAATTTTTGTTCTGTTTGTGCTAAATTTGATCCAAAATATCATGGCTGGTCTAAGTTTGATGCTAATCTAATCGCAGTCTCCACGTAATATAATCACTGCCGGCGTTGAACCGCTTTCTGTGAATACCGCGCTCAAGGTGAAATGAAGTAATTTTTGAGAAGAAACTTGGTTTGAATATGAAAATGTGGCATTTTTATAGATTACACGCACGATTTACAGCTTGGTGGTGATGGTACTACGCTTTCAAAAATGAGCTTAACAATCATTATATAACTTTTCAAATTTCAAACATGCAGTTTAAACTGCCTCGCAGTAACCCTACTTTTTCCTCCTCTCTTTATACTGCCATTTTGCCACATCTATTTCCTCACCTTTCACCATTGCCTGCCAATTACAATCAATTAAGACCTCAATTAAAAAAAATAATTACTTATTCAATCAAGTGTTAATGACTTTATTAGCAAGTCGGTAGACATGATTTGTGACATAACGTGGGATAACAAACAGTCCTGTATTGCAGCATAGCAAATATCCTCACTTGTATCACGCCAAGTAGAGTCTTGACACCAAGTAAATGGTGTTTAAAAACCAAGTCTAACAATATTTAGTTTTCATACCATCACTGTCTCACAATGCCGAAGGTAGCGCGTCCCTCTGAAAGCTATGCAAAAATCGTTTCCGTTATACGCTTTTGTTCCAGACCGATTGGTGTTGATGTTATCGATAAGGATTTTAAAATAAGCGCAAACACTGCTTTTGTTTTGATATCGATTATCTTGTACTATACGTGCTCCGTGTATACAATAAGCAAATACATAACCAACGATTGGACCGTCTTGTTGGATGTCTTTTCGCCGGTGAGTTGTAGTACGCAGGGGCTGGTTAAATTTATGTCCGCTGTGCTCTATCCGAAATTGTATCGACAACTCGCCGTGGAAATAAGCGAAATCTATGAAAAATATCAAGCACAAGGCAAAAAGTACGAGGACAAATTGTTGGAATGGAATACGGGTATGAAAAGGATTTTGTTTTCAATTGCCATAGTTTACACCTCGACGGCTGTGCTCATTTTGGGCGCACCCGTTGTCTTGTACATCTTTAAAGGCGAGAAGTATCCGATTTTGCTGAGTGAGGTGCCCGGCTTCGACTTGAATTCCTCACAAGGTTATTTGATTAATAATGCCTTTAGTACAATGTGCATTCTAATAGCCGCTTTCGGTTTGTATGCCGGCGATTTGTATTTACTTTTATATTTGACACATTCGATTTTCTTTTATGATATATTCGCTTTGAAAGTAAGTGACTTGCATGAAATGATTGAGAATGATGAAAATGATAAGCGCATAACGAAGCTGGTCGATGATATTGTGGAATGGCATCAATATTATTTAACGTGAGTTATTCGCAGACATGGAGGTGGATGATTTCTATTTAGTTATTTAATTTGTTGTTTCCATAGCTTCAACGACAATTGCAATCTCATGTTCTTTTGGACCATATCAGCTCACATTATATGCACCACATTGGGTATATTGAGCACATTGCTGATTATTATGTTAAAGGATTGGCCTGGCGCTTATGTTTATATATTTGTGCTATTTCTCTGGTTATATATGTATTGCATTTTGGGTACACGCGTTGAGTTATGTGTAAGTGTATACATGTGTAGGTTTTAGTATTACTTGATCTATAAAATTCGTTCACAGAACGACCAATTCTGTGCTGGCATCTATGATATTAACTGGTATGCATTGAATGTACGTAACCAGAGAACGATTGCCTTGATGCTTATGCAGTCGCAGTCTCCGCGTAATATAACCATTGCCGGAGTTGAGCCGCTTTCGGTGAACACAGCACTCAAAGTAAGGGAATGTGAATATAGTTATATTTCAGAAGTTAGTTCCTTTCCTTTTCGCAGATAACACGTACAATCTACAGTTTGGTAATGATGGTTTTACGATTCCAAAGCAATTGAGTTTATAAAACAATACGGAATATTATAACATATATGTATTACTTAGTCTAATCTTTAGCATATCTTGTTGTATGTAGAATCAAAAACTGTAGAATGTAGTGTAAAGTTTTAGCCAAAAAACACTTATGAATCTTAATAAATGAACGGCTTATCTTTGTGTGATTTAAATTCTAACCCACTAACGCGCAGAAGCATATTCTCCAAAACAATTTTAAATAAAAGTCAGTTGTAAGCTTTTTTGATTACTTCCTTCCTGGCCTATCCCACAAAGCAATACGTTGAAGAGGCCCAAATAATTGCATAGCCAGCCGTGTATTGGCCATTCTCTCAAGATTGTCTGTCTTTCTGTCTGTCTGTCTAAGCCACTTGTCTTTATTACGAACTGACAGACACGTTAATGGAGTTTTTAACAATCCATGAAACAGAGTGGGTCTACCGCATAATTCCAAGGGCCGAAAATAATTGTTAGTTTTGTATGCTTTTTTTTATACTCAGCTGTACTAGTACACAGAGTATTATAATTTTGATTTCATAACGGTGGATTGTAACATAATGAAATAATCGAGATAGATATGGACTTATATATATCAAAATGATCAGGGTGAAAAGAGAAATCGATTGAGCCATGTCCGTCCGTCCGTCCGTCCGTCCGTACGCACGATAACTCGCGTAAAAATTGAGATATTTTGATGAAATTTGAAATGCAAGTTGGTATCGAGACTGGGACGGTTGGTATTGAAAATGGGCGAAATCGGACCATGACCACGCCCACTTTTCCTATATAGAAAAAATCGGAAATTTGGTATCTCAGCCACTAATACAGCTAGAGTGATAAAATTTTACCCACGTATTGAGCTCAGGCCCTTATGAAGAAATTTGATGAAGTTTTGGAAAATGGGCGGTGCCACGCCCACTTATTAAGGGTCAAACATTGAAAGTTTTATATGTCATAACTCAGAAACCGTTGAAGACATATCGATGAAATTTGGTATGCGTAATTTGCTTACTTAGACAAATGTTTCGACGGAAAATTATCAAAATCGGTTGACGGCCACGCCCACTTTTATATATGGGTATTATAAAGTGACCTAATAAAACCATTTTAAGCGATATCTCTGTCAAATATAAAGATCTATCACTGAAATTTTGTGGCAGGAGTCCAACTACGGACATAAAACAAAAAGTACAAAAATTTTGGCAAATGGGCGGTGCCACGCCCACTTATTAAGGGGCAAACATTGAAAGTTTTATATGTCATAACTCAGAAACCGTTGAAGATATATCGATGAAATTTGGTATGCCTACTTTGCTTACTTAGACAAATGTTTCGACGGAAAATTATCAAAATCGGTTGACGGCCACGCCCACTTTTATATATGGGTATTATAAAGTGACCTAATAAAACCATTTTAAGCGATATCTCTGTCAAATATAAAGATCTGTCACTGAAATTTTGTGGCAGGAGTCCAACTACGGACATAAAACAAAAAGTATAAAAATTTTGGCAAATGGGCGGTGCCACGCCCACTTATTAAGGGGCAAATATTGAAAGTTTTATAGGCCATAACTCAGAAACCGTTAAAGATATATCGATGAAATTTGGTACGCGTGCTATATTTACTTAGCCAAATGTGTGGACGAAAAATTACCAAAATCGGTTGACGACCACGCCCACTTTTATATATGGGTATTATAAAGTATTGTGGCCGCTGTGGTGCAGTGGGTAGAGTGCTCGCCTGCTATGCCAGAGGTCTCGGGTTCAAACCACGGTCCGAGCCAAACAAATTTTTCTAATTAGTAAAAATCCAATTATTGGGTTTTTTAAGAGCAGCGGTCACCTCTCGGCAGTGGGCGGCATACCCTCCGAGAGTATTTCTGCCATGAAAAAGCTTCTCACAAAAAATGCATTCGCCGTTCGGAGCCGGCATAAAACTGTAGGTCCACCCAATTAGTAGGAAAAACAAAAAGGAGCACACCTCGAATTGGGAGAGAAGCTCGGCCATAAAACTCGTCAGAGTTATAATAGCGCCATTGTATTATTATATATTATATTATTATTATAAAGTGACCTAATAAAATCATTTTTAGCGATATCTCTGTGAAATATAAAGATAATTCATTGAAATTTTGTGACATGAGTTCTACAATAGACCGGAAACAAAAAATAAAAAAAGTTTATAAAATGGGCGTGGCACCGCCTCTTTTTAGACAAAGGAATATACGAGCCTATTACTCGACAAATAACTGAGATATTATGACGAAACTTGGTTTATGCACTTTTATAACATGTGTTAATAGACACGCAAAAATGTATTGAAATCGGTTTATGACCACGCCTACTTTTTAACAAAGATATTTCTGGAAAACCCTTTTGGAATTTGTAACGTGAAGTCTTTGTAACTAAAAGTCATAGAGGGATGCAATTTTGCACTAACAATAATATTTATATGCTTATTTGGATGATTGATACAAATTTTAAAAATGGGCGTGGCTGCGCCCTGTTTATGCAGCACTCGTTTCATATAAAATACACCCTATATCGAACAAACGCAAACAAACAATGAAAGCATACAGCTGAGTATCTAATGTTCGATTCCACTCGAACTTAGGCTTCCTTACTTGTTTTTGTCTAGAGTCATTCAACCTTAACAAAGGCTGATTGGCTATAACGATTGCGTCGAAATAGTTGGACGCACTTACACACACTTTAATACGTTGAATCTAAATCCTGAAGATGTTCTTTCGTAGTAACATACCAATGTCCGTTTTGTGATATCTTCATATTTCTCCTTACTGCTCAAGGTCAAGGTCATTCAAATCGTATCTTATAGGAGAGCCTTACTCTACAAAAATTTCTTAGAAATTACTGTTTATTCCGCGGGCGATTTTTGTTGCAGGCGATGATTTCAATGGTAATCATTTTGGGATTTATCTGATCCCAATTGAATGCTTGTTTGCACTACTTTCGATTCAATTCTTCTTCAAAATAGTGAAATGCTCCACGGAATTCACAGTTAATCATTGTTGTTATTATTTCACTATCAATAAAAATGTGTTACAATCTAATTTTTCATTAAATTCCTAAAGCATTTCCCTTTCGAAAGCTTATACTATCATTTAAAATGAGAAAAAAAAAACAAATCACCTCGTTAAAAATAACAATCACTTGCAGAGTAACTGGTTTCCTTTTAAACACAAAACCGCTCAATTATACAATTTTAAATTGCATTTGTTTGACGCTTTCGTAAATGTACATACAATAATTATTCTCAGTATATAAATCTATAAAGACGTACACGTACTAGTTTCGGTGGCAAGCTAATGGTTGTCGTCAATGCAACAACAACAACATTTGTTGTCTCCTTTTAAACGCGGTTAAGCCAATGAACTATGCCAATTGGTGACTAAATGACCAAAGCATAATAGATACAATACAGCTAAATGTATGTATAATATTAGATAATAGAATAACAAACACTAATACATTGAACTATAAACTTTTGTGTATGTGTATTCAAATACTAGGGGCAACTTTTAAGTTTTGGAATTGATAAGTTCAAAATTGCATGTTTTGCGAATCTGGTACTCTGAAAACAAAAAAAGACGTTGTAAATCTAAAGACTTTTGCTGTTAAACCAACTACTTTCCGCAGTTGAAATGTGCCCAACAACGCTCCGTTGTTGTTTCAAAGGTGCGAGCGTTGTTGATTTAAGTCAAGCACGGAAACTGTTGGATCAATTACTTTTGCCTTTAAGTTAACAACGGAGATTGTTGGAAAAAGTTTTCACCTAAAAATAAATTTTTGTTTGCATTTTACTCTTCATCTTCTCTCCAACCCGGTTCCCAAATGCAAATATGTAGCCGCCACTTTTTCTCCTCTTCTTATCTCCTTCTTATCATTCACTGGTTGCTATCTTTATTTCTTTTCTGCTTTTTCTTCTTTATTATATATTCTCCTCCGGATTCGAACCTTGACATCAACCTGAAATTCTATCCAATCATCACATAGTGGAACATTCAACATTATATTGAATTGTAGTAACTTATTTATGCTCCCCTTTTCCTAAAAAAGAATCCATGAATTATATAAATCATTGTAAAAACAAAATTTAAAAAAATTTGTTCCCACTAGTTTTGTTAACAACGGAAATTGTTGGGTCAAATACTTTTTCCTTTAAATCAACAACGGGGACTTTTGAAGAAAATTTTCTGCTAAAAATAAACTTTTTTTTTGGATTTTTCTCTTCATCTTCTGTCCATCATTATTGTTTTTGTTGGTTTTCTCAAAAAAAAATATTTTCTCACAAAAAAATTTTTAAAAGCAAGCAAGTTTTTGAAACGACAGCGCCCGTTTTTGAATCAATTGTTGGATCAAAAACTTTGCTGTAAAAGCAAATACTTTTGCTGTTGAATCAAAGACCGAGATTCAACAGCCGAAAGTTGTAGATTTAACTAAGGGTATTTTTTTCAGAGTAGGTAAATTGTATTGGAACAAAAGGCATTGTAGATTGGGCTAAGACCACCAGACGTTGTGTAGTTTGGTTCAGGGCGAAAAACGGAAAAATATAGAGAGCCTTAGGACAATTCCTTTAAAGTAATGAGATCCATTCCGCTTGCTCTCAGCTCATAAAATAAATAATATATACATATTAAGAGTATTCGTCTTAAGTTATACAGTGCTGGTAAATGGCGTAAAGTTATAAACTAATAATTGTGATAAATTATGTGTAAAAATGTTTATGAAAATACCTATATTTAAGTAAAATTTATCACTTTATCGAAGGACTTTCTTGCTTAAATTTAAAAATAAGTAACAATAAAAACAAAAATTGTATTCTAGCTCTTTTGATTTTTTGTCAAAGTCTAAGAAATTTACGCTTACTGCATTCCTTCAGCATTTTAGCACGAATTATTAAAATGATTTCTGCAAAAATGTTAGATGCACTTTTTGTATATTTCATTGGGTTTTTTCTAATTTATTAATCAGTTTAACAATTATTTATCAAAGTGCGTTCATATAAGAATGCGGATAAATTGATAAACTTTAGTGATTTCTTGCTTTATCACTTTAGATGAAGCCCACCATTATTTAATCTGATAAGTTGATAAATTTATCAGTTTGACAAATTTATCAGTTTGATAAATAAATTTAAAAAATATACATACATGCATATATAACCGACTTCGGTTTATAAATGGTTGGTTTGATTCGCTTTAACGCTTAATACCATGTCTCCACATAACGTGTTTCGCTCTTTTTTTCTGCATTTTCTCTCTCAATCTTGTTTCGACATGGAAACCAGTGCCGAAACTCGCCAATTTCCATACAAATTTCTGAGAGCGAGTGAAGATTGAAACACTGTTTCATTCTGAATCATCTTGCCAACCTCGATGATATCGATGTCTTCTCTAATTTTGTATCGAAAATCTATCGAAATCTCACACAGACCAAAACAAAGACGCAAAAATAAGCAAACATACAAACATTTAAGAAGAACAAGAAAGAGAAATGTCAAACTGAATCACGATTAGCCAAGTGGAGACGGGTTATTGAGCGAGATGTATTGCTACATGTTTCTCTGGTGAATCAAGTTATGTGGAGACGGGCTTTAAGCGAATAAAAAATACAAATAAGTTTACATAAATACCCTTATTATTACAACAAAATAAATTTTGATGTTAATAAAGAGCTACCTGAGTAACCAAACACAACAGGCAGCCCACGTAATTGTAGGTACAAAACAAGTGCATAATTCCAGTTTCATGGAATTCGGTGAAAAACCGTAGCAAATTCGTGTGACGGTTGTCCGAGTTGCCGTGCAACAAAATGCGGCTGTTGCATGCAATATTACATGCATAAATGTATGTATGTAAATGTAAATAAACTAATAGAGATTGCTGCCTTTAATGCGATTATGTACGGTTATGTAGGTATGTATGATATGAATATACTTGTGCACATACATACCTATGAAAGCATGCAAGCTAACAATTTTGGTTACAGTTTGAGGAGTGAAAAAGTGTTGGAGGTGCATTTCAGTAACGACATAACGTTATACAAACTTACAAACATGCATATAAATATGTATATATGTACATACATATACATATGTATACTTTTGTATGTGCATTTGCTTGTAAAATATGCTTGAATTAGCTTGGCACTTTATAAATTTGCATAGAAAATTATAGCTTGATATATACGTGTACGTATACGAGTGTGTATCTTCCTGTTACTGGTACTGATGAGTTGCCAAATTCAATGAATTTACGAGTACGAAGCAACAAAAAACAAAAACAAAACAATGCAAAACTTTATTCACAACTCTGTGTTGCAAGTTGTTTGGTGATGCACTTACTGCCATGTGTACAAAAAAAATATGTGGATGTGGTTTGTGTGTAGGTATGTATGTAAATTTTCTTGCATTTATTTATTTACATATTTACATTGAAACAAGGAAGGTGAATAGATTTTCCCACAATCATCTTGGTGTTGTGTTACTTGTGTTTTTTTTTTTTTTTGTTTTTTCCTGGTTGTCTTTATCAAGAAGAATGCATAGTCGGCATCATAATTTACTTCATTGATGACTTCCCTCTCGTTTTTTATTTCTTCTTTGTTGTGAATAACATTGAGGATAATTATTGTTGGTATGGCATTTTATTCGTATATTTCAGACATAAAACTGAGTGAGAACTCGATAGACGACCCTAGAGTAGCCACTTCACACGAAAGGTGTTAAGCGATTGAATGCGATGGAATAATAATGGAATCTCATTGCAAAATTATTAGCGCGCTTGATGTGCGCAGGTGGCAAAATAAAAATTGTAAAGTTTCAGTTTCAAAAGGGATTAATGCATAAGTGAGTAAAGGAGGACGAACATTTTGCGAAAACCAGGATGAAGAGTTATAACTTTACAAAATGGGCTATTTCGGAGTTAACCATTAAACTCTACTCATTAACTCAGCGTTAACCATAGAAATATATTTAACTCTAATTTTATTTGGAATTTATGGTCATGCGCCCTATTGTTTGCCAAAATTTAAACAGCTAAGTGGTAGAAATAGATTGATACGTTCGTTTGCTCCGCTCCTGCTCTGCTCCAAAGTTTTGTTTGCTCTGGCTCCGCTCTTAGCTCGCAATATGTTTTGCTCCGAGCTGCGTTCTCGCTCCGATTTTTTTTTTGCTCTGGTTCCGCTCCACATACTAATAAACAAAAAACGTTATCTACGTATGTACCAATGATGGACAATGACTTATGTCTGTGCACTTTTGCGTCTTTCAGAAGCATCTTGGCATTTTTCACAATCGACAAGACAGGTGCGATAATTTTTAGTGATGAAAAGAGACGCTCAATGCTTACTTGAGATACATGTTGGGGAACTCGATACTATGTGGAATATATGTACTTAGGGGGAACGTTTTCAGAATAATCCAGAAGCGCTTTAAAAATCTATTCGGTTTTAAATCTCCGTGTATTCTCTATAGTCGAACTTAGCAAAAAGTGGCTAAATGATTTGAGCTCCGCTCCGGGAAAATACATTAGCTCCTTCTCCGCTCCGGGCCCTGATTTCTGTATGTGTGTATGTAGTACTGCGGCAACCTAGCATATGTAAAATTAAACTCTGAACTTCTTAAACATCTCAACGTGGAAACTTGACAGCTCTTCATTAACTCCGAACAGTAAAATCGAGTTAATGGTACAACATGAGCATAGTAGTAAGCTTCCTCTAGTTGGCGAAATCAAAGCAAATCGCCGGTTTAGATTGTTAAGTAAGTTTTTCACATTTCAATTAAGAGCCGTCTCTCTACATCCGCTTCTAGAAATGTTACTTGGAGTTTAATAATACTTAGCTGCTCGTGTTTATAAAAATGTTTCAGATATTACTTCGAACTAAACTAAAGGGGCAGCCTCGAGGCATTCCGGTACCTTACACCGGCTGGTTAATATACGTTAAAACAGCATTTTTCTTGGGACTTTGACCTTTAGATGACCTCAATCACGGTTAGGTAACTATTTATTGTACATTTCGTGTTACAACAGAAACTTTTGTACTTCCCTTTTCTAAATTATTTTCCAAAATTATAAAAAAAAAAACAGCCTCAAAACAACTAATTCAATTGCAAACAAACATTAAAAATATTTGCGAGACGCGTGAGATTTCACCTTTGACCTTACAGCAATCAATGGCAGCTTGGATGTACAGACAGACAGACAGACATAAACACAAATCGAATTGTGGGTAAATAATCGCAAGTTGAATTTGCAAACGGAGCTTGGCTCTCGACGACAAGTTCTCAAACGTTTTTTTATACAAATATGTACATACATACAAACATCGTTTTTTATTATTACATACCACAATCATTGCTGCAAATTTATTGTTGCAGAATCGTTAGGAACACACACTAAAATGCGTTTAATTATTTCTAATTTTTCTGCTGCGTTTATAAATTTTCATATATTTTAATGTTTCAAACGTTTTAATGTGATTCCAAATCTCAATTTTTCTACTGAGACCACCCACAATACTTTGCACTTGTTTATTCAACACGGTTCTTCTCTTGTTGCACAAATCAAATAAACTACTAGTTAATCCAACATTTGCATTTACATAAATTCGCTGTGTGTTGAGCACCGTTCCCCGTTTTCGTAACGATTATTGTCTTTATTTGAATTAATCGCGCATTTCAACTGAACCGCTGCAAAGTGGTTTTGGCCTTTTTATACCAACCACCAACTTCGATGCGTAAAAACGGCCAAAGAAGTTGGCAGTGCGGACAGACGTGCGGCAAGAGTTTCGGCCGGCCGAGATGTGGGAGCATTGAGAGGACAAACAGCCAACAAATAAATTGAATAAATAGTTGAATGGTAGAAAAAAGCTCCTTGAAAGTCTGGTTGCATGCAAATAAAATGCCCAATGTAATCGAGCAGCGAGTGTGGTGGCTTAAAACACAGAAAATGCGCACAGAGCTTAAAGAGTGATCGATCGTAATTGTGCATGCGCATGTGCAACCAGCAACAATTTCAGTATTGTGTACAAAAAAATACCAATAAAAACAATCCGAGAGCCACAAAAGTGGTTTGCACAAAGTGACTTTGATCGTAAAGTTGCACTTGCGAGAGACTTTTAACTTATTGCTAAGCTTACAAGAAGTCTCTGTGCGCGCATGCGCAACTGTGGTGAAAAATGTGCAACTTTTTGAGTGAGCATAAATTAGGTAGTTTAGTTATTTTAGCGCTCTCAAATAACGCAAATAAAATGCATGAATGGAAGAATTGATTTCAATTTCGATAATGTAATTGCATTCGGAGGCGAATATTATAAAGGGAAAGGAAATTTGCGGATTTTCAGTACAAATTTTTTAATTATTTTGGCACTACTTTGTTGTATTGAACACACTTTGAGTCATTACTGCACAGGATCATCTAGGAGTAAGTTTAAATTTGTTTTTGTTGTTATCTAATTTAATTAGGTTAATACTCTCCAACTACACCAAACGCCACTTTCATTTTCGCAGAGCTTTTTGCAAGTGCTGCAATTGTTACGCATTAATGTTCGATTTTTTGAGCTTTTAATCCATTTTGCGCAAATTAATCGATTTTGTTTAAATATTTCAAAATTAATTGGAGCATGTGAAGTGCTGATTGGTGGTTTTTTCTTCTTCTTCATCTAATTTGCTGTTGCTAATTACGCGTTGACCTAGCTATCTTGATTTCGATTTTGCGGCTTTTGTGTTAGATAACTGCATATAAACAAGTTTGTTTTAATTTGCTCATTTATATGAAGAAAGTGACTTCAAATATGAAAGCAAATTTACGGCAATTGTACTTTAACAAGTCAGAAGCAATGGTAATTAACGAGTTTGTAATGGACAATTATTTTTTGTGATTATATTTACTTTTTTTATAGCCTTTAATTAACTTGTGCAATACAAAGTGAATAATGGAACGGAATACCCCCAATCATTCATCACTGAATCGAGGACCTTTTGAATTGTCGGGCGGCACTCCGAAAAGGGGAGTACTCTCACCACTATTGTGGAATCTAGTGGTCAAGAAAATACTCTTCATAAAATACACAAAATACTAAAACATGGGAAGTATTGCATTCCAAGCTTAGCATAACGCCTCCAATACGATGTTGGCAACACTAAGGACCATATATGGTCTATGTGAGGGATCACTGTATCCTGGCCAACCTAACCTAACCTAACTTTAAGCTCCTAACACATGCTAATAGATATTTCTGGATTGTCTAGTTGGTTGCTTTAAGTTCTCCTCATAAGTCATGATCATAACCACACACGTGCATCTAACATACGACTCAAAATTAACCACAATATTTTGCAGAATTTCAGAGACGAGAGATAAATTCCAAAAACCAATTAGTAAAATACGCGCGCCTGATTTAATTGGTATTTCCTGAACTTGTGTTCACATACATAATTCTATTACCATTACATCACTTTTTAGGTCACGGTCAAAATCAATACAAGCTTCATGTGATGTATTATTAAATAATATTTTTCGGGCACAAGCAGAAAACGCTGAAAATGTACTTAAATAATAATGAAAAAATCATTAATAAGTAAATCATTGTTTTTGTAGCAAAATAGGAAAAAAAACAAAAATGGATATAATAACAGACGCACCGCAGGTAAGTAAAGTACAAAAGTAAAAGTAATTGAATTGATTAGGCGGCCAATTAAATGAAGCAAAATTGGAGTATACGCACAAAAATGCATATACAACTGCCCCTGTAGGAAAACCAAGAGGTTGAAAGCAAAATTCATGGCTGAGATGTATGGAAAATTGATGTGACAAAAGAGGGAAGTGGTTTAAATGAAGTTAGGCTCGCGCCAGCTCCTGTTGAGAGAATCGAGTAAACAAATCGAAATATGAATTCCTTTCTTTTTTTTCTAATTAAATACATTCAGTTTTACAAATCTCTGTAATTCTCATAACGTTTATTAATTATAGGGAATAACCAGAATATTTATGCGACAAAAGCAGCAACATGAGCACTAGACCGAGTCGCAAAAATAATTCGGATAAAATTTCGGAAAAAATTTTCTATTTTTTTTTTTTTCTGGACGCCGCTAGATTTCGTCCAAATGCATTTATGTATACATCATAGTCCGATATCTAAGTTTAATACACCAATGTGTTTGGCTTGAAACTATATAAGGTAAGTGTACCCATTTCCGTGCTAGTACCTATTTCCGTGCTATTTTGGGGAAAAAAAGTTTAAAATGGAAAAATAAGAATATGTGGTAATATTTTCGAATACAAAAGCTATGAATTTTATCAAAATTGTTCAAGCTGCCAAATATTGTACTTGGTAGCCTCCAAGAAAAACTAATTTAAACAAAATTTGCATTAAAATATGAGTTAATCATCAAACGTGGAGTTAACGCATGTGTCAGTGAATAGTGTTCGCGAAATTGCTAAGGGCTTGGTAAAAAGTTTATAAGGGCTTAATAATTATTTGGTAAGTATATATACTATTTTATTTTTACATATTGAAAATTTTAAGTTTTTTTGTGTAAATGTATACGTTGAAACTACTAAAGAATAGATAAGTTGTTTAAAATATTAATTTAAAAATAGGACGGAAATGGGTACAACATCATTTAGAGGTGTACCCTTTTGCGTGCTAAGTACGGAATTAGGAACATTTGGAGCATTCTGTTTTATCTTTTTTTTTGATATACGAAATAGAATTCGTAAAAACTTAAAAATTGCATTAAATTGTAAATTTTACATATATTCTTATGGCCTATTTCCGTGCTACACTTAATGCAAAATTGCGACCGTTTCTAGAGCCATAAAGTTTGGCAATTTATTACAAATTAGGGAATATTACGCAAAAATTGAATTGTTTAAATATTTGAAAATTCGTATATTTATAAATATTTTATGTATATAAATGCATAATTGGCTTATAAAATGTTACGATTACGGATTTTTCTAAAAAAAATTAAAATTTTTATAGTTGCTGAAGAAATGTTGCATAGAACGGAAATAGGATCAAGTATTTTACGTATGTTCTCAATTCCGTTATATGTATGTACTATTTTGCGTGCTAGGTACGGAATTAGGAACATTTGTAGCTTCATGTTTTACCTTTGTTTTTTTTATATACGAAATATAATTTATAAGGAATTTGGAATTACATTAAATTGTAAATTTTACATATATTCTTATGGCCTATTTCCGTGCTACACTTAATTCAAAATTACGACCGTTTCTAGAGCCATAAACTTCGGCAATTTATTTCAAAGAGAATGATAGTTGTATTATTTAAATATAAAAAAAAATATATAATTATAAATATTTTAGCTATATACTTACATATGTAAATGCATAATTGGCTTATAAAATGTTAAGTTTATGATTATGAAGAGGAAGAAATTATTAAAAAAATTAAATCGCCTCAGCCAATAAACAAAAGAGGAACATTTTCAGTAACTGATCTCAATTTAAATAATAATTATTATAAATAGTTTAATAGTGCTGTGCTATTTTTAATGACTGAGACGCTACAAGCGATTCAATTTTAACTTAAAATGTTTGATTCCTAAGTATACATATATATTTAAGTTCATATCTAAAATTGTTTTTTATTTAGATGAACGCAGTAAGCGACTTTCGTTTTAATATTTTTTTTTTTCAACTTGATGCTGGAAAAGATGACGAGCTGCAGAACTCCACCGTGCAGGAAACATCTTATACCACAAGAGTGTGCAACTGCTGGCGTACGCCGATGACATCGACATCGTTGGCACTAACATGCGCGACGTATGTTCTGCCTTCTCCAAGCTGGATAAAGAGGCTAAGAAAATGGGTTTGGCAGTCAACGAGGATAAGACGAAGTACCTCCTAGCATCACACAAAGAAACATCACGCCTTGGCAGCCACGTCAATGTTGATAGCTACAAATTTGAAATTGTTAAGGACTTCGTCTATTTGGGAACCAGCATTAACACCAAAAATAATGTCAGCACTGAAATCCAGCGAAGAATCACTCTTGCCAATAAATCCTACTTTGGACTAAGTAGGCAATTGAAAAGTAAAGTCCTCTCTCGACGAACCAAAATCACACTCTACAGGACACTCATCGTTCCAGTCCTCATGTACGGCGCAGAAGCATGAACTATAGCACAAGCAGATGAGATGGCGCTTAGAGTATTCGAGAGGAAAGTTCTTCGAAGGATTTATGGACCTTTGCGCGTTGGCGGGGGCGAGTATCGACGGAGATTTAACGATGAGCTGTACGAGCTTTACACAGACATCGACATTGTTCAGCGAATAAAGAACCAGCGGCTGCGTTGGGCAGGTCATATCGTGAGAATGGACGAAGGTGCTCCGGCCAAGAAAGTATTCCTGTCGAAACCCGCTGAACGCAGAAGAAAGGGGAGACCTCCACTGCGTTGGGAAGATTAGATGGACAGTGATGCTGACTCTAGGTATTCCCAAATGGCGGCACGCTGCACGGAACAGAAATAGCTGGCGTATTATGTTGGACTCGCCCAAAATCGTATAGACGGTTACGTACCAATTAAGTAAGTAAGTAAGTAACACCCAATTAATATTTTGGAGGCCTTTCGCTATAAATTTTGTGTTAATTTTTAAATAAATATATGCTTATACTTTTTATATAAATTTACATTTTTTATATTACACAAAATGTCTAAAATTTGAGCAGAAACGGGTTTTTATAGTTTAGAACGGAAATAGGAACGCTTTCGTACGGAATTGGGAACCGAACAAAATTTTCGGCCGGAATTGGGATCAAAATATGTTTTTCGAAAAAAGCACAAAAAATACTTTCTGTTGCTCTTTTTTTAAATATTATTAATTATTTATGACAATATATTTTTTCTGCATCAGTAAAAGTCAATTTTAGACTTCAAGTGTTTTTCTGTCGACTAAAATATTACTTTGAACGTGTATATGCCTAAATAGTACGGAAATAGGTACACTTACCTTAACCTTATTAAACCTATGTGCGTCACTGGGGTCACTAACACCCAGTACTTAGGTTATACCATCCTTATGTACCTTTTTTATGCCTTCATGTTAAACCTCGTCAAAAATCATTAATCTCTTTCAAAAGAAGTATAACCAGAAATAAAAAACGTTTCGAGGAATATACATACATATGTTTCCACCTCTCTGGTCTTTTATACCTCGACAAAACGTGTTTCGCGTGTTTTTATCTGCATTCGCTCTCTCAATCTTCGTTCGACCTCGAAACCAGTGCCGAAACTCGCTAATTTCCATACAATTTTCTGAGAGCTAATGAAGAATGAAACACTTGAATCGTTCTCAATACTCTTGCCAACGCCGATAATATCGATGTCTTCTTTAATTTTGTAAAATCTCACGCAGACCAAAACAAAAAGCGCAAAAATAAGCAAACATACAAACATTTAAAAAGAACAAGAATGAGAAATATCAAACTGACGAGACCTCTATTGAAATTTTATGGCAAATAATTTTTTATACCATTTTAATGAAGAAACTAGAATAAACTTTAACACGGGGAAAATGACAAAGTACGATAAATGTGCTAGAAGCGCACTAGTTTTGAACTAGAAATTTTTCCTATAGGCATGGCATAACTAGGTGAAAAGTACATGTAAGTAAAAACTGTAAAATCATCGCCAACAACATAACTTCATACATATATATGTGTGTAGCTATTATGTGCTTTTGTACTCAATAAACTATAAAAACCCATGACTTTGCTTATTTTGGATATACGACCAAAACGTCACTGAAATATATATGTGTGTGAGAAAAACTGAATGCACTAACTGTAACGCTTGCATAAATACAAACATAGATACACATGTGTACATAGAGAAAAAACCTAAACCTCATTGTTTAAGTGTAAGCATATATCAATTATGGCCAAAAACGGTGATGGCCACTGATAGCCGAAATGCGATGCAAAGTTCAAATATCTGGCGCAGAATATTGCCAGTCACACAAAAGTTATTAAGATTGTTATAGCTCATGTGTGCCACATCCCCCTCCCCCACAGGCATTGGAAGTGTAAATGGTTTTAGAATTAAATTTTATGTTAGAATTTTTCGTACCGTGTGCGGCCGTTGAGTTGGCCCACAAGCTCGCCGGTGGCGACGGCACTTAGTTGTTCAACTGGTTTCCTAGTTGATCTGGATATTTAATGAAATTTGTGTACAGCACTAAATTGCAAAAATACGATGTACGAGCTAAGAAAAAATGGTGCTGAGCAAAATTTTAGCTTGATTACATGTGTGTCTCTAGCCAATTGCTGCTATGATAGATTGCGTTAATGGCATGTCAATGCATGTATTTGTATTGTATTCATGTTAGCGAAAAATTTTCCTCGTCGCGAACAAGAAAGTTTACATAGTTCTCTGTTTGACGGGACTCTGCCACGTATTGCATTCATATTTCACCTCTTTAGCAGCACTCTGGATAATCAGAAGCAAGTAAGTTCTTTGTGCGCTAAATCCCAAATTTTTTAAAGCACAGTTCACCTTGAAATTATTGCGATGCCTGCGCTCTTAAATAAATAAAATACTTAAAATATTTAATTTCTGCCAATTCTGTCCAAAACACTGTATGACACCGTATCAAAATTTTATTAACCTCCCTCTGGGTGGTGGTCATATATAGGTACAGCTAACACAAATAAGATATGTACTTGACGCCAACTTGATTTTTTATAAATTTTATATATGTATGTATGTATGTACTTTTATATATTTTTTATCTTTTATAAATCTTTAATACCAGTTATTTAAGTTTAACCTAAAACCTTCATACATTCAACCGTCCTTGTATCTGCATCATTTGCAGGTTATGGCTACTCTAAGTACAAAAGAAGTTTTTAGGCACATTCGAAATTCGACAGCAAATTCAGCAACATGACGCAAATTATTTATAATTTAAAGTAATGAAATATAAATTAATTAATTAGAGCTATTCAGCAAATTTGAAAAGTAACAATTGAAACTTGTTTGCGAATTCGTTTTCCTTGGCACGCGCCACACAAATCGAACGAAATCGAACACGTTACACGGGAAGGTATTTTATGTTGTTATGTGTATTAAATATGTACGTATGTATACATATATACATACATGGTGGAATGTAGAAGTTTCTTTGCTTATGTACATATTAGAGTGTACAAATAAATCCATTAGATAAACCAGCATAAATTGCAAAACTAGTTCGGGTAAGCCGTACATTTTTTATAATTCCGCACATACATATGTACTAGTGTGTATGAATTAAAGCCTCCAGGCACCCAGCAACAGCACACCACACCCACAAGCACATTTTCTATATGTATATGCATGTATATTTTAAAAATATATTGAAAAACCTACATAGGTACATACATGTACATATAATCAACTTTGTATCCATTTGCAGACTGGTAACACACACATTCATAGAAACAAACTTGCCACATTAAGAATTCTTTTTCCTGCTCTCAAACCAAAAAACGTAATCGAAAGTAAAATTGTCGTTTGCTGTGCTCAGCGTATTGCAAATATAGTATATGTAGGTACATACTTACATACATATATACATATACAGTTTTTATACTCAGCTGTACTAGTACACAGAGTATTATAGTTTTAATCACATAACGGTGGATTGTAACAGAATGAAATAATCGAGATAGATATAGACTTATATATATCAAAATGATCAGTGTGAAAAGAGAAATCGATTGAGCCATGTCCGTCCGTCCGTCCGTCCGTCCGTCCGTCTGTCCGTCTGTCCGTCTGTCCGTCCGTCCGTCTGTAAACACTCTAACTCGCGAAAAAATTGAGATATTTTGATGAAATTTGAAATGCAAGTTGGTATCGACACTGGGACGGTTGGTATTGAAAATGGGCGAAATCGGACCATGACCACGCCCACTTTTCCTATATAGAAAAAATCGGAAATTTGGTATCTCAGCCACTAATATAGCTAGAGTGATGAAATTTTACCCACGTGTTGAGCTCAGGCCCCTAAGAAGAAATTTGATGGAATTTTGGAAATTGGGCGGTGCCACGCCCACTTATTAAGGAGCAAATATTGAAAGCTTTATGAGTCATAACTCAGAAACTGTTGAAGATATATCGATGAAATTTTGTACGCGTCATATACTTACTTAGGCAAATGTTTGGACGAAAAATTGTTAAAATCGGTTGACGGCCACGCCCACTTTTATATATGGGTATTATAAAGTGACCTAATAAAAACATTTTAAGCGATATCTCTGTCAAATATAAAGATATATCATTGCAATTTTATGCCAGGAGGCCACCTGCGGACATACAACGAAAAACACAAAAATCTTGGAAAATGGGCGTGGCACCGCCTCTTTTTAGAAGCTGGAATATACGAGATTTCTGAGCCCATAGCTCGACAAATAATTGATATATAATGACGAAACTTGGTGTGTACACTTTTATTACTTGTGGTAATACATGTTGAAAATTTTAGCGAAATCGGTTGACGACCACGCCCACTTTTATATATGGGTATTATAAAGTGGCCTAATAAAAACATTTTAAGCGATATCTTTGTCAAATATAAAGATAATTCATTGAAATTTTGTGGCAAGAGTTCCACAATAGACCGGAAACAAAAAATATACAAATTTTGGAAAATGGGCGTGGCACCGCCTCTTTTTAGACAAAGGAATATACGAGATTTCTTAGCCTATAACTCGACAAATAATTGAGATATTATGACGAAACTTGGTTTATACACTTTTATAACTTGTTTTTTATACCTTTCATGAGAATGAAATGGTATTATAACTTAGTGCCAAAAAATTTTTGTCGAAAGTACCAGAAGGAAGCGTGGGGGACCCACCAAAATATATACCGATATGGTCAGAATCACGAGCTGAGTCGATTAAGCCATGTCCGTCTGTCCGTCTGTCCGTCCGTCTGTGTGAACGCAAACTAGTCCCTCAGTTTTTGAGATATCTGAATGAAATTCGGAATACAGGTATGTTGTTATATGCAGCTGATCATTTGTCGGAACCGTCCGAATCGGACCACTATAACATATAGAAAACAACCGATTATTCAGATATACATGAAATTTTTGGATGTAATTTGTGCATAACTTCCCCATTTATACAGCTAAGGACATGAAACTTTGAAGTAGACGTGCCCATTTTGGC
The DNA here is from genome assembly GCA_960531455.1 of Urophora cardui. NCBI lineage: Eukaryota > Metazoa > Arthropoda > Insecta > Diptera > Tephritidae > Urophora > Urophora cardui. Next base: position 5,538,503 of record OY482672.1, on the reverse strand, counting down.
CCAAACAAGGTTACCGAAAATTGTCAAGATCGGACCACTATACCATATAGTTCCACAACATCCGATTATTCAGATATACACATTTTGGTGTATAACTCCTCCATTTTAACAGCTAACGGCCTGAAATTTTGAAGTATTTGTACCCATGTGGACCCAAACGAGATTGCAGAAAATTGTTAAGATCGGACCACTATAACCTATAGCTCCCCTACAACCGATTGTACAGATATACACATTTTGGTGTATAACTCCTCCACTTTAACAGCTAACGGTGTGAAATTTTGAAGTATTTGTACACATATGGGCCCAAACGGGATTACCGAAAATTGTTAAGATCGGACTACTATAACATATAGCTCCCCTACAATCGATTGTTCAGATATGGACATTTTGGTGTATAACTCCTCCATTTTAACAGCTAACGGCGTGAAATTTTGAAGTATTTGTACCCATATGGGCCCAAACGGGATTACCGAAAATTGTCAAGATCGGACCACTATAACATATAGCTCCCATACAACCGATTGTTCAGATATACACATTTTGGTGTATAACTCCTCCATTTTAACAGCTAAGGGTGTGAAATTTTGAAGTATTTGTACCCACATGGGCCCAAACGGGATTACCGAAAATTGTCAAGATCGGACCACTATAACATATAGCGCCCATACAACCGATTGTTCAGATATTTACATTTTGGTGTATAACTCCTCCATTTAAATAGCCAAGACACCATTTTTTCTAATAAATCTTTCCATAAATGAACCCACAGAATTAAAATTATAAATTAAACTTAATCCGGCTATGTACATACATAGGTAACTTTTCATTTCCCCACTCATGAAAGGTATGAAGTCTTCGGTACGGCCGAAGACAGCCGCGCTTTTACTTGTTTTTTTTTTTTTTTTTGTAAAATTCCAGTCTAACAGAATAATTACTATTGGCAATACCAGTGTATAATGCATATATATGTATGTATGTATCTATGTATAATTGTATCTATCTTTAGTTGTCAACCTGTACGTAGTGGCCGCTGTGGTGCAGTGGGTAGAATGCTCGCCTGCTATGCCAGAGGTCTCGGATTCAAACCCCAGTCCGAACAACCACAAAACAAACATTTCCTAATTAGTAAAAATCCAACTATTGGGTTTTTTAAGAGCAGCGGTCACCCCTCGGCAGCGGGCGGTATACCCTCCGAGTGCATTTCTGCCATGAAAAAGCTTCTCACAAAAAATGCATTCGGCCTTCGGAGCCGACATAAAACTGTAGGTCCATCCAATTAGTAGGAAAAAAACAAAAGGAGCACAACTCGAATTGGGAGAGATGCTCGGCCATAAAACTCGTCAGAGTTATAAAAGCGCCATTGTATTATTTTTACCTGTACGTATGTATGTAATGATTAAAGAATTTAGAAGCGAAGCTAGAGTAGTGTATGCACTACATATTTAGTATATATGTACATATGTATATAAAGAAAGGTAGCTATATTTGCTTACTGGTGACATAATGGACAGTGTGCTGAGTCATATGCTAGAAATCAAGAGCTTGATCACTGGGTTTGGCAGCAATGAAGAGATATTTAGTTTCCTCGAGCTATTCCGTGAGATATTAACACTAATTGTTATATTTATATATCACTATAAACAATAAACAACCACAAAAAATTGATTAATCATTGCTATTAGTCAGCCCTTGCGTATACTTAACTTTCTTAAATCTGTGCCACAAGCGACAAAATTTAACAAATTTCCAGGTTTTTTTTGTAATTCCTAAAGCCAGCGTACTTGTGTCATTTCCTTGCCTTACCTAACTTAATTCAGAATTTGCACTTTACAAACTCTCACACTTTGCTAGCAGCAAATGCTGGTTGACCTTGCATTCATTTAAGAATTACTTGTGTACCAACCAGTCACTGCACTTTTATTGCACTTGATCACATACCTATTAGATACATTTTGTCAATGTGTACGTGCAGACAAGTTACAATGCCAGAATAAGTAAAAAAAAAACACCACACCCACGCTTGCATTCGTTATGCAATACTCGTACTGGACCGGAGGGAGGCAAGATGATTGTGTATTATGGAGAGTTTCGGTAGAAGAGATAATAGATACTGATAATATGTATGTATGTATATGCTGATGATGATGTTGATGGAGCACATTAAATGCAGCCACAGGGCACCATTAGGGAAAGGCGGAGTGGACACAGCTATAAATAGATTTGCAGTTGAAAGCACAGTCATGTTTGTTGCACATAAAACACACACACGTAACGATAGAAACCCTGCAGGGAAAATCTCTAGTTCCGAACTAGGTCGCTTCTAGTGCATTTTTCGACACTACTAGTGCGAGCTAAATCTCTTTTACATGTTATCAACTGGCGAATTTAACACGGCGATGTCCTAGGCGGTGTCAATTGTCACTCTCTGCACTACATTTTCGATAGTTCCGAACTAGTACTAAATTCTACAGTTTACACTAGTTCGTTTATTGGCACCATTTCGATAGTTCTGAACTAGCTACAAGTACCTACGTATTCTACAGTTTTACATCTGCCGCTTAAGTGCAGCATTCCACACACTTCATGCAAGTGGCGCGATGGCCGACTGGCTAACGCATGTGCGTTTCAATCTGAGGGGCGCGGGTTCGAATCCTGTCGGTGTCAAGGTGGATGATAATTTTTTTTTTTATTTTTTTTAATACAATTTTTTTTTTGTTTATTTATTTAATAAAAATTTACAATAATATTTAAAAAGTAATAAAATAAAAAAAATAAAAAATAAGCCTGAGGGATCGGAAAAGCATAATTAAGGGAACATTTCATTTCATACAAGATGCAAATAGAAAACTCTTTATATAAAATGCTTCACTAAACATCTGAGAAATGCAGAAATATACAAGGCCGACGGCAATTGAACGAACGAAAAATTTTCATAGAATTTGTGTCACTTCGAAATTGAATACAAATCAAAGTGTGTCTTATAATGGTCACTCAATTCACTCCTTCTGAACTGGTGAGGGTCTAACTACAATTGATCTAGTTCCCCTTTGACACCTTTTCGCTAGTTCTGAACTAGAAATTTTGCTCACTAGTTATTGAGTTCCCTGCAGGGAAGGTACCTACATACATATGTTCAATATGTACGTACATAGCGTAATGCGCACACGTACAGCCATTTAAGGTCTACATATAAGGCAAAGCAAAGAGACAAATAAATAATTAACATTTATACGTTTGTCTTGTTGTTGCATTTGTTGTTGCTAACATCGAACTTATTGTTTGGCTTTGGCGCAGCATGAATCAGCTGTAACTTTATTTACTTGCAAACTTACTTACTTACTCATTTAAGTACTTACTGACTTATTTGCTACCAACCTATTCAAGATTGCAATGCCATTGTGCGTGCGTAGTCAAGTTTGCAATTGCAGTGACGCACGAATTGCATTCGTTTGGCAATTTTTCTTGTTTCTTGTTTTGTTGTTTCACATTTCCTGAACTTGCACTTGACGTTGGCGAATAACAACTAAATGTACAAATGGTCTATAAAGCCTGGGCGAGGTCACCGTCGTAAATTTGTAGACGCTTTTTGGTGCGTTAAGAACGCGGCGGGTATTTGCTAATAATCCATAGGATAAGTTTCCGATTTCTTACAGCATATTGGAACAGCGTAGCACATTGAAGCAAACCCTCCATTTGAGGCCTTGAAACAAGCTAATGTATAAACTCTATCGCCTATGAGAGTTACCTTCTCCTGCATACTCATTTCTTTTGAGAGTTGATGAGATAGATGAAGGATGATGATTGAACTCTGGCAACATGTATCCGCAACATAGTTATGTATGTATGTATTTTGTATTTGTATTTATTAGTTTGAAAATATTAGTACAGTTAAATTGTATGTATGTATGTATATATTGGCACACGGAATTGAGAATCTGCGCTTAAAAACAATTTTATTTTAATAAAAGCTTTTAACTCTTTGTTTGATTTATTTCCATAGCAACAGGCCAATCTAAAAATATCGTGTTATTTTTCTTTTATAAAGAGCAATTACAATAACAATAAAGGTTCGTGTATATGTACATATGTACATATAATTATCTACCAAAACGAACCATTGTTAAATTTTTATTGTAGTAAAACGGCAAAGCAAATCGCATTTAAGATATGTTTTAAGAACAAAAGGCAATCAATGTAATAGCTCCACCTTCACTCAAAAATGCCTTAGCGGCATGGCAACAGGATGACCTTCCTGCTTACATATGTATGTTAAAAATATAATGCTAATATACTTACGTATGCCACAATCGTACATATGTACATTTATTGTGGTAAAAATGTAAAGGGTTTCGCAAAATATAATACCATACTTTTACGGAAGATTTAAATCAACGAGCATTTCGAGATACATATCAAGCTGCACAAAAATGCGGCATGTCGCAAAGATGAACACACAGCGAGTTCAATAGTTCTGCCCGATTTAGTTATTTTGCGTCACCCTGTATATATGTATATATATAAATAGTTAATGCAACTAATAATAAATGAAACGCAATTGTTTAACGTTACGCCTTGGCGCCTTTAAGTGGTATTGCAAAAATTATTCAAGCGAATTATTTCAACTATTCGTTGGTTTGTGATATAAATAGCAAGTAACCAATTTTAGTTTTAGTCAAATTGTTGTATGTATGTATGAGTAGCACGAATTTTGTGGTATTTTAGGAATTTCAATTTTTCTGTAACACATACCTAATACATACATATGTATATGTTGCAAGCTTATGGAATTTCTAGGTGTATAATTTACTCGCGTTCATATAACTAACACACATCAATAATTACATAGGCAAATAAAGAGTTATTCAAGTACAGGGTGTGATATATAGACAAAATTTGCCTATACCTAAGTTTGCTTTGATAGACTAATGGTTTTCATAACCAAAGTGTACCTTTAGGCAAATCCTCTGCAATAACATCATTTAAAAGGTCAAACATAGAATTTATGAAAAGAAAACCAAATTAGCTGTTAAAACTTAGCGTTCTTAATCGAATTTTTATATCTAATACGTTAAGTGCTGAAACGCAAGTAGTACATATTTTTTTGATTTGATTTTTTGCAAAACAGTCTAATATGTAGTATGTATATGTACATCGAGAAAAAAGATGCTGGTAGATCAACGGGATTACGGGTTAAAACTAGGGTTTGCCAGATGAAAAATGGCGAAAGGGGGATCGAAGAGACCAAAAAGGGGGATTTCGGGGTACAACTTAGAAAAAATGGGGTATTTTTGGGGGTGCCAAATAAAACAAAATGTATTAAACAAAAAATTGGTTTATTCACTTATTTGACAAAAAAACAAAGAGATCAAAAGTAAAAATTCAATACCAAAAAAAAATATTCTTATGTATGTTTAATCGTCGTACCATACGAAAACTACCACACCGATTTTTTGTGTCTGACGAAAACCAGCACTTTAAATGTGTATTTGAAAAAGTAGCACTCGACTTTTGGCTGACGAAAACTAGCACTTTAAATTTTTTTGGCTGACGAATTGCATATAAAATTATTGCAACTTTTCGTCAGGCAAAAATTTAAAGTGCTACTTTTCGTGGAGAATTTTTAAATTACCGAGTTTTCGTAAGAGATTTTTAAAATCCTAGTTTCGTATGGTACGATATGCACACGCATATTTATGAAGGTACATATATCCTTAATATTATAAATTAGGTTGAACATAAATATATTTTTGTATATGTATATGTAAGCACATCGAGTCAACTACGTCTACTTATTTTTGTGGAATTTTCACCAAGTCTTACTTTCTTTAATATGTAATAGGTAAATAAATCGGATCCTAAACCATAAAGTGACGCAAGAGAAAATTTTTTGAAGTCAGGTTTTCTCCATAATAGATTTTATAATCTAGCGACTTTCCCAAATTCTTTCCCATAGGCTTTGCTTGGAAAACTAACGTTATACTCGTATGTGGATTCTCCCCATAGACTTCCTTGTAGAGAAAAAGCACTTCAGTACCATTTAAATGTTTGGATTTCGAGCTGTATCACTTTATGATTTAGGGTGAGATACATACATATGTATGATACAAACAATAGCCCTGTTTTTATTTAAGCGCATATGCATCTGCGCTTAAATTTTGTATGGATTTCTAAGCGCACATCTCTATCCGCGCTGAGTTGTCCATACAAAATTTAAGCGCAGATGTATATGCGCTTAAATAAAAACACGGCTAATATCAATTAAAACTTTGTGCAAATATTGGGCAAACATTAAACAAATTGTCATTAAAATTTTAAAGTTTTACTAAAATTTTTTGAATTTTCTGAGTATTCCCCTTCGTAGCTCAGTGACTAAAATAATTAAAATTCACTAACAAAAATTCCGAATTTTTGGCAATTTTGAAATTTCATCCATACAGACTTTTGAACGTATGTTTTACAAAAAGACTTCTAGTAAAAACATTAGAATTTTGATGAAAATTCGTTTAATTTACCTTATTTTCAAATTGAAGCAAAAATTAATATACACATTCATTTAATTACATAAATATATATGTATGTATGTATATAATATTTATGTTTCACTTATTTAGTCATATTTGACACTGGCTTTCAAGCTTTTCAAAATATTTTTGCCAATCTCATCATGTTCACTTAGCAAAAAATAAAATTTATTAGGATATTAGGAGTATAGTGAAAAAGGGGTATCTACGGAGCCTTCCGTAGATAGGGGAACACCAAGTCAAAAAGGGGTAGAATCCCCCCAAAGGGGTACATCTGGCAACCCTAGTTAAAACAACAGATTCTACAGTGAAATCACATCCAAAGGATATATCTGACAGACGTTCTTTTGTTTTAACAGTTTTACTGTTGAGCTAACTCTGTACTCTGGAAACAAAAAAACGCTGTGAATCTAAACAGTTTCGCTGTTAAATCAACAACTTTCCGCAGTTGAAATTTTGTAATTTAAAAATAAATCCCTTTGTGTTTTTACATGGCCGTTTATTTATACCAATTACTTTATAATGTGTATTTTTAGAGGTATTGGCAAAGGGTTTAAAATCTTTTATTGGTATCTTTATATATATTCCGCTAAGCGATTTTTTGTACGCACCATAACTTTTACACCTTTATACCGATTTTCGAAAATGGGGTGTCACATGAAAGGGCTTGACCTGTAGATGTGCAGGTAGGTTTAATTTTTCTGAAAAGGGTTGCCACCTGTTCAAAATTTCATTTTTACCATATAGTTTGTTTGATTTTTGAATTTCAGGTACCATATGAAAGGGCTTGAGCTGAAAATGAGTAAGTTACTAAAATTTGTACAAAAAGGGTTGCCACCTGTTCAAATATTTAGTTTTACGCTATAGTTTGTTTGATTTTTAAATTTGAGGTGTTATATGAAAGGGCGCTGTGTGAAAATAAGTAATTTATACAAATTTTTAAAAAAGGGTTGCCATCTTTTCATATGAAGGAAAACTAGAAAGATAAAGAGGACTGCGACAAATGCCCTTTTGTAGGTCGCTTTAAGGTTAACATATTCTAGAAAATTATTCGGCATAAAACTTCACTATGGGGCTCCTCGCACAAAATCTTTGTATAAAAAATCTGGGTCCACAGAAAATAAAAATAACCAGTAACTATCTAGGTATATGCTTCATCTTATATTTTATTAATTAGATTCTATGGGCTTACAGCCCATTCATATTCTGCCAATTTTAAGGGAAGTCAGATTTAAAATGACAATCAAAAAAATTGTCAAATGTGGCAATATGTGGTCTTCCACCCTCAAATTTTCTCACAGTGTAATCGAAAGCCACAGCATCGCGTGGCAGGGTTACCTGTTATTCTCTTAATACTACTTCCGTTCGGTTTCCAAGTACAAATATGTAGCTCTATCTCCGTTTATTTTCCATTGCGGCACTTTCTTCAGCTTCACTGCTTGCTATATTGTGTTCTCTATTTTATATTCTTCCCCGATTTCAAACCATGACATCAACCTGAAATTCAATCCGACGGCATCATATGTATAGTACGACATTCAACATTACATTGAATACTGAACTTTGGTGATGCTTTTATACTTACCTTTGTTCGAAAAAACATCCTTGAATTACAACTCACTCACGTAAGCAAAGCAACAAGTAACAAGTTTGATATTTGATATTCGAAACGAATTGATAGAGCTTCTGTTGTATTTCCTGTATACATTTCAATATTTACATCTGTTAAAGTTGCCATATTATCATATGTTGAATCAACAGACGAGAAAAATTAACATAAAAACAGTTGATTTAACGGAGAAATCTGGCAAATAAATACTTTTTTAAAATAAGGCCAAAAAGCTCAACAAAACTTAGAATCATAAAACGAAGACTGGCCAAATCAAAAACATCTAAATACTTTTTCTTTTGATAGTCAACAGTAATGATTTGCTGAATCAACATACATATAAATATAAAGGTTACCGCAACAGATATTAGGGTTAAGCTAACAGTGTCTCAGCTATATCAACAATAAGTTCTGTTACTAATTGACAGATCAGTTCTGTTGAACTAACGAATAGGTTTTCATAGATATATTTGTTAAAGTAAAAGATTTTTTCGTTAGTATGAATCTAAACTCTGTGTCTACTTAAACGTATTTCTGTTAATTTAACGAATTTATGGATTAAGAGAAGAAAACTGTTGATACTACTGTGATTATTTTTCTGAGTGTACATTAGGTTGTTCTTTAAAATTAAATTAGCGATTTTCTTCGGATGCACACCCTAGATCGGTAACAGCACAGTCAAGGATATAACATATAAATTTTTGCTTCGATCCGAGATGGTTAAAGGGTATCGCATAGGGGTCAAAACTCAGACCACAGTGAGGGCCAAACAATTTCATACACATTTTTGGTATATCTAATGCCCGAAATCGATAGTCGTGTACCTACTCGAGGATTCCAGATATAAATTTTGGTCCCGATTGGAGACGGCTAAGAGATGTTTCACAAGAGTCACATATGGTAATATTAACTTTGACCCCTGTGCGACACCCCGTCTCCGATCGGGACCAATATTTATATGTCGTCTCTTTGACTATATAAGCATAGACCTAGAGGGTAAGGTTCTCGAAATATGATATATCTACAATTATTCTCCATACCTTTGGGGACCACCCTATTGTCAAAGATAAATATTCATATAAATATGTACATATGTAAATATGACAAACAATTAAAAAATTTTTATGATCTGCGACACCGTTTGCTATCGAAAATAACAGAAAAGAAATACCAACCAAACAGCCCGATAAGTAACAACAACAACAGTTGATTTGGATAGGTAAATCTAATGCAAGCGGGTGGTTTACGAATAAATACACGTTTAATTGTGTGTTCCCATGTGACGATAAAAAAAATTACTGCTCTGGTTTAAGTTTTTAATTCTTTTTGTCCTTGTTTTTGTTTTTGTTGTTGTTTTGACCGATTTGCACGCTTATGCAATGTGGCTGAATGCCACTCTAATAAACTACAAACTTTCAAAATGTGGCTAGCAAACCTCCAATATGGCCGAACGGAATTCGTTGCACATGCAAACTTTTGTTTAAAAATAAAAGTAAATCGAGTAGCCAGAATATTTTAATGCACTCATATTCAATGAATTTGGGTGTTGGCTGGTCAGTTTGTTGGCTAGCCGGTTGCTCAGCTGGTCAGAGCTGGTCAGTAGGTGGTGGTGTACTAAATGGTTCAATGTTGGTTTAGTTGGTTAATTATTTATTTATTTCTGGCTCACTTACATAGTTCAACTGTTCGCTTGCCAGTTGCGAATGGTGGATTGTGGGTTGGTGGGACAATTTCGTATCAAAAATGCTAAATTTTCCGTCAAATAGTGTTACATACATATGTATGTATGAATCTATGGATATACGAGTATGTATGTATGTATGTGCATACATTTTTCTTTTATACATTGTATAAGCATTTGCTTTTATCGTAGCGCAATCAAGTTTAATGTAAATACCAATTATTTAACAGCAATTGACTTTTGCTTAGAGAATGTAGTTTTTGTTCATTTTAACCACCTTCACTTTTACCAGCGACTAGGTAACCTTTTGATTTGCTTACTTTTGCGGTCGTCCACACCCACATCTCAATGATTTGTGCGCATTTGCGTTAAATCGATTTCGTAAGCAAAATTCAAAGGGTGTTTTTTATTTATTTATGGTAAGTCTTACTCAACACATTTTCGCATGACAGTATTTTTTTTTTTTAATATAATATATTGTTAGTAGTAGTGGGACTTTTTTCGAATAATATTCGAATAAATATTATTCGAATAAACGAATAATAATATTCGTAAGAAAAAATTCGAATAGTGCTATTCGAATAGTACTATTCGAATAATACTATTCGAATAACACTATTCGAATAATACTATTCGAATAGTAGTATGTATGTACATGCATAAGTTGGGAATTCCACTTTCCTCAAGTAGTTATTCCTCTTATGCTTAGGTATAAATCTGTCAATAAATCTAATTAAATTATCTAAAATAAAGGTGTCACACATACCCCCTTATTATGGATTGTCATACGATAGCTATCGGCCGCTTGCAAGCGTATCGTATAAAATGAGTTTCCATATTATGAATTCCACACGCCCGCTAGGTGCACTATCGTGAATGACATTTGTTTAGAGTTCAATTAGTTATGCGTTAACTTTATTTCCATTACAGTCAATCGGGTTTCACACGATAGAAATTATTTCGTAATACGAAGTACCCGACTGCAAGCGTTTAGCGTGTATCGTATTAATTCGTAATAGGACCCATAGACTCTCCTTAAATAAGAAACAGAGTGAGCTTAGTCTTCACCAGCATCTTATTCTACGGCGATTAAACCGCGTCTTCTTAATGGAAAATATGTACATATATTCCAGATATGATTTAAAACCTTTGGAGAGTGATCAATTTACCTAGTAAAACTCTCGAGTTCTAGTTAAGGCATTTTCATAAAGTAGCTTCTGACCATATACTTTTCATTTGTATACAAAGTCTGGCCATAAACATTTCCGGGAGATGACTTTTAAATATCCAATGGAACTGGATCGTTGGTAACGGAAGAGTTTGGCTTGATCTGGACTTATATATTAAAAAAAACCAACTGAGAAAGACACCATAGTTTCTTAAGCCTTTATTTAAAGCCCTATTTCGTCAATTAAAATGATTTATTATAAACAAAAAGTGATTTAGTAACATACCTACAAAATACATTTCGACTTGTTCGCCTTAGATGTAACAAATCGGCGTTACTAATATTAAATTTTACAAATCACATACATATACATACATATTAATTTACACATAAAAAAATCTTAATTACTGATTGATTTTCAAAAACAAAATCAGTAGAAGTCTTTATGGCGTTAATTTCAATGCATTTCGCCACAATTTGTCCCCGCTTCATATGCCAGAAACACAACAAGCAAACATTTCGCGACCTCGCGACACATTCCAGCGCGCCAATCTTCTCGCTTCGTGCTCGCCTGCTCACTTAACGCCGACCCGTATAATCAATGCTATACGAACCGCTGAAAATGTCGTAGTTCTTAAGCGCTGGATGATGATGTTGCGGCAAACTGCCATACGGATACTGAGACGCTGTCGCTGGCACAGGTTGATATGAACGCTGTTGGTATTGTGGTGTTTGGTATTGTGGAGCTTGGTATTGCGGTGCTTGGTATTGCGGTGCTTGATATTGTGGTTGGTAGTACGACTGTGGCGGTTGTGGTGCTGGCAGCGATGGTGATGCTGGTGATCTGTATTGCGGTGGTTGGAAACCAAACCGTTGCGCTGGCGTTGCTAATGGCGCTGGCGCTGCTGGAAGCGGTGGTGATGCAGGCCTATAATAATTTGGTGGTGGCGGTGGTGCATTATATCGTGGTTGTTGAGGCTGATGCAAATTATTCAAACTGAATTTGCTCGCCGATAACGGCGGACGATTGAATTTGTCATTCTTATAATACACAGCGGGATCCTCACGATATTGACCATCGTCAACTTCATCCGGTCCTAGCGGTGGATAGGGGTTGTTGTTGTTGTTGTTGTTGAGCGTTGGTGGTGGCACATTAATGTGGCTGCCTAAAAGTGAAAAATGTAATGTACATAAGTGAGACTTTTTAAAGTTGATTTAATAAGCTTTTAATCCATGCATTTTTACTCACCCGCAGGCTCAAAACCGCGTTTACTTGCTCCATACTCCACCTCGCGCAATTTGCCCTGATCATCTAGATAACCATATTTGCCATACACTTCACCAGTGGGATATTTCGTTTCTATTTTGTAACTGCGATCGGCCGCTTCATAGCCGTATGTGTATGAGCCGTCATCGTTTTGTCGATCGATCTGTTTTAAAATCGGTACTGGTGTTGTGTATTCTTGTTGTTGGTGTTGTTGTTGTGACGGCCGGAATTCGGTAGCCAAAATGAGACAACTGAATAGAATCTACAAAGTAAACAAACAAGTGAGTTGTTAATAAGAGTAAAATTTGAATATGTTTTTGTTTTTATACTCAGCTGTACTAGTACACAGAGTATTGTAGTTTTAATCACATAACGGTGGATTGTAACACCATAAAATAATCGAGATAGATATTGACTTATATATATCAAATTGATCAGGGTGAAAAAAGAAATCGATTGAGCCATGTCCGTCCGTCTGTCCGTCTGTCCGTCCGTCTGTCTGTCTGCACGATAACTCGCGCAAAAATTGAAATATTTTGATGAAATTTGGAATGCAAGTTGGTATCAAGACTGGAACGGATGGCATTGAAAATGGGCGAAATCGGACCATGACCACGCCCACTTCCCCTATATAGTAAAAATCGGAAATTTTGTATCTCAGTCACTAATAGAGCTAGAGTGATAAAATTTCACCCACGTGTGGAGTTCAGGCCCTTATGAAGAAATTTGGTGAGATTTTGAAAAATGGGCGGTGACACGCCCACTTATTAAGGGCCAAACATTGAAAGTTTTATATGTCATAACTCAGAAACCGTTGAAGATATATCGATGAAATTTGGTAGACGTGATATACTTACTTAGGCAAATGTTTACACGAAAAATTGCCAAAATCGGTTAACGACCACGCCCACTTTTATATATGGGTATTATAAAGTGGCCTAATAAAAACATTTTAAGCGATATCTCTGTCAAATATAAAGATCTATCACTCAAATTTTGTGGCAGGAGTCCAACTGCGGATATAAAACGAAAAGCACAAAAATTTTGGAAAATGGGCGTGGCACCGCCTCTTTTTAGAAGCAGGAATATACGAGATTTCTGAGCCCAAAACTCGACATATAATTTAAATATAATGACGAAACTTGGTGTGTACACTTTTATTAGTTGTGGTAATACATGTTTAAAATTATAGCGAAATCGGTTGGCGACCACGCCCACTTTTATATATGGGAACTATAAAGGGGCCTAATAAAAATATTTTAAGCGATATCTTTGTCAAATATAAAGATAATTCTTTCAAATTTTGTGAAATGAGTTCCACAATAGACCGGAAACAAAAAATAGAAAAATGTGGGAAAATGGGCGTGGCACCGCCTCTTTTTAGACAAAGGAATATACGAAATTTCGGAGCCCATAACTCGACAAATAATTGAGATATTATTATGAAACTTGGTTTATACACTTCTATAACTTGTGTTAATAGACACGCAAAAATTAATTAAAATCGGTTTATGACCACGCCTACTTTTTAACAAAGATATTTCTGGAACACCCTTTGGGAATTTGTATCGTGACATCTTTGTAATTAGAAGTAATAAAGGAATGAAATTTTGCACAAAGAATAATATTCATATGCTTAGTTGGATGACTGATAAAAATGTTGAAAATGGGCGTGGCTACGCCCACTTTATGCAGCACTCGCTTTATATAAAATACACCGTGTTTTCATCAAACACAAACAAACAATGAAAGAATACAGCTGAGTATCTAATGTTCGATTCCAATCGAACTTAGGCTTCCTTACTTGTTGTTTTTGTTTTTTTTTTGCAATTTAATAAGCAATCAATTAACAAAATACTCGTATCGGCGGTAAGCCACAATTATTCTTATAGGTACGAGTAACAATGACTTGGCGTTTTGATAATGTGCTTGTCCTTGAATTTGAACCGTGCCAATATGACTCAGATGGTTTTTCAGTTGCTGCTAAGTGGGCTCAAAGTGTTCATACGAGTATCTAGAATCTAGATCATTAACTTTTTTACATACTTACATATGAATGTAAGGGTGTTTGCGGATTTTTGCATTTTTAGTTCTTAAATCAATGAGAAAAAGACTTAGAGCCTTAAGTTTAAATTAAAGATATTATAGCCAAAAGGCCACAGCCTCTCCATAACATAGCCCTAATCTTAGCTACACATAGTCATATATTTTCGGCGGCGTAACCACAAATAGCTGGACTTGCAGCTCTCAAACTTTTGCACCGATTGCCAGGTTAGGAATGACTTCCGAAATTGTCATTCCGCGGCCGAGTCTCTCTTTGGAAAATCAAGGACAAGCTGCCGCAAGTTTCTCTCAAGCGCTGGTATGGATGCCTAGATATTGTAACATATAGAATAACGAGAGGGTGTACGTTTCGCTTTCGTCATCCTGGATTATACATGAATATGCCGTTTTCTGTTCTGAGTGATCTCTTCCCCAAAAAGTCGGGTTCTAGGTGGAGGTGCCTTAGCTCCTATAAAACACATGTCGACAGACTGGCACGCGAGGCGTACTGAGTGCTATTTCTTCTAGAAAAAGAAGTCCTCTGCCGTAGAAACGATAAGAAGCCGAAAACCATAGACATCTATTGTGTGAATGTCCCTCTCTTTGGTTTAAGAGGCTAAAGGTTTTGAGATCCCCCGTTTTCGGTCGCTAGTTCAACTTGTTGCTTTTATTAAGGGTTGACATCCTCGTGGTATCAAAATGGGCTTTTTTGTGCCTAAGTGTGTTTGTGTGTTCGTCAGCAGCCATTGTAAACTAATCCGAACTAACCTAGTTCCAGCATTTCAGTGGCAACCCTCGCATTAAGTATTAATATGTACATATGTATAAACTTCAATTGCATTATTATTTGTGCATTTAATAGATATTATTTCATTAAAATGCAATTGCTAATTTTCCGCATGTGTTGAATATACAAATGTACGTATGTATATGAGCATATTATGCCACTATGTAAATGTAATTTATGCATTTATGCATTTACATTAATTTAATACATATTTTGTGCCGCTTTACTGTAACAGCAACAACTACTCAAGAATGTCGGCCAATGCATTTGAAAGGGGTTGGCAACCATGTATGTACATATTTATACCTCAAGGCCGTCGTCTTGCACACAAGTGCATATAAACATAAACGCAGACAGACACATGCAGTAAATTGCCTGATGGCAACCATGCCTATTGACTATTAATTATGGCTTTTTGTTGTACGGGTTACGATTATTGACCATAAATGCATTTGCACATTGTACATTAGAGTGACCACAAATACAAAAGTGCTGATGTTTTTTGCTCCCCGCGCATTTTCTGATAGCTAGACAATAGAAAATAAGATCTGTACAAAAATCTGACCATCTGTAGTGGGAAATAGCCACGCGCATTTGACCTAAAGTTCAAAAATTGGCCTAAAAATTATGCATGGCTTTAGATACCAATATCTCTGTAAACAATGATTTTCGGAGAAATAATGTAATTATCAATTTTATACAAAATGAAACTGGGAACATATTCTCCATATGATATTTATACCTACCGTTATCCTTCCAGGACATATTGAGTCCTTAAAGTGAAATTTAAATTTTTTATTTTTTTATTTTTTTTTTATTTAAAAAATAGAGAATTGCATAAACTATACATCATTTAATAGGTTATTTAAAGTAGTTTTACACATCATAAAAAAATAATAAAAAAAAAACAAAAACAAAAAAAAAAAAAAAACAAAAAAAAAATTTAAATTTCACTTTAAGGACTCAATATGTCCTGAAAGGACAACGGTAGGTATAAATATCATATGGAGAATATGTACCCAGTTTCATTTTGTATAAAAATGATTATTACATTATTTCTTCTGAAATCATTGTTTAAAGAGATATTGGCCTCTAAAGCCATGCATCATTTTTAGGCCAATTTTTGAATTTTAGGTCAAATGCGCGTGGCTATTTCCCACTACAGATGGTCAGATTTTTATGCAGATCTTATTTTCTATTGTCAAGCTATCAGAAAATGCGCGGGGAGCAAAAAAAATCAATACTTTTGCAAATCCCATGTTTTGTGGTCACTCTAATGTACATACATACATATGTTCACACGTAAGGATTTGTAACGAATATGATTTCATTAAATAAGCACTTGTGCGTAATGAATGGTGACTTAAGAGCACTTACGTAAGTAGATACATACATACATATGTACATATATGTATGTACATTAGGGTGGCTCCTAAAAATCAAATTAGCTATTTTCTTCGATCTCATCCTATACATCGATAACAACATTGTTGGAGAACATCTCTGCATTTAATCATATTAATCCATTCACTCATTTTTTATGTATCGTACATATATTTCAATTATCATAATTTCATAATGTTGCGCTCATACATAGGTATGCAGTATGTATATGCATAAACAAATCATTTATTTCACTTTATCATTACTATGTAATTCATAAGAACTCTCTTTTTGTGAGTCAACTCACTTTGCCTCCGCAACTGAAATTTCTCAACTTATAATTAATTGGTGTATTTTATAACCAGTGCAACCTTGCGCGGTGCACTTGCTAATTTATATACATACTCATCTCTATATATACTACATTGACAGCAATGAAATAAATTTGTTATTATTATTTTGAAACCTACTCGCGCAACAAGTCTTTTTTAAACTCGAACCGAAAGGTTATTGTAAAAAAAAAAATTAAAGTTTGGTCGCACAAACTAGTGCGACGACATTTTGGCGACCGTGACAGGACGATTGGTCCTATAGTAGTTGTACGAAATAACAATTCGCAAAAAAAAAAAAGAACTTAAAATTGTTTGCGAGTGGCCGCGGGTGTTTAAAATAAAACGTCTGCCAAACGAACTTATATTGCTGGTGGTCAATTGGTGGTGGTTGCTGCTCAACATTGGTGGTTGCTGCTCAACATTGGTGGTTGCTGCTCAAGATTAGGACTGCTGGTGGTAAATTGTTGGTGGTTGCGCTGCTGGTTGATTGCTGGTGGTAAATTGTCGTAGCTGCTGAGAATTGGGTATTGCTGGTGGTAAATTGCTGGTGGTTCGCTGCTCGTTGCTGCTCAAGACCAGGAGTAAATTTGTCCAGTTGTTAATTGTTGGTGCCACTAGTGACGGTAATGTGCTTAGGAGCCGCAGAGGTATGTTCTGGAAAATTTAGTGTACATTTCGATACGTGCATATATATATACATACATACGAAAGCTGTGCCAAATTTAAGTTAAAATAGAAATTGAAACTGAAAGAAGTTCAATGGAGAGAATGGGCATTAGTTAGACGTTATATAAGTGCTTAAAAGATTTCAAGGTCGGTGCATTAAAGCAAGGAAAAAGAAATTTCCAGAAATTTCGATTGGCGAAAATAGCGGTATTTCAGTATATAGACAACGGTATCTTAATACATAACGCCACCCCAAGTACATAACGCCTAATTGCTCAGAGAAGTAATCGCAAGTGAGAGACTTAACGGGTCTGAGCAATATATAAAACCGGTACCTTTGGCACATAGATACATATAGAAAAAGCCGGCAAATATATGCACATTACATACGTACATTCACATATATGTATATACATACATGTCCATACATAATAATTGGAACTTTACGAAACTCCTTGGCATGCACATAAATATGTATGTTTGTACGCAAAGCAAATTAAAATAGAAGTTTTTAGTTTGCCCTTCAAGAGGAAATACGTACATACATAGGTACATATATAAGCAAGGCGCTGAGCGAACAAACATACATACATATGTACAGAGAAATAAAGACCTGCACATAAGTAAATACATACGGTTGAAAATAGTTGATCAGAAAGTCTGTTGCATAGAATCATACGATTCAAGTAAATAGATATACATATACGTATACATATGTAGGTATATAAAAAGGTAACATTAGGATGCCCAATGTTTTACAAATATAAAATCTTTAACTTGATATTTTTCGTTGGCTTGTGGGATATTGGCATTCAATTAGTGGCATTTGAGCATATAGTCGGTTTATTGGAAACCAAACAAGGCTTAAAAGGATTGACAAAATTAAATTCGTATAAAGATTTATTGGAAATTTGTAGATTTGTTAGTGAATAAATCGAAGCTAATTTAAACCAAAGCGTAATTTCATACGATTCGGTAATTATTTGGAGAAAAGGTATACTGGATACCATTTCATTTGGTTGTTGTTAATTACTTCATTTAATTTATTCACTATACTTAATACTCAAAATGGCTCCTGGTGCTAGTACAGAAGCTGAATCATTAGCAAAATCACTTGCAGCGTTGAAACAACAGCGTGCAACCTCTCGTAAAAATATAACCCGTATTAAGAATATACTCGATGATTCCACAACGGTATGGAACCCAATAGATCTTGAATGCAGGCTAGATATTTTGAATTCATACATAAAACAAGTTATGGCATATCAATCCGAAATTGAGAAAATTGATTCTGAAGACGACAAGCGGGCTGAACTTGAAGAATTATGTATTTCGGCAAAATCCAAATTACTTTCGTTGTTAGGCAATAGACGGCGTGATAGTTCAATGCTGGAAACCACAGTGAATGCCACAATTGCCCCTGTAACTCGTTTACCTAATTTAAAGTTGCCCAATTTTAGCGGAAAATATGCGGACTATAAAAATTTCATTGGAACCTTTACAAATTTAGTTCATGATGAGGCTTCTCTCTCAAGTATTGAAAAATTTAACCATTTGTTAAGTTGTTTATCAGGTGAAGCCTTGCATACAGTAAAGGCGTTTCAAGTTACTGCTGAAAATTATTCAAAGGCATTAGAGCGGCTAGCAGAAAGATATGACAAAAAATGTCTGATATTTTTTGACAGTGTAGAGCAAATATTTAGCATACCAAAATTTTCTCAACCAAATGCGTCCCTCCTCCGCAATGCTGTTGATACGATTTCAGCTACATATGATTCACTTCACTCATTGGGCAGTGACAAAGATATAACGAATGCGCTATTTATTCACCTAGCCATGTCGAAAGTTGATGGAATCACACGAGCAAAATGGAATGATCAACTCGATTATTCTAAGCTGCCAACATGGAACGACTGCGCAAAGGTTCTTATAAGGCGTTGTCAGTCGTTAGAAGTAAATGATTACAAAAACCAAAAACCCTCGGTCAAAGAAACTAAAGCATCAGATAAACGCTCTGAAAAATCCTCGTTTAGCATTACCGAAGCAAAGGTTAATAAATGCTCATATTGCAAAGTAAAGGGTCATTTGATTACAAATTGTGGATCATTTGCTAATTTGACTGTGACAGATCGATTTAATTTTACAAAGAAAAATGCGCTTTGCATTAATTGTTTAAAAACAGGTCATAGCGTTTCCACTTGTCGAGCCGTTCGATGTCGGGTATGCCAACGCCCTCATAATTCACTATTACATAAATACCAGGTGGTTTCTCCTTCTCTTGCCGTAAATCGCGATACACCTAACGCTTCTCAGGCGGCGTCGAATACTGCATCAATAACCCATCAGGTACCTACTGCAGTCAGTCATGTTTCGACCACAGAAGATGTAGTCATATTAGCAACTGCATTGGTCCAAATTCAAAGTCAAAGCGGTGAATACATAGTAGCTAGAGCGTTATTAGATTCGGGGTCGCAAGTTAGCTTAATAAGCGAAGAAATGGCAAAAATATTGAGACTGAAAAAAGAGCGTAAAGAATTGCAAATATCAGGCGTTGGGCAAATTGAAGCTAATATTAAAGGCAAAGTGTCAACTTCGATTAAATCGCGTATAAATGAATATGAAGCAAATGTTGATTTTTGGGTTATTAAGTCAATTTCTGGGTATCAACCCGAAGGCAATATTGCAACAACAGATTGGAAAATTCCGTCAAATATAGAATTAGCGGATCCCTTTTTCTTTAAACGTCAAAAGGTGGATCTTTTAATTGGGGCCGAAATTTTCTTCAGCTTGTTATCAGTCGGTCAAATCAAGCTTAACACTGAGTTATTAACGCTGCAAAAGACTCAGTTAGGTTGGATCGTTTCAGGCAAATGTAAAGTTAACCCTCAAATTAAAAAGGCTGTTTGCGACCTGACGCTTGCCACTATTGAAGACGTTGTTGAAAAAGATAATGAAATAAATGAAACGCTTAAAAAATTTTGGGAAATAGAGGAGGTCGGAGGTTGCGAACAAAAATTAACCCCCGAGCATATAGATTGCGAAAATCATTTTAAAGAAAATTTGAAAATACTGCCAAGTGGACGATTCGAGGTTAAATTACCATTCAAAAAAGATCCATCGACACTCGGGTCCACATACGAAATTGCTCAAAAAAGATTTTTATCATTAGAAAGAAGGCTAGAAAAATCACCCGAAATTTATAACATGTATAAAGAATTTATGAATGAATACGAAAAATTGGGCCATATGTCTCGAGTAGAAAATATCGATTTGAATGCGCCACATTATTTTATTCCGCATCAATGCGTTTTAAGACCTGATTCCACAACTACCAAATTAAGAGTAGTTTTTGATGCTTCGTGCAAAAGTTCCACAAGAGTCTCACTAAACGACACTCTTATGGTTGGCCCTACGATTCAACCAGAAATATTTATCGCTCTGGTTCGCTTTCGTTGTCGAAAATATGCCATTACCGCTGACATTACAAAAATGTACCGTCAAGTATCCATTACTGACGATGACAGAAAATTTCAACTAATTCTGTTTAGAGAAAGCCCATTGGAATCAATTCAAAAGTTTTGCCTAAACACTGTCACATATGGTACAGCTCCTGCTCCATTTTTAGCCATACGATGTTTAAAGCAGTTGAGCGACATGTATTCAGACCAATATCCACTCGGTTGTAAGGTAATCCGAGATGAGTTTTATGTGGACGATATGCTATCTGGCGCTGACAACGTAGAGGAACTGCAACAAATTCAAAATGAGGTCGTTACGATTTTAAAGGCCGGGGGTTTTAGCCTTGCGAAATGGCACTCCAATCATCCAAATTTGTTTAAAAATGACGATGGTGAAAAGTCACTAGAAATAGATGATACACCATCATCCACAATTAAGGCACTCGGAGTCACTTGGTCTCCGAAAGAAGATTTAATAAAGTTTAAAATCGACCGATCCTCGCTTACAGCAAAAGCCACAAAAAGGAACATACTTTCCGTATCATCACGGATATTTGACCCATTGGGATTGCTTTGCCCAATAATTATCAAAGTCAAAATCCTATTACAAGAACTATGGCTATTAAAGTTGGCATGGGATGAATCAATTCCCCAAAGCATTGAGACATCGTGGCAAAAATTAGCGGAAGATTTGGCTGAAGTTAATAAAGTAGAGGTACCACGGTTTGTTAATATGTCGCCCAATGAAAATATACAAGTTCACGGCTTCTGTGACGCTTCGCAGCGGGCATATGGTTGTTGTATATATATACGAAGCTCACATGGCAATGTTGTTACATCGCGACTATTAACTGCAAAATCTAAAGTAGCGCCTTTAAAAACCAAAAGTCTGCCACGGCTTGAACTTTGTGCCGCATTGTTGCTCACAAGACTCTATAAAATAATCGAGCCACTACTTAAAAATGTAGTAATTGAAAATATTAATTTTTGGTCTGACTCAGAGATAGTTCTATATTGGTTGAAAAAACACTCATCAGCTTTATCAACATTCGTAGCAAATAGGGTATCTGAGATCCAAGAAAACACAACCAACGTTGTATGGAGACATGTGCCTACTAAACAAAATCCTGCGGACCTGGCTTCACGTGGATGCAATGTCGATCAATTAATACAACCATTATGGCTTAAAGGTCCAAATTTTCTAGTGGCAGATCAGGCAAGTTGGCCAGTAAACAAGAAATTTGAGCTCACAGAATGTAACGCACAATTGGAGCTGAAACAGGTGAAAACAGTGCTCAGTGTTGACTTTAAAGATAATATAATTTTGAAGATTATTAATTCGTTTTCATCTTTCAACAAAATCATACGAATCGTAGCGTACATATATAAATTCATAAAGCCGTTTACAGATACGAAGAACATTAACATCAATGCAAAGGAGTATAATTGGGCTTTCTTAAAATGTGTGGAAATGGTTCAGAGGTCAGAACTTGCAGAAGTGATCGAGAACTTAAAAAAGGGCGAATATCCAAAACCGAATATCCAAAAGCTTAACCCGTTCATCCAAGATCATAAAGAAGAAAACCGAAGTTTATCCTTGCTCCGCGTTGGAGGCCGTCTCAAAAACTCCGAATTTCCAGAAGACGTAAAATTTCCCTTGTTGTTGCCAAAATCTTCAAATTTTGTACACAAATATATCGAACATTTGCATAAATCCAATTGCCATGCAGGCCCAAAGATTTTAATCGGTTTAACTCGACAAAAATTATGGGTTATAAATATTAGAGATGTCGCTAGAAAGGTTATTCATGAATGCATTCGCTGTTTCAAATACAAGCCTAAATTGATGACTCAAATCATGGGAGATTTGCCATCAGACCGATTACGCTCAGTTAGGCCCTTTTTAATTTGCGGCGTCGATTTCTGTGGGCCTGTTCATACCACCCACAAAATAAGAGGGCGACAACCTTATAAATCTTACATAGCTATTTTTGTTTGTTTTAACTCCAAAGCTGTACATATAGAGCCTGTATCTGATTTATCAACTAACGCATTTTTATCTGTCCTTAAAAGGTTCATCGGACGTCGCGGAGTTCCGGCGAAGCTATATTGCGACAACGCAACCAATTTCGTTGGCGCCAGCGCACGCCTCAAAGAGCTGTCCAAACTTATTCACGACGACGCCAAACGAGAAGAAATCCACGCGTTCGCGGCAGAGAAGGGAATGCACTTCGTTTTCATACCCCCACGCTCACCCCACTTCGGCGGACTATGGGAAGCCGCCGTGAAGAGCGCCAAGTTTCTGTTAATGCGCGTCATCGGCGACACCGCGTTGACATTCGAGGAGTTGGGCACCGTTTTAATCGAGGTGGAAGCCATTCTCAATTCTCGCCCGATCGCAGGCGCATCCGACGACCCCAACGACGGCGAAGCAATAACCCCAGCACACATGCTAATCGGAGACTCGCTCGCCGCCATGCCCGAGGTCCACCAGTCGACCGAGAAGCTGTGCTGCTTAGATCGTTGGCAGCGGCTCTCGTACCTGAAGGCACGGTTTTGGTCCGCCTTCCAACGAGATTATATCCTGGGCCTACAGGCGCGAACGCGATGGAACAAGCCGCATCCCAATTTGGAAATCGGAGCTCTCGTTTTGATCCACGACGACAATCTGCCGCCCCAAAAATGGTTGGTAGGAAGGGTAACCAACATCAAACCCGGGGCCGACGGTAAAGTACGAGTGGCGGATGTAAAGACGAAGTCCGGGGTGTATCGTCGAGCCATACACAAATTAGCGCAGCTTCCAACAAGAACGTCTTGAAGACCGCAGGTCGTTCAAAGGGGCCGGAATGTTGGAGAACATCTCTGCATTTAATCATATTAATCCATTCACTCATTTTTTATGTATCGTACATATATTTCAATTATCATAATTTCATAATGTTGCGCTCATACATAGGTATGCAGTATGTATATGCATAAACAAATCATTTATTTCACTTTATCATTACTATGTAATTCATAAGAACTCTCTTTTTGTGAGTCAACTCACTTTGCCTCCGCAACTGAAATTTCTCAACTTATAATTAATTGGTGTATTTTATAACCAGTGCAACCTTGCGCGGTGCACTTGCTAATTTATATACATACTCATCTCTATATATACTACATTGACAGCAATGAAATAAATTTGTTATTATTATTTTGAAACCTACTCGCGCAACAAGTCTTTTTTAAACTCGAACCGAAAGGTTATTGTAAAAAAAAAAATTAAAGTTTGGTCGCACAAACTAGTGCGACGACAAACATAATAAAAGATATGACATATAAATTGGGTCGCACAGGGGTCAAAATTTTGAAAATTATATCGAGATTCAAAAGCTTTTTACAAATTTTGTTTTATATCTAAAATCGATAGTCCTGCACCCAAAGATATTAAATATAAACTAGTAAACCCGGCCACGCGATGCTGTGGCTTTCAATTACACTGTGCGACTTATTGCCACATTTGACAACGTTTTTGATTGCCATTTTAAATTTGACTTCCACTTAAAATGGCAGAATATATATCGGTTTTAAGCCCGTAGATTCTTATTAATAAAATATAAAATGAAACATATGAAGCAACAAAGTCCCGTGGTGAAGTTTTAATGCGAATAATTTTCTACAATATTTTAACCTTACAGCGACCTCCAAAAGGTCATTTGTCGTAATCCTCTATCTCTTTTCCTTTTATGTATTTGAACTTCCTTTTCCTTTTCCCTTTATCAATTTCATTTTCCGTGCTCTTTCCTCTTTCGCTTCCTTTCCTTCGCCATTTCCGTCCCTTTCATTTCCCCCTTCCCTTTCTTTTTATTACCTATCTACAGGGCAAAACCTTTCATGACACTTAAAATTTAAAAATCGGACAAACTGTAGCGTAGAAATGAATTTTTGAACAGGTGCCAATATTTGTAAAAATCGTTTTCCGTGCTCTTTCCTCTTTCGCTTCCTTTCCTTCGCCATTTCCGTCCCTTTCATTTCCCCCTTCCCTTTCTTTTTATTACCTATCTACAGGGCAAAACCTTTCATGACACTTAAAATTTAAAAATCGGACAAACTGTAGCGTAGAAATGAATTTTTGAACAGGTGCCAATATTTGTAAAAATCGTAATAAATTACTAATTTTCAGGCTAAGCCTTTTTATATGACACTTTAAATCTAAAAATCAAACAAACTGTAGAGTAAAAATAAAACAGGTGGCAACCCTCTATATAAAAATTATAATAAATTACTCATTTTGAGGCAAAGAACTTTCATATGATACCTCAAATCTAAAAATCAAATAAACTATAGCGTGAAAATAAATTTTAAACAGGTGGCAACCCTTTTTGTAAAAATTTTAATAAATTACTAATTTCCAGCTCAAGTCCTTTCATATGGTAACTGAAATTTAAAATTCTTGAAAACTATACAGGATAAATAAATTTTTAAATAGGTGGCAGCCCTTTTCAAAAAAATTAAACCTTCCTGCACATCTATAGGCCAAGCCCTTTAACACCTTTTTCGAAAATCGGTATAACGGTGTAAAAGTTTTGATGCGTACAAAAAATCGCTTAGCGTAATATATGTATGTATGTATATATGATTTTTGTTCCGATCGGAGACGGTTAGGGAATGTCGCTTAGGGGTCACATATGGCAATATGAAATTTGACCCTGTGCGACACCCCTTAACCGCGTCTCCGATCGGGACAAAAATTTATATGTAGTATCCTAGACTATATTAGCATCGACCTAAGGGAAGAGGTTGAAGAAATTTGTTAAAAAATGTGTCTTCATACATTTGGGGTCCACGCTAATGTAAATACATATGTATGTACATATGAGCACAAGAATCAATCGAAATTTCTGGTTCATTAACTGAACTGGTTTTATTTGAATGGCGTAAGTTTTGGCGGTAAGGAAATATTTTTATATAGTTACACACTAGTTGACCCGGCAAACTTCGTTCAACCCAATTGCTTTGAAATATTGTAAACAGGACTTTCGTGTATTTGCAAGTTTAATGGAAGCTTTAATGCTGAATGTGCCGTTCTTCCCCTTCCAACAGTGTTGCAGCAATTCCGGTAGATGCAAGAGCTTATGCAATACCACGGGCGCATCGAGAAAAAATATGCCACCGTTTCCATTATCAACAGCGTTTATTAGTTGGTTGTACGCACTGCTTTGCTGTTGATTCAACAGTGGAAAATTTGTTTGTACTTGTTGTTGCAAGTGAGTTATATCGTAAGCACGCTCGCCATGAACGCTTTTAGAGATATTTAGCCTTAAAAATTAAGATCGCATGGGAGGTGCTACGCCCCCTTTTGCCAAAACAACTGTTTTTTTTTCATAAGCATGCTATTGATATCGTTAATCTCCTGATCAATTTTCAGGCCCCAACCTTAAACGCTTTTATAGATATTCAGCTTGAAGTTTGTATGGGAGGTGCCACGCCCCCTTTTCTGATAACCCCCACTTTTATGCGTGGGAATAGCTTTGATATCATTTAGCTTTATACCAATTTTCAGCTCCCTACCTTGAAGTCCTTTAGAAATAATTAGCTTGAAAAATTAAGATTAATTGTCAGGTGCCACGCCCCCTTTTCCGATAACCTACACTTCTATGCGCAAAAATTGTTTTGATATCATATAGCTCTGTACCAATGTCCAGGTCCCTGCCTTAAATCCTTTTAGAGATATTCAGCTTAAAAAATTAAGGGTGTATGAGAGGTGCCACGCCCCCTTTTTCGATAACCCCCACTTTTATGCGGGAAAGTGGTTTTCATGTCATTTAGCTCTATAGCCATTTTCAGGATCCTGCCATTTATTCTTTCTGATATATTCAGCTTCCAACGCTAAGTTTGTATGGGAGGTGACACGCCCCCTTTTCTTATAACTCCTATTATTTTGCGTTAATATGGAATTGTTATCGTTTATCTCCACACCAATTTCCAAGTCCCTACCTTAAGCAATTTTAGAGATATTCAGCATGAAAAATTAAGTTTGTATGGGAGGTGCCACGCCCTCTTTTCTGATAAACCCCACTTTTCTGCGTGAGAAGGGTTTTGATATCACCTACCTCCTCTAAATTTCAGCTCCCTACCTTGAACTCTTTTAGAGATAATCAGCTTTAAAAATTAACATTGTATGGGAGGTGCCACGTCCCCCTAATATTTTTTAATTTTCTCTTCGACTAAACCTTCGCGGGGTTACAACAAACAAACCCCCCTAAGGAAGTATTTGATTTGGTTCAGCCGTTTTCAAGTTTTAGCGTTACAATTAAAAACCAAATCATTTTTATATACATGTATGTATGTATGTATGTATATGTATGTATATAGATGTGCATACGGTTCTATTTAGATTGCCAAAGAGTGATATCGGTTGGTGTCCATTACTTTTAATACATAGATATGTATGTATGTATGTACTTTGACGCATTGCACAAATATGTATATTACGAGTATTTGAAATTTTCTGAACTTAAAGTCAGTGGTGCCAGTTTGAGGGAAATTTCCCTTTTAGAGGGATATTTCACTGCAAAATTTTTAATGAGGGAAAAAAGGGACATTTTGTTGTCGTCCATATAAAAAAAGGGATTTCTTGGTTGCATAACTTTTACATATCTACATATGTATAATTTATAGTATAACTTAAAATAAGCAAATCTCACACTGAAAAACTCCTAAGAGAATTTCAGAAATATTTCGGCGTAGAAGCAAAAAAATTCTTAAACCTGCAAGCTAAGGTGGAGTGAAACTTTTTTTTTGGAAATTCAATTTGTTCCAAAGCCAGAACGGTACCTTTCTAGCCCAGAAATAAGCCTGCAAAATTTTATTGACCTACTCGCATGTTTAGAAGTGCCCCCAGCCCCACAAAGTTGAAAAAAATAGTACGATCTGGTACAAATGTGAAATTTCTAAAATTATAAAATCAGAAAACGAAGTATGAGGATTGATAAAGATGGCTAAGCTGAGTATTAAAGTGAATTTTTTTTTTATTTGGAAACAACAACAAAAGTTTTTAAAGGTCAAAGTTTATATTGTGCATTTTTTAAATTGCAATTACTTAATACTACTAAACCGATTTCGAATTATTTTTATACCATTCGATAGGTATTTTGATTCCCTTTAATTTGATATACATTTTATGTGGGTTCCATAATACCCCCCTTGCGGGGGTCAAACCCCTTTTACCCCCCTTACTTTTCATATAAAAAATGTATATCAAATTAAAGGGAATCAAAATACCTATCAAATGGTATAAAAATTTTCGAAATCGGTTCAATAGTTTTTAAGTAATTGCAATTTAAAAAATGCATAATATAAACTTTGAACTTTAATAACTTTTGTTGTTGTTGTTTAAAAAAAAAATAATTCACTTTAATACTCAGCTTAGCCATGTTTATCAATCCTCATACTTCGTATTTTAATTTTATAATTTTCAAAATTTCATATTTGTACCAGATCGTGCTTATTGCTTTCAACTTTGCGGGGCTGGGGGCAGTTCAAAACGTGATCCTATCGCCATAAAATTTTGTGGGGTTCATTAACTCGTATAGAGGCAACTTTTCATTGCTGGTACGTTCAAAAAAAGAACAAAAAAAAAATCTCCATATGATTTCACTCCACCTTACTGCAAGCACACGTTGGCTTTCTTTACATCTTTGTATCGAAAGAATTTTGAAGAATTGGGA
Organism: Urophora cardui; assembly: GCA_960531455.1. Lineage (NCBI taxonomy): Eukaryota > Metazoa > Arthropoda > Insecta > Diptera > Tephritidae > Urophora > Urophora cardui. The sequence goes on along the minus strand of OY482672.1, from coordinate 5,509,870 downwards.
GCCACTTAAAAGCAAACCTGTTAAATAATGATTATTAATCGTAATGATTACCGGCTTGATTGATTATTTTTTCAACTGTCCAATTAATGATTGATTACCCATTGTTTTCAAATTTTAATGATTATTTTGCAATTACCATTAAAAAAAATCAAAAAAAATCATAAAAAATCAAAAAAAAAGAAAAATAATCAAAAAAAATCAAAAATAATCAAAAATAATCAAAACAAATTATTTTGATTGTTTTTGATTATTTTTGATTATTTATGATTTTTTTTGATTTTTTTTGATTTTTTATGATTTTTTTTGATTTTTTTTTGATTTTTTTTAATTTTTATCAATATCGTTTAAAGAAATATGCACATTTGTACGTATGCAGGTATGTATATAGCCTTTTAAGGCAGACTCACGACGGTAGCTTGGTGGTAGTACCGGAGGGTTCGATACGATGAGCGTAGGTGGTGTAGTGCGGTTAAAGTCCCACACTAGCAGGATAAGGGCTCTATATGCTTCCTCCTCGTATATTTGTGCAGAGAGGCATACACATTTATACATATCTTACAAGCTTGGAATTATTGTTAATTTGTCATTGACCGTACATGGTACGATGCACGTTTATATCAAATTATTTATCTTTATGAAAAATTGTTTAAAGTGGCCAAATCAAACATTTTAGTGTAACATTCGCTGTTGTACTAACTCATAAATTGGGCTTTAATACAGAAGTTCTCGTAGTTAGGTATACAATGAAAAGCAACTAATATTGCGGATGTCTTCGACTGTATCGAGACTTTATGACATTCATGAATGAAGAAAAGAAGCGATACATAGTCTCATTTTCATTAATTTATACGGTGAATTATGTGTGTTATTTATGGAGATGTTATAGTCCAAAATGTCTATATCTGAACAATCCATTGTATGGGACCTATATGTTATAGTGGTCCAATTTCTCTTAAGAAGTCACCCAAGCACCAAATTTCAAGTAGATATCTCAAAAAATGAGGGATTAGTTTGCGTTTATACAGACGGACTGATGGGCATGGCTTAAACGACTCAGCTCATTATCCTCATCATAGCGGTTATATTTTGGTGGATCTGTCATGCCTCCTTCTGCATTTCCGCTCAAAGTTATAACACCATTTCATATGAGTATAAAAAGAAGGGTATAAAAACTTTGTTATAATTGTACTCTATGTTAGTCAATCAAATGTGCTTGGAGTTTTACTTTAAAATATACGTATGTATGTATGTACATTAGAGCGTATCGCAAAAAAAAGTTCGCCGTGCGATCAGTGAAGGGGCAGATGGATTCATTGCTGTGAGAGTGTAGGCTACTTTGCTGTCTCTTATATTTTTCGCTTGTTTTATTGCACGCTTTATTGCCATTTGGTATTCTTCCGTTGGGTCTTTTCTCATCACTCGGCAGCCCATTTCTTTGATTAGTTGACCTGTTTTTGCGGTGTATTCCTCTTCCTCCATTAGCACAGTTGTATTTCCTTTGTCTGTTTCACACTTCATCAATTTTTTCAAAAAAGGAAAAATTCTTAATTTCATATAAGTTGTATTTATTGTTCATCATACGCCATACCGTTTCAGCCCTAGTTATTGCCCTATTGTATTCTTTTAAAAGGCAGAAATATTACGTACTTACGTTCCGACATTGTTCCTCAAATAGGATTATTTGGGAATTTGTATTCGTCTTCGCATGCCTACTACATAATAAAGCAGTAGACGATTTGCTATGTTGCAAATAGATTTACGTAAAGATAATCTCTGTCATAATCAGAATTCTTTATTCGCTCTTCCCTGTCCTTATACTGAACCTAGAAATGAATCCTCCGCAGGTGTAGGAAGGGTTTGTATCCGTATCTAGTGCGAAAAACTTCGAACGAGCCAAGGTCTATACAAATTTTGTACTTCTAAATTTGTCGACATTTTAATTAGTGCAGTTGTCGCTGTAGAATACACAATGACTTGGATACACCTGTCCCCATATTTACTGCAGGGTTACGTACTTTAATATGCGTTCACATACATTTGTACAAACAAACTTTATGCCTCTCTGACCAAACATGCATGCCTACCTGAATACTTATGTGCATGCATATCCAAATTTCTTTACAACAATATTGAAAAAAATCAAACAAAATGAAAAAAATCAAAAAAAAATCATAAAAAATCAAAAATAATCATAAAAAAGCAAAAATAATCAAAAACAATCAAAAAAAATTATTTTCATTATTTTTGATTATTTTTGATTTTTTATGATTATTTTTGATTTTTTTTGATTTTTTTTGATTTTTTTTTGATTTTTTTTAATGGTAATCATTAAAATTACTTTTTTTCTGCAAAAGAATTAAAATAATGATTACCAATTAAAAAACAAAACAATTTAATTGATTACTAATCCTAATCGGAATTTAACAGGTCTGCTTAAAAGCTATTTTCGCCTGGCATCATTTGAAGATAAGCGTAAAAAAACAGAATCTATTTATGAAGAATTGGAAAGAGTTCAAAACAAGGCTTATTATAGGTTTTTTAAGTACGTTCTTAACTTTTTCAATGAATTTAATGCATTGTTCCAGAGCCGAAATGTACTTATACACCGACTAGGTCAAGAAACTAAGACACTTATGTGGAACATTGCAAGAAATTTCTTAAAACCCGACTTTTTTACAATTCCGTGGGAATTACAGCTAAAAGTTTTGGAACTTCCAACTCCATATTTACTTTACATGCATAACGTTTACACGTTGGTTATGAATGCGAAGATATTTTGTCAAATTTAAATTTGGAGGATTGTATTAAAAAAAAAGTGTTTGCGCTTTTATGAAGCTTCTACTTTTCAGATAATATCACGTTTTCAATTTGACGGTGTTTTCGAAGAATTGCAGTTTTTAGATCCCGATATTGTTTTTGATTTCTCTAAAAACAATCGTGTATCACTTATTGCTCTAACTAAAAAATTAAATCTTATCCCTGATCTCACAGAATCGGAATACAAAGGTATTTGTATGGTTTTAACCGAAACACAAAAAAAAAACGATTTAAAAAAATTACCTGTTGATGTAATGTGGAGTAAAAAAATAAACTTTAAAAACTATAATGACAATGTTTTGTTTCATAATCTTACGCAATTGGTTGAAATAGTACTCACGTTACCCCATTCAAACGCTGAATCAGAAAGAATATTTTCAATTGTAACGGATGTTAAATGTAAAAAGCGAAACAAACTATCTAGTGATATGTTATATAGTATAAGTAAAATAAGAGTTGCCTTCCAATCCAAAAATATCAATTGCTTCAACTTTAAAATCAACAAAAATTATATCCACTTGCACAATACAAATAATTTGTGCCACTGAAGGGTTAAAAAAACTGTATTTGCCTGTTATATATTCTTATATTACTGAAATAAATGCTTTAATTTCGGTGGGAATTTTGTTGGATTTTTTTATTTAAAATGTGGGAAATTAGGGATTTTTTACCAATTTCTGTGGGAATTTTAGCGGAGATTATCTGGCATCACTGCTTAAAGTGCAACTTTCTGTACTAAAACTGAAAAAGGTAGAGAACTCGCTGCGAATTTTTATATTTATAATCAAAATTTCCTTGTTGGTTTTTGTTTTGGGCCTTACAGTTTTATCTACATATTTTAAAAATAATTTTCGGATTCTCCAACTGTTGTTATGGAAATGTGGCAAGCAAGTTTAGCCAGTCTGTACTTGGAGTCGAGCGTAATCCCGCCAAATTTTGCCGAAAGCTGGACAGCATCAATTTTTTAATAAAAGACTTCAAGAATATTTTTTTTTAATTAGGTAATTTAAAATGCACAACCATAATATTTTTGAGGGCAAATTTATAAAAAAAAAATATTAATTTCATTAAGCTTTTTATAAAATGTTTCTGTTATATCTCCAGTTGTCTTATGCCGTTTTCTTTTCTCGAAAAAATGTTGCCCTTTTTGATTTTCTTAGCTATTTTGTAAGCTTGTATGGTAATTTTACCGAATATTGACCTCTAACTAAGCAAGAGGACACCATTATCTACAAATCTAGCCATTTTATAGAAAGTTAGGTCACGCAATTCGATAATTGGGATATAGAAGGGCAGCATTTTTTTGCAGAAAAGAAAACGCCATTAATTTTTCTTACCAATTTCTTCATATTTGCTTTGTTAACTGAAATTCCAGAACGATCTATGAATCACGTTAAAAGCAAAAACCCCATTAATTTTGCCTTACAACTTTTTTATACTATATCTTTTTTTAATAGTTTTATTAAAAAATTTTTGGTTAAATAATTTCGTGTTGTTGTTTTTGTATTTCCAATCGTTCACTTTGGGCGCACTACAAATATTTCGAAATGCAATGTTTTTTTTGTTTTATTTTATTTTCTTTCACGAAAATTCGTATTTGCACTTGCACCAGATCCAGCATAACAACGAACTCAAAAGAAAATAAACTTGTCGAACGCTTTTATACCGCCAACGAACCACAAACAGCAAAATATAACAATATCACAAAAATAAAAACAACAACGTGAACGCCAGAAGTCTGAAATCAAAGCATAACAACAACAACAAAAACAGCAATAAATAAATAAAAGTCTAAAATATGCAATAAAAACCACCAAGTAGCATACCTACAATACATATGTACATAAATACATATGGACTTATTTACATACAAGCGGCCAAAGCGAAAATGCAGACCCAAGAAGGTTAGGCGCATAGGCGGCGGGGCGGTGTAAGGCAGCCGGTGGACTGTGGGCGATCAGCGGTAGGGTTGGGCGATATATATCGATATATCAATATATCGATATTTTTAAAATAGTACAGCCGATAATATCGACGATATTTTGAATTACCGTGCATCGATAATGTTATGTTCAGACACAACCTTAATTGAACATTAAGAGCCTTCATTCAATTTTCAAGCCCAATGATTCTCAATTTACCATACAAAAATTGACCAAGTTAATGCTTCATTAGAAATTAATGAGTTGTTAATGAAGAACAATTCTGCATGCAACCCTGTTAAAAGGCTTGTTTCATAAGTAAAATGAAATGTCATGAAAAGAGAAATGTGATTAGCGTCAGTGTCCACTAAACAGGTTGGTTCGTCAGATCAGCTGCATTCTTGTTCTTCTTCATCACCTATCAAATTTCTTTTTATTTCTGCTTATTTTATACATGCATTCGTGTTTACGATTGGTAAAAATTGTGAGATGAATGTGAAATTATTTCGTCCTCCTTGCAATTTTGACATTTAGGTCACGAGAGTTTGATATTCAGCTCACGGCGTGTATGTGTGTATGTATCTTGAGCCGACCTGTTAAATGGGCCAAGTAAATTAAATATGTCTGAACACCAAATCTAAAGATGTTCAATCAACCCCAATTGACTTAATTAATTTTTATGTCTGAACATGATATTACACTGCTCTACAGCCAAAAAATACTCTAAGCGCGACCATCCTATCTATATGTAAAATCGGTCGCTGATTCCGAAAATCTGGTTCATTTTTAATTCTATGGGAAGGTTTTTGAGATATCGGCAATTTACCGTTATTTGGCCAATTGGTCCACTTAATCCTGTATGCCTCTTTAACACAGTGTGCTATCTTCCTTGGGCTAACACAAAACGAAAGAAAATAAAATTAACTTTTCATGGCTCCTATAACATTTTTTCCTAACTCTTATAGTTTCTGAAATATTGACGATTCAATTTGAATTTTTTCGCTTTTTATCGATTTTTTGAAGAAAAAATTGACTTTGTCAGACAATATCTTTAAAACCAATGTTTTCACCTTCGGTTTTACTCCTTTGCGTGAAGCTCCATTTTATTACCAAAAAAATAAGCTATCAACGAAGAAAATCCATGGTAAAATGGAAAAGTTATAGGCGATCATGTAAATTAAGCCAAATCGCGCAATGCCGCTATACGGTACATTCTATGCATATTGTACCAATACCTAAACAGCTGCAGTAGCAGCACATTGGCAGCGCAGTAGATGCAAGCCCATTTACGGGTATAACATGCATAAAATATACCCGTGCAGAGGCATTGCGCGACTTGGCTGTATTTACTTGATCGCCTATAACTTTTCCATTTTACCATGGATTTTCATCGTTGATAGCTTATCTTTTTCCCAATAGAATAGAGCTTCAGGTAAAGGAGTAAAACCGAAGGTGAAAACATTGGTTTTAAAGATATTGCCTGACAAAGTCAATTTTTTCTTCAAAAAATCGTTAAAAAGCGAAAAAATTCAAATTGAATCGTCAATATTTCAGAAACTATAAGAGCTAGACAAAAATGTTATAGGAGCCATGAAAAGCAAATTTAATTTTCTTTCGTTTGGTGTCAACATAAGGAAGATAACTCACTGTGTTAAAGAGATATACTGGATTAAGTGGAGCCATCGGCCAAATAACGGTAAATTGCCGATATCTCAAAAACCTTCCCATAGAATTAAAAATGAACCCGATTTTCGGAATCAGCGACCGATTTTACATATAGATAGGATAGTCACGTCCAAAGTACAGACAAAAAATTTCATTTTGTGATCCAGTGTTATCGATAATTTTTTGACATTTTGTGCCAAATTCGATATTTTTCATACATTTCTGATTCGCTTTGAATTTAGCAGCAGACATTTTTTTAGGAAATGGTATAACCATAATGTCCGGGGTGCTTGAATTTTCATTACTTTCTTCTTCAAGCAATGCTTAATGATTCTTATATTTATGCTTCAACATTCGTAGAATATCTATACACCCATCCAACTTTAACAACAAATATCTAGTAAACTACAAGCCTCCGGCAAGTTTGGGATTCAGTTTTGAGATCCGTGAGAGCACCTCAAACCCCACGAAAAAGTGGTTTTTCTCGAGGCATGCTTCCTTAATGGAAAGTCGACCCTTTCGATATATTGATATATCGATGTTTTTACACGGCCTAAATCGATGTTTTCTTAAATATCGATATAATATATATCGATATGTTTTTGCAATTTGCGCATCCCTAATCAGCGGTGCACTGCCAACGGCCAGAGGGGGCGGACAGGGTATATTTAGCCGTGTTTGTGGTTACAAAGTTGCCGCAGCCGGCGTACATACATGTATTACCAACAATAACGCCAGCAGCAACGTTGGCAGCGGCAGCGACGTTAACGGCAAGAAATAATAAAATGTTGCTTATGACTCGCTACGTAATTATGTGTGTAAAGTCGCTCGCATGGGTGGCTGATTGGTTAATGTTTGGCCGCTTGTGCGCTTGCTCGGTTGATTCAAAATACTAAAGTTGGGTATTTGATATTCATTATGTTCATGTGTGGTTTTTTGCGTTCTTATGCATTGCCGTGTTTACTCAACTTTGTTGGCAAATTTGCAAGTTCTAATGTAAATACAAAATACTGATTGCGTCGTTGCACACCTTCAGCAACAACACCAACACAAACAAACTATTATTTACTGTTGTTGTAATGCAAACACATGTAGGTAGGTAATTGGGTGGCAAACTCAAGTGGATTATTAAGTTGTTGAGGTGGTAATGTTTGAGATTTACAAGTGATATGGCATATTTTAGAGCAGAAACACAAACAAAATACGTATGTATGTGCATACATATATGTACCTATATGGCTTGATCTGTGTGTAAACAATTATGAGAGAAGTAAGTATTTGATTGCAATTTTCTCGAATAATCTGAGATAATCGAATAGCACAGAGAAAGAGGATATAACAAGTTGTCTATGAAAAAAATGACGTCGAAGGCATCCCATGCCTTCTAGTAGTTACATATGTACGTATGTATGTATGTATCTCGAAATTGAATTTCATATGAGCTATTCACGAAATACAGTTACAAGTTTCTTCAATGACGGTTAATAAGTTGTTCATAATTCGCAATAAAACAAAAAATTTCTTTTGCGTCATATTATATTACTCATATACATAACTAAATAAAGACCTTAATACAAAATAAAGTCATGTTATTCGCTATAAGCAATTTTTTTCTTAACTCATACTTACACTCAGAAAAAAAATTATCAACACGATTCATGTAAAATCAAACCTGTTAAATAATGATTATTAATCGTAATGATTACCGGCTTGATTGATTATTTTTTCAACTGTCCATTTAATGATTGATTACCCATTGTTTTCAAATTTTAATGATTATTTTGCAATTACCATTAAAAAAAATCAAAAAAAATCATAAAAAATCAAAAAAAAAAAAGAAAAAAGAAAAATAATCATAAAAAATCAAAAATAATCAAAAATAATCAAAAAAAATTATTTTGATTGTTTTTGATTATTTGTGATTTTTTTGATTTTTTTTGATTTTTTATGATTTTTTTTTGATTTTTTTTGATTTTTTTTAATTTTTATCAATATGGTTTAAAGAAATATGCACATTTGTACGTATGCAGGTATGTATATAGCCCTTTAAGGCAGACTCGCGACGGTAGCTTGATGGTAGTACCGGGGGGTTCGATACGATGAGCGTAGGTGGTGTAGTGCGGTTAAAGTCCCACACTAACAGGATAAAGGCTCTATATGCTTCCTCCTCGTATATTTGTGCAGAGAGGCATACACATTTATACATATCTTACAAGCTTGGAATTATTGTTAATTTGTCATTGACCGTACATGGTACGATGCACGTTTATATGTATCTAATTATTTATCTTTATGAAAAATTGTTTAAATTGGCCAAATCAAACATTTTAGTGTAACATTCGCTGACATTCGAGACTTTATGACATTCATGAATGAGGAAAAGAAGCGATACATAGTCTCATTTTCATTAATTTATACAGTGAATTATGTGTGTTATTTATGGAGATGTTATAGTCCAACACTCAGAAAAAAAATCATCAACACGATTCATGTAAAATTAACACGATCGATCTTTACAAATAGAACAGCAACAATTTTTTTCAAATTACACGATGTTTGAAACATGATTTTGGCTTTGTAACTTTCATCTGAAAATTTGGTAAATTCAACCAAATTTTATTGTTTATACAACATGAAGAAATTTTAAAATATACAAGATGATTCAAATATAAAATTTTATTCCTAAATGTCATTTGGAATTTGGTTTATTTAACATGATGATAGTGTCAATATAAACTAAAAAAAAATGTTAGAAAAATGACGTCCCAATTTTAGTGTTAATACAACATGAAAACAAATGTGAAAACAACAAGAACCACAATTAACAATAAAATTTGGTTGATATAACACGAAACAATGTTCAAACATAAACGTCATTTGTAATTTTGATTTATTCAACACGATCATAGTGTCAATGTAATCTAAAAAAAAGTGTTAAAAAAGAACGCCAAAACTATTTTGAAACATACATCATTTTTTTGATCATTTGAAGTCTGATTTTCGTGCAAAACGCAAATTATTTAAAAAAAAAAAGGAAAATTTTGTGCCGTGGCAGTGATGCGAGTTTAGCATCATTGTAAGTTCGCGATAGTGGGTTTTCGATTTATATTTTCAGTTTGCAGGTGAGTTAAAAGAGGATTACATTTTTGTTTCTAAAAGTATTTAATGTTCAATATTTTATTTTTCCTCTTCATAGGTTGCAATATCACGAGGAGGTTTTTTAGCGAATGTGCTTAATTGAAGTGATGATTATATATTTTATGTTTTATGTTTTTTTTATTTAAAAAAATAAATTGTACAATCAACAAGACTTTCTAGTTAATTTAACAATAAATTTAATGTAAAATCAAAAAGATGTTATTGTTAATTCAACAGGACCATTTCGTGTTAATTTAACCAGCTTTTATTGTAACATTAACTAGTTAAAATTGTAAAATCAACAGGAAGACTTAATACTTTTTAGTGTTAATTCTACAGTTGTCATCCTGTTAAACTAACACTTGACAGTAGTGTTAAATTTACACGATTACACGATGGCATACATTAAGCATCGTGTTGAAAAAAATTAACCACAAAATTTGTTGATTTTTGGTTGATTTCACACTATTTTTTTTCTGGGTGAAAATGTCTATATCTGAACAATCCGTTGTATGGGACCTATATGTTATAGTGGTCCAATTTCTCTTAAGAAGTCACCCAAGTACCAAATTTCAAGTAGATATCTCAAAAAAATGAGGGATTAGTTTGCGTTTATACAAACGACTCAGCTCATGATCCTCATCCTAGCGGTTATATTTTGGTGGATCTGTCATGCCCCCTTCTGCATTTTCCGTCAGTTTGTCTGTATATTTTATTGCCAAATTTGAAATAATTCTGGTCCAGGGTTATTTTCAGCGTATTTACGATCTCTGTTGCAATGTCTTTGTTCGTTTTCTCTGTCAGTATTTTAGTTAGAGCTTTTAGTATTTCTGTCTTTGGTATCGAGGGGTATAGATCCTTCACGTAAAGTGATACCTGTTTTGAGTCCTTGGGTACGTTCAGAATTCTCAGTTTGTTGACTAGTTCCATTGTGTTTTTGATTGCTAGTAGCATATTTAGCAGAATATGGTCGGACGAGCGCATGCCCGACGATTGGAACTTAAGTGTGCTCTGCCCAATCCACAAAAAAGGAGACTCCACAGTACGCGCCAATTATCGTGGGATAAGCCTCCTGAATATCGCATATAAGGTCTTAGTAAGTGTATTGTGCGAAAGACTGAAGCCTATCGTCAACAATCTGATTGGACTTTATCAGTGTGGCTTCAGACCTGGTAAATCTACCATCGACCAGATCTTCACAATACGACAAATACTGGAAAAAACCCATGAAAAAGGAACCGACACACACCATCTCTTTGTCGATTTTAAAGCCACTTTTGATAGCACGAATAGGAATTGCCTGTATGCCGCAATGTCTGAATTTGGTTTCCCTGCTAAACTTATACGGCTATGCCAAATGACGTTGACTAACACCACCAGCTCCGTCAGAATTGGGAAGGACCTCTCCGAGCCGTTCGAGACCAAACGAGCTTTCAGACAAGGTGACTCTCTTTCGTGCGACTTTTTCAATTTGATGCTGGAAAAGATAATACGAGCTGCAGAATTTAACCATACAGGAAGCATCTTATATCACAAGAGTGTGCAACTGCTGGCGTACGCCGATGACATCGACATCATTGGCACTAACACGCGCGCCATATGTTCTGCCTTCTCCAAGCTGGATAAAGAGGCTAAGAAAATGGGTTTGGCGGTCAACGAGGACAAGACGAAGTACCTCCTGTCATCACACAAAGAAACAGCACGCCTTGGCAGCCACGTCAATGTTGATAGCTACAAATTCGAAACTGTTAAGGACTTCGTCTATCTGGGAACCAGCATTAACACCAAGAATGATGTCAGCACGGAGATCCAACGAAGAATCACGCTTGCCAATAAATGCTACATCGGACTAAGTAGGCAACTGAAAAGTAAAGTCCTCTCTCGACAAATAAAAATCACACTCTACAGGACGCTCATCGTTCCAGTCCTCATGTACGGCGCAGAAGCATGGACAATTTCAAAATCAGATGAGATGGCACTTAGAGTATTCGAGAGAAAAGTTCTTCGTAAGATTTATGGACCTTTGCGCGTTGGCGTGGGCGAGTATCGACGGAGATTTAACGATGAGCTGTATGCCTCAGACACACATGTGGTATGAATATTAGAATATCAATATTATGATTTGGCTATGCTATGAAAATTTTCAATTAAACTACAATATGAGGGTGACACATATGTGGTATAGATCGAAATATTATTACTGGGTGCGCACCGTAATCCCGAATTTTTAAAATCCCGACAGGACATAATCCAGACAATTTTAAAAATCCAGAAACTACAAAATCCAGACAGTTTAAAATTCAGACAGGACAAAATCCCGACAAATCATAATCCAGACAAGACAAAATCCAGACAGATCATAATCCCGACAAGCCAAAATCTAGACAGGGCCATCACTCTGTAGCTCTATTTGAAAGCGAAATTTAATTCGAAAGCACAAGCGTAAAAGTAATATCAGGAGCAAGAAAAAGAAGATGAGGAAGAAGAAGTAGCAGGAAAAATAGAATAAAAATAATAAGAAGAAGAAGAATAAAAATAAAAATAAGAAGAAGCAGGAAGAAGAAGAATAAAAATAAGAAGAAGAAGAAGAATGAGGATGATGATGATGATGATGATGAAGAAGAATAAAAATAAAAAGAATAAAAATAAGAAGAAGAAGAAGAATGAGGATGATGAAGAAGAATAAAAATAAGAAGAAGAAGAATGGTGATTATGAAGAAGAAGAAGAAGAAGAAGGTGAAGAAGAATAATAAAAATAAGAAGAATAAAAAGAAGAAGAAGAAGAAGAATGAGGATGATGACGGTGATGATGATGATGATGAAGAAGAATAAAAGTAAGAAGAAGAAGAAGAATGAGGATGATGATGATGATTATGAAGAAGAATAAAAATAAGAAGAAGAAGAAGAAGAAGAAGGAGAAGAAGAAGAAGAAAATGAAGAAGATGAAAGAGACAACAAACAGATCTTTACCAACACCAACAACAACAACAACAATAAAATCAAAAACAATAACACTGTTATGATGCTTATTAAACGTGAAAAAATCCCGACAAATATAAAAATAGTTTAAAAAAAATCGCGCGATTTTTTTTAAACTATTTTTATATTTGTCGGGATTTTTGTCGGGATTTTTTGTCTGGATAGTGTAGTGTCTGGATTATGATTAGTCTGGATTTCGTCGTGTCTGGATTTTGATTGGTCTGGATTTGGTCGTGTCTGGATTTTGATTGGTCGGGATTTGGTCGAATCTGGATTGTGTATTTCTGGATTATGTGTTTCTGGATTTTGTTTTTCGGGATTTCGTTACACACCCATTATTACTATACTACGATGTGTCTCTCGCAGTACGAGCTTTACACAGACATCGACATTGTTCAGCGAATAAAGATCCAGCGGCTGCGTTGGGCAGGTCATGTCGTGAGAATGGACGAAGGCGCTCCGGCCAAGAAAGCATTTCTATCGAAACTCGCTGAACGCAAAAGAAAAGGGAGACCTCCACTACGTTGGGAAAATCAGGTGGACAGCGATGCTGCCTCCCTAGGTGTTCCCAAGTGGCGCCATGCTGCACGAAACAGAAGCAATTGGCGCGCTCTGTTGGACTCGGCCAGAATCGTCTAGACGGTTAAGCGCCAATCAAGAAGAAGAAGAAGTAGCATATTTAGATGTTTTAAAAGTCTATATCTTGGTGCCGATTTATGGTTTACTATTGGTCGCATAGGTGTTCCTGTTTTGTGGATTTTAGGTAGTGCGATCAGTGATGGGGCAGATGGATTCATTGCTGTGAGAGTGTAGGCTACTTTGCTGTCTCTTATATTTTTCGCTTGTTTTATTGCACGCTTTATTGCCATTTGGTATTCTTCCGTTGGGTCTTTTCTCATCACTCCGCAGCCCATTTCTTTGATTAGTTGACCTGTTTTTGCGGTGTATTCCTCTTCCTCCATTAGCACAGTTGTATTTCCTTTGTCTGTTTCACACTTCATCAATTTTTTCAAAAAAGGAAAAATTCTTAATTTCATATAAGTTGTATTTATTGTTCATCATACGCCATACCGTTTCAGCCCTAGCTATTGCCCTATTGTATTCTTTTAAAAGGCAGAAATATTACGTACTTACGTTCCGACATTGTTCCTCAAATAGGATTATTTGGGAATTTGTATTCGTCTTCGCATGCCTACTACATAATAAAGCAGTAGACGATTTGCTATGTTGCAAATAGATTTACGTAAAGATAATCTCTGTCATAATCAGAATTCTTTATTCGCTCTTCCCTGTCCTTATACTGAACCTAGAAATGAATCTTCCCCAGGTGTAGGAAGGGTTTGTATCCGTATCTAGTACGAAAAACTTCGAACGAGCCAAGGTCTATACAAATTTTGTACTTCTGAATTTGTCGACATTTTAATTAGTGCAGTTGTCGCTGTAGAATACACAATGACTTGGATACACCTGTCCCCATATTTACTGCAGGGTTACGTACTTTTATATGCGTTCACATACATTTGTACAAACAAACTTTATGCCTCTCTGACCAAACATACATGCCTACCTGAATACTTATGTGCATGCGTATTCAAATTTCTTTACAACAATATTGAAAAAAATCAAACAAAATAAAAAAAAATCAAAAAAAAAATCATAAAAAATCAAAAAAAATCAAAAATAATCATAAAAAATCAAAAATAATCAAAAATAATCAAAATAATTATTTTGATTATTTTTGATTATTTTTGATTTTTTATGATTATTTTTGATTTATTTTGATTATTTTTGATTATTTTTGATTTTTTATGATTATTTTAGATTTTTTTTGATTTTTTTTTTTGATTTTTTTTAATTATAATCATTAAAATTACTTTTCAGCAAAAGAATTAAAATAATGATTACCAATTAAAAAACAAAACAATTTAAATGATTACTAATCCTAATCGGAATTTAACAGATCTGTGTAAAATTAACACGATCGATCTTTACACATAGAACAGCAACAATTTTTTTCAAATTACACGATGTTTGAAACATGATTTTGGCTTTGTAACTGTCATCTGGAAATTTGGTAAATTCAACCAAATTTTATTGTTGATACAACATGAAGAAATTTTAAAATATACAAGATGATTCAAATATAAAATTGTATTCCTAAATGTCATTTGGAATTTGGTTTATTTAACATGATGATAGTGTCAATATAAAAATGACCAATTTTAGTGTTAATACAACATGAAAACAAATGTGAAAACAACAAGAACCACAATTAACAATAAAATTTGGTTGATATAACACGAAACAATGTTCAAACATAAACGTCATTTGTAATTTTGGTTTATTCAACACGATCATAGTGTCAATGTAATCTAAAAAAAAGTGTTAAAAAAGAACGTCAAAACTATTTTGAAACATACATAATTTTTTTGATCATTTGAAGTCTGATTTTCGTGCAAAACGCAAATTATAATTTAAAAAAAAAAGGAAAATTTTGTGCCGTGGCAGTGATGCGAGTTTAGCATCATTGTCAGTTCGCGATAGTGGGTTTTCGATTTATATTTTCAGTTTCAGGTGAGTTAAAAGAGGATTACATTTTTGTTTCTAAAAGTATTTAATGTTCAATATTTTATTTTTCCTCTTCAAAGGTTGCAATATCACGAGGATTTTTTTTTAGCGAATGGGGGTTTGCGTGCAGCATGCGGTTGTTACATTAGCGGCCAAACATTACTCGGTGCAAGTGATAGTACTATCGCCCATGTATAAACTATCGCCGGTACATTTGTGTTCATATGAGAAGGACGCCTTCAATTTGGTCAGTTGTGCGGGTGATGTACGAATGTGTTTAATTGAAGTGATGATTATATTTTTTATGTTTTATATGTTTTTTTATTTAAAAAAATAAATTGTGCAATCAACAAGACTTTCTAGTTAATTTAACAATAAATTTAGGGTAAAATCAAAAAGATGTTATTGTTAATTCAACAGGACCATTTCGTGTTAATTTAACCAGCTTTTATTGTAACATTAACTAGTTAAAATTGTAAAATCAACAGGAAGACTCAATACTTTTTAGTGTTAATTCTACAGTTGTCATCCTGTTAAACTAACACTTGACAGTAGTGTTAAATTTACACGATTACATGATGTCATACATTAAGCATCGTGTTGAAAAAAAATAACCACAAAATTTGTTGATTTTTGGTTGATTTCACATTACTTTTTTTCTGGGTGTACAATAAATATGTACATTGTTGTACATAAGTACTTAAATATTTATTAAATGATATTTAATTGGGGTTAAATAAAGGAACTCGCTTAAAAATTAACATGTGTACACGAGTGCATATGTGTGTATGTATGTTCATATTCATTATATCTCGCAAAAGCCTCTATGATCAATCAACTTATAATTATAGCAAGTAAACAAATGTGTATACACCTGATTTTACCAACATCTACATAGGTACATAAATAAAAACGAGTAAATACACAAGTGCCTAAATATGGATTTTCTACCTCTTCAACAAAAATTCAAATCAATTTCGAACCAATATAATTGAAAGCAGCCAAGTTTTTTTGTTTACCCACTTATATAACAAGTTTCACCCTTTGCCCTATGCATGTAAATGTTTGTTAGACACAGATTAGTAAACACACACTAGGGTGGTTTCATAAAAACTTACCTCGAATTTTTTATTTGCTCGCTTTTAATAATAAAATGTGTAAAGTTGCATTTTAAAAAGTGCTGAACTTCGAAAAAGTGTCTGGGAAGATATATAATTTTTTGCTTTTCAAATAAAGACAAAGAAATGGTGCTGCTTATACTTTTCATGTTCCTCTTGTTGTTTTTGTAACGGTTGTGTTGTCGTCATGGTTGTTGCACTCCACGGAAGCCATGAGGAGTGTAGCCGGAGTAGCAGTCCTTAGCCGAATATATGTAAATCCGAGGTATTCCGGTACTTATTCCCGACGGTCTTGGGAACATTTAACTTCATATTCTTCATTTTTAACTCGCCGTGTACAGAAGAATGTCAAACAAAGAAATATTTGACTTTGAGTTTGACATTCTGGTGGACAAAAACTTAAAGCGAATTGAGGCGAATATTGCCGAACTCGCCCTGCCATTACCATAATGAATTTGCCTTGTTATGGACAATAAAATATTCCCCATTGGGGAACAAGTACTCAGAGTCTTCTATAGAAACCACCCTAATATGCTCATAGATAAATTATTTTATCACAAGTTTTCGGCATGGTATAAAAAATAAATTTTTCTACCATGGTTTTCGGTACTAAATATAAACATTATTTTTTTATATACAAACGAGTACCCCACTAGAAATTATTTGTAGTTCTCCCTCTTGGAATACTTCTTGAATGAGGTAAAAAGCGCGGTACCCCGAAATAAGTCCCAAATGAAATAAGTCCCAATGAAATTACTCCCAATGAAATAAGTCCCAATAAAAATGAAATAACTCCCAACTTTTAGAAATGAAATAACTCCCAAAGAAGGAAATGAAATAAGTCCCAATATTTGGGGCTTATTTCATAATGAGGCCCCAAATCCCAAAAAATATGAAATAACTCCCAAATGAAATAAATTCCAAGAAATATGAAATATCTCCCAAAAAGTACTACGCAGAAGGACATCTATCGCGCGATTTTTATTTCCAATTTTTGGTTTTTTTAAATATGGTGTTTGTTTTATTGGAAAAGGCGCCGCAGGCGAAAAATTGAAATAAAAAATCTCGCGATTTTTAATTCCAATTTTTCGTTTTTTTTAAATATCGTGTTTGTTTTATTTGAAAAAGCGCCGCAGGCGAAAAATTGGAATAAAAAATCGCGTGATTTTTAATTCCAATTTTTGGTTTTTTTAACTATGGTGTTTGTTTTATTGGAAAAAGCGCCGCAGGCGAAATATTGGAATAAAAAATCGCGCGATTTTTAATTCCAATTTTTCGTTTTTTTTAATATGGGGTTTGGCCCGCGGGCGTTATTTCCACGGGCGTTATTTCACTGCACCGAACACTTTTCTGCGTTGGCGGCCTTCGGCCGCGCTTAAAAAAAATAACCCTGGGCTACGCCATCCGTCCGGACGTGTGCCCTAACCGTGGCTACCGCCACGGTGATGTCCTTCTGCGTGGTACACCCTTCAGCGGCGGCGATAAAAATGTAAGTATACAAATTTCGGCCTTTTTCGGTCATTTTCCTCATTTCGACAGTTTTTAATTCGGTCAAAAATGTATAATAAGGCTTTTTTCAATTCGGTCTTTTAAGATTCGACATTTTTTTCGATTTATCGTACGGATCCCGGCTTTCGGTTACTTTATAACGTTACAAAAACGTCGAAGCTTGTTAAATTGCAATTTTAAGAGAAATGAAATAACTCCCAAGAAATATGAAATAACTCCCAATGCATTTTTAAGAGAAATGAAATAAGTCCCAACAAATATGAAATAACTCCCAAAGCTGGAAAATAATGAAATAACTCCCAACGGAATTTCGTTGGGAGTTATTTCATTTGGGAGTTATTTCATTATGAAATAAGTCCCAACAAAATATTATGAAATAAGTCCCAATGCATTGGGAGTTATTTCTAGCCATGGGTAATGGCGCAATTTTTTTGGCGCTGATACAATAACGCCAGCGCCAACCGTGGCGCCAACTCACGGTACTGGCGCAATAACACCTTTAGTGCAATTGTCATCGAATAATCGATAAAAACATTTTTTCGCTTGTTACTGTTTACCATCCCCGTTTTATTTCTTTTGGCGCAATTCTGCTTACACATACGAGGGCACAATTAATTTTAATTTTCATAATCATTTGGAAAAATATTCCGTATATATGTGAAAATATGCTGGAAATTAGAGTCACTTAGATCACTATCAGGCACACATAATTGTGACGTTGTCATACGTATACATATACTATGATGCTGTTATTGGCGTTGTGGTTGCGCCATTTTACACTTGCGCTATATTGGAGCTGGTGTTAGCGCACGAAATTGAGTCAGTGTTATATTGCAATAGCGCATCATTGAGTTGGCGCTACATTGAGTTGGCGCTATACTGAGTTGGCGCTACATTGAGTTGGCGCTATATTGAGTTGGCGCATTTCCCAAATCGGGGTTAGCGCAATAACACCAGGGTTGGTGTTAGCGCAATTGCGCCGCGCAGCGCAGTGTTACCCATGCCTAGTTATTTCATTATGAAATAAGTCCCAATTTGTATGGAAAATATTTGGGAGTTATTTCATTTTTTTTTTGGGACTTATTTCATTTGGGACTTATTTCGGGGTACCAAAAAGCGCTCCTCTTTTCAAGAAACCTGTGTAACAACTATAAAGTGCGTTTAATCATTTGTGAATTTATGTTGTTTGTTTAGGAGCAAAATTGGATATTTGTTTTTCAGCAAGATACATGTGTGTACATGATTCACTTTTCTACTGGGAAATTATGTAAGTGTTGTTGGCAAAATGCAGTTCATATTTGCTTCATAAAGTGTGAAAGGCTTATTATTAACCAATGTGTTTTTTTTTTGTTTTTTTTTTTTTTTTGAGTCAATTTCATTGCATTTATGTTGCAATATTATTCCCGCTGAACCATTTACTTAAACGCTCCAAAGATTTTTTAGTTAGATAGTTTTCTTTATATTCGTCTGGGTTGTGAAATTATCAAAAAAATTAAAAAGTATCGCACAAACTGTCTATCTTATTATCATCGCTTGATTTCAGCGCTCATTAAGGTTTTATATTACGGTGTTTTCAAATTTGCTTTGTTTGACTAATGCCGTTTTCTTTTCTCGAAAAAATGTTGCCCTGTTTGATTTTCTTAGCCATTTTGTAAGCTTGTGTGGTGATTTCAACGAATGTTGTCCTCTGACTAAGTAAGAGGGCATCATTAACTACAAATTCAGCCATTTTATAGAAAGTCATGTTACGTAATTCGATAATTGAGATATTAAAGGGCAACATTTTTTGTCAGAAAAGAAAACGCCATAAGTTTCCTGGGCTTTAGTTGTGAGTGAAAGATTACTGTGGGCACTACATTTTAGTGTTTGTAAACAAAGCTAAAGGGGTTTTAAAATGATTTTTATATTCAGATCATGGAGATTACTTCTCTTTGGTTGGCGAATCGGTGTACTAATGGGTTTTTATATTTGCGGCATGAGACCTTTTCTCGTCTTTCGTTATTTTCAATATGATTAGTTTTAATAGGATTACTGCAAGAGTTTTTCTCTACTATGTATGTATAGGTAAAATTTGAGTTTATGCCCCTTTGTCCTCCGCTTATACACACTAACCTTACATTGTCTTATTTCATTTAGTTTTACATATACTCAGCTGTACTAGTACACAGAGTATTATACCTTTAATCACATAACGGTGGTTTGTAACAGAATGAAATAATCGAGATAGATATAGACATATATATATCAAAATGATCAGGGTGAAAAGAGAAATCGATTGAGCCATGTCCGTCCGTCAGTCCGTCCGTCCATCTGTAAACACTCTAACTCGCGCAAAAATTTAGATATTTTGATGAAATTTGAAATGCAAGTTGGTATCGAGACTGGGACGGATGGTATTGAAAATGGGCGAAATCGGACCATGACTACGCCCACTTTTCCTATGATAAAAATTTTGAAAATGGGCGTGGCTACGCCTATTTTATGCAGCACTCGATTTATATAAATCACACCGTATTTCCCTCAAACGCAAACAAACAATGAAAGCCCACAGCTGAGTATCTAATGTTCGATTCCACTCGAACTTAGGCTTCCTTACTTGTTTATATTAAATTTAAGTGAACAAAACCACAGAACTAACTTTTGAAATTTATATTTTTTTAGTATGTGTATCGATGTTAGTAATTCTAGCCCTCACTGGTCGATGCATCGCGCCGAATTGGTCGCCTACGTCGACGCGGCGCAACTCTACGCATTGTGCGATCAACATCTGCCACCAGCTGTTCGATAACATCCTCCAATGCAGCAATACGTGATGTTAAACTGCAATAAAAAAGAATTAACGATATTAAATTTAATTTTAATATGAATATGAAAGCATCATTACCGGCTGACTGCTGCAGTATCTGCATATTGTGTTCTAGTTGGCTCGCCAAAGCTTAAAAAAAATTTTGAATATAATTTTTTCATATAAAATGGAAAAAACGCAAAATTTTTTCTGAACTTACTCTAGCACGTCATCACCCCAGCTAACGCGCGCGGCATCTGGAGGTTGCTCAACAGCTGGCCCGCCAAAGCTTTGAAATTTTCATGGAAAAGTTAATGATAGAGATTTATCACTTGCCACAAACTAAGCGGCGTAAATTTAGATTCGATCAACTTACTCAAGTGTATCATCACGCCGAGCTGGCGGTGGTGGTGGTTGGGTTTGTTTTGCCGCAGCGCTAACTTCTTCGTCCTGAGGCGGCTTTATTCGACAACACTTCGGACAATATGTATGCAATAATCTACGTAGATAAATTAGCAGATAATTACGGCCACCTCTTAATTCACTCTTCACCGCCGTGTAAGTATCATTAATGATCGCTAAGAACATGTTCTAAAGTGTGTAATGATTAAAAAAAAGATTATAGTGAAATTTTCTAAAATTAAATTTTAAATTAAACTATTTTCATTACCAATAGTACAAAGAACACCAAAAGTATGTAAGTTAGAAAGTAGAGAGGACCCATAATTCGATTGGAGTCTTCGAGGTTCACATAATTAAAATCACCAAAAATCATGCGTATCATCGTCAGTAACGACTCAAGAAAGTTTCGAAACTGCAACAGTTCATTGCCGAAGAGCAACAGACCCAATTGGGCATAAGCAAGAAACACAATGCCAAACATAACGCTGAAGCCCAAAAGATCGCGAAAGCACTGTAAGGAGAAGAAGAAAATTGTATAAGAAAAACTAAACCGAAAATGCATTTGAATCGAAATATACCGTATTCACTGTGGCGCTAAACTGTCGCATTGCTTTATTGCAATTAATAAATTTAAATATTTTAATGCACACGCAAAATGCGCACATGCCCATCGTATTGCGATAGCATACATTCCAGAAGCAAAGCGGATCCAGTTCAAGATATTCATCAGGCCTGCTATCAAAGCGCTTGTATAATGTATTCACATAAATCGGATGCCAAATGTTGTAGAGCAACGTTAGAAATGCTAACTGAATGATATACATACATAAATAAATAAAATTTGGTGAAACTGATTTCGACTGTTATCTTTAAACTTTCCAACTTACAAAAATAATCAGAAAATCAACACAATTCCATAATAATCGTACATAATTCGAAAAGCCCAGCGATTTAATTTCGCCTATCTCCACTATTAGATAATAAATTATGAATAGATAAAATATAATGCCTATACACATTATAAAATATCCATCATGGCGAAAAATCGAACCCAATTTAACCGACTGTATGCTGTACCAGGGAAATAGACCGCCAGTTGATGGCATTTCGCCAATGAGTCTGTAAAGAAGAGAAAATAAATATATATAGAAAGAAAGAATATACATACAGATGTATGTATGTATGTGTGTATGAGAACTTAATAAGCATAACCAGGACGGACATAAGAGCCCTGCCACAAGGCCAGTATTTATAGCGATACTAGATCGCGAACCGTATGGCTGGATTGATGAAGCGTTCATCAAATCCATCACGATCCATCAATATTACATGCTAGACTTTCAATACCTTAATACCGCGATCACGTCAATAATAACTGACCGCGTGATAGCGTCCAAGGTCAAACATACTTAGTAAGTGTCACTTACTTAATATTATTCACTAGAAGATTATTTGGATTGAAAAGCGTAAATTGTACCAAAATTACACGTGAAGCACGGTCAAGCCAATTACTCTTCTTCAACTCTGACAAAATTTTTCTATTCTCCTCGTAATTGTAAGTCAAGTTCTTTACAAAACCGCCACTCGAATATGAATCGATATCAGCCCATAACCAATAAGCGCCTAATTCACTCAACTTCTTATAATAGGAACTAAAGAGATTTTGAATTGATTGAAAATGAAATTATTCTGTAACATTTGACAAAAAAAAGGTTATTGCTTGCCCTTACCCCTTGTACTCTTGCGAAGTATCCTCATTACCGATTGTAGAATCTGCATAGCATGTGGCGAAATATCTGCCGAATACATCGTGCACATCACACGTGCCATTTCGCACGCGTATCTGACGCAAGCGTGGTGGTCCGAGGAGCACATTTTGTCCCATAAACATTAATTTGTCGTCAGCGGCGCGCTTCTTTCGTCGATTTAGTGGCTCTTTCTTCTTCGCCGCATTATTTGGAGCAGTAGGAACTTTGAGTGCTTTATCGTGAATACTATTGTTAACAGAATCATCAGCGTCATTGTGAATATCCGCATAGACACTATTGTGAACATTATGTAGATCACTAAGGAATTTCTCCTCCAAAAATGTCCACATATCCCATGTGGTGGCTAATTCCATAAATTTGAGGTTGGCTGCGTATGCCGGCGTTTCTATTTCGCGCACAACAAAAATGTGTTCGACGCCTCCATTGAAAAATAACATGGAACTGTTTCGTGATGATGTGGCCACTGTGCAGGATAATCGAGTTTAGAAGAAGATGTTTCCTCCAGCTTATCTATGTATATATGTATGTACATATGTATTTAAGTACTCACCAATCAGCGTTACAATTAGAAAACAAACGTAGATACAAAGCTCAATTACAGCTGAGCGTGCCGCAGCCTCGTTTTCATATTTGATGTTATGTGACTTGGTGAGCGCCATTTTTTGTTTGAAAAAAAATTGTTTTATTGTTCAATAAAAAGTATTTCAAAAATTTTCAGCAAAATGTCATTTTGAAAAATATGCGTGTGTATTTTAAAAGCGTATGTCGAAAAGTATAAAAAGTCAAACATAATTTAAAAAGGAATTCGCCGCAATGAAGGGTTGCATTTGAAGACATTTACTCATAATATTATAGGTATGATAGATAGTGCTGTTTGTCTCATAAATACACAGCTTTTAAACCATGCTAAGAAATCGAAAGTGATTTAAGATATTCATCGAAGGTATTAACTATCGGACAACCCACAACAACATTTTGACAGTTCTACCATCTTGTCATCCATAACATATCAGCGGCTATTTTTTTCTATGGAAGTATCATGTAGCGAAATAATCTCACTTTTTATACTTAGCTGATTCGCTACCAAGAATTATCTAAAGAAGGATATCGCAGTAGATAAGCTGATTGGAATTGTGTATGTATATTAAAAGGGTGAATGTCAGACAAAACGAATTGGCAAAAATTTTTCCTTGATATTCATTTCTCTTCTCTTTCGACTTTGACATTTTTAAAGAAAACACACACATAAAAACGGAAGTAATATAACCTCTATTTGTATAAGCCTTGTTCGCTACCGAGCTATCAAACCGTACGGTCGCATTTTTTCGTTTGTGCATATACATATATACACTCGCTGAACAACCGCTCGTTACTTTACAAAGCTGTGAATAATATTCCGTTATTTTTTCAGTATTTCTTGTATTTGCATATTACGCTATAATTAAATTTGCAAATTAATTGAATAAAATCACATCTATCAAAATGCCCCCAGGGGCCACCAAGCTGGGGGATAATAGGTTTGCCCTATTATCTCCATCCCCAAAAACGAAGAGAAAAAAGCCAACGCCAATAACACTCGATATTTTCCCGGAACTACCAACAACAAAAAAGGACGTTCCCAAATACCTCATCATGAAATCTCAAGATCGAAAAAAACCAGTTGCTTCAACACATTGCTTCGCCGTTAACAAAGGTATTCAAGCCATAAGTAAAGAGGTAAATAAAGTTTCAAGTCTTAGAGATGGCAGCCTACTCCTCCTCGTAAAAAATCAAAAAATTGCTGATAGATTTTTATCCACAAAAAATATTCCTGGTTTTGGTGGAGTTGAAATTTCTTTACATGGATCTCTAAACTCCGTCAAGGGTACAATCTACGCCCCATTTATCTGCCAAATACCTGACGAAGAAATAATAGAAGGACTCAAAGATGAAGGCGTTATTGCTGTACATAAGTTTACTAAATTAAGCAATAATTCTCGTATTACAACAGGTGCTTTGTTACTTACGTTTGACAAATATACACTACCTAATCGCATTGAAGTAGCCTGGCATACCCTCGATTTCCGTCCCTATTATCCCAATCCCATGCGTTGTAAGTGTTGTCAGCTATTAGGTCACACCACCAAACGTTGTAACGGAACTCCCTCCTGCGTAATCTGCAACCTTCCCCCAAACCACTCCTCTCCCGCTCAATGCTCCAGAGTAAAATGTGCCAACTGTGATGGTGATCACCCCTCATCTTCTAACGCTTGTCCAAAATTCATTCAATCTAAAGAAATCCTCAAGATTAAAACTATACACAAATGTTCAATGCGCGAAGCTACTAGCCTTCACAAATCCTCCCACCCAACCACCACTATAACCTCTACTTTTTCCACTGTTACTGCATCTAACAACAATTTCTCTAAATCAAATAGTACCTCTTCAAACATAGAAAAAAACTCTAACAAAATATTACCTGTTAATAAAATAAATTTTACAACACCAACAAATAACACCAACAGCACATCATCCTTCTCTACCATTATGGTTGACAAAGACTTTACCCAAACGCCCTCCCCCTCGTTCTCCTCCCTTAACAATTCTCCCTCGCCGCCATTCTCTCCTCTCTCCATCAACTCAACACCTACCCCTTCCCTCCCAATATCCTCTTCACCCCAAAACCTTGTACCCTCCCCCCTCTCACCAACCTTTCTCCACCCACCAAAAATCCATACATAATTTTCTTTTTATATAAATTAATCTTATTTTACCTCCTTTATACCAACACAATTTTTTTTTCTCTTTCCTTTCCCTTTCAATGATTACAATCATTCAGTGGAATATTAACGGTTACTTAAATAATTATTTTGAACTTGAAATATTAATCAAAACCCATAATCCCTCCATTATCTTATTAAATGAAACGCATTTACCAACTAATGTATCAGCCCATACTCCTAAAGCATATATTGGTCATTTTTTCAACTTACCTTCCAATACCACTAGCAAACAAGGTATCGCCATATTAATTAAAAGATACATACCCTACGACGATCTCCCAACACCTGCATCAAATATTGCATCTCTATCAATAGAAATTTCCTCTCCCAACAAATTCGTAATAATCTGCGCCTATTCTCCCCACAGCCAAAATGTTTCTTTATTAGATATTTCTAACCTCTTTCCTTCTCACTCTACCCCCTTTTTACTTGCTGGTGACTTAAACGCCTGGAGTCCCCTTTGGGGCTCCTCCTCAACCAATTTTAAAGGCCGCCTAATTGAGGATTATATACTTAGTGCTAGCTGTATTGTGCTTAATGATGGTTCCCCTACCCACTTCTCCACTCATTCCACGTTCACTCATATTGACCTCACTCTTTGTTCCCCTTCCCTATCCCCAAAAATAGACTGGTGTTGCCTAAATATCCTCTCTGGTAGTGACCATTACCCTATCAAAATTAAGATATCTTCGTTAAATTCTCCCATCTTCAAACCCAGAATATTTTTTAAAACTGACTTAGCTGACTGGCCCCAATTTCAAAATCAATGCATATTAAACTCTGATAATCTTCCTCCCTCTAACAATATTTCTCAAGAAACTTCTAGAATAACTAAGATTATAAGATCTGCTGCTAACCAATCCATTCCCCAAACATCTTCCAAACCCCGCAAAAGTAACCCTCCATGGTGGAATAGTGAACTATCAAATCTCAGACTAAAGAAACAACACGCGTGGCACCAATTCAAACATAATCGCTCCACGTCTAATCTAGTAGATTATAAGAAAGCAAATGCCCTTTTCAGGAAAAAAGCCAAAGCAGCCAAAACCAAATCGTTTCAGTCTTTCACCAGCAACATTAACTCTTCCTCCGATCCCAAACAAATATGGGCAAACATAAAACGTCTAGCTGGTAACCCATCTTCTACACTCATCAGTTCCCTTAACACTCAACAAGGCAATCTAATATATCCAAAGGATATAGCTCTAGAACTTGCCAAGCATTTTTCCTACTCCTCTTCTCATGTCAATTTCCCTTCTTAATTTTCTGATAATAAACGCTCTCTACTCTCACATAACTATCTAACACCCTCTCCCTTTTCTCAATCAGCCAAATATCTTGACTCAGACCTAACCCTATTCGAACTCCACAATGCACTATCTGCTGTCAAAGGAAAAACACCTGGTATAGATAAAATATCCTATCCCATTATAAAAAATCTCCCTCCTGTTATCTTAACCCGCCTCCTTGCCCTTTACAACAACATCTTTAAAACGGCCTCTTTCCCCCAAATCTGGAAAACTAGCGCAATTATTCCTATCCTAAAACCCAACAAACCTTCCGGCGAAGTCACCAGTTATCGTCCTATTTCCCTTCTTCCATGCCTAGGTAAACTATTAGAGAAAATTATTGCAACCAGACTTTCCTGGTTCCTTAATTTTAATAACCTTATACATCCAAGTCAGGTCGCTTTTAAAAAAGGCCAAAGCACCCTCGACGCCCTCTTACACCTCGATCATTACATTTCTGACGCTTTGTCCAACAAAAACCACGCCTCACTCCTTTCCCTTGACTTCGAGAAAGCTTTTGACCGAATTGGTATACATATAGTCTTAAGACAACTTATTAAATGGAAAGTCGGTCCTCTAATATTCAATTTTTTAAATCCTTTCTTTCTAATAGAAAAAATACTGTCCTAATCTCTAATACATCCTCTCCCATTCTTCCCCTTGAAAATGGCACTCCCCAAGGATCCCCACTCTCGGTCATTCTATTTACCATAGCCTTTGACGAAATTAGCTCTATCCTTTCAAATTTCCCTAATATCCAACATCAATTATATGCTGACGATCTTCTTTTATTTTCCAAATCTTCTGATCTCATTTCGGTATCCTCTACGTTTGACACAATCCTATGCCAATTATCCTCATGGTCCTGTTCTTCAGGCTCTTCAATTTCTTACTCTAAGTCTAAGTTATTACACATTTGTAAAAAACGAAATTGTCAATTCCCTTCTATCTCATTCAACAATGTAAATATCCCATGTTCACCTACTTTTAAATTTCTTGGATTAATAATAGATAGTAGATATACATTTAAACAACATTGTCAATACCTTAGAAATAGACTCTTTAAAAATTCAAATATAATTAAGTATTTATCATGCAAGCGCTCGTTCATAGGCCCGGAGCTTCTCATCAACGTCGTTCACTTATATAATATAATCAATCAACTATGCTCTGAAAATATATGGCAATCATTCCAAAAATAATATAAAACTTCTTGCTGCTCCATATCACTCAACTATTAGAAGATTGTTACGTGCCTTTCCGACATCAGCAATCAAGAACATATTAGCAGAGTCCGGTTTACCCTCTCTTACCGATAACACAATGGATAGCATCTCCAAGCTATATCCCAAGATAATTCTCAGCTCCAATCAAGTCTTACGGAAATCTTTTAATTCAGCCACATCCCGAAACCGTACACCAAAAATTCAATCTGCTATATATAGATGCGCAAACTTCGCCAAAGCCAACAATATGCCGTTGAAAATATCACAATTTCGCAAAATTCGTCATCCTCCATGGTTAATCCCAAAAACATGCTTTATTAATAACCTTACCCGCCTACCGAAGAACATCACACCAAGGGAGGTTTATAACTCACAATTCAATGAAATCATGGCTAAATATAAACAAGAACATTGGAAATTCGTCTTCACTGACGGATCCAAAACTGCACAAACATCTTTTGCTGTTGTTACCGAAAAAGGTGAAACAATTTCACATGGATTACTCTTTCCATTTTGCTCGATATTTACTGCTGAAACCACCGCTATTTACAATGCACTTCAATATGCTACAAAAAACTCTGGAAAATACACTATATGCACAGACAGTTTGTCCAGCTTCCAAGCCATCCAAAATCCCAACAATTCCACAAATATAATTGCAACAATCAGAGATTCTCTCATTTCATACTCCGGGAAAATAAAAATTATGTGGCTGCCAGGTCATACCGGAATAACTGGCAATGATCATGCTGACAGATTAGCTAAAGATACTATGACCATCCCTACGCTCACGAGCTTATTCTTCACAAAACCAGATATATATTGTTTTATTAAACGAAAAAGGCATTCATTGTTAGCACTCGACTGGATACATTATAATCATCAATACTCCACATTTAACCCTACCAGGATCAAACCTCATTATCCGTCATCTATACCCACAAACATCATTACGCAGTATATACGTCTTCGAATTGGACACACCATCCTAACACACTCCCACCTTCTCGATACAACCAGAACCAATTGCTGTCCTTTTTGTAATACAGCAGCAACTGTTATTCATCTTATGGAATTCTGCCCAGGACTTGAAGAAAAAAGGCAAGCTTTCTTTACCGATGTCAGTCACATCTCTCTTCTCTCCAATACAAATCAGAACAATATTAAAACGGTATATGGATTTCTTAAAGAATCTGATTTACTCCGTAGAATTTGATACAAAAAACATTGATTTACCGGACAGCCGATATCCTATGAAGCTAGCGCTGCATTATCTAGTAGTTTATACATATGTATGTTATTTACATTTTATAAGCTTTTATATATAAAAAAAAAAAAAAGAAATATACTCAGCTGTACTAGTACACAGAGTATTATAGTTTTAATCACATAACGGTGGATTGTAACAGAATGAAATAATCGAGATAGATATAGACTTATATATATCAAAATGATCAGGGTGAAAAGAGAAATCGATTGAGCCATGTCCGTCCGTCCGTCCGTCTGTCCGTCCGTCCGTCTGTAAACACTCTAACTCGCGCAAAAATTGAGATATTTTGATGAAATTTGAAATGCAAGTTGGTATCGAGACTGGGACGGTTGGTATTGAAAATGTGCGAAATCGGACCATGACCACGCCCACTTTTCCTATATAGATCAAATTTTACCCACGTATTTAGCTCAGGCCCCTAGGAAGAAATTTGATGAAATTTTGGAAAATGGGCGATGCCATGCCCACTTATTAAGGGGCAAAGATTGAAAGTTTTATGAGTCACAACTCAGGAACCGTTAAAGATATATCGATGAAATTTGGTACGCGTGATATACTTACTTAGTCAAATGTTTGGACGAAAAATTGCCAAAATCGGTTGACGACCACGCCCACTTTTATATATGTGAACTATAAAGGGGCCTAATAAAAACATTTTAAGCGATATCTCTGTCAAATATAAAGATCTATCACTGAAATTTTGTGGTAGGAGTCCGACTGCTGACATAAAACGAAAAACACAAAAGTTTTGGAAAATGGGCGTGGCACCGCCTCTTTTTAGAAGCAGGAATATACGAGATTTCTGAGCCCAAAACTCGACAAATAATTTAAATATAATGACGAAACTTGGTGTGTACACTTTTATAACTTGTTTTAATAGACGCGAAAAAATTTATTGAAATCGGTTTATGACCACACCTACTTTTTAACAAAGATATTTCTGGAACACCCTTTGGGAATTTGTAACGTGACATCTTTGTAACTAGAAGTCATAAAGGAATGAAATTTAGCACAAAGAATAATATTCATATGCTTAGTTGGATGACTGATAAAAATTTTGAAAATGGGCGTGGCTACGCCTATTTTATGCAGCACTCGCTTTGTATAAATCACACCGTATTTCTCTCAAACGCAAACAAACAATGAAAGCACACAGCTGAGTATCTAATGTTCGATTCCACTCGAACTTAGGCTTCCTTACTTGTTTATATTAAATTTAAGTTAACAAAACCACAGAACTAACTTTTGAAATTTATATTTTTTTAGTATGTGTATCGATGTTAGTAATTCTAGCCCTCACTGGTCGATGCATCGCGCCGAATTGGTCGCCTACGTCGACGCGGCGCAACTCTACGCATTGTGCGATCAACATCTGCCACCAGCTGTTCGATAACATCCTCCAATGCAGCAATACGTGATGTTAAACTGCAATAAAAAAGAATTAACGATATTAAATTTAATTTTAATATGAATATGAAAGCATCATTACCGGCTGACTGCTGCAGTATCTGCATATTGTGTTCTAGTTGGCTCGCCAAAGCTTAAAAAAAATTTTGAATATAATTTTTTCATATAAAATGGAAAAAACGCAAAATTTTTTCTGAACTTACTCTAGCACGTCATCACCCCAGCTAACGCGCGCGGCATCTGGAGGTTGCTCAACAGCTGGCCCGCCAAAGCTTTGAAATTTTCATGGAAAAGTTAATGATAGGGATTTATCACTTGCCACAAACTAAGCGGCGTAAATTTAGATTCGATCAACTTACTCAAGTGTATCATCACGCCGAGCTGGCGGTGGTGGTGGTTGGGTTTGTTTTGCCGCAGCGCCAACTTCTTCGTCCTGAGGCGGCTTTATTCGACAACACTTCGGACAATATGTATGCAATAATCTACGTAGATAAATTAGCAGATAATTACGGCCACCTCTTAATTCACTCTTCACCGCCGTGTAAGTATCATTAATGATCGCTAAGAACATGTTCTAAAGTGTGTAATGATTAAAAAAAAGATTATAATGAAATTTTCTAAAATTAAATTTTAAATAAAACTATTTTCATTACCAAGAGTATAAAGAACACCAAAAGTATGTAAGTTAGAAAGTAGAGAGGACCCATAATTCGATTGGAGTCTTCGAGGTTCACATAATTAAAATCACCAAAAATCATGCGTATCATCGTCAGTAACGACTCAAGAAAGTTTCGAAACTCCAACAGTTCATTGCCGAAGAGCAACAGACCCAATTGGGCATAAGCAAGAAACACAATGCCAAACATAACGCTGAAGCCCAAAAGATCGCGAAAGCACTGTAAGGAGAAGAAGAAAATTGTATAAGAAAAACTAAACCGAAAATACATTTGAATCGAAATATACCGTATTCACTGTGGCGCTAAACTGTCGCATTGCTTTATTGCAATTAATAAATTTAAATATTTTAATGCACACCCAAAATGCGCACATGCCCATCGTATTGCGATAGCATACATTCCAGAAGCAAAGCGGATCCAGTTCAAGATATTCATCAGGCCTGCTATCAAAGCGCTTGTATAATGTATTCACATAAATCGGATGCCAAATGTTGTAGAGCAACGTTAGAAATGCTAACTGAATGATATACATACATAAATAAATAAAATTTGGTGAAACTGATTTCAACTGTTATCTTGAAACTTTCCAACTTACAGAAACAATCAGAAGATCAACACAATTCCAAAATAATCGGTCATAATTCGAAAAGCCCAGCGATTTAATTTCGCCTATCTCCACTATTAGATAATAAATTATGAATAGATAAAATATAATGCCTATACACATTATAAAATATCCATCATGGCGAAAAATCGAACCCAATTTAACCGACTGTATGCTGACCCAGGGAAATAGGCCGCCAGTTGATGGCATTTCGCCAATGAGTCTGTAAAAAAGAGAAAATAACTATATATAAAAAGCATATATATAATACTTCTATATTGCTACTATTCAATTGTTTTGTTGGTCAAACTTCACAGTAACGATATACTGTAAGAAAGGGAAGCAAGATTCCATGGGCGTCGTTAAACATTTCTTTTCAAAGACAAGGGGGCTGCAGAAAAATTTGATAATATGAAGTACATAGGTACTTTATTTAACAAAGATATTCAGATAATTTTATTTGAAAACTAGATTTCAACAATTGGGCATGAGTTCAAAAAAGTATCAACTTCGTATAGAAGTAGGAACATATTGAATTATTGGCAAATTTTATTTTTGGCACAAGTGCCGCTTAGGCGGTTAGCAATTTCACCTAGGCGGTTATAAAATTTAAACGACGATATATATATTGTGACTTTATTTAATTTACGAAAATATAAATTATCTGCCTTATTTTTAGCATGTAGTTATGCATATGTCGTATATCGCTTACTATAGTCTTACATATCTGAGTCCCTCTGTAGTCATACTTAGGCTGTGTGCCAATCGGTAACATTTTTCTCTATGGGAAATGAGGTAGAAAATTTTACCATGTTGAGAAAAAAAACACAATTTTGCTGTGCCAAACGGAATAGAAAATTTTGACAGTTACCAAGATAAACTTTTGGGCGAAAACGGACAACGATACAATTTTAAAACGTAAAATGAATATAATTGTTGATGGCAATATTGATGGATACAGAAGAAATCCCTGCAAGAACTGTGCAGGTCATTTGGCCGGTCATATGACCGGCAGGCATGACCAAAAGTTTTGGGATATTTCCTATCACATTCTTAAGGGCATCGGTAACTTTTGTGACCGTTTCATTCATCACGTTCCCGTATGTGTATTTTCAAATTCCATTCTATCCTTATCTATCTCATTGGTTTTGAACTTGGCTAGAAACACATACGAGTGCAAATGTGTTGGTAATATTATATTTTTGTAATAGTGTTAGTAATTCGGTCACACAATTCTAGCAGGGAATGTATTCATCTAATGATCTGATGTTATTTTGTTTTTAAATATTTGTGTTACTTGTGTATGTATGTAATTACAAAATGTCAAAATTTTACCTAGCCTATTGAACTAGGTAAAATTATGACACTAGAATTCACCACGAATACTGCCAAAATTTTACTCCCTTATGTCAAAATTTAATTTTTTCTATCGATTGGCACACAGCCTTAATCGAGTAATACCCCTGCTAGAATTGTGTGACCGAAAGTACTAACACTATTACAAAAATATAATATTACCAACACATTTGCACTCGTATGTGTTCTAGCCAAGTTCAAAACCAATGAGATAGATAAGGATAGAATGGAATTTGAAAATACACCCTGCTAGAATTGTGTGACCGAAAGTACTAACACTATTACAAAAAATAATATTACCAACACATTTGCACTCGTATGTGTTTCTAGCCAAGTTCCAAACCAATGAGATAGATAAGGATAGAATGGAATTTGAAAATACACATACGGGAACGTGAAGAATGAAACGGTCACAAAAGTTCCCGATGCCCTTAAGAATGTGATAGGAAATATCCCAAAACTTTTGGTCATGCCTGCCGGTCATATGACCGGTCAAATGACCTGCACAGTTCTTGCAGGGCACATACGGGAACGTGATGAATGAAACGGTCACAAAAGTTACCGATGCCCTTAAGAATGTGATAGGAAATATCCCAAAACTTTTGGTCATGCCTGCCGGTCATATGACCGGTCAAATGACCTGCACAGTTCTTGCAGGGACTGTATTTATTTTCATTATTCCTTTTTCTACTTTACATTCTGCATGCTTTGTTCATATGCTATATGCCACTCGTTTCGTTCTTAATAAATTTGTAAAGTAAATGTGTTTTGCAATCAAAGTAGGCTTGGCTTATGTACATTATCTCGTTCCTATTCTATTTTGTTTCTATATTGCTGAGAGCGAGGTAGAGAAAATAAACTCTATCGAGTATGGCCCCTGAATGTGTATGTGTATTTGTGAGTTGATTTGAAGTTGTACGAGTATATAGAATATGTGAAAATTATGAAACATTAGAGTTACATAGGAATTGAATTGCATCATCCAATTCATTATATATTTGGCAACCAAACAAGATACACGGCAAAAAAAAGATTCAAGGGACTTACTGCGCTTAAAAAAAATGGAAAATAACCAAAGTCATGATGGCGCATATGAGGCTTTCCCCGACATCAGAAGCGGGACCGGCTTCGCCTACAGAAATTTGGCGTACTATACTAGAATCGCAAAATCGTAATTTTTTACAGTTGATAAAGGCCATGCAAAATCAAGGAATTAATTCGCAGGAAACAAAAGCTATTTCTTTCCCAAAATTCAATCCAGATAGTGCAGGAGCTAACGCTGCCGCTTGGTGCGCTACGGTTGACATGATTGTGTGTGAATATCCTCTTCAAGGCAGTGCTCTAATTATAGCCCTTAGTAAGTCGTTAGAGGGAACCGCTTCACAGTGGTTGTCTCAAATATGCTATGCTGGTATGACATGGTTACAATTTAAAGAGTTATTTATTCAACGATTTGAAGGAGTCGAGACTTCGGCTGCTACTTTAATTAACATTTTCAATGGCCGTCCAAAAGACGGTGAGTGCCTTTCTGTGTATGGTAGTCGTCTTGTTACATCATTGATGTCAAAATGGAAAATGTCGAATGTTGAAGAAATCGCTGTATCAGTAGTTCTTGCTCATACAACACAATTTGATAATAGATTGCAACGTCTGTTATTTACAACAAACATTAAAACGAGAAATGAATTACAACAAGAATTAAAAGCATTTGCATTTGGTAAGAAAAGAGAACATTTTGCTCCGGATCATTCAACATGGTCAGAAAATAAAAAGCTTAAATTGCAACCGTATGTAAAATGTCACTTTTGTGGCAAACAAGGTCATAAAATGGCAGACTGCCGTTTAAAGAAAGACAAATCCAAAATTCCATCTCAGCCTAACAAGTTACCTAGCAGCACAGTAACGGAAAGGGATCGTCCATCGCTTACTTGTTTTAAATGCAGGGAAGTGGGTCATATTGCTTCAAAATGCCCAGGAAACAGCAGCTCTTCATCAAGCAATAAACCTAATACTTATGTGAAGCGTGTTGATCTTTGTTCTGTATCCGAACCGAAAGGTGTGTTGTATCAGTCTGGTGAGTCCATCATATTTTGTTTTGATTCGGGTGCTGAATGCTCACTTGTAAAAGAAGCGATAATAGGGAAACTCAGTGGAAAACGAATTAATAATACAGTAGTGTTAAAAGGCATCGGTAATTCTTCTGTGTGTAGTACTCTTCAAATTTTGTCGGATATTAAAATTAATGAATATTCATTGGAAATTCTGTTTCACGTTGTTTCGGATAATTGTTTAAAATATGATGTGATGATTGGTCGTGAGATTCTCAGCCAGGGTTTTGGAGTGGTAATCACGCGCGACAAATTTGATATTTTTAAAGAAAGACTTGTAAATGTTTGTTCAGTTGAAGAAAATAAATTTGACTCAAATTCTATTGATACTGATTTAACTGATAATGATAAACAACAATTAATGGAAATTTTAAAAGATTATTCTGATTATTTTATTAATGGAATACCTCGAACTCGTGTTACCACTGGTCAGCTGGAAATACGTTTAATGGACCCAAATAAAACTGTGCAAAGGCGCCCTTATAGACTAAGTTCGGAAGAAAAGACGATTGTTAGGGATAAAATCAGGGATTTGATGGAATCAAAAATTATTCGCCCAAGTTGCTCACCGTTTGCCAGTCCTATGTTACTAGTTAAGAAGAAAAATGGCACTGATCGTTTGTGTGTGGATTATCGTGAACTGAATGCAAATACAGTTTCAGACAAATATCCATTGCCACTCATATCAGACCAGATTGCTAGATTGCGTGGAGCAAAATATTTTACGTGTATGGATATGGCGAGTGGATTCCATCAAATCCCAATACATCCAAATTCTATTGAGCGAACGGCGTTTGTGACTCCTGAAGGCCAGTTTGAGTTTCTAACTATGCCCTTCGGTCTAAAGAACGCTCCATCTGTTTTTCAGCGCGCTGTTATGAAAGCTTTGGGGGAATTGGCTCATTCATATGTCGTGGTTTATATGGATGATATAATGATTATAGCAACAACAAAAGAAGAAGCGTTTGAGAGATTAAGGGTCGTTCTTAATGCGTTAACAAAATCTGGATTTTCATTTAATATAACGAAATGTTCCTTCCTTAAAACTAGTGTTGAGTACCTTGGGTACGAAGTTAAAGAAGGGGAAATTCGACCTAATCCACGGAAAATTCAAGCCTTAACGGCACTGCCGCCGCCTCAATCCGTGACGCAGTTAAGACAGTTTATAGGTTTGGCATCTTATTTTCGACAATTTGTGCCCAAATTTTCTCAAATGATGAAATCTCTTTATCTACTTACTTCTAATAAAAATAAATTTACATGGAAATCTGAGCATGAACAGATCAGACAAAAAATAATTTCAATACTAACAAATAACCCGGTGTTGGTAATTTTTGATCCGCAATACCCGATAGAATTGCATACGGATGCTAGTTCTGATGGGTATGGTGCAATTCTGTTGCATAAAATTGATAATAAACCCCATGTAATAGAATATTACAGCAAAAGAACATCGCCGTCAGAGTCTAGGTACCATTCATACGAATTGGAGACACTAGCTGTTTTTAATTCTATTAAACATTTCCGACACTATTTGCAATGTCGTAAATTTGTGGTATATACCGATTGTAATTCACTAAAGGCATCGCGTACAAAAATCGATTTGACGCCAAGAGTGCATCGTTGGTGGGCGTATTTGCAATCATTCGATTTTGATGTTGCATATAGAGAAGGAAAAAGAATGGCCCATGCAGATTTCTTTTCCCGTAACCCACTTCCATTAGAATCTAAACTCTCTAATAAAATCACAGAAATGCATGTAAATTTGGCTGAAATTTCAGATAATTGGCTCTTAGCTGAACAGCAGCGGGACCAAGAAATAGCCACTATTGTTTCCAAACTACAGAATAATGAATTATCAGAAGATGTTGCAAGAACATACGAATTACGGGCGGGAACTCTTTATCGAAAAATTCAAAGAAATGGAAAAACAAAGTGTTTACCTATTGTTCCAAGGTCCTTCAGGTGGTCTGTAATCAACCATGTTCACGAATCCATAATGCATCTTGGTTATACGAAAACGCTCGATAAAGTTTATAACTATTATTGTTTTGACAATATGTCCAAATATGTTCGTAAATTCGTTGATAACTGTATTACCTGTAAGTTATCTAAGCCACCTTCAGGTAAAATTCAAGCTGAACTCCATCCAATCCCTAAAGTGGATATACCATGGCATACTGTCCATATTGACATAACTGGAAAATTAAGTGGTAAAAATGATCTTAAAGAGTACGTCATAGTCCAGATTGATGCTTTCACTAAGTTTGTTTATTTATATCACACCGTAAATATAGATGCTGAAAATTGTATTAAAGCGTCAAAGTCCTTAATATCACTGTTCGGTGTTCCATCGCGTATAATAGCGGATCAGGGTAGATGTTTCGCTGGTAAAAGTTTTCGAGAGTTTTGTTCTTCGCAAAAAATAGATTTGCACTTAATTGCTACTGGCGCAAGTCGGGCCAATGGGCAAGTTGAGCGGGTCATGAGCACTCTGAAAAATTTAATGACGGCTGTTGAAACTAGTCAGCGTTCGTGGCAAGATGCCCTTCATGAAATACAACTGGCTTTGAATTCTACGGCTAATCAAGTAACTAAGGCAAGTCCTTTGGAGATGTTAATAGGGAAAGAAGCAAGACCATTTGGTTTAATACCGATTAATGAAGAGGAAAGTAGGGTTGACATTTGTGATGTAAGAGCTCGAGCTGTTGAAAATATTAAAAACAGCGCTTGCTATAATAAATTAAGATTTGACAAAAATAAAGCTAAAATTGTTAAACATAAGCTAGGAGACTATGTTTTGCTCAAGAACGAAGAAAGACATCAAACTAAGTTAGACCCTAAATTCAGAGGTCCATTTGTAGTGACAGAGGTTTTAGATGGGGACAGGTATGTCCTGAAATCGTTGACAAATAAGAGAACCTACAAATATGCGCATGAGAATTTGAGAAAAATGCCAGATGGGCAAGACTCTAAAGAGTTTGAAATAATTAATGAAGATGGTACCAAAGGAGATGTTGTTGACAAAGATATAAATAAAAGTACAAATGAAATAGATATCCTTGAAGTGTAAAGGCTGTAGATCATACCATTGTGACTATAATGCAAGCACAAGTGCAAACATAATAGTTTGATCATGGCGTGTGGCGTGTTTAGTGCAATGGTACTGATTTAAGTGTGGTGCATATGAAGCATATGTACGGTAGCGTTCTAAGTTGTAACAAAAGTCTTGTTGTGGAAATGAGTTGTTTATTTAAAATATAAATTTTGAAAATTTGTATTTGATCTGTCACGCGAATGGGGTTCTGAATGAAGATACTAATATATTAACTTAAAGATATTGTTATGATTATTATTATTATAATAAATTTGTGTAATGACTGTAACAACTTAAAATGTGTGAATTCTTATTTTTTTAGACACACCCGAGGACGTGTGATTATCAGGAAGGCCGTGTCGTATATCGCTTACTATAGTCTTACATATCTGAGTCCCTCTGTAGTCATACTTAATCGAGTAATACTGTATTTATTTTCATTATTCCTTTTTCTACTTTACATTCTGCATGCTTTGTTCATATGCTATATGCCACTCGTTTCGTTCTTAATAAATTTGTAAAGTAAATGTGTTTTGCAATCAAAGTAGGCTTGGCTTATGTACATTATCTCGTTCCTATTCTATTTTGTTTCTATATTGCTGAGAGCGAGGTAGAGAAAATAAACTCTATCGAGTATGGCCCCTGAATGTGTATGTGTATTTGTGAGTTGATTTGAAGTTGTACGAGTATATAGAATATGTGAAAATTATGAAACATTAGAGTTACATAGGAATTGAATTGCATCATCCAATTCATTATATATTTGGCAACCAAACAAGATACACGGCAAAAAAAAGATTCAAGGGACTTACTGCGCTTAAAAAAAAAATGGAAAATAACCAAAGTCATGATGGCGCATATGAGGCTTCCCCGACACATACATAAGTTATTTGGTTGTGAACTACGTTGAAATAATAAATACATGTGTATAATTTTGTTTTCGAAAGATTGGCATTGTTTAATCTACTGCTTTGTGTTTTTAT
The DNA here is from genome assembly GCA_960531455.1 of Urophora cardui. Lineage (NCBI taxonomy): Eukaryota > Metazoa > Arthropoda > Insecta > Diptera > Tephritidae > Urophora > Urophora cardui. Next base: position 5,470,419 of record OY482672.1, on the reverse strand, counting down.
AACGATCATGAAAGTTTTATATGAAGGGAATAACGACCCCTTTTAATCCCCCTTCTGTTTTTTTGTAATGCTACTACAATTTTACAAATGTGTGTGTGACATATATTCACATATAAGACCTTTGCTTGTGTTGACGCATGCGCACAAATTACATATGTAGTCAGAAACGAGTTCACCGTGACCAGAACTGAAACACAATGGGCCGTATTAATAAAAACGAAGCAAATACTTGTACTCAAGTTTTAGAAATTTGACATCAATTTGTATGAACCAAATTTCAAAATTTGAGTAAAAGGTCGCAAATTTTAAGCAAAAGCAAATAATAATATAATACAATGGCGCTATTATAACTCTGACGAGTTTTATGGCCGAGCTTCTCTCCCAATTCGAGGTGTGCTCCTTTTTGTTTTTCCTACTAATTGGGTGGACCTACAGCTTTATGCCGGCTCCGAACGGCGAATGCATTTTTTTTGAGAAGCTTTTTCATGGCAGAAATACTCTCGGAGGGTATGTCGCCCACTGCCGAGAGGTGACCGCTGCTCTTAAAAACCCAATAATTGGATTTTTACTAATTAGAAAAATTTGTTTGGCTCGGACCGTGGTTTGAACCCGAGACCTCTGGCATAGCAGGCGAGCACTCTACCCACTGCACCACAGCGGCCCACTGCACCACAGCAAAAGCAAATGCTAAGCTTTTATTAATATGACCCATTGAGTAGATAGGTTGTTAGCAATATAGAAGTATTATATATATGATAAAAAGAAAGAATATACATACATATGTATGTATGTATGTGTGTATAAAAACTTAATAAGCATAACCAAGACGGACATAAGAGCCCTGCCACAAGGCCAGTATTTATCGCGATACTAGATCGCGAACCGTATGGCTGGATTGATGAAGCGTTCATCAAATCCCTCACGATCCATCAATATTACATGCTAGACTTTCAATACCTTAATACCGCGATCACGTCAATAATAACTGACCGCGTGATAGCGTCCAAGGTCAAACATACTTAGTAAGTGTCACTTACTTAATATTATTCACTAGAAGATTATTTGGATTGAAAAGCGTAAATTGTACCAAAATTACACGTGAAGCACGGTCAAGCCAATTACTCTTCTTCAACTCTGACAAAATTTTTCTATTCTCCTCGTAATTGTAAGTCAAGTTCTTTACAAAACCGCCACTCGAATATGAATCGATATCAGCCCATAACCAATAAGCGCCTAATTCACTCAACTTCTTATAATAGGAACTAAAGAGATTTTGAATTGATTGAAAATGAAATTATTCTGTAACATTTGACAAAAAAAAGGTTATTGCTTGCCCTTACCCCTTGTACTCTTGCGAAGTATCCTCATTACCGATTGTAGAATCTGCATAGCATGTGGCGAAATATCTGCCGAATACATCGTGCACATCACACGTGCCATTTCGCACGCGTATCTGACGCAAGCGTGGTGGTCCGAGGAGCACATTTTGTCCCATAAACATTAATTTGTCGTCAGCGGCGCGCTTCTTTCGTCGATTTAGTGGCTCTTTCTTCTTCGCCGCATTATTTGGACCAGTAGGAACTTTGAGTGCTTTATCGTGAATACTATTGTTAACAGAATCATCAGCGTCATTGTGAATATCCGCATAGACACTATTGTGAACATTATGTAGATCACTAAGGAATTTCTCCTCCAAAAATGTCCACATATCCCATGTGGTGGCTAAATCCATAAATCTGAGGTTGGCTGCGTGTGCCGGCGTATGCATTTCGCGCACAAGAAAAATTTTGGCAATGCCTGCATTGAAAAAGTACATGGAACTGCTGCGTGAAGATGTGGCCACTGTGCAGGATAATCGAGTTTAGAAGAAGTATATAGATGTTTCCTCCAGCTTATCTATGTAAGTACTCACCAATCAGCGTTACAATTAGAAAACAAACGTAGATGCAAAGCTCAATTAGAGCTGAGCGTGCCGCAGCCTCGTTTTCATATTTGATGTTATGTGACTTGGTGAGCGCCATTTTTTGTTTGAAAAAAATTCGTATTATTTTTCAGGGAGAGTTTTATGTTCAATAAAAAGTATTTCAAAAATTTTCAGCAAAATTTCATTTTGAAAAATATGTGTGTGTGTATTTTAAAAGCGTATGTCGAAAAGTATAAAAAGTAAAAATAATTTAAAAAAGGAATTCGCCGCAATGAAGGGTTGCATTTGAAGACATTTACTCATAATATTATAGGTATGATAGATAGTGCTGTTTGTCTCATAAATACACAGCTTTTAAACCATGCTAAGAAATCGAAAGTGATTTAAGATATTCATCGAAGGTATTATCTATCGGACAACCCACAACAACATTTTGACAGTTCTACCATCTTGTCATCCATAACATATCAGCGGCTATTTTATTTCTATGGAAGTATCATGTAGCGAAATAATCTCACATTTTTATACTCAGCTGTACTAGTACACAGAGTATTAGAGCCTATACACACTTGCGACTCAATCGATTTGGTCGAATTGGGCTGTTGTATTCACACTACGCCAACTATTTAGTCGAATCGGTGGCAGCTATTCAAACTAGAGACTAAATAGTCGGGTGATTGACAATGACATAGTGTTGCCAATGTTCACATTTTACACAGCAAATTTTACATTAGTGCTCTTCGTATAAAGTGATGAATTATTAATTTGCTTTTATCACTTTATCTGCATTATTACATGAAAGCACCTTCTTGTCATCTGTCAACGTGATTAATAAATAAAAATTAATAAAATAAACAAAAAGTGCATACATTGTTTGGCTTTCTTTCTTATTAAACTAGCAACTAGCTGTCAAGTAAATGAAAAGAGAAAAACGGAAGGAATTACGCTCATAAAGAACGAAACGAACAGAAGTACAAGAAACGGAAAAATAGTAGAAATTAGCCATTAATAATTTCCATGCAATTTCATTTTCATTATTTCTATTTTAAAATGCGATTAATGACATATTTGAAGAGAACAACAATATCAAGAAACACATGAAAACGGAAGTAAATATCCTTAGTTAGATAATTCTAGTTAATAAGAAACGAACCTTTTGTTTTTTTTTTTTAACATTTTGAAAATATTAATTGAAATATTCAATCTCTGCAATTTACCAAAAGTGAAATAAAAGTAGTGCTGTCAGCATGGCAACTCTTTCCACTACGAATATCACTGTTGTTGTTGTAGTCGTTCGACTAAATTGTCTCTAGTGTGAATACGTAGAAGGGCGCCTTGCTGATCAAGCAGTTGTCCAACTGTTTCAGTTGGAATGAAATTGGGCTGCAAATCCAACTGTTTCAGTTGTTCGACTAATTGAACGTAGTGTGAATGCTTCCATACATTCCCATGCAAATCAACATTCGACTAAATCGATTGAGTCGCAAGTGTGTATAGGCTCTTATAGTTTTAATCACATAACGGTGGATTGTAACAGAATGAAATAATCGAGATAGATATAGACTTATATATATCAAAATGATCAGGGTGAAAAGAGAAATCGATTGAGCCATGTCCGTCCGTCCGTCCGTCTGTCCGTCCGTCTGTCCGTCCGTCCGTCTGTAAACACTCTAACTCGCGCAAAAATTGAGATATTTTGATGAAATTTGAAATGCAAGTTGGTATCGGGACTGGGACGGTTGGTATTGAAAATGGGCGAAATCGGACCATGACCACGCCCACTTTTCATATATAGAAAAAATCGGAAATCTGGTATCTCAGTCACTATTAAAGCTAGAGTGATGAAATTTTACCCACGTATTTAGCTCATGCCCCTAGGAAGAAATTGCCAAAATCGGTTGACGATCACGCCCACTTTTATATATGTGAACTATAAAGGGGCCTAATAAAAACATTTTAAGCGATATCTCTGTCAAATATAAAGATCTATAACTGAAATTTTGTGGTAGGAGTTCGACTGCTGACATAAAACGAAAACCACAAAAGTTTTGGAAAATGGGCGTGGCACCGCCTCTTTTTAGAAGCAGGAATATACGAGATTTCTGAGCCCATAACTCGACAAAGAATTGAGATATTATGACGAAACTTGGTTTATACACTTTTATAACTTGTGTTAATAGACACGCAAAAATTTATTGAAATCGGTTTATGACCACACCTACTTTTTAACAAAGATATTTCTGGAACACCCTTTGGGAATTTGTAACGTGACATCTTTGTAACTAGAAGTCATAAAGGAATGAAATTTAGCACAAAGAATAATATTCATATGCTTAGTTGGATGACTGATAAAAATTTTGAAAATGGGCGTGGCTACGCCTATTTTATGCAGCACTCGCTTTATATAAATCACACCGTATTTCCCTCAAACGCAAACAAACAATGAAAGCACACAGCTGAGTATCTAATGTTCGATTCCACTTGAACTTAGGCTTCCTTACTTGTTAGTTTAAGAATTGGCCCTAATATATGGCCAATTCTCACTATCTACTTCATTAATATTTACTTCTCTCTCAACTCTCTCTCTTCACTTAAATTAACCACTGACCTTTCAAAAGAAGTAATTTCAATGCGAAACATCACGAGATTGGCTACTTAATAATGAAAATGTTAGTAGTACTAGTAATTATGAAAATGTAGTTTTTTTTTTAATCTTAATACAGTAAACATATATGTAACAAGTAGGGAAGCCTAAGTTCGAGTGGAATCGAAGATTAGATACTCTCAGCTGTATGCTTTCATTATTTGTTTGCGTTTGATGGAAACACGGTGTATTTTATATAAAGCGAGTGCCGCATAAAGTGGGTGTAGCCACGCCCATTTTCTAAACTTTTATCAGTCATCCAACTAAGCATATGAATATTATTCTTTGTGCAAAAATTCATTCCTTTATGACTTCTAGTTACAAAGATGTCACGTTACACATTCCCAAAGAGTGTTCCAGAAATATCTGTTAAAAAGTAGGCGTGGTCATAAACCGATTTCAATAAATTTTTGCGTGTCTATTAAAACAAGTTATAAAAGTGCATAAACCAAGTTTCGTCATAATATCTCAATTATTTGTCGAGTTAAAGGCTAAGAAATCTCGTATATCCCTTTGTCCAAAAGGAGGCGGTGCCACGCCCATTTTCCAAAATTTGTCTATTTTATGTTTCCGGTCTATTGTGGAACTCATGTCACAAAATTTCAATGAATTATCTTTATATTTGACAAAGATATCGCTTAAAATGTTTTTATTAGGCCACTTTATAATACACATATATAAAAGTGGGCGTGGTCGTCAGCCGATTTTGGTAATTTTTCGTCCACACATTTGCCTAAGTAAATATATCATGCGTACCAAGTTTCATAGATATATCTCTAACGGTTTCTGAGTTATAGCTTATAAAACTTTCAATATTTGCCCCTTAATAAGTGGGTGTGGCACCGCCCATTTTCCAAAATTTTTGTATTTTTCGTTTTGTGTCCGCAGGTGGACTGCTACCATAAAATTTCAATGATATATCTTTATATTGGACAGAGATATCGCTTAAAATGTTTTTATTAGGTCACTTTATAATACCCATATATAAAAGTGGGCGTGGTCGTCAACCGATCTTAACTATTTTCCGTCGAAACGTTTGCCTAAGTAAGTAAATCACGCTTACCAAATTTCATCTATATATCTCCAATGGTTTCTGAGTTATGACATATAAAACTTTCCATGTTTGACCCTTAATAAGTGGGCGTGGCACCAAAACTTCATCAAATTTCTTCATAGGGGCCTGAGCTCAACACGTGGGTAAAATTTCATCACTCTAGCTTTAATAGTGACTGAGATACCAAATTTCCGATTTTTTCTATATAGGAAAAGTGGACGTGGTCATGGTCCGATTTCGCCTATTTTCAATACCAACCGTCCCAGTGTCGATGCCAACTTGCATTTCAAATTTCATCAAAATATCTCAATTTTTGCGCGAGTTAGAGTGTTTACAGACGGACGGACGGACAGACGGACGGACATGGCTCAATCGATTTCTCTTTTCACCCTGATCATTTTGATATATATATGTCTATATCTATCTCGATTATTTCATTCTGTCACAATCCACCGTTATGTGATTAAAACTATAATACTCTGTGTACTAGTACAGCTGAGTATAAAAATAAAGAAAAATCATAAAATCTTTTGCATTGCTTCACAACTTTTCTCTCTTTCACTCTCCCTTTACCACTCTTTCCCTCTGTATATCTATTGTGAATGCCCACTTATCGCCAATTCCAGCTGTAGAATAAGTTTTCATAAACTTTCCCCAGGCATTCGCCATTGTTGGCATCCTGCAAATGACATGGTTGCAGAGCAGGAGGTGGCATGAAAGAAAAGAAAATTGAAAAATCAAAAATGTATGATAAGCACAAAAGTTTAGCTGGACGTTTTTTTTTATTTTCTTAAGTTTCTTTTAAAGTTGGAATTCAAGCAAAAATATACAGCTATTTATAAATTCGCATTTATTTTCGCTTCCCTTTTGTGGTTATTCATGATTATCGGAAAAAGTTGCTAGAAAGTAAAATATGGCGTATGTATGTATGTGTAAATTAAATATGAGATACATAAATAGCAGCATACTTACTAGTTATACATTGAACGACTATAAAAGTGTTTTTGTTTTGCGGGTTAGTGAACTACTGAAATACCAGACGACAATGAAGGAGCATAAAATTAAGCGAATACACTTTTGCTTTCTTTATTTCTTATGATTAAGTGTAAAGAACAGAGGCGTTAAAAAAAGTTAATGTAAATATATTCATATTTTCGCTTATGTCTATGTTACCATCTTCAAGGCTAAATTACAATTATGATGTTTGTTTAGTATTCTCTCCTTCAAACCCTGGTCCGTAATCGTCTTTTGCGTTTAAGTAAAGCAATACTTGTTATGTTTGATAGCTTTAATTCTGTCGGCAGTTAATACACTCTATATAAAGCAGCAAATAATCTGCAAACGTTGTTAAGTAAATACCAACAATTACACAGCGAATTTCAATTGCCTTATGATAATAATGAATCATTAAATATGTAAATATGTACATATGTATGTATGTGTACGTGTAATTTTACATTTCTTATGGATGACGAACGCGTTATCATTACCAGGCAAAATGCCTATAATAACAATAAAAATAATTATGAATGTAAGTGTGTATTACAGACATAAGTCGTTTATTAAATATGCGTACATACATGTACATACAAAAACAAATACTACATTCCTCCGCACGTACTTTCCTCCAACGCATACTTGCAAATTAACGTCCGTAGCCAGAAAAACAAAAAAAAAAATAAAATTCATCCCACTTAATGAGTTTTATATTTCAAGCGCTTTTGCTCACTTACTTAAATAAGTACTCACTTACTTCCTTGCATACTAAATAATTAAAAACTCGCCACTCGCTTATCCCTTTATCCACCTGCCGGCTTTTTCCTGCTCACTTCCTTTCCATACAATTTTCTTTGGTGGTAATTGAACAGCTTGGCATTTAAATAGTACTCTGAAAAAAAAACGTTGTAAATCTAAAGACTTTCGCTGTTAAATCAACTACTTTCCGCAGTTGAAATGTGCCCAACAACGCTCTGTTGTTGTTTCAAAGGTGCGAGCGTTGTTGACAATAACGGAGATTGTTGGAAAAAATTTTCACCTAAAAATAAATTTTTGTTTGCATTTTACTCTTCATCTTCTCTCCGCCCCGGTCCCAACTGCCAATATGTAGCCTCCGCTTGTTCTCCTATTCTTCTCTCCTTCTTATCATTCACTGGTTGCTATCTTTATTTCTTATTCTGATTTTTCTTCTTTATTTTATATTCTCCTCCGGATTCGAACCATGACATCAACCTAAAGGCGGATTCATCGTTCGAGTTCAGAACTTTTTTGCCATGTGTTTGTTGTTGTGTTTTCGGAGTGTGAGAGGAATTCCGAAAAGTTCTGAACTATTTTTATTAGTTAACTCAAATTCAACTTTAGTTCAGAACTCGAACGATGAATCCGCCTTAAAATTCTATCCAGTCATCACATAGTGGAACATTCAACATTATATTGAATTGTAGTAACCTATTTATACTTCCATTTCCTAAAAAGGAATCCATGTATTATTTGAATCATTGTAAAAACAAAATTTAAAAAAATTTGTTCTCATTAGTTTTGTTTACAACGGAAACTGTTGGGTCAAATACTTTTGCCTTTAAATCAACAACGGGGAGAAAATTGTTGCTAAAAATAAACTTTTGTTTGGATTTTTCTCTTCATCTTCTCTCCATCATTATTTTTTTTTTGTTGGTTTTCTCACAAAAAAATATTTTCTCACAAAAATTTTTTTAAAGGCAAGAAAGTTTTTGAAACAAAGTTGTTGGTTTAACTACGGGTATTTTTTTCAGAGTAGTGTCCGACCGAATATTCGGCCAAGCTTCGGTATTCGGCCTATTCGGCTGGTATTTTTTATTCGGCTTCGGCTTCGGCCTTCGGCTGAAAAGGCCGAATAATTGAGGCCGAATAATGGATTTGTTTAATAAAAAAAAAGACTGGATTTTACGAATTTTTGATTTTTATGAGCGACAGAAAATCGTAACTTCCAGTAATATTTTTTTGTTATTGAACAGGCCTAAGATTCCGAACAATAACTTACGCTAATTACACTGGATCACAAAATGAAATTTGTTGTTTTTTTTTTGTGATAGTGAAGAATCTTTGGATGAATCAATTACTTTGGATTCCAGTGACCTCTGGGCATCCCATGATAAATCTGTAAAAGATTGCGCACGCAAAGCAAAAACTAATATAAGTCTTGAAGTGGAATTAAGCGAATGCTTAGATCAACCACGTGTTCTTCGTAGTGTTAAATACATATATTCCATTATTGGCATTCCTCAAATTTTTTTAATTTAAAAAAGGTTGGAAAAAAATATTTAACTGCTCCTCCAATGAGTGTGGCGAGCGAGCAATTATTTAGTACAGCTGGTCAACTATACACCGATAGACGGTCAAATCTCTTGGGAGAAAATGCAGATAAACTCTTTTTTTTTTGGCGTACAACATAAAGCTTTTGAACTTTAAGTATTGAATTTTATTTGCCTACATTGTTAAAATGTTATTAACATAGCTAAAGACTGAATTTTTTTATTTTTGTTTACAACTATGTATGTATGTATTTTATTAAATAAAAAAATCTCAAACTTAAGTATATATGTTTCTTATTTTCGTATTCGGCTTCGGCTTCGGTTTTCGGCCGAATAAAAGATTATGCCGAATATTCGGCTACGGCTTCGGCTTCGGCCTAAAATTCCAGCTTCGGTCGGACACTATTAAATAGGCATTTAAATATTTGCACATGCCACCTACGAGAAAGAATGGCGGCAATCAAACTTGTGTCGATTCACGGTGCACGTCTCACGAACGTATGCACATATATACATATCTATGCACGGAGAAAACTACATTGATGTCACATCCTGCCAGAACCATAAAACACAAAAACAAAGGCTTACTCACTTTATGAAACACTACTACCGTAATTTTGAATCAATTTTAATTTACTTTTGCTTTTTGGAAAGCTGATTTTATGTATTTTGTTATAAAGGTTTAAAACCCATTGTTTGTAACTTCCAAATCCAATAAAAACGTGCCGAAAACCAATATTTTTAGAATAATTTTATTTTTTTTTGGAATAAAAGACCAAAAATTGGTCAATTTTAGGTCGATTTGCAAACTATTTTGCTTGTTTGATAGGTAAAAGTAGCATCTTTCAAATAAAAGAAAAAAAATTGAATTCAATCAAGAAACAAGAAAGTTATAGCATCTCGAAGTTGTAATTTCAATAATTTGAGAGTTGTACAGTAGAATCGCACAAAAGTTAACTCGCGAGAAAGTTAAACCTTCGGGTAAGTTCACCAAATTTGAGCGTCCACGTACGGCTCTAAAAAGTTAACTCTTGGTTAACTTTTCTGAGCTTCTCGATTTTTTTTCAAATCCAACCGTTTATTTCTCAGCAAAAACAAGCTTATTCCCCTTGTTTCTATGTATTCCCGGAATTTGCGTGCATTCCCCGAATTTCTGTGTAAAAACTTATTGTCGGTGTCGCGAGGTACAAATGTAGTTAGTCGTTTGAACTATTGAGTGGTGTAAACATAGTTTGTGTGTTAAAAATGGCAACAAAGCGGAATAAACCATCGCAAATTAGATTGAATTTACATCAAAAAGTTGATATTTTAAGAAAACTTGATGAAGGTATTCACGGGAACCGCTTGGCATTAGATTATAATGTATCTAAAGTGGCCATCTCAAAAATAAAGAAAAAACGATATGAAATTTTGGAGGCAGTGGCAAGCACACAGGATTTGGCAACCAAGAAAACTTTTCACAAGTCGGAATATCCCGTTCTCGAGGCAAGGTTGTATAAATGGTTTTTGAACCAAAGGCAACGCAATTGTGCTCCAATTTTAAAATCAAGAGCTAAGCTTGAATTTGCCAAAATGTACCCTGGAAAAAATTTTAAAATTAAATCTAAGTTTCTGCTTTGTAATGATTAAAACTGAGATATTCAAATAAATTTTATATGTTATATCCCAAAAATTATGTTTATTACCGTATTCTATCAAATTTAAAAACCACCTGGAAAAGTTAATATTTCGGAAAAGTTAAATGCCTCTGGGACCATTTGGTTAACTTTTGTGCGATTCTACTGTATTATATTTGTACTCAAAAAATTTAAAAACGAAGTGATGGGGAAAAACCGCAAATGAGGTAATGATTTATGGGCCATGATGAAACCAAAAAACCATGTGAGAGCCCCTGCATTTTTTTGGTGTAGCACAGTGTTATTTTATTTTAATTTTGTAAAACCATTGTCTTAATGCCTTTCATACGTACATATGGATATCTAAGAGAGTAATTTAAAGAATATTTTGATTTGAAATAATTAGTGGTCATGTCCTAGGACATCGCAATGTTCATTGCACCAATTTTTGTATATGAAATGTGGCAGCTTTGGGACAAGCGACTGGTTTATACATGCGCGTATGGATTAGTTCCGTTTTCTGCAGGGTACACATACATACATATGTACACAAGCAAACATTACAATAGATACAACTTCATCTTTTTTTTAAATAAAAAAAATATTTATGTTCTATCAATGTACGAACGTAAGGAACGCTGTTATAGAATACAGAATACAGTAGACGCTCACAAATTAGAACCACTTTGTTTTTACGGTGATTCTAATTTCTAAAAAATTCTAATTCCTGGACGTTTTTTTATTTCAATAAAACCTTAAAATGTAAGTCAATTTGCATTGAAAAACTACAATGAAATTTTTTCTAGGGCTAACCACTTCCCTTGAATACCTTGATCAAGCTTTTCCAAGATCTTCACTTTGGTTTCCAAAGAAAAAGTATTTCTCACTGAAGATGGCGCATATTAGCCGAAACCGGTTTGTCTCCAAACCAAAATTGACAAGGGATGACGGAAGATCGTTCCACAATACATCATATTTCTCTTACGTTTATTTGGCATTTCAGCGAACGACTTTGACTTTTAAGCAAACAATGCCGAAAAAGGTGCATGCGTATCGAATTCAAACAAAAACTGTACAGATAGCGACGAAAATCGAACGACTACCGAGCGTAATATGAATAAATTGAGGATCCCCTTCTAATTTCAGAGCGTGTTATTGAAAAAGTTGTTTACAATTTCTGGAAATTCTAATTACTAAGAGTTCTAATTTGTGAGCGTCTACTGAACTGTAAATTTAGAGCGTTTGCTTCATTCGTCACTGTTATGCATACATTTTTCAATATCAACATGTTTCCAAATGTTGTTTTGCTAGTTCTTAGTTCATCTATTATGCAATTATAATTATTTTTTTCTGTTTCTGTTTATTAATTCAGTTAACCGTTTTTTGTACAATTTTTTGTTAATTTGTCTCTGTGGACATAAACCTGAAAAAAGTGGCCAATAGCTCTAAAAAATACACATTTAAATAAATGATTTAATTTGGTTACGGGATTTATTTCTTTGTTTATACATATTTGTTGTTTATTGATTGTTTACCAATTTACGTGTTTATTTATTTATTTGTTTATTTATTTATTTATTTAGGTACGTTCGTTTCGTCACAGAAAATCACAGAGTTACACAGGCAATTTTTTTCCTTTCTTTCGCTTCTAATATAACTTGTCCGGTGATTTTAAAACTTAGATGTTTTTTATGACACAAAACCTGAAATATTTTTTTTAAACGACTTCTTTTAGAACTCTAAAGTCCAAAATCATCTAATTATCTGCATAGCTGCAACATACAGACATACAAACAGACATATAATAATTTATAAGGCAAAAAAAATATATGTATGGTGTTGTCTACCAAACAAGTTTTATTTTTTAAGCTTAGATTCGAATAAAAGAATGAAGCCGAAATTTATTAAATATAATAAATACTTATCAACGGACAACTTAATTTAGAACAGCTACGCACAGCAAACACGGCAGTCTGTCTCTTGAAAATCGGTTTGCAGCATTGAAACAAAATACATACATACATAAATAAAATTTAAAGTTCTTGCCAAAATTAAAAAGTTAAATTTTTAAGTGGGAATTTAAAAATGTATACCAAGTTCTACATTTTAACAATTTTGTTGCAGCTTGTGCTACAAATTACAATTACAAAGTCCAAGTATTTGGCTGAGAAGCGTAAGCAAATAACAATATGGAATATTTTTCTATTTACATATTTCGAAAGCGAAAACAACAAATATGTCAATTGTGTTATTGTGATTTAAAATATTTGCAGCGCCATATTTAACTCCATGCGACTTCAATGATGCCAATTATAATAAATGTTTTGCAAAAAATCTGCTAGTGCTTTTCCACGAATGGAAGGATGGTAAGCAATTCAAGTGAAAAAAAAAACAAAAAAACCTAAACCTAAAACAACAAATTCCTCTTCCCCAGGCGTGCCGGGTTTGAAGAGCGTGGCGCCATTGGATCCGCTACATGTGAAGCGCTTAAAAATAGTGCAAAATAACGGCGGCCCCATCAACCTCAATGCCGAATTGGAAAATGTAGTTGCAACTGGAGCTAGTGAAATAAACATAAAGAGTGTAGTGTAAGTTTGGTTATGGTACGAGTATGTATATCCACCATTCATTATATTTATTTATATTTAAATACACGCATTTGCATACATAGACAAGGTAAGGACTATGAAGTGGAGGCCACAGTTGAACTGCCAAAATTAACTTTAAATAGCGATTATAAGGCTAAAGGCACAATTCTTGGTTTAAATATTAACGGACAAGGCAAAGCTGTACTAGAAGCAAGTAAGTTTTAAAATAAATAATGAATCGTTCGAAATTTAGATTTACATACAAAAATATATAGATTTATATACATATGTATGTAAATACATACCACATAAACACATATACATACATAATTACATACATATGTAATGATAATTCCCCTGTAGATAGGGTCGAAAAAAAATGTTGTAAAAGTCCGCCCCTAAATTTGAAGCTTATGTTGAGAGGGTTAAGGGACCCAAAAAAATTTTTTTTTTTACCCCGCGAAATACCGCCGAAATTGTTTTTTTCTTGTAACTTTGTTATTTATCATCCGATTTTTAAAATTGATACGTCATTAGTTTCGTATTTTGAAGCTCTGAAGCACTTCCTTCTAATGTCCTTTTGAGCTCTGAAGTCGTTTTCACATAGTTGGGTCAGCTAACTTATTTGTATGTCCACGAATTATCCTCTTTGTATTGCCAAATGAAAGTGCTTCAAAATTCATGACAATGTTGCCTTGAAACGGTTTTACTAAATTAATAAACAAAGAAGTTACGTCACAAAGAAGTTATTTAACGTAGATATTATTTAACTATTTTTTTAAGCAATTCAGTATATGTAAAGTATATGTCCGACCCTAAATTTGAAGCTTATATTGAGAAGATTAAAGAAAAAATTTTTATTTGTTTTTCTGATCCCTCGAAATACCGCCGAAATAGTTTTTTTATTGTAACTTTGTTATTTGACTTCAGAGCTCAAAAGGACATTAGAAGGAAATGTGGAGCTTCGAAATACGAAAATAATGACGTATCAATTTTAAAAATCGGATGTTAAATAACAAAGTTACAAGAAAAAAAACCATTTCGGCGGAATTTCGCGGGATCAGAAAAAAATTTTTTTTGTCCCTTAATCCTCTCAACATAAGCTTCAAATTTAGGGGCGGACTTTTACAACTTTTTTTTTTTCGTATGGGGACCAACCCTATCTATTACCCTGTAGGATGTCGGAGTAGACTTAGTATACTCCTTAAACTAGACTGTAAGTGATTGTAACTGGTTAGAAATTTGGCCCAATCCCATGTAAAATTCTATTTACATTTAACATTGCATGTCCTAGGTCGAAGTCAATTGTCCCTATCTGCATTACATTCGGACCAGCTTTAGGTCGATTGGATATTTATGCATTACAGTCGGAATATACTTTTTCTATATACATTGGTCAAGACCTTTTCTCATTACAATCGGAGAATACTTATGCTATATAGATTGGAAACATTTCTCATCTCTATTTTTTCTATTTATTTATTTTATTATACTCAGCTGTACTAGTACACAGAGTATTATAATTTTGATTTCCTAACGGTGGATTGTAACAGAACGAAATAATCGAGATAGATATAGACTTATATATATCAAAATGATCAGCGTGAAAAGAGAAATCGATTGAGCCATGTCCGTCCGTCCGTCCGTCTGTCCGTCTGTCCGTCTGTCCGTCTGTACGCACGATAACTCACGCAAAAATCGAAATATTTTGATGAAATTTGGAATGCAAGTTGGTATCAAGACGAGAACGGATGGTATTGAAAATGGGCGAAATCGGACCATGACCACGCCCACCTCCCCTATATAGTAAAAATCGGAAATTTGGTATCTCAGTCACTAATATAGCTGGAGCGATGAAATTTTACCCACGTGTTGAGCTCAGGCCCCTATGAAGAAATTTGATGAAATTTTGGAAAATGGGCGGTGCCACGCCCACTTATTAAGGGGCAAACATTGAAAGTTTTATGAGTCATAACTCAGAAACTATTGAAGATATATAGATGAAATTTGGTACGCGTGATATATTTGCTTACGCAAATGTTTTGACGAAAAATTGCCAAAATCGGTTAACGACCACGCCCACTTTTATATATGGGTATTATAAAGTGACCTAATAAAAACATTTGAAGCGATATCTCTGTCAAATATAAAGATATATCAATGAAATTTTATGGCAAGATTCCAACTAAGGACATAAAACAAAAAACACAAAAATTTTGGGAAAATGGGCGTGGCACCGCCTCCTTTTAGGAGCAGGAATATACGAGATTTTGGAGCCCATATCTCGACAAATAATTGATATATTATGACGAAACTTGGTGTATACACTTTTATTACTTGTAGCAATACATGTTGAAAATTTTAGCGAAATCGGTTGACGACCACGCCCACTTTTATATATGGGTATTATAAAGTGGCCTAATAAAAGCATTTTAAGCGATATCTTTGTCAAATATAAAGATAATTCATTGAAATTTTGTGGCATGAGTTCTACAATAGACTGGAAACAAAAAATAGAAAAATTTTGGAAAATGGGCGTGGATACGCCCACTTCATGCAGCACTCGCTTTATATAAAGTACACCGTGTTTCCATCAAAGGCAAACAAACAATAAGCATACAGCTGAGTATCTAATGTTCGATTCCACTCGAACTTAGGCTTCCTTACTTGTTTATTTTATTTTATTAAACAATTGAACATTATATCTAAAAGTTAATTGAATAAATTCATATTGCAAGGAAGTAAATAAATACATGATGCAGAAAGTAAATAACAAATTATACATATGCACATGCATATATTGTTATTATTTTTTTGACGCAATCCACACATCAGCTATATTTTCCGCGATGTCCTTTAATGATTAGACTTGGTTAATCGCCGCTATAATAATAAAGGTGTTAGTTTCAATAGAAAATGTGTTTTAAAATATAGCTACATTGATTTCACAATACCTTATTCCAACGGTTAAAATATTGTAATCTATATATATATAAAAATCAAGCCCATTTCTTTGTCGCCGGCTTTCGCCCAAACGCGTGTAGGGATTTTGACCAAATTTACACACAAACTTAGTACCTTGCCCTAGATGGTTTATATACATATTTTTTTCAAATCCGGAAGTCGGTTCCCGAGATATAGGTCAAAAGGTCAAAACGTGGATCCGGCTTTCCCCTGAGTATTTTTGGACGATATTGGTATCAAATGAAAGGTATTGAGCAGAGAATTTACATAGAATAGTACTCATTGGGATTCCTAGGTCGGGTCTCCAGATATGGGTCAAAACGTGGACCCGGATGACCCTCGAATGTTTCTGAGCGATATTGGTACCAAATGAAAGGTATTAAGCAGAGAATTTACATAGAATAGTACTCATTGTGATTCCTAGGTCGGATCTCCAGATATGGGTCAAAACGTGGACCCGGATGACCCTCGAATGGTTCTGAGCGATATTGGTATCAAATGAAAGGTATTGAGCAGAGAATTTACACAGAATAGTACTCATTTTGATTCCTAGGTCGGGTCTCCAGATATGGGTCAAAACGTGAACTCGGATGACCCTCGAATGTTCCTGAGCGATATTGGTATCAAATGAAAGGTATTGAGCAGAGAATTTACATAGAATAGTACTCATTGTGATTCCTTGGTCGGGTCTCCAGATATGGATCAAAACGTGGACCCGGATGACCCTCAAATGTTTCTGAGCGATATTAGTACCAAATGAAAGGTTTTGAGCAGAGAATTTACATATAATAGTAATCATTGTGATTCCTAGATCGGGTCTCCAGATATGGGTCAAACGTGGACCCGGATGTCCCTCGATTTCTGAGCGATATTGTTATCAAATGCATCGAATAGTACTCATTGTGATTCCTAGATCGGGTCTCCAGATATGGGTCAAAACGTGGGCGCGGATGACCCCGGAAAATTTCTCAGCGATATTGGTATCAAATGAAGGGTGTTGAGCAGGGATTTTAGATAGAAATGAACTCATTACGATCCCTAGGTCGGGTCCCAAGGTGTGGGTCAACACACGAACCCGGACAACACCGGGATATTTCTCAGGGATATTGGTACCAAATGAAAAGTGCTGAGCAGGGCCTTTACACAGAGATGAACTAATTATGATTCCTAGGTCTGGTCCCTAAATGTGGGTCAAAACGTGGACCGGGATGGCCCCGGAAAATTTCTGAACGATTTTGGTGTCAACTGAAAGTCAGGGCTTTTACATAGAGATGAACTCATTATGATTCCTAGGTCAGGTCCCCAGATGTGGGTCAAAATGTGGATCCGGATGGCCCCGGATAATTTCTCAGCGATATTGTTATTTAATCACGGCGCATGGCGATTCCTAGGTGGGATCCCAAGATATGGGTCAATATGTGGACCCGGATAACCCAGATACCAAATGAAAGGTGTTGAGCGGACTCTCATGTAGAGCCGTACCCATTACGATTTCTTGATCAAGTCTACAGATACCGTACCCATTATAGTTCCTAGGTCAAGTTCCCAGATGTGGGTCAATAAGTGGACCCGGATGAGCCCAGGATGCTTCTGAACAATACTGATAAAAAATGAAAGGTGTTGACCGGGTCTGCTATATAGATATTTTCATAGTGAGTCCCGATACCCAATTATGGGTAAAATAGACGATTCGGACGCCACGGAATGTTTTTAAGAAATGATGGTATCAAATGAGAAGTGGAATGCAGGGTATGTTATGCTAAAACCAGTTTCCTAGGGAAAGGAGAAGAGTAATGAGACTGGGAAAGGCAAAGGGACGGAAAAGGAGAGGGAGAATATAATAAGAATGGAATGAAGAGGATGTGGAGAGAGACAGTAAGACAGGGAATTAGATAAGGAAAAAGAGGGGGAATAAAAAGGAGAAAGACAGAAAAGGAGAGGTAAGAGAGAGCGATAGAGACAGAGAAGCGGATATGTGACGGGAAAGGAAAAAGGAAATGAAAGGAAAGATAAATGGAAAGGGAAAGAGAAAGAGAAAATTAGAGGGAAAGGGAGTTGGAGACTAATACGAAGAAAAATGGGATAAGAACATGAATAGGGCAAACTTTTGAAAATATCAATTTTTTCCTTCATTTTTTTAAACTTATCTGAATTGAGCTGAGCTCTGCAGGCCGAGGTAATTTCAGTTTCTAGATACTTCCAACATATTTTAAAGTGTGCCGTTTTTCGCTTCAAGTACCTATAATAGAAAGTGGGCCAAAGCAAAGCTTGGCTGGGTACAGCTAGTACATAACTAAATAATTTTCAATATCCTGCAAATTCCTCAGAAATAATGGGAAAATTTATTTTGAATAATCAACAATTTTCAGTAAGAACAGTTACCATGGTTAAAAATATTTCAAAATACAAATTACGTATAACAACCAATGCACAATGTGCATTACATTCGGACCAATTTAAGTCCAATTGACCTACCCAGCATTACATTTGGACTATTTTCGAGGCAATTGACCTGCTTAGCAATACATTGCATTAATTTTTTGAACTCTCTTTGGTCTATTTACAATGCAACTATACCTAGGACTATAATTTTAAGACAATTTTCCCCATCGTTCCTTCAGGGTATAAACGAATCATATACATACATACTTTTGCAGGCAAAGTTCTTCTAAATTTCCACATCACGGTGAAATTACGCGACGAAGGCGATTTCACTTTCACGGATATTGCAACATTCAAATCGAAAATTCTGCAAGTTGGAGATTTCCGTATAAATCTTCAGAACTTGTTTGGTGGCCAAAAGGAGCTCGAGGATGCCGCCCACGTTTTAATCAATCAGAATTGGCGTGAACTTTTGAAAATATTACAGCCGGCTTTGGAGCAAGCGCTCGAGCTGGTGTTGAAGGATCGTTTTACGAAAATCTTTGCTTATGTGCCATCGAATTATTTCAGGATTAGTCAGCGTAAGGCCAGTGAAATTTATGGTTGAAGCAAGTTGGGCAAAGTTGAGGTCGAGTTTGTTTTTAGGCAAGCGTTGTACAAATTAAATTTTTATGTTATTTCGCACGTTTTATGCAATAGGGATTTAACTCAAAAAAATTTTTTTTGGGAAAACGCAAATAAACTTTTATAATTTCAAATAGTTTCTTCTACGGCTAACTACAAAATCACTTTTATTTCCGCCATTTTTATCTTTTTGAGTATTTTATAAGACTAGACTCAAAGGCACGACCCAGTAATTGAAATATATGGCAAAATCCCAGAAATCGAAAATTTCGAGTTAAATCCCTATTGCATAAAACGGGCGATTTAATGAATAAAAAAAGACAAATAAGTATGTTTGTATTTATAAAGGAGTTTTTAAAATAAATTATTGTATGATGATTTTGCTTTTCACAACTTTCATGAACATGAAATGGTATTATAACTTTTTGTCAAAACAGGATTGTTGAAAGTGCCAGAAGTAGAAGGATCAGACCCACCAAAATATAGATATACCGATAAGGTCAGAATCACGAGCTTAGTTGATTAAGCCATGTCCGTCTGACTGTCCGTCGGCCCTGACGTACGTCTGTGTGAACGTAAACCAATTGCTGAGTTTTTGAGATATCTCATTCAGTTTACGGGTGAGTTTTTAGGTGCAATTGATCACAAAGGATATCATCATTAAATTCTGAATGTTTTTGTCAAAATAAACCAAATTAATTCAATCAAAACAAATCAAATGTATTCCATCAAAAATCAATTCACCTGCCCTAATTCATATTTCTTCGTCAAAACTCGTTCCGATTTTTGTATGCAATTGAATATATAATAAAATTTCCTAAAATTTCTTAAATAACATGTTTATCACAAAAAAACAACAAAAAATAATTTTATTTTCATTTAATGCATACGAATATGTAAGTGCATATGTAAACACCAGACCTGGGCATCATCAATTAAATTTTTTTCTAATTACAATTATATTAGTTGGTAACAAAAACAAAGGCAAAAACAAAAATAAAAACAAATTTTATAACTAAATTCTCTCGAACCCAAGAAAATACATATAATATGGCATTGAAGGTGTAATTGAGGGTGCCCAGGTCTGGCAAACACCTAGATCAAACATTTCGCATAGAGAGTTGATGTCGATCTGCAAAAAGGTGCAAAACAAGTTAGATACTTGTAAATAAAAAAAATATACATATAATAACAAACATGTAACTTCCATTATTTTCAATAATAGCTGTTCACAAAAATAATTCAAGTATATAACGCAATATTCTCACAAACGCAAATTTAGAAGGCCTAAAAACAGCGAACAGGACACACACCTGAAATCTAAAAGCTAAAAAGCACAGACTTTGAAAAGAAAAGTGGAGTATTTGCCTACTTTGGGACTAAAATCCTTGAACTAAAAGTAGCGGGTATCATTAAAAAAATGTGTATTTGTAAACTTTATAGTTTATTTGTTGCATTAGCACTCGCGCTGCAAATTACAACAACAACGTCTAAACATTTGGCTGAAAAACGTAAGAAATTAAAAATTTCAAACATTTCTTTTGTAGAATAAGAAAACAAAATAAAACTCCTCTGTGTTTACTTGTAGCTCCATATTTGATTCCTTGCGATTTCAATGATGCCAATTTGAATGCGTGTGTTGCGAAAATTGTGCAAGTGCTATTCACCCAGTGGAAGGATGGTAAGCAAATATTTTAGCATTGACATTTGGACAAAGAAAAATTATAATATTGTAAAAAAAAAAACACTAACATTTTCTACGCAGGCGTTCCGGGCTTAAAGACCGTAAGTCCACTGGAACCGATGAGCATCAAACGTGTTAAGCTGCAACAAAATGTTGGACAAACGATCAATCTGGATGCCGACCTGGAGGATATAACTGTATACGGTGCTAGTCAAGCAGTCATCAAAAGTACTGAGTAAGTGTTGCAACAAGTAGAGAATGGGTTGTATTAATATATTTTTAAACTTTTGTTTTTAATACAATTCAACTTTTATCAATTCATTCACTCAATTAAGAGTGGATAAGAAATCTCTAGGCTTCGGTGCTATAATTGACTTTCCCAATTTGCGTGGAAGTGGCAAATATGCAGCAAAAGGCTCAGTTTTGGGTTTGAATATTAATGGGCGCGGAACTGGTACATTAGATACACGTAAGTTTTTTTTTGAAAAATAAGTTTCAATCCTTTTCTAGCTAATGCTTTTTTTTATTTATTTCTTGCTTGTAGGTAATGTACGTCTGCAATTCCATGTTCCGTTTAAAGTACGTTCTGATGCGAGCGGCCTTTCATTTATCGACATTGTGGACTTCAAAGCAAAAATTGTGGAAGTTGGTGGTGCTCGTATAAATCTTGAGAATTTATTTGGCGGTCAAAAGGAGCTGGAGGCCAGCGCTAATGATTTGTTCAATCAGAGTTGGCGTGAATTATTGGGTGTACTCACACCGCCGCTTGAGAAAGTCGTAGAGACTCTATTGAAAGATCGTTTTAAGAAAATATTTGCTTACGTGCCAGCAGATTACTTCTTTACCAATCTGCCTAAGTAAATATGTATATTTAATTTCGCGGTTATTGTGATTTTTAAATGATATTTTTATTCTTTTATGCTTTATTAATAAATAAATCAAATATTTAAATACAACTGATCTTTGTATTAGACTTTTTCTGTAGGAAACTATAAATTCGCCACACATAATGAAGTGCTCTATGATGGGTTTTTCGTGTGCGATTCGCCTTCGCTAGCGGCGGAAAACTCAAATTTTAAAGTTGAATATCGCGAAATTTTTTTATTTCCTTGATGTTTTTCCTAATTGGTAAAAAAACCGATTGAAGGTAACGTTTTTACTTTAAAAGTTATTAGTTTTTCTCCGCTAGCGAAAGCGAATCGCCTACGGTGTGACGGCGAGGAGAGGCCCATTAGTATGCATATTCATATGCATCTACATATCGTCGGTCTTCTGCCAGAAACACGAATGTGAATTTTTTTCTAAGTACGATGTCCGCGCTTTATCGGGTATATATTGATGTAATAACAATTAATATTGGTATAAATTCTTGTGTAAACATACATACATAATATATACTTGTATGTACATAAGCATATATACAAAGTACATAAGTATATATCACAAAGGCATTTGATACGGTTGACCATCAAATTTTATTAGACAAACTACATAACGCAGGTTTTCGTGGCTTTGTACATAATTGGTTTAAGTCCTATTTAAAGGGGAGAGTACAGAGAGTAAATGTTTGGGGTGAGTTAAGTAATTTGGTGAAAATTAACTTAGGAGTTCCTCAAGGCTCTGTTTTAGGACCAATACTATTTTTAGTTTATTTAAACTCAATCTTTTCACTACCTTTCGTTGGGAAGGTTACCGCGTTCGCAGACGATCTTGCCATTGCCTATGGTTCAATAAATTATTTGGATCTGGTGGCGGATTTAAATCATGATGTGCATTTGTTGAGGGCTTGGTTTGCCAAGCATAAGCTTATTGTCAGTAACAAAACGCGGATAATGTTTTTTAATATTCAAGTGAAAAACTCACTCGGCATAAATATTGTGTTCCACTCGGCTGACTGCAGGCGTTTTGCCCTACACCGTTGTCTAGCCAAATCTTTTAATTCCGATGCGAATTGCAGTGACATGTGTTTCGAAATCAGCAAAGTGAATGATTTTCAATACCTTGGTGTCACTGTTGACCAAAATCTTACTTGGTCTTCACACACTTCTCGTTTAAGGTCATATCTGCAATCCACAGTTCGCCATTTTTATCATCTTAGAAAAGTCTGCTCAAATGAAACCCTGAAAACTATATATTACGCTTTGGTCCAATCTAAGATTCAATATGGCATAACTTGTTGGGGTGGTGCATCTTCGAATAGAATTCAACCGCTTTTAATTATTCAAAAATGTATTATTAGAAAAGTTTGCAATGTCGGCCGACTCCACCAATCTATGCAGCTTTTTAGGGATCTGGGAGCTCTACCAATAAGACATCTATATTATTATAAAACCTTGAAGATATTCTTCCTTCGTAGTGGTTATTTACACAGCCTTACGTCAGATAATTATAATTTGAGGAAAAACACTCTTAGCTATGTCATTGTTCCTACTTATCGTACTACGCTTTTCTGTAACTTCTTCACTATCGTTTCTTGTAAGCTCTTTAACAGTCTGCCTCATAGTCTGCGTCAATTAAGGAATTTGCGCGAATTTCTAACCAAGACAAAATGCTTTCTACTTGAGTATTCACATGATGATATCAAAGTTTTGCTGGATTCTGTTACCTAATGTACTTGCTAATTAATCCGTTTATTTATCTTGTATACCTATCATAATATATATTATACTTAAAATGTAAATTTTTATCTCCACCCCACATGCAAATGAATCATGAAAGAAATATGAACTATGTATATTGTACATATTTGGCATTCGATACTATCGTAACTTATGATACAGAATGCCATACTTTACTTTTTCTTACATTATAAATAATCAAAACTATTAGTTTTAAGAAATCATGTTAAATCGTTGTAAGAAAAATGAATAAACAATAATAATAAATATTAATTTTTATTATATCAATATATACCCAATAAAGAGCAGACATCGCACTAAGAAAAAATTTCACATTTGTGTTTCTGGCAGGAGACCGACGATATGTCATCTATGACATAGATAGATTCTATGTTGAAGGATTAACATAGCGCCCAAAAGTATGCTTCTACAAAATCAAAAACATGCAAACATACATATATCTATTCCATAAAATCAGGCAAATAAAGACTAAAGCTGGAGTTATAGGTACTTAACGTAGCATGAGCAAACTCACTCAAAATGTCTGTTCAATGGGGTTTGAGTACATTTGATTACGCACACTTAGCGTAACATAGAAGTCAGATCAATTTAGATTTTTACGGAGCGCGCATAAAGCGGCCCGTTTCTCAACTTCTTCCATGCTACGTTAAGTATTTATAACCCCAGCCTAAATAACAATCTTATTGGAGCTTTATTAAAGCATATATATGTAGGTACATGCGCTTTGTGCATAATCTTTCCACCGAAGGGAAAAACGTTTTCGTGGTAATTTATTAGATCACTTAGACGTATGAGTAACATAAACATATGCAGCGATCGCACCCAATAGGAATGACACTCTCTTTTTAAACTCAATTAACTGTAAATTAGTAAACGAAACTCGCTGCTAAATTAAATTAAAATTTCGTGTATTTGCAAACCTTCTTACATACAACCTCGTTTTCATTTACCATGACATCCAAAAGAACGCCTTGACGTTGACATTTAGTTAAATCGAAATAGCGATCGCATTAGTCGAGGTTGTGGTTGTGGCTGAGATTGAATGACAAGTGTCGAGTTTGTTAAACACATGTTTACGTAATATTTATGTACATATTTATACAATGTTTGTATGTAATAAGTAGATATGTAAACTCACATTGATTTGTAATCTTGACCATAATTAAGTGCATCTGAGACATGATTTTAAACAAATCAAATTAAATGCGACGTAAGATAATTGCTAACTGCTATTTTTAAAACGATATCTACAATTTAAAAGCATTTAATCAATGTTTAATTAGAATATTTAATTGTTGGCTTTGTTTACAATTTCTTTATCAGTAAATCAAGTACTCAACATAAGTGGTAATACAATAGATATATACCTATATGTATGTACTAGGGATTCCAATCCCGGGATCCCGGGATCCCGGGATCCCGCCCTTTTTGACACCCCGAAAATCCCGGGATTGCTAGATTTTTGATCCCGGGATTTTCGGGATAAAATAAAGACAGAATATTCCCCTATTATAGCAAAAAAAAGTATTTTATATAATTTTTATTGATCTCAGATCTGTATACTAATAGCGTTTCCTATTCTGAACGAAAATTTTGAATTATTACATGGCAGAATTATCAACATGTGCCCTGTGCCCTGTGAAAATGTTGCATTTTTCATATGATGCATAACAAAAGTAATGCAACGCAGAAGAGCAGAAATGTTTTCCCCGTAATCAGGCTAGTTTTATATTTTGTCAATAGAACAAAAACGCCAGAAAAAATTTTGGAATAGAGCAAAAAAATTTGAAAGCCCGAAGAAAATTCATAATAAGTGCAACATTTTTGCCAAAATTAAAAATGTCCATTAGTGAAAGTAAGAATTAATATTTTTTGATTTTTTTTTAATTAAATTTTTTTGTTGTGAAGTAAGGAAACGTACGTTAGGTACTTTTAAAATTTTTAATTCTTGTGGTAAAATTCTTTTGATAACTTCGATTTCCTGATTTTGGGCCATTTTATTCTCAACAGTTTTCGGAATTTTCTCCCATGAAAAGTAAATATTGGAAGAAAAAGCAAACAATAATCAAGAAATAAAATTACCAAAGACCAGGTAAAATTTTAATTAGACTTGAGAGTTTCACACTACAATGTCAAAGATTCAATTTTTTCATCTTTAATAATAGTTTTTATCTCGTTGAAAACAGTATTAACAGGAGATTGTTTCGAAATATGTAATTATATATATACACTGGTTAACAAATTATTCGAGAAATATGAAAAAATTATGGAAAAAAATTAATTTCGATAATATTTAAAAATCATGTTGATAGACGAAACAGACTGACTTACCCTATGAAAGAGGGGTTTTTGGCCCGTAACTCCAGATTTTGAGGGTGTATTGAAATTCTAAATATGCAGTCTTCGGATGTTTTGGTAAGGCCTACTCGTTTAACATATGTGAACCTCGAAAAAGTACTTTCAAATTTTTTATTTTGTCACACATTATTATCAAATGATCGCAAGCCTTCTTGTCAATATCTTAAAAGTACCAACTGTAAAGCAAATATTTCTTACACCAAATGTATGCCATTTTCTTTGTTGTTTGTATTTTTTAAAGTAACTCTTAAGCATTTTAAATAATACGCATGAATTTATTTATTTTTTTTAATTAAATAATTTTTGTTTTAAATAAAAAATAGCAATAAAAATCAATTACTTTCTTTGCATTTTAAAGTTGTAGCGTTCCACGAAAAATATATTCACTTTTTTCAACCCAAAATGTCGGAAAATAATTAATGGCAAAATCCCGGGACCAATCCCGGGATCCCGGGATTATAAAAAAAAATACCGAAAATCCCGGGATCGCAAAAATGGGAAAAATTGGAATCCCTAGTATGTACATATATTTATACATATATGTAGGTATGAAAGTATAATAGTTTGTGAAAAAAATTTGAATTTCCTTTATAGAACATATACACATGTGTGTATATTTAACATTATATGACTTGCACTTTTTGCAATATATAATTTAAATATATTTGTATGATAATATTCCTGCTTAAGTAGCAATTAAAGATCTATTTAAATTCATAAACATATCTCAAAATACCTACTGACCTAAGCTATTTGCATCGCACAGTTCAGGCAAGTCCCAGCATACGCTTCCATTGACTAAGTACTCTATCCATGCATACGAATCGAAATACCGCTGTCGCTGTCACAGCTGAAAACGTGGCAATCATTCAACCAACAAAAGTTTGTTCCACTGGGCAAAACAAGTTCGCTAGACTTTTTGCTATAAATTGAACAAAGTGAAAATTATCGTCGGTTGTTAACAATTTAAATAAATAACCTTAGGGTGCGAACAGAGTGGGCGCTGATGCCGAGCGGAGCCGAGCCGAGCTTATTGACGCTTATTTTCATGCGAGAAGAAAATTTGTCTATAACACAGTGAATGCGAGAATCAGCGCTGAAATTCTGTTTATTCCATGTGTTTTGCCTTTATGTGATTTAGTCTTATTTTTCATTTGTGTTTATAAAATTGCTGTACACGGTAATGGTTTCATCTGATGAAGAATATTTTGCTTCTCCTAGTGTGGTTGATGCAATTATTATCACAAAAGAATTTCGAAAACATCCAATTACACTAAAAATATATCAATTTGGTGAATTTCATCATTTATATAATGATTTAAGAAAATATCCTGCTAAATTTCTTTAAAAAAACATTAAAAAACACGATTTCACGCTAAAAAGTAAACGTCAACAATGCAAACAAGCGCGCAAAACGCTTTGAAACTGTTTTTCTCGCACTCATCGGCTTTGCTCTCTGCTCTTGTCGGCGTTCACTGTGTTATGCACAAGCTTATTTGTATTGACTTGTATGTAACCAGTTTTATCGCACTGACAATCTTTATCGCTTTGACAATCTCGGCTCGGCTTTCAGCGCCCACTCTGTTCGCAGCCTTAAAAGTTTCCGCTATAAAAAATTCATTTGCGTCACGTTAACTATTATATTAAGTACATGGATGTATAAATTTATTAATAGTATTGCGCATGCTTACGCTTAAATCGAAATAGTTACTTAATGTTAGAGCAATTGATTAAGCAATAGAAATCGAAATTGTAAGCAGAAACTAAAACTAAGGCCTTGTTTACATTTAAAGCGAATACACGCGCGTTTTTTCTGTGCGAATTAGTCAATAATGTAGAAGAAAAGCTTTGGCTACTTTTTTTCGATAATTCATAAGGGCGATTCCAGAATGGCGAACGTGATGTTCATAAACCTTCAAAGCTCAATAAAGTATGCATAGCGTTAAGTAATATTCTTCTTATATTTATTTTTGGAGAGCACTTGTAATGCTACTAATCGGTGCCGATTTGAAGTTTCTGAGATATGTATAGCGAAAGGGTCAAACGGAAGTCATTCTTAGGTGCTATTAGAAAAGTGCAAAAGTCTGGGAATTTTGATTCGTTACTACAAAATTGATGAACAACAATAAAAGTAGAATAATGTAGCTCTCTATTGATTGTTTTGGCGCGAAAATACATGCGAACGGGACATTACGATTAGTTCAAGTAATTTAAACTCAGAAAAACTTGAATAAACAAAATTTTCTATTTTTTCGATCAAGATAATTGCATACTAGCACATACGCTGAATATAAGAACAATAGTTAAGAAGAACGCGTAAAATCGCGGAAAAATTAAAGTTTACATTGTCAATTTACTAATTTCCATTGTTAAATCGGGAGGCTATGTGTATAAAGATTCTTTAGAAACGTTCTAGTAGGTGAAATGGGGAAAGTATCTATCCCCAAAAAAGGCTACATCTGAAAAATCGGTTGTACGGCAGCTATATGTTTTAGTGGTTCGATCTCACCAATTTTCGGTAACGTTATATATGTTGAGAAATGCCCCTTGACTTTTAACATTTAATTTGTTTGTCATGGTGTACATTTCTACGGAATCGCCCATATGCTATTTCTGCTGAAATAGGGAGAACAAGCATTTATTTTCTTATTGCATTATAGGTTTTTTTAGCGCATAAAAAGTTTTTTCTTTTACATTGCAGATAATGTGTAACGAATTTCCAAACATTAATTGTGCTGGAATTTGCCATTAATGCAACTACAGCCTAATACAAATACAAAAAAAAAGTTATAATGTATTTGCGCATTCTTCTATAAATTTATGTATTTATAATATGTATGTATGAGAAAAACACTCGCTCTTAACCTTTGGATATTCGTTGAATCGCATAGCCGGCCGGCTAACTACACTTTAATATTAAATGTTCGTATATCTGTTTGTGAGTTTATTAGCTCAGCATGACTAAAAATGCACTAGAATCCAGTGACTACATATATCTACTAGCAGAGAACGTCACAAATATATGTACACAAGTTTAATTTTTTAAGTGTTTTTGTTTTTCATCTTCATAGTGCAGAAAACAAAAGTGATTTCAACGAACTAGAAATAGAAGATCCATTTTCGTGTTGAGTTTCTAATTTTGTTAATAGACATAGGTACTTAATTGTTAAACGAGAGCAAAAGAAATAGCAAAGCGAAAAAAACACATAAACGAAACCAAATCAAGTTTTATGTTAGCGAAAACTTTCTTTAATCGTTATTTGCGATCCCTTGTACGCACAGCTACAAACAAGTATGTATGTATATTAGATAGTATGAATAAGCACTTGACAGTTAACTTATTGCTTTGTTGCTATTTTTTTTAATAGAATTTATAAAAATGCTAAAACATTTCAACATAAACAACAGTCGTGTTCGACATCTCGCTACTTAAACTCAGCCCCAATATCCACTCCGATCCATTTCTCTATTTGCGCATAAGTTAAAGGTCAACAACAAAATGTTTAACGGTGATTTTGTTCACACAAACGCTGTGCTAAACGGATTTTTAGCGTTTGCGCTTGCATGTGTGTGTGGCGTAAATGGTGTTGAATATTATTCAGAGAAACGTAAGTTTTTAGTTTTTAAAACCAATTGAAAATATGGCTATCAAAACACCAAATACAATAATTGGTGCAAATAAACATATTAAAAATGTTAAAGAGAAGAATGATAGTTTCTTATGGATTCGAAATCAAGTAGTGTTAATGAAAGAAAGCACATATCGTCGTACCGTACGAAAACTAGCATATTTAAAATTTCTGGCGAAAGCTATCAATAAAAAAATTCTGTTCGAAAAGCAACAAGTTCGACTTTTGGCTGACGAAAAGTATCAGTAATTCTATACTGTTTTCACATTAAAATTGTTGTTGTTTAAACGAAATTGATAGTTTTCGTCAGCCAAAAGTCGATTTTGTTATTTCGTCGGCCAATAGTCGAACTTGTTACTTTTCGTCAGTCACAAAAAAAGTTTTCGTATGGTACGACGATATGTATGTGTATAATAATAACTAGGGCATGGAAATCTATGCAAATACATGTTTTCCTTAGATTTAGGTAGAGCAAAATAAATAAACAATCTTTGCGAATCGTGAAATTGTCTTAAAAATGGCATTCAAATGTTTTTGCATATTTTGCATATTTTGGTCATATATGCATATTTTTACATATTTTGCGTTGTTTGCATTTTTTTATACTCAGCTGTACTAGTACACAGAGTATTATAGTTTTAATCACATAACGGTGGATTGTAACAGAATGAAATAATCGAGATAGATATAGACTTATATATATCAAAATGATCAGGGTGAAAAGAGAAATCGATTGAGCCATGTCCGTCCGTCCGTCCGTCCGTCCGTCCGTCCGTCCGTCTGTCCGTCCGTCCGTCCGTCCGTCCGTCTGTAAACACTCTAACTCGCGCAAAAATTGAGATATTTTGATGAAATTTGGAACGCAAGTTGGTATCGAGACTGGGACGGTTGGTATTGAAAATGGGCGAAATCGGACCATGACCACGCCCACTTTTCCTATATAGAAAAAATCGGAAATTTGGTATCTCAGCCACTAATATAGCTAGAGTTTTAAAATTTTACCCACGTATTGAGCTCGGGCCCTTATGAAGAAATTTGATGAAGTTTTGGAAAATGGGCGGTGCCACGCCCACTTATTAAGGGTCAAACATTGAAAGTTTTATATGTCATAACTCAGAAACCGTTGAAGATATATCGATGAAATTTGGTACGCGTAATTTGCTTACATAGACAAATGTTTTGACGAAAAATTATCAAAATCGGTTTACGGCCACGCCCACTTTTATATATGTGTATTATAAAGTGACCTAATAAAACCATTTTAAGCGATATCTCTGTCAAATATAAAGATCTATCATTGAAATTTTGTCGCATGAGTCCAACTATGGACATAAAACAAAAAACACAAAAATTTTGGAATATGGGCGGTGCCACGCCCACTTATTAAGGGGCAGACATTGAAAGTTTTATGAGTCATAACTCAGAAACCGTTGAAGATATATCGATGAAATTCGGTACGCGTAATATAATTACTTAGTCAAATGTTTTGGCGAAAAATTATCAAAATCGGTTGACGGCCACGCCCACTTTTATATATAGGAAATATAAGGGGGCCTAATAAAAACATTTTAAGCGATATCTCTGTCAAATATAAAGATCAATCACTGAGATTTTGTGGCAGGAGTCCAACTATGGACATAAAACAAAAACTACAAAAATTTTGGAAAATGGGCGGTGCCACGCCCACTTATTAAGGAGCGAATATTGAAAGTTTAATAAGCCATAACTCAGAAACCGTTAAAGATATATCGATGAAATCTGGTACGCGTGATATATTTACTTAGCCAAATGTGTGGACGAAAAATTACCAAAATCGGTTGACGACCGCGCCCACTTTTATATATGTGTATTATAAAGTGACCTAATAAAACCATTTTAAGCGATATCTATGTGAAATATAAAGATAATTCATTGAAATTTTGTGACATGAGTTTTACAATAGACCGGAAACAAAAAATAAAAAAGTTTGGAAAATGGGCGTGGCACCGCCTCTTTTTAGACAAAGGGATATATGAGATTTCTTAGCCTTTAACTCGACAAATAATTGAGATATTATGACGAAACTTGGTTTATACACTTTTATAACATGTGTTAATAGACACGCAAAAATGTATTGAAATCGGTTTATGACCACGCCTACTTTTTAACAAAGATATTTCTGGAACACCCTTTTGGAATTTGTAACGTGAAGTCTTTGTAACTAAAAGTCATAGAGGGATGAAATTTTGCACTAACAATAATATTTGTATGCTTATTTGGATGATTGATATAAATTTTGAAAATGGGCGTGGCTGCGCCCTGTTTATGCAGCACTCGTTTCATATAAAATACACCCTATATCGAACAAACGCAAACAAACAATGAAAGCATACAGCTGAGTATCTAATGTTCGATTGCACTCGAACTTAGGCTTCCTTACTTGTTATTACATATTTCGCATTATATTGCCTATTTTTGTAATTTGCTATTTGACAGTTTTATACAAACGAAATTCATGCATAACAGTCATCTGACGACGAATAGAGTTTCGTGTGAACACGACTATTATTAGTATTTTCGATACGGTGCATACCTGTCGACAAAGAGCCGTTTTCAAACATGCTCCTATTACCTCTGTGGATGTAGAACGTTCGTTTTCTATGTATAAGAGCTTTTTCCGACCGAATCGGCAAAGTTTTCTTTTTGAGAATATGAAAAAATATTTCATTGTGTATGCTAATGAATCGTTAAATAAGGATTAACCTTTACAAATTATGAAATGTTCAAGACTGAATTTATGTACATATCTATAAAAACATACATACATATTGCTAGCTTAGAGTGCAAATTTTGTAAGTCCTTTTTTCAAACATTGTAGGAGAGACAAAAAAACAAAAAATTAACAAATTTCGAAATGAAAAAAAAAAAAAATTTTCTGTTCATGTAAATATTTTGGACTTACACAATTTTCTTCGCTTTTTGGACTTACACAATTTGCGTATCGCTGAATAACAACGACTAGAAATATGACAAGTATCACAGACTTGTTTAGCGTGGTGCGTATTTGATTTTTCTAGCGTTCTACATAAAAATACAGTTTTTCATAAAAAGTGGACTTACACAGTTTGCACTCTAAGCTAACGATATGTATAAACGTACAACGTAAGAGCAAAATTGAATTAAAAAATGTTTGTACCTAACTGCTTGCCCAGAATGGTGTGGCTGTAGTACGTAGTAAGAGCTGTCAAAAGTTAAAACAGTACAATTGCATTGCAATGCCCACAATGTGTAGCTGTGTCTGTAGCGTGTAGTTGTGGCTGTAGTAGAAGTAGAGTTAACTTTAACTTTGTAGCGCGCTACAGTGTGACAGCTCAATTTTTTAATGACGGAAATTCGAAATGAAGGACGAAGAAACTGAAAAATGAATTGAACTTGTAAAAAATAAAGAGTTTTTATGGAATTTAAGGAATCCCCTGTACAAAAATATAAAAAAGATGACATATATGAGATACACTGAGCTACACCATTGTGTTCACATTTTCGAGCGTTGCCACAAAATCAGTCATCAGCTGATGTAGTATGCTATGTAGTCCGTAGCTGTAGTACAACATTCTGGGCAACTATTGTAACTTCAATAAACATGAATTATCTGAAGTTGAAAAAATTTGGATTAATGCATTTTTTTTGATTTTTCATGCATATTTCTCAGTTTTTGTTGCATTTTATATGCGCATATTTTTTATTTTTTAGTACATGAAATTCCATGCCTTAATAATAACTATTATCACCGTGGTCAGAAATTCGACCAATTAAATTGAGAGCGGAACGATTTGAGAGTGGAAAGACCATATTTCTTATATGTATAACATTTCTATAATAAAATATGTATAAAAGCATATAGTTACTGGTACTGGTTGTCCGAGGAGACATAGTAAGATTTTATGTCGAATAATTTTCTAGAATATTCTATACCTCTAGCGACCTCTAAAATTCCATTTTCCGGACTCTTCTTTCTCTTTCCAGTTTCCTTCCTTTTTCTCTTCTTCTGTCCTTTTTGCGTTTCCCTCCCCTTTATCCTTTTTACTTTCCGTACACTTTCCTCTTAACTTTTCCCCTTTCCTTTCCTTTCCTTTCCTTTTCTTTCCTTTCCTTTCGTTTCCTTCCTTTCATTTCTTTTCCTTCCTATAGTGAAAGAATGTCAACAAAGTTTTTCAAATAGGTGGCAACCGGTTTTGTAAAAATTAAATTTTATCATCCATCTACGGGGAAAGCCCTTTCAGATGACGTTTCAAATTTAAAAACAAACAAACTATGCCGGAATATTAAATTGTTTGACAGGTGGCAACCCTTTTTCTAAAAATAATAATAAATTACCAATTTTCAGAATAAGCCCTGTGGTGATAACACTTTGATTTTAAATACTTTGAATAAAACAACTATTCCAGATCGGTACCCGGATTATGTACTCTGAAAAAAATACCCGTAGTTAAGTCAACAACTTTCCGCTGTTGAATCTCCGTCTTTGATTCAACAGCAAAAGTATTTGTTTTAACGGCAAAGTTTTTGATTCAACAACTTTCCATAGTTAATTCAAAGACGGGCGTTTTTGATTCAAAAACTCCCTTGCTGTTGAAAAATTTTGAAGTAAATAAAAAAATAGAAAATTTTTTTTTCAAACTCGTTCAATTAATTTAAATTTTCGGGAAAAATGTACATTTATATGTACATATATGCAATATATAATTACAAATAAAGGTAAGTCACAATAATGATATTATTTATATATTATTATAATACATATATTAAAATTATATGTACATACATATATTCGTTGAAAAATTTATTTTGTATTTTCAGATTAAATATGTTTGATTATCCCGTTTTTCCGATAGCGAGCAATCGAACGAGCCAAATCTGCAGGTAAATCTTGTCGGCGATGAGAAACTAATCAAGTTATTCTTGTCGTGGGAGTTATGTACAGGTGCATTGATGCAGTTCAATGAATGCGGTATCAAAAATATTGAACTGCTTGCAATGATGCACTCCCACGACATCGACGAAATATTAAATAAAAAAGAACTCATCGATGACAGGATAAAATTCCGCAAACCTAAAGAATGTGTTATTAAATAATAAAAAAAATAAGTTGAGTTTATGTGTTTGTGTTTGTGTAAAAAGCCCTGCAGACAGTGATAGTCATTTGATATATCATTTGAGGCGCACGATTGATGGATAATTCTGTCACACACTGCCTACAAGTCTCCATAATTTTTATATGGACGGTGTGAAAAATGTGATGAAAACCTTTGTGTCCGTGTCTCTTTTCATCAATCGCGTTGTTCAAATGATGTATCAAATGACCATCACTTGTTTGGTGAAACCGGGCCTTAGTATTAATATTACTATGTAAACATATATATTATATAAAAAAAAAATAAAATAAAATAAAATAATATCTATTATATTAAAAAAAATTACGATTGTTTACAATTTTTTTGATGTTAACTTAAAAGCGTAAGTATTTGCTTCAATGGTGCCCGTTTTTGGACG
Organism: Urophora cardui; assembly: GCA_960531455.1. NCBI lineage: Eukaryota > Metazoa > Arthropoda > Insecta > Diptera > Tephritidae > Urophora > Urophora cardui. Next base: position 5,435,497 of record OY482672.1, on the reverse strand, counting down.
AAAAACTTTTGCTGTTAGTTCAAAAGCAAAAATTGTTAGCTTAAATACGAAAAGTATTTGAATCAACAGTGCTGGCTTTTGGACTAAAAAATTTTGCTGTTAATTCAAAAGCAAATAACTGTTAACTTAAATGTAAAAGTATTTCATTCAACAGTTTCCGTTGTTAACTTAAATACGAAAAGTATTTGAATCAAAAACGCTCGCATCTTTAAAACAACAACGGAGCGTTGTTGGGCACATTTCAACTGCGGAAAGTTGTTCATTTAACGGCAAAAGTCTTTGTATTTACAACGTTTTTTTTTTCAGAGTACACTGTCTTCATCGGCGCAAAGTTTTTTCGAAGTTAGATCTTATGCGAGCATACCATCAAGTAAATGTTAATCCACAGGACAAAGAACAAACGACAGTCATTACGCCGTTTGGTTTATTTGAATTTCTTAAGATGCCCTTTGGATTAAGAAATGCTTCACAAAGTTTTCAACGTCTGATGGATGAAGCATGTCGCGGTTTAGATTTTGTTTTCGTTTATATTGATGATGTCTTGATTGCATTGGACAATGAAGAACAACATTTGCAACACTTGAGAAAGGTTTTTGAACGGTTTCGAGAATTCGGTATGATTATTAATCCGGCGAAGTGTATATTTGGAGTACAAGAAATTGATTTTCTTAGTTTTCATATTTCATCCGAAGCAATTGCTGACTTTTCAAAACCTCAAACAGTTTCTGAATTACGACGGGTACTGTGGTGATTTTAAATACTTTGAAAAAAATAATTGTACAATCTTTTTTTCAAAGTATTTAAAATTAAAGTGTTATCACCACAGCCCTTTCATATAATACCTCAAACTTAAAAATCAAACAAACTGGAGCATAAAAATGAATTTTTAAATAGGTGACAACCCTTTTTGTACAAATTATAATAAATTACTCATTTCATACAAACCTCTTTCAACTGACAATTCAAATCGAAAAATCAAACAAACTATAACGTAAAAATAAATTTTTGTATAGGTGAAAACCCTTTTTTATAGAAGTTATAATAAATTATGCCGGAATCGCAATTTGGCGTTAGGTCGGTCGCGCGTTGATCGTACCGCTTCACACTGACATTCGATATTAGATGTTGTATTGCAAGCATGTTCACTGCCACTAATATATTTTGATGAATTTTTTTTATAAATTTCATATGTTTTCATCGAAAGAAAACAATTTTAATTTATTTAATGTCAAACGCCCGACTTAGTAGAGAAATGTTCAACTCAGGCGTTATACAGGGTTGCAATCAACATACGATATTACAAAAATTTTACGATCAAACGCTTGAGGTCACAATGCGATTTGCTCCATATATTTCTATACATTTCTACTCACTTGTCAGAAGCGCGACCGACCGAACGCCAAATTGCGATTCCGACATTACTCATTTTAAAGTAAAGCCCTTTAATATTGGCAGCCAAAGCCATTTCACATGACACTTTAAATTTAAAAATGAAACAAACTGTAGTTTAATTGAAATTTTTAAAAGGTGACAACCCTTTTTGTAAAAATTATAATAAATTACTAATCTTCAGGCCAAGCCCTTTCAAATTGCACCTCAAATTTAAAAATCAAACAAACTATAGCATAAAAACGAATTTTTGAATAGGTGGCAACCCTTTTTAAAAAAGTTAAACCTTCCTGCATATCTGCAGGTCAATCCCTTTCATTTTCCACCACATGTTCCAAATCGGTATAAAAGTTATGGTGCGTACAAAAAGTCGCTTAGCGTAATATATATAAAGATATATATAAAGATAACAGATGCAATAATAATTGTAACAAATAAAAATAAAAATTATTATTAGATATTGAGCAATGGAAAAATTAACCATATTTCAAAGACGGATATTTTCTCATTCATCCCGTAATAGTAATATTGTTTTCGATCCACAATAAGAATTAAGTACTTGAAGATTGGTATTACATATTTTGATCATCGCACAATTGGGAAAAAGTGGCTAAGGGCGAATAAAATGCAGACTTTGTATCTACCGCAAATTATTTATGCAAATATATTTGTTAAACCGGTTATTTGAAAGCTACCGTATTTCATAAAACTTCATGGTCATGATAGTACGTGCAATAAATGATGCATATACGAGGGCCGTTTGATAAGTCCGTGACATTTTGAACTTGAATTCAACGCTGCCCACGTCAACAACCTTCTCTTAAAAAACTACTGTAAAAGTTTGATCAAACTGCATTTGTGCATGATTAAGCATTATTTTTTCGTAAAAATCCATGAGGGAAGCCAAGGAAAGGCTTGATAAATACTATGGGGACTCAATCGTGCGAAAACTTCATAGGAGTGTTTGACGCACTCCGAACGAAGTTTTGTGCCGGCCAATAAGATTATGGGCGCAGTTTTTTGGGATGCACGAGGTGTCATTCACAACGATTATTTTGAAAAGGGTAAACAATTACCGGCGAATATAACTCGGAAATTTGACCTTGATTTGCAGCAAAAACGACCGCATTTAGCAAGAAAATAAATTCTGTTTCATCATGACAGTGCACGACCGCACACGTGTATAGTCACCGTAGCCAAAGTTTATATATTGGGTTACAAATTGCTATCTCACCCACCATATTCTCCAGATTTAGCCCCCTCCGATTATTTCCTGTTTCCCAACCTGAAAAAAATGGCTGAATGGTAAGAAATTCGGGTCAAATGAAGAGGTTATAACAGAGAAAGATGCCTATTTTTATAGCCTTGAAAAATCATATTTTTGGAAGGAATAAAAAAAAATTGGAAAAAACGCTGGACTAAATGTATTGAGCCAAAAGAGATTATGTTGAAAAATAAAATGCATTTTTTCCGAAAAAATTATTTCTTAGTCAAAATGTCGCGGACTTTTCAAACAGCCCCCGTATCTAGATAAAAAAATTATAAAAGCAAAGAAGGAATAAATACTTAATTATTGTCACATTTTTAATTAGAAATTCTGGTTCCTTGTGTTAAAATATTTTTTATGTCTTTCACGTGCATCAGATGTTATTATAAGTTGGTGCGTGGATTTTTAAACTTTAAAACTGTTTCTCAATGCAAAAATACACACACACATGGTTCTCAGAAAGAATTTTTTTTTTTTTTTGGGTTTAGAAATAAAAATAAAAACTTGTTGGAAAACGGCCATAACTGTTAAGGTATCTGGTTTGAATGCAAACTATTAGCATAAATGAATATTAAACTAGTTATCCAATCAAGCATTAAAAGTAATAAAAACAAGTAAGGAAGCCTAAGTTCGAGTGCAATCGAACATTAGATACTCAGCTGTATGCTTTCATTGTTTGTTTGCGTTTGTTCGATATAGGGTGTATTTTATATGAAACGAGTGCTGCATAAACAGGGCGCAGCCACGCCCATTTTCAAAATTTATATCAATCATCCAAATAAGCATACAAATATTATTGTTAGTGCAAAATTTCATCCCTCTATGACTTTTAGTTACAAAGACTTCACGTTACAAATTCCAAAAGGGTGTTCCAGAAATATCTTTGTTAAAAAGTAGGCGTGGTCATAAACCGATTTCAATACATTTTTGCGTGTCTATTAACACATGTTATAAAAGTGTATAAACCAAGTTTCGTCATAATATCTCAATTATTTGTCGAGTTAAAGGCTAAGAAATCTCATATATCCCTTTGTCTAAAAAGAGGCGGTGCCACGCCCATTTTCCAAACTTTTTTATTTTTTGTTTCCGGTCTATTGTAAAACTCATGTCACAAAATTTCAATGAATTATCTTTATATTTCACATAGATATCGCTTAAAATGGTTTTATTAGGTCACTTTATAATACACATATATAAAAGTGGGCGCGGTCGTCAACCGATTTTGGTAATTTTTCGTCCACACATTTGGCTAAGTAAATATATCACGCGTACCAGATTTCATCGATATATCTTTAACGGTTTCTGAGTTATGGCTTATTAAACTTTCAATATTCGCTCCTTAATAAGTGGGCGTGGCACCGCCCATTTTCCAAAATTTTTGTAGTTTTTGTTTTATGTCCATAGTTGGACTCCTGCCACAAAATCTCAGTGATTGATCTTTATATTTGACAGAGATATCGCTTAAAATGTTTTTATTAGGCCCCCTTATATTTCCTATATATAAAAGTGGGCGTGGCCGTCAACCGATTTTGATAATTTTTCGCCAAAACATTTGACTAAGTAATTATATTACGCGTACCGAATTTCATCGATATATCTTCAACGGTTTCTGAGTTATGACTCATAAAACTTTCAATGTCTGCCCCTTAATAAGTGGGCGTGGCACCGCCCATATTCCAAAATTTTTGTGTTTTTTGTTTTATGTCCATAGTTGGACTCATGCGACAAAATTTCAATGATAGATCTTTATATTTGACAGAGATATCGCTTAAAATGGTTTTATTAGGTCACTTTATAATACACATATATAAAAGTGGGCGTGGCCGTAAACCGATTTTGATAATTTTTCGTCAAAACATTTGTCTATGTAAGCAAATTACGCGTACCAAATTTCATCGATATATCTTCAACGGTTTCTGAGTTATGACATATAAAACTTTCAATGTTTGACCCTTAATAAGTGGGCGTGGCACCGCCCATTTTCCAAAACTTCATCAAATTTCTTCATAAGGGCCCGAGCTCAATACGTGGGTAAAATTTTAAAACTCTAGCTATATTAGTGGCTGAGATACCAAATTTCCGATTTTTTCTATATAGGAAAAGTGGGCGTGGTCATGGTCCGATTTCGCCCATTTTCAATACCAACCGTCCCAGTCTCGATACCAACTTGCGTTCCAAATTTCATCAAAATATCTCAATTTTTGCGCGAGTTAGAGTGTTTACAGACGGACGGACGGACGGACGGACGGACAGACGGACGGACGGACGGACGGACGGACGGACGGACGGACGGACGGACATGGCTCAATCGATTTCTCTTTTCACCCTGATCATTTTGATATATATAAGTCTATATCTATCTCGATTATTTCATTCTGTTACAATCCACCGTTATGTGATTAAAACTATAATACTCTGTGTACTAGTACAGCTGAGTATAAAAAAGTTAATTACAAATGCAATTATTTCAATTGCAAAATAATCAAAGTATTAAAACATTTCTACTGACATATTCAGCGAATAGTTGGAACGTCAAAGTTTGTTAACATTTACTGCAAGTTTTGAGATTCTTAATATTAGTGAACTGTTCTATAACTAAGTATTGAAACTGGAATTGTTAATGAAGCATTATAGACACATACACACATATCGTCCAGGGTTTGAATTGCTGATTGTGCTGCGACTAACTCTGTCTAGTTGCCTGGTCGTTTAACAGAAATAACAACTAGCTCATTTGGTTGCAGCGTTGCGTGATTCGAATCAATTTTGATTTCAAATCAACTTTCAAATAAAGAATCAACTCGATTCGTGATTCAAACTATTTTCAAATCAAAGATAATTTTTATTTGTGATTCATTTCTCAAAAGAATCAAAAATACCCTTTGATTCGTGATTCAAACTATTTTCAAATCAAAGATAAATTTGATTTGTGATTCATTTCTCAAAAGAATCAAAAATACCCTTTGACTCGTGATTCAAACCATTTTCAAATCAAAGATAAATTTGCGTTTGTATTTATATGGCCGTTTTAATTCTAATAATTATTTTATGTGAATTTAAATGAGCTATTGGCCATTTTTTAATGAAGAAAAATTGAAAAAATTTTTTGGTAGAAGTTATGGATCCATTTCGGAGACCACCACATCCCCTCATCAGACTTCTTCTTTTTTCAATTTTTCTTCATTAAAAAATGGCCAATAGCTCATTTAAATTCACACAAAGATAAATTTGATTTGTGATTCATTTCTCAAAAGAATCAAAAATCTTTTTTGATTCTTGATTTAAAAAATATCTTTGATTCGAATCAAATTTTTTAATCAAAAATTTTTTTCGAATCAAAAATTTGATTCGAATCAAGAATTTATTTAGAATAAAAAATACTGTAACATATCAGAAATATTCAAGTAGGTACATTCTCGGTAATTTAAAACACAAGAACGTATAAAATGCACCAAAAGTGCAACAACAGCCAAATTGTATGCTGACGCCAAATGTGTACATGTGTATGTATGTATGTACATATATACGTATTTCTGATTGTCGTATTTACGTTTGTGCTACGCCGTACGTACATACATACATACGTATGTACATATGTATGTGCATAGCCACTTATTTGAAATAAAGTTTTGATTCAAAATAATTTTTTGATTCGAATCAAAAATTTTATTCGAATCAAAAATTTTATTCGAACCAAAAATTTTATTCGAATCAAAAATTTTATTCGAATCAAAAATTTTATTCGAATCAAAAATTTATTAAGAATCTTGATTCGAAATCAAGCTTGAATCAAGAATCAAAAAGATTTTTGATTCTTTTGAGAAATGAATCACAAATCAATTTTATCTTTGATTAGAAAATAGTTTGAATCACGAATCAAAGGGTATTTCTGATTCTTTTTTGAAAGGAGTCACAAATAAAAATTATCCTTGATATGAAAATATTTTAAATCAAGAATCAGAAAATATTTTTGATTAGTGATTCAGTCAAATCAAAATCACGCAACCCTGTTTGGTTGCTAGTCGTTTGGTTTTTTTTGGCAACATGACTAGACAACGACTAGGAAAAGTAGACAACTTGACTAGAAAATTGGATAGTCGTTGACCAACAAACAGCTTGTAACTATGGCAGCAAATGCGACGGCGCGCAACTTTTAGTTTTTAGTTGCAGCTCTTTACGCTTGAATAATGAAACAACTTAAGTATGTATGTATGTATAATGTATGACTCCTCCATGCACGATATGTTGTTTCATTATTCAAGCGACGAAAGGTTATAAGCACATATGTATAATAAACTAAAGCGTATATAAAAACAGTTAAACATTTAAGGGTAAATAAAAATTAAAATACAGGAAAACATTTCCAGAAGAGAAGTCAAGCAAAGATCGAGGCTTCTAGGCAATGTGACATTCTAATAATCAGACTACGCTGACCACCAATTACATTATTCATAGATGGCACTCAATAAGAAAATTAATTTACTAATGAACATTTACTTCCACATTTCATTACATCAGCTTCCTATATGCAAACATGCAAAATCAACGCTCCAGAATTCGTGCAATGTTCCACATCAAGCATACAAAAATTGATGGACCAATTGGCCATAGGTGCATATTTTTTATAGTAATCAAACAGTTTTAAATAGATAATAATATTAAATGTAAAATACATTACATTAAGGAATTCCCGAGGTAACGGAGGTGTTGGGGCCAATTGATCCCTTGAAGCTTAAGCCAATACAATTTGCGCAAGACACACAAGGGGCGGCTGTGACATTACATGCTAATCTGACGAATATGGTAGCAACGGGACTATCGCACATACAGATTAAAGAAAGCAGGTATTAGTTAAAGAAAACAAAACAGTAACTACCTTATCATTTATGAATAATGTTTTGCAGAGTGAGCAAAAAAGACTACAGCTGGGAAACTAAAATTTATTTGCCAAAGCTACGCTTGGAGGGCAAATATAAAATGGCCGGCAAGATTTTGTTGATACCATTAAATGGCGCTGGTAATATGTTTATTGAAATAGGTAGGATTTTTGAATTTGAAAACATTTCACATTGTTTTCTACATGATACAAACATGTATCATGGTTTTCTACGTCTTTTTCTTTAATATATATACATACATGTATTTCTCTCGCACACTTTAGATAAACTAAATATGCTCATGCGCACCAAAACACGTCTCTACGAAAAGGGCGGTTTCACTTTCTACAATGTCACCAAAATACGCATAGATCTCAGTCCCGGCGGCGTCAAGGCAAATTTCGAGAATATTTTCAATGGCAATAGCAAAGAGGTGGAGCGTAGCACAAATCTTTTCTTCAATGAGAATTGGCGTGACTTTTTCGAAGCGTTGCGCCCGCTCGTTACGGAAACTGTTGAAACAACATTGTTGGATATTTTGCGAAAGATATTCGATTTAATACCGGCTAACTTTTTCCTTGAAGATATACCCACATCGGAGCAATTGTATGGCAAAGGGAAGGTGAATTAAAACATAAGTTACGCACGAAAGTAAATGGTTTTAATAAATAAAAGAAAGTAATTAAATTCAAACGTAAGCAAGAGCTTCAGTTTAATGGACCGAAAGTGTATTTGCTTATGATCAACAAAAAGATTGAGAAACTAATTATGGCGGTTTGAAAGTCCTAGTTTCATTCAATAATTTATTAGAGTTCTATGTGAACATACATACATACATTATTATGTATATTGTTAGTAGTGAATTATTGCTCTTATAAAACAACAAAATGCTTATGGGCTTACAGAAAAGCATAGACACATACATAGATACACATAAACATAGCAATTAAGTACTTTTGTAATACATAAATTGTAAATCTTACTTAAAATCTTAATTAAACTTATGCTGAATGGACACAACTTCCGTTTTATGACACATTTCATTCACTATTCAACGCCAATCTGCTCCTACTAATTATACCAATCCCATTTTTTATAGTCGTACTCCTCCTTCAAGGCCTCTATATGCATATGTTTTGTATTGCCAATACGCATAAATATGCGACGATTACCAATTGACTGCAATTGACGGAAATTATCGACCAAAGCGCCATCTTGTGTGTCTTGCAATTGACGGAAGCGCGCAATCTGCGAAGGAGACAGAGAAACTAATTGAGAATCATTTTCAAAAGCAGCGTTCTATAATTGAGAATCATTTTCAAAAGCAGCGTTCTATTAGAAAGAAATTGAAACTCTGAAAAAAAAAACGTTGTAAATACAAAGACTTTTGCAGTTAAATGAACAACTTTCCGCAGCTGAAATGTGCCCAACAACGTTCCGTTGTTGTTTCAAAGATGCGAGCGTTTTTGATTCAAATACTTTTCGTATTTAAGTTAACAACGGAAACTGTTGAATGAAATACTTTTACATTTAAGTTAACAGTTTTTGCTTTTGAATTAACCGCAAAAGTTTTTGGTCGAAAAACGGGCACCATTGAAGCAAATACTTACGCATTTAAGTTAACCTCAAGAAAATTGTAAGAATAGTATTTTTTTTTAATATAATAGATATTATTTTATTTCATTTTTTATACATATAATATATGTAAGTATGTTTACATATCGAGCCCTAACCGCCATAAAGTGTATCCAACAAAATTATCGATTTTAGCGTTTTTAAAGAAATCAATAACTTATTATAGTACGCATCAACTTCCACAATTTTATGGACTTAGGGCCGGTTTCACCTCCTCCGGTTAAGCACTTAACCAGAGATTTTTGCCCCGTTAAGCAATTTATTTGACAGCTCGCCATACAATTTACGTCAAACTAACCAGCGATTAAATTAACCGCAGATTGTGAAACCGGCCATAAATAAATTTCAAGGCTGGTTACCAACAGTATGAAAAGAAAATAAAAAAAACTCCTGTAAAATTTAATTTTTGTTGGATACACTTTTTGGCGGTTAGGGCTCGATATGTAGTAATATTAATATTAAGGCCCGCCGTCACCAAACGAGTCATTCATCCATTCACCATTTCCAAACGCATCAGTACATCTGCAGACAACTCTCACGACATCAAAACAAGCTAAGTTTATCAATAGATATTAGTTTTTGTTTAATTAATTTTTTTTATTTATGTATGTATGTATGTATTTTACTTTCTTATGAAATTTGTTTTATTTTAAAATTGAAACGAATTGAACGAATTTCAAAAATTTTGTTTATTTTTTTCTTTCAAATCTTTCTTTCTTTTTACTTAAAAAATGTTTAACAGCAAGCAAGTTTTTGAAACTACAACGCACGTCTTTGAATTAACTACGGAAATTTGTTGAATCAAAAACTTTGCCGTTAAAACAAATACTTTTGCTGTTGAATCAAATACGGAGATTCAACAGCGGAAAGTTGTTGATTTAACTACGGGTATTTTTTTCAGAGAATACATAATAATAATACAAATAATTGGATTTTTACTAATTAGAAAAATTGTTTTGGTGTTTTGCTCGGACCGTGGTTTGAACCCGAGACCTCTTGGATAGCAGGCGAGCACTCTACCCACTGCACCACAGCGGCCAATACATATTGAACACAATTCTAATGTTTGACTCAGATTTTCGCGAAATACATCTAACCTTAACCAAAAAAAGGCTTTTCGTACACTCAGAAAAATAATCACAGTAGTATCAACAATTTTCTTCTGTTAATACCAAACTTCGTTAAATTAACAGAAATATGTTTAAGTAGACACATTTAGAGTTATATAAACGAAAACATCTTTTACTTTAACAAATATATCTATTAAAACATATTTGTTAGTTCAACAGGACTGATCGTAAATTATTAACAGAAATTTTTGTTGATATAACTGAGTCACTGTTAACCCTAATATATGTTGCTGTAACCTGTATATTTATTTGTTGATTCAAAAAATCATTACTGTTGACTATCAAAAGAAAAGTATTTATTTTGCCAGCTCTCTCCGTTGTTACTTGTTGCTTTGCTTACGTGAGTGAGTTTTAATTCACGGATGCTTTTCTAAACAAAAGTAAGTATAAAAGCCACTAAAGTTCAATATTCAATATAATGTTGAATGTTGAATGTCGCACTATACATATGATGCCGTTGGATTGAATTTTCAGGTTGATGTCATGGTTAGAAATCGGAAGGGAATACAAAATAGAGTACACAATATTGCAAGCAGTGAAGGCGAAGAAGGTGCCGCAATGGAAAACAAGCGGAGATGAAGTTACATATTTGTACTTCGAAACCGAACGGAGGGAGGATGAAGAGAAAAATGCAAACAAAAGATTTAAAAAACTTGCCAATGCTATAAAAATACACATTTACACATTAGCTCTGTTCAATAACAAAAAATTGTTACGAATTTTTCTTAAAATCTGTCATTTTTGTATGGAGAACTGTCATTTTTTATGAAAAATTCGTAAAAATTTTTCGTTATTGAACAGAGCTATTATAAAGTAATTGTTAGAAATAAAGGGCCATGTAAAAACACAAAGTGATTTATTTTTAAGTGACAAAATTTCAACTGCGGAAAGTTGTTGATTTAACAGCAAAACTGTTTGGATTCACAGCGTTTTTTCTTTTGTTCTCAGACTAGGTAGTTCAACAGCAAAACTGTTAAAACAAAAGAATATCTGTTCATTTAACAGATAAATCCTTTGGATGTGATTTGATTGTCGAATCTGTTGTTTTAACCCGTAATCCCGTTGATCTACCAGTATCTTTTCTCTCGGTGTATTATATCACGTAAAAGTGTACAACTTATTAAGGCTGAAAGAACTTTAATTTCCAATCATGTACACACCTGCTTTGCCGAAATGGGTATGGGATCTGGATAAAGAACCCACGTGATAGATTCAGAACAAGGTGGCGTTGTGAGTGAGCCTGGAAGTAAAGCAAACCAGGAGAAAAAATAAACAATTAATAAAAGGGCATGCATAAATTAAAGCAAATGAAATTTTAAAACTACAAAATTAGTTATTTTATTAAGTGAATTGTGCTCATTACTTAAAATTAAATCAACTTATTCTAAATTCATAGAGCCACTCCTTTGCTGGCTATTAAATAACTTAAGCAATGAAATATTTAGCTTCTGTTTTTATTTGTTTGTACATATGTATGTATATAAAATGTTTCCTTTTTTTGGAGCGACAAATTTGGCGATCGATTTGTATTCATCGCATATTTTCTTTGACATTTGCAAACTCTTACACTTTGCTATCGATTATATTTGGACGAGAGTGTTTTGGCGTGTACGCGTATTTTCTAGATTCAATCACTGCTGTATACGATTTTATCGTTACGATGCTGTTTGCATATTTAAATACCTTCAATTCACTTGATATTATGGCTAATTCTTTGTATTTATTAGGATAATCAATAATAATTTTTGGTATGTGAGAGGGAGCAGGGTGGCGCCACCACATTAATCCATTAATCTGATAAATACATGTCTATTTATGAGTGTGAGTAAATGGATCAAAAACTGCCGAACAGATTTTTGACAGCTTATTCCTAGGGTAAGTCCGCTCGACATAGTGCAAAGAAGAACTCAGAACTCAGTTACAAAAAATGAACCCGCTACGTGGGGCTTCAGTTGAAATAATCAGAAAATCCCTATTGTGGACTTGAAGGGCCCGGAATTTTTTTTTGTAATATTGTTATCTTGAACACAAAGTTATCTCTATTAGGATGTCTAACCCGGCTCCCAAGATATAGGCAAAAAAGTGAATCGGAGTAGCCCCGAAATATTTTTAAGCGATAAAGATAGAGGTAGTAATATAGATAGTGGGAGGCAGGTTTGTCCTAGCGAAGCGGGACGGGCATAAATATTTAACTTTGACAGATTCCCATGTTCCCTTGTTTTGAAGTCTCCTGAAAGTGATTCCGCGAGAAATGTACCTTGCCGTAATGACCGTGATAGAAAAAACTATTTCTTTCTAAAAATGTTTTATACTGCTGATACCAAAAATTGACTCGCCTGCTGATACCAAAAATTGACTTATGTAGCTTTATAAAACTCTATCCACAATGATAAGATGACATTGCACAACTGTAGATTTTGCTATTGAATTTGTATATCTAATACTTTAATTAGGTAAGTACTTGTCATAAGGATTTGCAATTGTTTAAGGAATGAATATTCAATTTATCCTTACCTCTGTATGTATAAAATTTATCCACATCCACATTAGCGATCAAGGAAGCGAGTGAGAAAGTTACTGTTAAATTGACAGAATCATTCGCTTCCGGTATCAAATGCAAATGGCGACATATTGTTGTCAAACCAACGCCTTCGTCCTCATCCAACTGTCAAAGCCAGAAAAAATAGAAATTCAATAAACAACTAAAAACCATTGAAAATGAAGTAAATGCATGCGAAACACTAAACTGGACCAGACAAGCAAACAATCAATGCTTGAACAAATATTCCAATTTCCCCGCTAACAACACTTTACGATGAATACGATACAAATAGCTATAAATTCCCATTATAAATATGCACATGCACGTACAAATACTCAATCAACACTCACATTAAAAAAGAATGCCAATACAGTGGCGCCATCGGCATACTCCAACGCCTCCACAAGCGTTCCATATTTCTTGTTACGATGCACAATATGCATTTCCATTGTATGACGAATGTCGTTGATCACATGCTCCGCTCCACGATTATTCTTATCGCCCCAGTGGAAGTGTACACTCTCAACTTCAAAGTCACCGGGCAGCTTAGCGCCACGTAAATAAGGCATAAAATCGCCGCTCTGTTTCTCTGCCTCACTAAGTTTCGGTATGCTGATGGCGACTGCGAATGAAACAAATGCAAATGTGTATTTTCTATGTGAGGAAAAACGCGGAAACGCGTGCAAAGTGTGCATATTTTCTGTCAATTGTTAGTGGAACTTGAATTGAGTGACTTTTCATTACTCGAAAAATTTTTATTGGACTTGGTATGGGTCTATGTTAAAATGGTGAAGACGGAATGGTCTGACAATTAATATACTTGTGGTACAAATATGAATAAGGTGGGTTGCACTAAGGACCGCTTTTTAAGTTGACGTAAATCGAATGGCGGTCAAATAAATTGTTTAACCTCAGATTGCGAAAATGGGCCTTAGTATTTGTGTGCTTCATTGTTATTATTAGTAATACTCGCATAATTTCCCATATCTACTCTACATATAGATACTTTAGGCCTTGAAATATCAACCTTTTCCAGTTAACTCACCAGTATGTCCATTGTTAGTTATAATCAGCGGATGTGGTAATAAATTGTGATACCCTATCATATCGATAGCTGGCATATTTAAGGGAATTGCCTGAAAAAAAAAAATACATATTTATCATTAAGAATGTTCAAGCTTTCGTATGAGTATAAGCCCTTTGAAACAAAGATTAAAATAAACTTAAATAAACGTTGCCTAATCTTAGACAAATAATGGGACCGTGGGAAAAATCTTGGCATATGAGAATTACCATCCGTATGTACCCCACCCCAAGCAAGACTATAATTTACAGATATAACGAAGCCAAATTTAGTATATAAATTATGCAATGCTATCCCAGATAGATATTTAAGCTAAGTGTATTTACTCTAGCCGAGTGTACAGCGATCGGTGACTGCGTTTTGCCTGCACAATGGCCATGATGGCGGGCCCAACGGCGTTGATTTGGTTCCGAGTAGCCAAAACGAGATCCAAGAGTTGCTGAAACGATAAGCGAAAAAAATTTAGGTGCTTTAAAATAAAACTTAAATTTGATCTCTATGTTCACAATGCTTTGCCTTCCAAATTGCTGTACAATAGATAAATACCGGCAAAGTGAATTGTAGTAATTTTTTAATTAAAGAAATATATTTATTTACTAAAGATTAGTGCGCGTTTTGAAGCATGGATGTAACAGCGTCGAGCTGTTTCACCTTATAGTAGGAAAGAATCTAGCAACAAATTTCGAAGGCAAGCAATGATTCAGCGGCTAAAGCTGTAGTCATTGTATTGCATGAGTCTTGGCGGGATCTAAGGTGAAACAGCTGTTAATTTAAATTTAAAACTCAATAATTTATTCACTACTTCCACTATTAGTAAAATAAATAATCAAAAAAAAATTCCCACGCTTAGTTTGTAGGCAAAAAAAATCAACACACAAAAAAAGCAAATAAATACGTGCCAATTGTAGGCACTCAATTACATTCACAACATGTAACCACTTATAATCACTTTAAGCCAATATTACAGCAATATTGTCCGATAACATTGTTGTACGATACGCAACGAGACTTAAATAGTAGACAAGTAAAACATAAAACATAAATACTCTGTGGATTTGAAAAAAAATATTTATTGATGATGCTCATCGATCACTTGCTTCATGACCCATGTGCCTTTTTTCATGACTAATGGTATCACAAATTATAACTGATATAATTTTCTTACTAAGTGTGTGGGAAGTAATAAAAGTTCGTTAAGTTTGTAACAAAAACTCGAAAGTTAATGGGCAATTTATTTCAAATAGATTCGTCCCTTGATTTCGGATCTTACAAAAATTGACGCACGTCGCAATAGAGAAAATATGTATGTACTTTCAGATAAAGGGTTGACTATACGGAAGTACCTTGGGCGATCGCAATAATTTTTCCACAAAAGTAATAATAGCCGTATTCGTTTGGGCAAGAGTTAGAGACTTGCGAAAAACAAAAACCGAGTGTAGCATAGTACACGTGATAGAAGTTAACTTCTTACATCTTGTTCAATATTTCAAATAATTGTGTTTTCAATTTATATTGGCTCGAAAGCAGCAAGTAACAAGTTTCATATACATATCATATGAGAAGCGAATTTGAAAATACGTCCCTCAAAAAATGCGATTAATCCGGGACGTGTCCGGGATCAATCGGAAGGGAGAATTTGTCGCATTCTCCCTATCTTCGAATTTAGCCAAGACTCAACCCAACACCGTTCGTTAAAGTACGGACAAAGAATGTATATTGTACAATATTGCTCTTTGGTACGGAATTAGAAAAAATTTTCTAACGAACGGTATGCGTTGAATCTTGGCTAAATTCTTAGATAGGGGAGACATCTATTGACAAAAATTTGAAACCATTTCACTTATTCACAATAGAAAAAATTGTCATAATCAGTAAAGATCAGTTTAATGAGTAGCTGGCATACTCTCTAAAGGTCTCTTAAAGTCTCTAACATTTTGTATGGAAACTGTCAGCCAAGAGAGCAGAATCCAGTATAAGCGGGCAGCGAAGTGCCCAAAAAACACTCCTTATATTGAACTTTTGTTTGTCGCTCCGTTGTCTGTGGTGGTTTTTGTGTTGTATTTTTTTTATAACACTCCTTAATTGACAGTCTTATCAGAAGACCTACTAACCTTGAAAGCCGTGCAGACGACAACGCACATATGCATTGATAACAGCGATTACTTGCATGGCTAACTAACCGCTGTTTGCATAACATTTTGTTAAAAATAAATTGAATATGATATCGTAAAAGGAAATGTACTTTTATCTTAGGTCGCATTTGTTTGTCTGCGCGAAATTAAATTGCGTGGGCGAAAAACTTAGTTTGGCATTTGTCTGTGCGTAGGAATGTAGGTAATACTTACAAATGCGCATATAAATGCCTAGCAAAAAGGTTGGGCTTATAGCTGAAGCCTAAGCTGTCAAAATTGAATACGCTGGCAGCGCTGCTTTCTGTTAAGCACTCATGCGCTCTGCGTTTTAATACTTAATTTAAAATATATAAATTTATATATAAATTTATGAATAATAAAGTTTCAACCCCAGCAGAATATATTTTTTGTTATTAATAGGGAAGCTAAAAATATGCACGAAAAATTTCAAAATATGCATGCTAGTATGCCCGAAAAATAATTGAAATATGCTCGTAAATATGCACGAAAAATCTCATTATATGCATATATGCCTAAAAAATACCTGAAATATGGCCAACAAATGTATGTATTCCATTTCAAGCTTACAGTTTTATTTAACGAATTTTGCAAAATAATAATAATATAAGAACTGAAACGTACAATTCACATTTTCCCCATTTAAAAACTTTGTTTTTAAATACTATAAAATACTTTAAATTAATTTTAGATTTTGTAAGGAAGAGAATCAGGCGGATGACTGAAGGTTTCATGACCGGGGCAAATTCCTGCCGGAATGATAACGGTGAACTGGTAACTGATGTCCAGAGCATACTTAAGTTGTGGAGGGATCACTTCTCCTCCTTGCTAAATAATGGCAACAGTGAAATTGCTGAAGAAGATTTACGACCCGAATCCCCAATAGCAGATGATGGTAGACATGTTCCACCACCCGAACATGACGAAGTGCGAATAGCAGTATCTCGGCTTAAGAATAATAAAGCGCCGGGCACTGACGGCTTGCCAGCCGAGCTATTCAAACATGGTGGCGAAGAGTTGATAGGAGCATGCATCAACTCCTATGCAGAATATGGTCGGACGAGCGCATGCCCGACGATTGGAACTTAAGTGTGCTCTGCCCAATCCACAAAAAAGGAGACCACAGTACGCGCCAAGGCTGAAGCCCATCGTCAACAATCTGATTGGACCTTATCAGTGTGGCTTCAGACCTGGTAAGTCTACCATCGACCAGATCTTCACAATACGCCAAATACTTGAAAAAACCCATGAAAAAGGAACCGACACACACCATCTCTTTGTCGATTTTAAAGCCGCTTTTGATAGCACGAATAGGAATTGCCTATATGCCGCAATGTCTGAATTTGGTTTCCCTGCAAAACTTATACGGCTATGCCAAATGACGTTGAATAACACCACCAGCTCCGTCAGAATTGGGAAGGACCTCTCCGAGCCGTTCGAGACCAAACGAGGTTTCAAACAAGGTGACTCCCTTTCATGTGACTTCTTCAACTTAATGCTGGAAAAGATAATACGAGCTGCAGAATTCCACCGTGCAGGAAGCATCTTATACCACAAGAGTATGCAACTGCTGGCGTACGCCGATGACATCGACATCATTGGCACTAACACGCCGTATGTTCTGCATTCTCCAAGCTGGATAAAGAGGCTAAGAAAATGGGTTTGGCGGTCAACGAGGACAAGACGAAGTACTTCCTGTCATCACACAAAGAAACAGCACGCCTTGGCAGCCACGTAAATGTTGATAGCTACAAATTCGAAACTGTTAAGGACTTCGTCTATTTGAGAACCAGCATTAACACCAAGAATGATGTCAGCACGGAGATCCAACGAAGAATCACGCTTGCCAATAAATGCTACTTCGGACTAAGTAGGCAACTGAAAAGTAAAGTCCTCTCTCGACAAATAAAAATCACACTCTACAGGACGCTCATCGTTCCAGTCCTCATGTACGGCGCAGAAGCATGGACAATTCTAAAATTAGATGAGAGTATTTTGGAGTATTCGAGAGAAAAGTTCTTCGTAAGATTTATGGACCTTTGCGCGTTGGCGTGGGCGAGTATCGATGGAGATTTAAGGATGAGCTGTACGAGCTTTACACAGACATCGACATTGTTCAGCGAATAAAGTTCCAGCAGCTGCGCTGGGCAGGTCATGTCGTGAGAATGGACGAAGGCGCTCCGGCCAAGAAAGCATTTCTATCGAAATCCGCTGAACGCAAAAGAAAAGGGAGACCTCCACTGCGTTGGGAAAATCAGGTGGACAGCGATGCTGCCTCGCTAGGTGTTCCCAAGTGGCGCCATGCTGCACGAAACAGTAGCAATTGGCGCGCTCTGTTGGACTCGGCCAGAATCGTCTAGACAGTTAAGCGCCAATCAAGAAGAAGATTTATGTAAATACATGAGATCTTTTTACAAAGCAAACGAAACCATTCCATTAATATTGCGCAGGACTGCATTAAACTATCGTATGTTTTACTATATTTTCCAGTGTGAATTTTTGGCGGTTTTCCGAGAAAAACCTCTTGTATGTGAAAACGATTAATATTGACCATGTAGCATCGAGTATTGATGGATCACGATTCTGGATCGCAAAATATTTAGAAATCCGCGATCCGGATCACAATATTGACAAGACTGTGTAGCATGAAAATTTTGCAACCCATCAAAATACGTGTATATTTAGAAATTTTGAAATCCGAGATCTGGAATATTGGCAATAAGCGAATTGAAAGTGAAAGTGTGAAAAGGACGGAAGTAAAATATTTTAAACCTCAGAGCGAGAAAAACATCGCAATATTCATATTGAACGTGTAGCACTATTCTGCGATTCATCAGACCATCGCGATTCATATTGACAGTGTAGCGTATGCCAATGTATGTCGATACATACTCGTATTGCATATTATTGTTCCCTTCAAAATTTCACACTACAGCTGTTTTCTATCAATAACAGGGCATCGGGCAAAGTTTTTTTTTACTCTGGGTTTGCTTCGAGGCTCTGATCAGCATACAAGAACTTAGTGTTTGTCGGGGTGAATTTGTATAAGAGAAAATGCTACGTTCCGGGGCCCAGATCAATAGTTAAATAGCCTTGTTTGTATGTCTGTATACGCAACTATCGATATTGCTCGATTAAGTGCCAAAATAAGCACGAAATGCATTTTGACCGTAAATATGCTTTTTAGGTCTAAATATGCATTTGCATATGCAATGTGCATTTGCATATTTTTAGCTTCCCTAGTAATTAAATAAGCCGCAACACTTAAGTTGCGGAACAAATTTGAATTATGCAGCTCAACAAGAAACAACTTTCTATTATTCCTTATATAAGGCATTTAAGTACCGCAGAAAGGTTGATTATCAGGTATTAGCTAAGCCTTATTTTCCACGGCGAATAAGCCTAAATATAAGGTATATAGCCACCACATAAGGCCTTATTATCAGGAATTATCTAAGCCTTATTTCCATGGTGGATAAGCCTACTCTCAGAGAGAGAGAGAGAGAGTGTTCCTTACAGCCTGATGACATCAACACAGGAAAATAAGCCTTATAGGCATTATTTCTTAAGCCTTATATCTACTGGAATAAATTTGAAATAAAGACGTAGATTTTTTGCTGGGTACGTATGTATGTATGTAGGTATTTGTATACTTTTGTGGATTTAAATTTTTATTTGAATTTAAATGTAAGGAATTATAAGCTTAAGCGCACATCAAACTTTTATCTCGAGCACCGCTCTTTTCTAACTTATTTAATTGTTTAGATTGCATTTTAGAACACAACAAACGGGTAGGAAAATGCCTTTTAGTTCAACAAAACTTTGTGATACAATGATAGCAAATACATCAACAACAAAAAGAGCAAACAATAATAAAACAAGAACAAACACATTAACAACACTAAAATACCACAATAGTTGAATTATGCTATTTTATCGTGAAACACCACCAACACTAAACATCGTCACACAACGCCCTTTAAAACCTCTAGCTATCTTACAATACTTCTCTTTTACATGCATATCTACATTTTGCTTTTGTTTCTATATTTTTCCACGCTAGCTGCCAACTGCCCACACACCCGTACTACATGCTTGTTGTTATCGATTAAATTGTTGCTCGTTGGTTGTTGCTTGTGTTGCCGCCATTGGGTACAAGTGTGTTTTTATGCCAACACCCAGCAGATGGGGATATAGCTCAGTGGTAGAGCATTCGACTGCAGATCGAGAGGTCCCCGGTTCAAACCCGGGTGTCCCCTGTATATTTTTCCCTTAAGATTTTTTTTTTAAATAAATGATTTTTTTAATTTTGCATAAGAAAAGAATGGAATAGTGTTAAAGGTTAAATTTAGATTTTATCGCACTATGAATAGAATCTCTTTTAATTAGAAAATTATATGTATATAGAAAACTATACGATCAGCAGTATTTTAAACTTAAAATTAAATTCATTGAAAACAAAAAAAAAAAATAAAGTTAAATGAAATTATCAAAAAGCTAAGAAAAACAGACGCGAAATGAAATGGAATTTAGAACGTAGTCGTGGTCGAAATGTATTAGAACGTATTCAAAAATTTTATTTTCAAAGGTACCTAATTACGACAAACCGAAAACTTCGGCACTTCTGCTTCTAAGTGATGAATTTTCTGGGTACTTACGACTAAGCTTGTGGGTGGGCTAAGAGCGTAGGCTATAGGTAACTACTTAATTGACGCACAAGTAATATGAATAACTTAAAATAAATAATACAAATTTAAGCTCGTCTGACTATATGTAACCCCCGTATATACGACATACATACATATGTACATATATAAATATAGTATACATTTATAGTATTGTTTTCTGCAAGTGCTCTTTTTTATATTTACTTTAAACAAAAAACAGAAAAAACCAATAACTTTAGAAAAATATGTAATTAAGCAAAACAATACGCTGCATTTGCATACATACATACATATATGTACATACTGTATGTATGTATGTACGTTAGAGTTGGGAAACTATCGAAGGCACTGTCGATAGTATCGATAGTTTTTTTTTTTTAGACTATCGAAGACCATCGATGGTTTTTCAAAACTATCGAAAACTATCGATGGTAATGTATACTATCGATAGTTTTACAACTTTTAAATCTCCACCTCCATCTACATTACTATTTCAAGTTGTGAATTGAGAATATCAGCTATTGGTAAGTTTTGAGTCCTTGGCTAAAACTACATAGTCAAAATGTCGCGTTTTCAATATTTTGGGCATAGGCGTACGAATGCCTTGTGAATGGTTGGTACTTGTAAAAAAAATAACCAAAATAAAAAAATTTGAATTTCACATATTTATTGCAAAAAACCAAAATTTATTGAAAAAACTCAAAATCAGAAAAAAAACTACCAAGTTTGGTTGGAAACAACCAACAGTGGCATCCGTGGTCTTGTGTGTACATACATACATACGTGTAATATGTATAAAATATGAATTTGTTGGCGGTTAAAAAATTCTTTCCAGGAATCATTTAAATACGATAGTACTATCGATAGTTCGTTTTTTTACGACTATCGAAAACTATCAATAGTTTTTTTAAACTATCAAAAACTATCGATGGTGCTACTATCGATAGTTTCCCAACTCTAATGTACGTATGCCATTTTTCAATAAGCAATAAAAAGAAAATGCAATCGAATTTAGTCATATTTGACGTAGAAATATCTTAAAAATATCGTTTATTAACACGCTTTTATTAGTTTCACCTGTATGTATGTATGTATGTATGTTTGTATGTATGTATGTATGTATGTATGTATGTAATTTCTAGCTGCTGTCTAAATATATGCAACACATTTTACTAATGAGATTAGGTTATAACCACCGCTATGTTCCAACAGATGGCGCGCGTGTATTTATATTTTTAAAATATTCACTTATTTTTAATTTAGGAAACATATAAAAGTTTCTTAGAGACTAGTTAACAGAACATTAGTACCTTAGTTAATTAGTTATTAATTAATTTTTAAACAAAAGAAAGGCAAATTATATTGTTGTCGTATATATCAGAAAATAAATGCACTAGAAACTTTTTTTAATAAAGGATCCTTCAAACTTAAAAGAGGAGGCATACTTTTTTTTTGCTAAAGTGTTGCTTGGCAGTATCAAATTTGAAGCCCAGGAGATCTCTCTCTATTTCTCTAATTCTGTGTTGTCTATCACTCCGGAATTATAATACCCAATCAAAGTGTTCAAGTCATATAGTACACTCGACATTTTTAAGTTCCGGGTACTTATGGATAATCTATAATTATTGCAAAAGAATCTTACAAAGACCAGTTATTTGATGAAAAAAAAAAACAAGCGCTAAATTTTCCATAGCGTTTTGACCATAAAAATTATTTTATAATAAACATACCCGTATGAGTTGTTTCATATCAAAAGTGACTAAGTCCATGAACAAACTTTTTTCAATGCACTTATACCGAATGCGGTTAATTGTGACTAATTTCCATAGAAGTCTTTAAAAAAAAGTAATAAAAAGAATCTCCATTTCCTTAAATTGTTTTTTGGCGATTTTAGTCAGCTTTGATATGTACCGACTACATATGTAGGGTAAGCTGGGGTGCCTTTGACACCTTTTTTTTGAAGTCTCATATCTCAGACATTTTTGGAGAAAACTAAGGTTTTAACAATTGACAGTAACTATTCATTATTCATCTCAATATTTGAATAGCTAATGAGTTATAAAAAAACACGTAAATACCTTTTTCAGATACTTTTTTAAAAAAAGCCATTTTGTCAAATGTGCCCCGTGGTAGGGGTACCTGTGACTTGAATAGGGGCACATTTGGCCATCACAATTAGGTGATTCATAAAGTGTCATAAAGTCATATGTCATATTAAAATATTGTACGGAAATAGTTATAAAATACTTTTCCGAAGCCCTGTGAAGAAGTAAACAAAAACAGATGATCAAATACGACGACCCAAAAACATATCGTGCAGAGTTGTATTTATTTAGTACACATATGCGTAGAATGCAACCACAAAATATTATGACTTATGACGATATGACACAATATGACAGGTTGTGAATCCCCTAATTGTAAACTAAATTTTATTAATTTTTAACTTTAAAAAACGAGGCATTATGTCATAAAACAAAATTAAAGTTTTTATTTAAACAGTATAACAATATTATAATATTAAGCGAAAATATATGGTAAATTCACTAGCTCTTTTAATGTTGTACGTTGTAAATTAAATGTGTATTAGAAGGCAACACCTGTGGTATGTAGGTTGTATTGTATTTTGTTACCAGATGCTTACTAAAATTTTAATATCGAAAACACCAAGCAAAAGTGAAAAAGGTAATATTATAAAAATATAAATGATAAAAAACTTGAAAAAAAGTCAAAAAATAAAAACAAAATCGAAAAATAGGAAACTCAATAAACATAGGCTGCGTTGTTGTATTGATGTTATTCTAATTTTTATGGGAAAAACTAACCCTGCTGATACAATTGTTGTAAACCTATACCACTTTATAACGTTATACTACTTCAAAAGAGCTTGTGAATTACCCAATGGATATTTGAAAGTTTATATCGAAATAATATTTTATACGGCATCGAGATGTTCTAGATGGGTTTGTTTTGGCAGGTTTAGCTTTCTTAGAGGTACATAAACATTTAATTGGTCTTATTATTTTATTTGACATTCGTCAAAGGCTCCCCAAACTGGAAAGTCAAATGTACCCCAAATGACTTTATCCAAAATAATCATCACAAAAATTTTTTTTCTTTCAAAACATTTAATAATTAAGATTTATTTTCAATCTTTAAGCTTCGAAGAGCCAGTTAAGAGGACCCATTTAAAAAAAAATTTTAGTTTTACTTGTGAAAACGCTTACGTGGCACTACACAAAAATTACATCAGCTAACGGAAAATCATCGAATCATGTGTTACTTCGCTAGGCATTAAAGCAGAGCTGCCAAATTAGGTATACACATGTGTTATTGTATAAGGCTGCATTCAATTCTATTTTTGTGAAGTTTTTATAACGTTTTTACACCGAAAATGGCAAAGTCAACGGTGCCCCAAAGTCAAAAGGACCCCAACTTACCCTACATTAGACCGTATCGCAAAAAATAAAGTTCGCCGTACGCCCCCGCATATGATGTCTTTTTGGAAAACATTTTCGGAAAATTTTTTAATTTTTTTTTTTGACGCCGCTAGATGTCGCTAAAATATATTTTTCTCATATCTTCGGTATTTATAGTCCGATCTCTAAGTTTAATACACCAACTTTGGCTTGAAAGGGCGGCTAACGCTTTGGATATTATTAACCCTATGTGCGCCGTTGGGGTCACTACCACCCAGTGTTGCCACTTTAGCTATTTTGTAGCTAGATTTAGCTATAACTTTTGGCGTTTAGCTACAGATATTTGCGTTTAGCTATTAGCTATTTTTGTTAGCTTTTTTTTTAATAGCTTAGCTATTTTTAGCTATTTTTTTAATTTCTTTATTTTGCACATCAGTTTATCATTTTAAGCCAATGAGTCATCTGCGAGTTTATGAAAACTTGAAAGTGTATACTTATCCTTATGATTATCAAACTATACAAAAGTTGATAGTCTGGCATGCCTTCCTTATTTTATCGATTATTGGTGCATTCATATGCAAGGTTGATGCAATCAAGGCAGATCTAGGAAGGTAGGCTCGGTGGCGAATTCAGAAATTTCCCATGTATTTTGTTATTGTAATTGGTAGAGTGTAATGTCAGAATGATAATTCGCCTTAGTTAAAATCTGAATTCGCTTGAGACTCGCCCATTCCTATTGGTCATGATGTGAATTCGCTTTGATTTTGACATTACACTCTACCTTTGTAAATAAAAAAGTAGTTTCTGAATTCGCCACCGAGCCTACCTTCCTAGATCTGCCTTGGATGCAATAAGGTTTTCTCAGTGCGCAAAAGCAACTCTGCCATACATTTTGTTGTTGCCCATTTTGCTATTTGAATTCGCATATGACCATTGGCATACGCGATATTTGAACCGTCCTTTTCACGGTGTATTCGTAAAATTTTTCAGAACTTTATTATCAAGTTAATTGAGCAACATCGCCAACGCTTACCGCGGAATATTCAATCTTTAAAAAATATTGAATTTTTTTCTGTAAATAAGCCAAAAATATTTGACACTTTCAAGGATGAAAAGGATCACTTTAACACGGAGGAAATCACTATTTTAGAAATGCAATGGAAAACCTACACGCATACCCATGGAAGGGAACTACCTCTACAATAAAGTTTTGGGTAGACGTAAGAAAGCTAATACCATGTCTCCACATAACGTATTTCGCTCTTTTTTTCTGCAATTTCTCTCTCAATCTTGTTTCGACACGGAAACCAGTGCCGAAACTCGCCAATTTCCATACAAATTTCTGAGAGCGAGTGAAGATTGAAACACTGTTTCATTCTGAATCATCTTGCCAACCTCGATGATATCGATGTCTTTTCTAATTTTGTATCAAAAATCTATCGAAATCTCACACAGACCAAAACAAAGACGCAAAAATAAGCAAACATACAAACATTTAAGAAGAACAAGAAAGAAATGTCATACTGAATCACGATTATCCACGTGGAGACGGGTTATTGAGCGAGATGTTTTGCTACATGTTTCTCTGGTGAATCAAGTTATGTGGAGACGGGCTTTTAGAAATGCTCTTAACGAAAATCCGTTTGAAGAACTACAATCTTTTGTGTTTAATTTTCTAATCCTACCGCTTAGTAATACAGAAATAGAACGTAGATTTTCTGTTATGAACGTAATAAAAACAAAGCAAAGAAATAGAATGCAATTATTTATGTTAAACTCTCTATTGACTGTTAGGTATGGTCTAAAAAGGCTTGAAAAATGTTGTAATAACTTTAAAATTCCTAACGATATTATTAAAGCAATGACTTCAATTAATAATAATTCAACCTGTGAATTAAATGAAGAAGATATGATTTTTGAAATGTTATTGAATCAAATTTTTAACTAAAGTTTAAATATTAATTAGTCGCTATTATAATTTATTTTAATACTGCAATTGAATGTACATACATACATACATACATATGTAATGAATTGATTTTTTTCATTGTAATAATCTTATTATACGACGTACATATATAAGTACATACAAACAAATATATCTACAATATATAATATATGTATATATAAATATTCATATATGTGAAGTTGTTTTATGTCACGTCTTTTTAAATAAATCATTATTTGGCTATTTTTGAAAAAAAAAAATTTGGCTATTTATTTTACCTATGAAAAAAATTATTTAGCTATTTTTAGCAATTTTTTTTATTTAATTTAGCTATAAGCTTCAAAATATTCTGGCAACACTGCTACCACCCAGTACTTAGTTTATACCAACCTAATGTACCTTTTTATGTCTGCATGTTAAACGTAGTCAAAAATTATTAATCTTTTGCAAAATAATTATTTCGATCGCTTGAGCAGAACCCGAAATAAAACACGTTCAACATCCTGAGGAATATAGGTTTTTCGGTTCCTTTGGTCTTTTAGGTTAATTTTACAGAAAAATTTTCTGAGGAGGCCCCTAGTAAAATTTGATGCCAAATAATTTTCTTGAACATTTTAACCCTCTATCGACCTTAAAAATGCTATTTTTCCTGATTTTCTAAAAAAGGGGGTCAAAATAACCCTTTATTGGCGGTGATAGAGGGTTAAAATGTTCTAGAAAATTATTCGCCATTAAATTTCAGTAGGGGTCTCCTCAGAAGAAATCTTTGTAAAATGAACCTAAAAGACCAAAGGAAGCGAAAAACATATATTCCACGGAATGTTTTGTTTTATTTCGGGTTCTACTGAAGCGATCGAAATAATTCTTTTGCAAAAGATTAATGATTTTAGACTGCGTTTAACATGCAGGAATAAAAAATTGCATTAGGGTGGTATAAACTAAGTACTAAAGGTTAATAATATTCCATAGTATAAGGCGTCCTTTCAAGCCAAAGACATTGGTGTATTAAACTTAGAGATCGGACTATAAATACCGAAGATATGAGAAAAATAAATTTTAGCGACATCTAGCGGCGTCCAAAAAAAAAATTAAAATTTTTCCCACAAATGTTTACGAAAAAGGCATCATATGCGGGGGCGTACGGCGAACTTTATTTTTACGTCCCTATAAGGCGAGACGGCCTAATGTACATACATATGTACATATGTATGTACCTACTCGTAGGGAAGTATTCATACATATTTGATAAGAACGTTTGCTTGCTTCATGAATTAAAAAAGCATGATTACACACTCCCTTCACAAACTTTTGACAAATTCAGCCCACCATAAAATTTGATAATTGTAAAGTTTTTGCGCTGGCTTATATGGAATTTGTGTATGATGTTGACATTTTTACAACAAATCACAAAGGATTACATTCCTTTCACTCATTTGGTTATATAACTTAATATTCTCCTACTTCGCTGTTAATTTTTTTATTTTATTGTAGTCTTATTTTTATCGCCTTTGTCGTTTATCGCTATTGACAGTAGTTTCGTATTATTGCGCTGTTTGTCAATAATGTAGAGTTTATATTAGGCGCATTTCTGTCGTACCCAAGCATGAAAAGAATACTCGCTTATGCATCAAATTACCTTCAAAGCAACAACACCAACTCGACTATTTTAACCTTTAAGTGACGAGGTGAAATTTTGTGACATAGTTTACGACGTGGTGGTAAATTTTTTTCTACGCATTTTATTTAAAAATCTCAATAAAAAATAAATTTTTTTATAATAATTTTTGCATTGGAAAGAGGCCAGTGCTTTTTCAAATGAAATTAATAAAAAAAGTTAATTAAGTTTTTTAAATCAACAAAGTTTTTACTATAATTCACAAGGCCTTGTTCTTTCAAAATAGCGAAAACATCACATGAGAACCTTATAGATAAAAGGTAAAACAAAAACTCTATTTAAACTTTAGAGATGGTTTTTCATAAAAAAATATATATTTTTAAATATATAATAGGAATTTTATTTAAAAAAATTTTTTTGTAGAAAATGCTGGCCAGTCTTTTTGAAGTTTTTTTCATAATAACGTGAGCGTATAAAATGAATCACGAAACGAATTTTTTAATTTTTCTTCCAATAATCATTTGAAGAAGTGGTAAAATTAATAATCTATGTTATTCAAATTGCCAGTGAGAGAAGTTTTAAATGGAAATAAATTATTTTTGAAGAAAAAGTTACGTTAACGTCGAGGTGTGGTAATTTTTACCCCGATATCATAATTTATCCGTTATTGGAGATCTTCCACCATAGAAAGTATACTGATCGATAATTATGATGACATGAGTAGATTCTAAACGCATCAAAATGCTGCAGAGAAGCGAGAAGTGGTAAATTTCCAAAAATTGCATTCGAAGAAAAACTAACGTTACCCTAGACGTGGGGTAATTTTTACCCCACCATCATCATTTCTCGTCAAATGTTACACCTTCCTCCATAAAAACAAAACGCGTCAATAATTATAACGAGATGGGGAGATACTAAGAGAGTAAACTTGCTGGATGGTAAGTTAAAAGAGATATTTAAAGAAACTGTAAGTCGGTGTAAAAATTACCACCACGTCGTATGTTAAAGGTTAAAAATAGTCGAGTTGGTGTTGTTGCTTTGAAGGTAATTTTATGAATAAGCGAGTATTCTTTTCATGCTTGGGTACGACAGAAATGCGCCTGTTGTAAACAATGACATTTACATGCATCCCTATCGGCGACTTGTCAAATTTGATCGACATTCTTTTAATAAGGAGAACGACGCTAGAATTCGCAATAAGTTTGAATTGTTGAGTATTGAGATCGTTCAAGAAATATGTATGTACCTATGAAAGCTTTTAATTTTTTATAGTACATACACGTTTATGCATAGCATAACTTAAATTTTATAATTTTCAATACCTTCCGCGCTGAAATACATAAAACAGAAAGCCAAGAAGATATTATTGCAGGGCGTAGTAACTTGAGCACAAATAAATATAAAAAAAATTATAACACAATAAATACAATAAAAAAAAAATAAAGTAAAAAGCTTCAAAAAAAAACTAATGGGCAATTCACTGCGTATTGTAAAGTTGTATGTTGTAAAGGAAAATGTACATAAGAACGCAGTACCTGTGAACAGACTCTCGTATGTGTTTTGTTGTATTTCGTTATTGTTTACAGTTTTTTCGCGGTAAAACGATTGTAGTAAAATTGGGCAGTTGGTTTCTAACGTAAACGAAATTAGGTGCTTTATAAAATTCAAATCATAACAAACCCTAACAGACCTCGAATTCTCGATTTTCCAAAAGGAATTCGACCAGCATCTTCTTCTCGGCCATATCCCACCTCCTTGTTAGGTGGGTTGGAGCGTATGCGTCTCTTGCACTACAAGTAAAGAAGTAAAAAGGAAAAATATGAAACAGATATGTACGTACATTTGTATTTATTTAACTCCATTATATTTACCGGAATGTCGTCAGTCGCTTCCATATTTTTGTTTAAATTTTTTTTTAACAAACTGTCAGAATAAAAAACTTAAATCAAATAACACATTCAATAAACATAGGCTGCCCAGTTGTATTGGTTGTATTGAAGTTTGTATGAGAAAAATCAACCCTACTGATACACCTATTGTAAACCTTTACCAGTATACAACATTACAATACTTTACAACAGCTTGTGAATTGCCCATAAATTTTTTTTAATGATGCAGAAGTTTGTATTCTTACATACATATGTACATACCATGGTACATACATACGTATGTATATCTTAGCAACAAACAAAGAAACATAAACAAAACGAAATCCTTTTTGTTATTTTGTTTTGATATCAAATTAGCAAAATTAATTGGGATACAATTTTATTGATAATTTGGAATCGGAAATATTTTGGTTTTGATAAGCAGCAAAGCAATATAAATTTTTGATATTTTTTTATGTGTTTATTG
Source organism: Urophora cardui (assembly GCA_960531455.1). Taxonomy (NCBI): domain Eukaryota; kingdom Metazoa; phylum Arthropoda; class Insecta; order Diptera; family Tephritidae; genus Urophora; species Urophora cardui. The sequence goes on along the minus strand of OY482672.1, from coordinate 5,405,419 downwards.
AAACAAAATTTTTTTTGTTTATTTTGTTGAGCAGCCTTGGTTTGAATTGTTGAGTATTGAGATTATTCAAGAAATATGTATGTACATATGAAAGCTTTTAATTGTTTATAGTACATACACGTTTATGCATAGCATAACTCAAATTTTATAATTTTCATTACCTTTCGCGGTGAAATACATAAAACAGAAAGCCAAGAAGATATTATTGGAGGGCGTAGTAACTTAAGCACAAATAAATATAAAAAAAATAACACAATAAATACACTAAAAAAAAGTAAAGTAAAAAGCTTCCAAAAAAAAACTAATTTTTTTTTAATGATGCAGAAGTTTGTAGATGATGTATGTGGTCGGATTTTATCCACAAATTTCGCCAATCGATCTAAACTCCTTTCAAATGTGTATAATAATAATACAACAATGGCGCTTATTATAACTCTGACGAGTTTTATGGCCGAGCTTCTCTCCCAATTCGAGGTGTGCTCCTTTTTGTTTTTCCTACTAATTGGGTGGATCTACAGTTTTATGCCGGCTCCGAACGGCGAATGCATTTTTTGTGAGAAGCTTTTTCATGGAAGAAATACAGTCGGAGGATATGCCGCCCGCTGCCGAGAGGTGACCGCTGCTCTTAAAAAACCCAATAATTGGATTTTTACTAATTAGAAAATTTTTTGGTGTTTTGCTCGGACCGTGGTTTGAACCCGAGACCTCTGGCATAGCAGGCGAGCACTCTACCCACTGCACCACAGCGGCCAGAAATGTGTATACATGCACTTAATATGTATATTTTAAAACATTCCCTTATTACTTACCGAACATTTACTCAATTAAATTTACCTTTATAAAGCACCGATAATACCAACAACACTAAATAAAATTTCATTATTTTTAAATCTATACATATATATTTTTTTAAATTCAAAACTCGCTCCTAAAACACCGCTGCACCACCAATCAAGCTAATTGCGAATTTTACTGCACGAAATCTTATGACAAACTAAAAACTGACACCACGTAAAAGTAATCAGTAGCAATTGAATATCGCCCAGCTGTGTTGTGCAGAGAAAGTTGGCGAAAAACATTTGAAAAACATTATAAATAAGTGCGATCGCGTCAGAGGCTAAGTACTACCACACCGCAGGGTGACAACTTCCCAACTAATAACTGAAGCTAACGCCTGCACTGCTGATCGATCGAGTACGTTATCAATTGGGAATATCTAGTAAAGTAAAAGCTTCTTTCCTTACACCCCTTCCTTGAAGTGAGCGCTCTCTTTTTTCAAGTTCATTGTCTATTTGAAAAGAGAGCCATAGACAGGCTGACCAACGAACTGATATAATCATTCACACACACACATAGAAATCGGTATGAATAAAACAGATCACGATAAACAGCTGTGGGATCGCAAAATTGTCGAGCGATAAGTGAGTTAATCAAAAGGCAATACGTATTGTCGTTAAAACTTCATAACCGCCTAAGTGAGACTTTCATAACCGCCTATGCCAAAATTGAGATTTGCAAAAATCTAACACCTGGCGCCCAGCTCTATCGATCCATATCATAAATCTGGTATTTGGCAAGCACGAGAAGCTCTATATTTCCTTCTAAGGTCCTTTTTAGCTCTGAAGTCGTGGAGTTGTGCGTAGGGAACTCAATCACGGTTATCAAAGTTTCACGTAGGCGGTTATGAAATTTAAACGAAAATATCGACGCTTTCGTAAAATATTGTACTAAGTCAGTCACAGTTATGGTTCACCAAAGAGCTTAAAAAATTAAAAAATAAAAAGTCACGCTTTTTTAAGCTATACAAAAAATCTGGTCTTCATAGAGATTACGTCAAGTACTCAGTCTTGCGGCATAGATACATGGCATTAAACAAAAAATGTTACAAATCATACTTATGCAAAATGAAGAAAAAACTGGTTCACGATCCCAAATCATTCTATAACTTCGTCAACTCAAAACGTAGAGTTCATAGTTTTCCGTCCGCCATGAATTATAATAACACTGCGTCTTCTGATAGCCAACTTATTGCTAACATGTTCGCAAAATTTTTTAGTTCGAATTATTCTATGGACTCTCCTAAAAGTAGTGATTATCCGTTTAGACTTACCCCATCCAATTTAACTCATGTCTCAGTTATATCTCCGGAAGTAGTCTTAAATTCATTAAAAACCTTAAAAGATTCATTTAGATCTGGACCGGATTTCATTCCGGCTTGCTTTCTTAAAAAGTGTGCTGTAAATATTTACAAGCCCCTAACATCCTTATTTAACTTGTCTCTAAAAAAAGGTGTTTTCCCATTAGTTTGGAAGGAATCTTTTATAATACCCCTACACAAAAATGGCAGTAGGTCTTCTATTGAAAATTATCGAGGCATAGCCAAGCTGTCAGCGGTTCCAAAATTATTTGAAGCAATCATTGTTAATTATCTGAAGTACTCTATTTCCTCATCAATATCGCCATCTCAACATGGGTTTTCTACTGGAAAATCTACCACAACTAATTTATTGCAGTTCACAACTTATGTTTCAAATGGATTTAGAGAAAATGCTCACACAGATGTAATTTACACGGATTTTAGTAAAGCTTTTGACAAAGTATGTCATTCATTGCTCATCCGTAAACTAGGTCTAATAGGTCTTCAACCCAGTTTTATTCGATGGATATCTTCATACCTACATGGTAGAACTCAAAAAGTTATTTTCAAAAATTGTTCTTCCGATGTCATTTTCGTTCCTTCGGGCGTTCCCCAAGGAAGCCACCTTGGGCCAATTCTGTTCCTGCTATTCATTGATGATATTTCGTCTGTAATAAAACATTCTAAGATCTTATTATATGCTGATGATGTAAAACTATTTAAATCATTTTCCTCTATAGAAGATAGATCTTTCTTACAAGCAGATCTTAACAACCTTGTTCATTGGTGTAAAGCAAACTACATGCCGCTAAACTTAAAAAAATGTAAAGTTATGTGCTTTTCTCGTAGAACAGTACAACCAGCTTCTTATAAAATATCACAGCATAATCTAGATCAGGTAACTAATTTTATCGATCTTGGCGTCACAATGGACTCCAAACTCACCTTTAACCTCCATATAAACTCCACTGTCAACAAAGCTAAAGCTGTCTTTGCATTTATAAAGCGATGGTCTAAGGAGTTCAATGATCCTTACGTCACAAAAGCTCTATTTACAAGCTTAGTTAGACCTATCTTGGAATACGCATCTATTATTTGGAATCCCCACTACCAGTGTTTTTCAGATAAAATAGAATCTGTCCAAAAGCAGTTCCTGCTTTTTGCTTTGCGGAACTTTCGTTGGGACTCAGATTACATTCTTCCACCTTACACTTCTCGTTTAAAACTCATTAATTTGCCTTCACTTTCTAGTCGTAGAGAGATGCTTGGTATAGTTTTTATGGTTAAATTAATCACTGGACTTATAAATAGCCCATGCCTTCTAAGTGAGTTATATTTTAACGTTCCATGTAGAGTATCGAGGCATTTCAAGCCACTATTTGTGAAACCTTGCAAAACTAATTTCGAATTAAATGAACCATTCCGCCGCTTATGCCATGACTTTAATAATCACTCCAGCACGTTTGACACTTCAGACTCGCTTTTTATTATAAAAAAAATAGTTCTAGCCTCACTTAATAAATGATATACAATCAGCTGATGAATTTTGTTCTGTAGCTGAATAGTTTTAGATCTCGACACCTAACAAACCCCTTCCTGAACGACTCGGCACAAAAAAAAAAAAAAAAAACAAAAAAAAAAAACATATCCGTGCGTCATGCGGATTGGCGCCCCTCGCGTCGGTCGGGCGGGATATGGAGGGTAAACCGTTGGGTATTATTATTATTAAAGTCAGAAAGCTGTGTTTTGCAGGGGAAGCTCTCAAAGTTTAATTCGATATGAAAGTTCAGTTATGTATGTATATGCTAAGTATATTTTCACTTGTAACTTCTATTTGGATTGAACGGTCAATGTCAAAACTCGATAACATCTAACTTAGGGCACGTTTTATATAAAACCGTAAGAAAAAATAAAAACATAAAAACTTTATGATCTTGATCTCAAGTACGAAGTCATACACATGAAATCGAAAGGATCACTTTTTATACTCAGATTTACTAGTATACAGAGTATTATAGTTTAATCACATAACGGTGGATTGTAACGCCATGAAATAATTCGCCTGTCCGTCGTCTGTACGCGCTCTAATATGCGGTGCCACGCCCACAACTTTTTAAAATAACGGTTAATGAAATATCAACTATCTCATCTCTATGGCAAACTAGCACATGTTTTCGCTCTCTTGTAAAATTAGGATTTTGGTAAATGTGCGGTTTTGCAGTTTTTCGATGGGCGCTTTTGCAAAGACATCGACGATATGCATGTTTTCGAGCATTTAATCGCTTATAAAATTCCATAAGATTCTGTTGCTATGTTATAAGTAGATTAGGTACAAAATGGATATGCAAACAAGAAAAGCGAATTAGTGCGTTTCGGATTATACGTATGAATATGCATTGAAATTATCAGGCAAGCTAAGCTATTAGAATTTCTAAAACCAAGTTGACAAAAATATTTGCATAACACCAACCGCTCTATCTGATAGCTTAGCGTACATATTATTTATTAATTTATATTGAATTTAATTTTAGCGTTGAACACTCTTCATCCAACTACATGGAAATTCCACGATAGAATAATGAACTCGCGCTGAACAGGATATTTACTTCACTATATAGAGAGTCTCTATTAGAGACAAAAAGCACATGAGAGTTTGTTCATTGCAGAGAAGACTTTACTCAATATAACTTCAATATAAGGAAACTTAAATAATGTAGAACTCAACGGCTGTTTGCTTGAAATTACTTCACTATAGGGAGAGCTTCATAATATGGAAGTTCACTTTGGGGAAGTACATTTTTTTGTGAGAATGTGAAAACCCAAACCATGGTGAAATAAAAATAGGTGATATCACGGCCAATGACAGCAGTTTAACGTCTCACTCTTATTCCGGTCATGCATTTGAAGGGAGTAGAAAAGGGGGACAAATTTAGGAGTAGTTTAGTACTTTTTTACTACTTTGGTGTGTTTTTATATGACTAATATTGTGAAAGGGGATATTTTTAAAATGCTTATTACATAAGCCATGATGCAACTAGAAAGTAGGTATCGGCAGACCAGCTGATATGTAATTTTTTTCGCCGCAATGATACATAGTTGTCAAATGTAGCTGTTCAGAGCTGTTTCTTATTGGCTGGGTAAATGCATGTCAAAACAATGTTTTTGTTTACATTTATATGTTTATTTACATTTACCGTTTGAGTTTGAATTTTCATTGTGTGTACATACACATATTTTTTGCTTTAAGAAATAAAATTGATACATAAAATTAAAAAGAAAATACCGCCAATATTTGCAAATTGTAAATTCTTATCGAATTTTAGCAAATGAAGGCTGGCACTGTAATTGGCATGCATTATGTCGTACTATATAACGCATAGCATTACCTACATATGTGCATACTATAATAATACATATGTGCATACATGCATATGAAAATGCGCGTTGCTTTTGTTGTTTTTTTATTAGTCCAACTTTTTCAAATGTGTTACAAATTGTAGTATAGTCTACTACATGATTCAAATAAAGAAGATTGTGCACTCAGCGATATTCAGCAAAATATTCATCCGTGAGCCTGGGTTCATTTTGGTTAGTACGTCATCAACTACGTTATCGACGAGGTAGAAAATTTGCAAATAGGCAAAAAATACCTTTATTGAACTATTATTCACACGAATAAATACGCGGCACTTCGTTTTTCTTCATTTAAAATAGTTTTTTAATATAAATTTCACATTTATCGCACACAATCTTTAGTTATTAGAAAACCGGAAACGAAACTGGGTGAAAGAGAATTTATGTTACTACGTCACTAAATCAGCTGATTTTGTCAAAGTTTGGATGAACGCATAGCGGTACCGCTGAATGCACAATCTTCTTTATTTGAATCATGAGTCTACTAGTAGTACATCCGCCTATGCTTGCGCCACCGTCAACATGGTACCGACGCATCCGAAAACCAGCAGAGCCATCGGGTCCGCGTGGCAAACTTAAGATGCTTTCTTGTTGTTGTTGGTGTTTGTAGTACTGCTGTTGCCTTAATGCTGCGAACGATACGCTGCCACCAACAACTGACGACCAAGTTTGATGTAGTTGATATTGTTGTTGCTGTTGCTGGTGTTGCAGCGTAGTTGCTAATGGAAGCGGTAACGGCAACAGCGCTGACATTGAACGACATTATAAGCGGTTGGTGTTTTTTTGCTGCTGCTGCATGAGATAAGGTGACTGTTGTTGTTGTTGTTGTTACAGTCGATTATAATAATTATTGTATGGACTTAAAGGTGAACCAGAATTTCTGAGGCCAAAATCGTCCACAAGTAACACCGCTTTCGAGACCACCACCACCACTGTCACCACCTCCAACTCCGCCGCCATTCATGCCAAGCTGATTTCCATTCGGTGGCATTGGCATTCCTGCTATTTTGTTGCCTTTGTTATAATTGTTTGCGCTGGCAGTTGTACTGATGGATACTGCGGTTGTTGGAAGTGGACGGTGCATTCGTAGAATTTGATATTCTGCATAAACAAAAAAAAAGCTGTAATAAGAAAAATAAAGGAGCCAAATTTCACCGAACTCACCCCACACCATCTTCGGGATTTTTCGCCGAACCAATATACGCAAACGTGCTTCTCCGTATTCCTTTTAACGCTGTTGCAACGTTTTGATCGGTTGACACGGCTTAATAACATTCCTGCGCGGCTCCATTGATTGCGTTTGTCGACGCAATTTCTGTGATGACGCATACGTTGTCGATGGATATTCGTCGCCTGGCTTGTTCAGCAACACCATTACCGGTTGCAAAGATGCAGCCAAGTCATCGGGCGGCGATGATTTCACCCTTGCAGTTCCACCTGCTTTCAGAGACATGTTACCATCATTGCGAGCTGCACCAACTCCACCACCAACAATGCCACCACCCGGACTTGTAGCGTTTGTTGTTGCATACGCCTTAACCAATATTGTGTAATCGATTGGTTAATAATTGTAAATTATATTTCGCCACGGTATTTCAAAATGTAACTGAATAAAAGAATTGGGATTAGAGGAAAAGAAGTCTCGTCATTGCGATCTTTAGCTTACCTGTAAAACGCGATGGTAAGAATGGTGAGACGAAGGCACCACAAAAACAATCAACGGGGCTGTTAATTAATTCTTGTTTCGTCGCGGAATTTGGAAATGTTATAAAATTTTTTCAGATTTACATATGTATGAATTATTGAAAATATATGTATATCAAAATTTCAAAACAAAACAAAAATATAAAAACAGTAATGCCTACTCATTAAAATACTAAAATGGGAGTCAATATATAATTTTCGTATGGAATTTCGGTACGATTTGTAAAGAAAAAAGCCAAGAGGGGAACATTTTTTTATAAGAGTGCGAGTGTTGTCAAAATGCACCGCCATTTTGTTTTATTGCAAACACCTTTTCTCTTATTTCACCATGACCCAAACAGTCTATTTTCCTTATTCTTATCAAATTTGATCACTTATTGCCTCGTATAAAGAAAACATTTGTGTTTTTAAAGAAGGGTGATACATATATTTAACATTACATTTATTTCAACAAAACATTTCTTTAATTTTTCATGCAATTAAAATAAACTTATGCCTACAATTAAAGTAGCAAATATATGTGTTAACTAACTAGAGTTTAAACTATCAAAATTTGTTTAAATTAAGAATTCTCGAAACTATCTTTTTTTCCTTTTGTGTTCTTACAATTTTTCTTATCACTTTTTTTTTTGTACAGCGATATAGAAGCGATTGTGCGCATTTATATAAGTGTTGTCCATACAATAATTAACACAAAATGGCTCAATATTCAATTATTGTTTATTAGATTAACTTGCTTAATAAATTAAATTAGTGTAGTTATTAGTTAAATCGGCTTATTTGTTTTACTAGCAAAATTTAATCCGACAGCCAACTAACCTAAAATCGCAAAACTTACAAATACATATTTTCAAAAAGTAATAACTTACTATATGCTAACAAGAAATGCAATGATTTAGCCTTACAACATTTTGTGACTTCATGACACATTCATATACATAACACACCATTTATAAGTTAAAATACACAAATACACTTAAAAAATGACTATTAACGAGTATTAATATTTAAAAATATATATATATAAATAAGATAACATCAATTAAAAGTCGATGATTTCTTTGGTAAAATTCGACCACTCATTCATATTTCTCCTCTTTGGCTGACATAAACAGTTTTTGGCACACGTACGTAACATTATCTGTAAAAGCAAAGAGATAATAAACAATTACTTAGTACTTTTATCGTTATCATTTGCACAATATACGCAAGTAAATACACTTACTAATCGCAGTTTGCAAAATCTTTGGCTTATCCTTCCACACGACACCGACATAATAGAAGGGCACACCTATCACCGTAATTAATACGCCCATGCCCACTTCGTAGGGTGCCACATAAACAGGTACGATGACGAGAAAGGCACAAATAACAACAAAAATGGCAGGTATCCAAAGTGAAACCTAAGCATGGAATGGAAGATTACAAAAAAAAAACAACAAAAAGAAATAAGTAGTTGAAAGATTTCCACTCATCAATCAATCTGTGTAACTACATATCTGACATTTGCGCACAAAATTACCTTAATTGGACGCTCCATGTTGGGGCGGGTGTAGCGGAAATATAATACGGCCGATACCGAGAGCATTATGAAAAACGATTCCACTATGCTGCTGTAGGTGATGAGCACATAAACATCGCTCACGATCAGCATAATAATTGACAATATACACTACAATGAATAGACAGTATTTACAATGTACTTACGTATATGAAGTGGATTAAAAATTTCATTCATGAAAAATTGTGGTGTATTGTGATGAAACAAATTCTGTAGAGTAAGACCAGTAGGTATTCATAAAAAATAAAAATAGGTTATAACAATTATATAAAGTGACATTTTCATACAATTTTCCCATTTTAACAGCTTTATAAATATATTTTATTTTTTATGAATATCGGTCTCCTAAATGCTGCACTCGACCTTGACTAGTGCCAGATCCTGAGCTGCCCCAAACTGAGCTCAACAAAACTCGTTCTTGATACGTTTTGCTAAGCTTCAAAATATTAAAATTCACAAATGTGACACCCTAGTTTATATTTGTACACTGAGAGAAAAATCAACCAAAAGTTGGTTAATCGTACTAATTTCACACTTGAAATGGAATCAATGTGAATTTTGTTTAATATTACCATTACCATTGTTGATATATTAGACAGTGTTTTTGGTTATATTAACCATGATATTTGTTAAACGGTTTTATTTAGCTCACCCCGTTTTTGATATAACAAAATGTTCGTTCAAATCTTCAACCAATTTCTTTTTACTATTAAACAATTTGTTGGTTATATTTTTATGCCAGTAGCAGCACTGCTATGTATGATCTATAAGAAAGTGTTAATATGTTAACTGAATAACAAAGAAAATTCCAAATACTCACTCTCTCGTTCTATGCAATTCGGGTCCAGCCATTCAACTTCGTCAAGCACAAACGGTGTTGAAGGCGATGGTAACAACAGAGCCGAAGCCATAAAGCTTCGTAAATATTTTTACTTTTTTTTTTTTAGATATGAATTAACCAATATTTTCGTTAATATAACAAATATACACGTTGGGGAAACCAACTTTCTGGTTGATATTGATTGTTACCAAAATATTGGTTAATGGTACAATGAAAATGTAAATATTACATTTTTTCCTTTTGACATGAATAAATCAACCAATAAAACATTAACCAAGAAGTTGGTTGAAAAAACCATTGTACTTTTTTCTCTGTGTATGTCCATAAATAAAATCTTAAATTAATGCGTGTTTGCGCTTCATACTAAATCTAGGCGCTTACTCTTAAAATGTACGTATATACATACAAATGTATAATAAAATAAGTGTCAACACATAAATTAGTGTCAATTAATTTACCAAAAATACGAGTGACGGCACCGGCGTAAATTGTTTAACGCTTATATTTGACAGAATCGCCGGCATGTGACCGTTACGAGCGCCCACAAAGCACATGCGTGAGGAGGTCATTATGTGTACGGAGAGGCCGCCGAACGCCGAAATCGCCACCATAATGGGTATTATGACAGACCACAGACCGAGCACACGATTGCCAAACGACTATAAAAATGGGAAAGATAACAATTGAACACTTAATAGGAGTACAAAAGAAAAATAAAATCATCACATCGCAGGCTTAAATACGCACCACAGCAATTGCATCGGATGCGATCATTTCCGCTGGTGATAAAACCGCCAAATAGGCCATATTAGCGAGCACATAAATAGCTGTGACCAATGGCAGCGAAATGTAAATGGCACGTGGCAGATTCTTGTAGGGATCGCGTAGCTCCTCAGTCATGAAATTCAAATAATTCCAACCGGCATAAGAGAAAATGCCCGAATAGAAGGCCACAGACAATTTGCCAGGATCAGTTTGTGTATTCTCGAAGGGTTGATTAAAGTTTTGCGTGTGACCTAAATGTAGTGGATATAAATAAAATCAATTAATTAATTCATATGTATGTATATTAAAACAAGAACAACCACATACCCAAACTCATCCAAACCACACCAACAACAATAATCAATACCAATGCAGAAATTTTAGTGAACATAATTATATTTTGCATTTTCGTTGTCACTTTCATAAAGCAGGAATTCAAATAGGTAAGGAAGCATATTGTTACGGCGGCGAGCAGTTGGAGCGCACTTTGTGGTATGCTGCATTCGTTGTCGAAAAACGGTTGTAGAACGTAGGAGGCGAATGTGAGACCCATGATGGCGTTGGTTGTAGGGCTGCAATGAAATGATTGCAAGGTTTTGTTGTTTGTTGTGATAAATATGTATTGTAGGTAATTAATCAATATCAGTATTCATTTAATTAAATTCTTTGTATAACAAACAAATTGAGTGCGCAGAGACGGAATGAGCAGAGTGAAAATATTGAAGCATACTTTTAGGGAACAAGCATAAAATTGATTTATTTGGCGCTAGTTTGGTTGGCAAAACAAATGAACACACATACATACATATGTACATCTATGCCATTTGTATGTGCGTATGTATACCTATGTACTAGTGGTCGGAAACTATCGATGGCACTATCGTCACTATCGATGGTTTCTGAACATCGTTTACACTATCGATGGTTTTCGACTATCGTTTGAACTATCGATAGTTTATTGAAAATTTGAAATGTGACCACTAGGCACCAAACCAGTGTTGCCAGAATATTTTGAAGCTTATAGCTAAATTAAATAAAAAAAATTGCTAAAAATAGCTAAATAATTTTTTTCATAGCTAAAATAAATAGCCAAATTTTTTTTTTTTCAAAAATAGCCAAATAATGATTTATTTAAAAAGACGTGACATAAAACAACTTCACATATATGAATATTTATATATATGTACATATATTATATATTGTAGCCATACATATATTTGTTTGTATGTACTTATATATGTACGTCGCATAATAAGATTATTAAAATGAAAAAAAATCAATTCATTACATATGTATGTATGTATGTATGTACATTCAATTGCAGTATTAAAATAAATTATAATAGCGACTAGTTAATATTTAAACTTTAGTTAAAAATTTGATTCAATAACATTTAAAAAATCATATCTTCTTCATTTAATTCACAGGTTGAATTTATATTAATTAAAGTCATTGCTTTAATAATATCGTTAGGAGTTTTAAAGTTATTACAACATTTTTCAAGCCTTTTTAGACCATACCTAACAGTCAATAGAGAGTTTAACATAAATAATTGCATTCTATTTCTTTGCTTTGTTTTTATTACGTTCATAACAGAAAATCTACATTCTATTTCTGTATTACTAAGCGGTAGGATTAGAAAATTAAACACAAAAGATTGTAGTTCTTCAAACGGATTTTCGTTAAGAGCATTTCTAAGCTTTCTGACGTCTACCCAAAACTTTATTGTAGAGGTAGTTCCCTTCCATGGGTATGCGTGTAGTTTTTCCATTGCATTTCTAAAATAGTGATTTCCTCCGTGTTAAAGTGATCCTTTTCATCCTTGAAAGCGTCAAATATTTTTGGCTTATTTACAGAAAAAAATTCAATATTTTTTAAAGATTGAATATTCTGCGGTAAGCGTTGGCGGAGTTGCTCAATTAACTTGATAATAAAGTTCTGAAAAATTTTACGAATACACCGTGAAAAGGACGGTTCAAATATCGCGTATGCCAATGGTCATATGCGAATTCAAATAGCAAAATGGGCAACAACAAAATGTATGGCAGAGTTGCTTTTGCGCACTGAGAAAACCTTATTGCATCCAAGGCAGATCTAGGAAGGTAGGCTCGGTGGCGAATTCAGAAACTACTTTTTTATTTACAAAGGTAGAGTGTAATGTCAAAATCAAAGCGAATTCACATCATGACCAATAGGAATGGGCGAGTCTCAAGCGAATTCAGATTTTAACTAAGGCGAATTATCATTTTGACATTACACTCTACCAATTACAATAACAAAATACATGGGAAATTTCTGAATTCGCCACCGAGCCTACCTTCCTAGATCTGCCTTGATTGCATCAACCTTGCATATGAATGCACCAATAATCGATAAAATAAGGAAGGCATGCCAGACTATCAACTTTTGTATAGTTTGATAATCATAAGGATAAGTATACACTTTCAAGTTTTCATAAACTCGCAGATGACTCATTAGCTTAAAATGATAAACTGATGTCCAAAATAAAGAAATTAAGAAAAATAGCTAAAAAGAGCTAAGCTATTAAAAAAAAAGCTAACAAAAATAGCTAATAGCTAAACGCAAATATCTGTAGCTAAACGCCAAAAGTTATAGCTAAATCTAGCTACAAAGTAGCTAAAGTGGCAACACTGCACCAAACAAACGGTAACTATTCCATGCAGGATTTGAATTGCTGACTAGCAAGTAGTCAAAGCAACATAAATACGACTATGAATTCTAGTCGTACGGTCGTTTAAAATGTGATTACCCAAAAACATTAAAATTACACTACAATATGGGTATCAAACGAAAGGGGATGACCCCAGGTTTCATTTGGGCTTCGATATACTTCGATAAATTTATCGATAACTGAGTTATAGGTCAAAATGTGATCGCCCAACAACATTAAAATTACACTACAATATGGGTATCAAACGAAAGGGGATGGCCCCAGGTTTCATTTGGACTTCGATATATTTGGATAAATTTATCGATAACTGTGATTAAATAACAATTACTGCTGATTTGTGGAGATGTCAGCTCATAATTGTGGAAAAGCGGATAAATATGGATACGGAATACGAATATAGAATACCGAACACAGCAAAATGGGTATCAAATGAAAGCGCTTGGCTAGGGCTATCATTTGCTCGAGTCTTAATTAATTATGAACTGATCTAAAAAATATCCATCATCCAGTAATTGTTATGGAAGATCGAAAAAATATAAATTGCTCATAACAATTATGGGATGATCTAAAAAATATCCATCATCCAGTAATTGTTATGAAAGATCGAAAAAAATATCAATTGCTCATAACAATTATGATCTGATCGAAAAAATATCGATCTTTGAGTAATTGTTATTGATGATGGAAAAATTTTTCCATTGCTCAATAATTGTTATCAAGTGATTTTTATATTTATTTGTTATAATTGTTATGGCCTCTGGTTAATATATTAATTTTTTTGAACAAGAATAAATGGCTAATAAATAAATAAAACAAAACAATGTACTGAAAAAAAGTTTTATTGGATCATCTTCTATTATTTTCATGTATTGGTAAGTATAAGGCCAGGACAGGTGGGCAAAGTTTGTTTACATTCGGGTGAAATCGGGTGAGCTCATTTAAAACAGATGTGTTTGTGGATGTGTTTGCTGCCGGACGGGAAAAGGCGGTTACAGTGTGAGCGTAGCCGTTGACTCTCCCAAATCACCCGAAACTATCGTCAACAGTGTTGCCACTTTAGCTATTTTGTAGCTAGATTTAGCTATAACTTTTGGCGTTTAGCTACAGATATTTGCGTTTAGCTATTAGCTTTTTTTTTAATAGCTTAGCTATTTTTAGCTATTTTTCTTAATTTCTTTATTTTGCACATCAGTTTATCATTTTAATTTAATGAGTCATCTGCGAGTTTATGAAAACTTGAAAGTGTATACTTATCCTTATGATTATCAAACTATACAAAAGTTGATAGTCTGGCATGCCTTCCTTATTTTATCGATTATTGGTGCATTCATATGCAAGGTTGATGCAATCAAGGCAGATCTAGGAAGGTAGGCTCGGTGGCGAATTCAGAAATTTCCCATGTATTTTGTTATTGTAATTGGTAGAGTGTAATGTCAAAATGATAATTCGCCCTTGTTAAAATCTGAATTCGCTTGAGACTCGCCCATTCCTATTGGTCATGATGTGAATTCGCTTTGATTTTGACATTACACTCTACCTTTGTAAACAAAAAAAGTAGTTTCTGAATTCGCCACCGAGCCTACCTTCCTAGATCTGCCTTGGATGCAATAAGGTTTTCGCAGTGCGCAAAAGCAACTCTGCCATACATTTTGTTGTTGCCCATTTTGCTATTTGAATTCGCAAATGACCATTGGCATACGCGATATTTGAACCGTCCTTTTCACGGTGTATTCGTAAAATCTTTCAGAACTTTATTATCAAGTTAATTGAGCAACTCCGCCAACGCTTACCGCAGAATATTCAATCTTTAAAAAATATTGAATTTTTTTCTGTAAATAAGCCAAAAATATTTGACGCTTTCAAGGATGAAAAGGATCACTTTAACACGGAGGAAATCACTATTTTAGAAATGCAATGGAAAAACTACACGCATACCCATGGAAGGGAACTACCTCTACAATAAAGTTTTGGGTAGACGTCAGAAAGCTTAGAAATGCTCTTAACGAAAATCCGTTTGAAGAACTACAATCTTTTGTGTTTAATTTTCTAATCCTACCGCTTAGTAATACAGAAATAGAATGTAGATTTTCTGTTATGAACGTAATAAAAACAAAGCAAAGAAATAGAATGCAATTATTTATGTTAAACTCTCTATTGACTGTTAGGTATGGTCTAAAAAGGCTTGAAAAATGTTGTAATAACTTTAAAACTCCTAACGATATTATTAAAGCAATGACTTTAATTAATATAAATTCAACCTGTGAATTAAATGAAGAAGATATGATTTTTTAAATGTTATTGAATCAAATTTTTAACTAAAGTTTAAATATTAACTAGTCGCTATTATAATTTATTTTAATACTGCAATTGAATGTACATACATACATACATATGTAATGAATTGATTTTTTTTCATTTTAATAATCTTATTATGCGACGTACATATATAAGTACATACAAACAAATATATGTATGGCTACAATCTTACTAATATTATAAATGTGAATGTAGCGATGTTTGGATGTTTGGATGTCCAGACGTTTGCTTTTGTTCCTCAAAAACGTGAGAATGGCAAGACGGATTTTGTTGAAATTTGGCACGCATACAGGTTATAGTCTGGAAGGAAGTATAGGCTATTTTTTGTTTTTAATTTTTGGGGTTCCGACCCTGCTAAGGACCGTTACTTTTCGATATATTTTTATTCCATATAACTATGAGTATACTGGAACTATACTTATGATATTTCGCATATAGGTATAGAAAGATCGTACAATATTGGTATCAAACGAAAGGGGAAGGTCCCAGGTTTCATTTGGACTTCGATAAATTAATCGATAACTGAGTTATCGGTGAAAATGTGATTGCCCAAAAACCTTAAACTTGCCCTACAATATGCGTATCAAACGAAAGGGGATGGCCCCAGGTTTCAATTGGACTTCGATATATTTGGATAAATTTATCGATAACTGAGTTATCGGTGAAAATGTAATTGCCCAAAAACCTTAAACTTGCCCTACAATATGGGTATCAAACGAATGGGGAAGGTTCCAGGTTTCATTTGGACTTCGATATATTTCGATAAACTGATCGATAACTGAGTTATCGGTGAAAATGTGATTGCCCCAAAAAGATTAAAATTACACTACAATATGGGTATCAGACGAAAGGGGAAGGCCCCAGGTTTCATTTGGACTTCGATATGTTTCGATAAATTAATCGATAACTGAGTTATCGGTGAAAATGTGATTGCCCAAAAAACTTAAACTTGCCCTACAATATGGGTATCAAACGAAAGGGGATGGCCCCAGGTTTCAATTATACTTCGATATATTTCGATAAATTTACCGATAACTGAGTTATCGGTGAAAATGTAATTGCCCTAAAACCTTAAACTTGCCGTACAATATGGGTATAAAACGAAAGGGGAGGCCCCAGGTTTCATTTGGACTTCGATATGTTTCGATAGATTGATCGATAACTGAGTTATCGGGGATTGCCCAAAAACCTTAATATTACCCTATAAAATGGATATCAAACGAATGGGGATAGCCCAAGGTTTTTTATTTGGATTTCGATATATTTCGATAAATTGATCGATAACTGAATTATCGGTGAAAATGTTATTGCCCAAAAACATTAAAATTACACTACAATATGGGTATCAAACGAAAGAGGATGGCCCCAGGTTTCATTTGGACTTCGATATATTTCGATAAATTTATCGATAACTGAGTTATCGGTCAAAATGTGATTGCCCAAAAACCTTAAACTTGCCCTACAATATGGATATCAAACGAAAGAGGATGGCCCCAGGTTTCATTTGGACTTCGATATATTTCGATAAACTGATCGATAACTGAGTTATCGGTCAAAATGTGATTGCCCAAAAACCTTAAACTTGCCCCACAATATGGGTATCAAACGAAAGGGGATGGCCCCAGGTTTCAATTATACTTCGATATATTTCGATAAATTTACCGATAACTGAGTTATCGGTGAAAATGTAATTGCCCTAAAACCTTAAACTTGCCGTACAATATGGGTATCAAACGAAAGGGGAGGCCCCAGGTTTCATTTGGACTTCGATATATTTCGATAAATTTATCGATAACTGAGTTATCGGGGATTGCCCAAAAACCTTAACATTACCCTATAAAATGGGTATCAAACGAAAGGGGATAGCCCAAGGTTTTTATTTGGATTTCGATATATTTCGATAAATTTATCGATAACTGAGTTATCGGTCAAAATGCGTTTCCCGAAAAACCTTAATATTACCCTACAATATGGGTATCAAATGAAAGGGGATGGCCCCAGGTTTCATTTGGACTTCGATAAATTTATCGATGATTGAGTTATCGGTGAAAATGTGATTGCCCAAAAGCCTTAAAATTAACGAACAAGGGGAAGTTTTTTAGTCTATGGACACACGGTTGGTGCGACGGCATCAATTACGGTGCATTGCCCACCCGCAAAAGCAAAAAATAAAAAAAAAACAGGTAAGAATTTAAATATTTCCCTTACGTTTGTTCTTACAGCCTCTTCTATAACCATCTTTGGGCCTTTTCACATTACTCGGCACGACTTTTGTCTTCAATGAATCCAGTAAGATGAATTTTTGTTAATACATATTCAAACCCATGAGTTTACATTATTTTCTCTTTATGCTGGACTTCGACAAACTGAATGTTGAAAGGGGACTTCGTAGGTGCGGACAAGACCGCGGGTAAAGACTAGTATATTATATATTATCCAGTTATCGATAAATTTATCGAAATATATCGAAGTCCAAATGAAACCTGGAGCCATCCCCTTTCGTTTGATACCCATATTGTAGGGCAAGTTTAAGGTTTTGGGGCAATCACATTTTCACCGATAACTCAGTTGTCGATCAGTTTATCGAAATATATCGAAGTCCAAATGAAACCTGGAGCCTTCCCCTTTCGTTTGATACTCATATTGTAGGGCAAGTTTAAGGTTTCCCCTTTCGTTTGATACCCATTTTATAGGGTAATGTTAAGGTTTTTGGGCAATCCCCGATAACTCAGTTATCGATCAATTTATCGATATATATCGAAGTCCAAATGAAACCTGGGGTCATCCGCTTTCGTTTGATACCCATATTATAGTGTAATTTTAAGGTTTTTGGGCAACCACATTTTCACCGATGACTCAGTCATCGATAAATTTATCAAAATATATCGAAGTCCAAATGAAACCTGGGGTCATCCGCTTTCGTTTGATACCCATATTGTAGTGTAATTTTAATGTTTTTGGGCAATTACATTTTCACCGATAACTCAGTTATCGTTAAATCTATCGAAACATATCGAAGTCCAAATGAAACCTGGGGCCTCCCCTTTCGTTTAATACCCATATTGTAGGGCAAGTTTAAGGTTTTTGGGCAATTACATTTTCACCGATAACTCAGTTTTCGATAAATTTATCGAAATATATCGAAGTCTAATTGAAACCTGGGGCCATCCCCTCTCGTTTGATACCCATATTGTAGGGCAAGTTTAAGGTTTTTGGGCAATTACATTTTCACCGATAACTCAGTTTTCGATAAATTTATCGAAATATATCGAAGTCTAATGAAACCTGGGGCCTCCCCTTTCGTTTAATACCCATATTGTAGTGCAATTTTAAGGTTTTTGGGCAATTACATTTTCACCGATAACTCAGTTTTCGATAAATTTATCGAAATATATCGAAGTCCAAATGAAACCTGGGGCCTTCCCCTTTCGTTTGATACCCATTTTATAGGGTAATGTTAGGGTTTTTGGGCAATCCCCGATAACTCAGTTATCGATAAATTTATCGAGACAGATCGAAGTCCAAATGAAACCTGGGACCTTCCCCTTTCGTTTGATACCCATATTGTAGTGTAATTTTAATGTTTTTGGGCAATTACATTTTCACCGATAACTCAGTTATCGTTAAATCTATCGAAACATATCGAAGTCCAAATGAAACCTGGGGCCTCCCCTTTCGTTTGATACCCATATTGTAGGGCAAGTTTAAGGTTTTTGGGCAATTACATTTTCACCGATAACTCAGTTTTCGATAAATTTATCGAAATATATCGAAGTCTAATTGAAACCTGGGGCCATCCCCTTTCGTTTGATACCCATATTGTAGGGCAAGTTTAAGGTTTTTGGGCAATCACATATTCACCGATAACATCGAAACATATCGAAGTCCAAATGAAACCTGGGGCCTCCCCTTTCGTTTGATACCCATATTGTAGTGTAATTTTAATGTTTTTGGGCAATAACATTTTCACCGATAATTCAGTTATCGATCAATTTATCGAAATATATCGAAATCCAAATAAAAAACCTTGGGCTATCCCCATTCGTTTGATATCCATTTTATAGGGTAATATTAAGGTTTTTGGGCAATCCCCGATAACTCAGTTATCGATCAATCTATCGAAACATATCGAAGTCCAAATGAAACCTGGGGCCTCCCCTTTCGTTTTATACCCATATTGTACGGCAAGTTTAAGGTTTTAGGGCAATTACATTTTCACCGATAACTCAGTTATCGGTAAATTTATCGAAATATATCGAAGTATAATTGAAACCTGGGGCCATCCCCTTTCGTTTGATACCCATATTGTAGGGCAAGTTTAAGTTTTTTGGGCAATCACATTTTCACCGATAACTCAGTTATCGATTAATTTATCGAAACATATCGAAGTCCAAATGAAACCTGGGGCCTTCCCCTTTCGTCTGATACCCATATTGTAGTGTAATTTTAATCTTTTTGGGGCAATCACATTTTCACCGATAACTCAGTTATCGATCAGTTTATCGAAATATATCGAAGTCCAAATGAAACCTGGAACCTTCCCCATTCGTTTGATACCCATATTGTAGGGCAAGTTTAAGGTTTTTGGGCAATTACATTTTCACCGATAACTCAGTTATCGATAAATTTATCCAAATATATCGAAGTCCAATTGAAACCTGGGGCCATCCCCTTTCGTTTGATACGCATATTGTAGGGCAAGTTTAAGGTTTTTGGGCAATCACATTTTCACCGATAACTCAGTTATCGATTAATTTATCGAAGTCCAAATGAAACCTGGGACCTTCCCCTTTCGTTTGATACCAATATTGTACGATCTTTCTATACCTATATGCGAAATATCATAAGTATAGTTCCAGTATACTCATAGTTATATGGAATAAAAATATATCGAAAAGTAACGGTCCTTAGCAGGGTCGGAACCCCAAAAATTAAAAACAAAAAATAGCCTATACTTCCTTCCAGACTATAACCTGTATGCGTGCCAAATTTCAACAAAATCCGTCTTGCCATTCTCACGTTTTTGAGGAACAAAAGCAAACGTCTGGACATCCAAACATCCAAACATCGCTACATTCACATTTATAATATTAGTAAGATTGTAGCCATACATATATTTGTTTGTATGTACTTATATATGTACGTCGCATAATAAGATTATTAAAATGAAAAAAAATCAATTCATTACATATGTATGTATGTATGTACATTCAATTGCAGTATTAAAATAAATTATAATAGCGACTAGTTAATATTTAAACTTTAGTTAAAAATTTGATTCAATAACATTTAAAAAATCATATCTTCTTCATTTAATTCACAGGTTGAATTTATATTAATTAAAGTCATTGCTTTAATAATATCGTTAGGAGTTTTAAAGTTATTACAACATTTTTCAAGCCTTTTTAGACCATACCTAACAGTCAATAGAGAGTTTAACATAAATAATTGCATTCTATTTCTTTGCTTTGTTTTTATTACGTTCATAACAGAAAATCTACATTCTATTTCTGTATTACTAAGCGGTAGGATTAGAAAATTAAACACAAAAGATTGTAGTTCTTCAAACGGATTTTCGTTAAGAGCATTTCTAAGCTTTCTGACGTCTACCCAAAACTTTATTGTAGAGGTAGTTCCCTTCCATGGGTATGCGTGTAGTTTTTCCATTGCATTTCTAAAATAGTGATTTCCTCCGTGTTAAAGTGATCCTTTTCATCCTTGAAAGCGTCAAATATTTTTGGCTTATTTACAGAAAAAAATTCAATATTTTTTAAAGATTGAATATTCTGCGGTAAGCGTTGGCGGAGTTGCTCAATTAACTTGATAATAAAGTTCTGAAAGATTTTACGAATACACCGTGAAAAGGACGGTTCAAATATCGCGTATGCCAATGGTCATTTGCGAATTCAAATAGCAAAATGGGCAACAACAAAATGTATGGCAGAGTTGCTTTTGCGCACTGCGAAAACCTTATTGCATCCAAGGCAGATCTAGGAAGGTAGGCTCGGTGGCGAATTCAGAAACTACTTTTTTTGTTTACAAAGGTAGAGTGTAATGTCAAAATCAAAGCGAATTCACATCATGACCAATAGGAATGGGCGAGTCTCAAGCGAATTCAGATTTTAACAAGGGCGAATTATCATTTTGACATTACACTCTACCAATTACAATAACAAAATACATGGGAAATTTCTGAATTCGCCACCGAGCCTACCTTCCTAGATCTGCCTTGATTGCATCAACCTTGCATATGAATGCACCAATAATCGATAAAATAAGGAAGGCATGCCAGACTATCAACTTTTGTATAGTTTGATAATCATAAGGATAAGTATACACTTTCAAGTTTTCATAAACTCGCAGATGACTCATTAAATTAAAATGATAAACTGATGTGCAAAATAAAGAAATTAAGAAAAATAGCTAAAAATAGCTAAGCTATTAAAAAAAAAGCTAATAGCTAAACGCAAATATCTGTAGCTAAACGCCAAAAGTTATAGCTAAATCTAGCTACAAAATAGCTAAAGTGGCAACACTGTTGACGATAGTTTCGGGTGATTTGGGAGAGTCAACGGCTACGCTCACACTGTAACCGCCTTTTCCCGTCCGGCAGCAAACACATCCACAAACACATCTGTTTTAAATGAGCTCACCCGATTTCACCCGAATGTAAACAAACTTTGCCCACCTGTCCTGGCCTTATACTTACCAATACATGAAAATAATAGAAGATGATCCAATAAAACTTTTTTTCAGTACATTGTTTTGTTTTATTTATTTATTAGCCATTTATTCTTGTTCAAAAAAATTAATATATTAACCAGAGGCCATAACAATTATAACAAATAAATATAAAAATCACTTGATAACAATTATTGAGCAATGGAAAAATTTTTCCATCATCAATAACAATTACTCAAAGATCGATATTTTTTCGATCAGATCATAATTGTTATGAGCAATTGATATTTTTTTCGATCTTTCATAACAATTACTGGATGATGGATATTTTTTAGATCATCCCATAATTGTTATGAGCAATTTATATTTTTTCGATCTTCCATAACAATTACTGGATGATGGATATTTTTTAGATCAGTTCATAATTAATTAAGACTCGAGCAAATGATAGCCCTAGCCAAGCGCTTTCATTTGATACCCATTTTGCTGTGTTCGGTATTCTATATTCGTATTCCGTATCCATATTTATCCGCTTTTCCACAATTATGAGCTGACATCTCCACAAATCAGCAGTAATTGTTATTTAATCACAGTTATCGATAAATTTATCCAAATATATCGAAGTCCAAATGAAACCTGGGGCCATCCCCTTTCGTTTGATACCCATATTGTAGTGTAATTTTAATGTTGTTGGGCGATCACATTTTGACCTATAACTCAGTTATCGATAAATTTATCGAAGTATATCGAAGCCCAAATGAAACCTGGGGTCATCCCCTTTCGTTTGATACCCATATTGTAGTGTAATTTTAATGTTTTTGGGTAATCACATTTTAAACGACCGTACGACTAGAATTCATAGTCGTATTTATGTTGCTTTGACTACTTGCTAGTCAGCAATTCAAATCCTGCATGGAATAGTTACCGTTTGTTTGGTGCAGTGTTGCCACTTTAGCTACTTTGTAGCTAGATTTAGCTATAACTTTTGGCGTTTAGCTACAGATATTTGCGTTTAGCTATTAGCTATTTTTGTTAGCTTTTTTTTTAATAGCTTAGCTCTTTTTAGCTATTTTTCTTAATTTCTTTATTTTGGACATCAGTTTATCATTTTAAGCTAATGAGTCATCTGCGAGTTTATGAAAACTTGAAAGTGTATACTTATCCTTATGATTATCAAACTATACAAAAGTTGATAGTCTGGCATGCCTTCCTTATTTTATCGATTATTGGTGCATTCATATGCAAGGTTGATGCAATCAAGGCAGATCTAGGAAGGTAGGCTCGGTGGCGAATTCAGAAATTTCCCATGTATTTTGTTATTGTAATTGGTAGAGTGTAATGTCAAAATGATAATTCGCCTTAGTTAAAATCTGAATTCGCTTGAGACTCGCCCATTCCTATTGGTCATGATGTGAATTCGCTTTGATTTTGACATTACACTCTACCTTTGTAAATAAAAAAGTAGTTTCTGAATTCGCCACCGAGCCTACCTTCCTAGATCTGCCTTGGATGCAATAAGGTTTTCTCAGTGCGCAAAAGCAACTCTGCCATACATTTTGTTGTTGCCCATTTTGCTATTTGAATTCGCATATGACCATTGGCATACGCGATATTTGAACCGTCCTTTTCACGGTGTATTCGTAAAATTTTTCAGAACTTTATTATCAAGTTAATTGAGCAACTCCGCCAACGCTTACCGCAGAATATTCAATCTTTAAAAAATATTGAATTTTTTTCTGTAAATAAGCCAAAAATATTTGACGCTTTCAAGGATGAAAAGGATCACTTTAACACGGAGGAAATCACTATTTTAGAAATGCAATGGAAAAACTACACGCATACCCATGGAAGGGAACTACCTCTACAATAAAGTTTTGGGTAGACGTCAGAAAGCTTAGAAATGCTCTTAACGAAAATCCGTTTGAAGAACTACAATCTTTTGTGTTTAATTTTCTAATCCTACCGCTTAGTAATACAGAAATAGAATGTAGATTTTCTGTTATGAACGTAATAAAAACAAAGCAAAGAAATAGAATGCAATTATTTATGTTAAACTCTCTATTGACTGTTAGGTATGGTCTAAAAAGGCTTGAAAAATGTTGTAATAACTTTAAAACTCCTAACGATATTATTAAAGCAATGACTTTAATTAATATAAATTCAACCTGTGAATTAAATGAAGAAGATATGATTTTTTAAATGTTATTGAATCAAATTTTTAACTAAAGTTTAAATATTAACTAGTCGCTATTATAATTTATTTTAATACTGCAATTGAATGTACATACATACATACATATGTAATGAATTGATTTTTTTTCATTTTAATAATCTTATTATGCGACGTACATATATAAGTACATACAAACAAATATATGTATGGCTACAATCTTACTAATATTATAAATGTGAATGTAGCGATGTTTGGATGTTTGGATGTCCAGACGTTTGCTTTTGTTCCTCAAAAACGTGAGAATGGCAAGACGGATTTTGTTGAAATTTGGCACGCATACAGGTTATAGTCTGGAAGGAAGTATAGGCTATTTTTTGTTTTTAATTTTTGGGGTTCCGACCCTGCTAAGGACCGTTACTTTTCGATATATTTTTATTCCATATAACTATGAGTATACTGGAACTATACTTATGATATTTCGCATATAGGTATAGAAAGATCGTACAATATTGGTATCAAACGAAAGGGGAAGGTCCCAGGTTTCATTTGGACTTCGATAAATTAATCGATAACTGAGTTATCGGTGAAAATGTGATTGCCCAAAAACCTTAAACTTGCCCTACAATATGCGTATCAAACGAAAGGGGATGGCCCCAGGTTTCAATTGGACTTCGATATATTTGGATAAATTTATCGATAACTGAGTTATCGGTGAAAATGTAATTGCCCAAAAACCTTAAACTTGCCCTACAATATGGGTATCAAACGAATGGGGAAGGTTCCAGGTTTCATTTGGACTTCGATATATTTCGATAAACTGATCGATAACTGAGTTATCGGTGAAAATGTGATTGCCCCAAAAAGATTAAAATTACACTACAATATGGGTATCAGACGAAAGGGGAAGGCCCCAGGTTTCATTTGGACTTCGATATGTTTCGATAAATTAATCGATAACTGAGTTATCGGTGAAAATGTGATTGCCCAAAAAACTTAAACTTGCCCTACAATATGGGTATCAAACGAAAGGGGATGGCCCCAGGTTTCAATTATACTTCGATATATTTCGATAAATTTACCGATAACTGAGTTATCGGTGAAAATGTAATTGCCCTAAAACCTTAAACTTGCCGTACAATATGGGTATAAAACGAAAGGGGAGGCCCCAGGTTTCATTTGGACTTCGATATGTTTCGATAGATTGATCGATAACTGAGTTATCGGGGATTGCCCAAAAACCTTAATATTACCCTATAAAATGGATATCAAACGAATGGGGATAGCCCAAGGTTTTTTATTTGGATTTCGATATATTTCGATAAATTGATCGATAACTGAATTATCGGTGAAAATGTTATTGCCCAAAAACATTAAAATTACACTACAATATGGGTATCAAACGAAAGAGGATGGCCCCAGGTTTCATTTGGACTTCGATATATTTCGATAAATTTATCGATAACTGAGTTATCGGTCAAAATGTGATTGCCCAAAAACCTTAAACTTGCCCTACAATATGGATATCAAACGAAAGAGGATGGCCCCAGGTTTCATTTGGACTTCGATATATTTCGATAAACTGATCGATAACTGAGTTATCGGTCAAAATGTGATTGCCCAAAAACCTTAAACTTGCCCCACAATATGGGTATCAAACGAAAGGGGATGGCCCCAGGTTTCAATTATACTTCGATATATTTCGATAAATTTACCGATAACTGAGTTATCGGTGAAAATGTAATTGCCCTAAAACCTTAAACTTGCCGTACAATATGGGTATCAAACGAAAGGGGAGGCCCCAGGTTTCATTTGGACTTCGATATATTTCGATAAATTTATCGATAACTGAGTTATCGGGGATTGCCCAAAAACCTTAACATTACCCTATAAAATGGGTATCAAACGAAAGGGGATAGCCCAAGGTTTTTATTTGGATTTCGATATATTTCGATAAATTTATCGATAACTGAGTTATCGGTCAAAATGCGTTTCCCGAAAAACCTTAATATTACCCTACAATATGGGTATCAAATGAAAGGGGATGGCCCCAGGTTTCATTTGGACTTCGATAAATTTATCGATGATTGAGTTATCGGTGAAAATGTGATTGCCCAAAAGCCTTAAAATTAACGAACAAGGGGAAGTTTTTTAGTCTATGGACACACGGTTGGTGCGACGGCATCAATTACGGTGCATTGCCCACCCGCAAAAGCAAAAAATAAAAAAAAAAACAGGTAAGAATTTAAATATTTCCCTTACGTTTGTTCTTACAGCCTCTTCTATAACCATCTTTGGGCCTTTTCACATTACTCGGCACGACTTTTGTCTTCAATGAATCCAGTAAGATGAATTTTTGTTAATACATATTCAAACCCATGAGTTTACATTATTTTCTCTTTATGCTGGACTTCGACAAACTGAATGTTGAAAGGGGACTTCGTAGGTGCGGACAAGACCGCGGGTAAAGACTAGTATATTATATATTATCCAGTTATCGATAAATTTATCGAAATATATCGAAGTCCAAATGAAACCTGGAGCCATCCCCTTTCGTTTGATACCCATATTGTAGGGCAAGTTTAAGGTTTTGGGGCAATCACATTTTCACCGATAACTCAGTTGTCGATCAGTTTATCGAAATATATCGAAGTCCAAATGAAACCTGGAGCCTTCCCCTTTCGTTTGATACTCATATTGTAGGGCAAGTTTAAGGTTTCCCCTTTCGTTTGATACCCATTTTATAGGGTAATGTTAAGGTTTTTGGGCAATCCCCGATAACTCAGTTATCGATCAATTTATCGATATATATCGAAGTCCAAATGAAACCTGGGGTCATCCGCTTTCGTTTGATACCCATATTATAGTGTAATTTTAAGGTTTTTGGGCAACCACATTTTCACCGATGACTCAGTCATCGATAAATTTATCAAAATATATCGAAGTCCAAATGAAACCTGTGGCCATCCTCTTTCGTTTGATACCCATATTGTAGTGTAATTTTAATGTTTTTGGGCAATTACATTTTCACCGATAACTCAGTTATCGTTAAATCTATCGAAACATATCGAAGTCCAAATGAAACCTGGGGCCTCCCCTTTCGTTTAATACCCATATTGTAGGGCAAGTTTAAGGTTTTTGGGCAATTACATTTTCACCGATAACTCAGTTTTCGATAAATTTATCGAAATATATCGAAGTCTAATTGAAACCTGGGGCCATCCCCTCTCGTTTGATACCCATATTGTAGGGCAAGTTTAAGGTTTTTGGGCAACCACATTTTCACCGATGACTCAGTCATCGATAAATTTATCAAAATATATCGAAGTCCAAATGAAACCTGTGGCCATCCTCTTTCGTTTGATACCCATATTGTAGTGTAATTTTAAGGTTTTGGGGCAATCACATTTTCACCGATAACTCAGTTGTCGATCAGTTTATCGAAATATATCGAAGTCCAAATGAAACCTGGAGCCTTCCCCTTTCGTTTGATACTCATATTGTAGGGCAAGTTTAAGGTTTCCCCTTTCGTTTGATACCCATTTTATAGGGTAATGTTAAGGTTTTTGGGCAATCCCCGATAACTCAGTTATCGATCAATTTATCGATATATATCGAAGTCCAAATGAAACCTGGGGTCATCCGCTTTCGTTTGATACCCATATTATAGTGTAATTTTAAGGTTTTTGGGCAACCACATTTTCACCGATGACTCAGTCATCGATAAATTTATCAAAATATATCGAAGTCCAAATGAAACCTGGGGCCTCCCCTTTCGTTTAATACCCATATTGTAGGGCAAGTTTAAGGTTTTTGGGCAATTACATTTTCACCGATAACTCAGTTTTCGATAAATTTATCGAAATATATCGAAGTCTAATTGAAACCTGGGGCCATCCCCTCTCGTTTGATACCCATATTGTAGGGCAAGTTTAAGGTTTTTAGGCAATTACATTTTCACCGATAACTCAGTTTTCGATAAATTTATCGAAATATATCGAAGTCTAATGAAACCTGGGGCCTCCCCTTTCGTTTAATACCCATATTGTAGTGCAATTTTAAGGTTTTTGGGCAATTACATTTTCACCGATAACTCAGTTTTCGATAAATTTATCGAAATATATCGAAGTCCAAATGAAACCTGGGGCCTTCCCCTTTCGTTTGATACCCATTTTATAGGGTAATGTTAGGGTTTTTGGGCAATCCCCGATAACTCAGTTATCGATAAATTTATCGAGACAGATCGAAGTCCAAATGAAACCTGGGACCTTCCCCTTTCGTTTGATACCCATATTGTAGTGTAATTTTAATGTTTTTGGGCAATTACATTTTCACCGATAACTCAGTTATCGTTAAATCTATCGAAACATATCGAAGTCCAAATGAAACCTGGGGCCTCCCCTTTCGTTTGATACCCATATTGTAGGGCAAGTTTAAGGTTTTTGGGCAATTACATTTTCACCGATAACTCAGTTTTCGATAAATTTATCGAAATATATCGAAGTCTAATTGAAACCTGGGGCCATCCCCTTTCGTTTGATACCCATATTGTAGGGCAAGTTTAAGGTTTTTGGGCAATCACATATTCACCGATAACATCGAAACATATCGAAGTCCAAATGAAACCTGGGGCCTCCCCTTTCGTTTGATACCCATATTGTAGGGCAAATTTAAGGTTTTTGGGCAATTACATTTTCACCGATAACTCAGTTATCGATCAATTTATCGAAATATATCGAAGTCCAAATGAAACCTGGGGCCTTCCCCTTTCGTTTGATACCCATTTTATAGGGTAATGTTAGGGTTTTTGGGCAATCCCCGATAACTCAGTTATCGATAAATTTATCGAGACAGATCGAAGTCCAAATGAAACCTGGGACCTTCCCCTTTCGTTTGATACCCATATTGTAGGGCAATTTAAGGTTTTTGGGCAATTACATTTTCACCGATAACTCAGTTGTCGATCAATTTATCGAAATATATCGAAGTCCAAATGAAACTTGGGGCCTTCCCCTTTCCTTTGATACCAATATTGTAGTGTAATTTTAATGCTTTTGGGAAATAACATTTTCACCTATAATTCAGTTATCGATTAATTTATCGAAACATATCGAAGTCCAAATGAAACCTGGGACCTTCCCCTTTCGTTTGATACCTATATTGTACGATCTTTCTATACCTATATGCGAAATATCATAAGTATAGTTCCAGTATACTCATAGTTATATGGAATAAAAATATATCGAAAAGTAACGGTCCTTAGCAGGGTCGGAACCCCCAAAATTAAAAACAAAAAATAGCCTATACTTCCTTCCAGACTATAACCTGTATGCGTGCCAAATTTCAACAAAATCCGTCTTGCCATTCTCACGTTTTTGAGGAACAAAAGCAAACGTCTGGACATCCAAACATCCAAACATCGCTACATTCACATTTATAATATTAGTAAGATGTATATATAAATATTCATATATGTGAAGTTGTTTTATGTCACGTCTTTTTAAATAAATCATTATTTGGCTATTTAAAAAAAAAAAAAAAATTGGGCTATTTATTTTAGCTATGAAAAAATAATTTAGCTATTTTTTGCAATTTTTTTATTTAATTTAGCTATAAGCTTCAAAATATTCTGGCAACACTGATCGTCAACTATCGATATACTATCGATAGTTTGCAAAAAGCTATCGTACACTATCGATGGTGCTGACTATCGATAGTTTCCGACCTCTACTATGTACATATCGAGCCCTAACCGCCAAAAAAAGTGTATCCAACAAAAAGTAAATTTTACAGGAGAAGTTTTTTTTTAATTTTCTTTGCATACAGTTTGTATGAAGCCATGAAATTTATTTAGTCTCCAACTTCGAAACGGCACATTTCACAGCTATGCAATTTTCGGAGTTGATGCGTGTGATAATAAGCCACTGATTTCCATAAAAAAAACTAAAATCGATAATTTTGTTGGTTTGTTGGTTTGGGCGGTTAGCGCTCGATATGTATTCATGAATGCTGATAATAAAGGGTTATTCAATTGATACACTTTTCAAAAAAAAGGGTTATTCAATTGATACACTTTTCAAAAAAAAGGGTTATTCAATTGATACACTTTTCAAAAAAAAAAGGCATTGCACGCCGTTCGAGGCACATTAAATTACGTTGCAGTGTGGAGCGATTTAACTGAGGAGGGAACATTTGATGGTGGCCAGTTATTTGCTCGAACTTCACATTTTACAAGATATTTTTATAAATAAGATGTTCAAGCTTAATAAGTGAACATTTTTTAAATTCATATTCCTTTTACAGACGCAGCGCTAAAAATAAAAATTCAAGACTACGTATAGTGATAAAACAAATACTCAATCACGCATGCCCTAATTTCAAGGAAATAACACTTACATACATACATACGAACAAAGAATGTGTGAATTCTTTAAAGCTCAATTCGAAGAATATTCATAGAGTTTACTGTTGTGCTTTTAAGAGTGTAGAGGCTAAACACGAAGAAATGAAATATTATTTTGTATGTTCTGAATATTATTATTTGCTCAAGAGATTAATTAGTAACACTTTAAAAATTCTTGAAGTTGCAATACAAACTAACAATTATTAAATTGATTGCTCTTATAAATTAACAAAACACTTTAGCGAATATTCTAAAATTATAGTCAAAATATTGATGGTGATTCATAGAATTTACAATTTCATTTATTTGGTTCAAAACTTATACATTCTTTCAGCAATTATTTATTTACCAATCTTAATGTCTATGAAATAAAGAAAAATTCTCATTAAAATCCCAACTTCCCACCTCCTCTCTCTTAGGGCAGAAAACGCCATAGATCAAGCTATCTATTCTGGTGGAAATAAAATGTTTTTTGAATTTTGGGCGCCCCTTATATGAGGCGACAACAATGTGTGCCATGGCGTATGAGTGACCTATTTTAGATAGAGACTTTTGAAAGTGTATAAATGAAACATAGAAACTTTTGAAATAGTATTTCTTATTTAATGTTTTTTTTTTTTCAGAATACGGAAGGTTTTTGCAATACATTGTTAATGGACATTGGGTCATATTAATAAAAGTCAAGCATTTGCTTTTGCTTAATATTTCAGATCTTTTACTCAAATTTTGAAATTTTTGATGTGTAAACATCTTTGCTGTATCTACGAGTAATTTTGAAAAACAGGTAAAGTTTACGCGTAAACGTGTAAACCGTAAATGACCTTTGTGTTAGTGCGCTGCTGTGTCCGTGTGAATCGCTTGGCATTGTCAGTGGTAGGTAGGTAGATAGACATGTACTTACAAATGCTTGCATGCATAGCCGTGCAAATGCAAATATCAACAACAACAGCAACGACGCGAAGTGAAGTTGTTGTGGTTTTCTGCAACAATGCGACAAATGGGCAAAATAAAAAGGACCAACCAGTTTGAACATGTCAGCAAATGGATGGATATGCATACCTACATCTACCTATCTAATTTTCTGAGCAATATTGGTATCAAATGAAAGGTTTTGAGCAGGACTTCGATATGAAGCTCTTTTCATTGTGACCCCTAGGCCGGGTCTCCAGATATGGGTCAAAACGAGGACCCGGATGATCCTTGAATGTTTCTGAGCAAAATTGGTATCAAATGAAAGATCTTGAGCAGGCCTTCTACAGGGAGCTCTATTCTTCATGGTTTCTAGGTCGGGTCCGGAGATATGGGTCAATACCAGGACCCGGATGATCTTGCATAATTCTGAGAAAAATTGGTATCAAATGAAAGGTTCTGAGCAGGGATTCTACACGGAGCTCTACTCTTTATGATTCCTATGTCGGGTCCCGAGATATGGGGCAATACGAGGACCTGGATGATCCTAGAATGTTTCTGAGCAATATTGGTATCAAATGAAAGGTTTTGAGAAGGCCTTCTACAGGGAGCTCTACTCTTTATGATTCTAGGCCGGGTCTCCAGATATGGGTCAAACGTCGACTCGGATGATCTTGCATGTTTCTGAGCAATACAAAACAAAACAAAATAAAAAATCAAAAGTCAAAAAACAAAAACCAAAACAAACAAAAACAACAAAATAGTAGCAGTCACAATGACAACAAAAAATTCCAAAAACGACAGTCGCCTTTTAAACCATAGAAAACCAGGAAAAAAAGGAATAAGGAAAAGGGAATAAATATCCGATTTCGAAACTGTTTACACATCAATGTTCATGAATACCCGTTATTCACGCTTTAATTTTTTTTTCATATAAATTTATGTCAAATTTCCGAAATCTTAAAAGCATTTGCATTTTTTTAATACGGCTTCTTTGGGTTTTATTAATCGAAAAAAAAAATCACATAGACAGTTTTGAAAGTGTACTAGTTAGGCGCCGAAACGAAATTGTATTAGCCTTTATTTGTATGTAATTCTATTTCAGGAACAGCATGTTTATATGTACTAGTATCGCCGGTGGTCGAAATTCGACCATGCAATTTATTTTTTCAACTTTGTATTGGTACAAAAATTATTTCTTTTCGCGGAGATAAGCAACACTTTCCAAATTCCAGTTGTACCGCAACACCGATTTGCCCTTTTGATCACGGTCCGACGCGAAATCATGGTCAAAATCAAGGCAGATCTAGGAAGGTAGGCCCGGTGGTGAGCGATTTTAAATTAAAGCGACTCTTCAACTGTGTTTACGATATTTGTAAACACGTTTACGATATCTATTTATCTTAAATAAAAATTTTATTTATTAATTATAAAGAAATTAAATAATTTATAGAAAAAATTATATGCCTACCCAATAAACACAAAAGCGAGGATGGTATCGTGGCAAACTCGAGATGAGTTCGCGGAGGTGAATGTTATTTTTCGGATTCGTATCGAGTTCGAGATGGACTCGAGAAAAATCATTTATCGCAATAGCATTTATTAATTTTGTTGGATCTTGCTTTACACGAAGAAATTCCTTGTTGGACTTTAATTTACTCTTTAAAACTCCACTCGAGAAATTTAAAAGTTCGGATGATATCGTGGGGAATTCGAGGCGGATTCGCAGAAGAAGATTTTCTAGAATGTATTCGCCAATGATCCCAAATCTCGAATCGCCAACGATCCGAGAACATAAAAATGCGCGAATCGCTAGTGAGAGGTGACTCACCTGGGAATTCGGATTCGCCGATCTATCGTCGCGAACTATCGCCGCGATAATATAATCAGAGAAGCGAACTCGTCTCGAATTCGAGGCAAATCCGTTGTGTTTATTGGGTATGCACTGCTCCTGACTCATACGAACACATCCATATCAATTTTATGTGGATATGAGTATGTTAAATGTGCAAAACAGCCTGGCAATTGTTTGTATGGAAAAAATGTTAGCCTATTAATATATAGATGCATACACGCAACGTTAAAATCAATTAAATATGTCACTCCTCAATTTACAATCAATCAAAGCGGCTACATTTAAATTACATTCTCACGCTAATATTTTTTTTTTTATATTAAGTAGGTATGTATTATTTATCTATACGAGCGCTTCAAAATGCGCGGAAATGCTTATCAGCAATATCGGGTGTGCTTTCTGTGACAACTAGAACAATATGGAAAAACACGAAGAAATAAGTTTTATTTTTAGTTTCCGAAAATAATTCTGCTGCTACATACATAAATATGTGCATAAAATCTACTATATTCGAAAGAAAGCAGCGATTACTACCGAACTAAACTGGACCATGAATCGCGCTTAATTGTTATAAGCGATTTAATTGCTAGAATAATTAATGTGTAAGGTATACAATGGAACTCAAGCATACCGAATTTGGATCTGAAAACATCACCGCACACTCAAAGTGTATAGGGCAAACATACCATACGTTATTGCAAAAAAAAAAACAACAACAAACCTTAGGTATATTTTTAAACAGTAGCGCCGCTTGCTTCATTTAAATGTGTAGATAAACAAATTATCTGAAAGCTTATTGTTGAGCACTGCAATGTTTGCTCATTTTAAGCAAACACAAAACAAGGAATTGCAACTTTTATTCATGCATGAACATTTTAATTAGATGAAGTAAGTAATTAGCTCTTAATACAAAAGTAAATAATGTAACTGATAATTAGTTTGTCGAACTAAAGTAATTAAATATTGTGGCTTCTTTACATTGAATTATTTAAATACATATTTAAATTCAACCACAAAAGTATAAATACATACATAAATACAGGTGCCTAATCGCAATCAATTATCTTATCTTGAATTGAATTTATGTATATGTAGCATTTATTGTTAAAAATGTAATTTATTGCTTGCTTAGCCAACAAATAATAAACAATTCATATTTATGATAACCTGAGTTATTGTAATCATGCAAATTTATAAATGCAAGTAGGTATGTACATATGTTTATGGGTTTGTGTTTAATTTAGCGCAGACAAGGTATACAGGGTTAAATCCAATAAAGCAACTTCGATAACATATTCTTCTTCTTAACTGGTACGTAACCGTCTAGACGATTTTGGTGAGTCTAATAAAACGCGCCAGTCGCTTCTGTTTCGTGCTGCCTGGCGCCAAGGAATACCGATAACATCGCCTTAGTTTAATTGAACTTAAGCTACTTTTCCACAAAACCACATATTTATGTATGTATGTATGTACATATATGTTAATATGTATGCATATGCCCACTAATTATATCTCAAAACATGTACATACATTGCGCTTCTCACTCAAATATCTAATTAAAATTCATTTTTTTTTTGTCAACTTACACAAAAATCATCATCGCATCCCAGAGGTAGAGAAACGCCGGCAGCGGGCCATATGCCTCCAAAATGTACGCATAATCACCACCCGATTTGGGTATCGCCGTACCCAATTCAGCATAACAAAGTGCGCCAATCATCGACAACATGCCACACAACACCCAAATGATGAGCGATGTGCCAACCGCTTCCACCTCACGTATCACACCTTTGGGTGATATGAATATACCCGAACCGAATATGATGCCCAATATAATGGCAACCCCTTCGAGTAAACCCAATTCCTTTCTCATGCGCACCGCGCTGGTATTCGAACTCGCGCCATCCGCACTGCCATTGCTAATCGGCGCGGAAGCACCGCTGATGGTGGGATGGTCTGTCATTGTTGTTGTTGTAGTTGGTGTTGTCGGCGTCATCGCATTGGGCGCCGTTTCACTTGAGGGTGTTAATAACACCATTTCGCTGGTGGGCGATTGTGCTAGATCTTTTGAGGTACGCATTGTTGGTGTGTATGAAGTTAGAACTACAATCAGTTTTTTTTTCCTTTGTATAACCTTCAACAATTTCTTCTTTCGTTTCGCTTTAATTTAATTTTCCGTTCCAATCCGCTTACGCTAGCGGTTGTGAGGTCGCGATAAGACTAACCCACTGGCATGCAATCAACTGTCGCTGGAAGCCAGTGGCTTTCGCGTTCTTCTAATGTATTCACAAATTGTGTATTCAAAATTAATTGAACTTTTATCGTTAGTTTTTTTTTTTCATGAGCATACAGATGTATGTTTATGTGCATAAGTGTAAGTACCTAGGTATAGGTACATATTTAGGTGTGTGCATATCGTTATAACGAAAGCGTATAACTCATATTTCATTGAAAACCTGGAACAATCGGATATTACCGGCGATTATTAGATTACTTTGCTTTTCGAACAAAAATTAAAATTTAATTATAAGGATTTTTTTCATCGTATGACTCAAGGACCATTCGAACTGTTTAATAATACAACAACGAAATCCAGGATTTTGCTTTTGGCGTTTTCGATTCGCCATCAGACAAGCGAGGTCGGATCGAACAAAAATATTTGAACCCATAATGAGCAGTAGCCATACTCGCTAACTGATCGATAAAAATTTCCCTCTGCTCGCTATCATTCACATATAAATTTGGCAGAGGGAAATTTATAGCCAGCAGAGAAATTGTGAATCGAAAGCGGCTTTCATTGAATTGGATACTTTCATAAAAGGAACAAAAAAAATGTCCAGCATAAGGTTATGTATGTATATATATATACATACATATGTATATTAATGCTCAGGCCATAGATTGACCCAGCTTCTTGTGCGGTGAACAGTTCCATAGGTCGACCTTGCTCTTCTATGCATTTTGTATATATGTATGTACTAGCTGACCCGGCAAACTCCGTTTTGCCCTAAAATAGATTTTTTTTATTAATTTCATTTCAAAAATTTTTATAACACCGATATTATTTTTAATAGAAAATTAACGATTTTTCACTACTTCATTGTGTATACAACTTCAAAAATATAGAATTACGTTTAAGGCTGCACGATACGCAAAATTTTTTGTTTTCTGTCCCGGAGCGTAAATAAATTGCGAGGAGTACCACGCTCCCTTTTCCGATAACCTACACTTTTATGCGAAAAAATTGTTTTGATATCATATAGCTCTGTACCAATATCCAGGTCCCTGCCTTAAATCCTTTTAGAGATATCCAGTTTAAAAAATTAAGTGTGTATGGTAGGTGCCACGCCCCCTTTTTCGATAACCCCCACTTTTATGCGTGAGAGTGGTTTTAATCAAGGCTGTAAAATAACGTTATTTTAACAATAAACAAAAAAAATTTTGTTTCTGTTGAAATATTCGATTTTATAAACGCAAAAAGCATAACAAAATCCATTTCGTTTCAACTGTTATCAAAAAAAATTATCAAAATATTTTTTGTTTTGATAATTATCAAAACAATTATTTCAAAAAAATATAGTTTTAAATTTAAACGAAAAAATTGACTTTTCAATAATTTCGTTTTCTATGAAGAAAAAAAAACAGGGACTTGTAACAAAACTCGTAACGAAACGAAACTCTCGTTTCTGGCGTTTCTGTTCCAAGAAACATTAAAGGATAGAAACTAAATTCGAAACCAAAAGATTGTAACGTTTCAATAAGTAACAAAACCTGTAACGAAACTAAATTAATTTTGTTCCTTGTAACAGAAACAGAAACAAAACTCCTTTGTAACAAAAGTCGTAACAAAACTCCGAAACGTTTCCAGCAGAAACAAAACCTGTAACGAAACTAAATTAATTTTGTTCCTTGTAACAAAATCCTTAACGAAACTAAATTAATTTTGTTTCTCAGAAACAAAATTAATTTCGTTTCTCAGTCTCAGAAACAAAATTAATTTTGTTCCTTGCAACAAAAACAAAACCAGAAACGAAATTAATTTTGTTTCTCAGTGGCAAAACTATAAAAATTATTATAATACTATTTGCCGTACATTAGGATGGACTTTTTATTTTTAGGTATATAATATAGGTATATAATATATATATGTATACCTGTGGCATTTTGATGTGCAAACATCTTTGCTGTAGCTACGAGTAATTTCGAAAAACAGGTAAAGTTTACGCATATCTAATGAAAAGTTTTGGGCAGGGCTTCTAGAGGGAGCCCTATTCTTTATGATTCCTAGGTCGGGTCGCGAGATATGGGTCAAAACGAGGACCCGGATGATCTTGTGTGTTTCTGAGTAATATTGGTATCTAATGAAAGGTTTTGAGCTGGCCTTCTACAATATTGGTATCAAATGAAATATGTTGAGCGGGGCTTTCGTATAGAGCTCTATTCTAGACCGGGTCTCCATATGGGTCAAAATGAGGATCCGGATGATCCTTGAATATTTCTGAGCAATGTTGGTATCAAATGAAAGGTTTTGAGTAGGACTTCTACACGGAGCCCCGAGATATGGGTCAAACGTGGATCCGAATGATCTTGTATGTTTCTGAGCAAAACAAAACAAAACAAATCAGAAATCAAAAATTAAAAATCAAAAACCAAACACCGACACAAACAAAAACAACAAAATGTAGCAGTGACAATGGCAACAAAAAATTATAAAAACGATAGTCGCATTTTAATCGATAGAAAACAAGTGAAAAAATGAATAAGGGAAAGGGAATAAAAGTCCTATTTCGAAACTGATTACACATCAATGTTCATGAGTACTCCTTACTCACGTAATACACAAAAAAAAACGCAAGTCGAATATCACCATTATCAGTACGAAACGATATTACACCCGCCAAAGCATCCTGTACTGCTTCGACGTCTTATAAAAATCATGATGATGAAGAAATTGCACTACAAAGTAGTCTGAATGAGCTATTATTAGAAAATTAAATATTTCTTGATAACAATTAATGTATACTTTTCACAATCCATTGTTCTATGCATATGAAGCGTGTTTATATATCATTTAAAAAATTAAAAAAGACAACCCTAATAGTCACCCAGTTATATTTTTCTTCATATCGACCCCTTTGTGCGACTTTATCGTAAGGGACAAAAGCAAATTTTACAGGAGAGCATTTTTTTTGTTTTTTCACTGCTTTTTACTGGTATATTTAAATGAAATTGATGGTTAATTAATATATTGAACCTGATATCTTTTTTCTTGAAAAAATTTGCAGTTTGCGAAAAAATCATAATTTTGTCCCTTACGATAATTTCGCTCTCAATGTTTTATGAGCGTATTTGAATAAATGTCCCTTACGATAATATTTAAAAGATATAAGTGTCTTATTCCATACTTTAGTTGGTTGCCACAGACATATGTACATATATATGTATGTATATTATATACCTAAAAATAACAAGTCCATCCTAATGTTCTGCAAATATAGTTTTTCTACTGAGAAACAAAATTAATTTTGTTTCTGGTTTGTTTTTGTTGCAAGG
Source organism: Urophora cardui (assembly GCA_960531455.1). Classification (NCBI taxonomy): domain Eukaryota; kingdom Metazoa; phylum Arthropoda; class Insecta; order Diptera; family Tephritidae; genus Urophora; species Urophora cardui. The sequence goes on along the minus strand of OY482672.1, from coordinate 5,366,418 downwards.
AACAAAATTAATTTTGTTTCTGGCTTTGTTTTTGTTGCAAGGAACAAAATTAATTTTGTTTCTGATACTGAGAAACAAAATTAATTTAGTTTCGTTACGGATTTTGTTACAAGGAACAAAATTAATTTAGTTTCGTTACAGGTTTTGTTTCTGCTGGAAACGTTTCGGAGTTTTGTTACGACTTTTATTACAAAGGAGTTTTGTTTCTGTTTCTGTTTCTGTTACAAGGAACAAAATTAATTTAGTTTCGTTACAGGTTTTGTTTCTGCTGGAAACGTTTCGGAGTTTTGTTACGACTTTTGTTACAAAGGAGTTTTGTTTCTGTTTCTGTTTCGTTACTTAGCTGTGTAACAGAAACCGAAAACGAAAGGCGTTACAAGTCCCCGAAAAAAAATTTACATATGTTTGTATGTATGTAGGTACATACATACTTACATGAATAAAAACAAATACAATTTTTGTTAATTTTTTTGATATCAACGAAACAAAATTATTTTGATTAAAGGTTTATTGATAATTTTTGAAACGAAAAAATTTTTTTCTGATAATTACCAAACAAAATAATTTTTGGATATTTTTTATTGATATTTTTTGAAACAAAATTATTTTGTTCATTTTGTTGAGCAGCTTTGGTTAATATCATTTAGCTCTATAGAAATTTTCAGGATCCTGCCATTTATTCTTTCTGATATATTCTGCTTCCAACGCTAAGTATGTATGGAAAGTGCCACGCCCCCTTTTCGTATAACTCCTATTATTGTGCGTTAATATAAAATTGTTATCGTTTATCTCCAAACCAATTTCCAAGTCCCTACCTTAAACAATTTTAGAGATATTCAGCATGAAAAATGAAATTTGTATGGGAGGTGCAACGCCCTCTTTTCTGATAACCTCCACTTTTCTACGTGAGAAGGGTTTTGATATCACCTACCTCTATACCAATTTTCAGCTCCCTACCTTGAAGTCTTTTAGAGATAATCAGCTTTAAAAATTAAGATTGTATGTGAGGTGCCACGCCCCCCTAATATTTTTTAATTTTTTCTTCGACGAAACCTTCGCGGGGTAACAACAAAACTTTATTCCTAGACTTTCTTTTATCTTTTCTTTAATCTTTCTTCTATCTTCAATTATTTTTGTTTTTTTTTTTTCTTTTTATTTATCGTACGTTCAATTTAACTTTCTGTTATTATTTTTAATGGTTATCATAGTTTAAGTTTTAACTTGTTTAGTCTTTATTTGTTAATAACAATTTTCCTTGTTCAAATGTATGTATGCCAACTTTATTTTTAGGATAAGATTTGTTGTAAAATAGAATTATGCAGTTGATGTATTATAAAAGACATTGTCTTAAAATGCAGCCATGTGAAATAGGTTAAATAAATTGAAATTGAAATAGAAATTATTTATTTATGATCTTCTTGCCTATTAAAAACTTTATATTGATATTGGAAAAATTACGACTTACGCCTTTTCGTTAGCTAACTTTTTATATATGTATACTTATGCATGCACATACGCACGTACGCGATTTATCTTACATAGGTACATATGTACATGTACAAAGTGAATATCAAAATATGTAATGCCGCGTAGTTTATGCTTGCGTCTTTTGTTTTGCTAAATACGTTCCGTTCATAGCGCGAACACTACACATATTTACATACATATCTTTTTATTTACTACCCTATATAAATGTTCATTCAGTACTCAAACCCTGAGTATTTAATGCCAAGGGCAAGGGGCCGTCAAAGCATGTACTCGTACACACGACGCCCATTGACACACTTTCAAGCACAAAACAACCACTAGTTGTATGCTTTATTTTCTTCTTTTTAAGGTTAGCAGCTGCGAGCACGGAAACACTGGAAAATCGATGTTTCATTCAAAGCTTTTAAATAAACCCTTTTTTATTCAAACATCTTTTTCACTCTCTTAATTATTTCAACATTATTTTATTTTGTATTTTATACATATATCCCCTTTTCCAGATAATTTATTGAATTATATTCAATAATACGATAAATACGAAAAAATAAATACGCGACTGTAGCAAAGTAAACCGAAGCAACGCACTGTCAGATGGAAAATGTCACAGAGAAAAGTGAAATGAATGAAAATGTGAACGCATTTTGATAGAAAAGGGGTGGAGAAGAGCGTATTAGGGAAATGCTGAAAGCAGGGCTGCACATTAACGTTATTTTTTATCAATAACCGAAAAAAATTTTTGTTTTCAATTCAACTTTGAAAAATTTTAACGTTAAATGCTGAACAAAAAAATACTGTTTTGATAATTATCAAAAAAAATTATTGAAAAGAATTTCGTTTTGTTGATTATCAAAAAACAAATATTGAAAAAATTTCGTTTCGGTAGCCAACAAAAAAAATTATCAAAAAAAATAACGTTAATAAAAATTCAAAGTAAAATGAAGCCGTAAGCCCGAAACAAAACTTTATTATTATTTTGTTTTTGATAATCAACGAAACGAAATAATTTTGATAATTTTTTTTTGATAATCAACGAAACGAAATAACCCTGCTAGCATTTGGCAGAGCTGTTTATCGTCTATCTCAATTAAGTAACGTCTGGGGCCCTTCTAGGCGTCATTCGACAGATAGTCTCCATTTGTACAAAAATAAATGTCATTGCTATCGCGTATCTTACTTCTTGGTGTGAATGGAGAGAAGATATTTGTGTATTGAGAACCAAAACAAAGTCAAAATTATTTTTTTTAACAAATTTGAAATTTATAAATTAAACGAAAATCAAATAAATCCTAAAGAAAACCATGTTCTTCAATATTTCATTTGGTGTTTTTCCTTGCTAAAATTTTTGGTAAGTTCTGTTAAAATGTTCGAGGACTTCATAGAACTAAAATGTTTTGGTTTCCTTCTCCTTTTTAGATTCTCTTCGAAAGGAAAATGAATTATCTGTTCCTGAAGGAAAACCTTTGCGCTAACCTACACGTGATATGTACATAACTTTGTGGATGTATGTATGTATCTGTGGTAAATAAAAAATAAAGAATTGAGAAAATATATATATGTACATATTTGCGCTTTTATTTAGGTTTTATATAAAGTGAAAAAATAGTAGGAGAATTTATAATTGACGCTTTTGTGTCTCCCAGAAGACACCAAGAAGTTACTTCCGGAAGTGTCTTATTAGTTTATTTGCACGTAAAGTTTTTGTCTCTTCCAAGCGACACTTGGAAGATACTTCCTGAAGTGTCGTTAATGACTCTTTATGGACGTAACGTTGACGGGGAACACTTTTTCCCGAACGAAGATGGGAAAAAGTTTAGAAAGCAATATCTTCCGCGATTGAATTAAACATCTTGAAGTTACTTTTTAGTCACTTCCACGATAATAAATGTTGGCTGGGAATTTCAATAATTTTTATTTGATATTCAACAAAACAAAATTTTTTTGTTAATTTTTATTTGATATTCACCAAAACAAAATTTTTTTGTTGATATCGTTGTGCAGCCTTGGCTGAAAGGGAAAGCAATCAGTGTTGGAAAACGGAAACGGAAAATGAGAAATACATATGTACATATCGTCGCTGCGCCAACAAATTCAGTTATATGTTTTTTTTCGATTTTTTTTTATTACATATTTATTTAGCGCTATCCGATAGCCACATTTCTGCATTTCCCGTTTTCTGATATCCTTCTTTGGTTAGAAGTTATCAAACACAGCTATATGCTCTCAGTAGTAGAAATGCTCTGTAAAATCAGTTATACATCTATTTTCGTATAATTGTTTTTTGATTTCAGGTTATTTTTGTGTAAAAAAATTATTTAAAAAAAGCGTATGTGACCAATTTTCAAAATAGGAGGGGCACTGGTCAATTAAATAATGCATTTCCAAGCTATCGCTAATTGCATCGGACCCTAGCGAAGAATTGTATACACATCTTTTACGATTTCTTACCCCCACTAGCAAATTTAAACAATTTGTAATAAGTGAATATTTTAAAAATATAAATACACGCGCGCCATCTGTTGGAAAATAGCGGTGGTTGTAACCTAATCTCATTAGTAAATATGTTGCATATATTTAGGCAGCAGCTAGAAGTTACATACCCACATACATACAGGTGAAACTAATAAAAGCGTGTTAAAAAGAGCTATCTGCTGTAAAACGGCGCAAATGCTTCATGCGAAGTGGTTGGTCAAAAAAAGTAAAAAAAAATTGCACAAGTCTATTACATATGTGTAGTATCATTAGTTAACAATTCAAACTAGAAAAAATATTCTCTAGGATCACCAGAAAACGGTTTTTTTGCTCTCCTGAAAAGTTGCTGAAAAACGTATAGCTCTTTTTGTTGGCGCAGCGACGATATGTATATAAAGAATAGTTGTAGCAGAGCACACATTAACACCCTTATTACGGTTGTCGTCGTCGACGTCGTTGTCACTTTTCATTCGACATCACGTCGTCTCGACGTCGTCGTCACATCGACGCAAAATCGGTATTAGCTAAGCGTATTGAGACGACGTCGACTGTTTATCGGTAAACCGAATGACGAAAGTACCATCCCTATAATTTCTGCACTAGCTGTTTGATTTTATTTAGAATCTGTGCGCAATTTTTTCCGTATTTTTAATCTGTGCAATTTAGATAATTTATTTCTTTATAATAAATGTATTTTGCATATGATTCATCAAGTTTTAGCAATGAAGTGCTCGAGTAATTAATAAATAAAAGAAAAAATATTTTAGTTGAAATACATATATACATATATGTATGTATGTACATAAATATTTAATAAATTAGTTTTCTCCTCAATCTTTCTTAAAGGAGGTGCCAAGGCATTCAATTTAATGGTGATTGCTTCCCAATGTTGTAAAAAATTAGTTGGTATCGTATCCCATTGAAAGCCTTTGGGTCGGCTTCGGTATGTGCGCTCACCGAATTTATTTTTAAACTAGTGGGAATTTTTCAATAAAACTAGCAGGAAATATTCTGCGGATGGTAGTTCTACTAATTTTAACACTCCCGTAATAAAATTTTAAAAACAGAAATGCATACATACTGAATTTTCTTCTTGTCACCATTAAACACCGCGTCGACGAAAATGGCAACGAGTGACCGTCGACGTCGACTTAGCTGATACCAAATATGTTTCGATAGTTGTCACAAGTTATCGACTTTACCATACGTAATACCGATTTTGATAGGTCGTCGCCGACAGCGTCGAGTGAGTGTCGACGACGACAACCGTAATAAGGGTGTAAATTTGCTAGAAAAAAAATGCAAGTGAACGCATTTATAAATTCGTAACGGTTTTTGATGAACAGTTAAAAATGACGCTTGTCTCGTAACCCAATTCGAAGCATAATTTTAGGCTGAATAAAAAATGCATTTCCGTGTGTTTGAGGAAATTATAAATGGATCGCTTTAACTTTTTTTATTTGTTTAATTACATTCACAAATCAAAATTTTACAGTTTAGTAGAATGTGTTGCATTATTGCCACATTAACCCTTATTACACTGCTTTTACATACTTCTATTTATGTGTACATATCGGTATGAAGTATCGCTCGTGAAGTTTCCCAAATGTGGTTTTAAATGTCTGCTTTGTGCATAAAGTAAAAGTAGGATAAGTGCGCAAATACTTTCCCATCCTTCCAAATATAAAATATATGTACATACAAAAACAAATAAATACTTAAATAGGACCACTTCAAGTATCTTTCTTCGATCAGTATAATTCCGTTCGGTCTACTACAGACATTTCTAATATACCTATACTTAAGCGCAAATGTACATAATTCTACAGGTTATCCTTAAAATAAGCACAGATACACATACAAAAATATTATAGTAAACATATGTAACTCATTTCTTCTCTTTCGCATTTATCTTTGAGTTAACCATTTCCTTGAATTGCGATAAAATCTTATTTTCACGCTTCTGTCGCTCCTCCTTGCTGAACATAGCCAAAGCACGTTTTTCATCAGCCGAATAAATTTGATTTTCCTTGCGAATACGAACAGCTTCCATACGGCGATGTCTAAATAAAGAAAACAAAATTAATATAAAGCAAGTCTTATATAACATTAAATAAAATGTGGAATTCATGAATTTTACAAAGAATATAATTTAATCTTAAAAAAAATGTAAAATTACTAACCTGCTACCGCTCATCACATAGCCCACTTGCTCAAAATTGGCAATCTCCTCGGATGTCAAACCGATTTCACCTCTACGCGGAATACGTTTGCCTTCGGCAATATATGCGGCCATGGCAGCTCCTTCGCCCGGCAGCAGTGCACGTCCAAAATCTTTTTGACTCAAACCACTTGTCTGCCTCAATGTCGGACCGAATTCTTCGTCATCATCCATGACTTGCCCTTGTGATGTGCTGGGTTTACTAGTACTGCTTCTCTTTGCTTCGTCGCGTTTATGTTTTTTGTTCTTCTTTTGCTTTTTAACTTTCTTGCTTTTAAATTTTTCCTTAATGGGCTTAATACCTTCAGCCGTCTTCTCCAACCATATCTCTCCTGTATCGGCATCATCCGAGGAGCATGGCGAGCTATCACTATCGGAACTGTCGTCGTCTGAGTCCGATGATGATGACGATGATGAGTCACTTGAGCTGGATGCTGCACTTGAACTACTGGACACACGTTTCTTTTTGTTGCTTTTTTTCTTCGACTTCAATTTCTTTTTGCTTTTTTTAACTTTATGCTTTTTTGTTTTCTTCTTTTTACCCTTTCCCTTATTTTTCTTCTTTTTTGGCTTTTTATACGTATTATCGAGTATTTTGACGTCCGGATCATCGTCGACTTCATCGTCTGAATATGCTTCAGGATGCGTCGGACTTTTTCCCCAGACTTCTTCAGCACCTTCAGTTCCAATCTGTTCTCGTTGTCCCCGGCGTGCCACATAGTAGTTGGCCGACCTCTTTTGTTGATGAACTCCCCCTCCTACCCTACCGCCACCTCTAAAATTATTTCTTTTTCGTGGTGCAAACTCATCTTCGTCGTACATATCGTTCGGCCAGCGTTCCACATTGTTCTTGCGAAATGGATTAGGAGACGTGCGGCGTACAATTTCATTGCTTTCGGGTTTATCACGGCGTGGTTCAGTAACCTTTTTGTGTGATTTAGTTCTTGATCTTGACCTGGATCCAGATGAGGAGCTGCTTGACGACGATTCACTGCTGGAGCGGGCCGGTCGTCTTCTATGCTGCTTTTTGGTATGATGTCCATTATCACGTTCACGCGAATAGTTCTTGTTGCTCTTGTGTTTTTCAGATACACCTTTGCGGCCGCAGGAGCGACTTCTAGATCGTGACCGCATGTTAACACAATTTTTTTTAATTTGTTTAGTGTACAATTGATAACCCTATAAATTATTAAAGAATTATATTTCCAAAAACATCCAAAGGACTTTTCAGTAAATTTTAGCTGTCAAAAGTATATGAATGTTTACGAAAAATAGAAAAACCGAATCGCAAATGACAACGTCAAAAAAGAACGTAAATGTTCGTTCTTTGAAATTTACGTTCTTTCGTTCAAGATCGGGGCTTCGGAGCAAAAGATTTTTTTGTTAGGTGCGATTCCACAATTAGTTTTTTGCTCTCTTATGCCTATATTACTCTATAAGGGTCTTCATATAAAGTGATAAACTGCTGGTAAATAGGGTAAAGTGATAAAATAATAATTGTGATAAATTATCTGTCAAAATTTGTATGAAAATATATTTAAGCAAAGTTTATCACTTTACCGAACGATTTTGTTGCGCAAATTTATAAATTTCGGTAAAATTAAAGTCTGACATATTGTCAGTTTTACTTTTTCAATTCAAAAGAAGAAATTGCGATTTCTTTCGGAATTTCAGCACGAATTATTGAAATAATTTCTACAAAAATGTCATATGCATTTTTTATTTTATTTTATTTGGTTTTTATTTATTAATCAAGTTGACATTGACAATTATTTACGAAGGTACGTTCATGTAAAAATGGGGATAAACTGGTAAATTTTAACAATTTATTACTTTATCACTTTAGATGAAGACCACTTCTGTTTTTCTCTGGTATTTTTGGCTTGGAAAACCCACCGAAAGTCAAAATACAAAAACAATTCTTCTGTAGGTTGAAAAGATATACGCCATCAAAAACAAATTGATTGACATTAAACTTCAAACTAAATTAAAATAATATTTATTTAAAAAATTAATTTTTTTGGAAATTTGAATTTAAATTACTGAATTGAAAAATTTATGAAACTCAAAGGGCAGGATAGCTGTGTATTCCATGTTATAAAGGGAACTCAGTGCGCAATATAATTTTTCTTCCGGACTTCTTTACCCTTACGGCCAAAGCAGAAGCTTACAAGAGGCATATTTAAAATTTGTATTTCCATGTATTTTTTATTTTAAATATAATTTATTTTCTAGTTGTCAAATTGAAACAATTGTCAGAAAAAATGGCCGAATGCCAAAAAACTTACCGAAATACAAACTGGCTCGTTGGGTTTTAACCGCTTAGATGGTATTTTGTTTTGTTTGGTTTTTTTTTTCAATATAGCTTGCTCGCTTGCACCAACGCAAAACTATATTTGACCATCTGCTTCACACAAAAACCTGGTAGAATACCAGAAAAAAAACACGTAGTGTCATATGGGCTTTAGCTCCCAATTTTTTGCTCCAAGGTCCGCTCTCGTCCAGATTTAGTTATACTATGTTCACGAGTTAGCTAGAGTTAATGATTTGGAATTAATGGATAATTGTGAAGTGTTCACGTTGAGGGGTTATGTAAATCAGAATTTAATTTGACATATGCTAGTTCGCGCCAATGTTTAAAAAGTTCTACCAAATTTTGGAAAAGAACAGGGTTGCATTCCCTTAACTCAAAATAAACTCCAAATGAAAGTAGAGTTAAGTGGAGTTAACGGTGATTTTATAAAAATGAATTATATGGTTAACTCAGATGGTTATGAAGTTTAAACGACGATATAAAGTATTGCTTTCCGTTGCAAAATGGCATATTTTTTGTACTTTCTATTTTTATTAGTATCGTATTACGTATAACTGCACTTTCCCTGCAGTTTGCTTATAGCAAACTTTGTTGTGTTATATTTTTTTCCTTTGACAGATTTATGAGACAATGGCCTAATGCATAAAAATCAAGCTCATACTAATTTTTTCGTAAAATGCGGATTTTGTAAATTATGTTTATCTCATCAAAATATTTATAAATTATAAAACTGCATCCAATAAATTTAAATAATTAGGTCATTTCTCGACATTCATTTTGAGTTGAGTCTCCTGAGAAAGACCTCAGTTTTTATGCATAGGGGTCAATGATAAACGAATCTCGGAACATCTTCAAAACATTGCTCAAGTAAAGCATTTTCTTGTAACGAAATTTTCTCCCCAAAGCGAATTATTGGGCAACCTTGAAATCGAAGAGTAAAAATAGAAAAATGACAGAAAGAGTATATTTGGCTGATTTGATTTTGATTTCGGCGTAAACTGCATAAGCAAGATTTTTTCTACCGTTGGTAGAAATCAAACAAAGTGGTAACACTGTGGTCAGACACCCTGCCACACTCAGCTGTCAAATGATCAAAACAAAATTGTGGAAACCTGCGCTTACTCGTGATTTTTGTTGTCTGCCATATTATTACAACTCAATTTCTTATCAGATTCATCAATATTTTTGGAATTTGATTAATTTCAAATCAGACACAGCGTGGAAGATAATGGATTTGTTGTAATTGCATGTGGCATTGTGATAAAAGTTAAGCGAAAAGTGTTTCACGTTGATTGGGAAGAAGAAGAAGCAGCAGTAGGCAAAAGTCAAACAGCCACACGCAACAAAAGCAACAAATCATACGGCTTATGGGACTTTATGGCGATGGTGCAAAAAACTTTCACAAACAAAACAAAGTATTAAAGGAAATAAAGGATTTTAGGGTAACAAAACCAGAGAAGCTGTAAATAAGCTCAAAAAGGCGCAACATTTAGTTGGAAAGGATTTATGCAAATTATAGTTAAAAGCAGCCACAAGCTTCATTACCGTTCCCATACCCAATATGTCTACGGAAGATTCCGATTGGCGTCAATGTATTGCGTCGCGTCTACGCGAACGAAATCGCATTGAGTCGCGGGGAAAGGAAATTATTCTACAGAGTAAGCCTTAAAGGGGTTGTAAATAAATAATAATGGACAGAGCAGGGTTCTTAGAAATCGTTACCACTATAGGTGGAAGAGAAGTAATAGAAAATCTGATAGATAACCAATATTCATATTGTCGTTGTTTTAACGGCAAATACACATCTCGGAAATAGTGAAGAGTGTAGGTGGACTAGCAGTCCTTAGTCGGGTACATTTCAGGGTCGTTCCGGTACTTACACGCCACTGCCGGGACGTGCCGGTGTCTATCTATAGCTTCAACTATGGCGAGAACGTATAATAGCTGCACACTGTATCTCAGCAGTCAAAAAAAACTTAATTGATATACGCTTGTGTCATTAAACATTTATCTATTAACCTTTCTCCGTTGCATTGAGCACTTCATTTATTTCCGAAATATTTAAATCAAATTATTTTTGTATTTGCAGATAATCGTTTACTTGATCAAGTTTCACAATTAAAAGCAGAAAATCTAAAGATATCCGTCGAGAATGAGCAATTACGCACAGCTTTGTCAACAGGTGGTGGTAGAGATGCCACAAGCGCACAACTGGCTATCGCTGCGCTGGAAAAGAAATTGCTGGCGCAACAAGAAGAGCTAACGGAGTTGCATAAACGTAAAGGCGAAAATTCACAAATGGTTGTCGATTTGAATGTGAATTTGGAGAAGCAGAAGAAACTCATAGCCGAAAAAGATCAAGTGTATGTAATAAATGTATATGGGTTTATTTGCGGTTTCAATTCAGAATGCAAGTACCATCTAAATCAGCTGTTTCCGCTGTTTTATAATATAATACTTCCTCCTGTATTGACGCAAAAAGCACTATTGCACTATTATGAAATTTATCTTCGTTCGCTTACGCATATATTTTTCCTTGCAGTATCACCGAACAGCGCACTGCCAATAATTCATTACGCGCCGAAGTGGAAATGTTCAAATCGAGCTTAGATCAGTTAAAGAAACTCAATACGACCTTGCTGGATGAGCACACAGCACTGCAATTGGCGTTCAGCTCGTTGGAGGAAAAATTGCGTAGTGTACAGGTGAGTAGTGAGCGAAAGTCAAAGATTTTTTTTGTATTCATAATTTGTTTAAGTAGATATGTTTAAACTGCAAACGCCACCGTCTACATGCAAAAAATATACATATCTCGATCTTTTATATTTAATAGTACTGATTCAGAGCGATCTGCATTTGTTTTTTATAGACGAAGTTCTTATTACAACCACTAACTAAGTAGCTGAGAATACATTCATATATATATGGGCAAAAGTTAAATGCATTAGGGTATTAAAAGTATTCTAGTAACCGTTTTTCTTTTACGTTTTTGACTTTCCGTGTTTTGTCACTTTGAAATTTACCAAATTTCTTTTAGAAAATTTTTAGTTTCTTTTGATAAAATTTTTGTGCGGAAATTAAGCGTTATTTTAAAATTGTGCCGAACATCGTCAACTGTGCTGTTAATACTATGTAAGTAGTTGCTAAGAAAGTTTAAAACATTTTCTTTACGAGATATTTTTTTGCTTATATGTATAATGAGTATGTCACAAGTCGATCGATACATCCCAGAAAATGCACCCTATTTGATGGGCACGAACTTTGTTCGATTCGGTGCGCAGTTCCAATGGTGGATGTCACAGCTTACTACCTGATCCGATTAAACATGAGTGATTGTGCTCTTTTTGCTTATAGAGCATTACATTGGTTTTTATGGTTCCAAAATGGTCGGCGTCTTGGTACCAGATTTCAATCGTAAAAACTTACGTCATCCCAGTAGCGCCAGATCATGGCTTATGAATACAAGCTTGCTGCTTCAGTCGGCTTTTATGCTTACATATATGTATGAAAAATTTAGCAGTCTTTATATAAAAGTATTCACTGATGCCTCCTCAGTCATAGGTGGATTTTATCAGTGATTCATAAAGGATTCATTTCGGATTTTTACTGCGGGGGAAAATTACATATGTATATACATATACATATATGCATGTAAGTGACTGTAAAAATGCAATAATTAAGTCATCAGCACATACTGACTTTAAATGCGGAAAATGAAAACAATGGCTTATTTAATGAGTTAATTAAAATTCAACGTTAATTGCCTTCGGGTAAGTGAGAATATTTTGAAATTGTGTGCATTAGTTTCCGTTTTATGATATCGCTTTCTCATCAATATTAGTAACTACCACCACCAAATTCGAAATCATAATGGGCGAAAGTGTTAAATCTAGGACACCATTTCTACATCCTCACAATTCTGACAGCCTCTGCTAAGGGATCGTTTTACTTTTAGTCATTCCTCAGTGTTTACTTTATATACCAACTCAAGGGGAACGGCCATTTCTTTTCTACAGAAACTTTGCCAAAGAACTTAAATATCGCGTAGTTATTTATCTTATGGTGCAGTCAGACGACGCAAGAAAGTCTTTTCAGAAAGTGAAAAATTCAAGTTTTTTTCTTTTAAAAGAAACTTTCTTGCATCGTCTGACTGTACCCTTAGCTGGCTGTATTAGTTGCTTTAACTGTGATACTCTCCACTTGCCTAAATATAACCAGTACACATATGTAAGTATGTACATACAATGTATAGCCTCTATGTATTTACATCCATACGTGATCTGGATATGGGCCAGCTTTTTGTAAAGTCAATTAAAGTCGACAAGGGGAAATGCAAACCCAATACGACTGCTACTGTGCTGAGCAATTAAAATCTGAGTCATACTGTGTAGATGAGTATCAATTCCATTGAGTGATACATGATATATGAATGGAGCGCTATCACTTAAAAAGTTCAATCAATATAAATAAACATACAGTGGTTGTCATCAAAATAGGAACAAACGGCAAAAACACTTCCAAAAAAGCTCCGTAAAGTTTAGTCGTAGTAAGAATACTTGACCGGACATACATTCATATTTAGCAAACCGACTAGTTTAAAAAAAAATCTTATCGAACTCCTCAACAACAACAACAATTACTGAAATCACAGGATTTTTGCACAATTCCAAAAAAAAAAATCGAAACTTTCAATGTCATCAAAATTTAGTTTAAATATTTTTTGTCTTTATTATTTATGTCTCCACTCCTTTGACTAGCACTGTATGCAGAGGTATTTAACTGTGTTTGCATATTCAGCTCTCCATTTACGCTTTCACTTTTTGTGTGTAGTGCCAGTTGGTTGGTTGATAAGATGTCAATGAGTGTGTTTATAAATAAAAATAGGTAAAAAAACTTTTTAAGTTAAACGGTTTTATGTTATACATACATTGCAATGTTTAAGATAAATGTACTAAAAACCAAAAAATAATAAAATAGATACAGTCGTGGGAATTATAAACATTTGCATAGACTAGACTAAAATAAAACCGGGGGCACGTCAATTGTCTACAAATTATCGACTTAATGTGCGATAGAAGAATCGTTTAATTCGTCGTCAGGCAGTTGGCCCGCAGACGGTGGGGAAATTACTTACTATTTTCTTGCTCATGGAAATTCCAATAGTTATACACTCCATGTTAATAAAAGAGATGTTTCAACTAGTTTATCGTTGGACATTCACACGAGGAATCGTTTCACTGCTTGTAGTTTGTCTTTAATCGACAAAACATATGATAAAAGTAATACTCGCTCACCACTATGAAACCCTAAAACTCGCTTATAATCGAGCTTGCTAGCTTTTTTCCACATTCTAGCCCTACTTATCACACGTCCATCGTTGTCGGTTGAACAACTGCCTAATTATAGTGTAACATTACAAAACAAACATTTTAATCAACGATTGTAGACAATTGACGTGCCCCACGGTTTTATTTTAGTCTAGTCTATGCAAATGTTTATAATTCCCACGACTGTATCTATTTTATTATTTTTTGGTTTTTAGTACATTTATCTTAAACATTGCAATGTATGTATAACATAAAACCGTTTAACTTAAAAAGTTTTTTTTACCTATTTTTATTTTCTAGTTTTTAGTTTTTATTTCGCATTCTGTTTAATTCATTTAGTGCTTCATTATTGCAAGGTTTCTTGCCCGTTAGTTTATTGCAGTCCAACGCCTCTATACGTAGTCCCTGCAAATAGGATTTTCAGTTTTAATTACCCCGATCTCAGCTCCACCTAGCGGAATTTTTTTTTAAGAAAATATTTCTTTTCAAGGTAGTAATACATGTTCCGAATTTCAGCCAAATCGGACCATAAATGCGATTTTTGTAAATATAGCGACCCACGCGCCACCTATCGGAATTTTTTTTCATAATATTGCATTGTCATCGGGGTTATACATGCGTACAAAATTTCAGATTAATCGGTTGACAGGAAGAGGGTGAAATTTTAATTACTAAATTTGACCCAAGAATAAATAAAACAAACGGGGTGAGCTAAATAAAACCGTTTAAAAACGGTTGCGCGCTTGGCTGCTAATTAATTGGCAATATACATACTACTGTTTACATAAATGTATGTACATATATATGTATATAGACAATGTACACATACATACATATCTACATACATATCATTCATAAGCGTGGATAGATATGACGTAAGTACTCAAGCACAAAAGGTTTTGTGTATAACACACCAATAAAACTTAAAAGTATTCAATTTCAAAAGAATCAGTCAGTGCGCGGCTATAGGTTTTCAAACAAGTGCGTCGTGCTCTGGCGGGATTTGCGAGGCTTTACGGAACTTCTTCATAGCCAATAGAACAACCTTGGAAAATTGATTGTTTGAGTTTAAACGATCACGTCCACCAAAAAATACAGGGATTCAGTTATTAGCTCTCTTCTCATCAACCTCTTTCAACTCTACTTCTTGATAGAACTGCCTAACCATATTATTTTCCCTTTTCTGAGCAAACGCTATATGATTGTTAGCTCTTGGTTGGTCACAAATCCAGTCTTACCCGAAATTGGAACCACAATGGACCTCTATGCAACAAAAAATACGCTTCAAAATATGTAGGTGGTGAGTTTAGGGTGAGTTTGATATACGCAATGTACCGAATGCCACACCTCGTTGTTGAATTCTTGCAAACTCACCACGTAAACCTCGAATACAGACAGACCTACAGTGAGTGTTGTGGTTTCGTAGCGCCAAGCGAACAATTACAAACCGTTTTCATAACTTCGTTCCTTTGTTTATCAAAAGTAATTTCAAGGCACTTCCGCACACTGTCCAATTTGAATTTCTTTCGCGCCATTAATTTTTAAAATAGTTTACCAAATTTGTTGTTGCACTTTTCAATTAAAATTAATTACCAAAACTATTTTTATTTATTACTTTTTGCCACTTATTCATTGTGTTTTGTTAAAAAAAATTAATCCACATACTATATAAATGTGTCGGAATTATTTATACATATCGCACCCTAAATCATAAAGTGGCACAACTCAAAATTCAAAACTTTCAGGAGAGCCAAAAAACTTTTTTTCATTACAAGCAATCGTATGGCAAAGGGCCAGGTATAATGGTTATTTTTCGGCCGAAAGAGACAGTTATTCAAAAGTTTTTTTGGCAATCGCTAGAGATATGTTCCGTATACCCGTTTATGAAAAAAACTCGATTTCTAAAAATTTTGAGTTGTGCCACTTTTTGATTTAGGGTGCGATATGTTAAACAAGTGTGCATACATGCTTGTTCATACAATGCAGAGCTGTAAGATAAAGCAAGCATTCCTTTGAGGAATCTTTGTTTGGCAAATTGATTACAGTAAAAATGAATTGCAACCAAAAACTAATAAAAGGAATTGCTTTTATGTATAATCAAAAAGAGGCTCTTCTGCAGTAACTTATTTACATAAGTCTTTGGGATAGTAGCATCCTTACGAACAATCAAATGCCTCATTACGACCCATGTCTCCAAAATTTTTGTATCGACCTTAAAAAATTATAGTGAGATTTATCCATACATACATATGTACATACATATCTTCTACAATTGCAACTGCAACATTTTTTCGCAACTGCAATATTTTGCTTAGTTTTCATTTCAGTATTTCCTAAAGGTCGCCTTGTCACTTAATTACTCTTTTATTAAAATATCAACGAACTGAAAGCTAAATATTTTGGTCGTTTCGTTGGCGGAAAATTTGGATGAATGCCAACTCACGTGGTGCTAAAAGTATTTTTTTTAAATGTACATACATACATAAATATCTACCCCGCAGTAAAAATCCGAAATTAATCCTTTATGAATCACTGATGAAATGCACCCATGACTGAGGAGGCATCAGTGAATATTTTCATATAAAGACTGATGAATTTTTCATATATGGGCTAATCCTGGGTAACGCACGCGACACTCGTACGCATATAATCAATGATAAAGGAGGGAAACAATGAGAGGATTACATGTTTATTTTATCTAATGCAAAGCACTACCAGAGTACTACATTCACGAGAAAATTTAAGCTGGAGTAACAGTTAAGTTCTGATATATACGCAAATATATAGTGGTAACGCACGCGACAAAAAATAGAAGTTATTTTTAATGCGTCTGGAAGTATGCAAAATTTAGCGAATTTTGCACAATAACATATTTACTAAAAATGAGGGAATGAAGTTCGAAGAGTACCTCAGGTTCGTAGATTTACGAAATTTTAAAAATATTTCACTAATTTTGTTTATGGACTATAATAGTAGTACTCACGCGACAGGAACGCACGCGACAAAATTTCCCAATGAAAAAATATAAAACAAATTTTTTTTTTAATTCTCATTTTTAATGAATTTTTAGCAAAGAATGAATAAAAAAGTACATTTAAAGTATTTTGGTAGAATAAGTAAAAAATAACTTAAAACTAGGTACCTTGTACTTTAATTTTTTCTTCGGCGAATAAGCTGTTCGAGCAACCTCAATAAAGTCGCCATCGATGTATGAAAACCAACGCAAACTTTTAATTCCGATAATGTTTGGAACACTTTTCCATAACTTAGAGAGATAAAGTTTGTATCGGAGATGCCACGCCCCCTTTTCCAATAGCTCCCATTTGACATTTTTTATGTTCCTACAAATTTCCAGGGTCGGCCCTACCATGAACACTTCCAGAGATATTGAGTATAAAAAATTTGGGGCATATGGGAGGTGCCACGCCCTTTTTTGTAATAACGCTCATCTCTGACGTTAGTATATCATCCCAAGTTCTAAGCCTTACAAAGAATATTTTCAGAAATACGTATACAGTATGAAACGTTTTGTTTGTATGGGAGGTGCCACGCCCTTTTTAACTTTTTTGAAATTATTTTCCAATAGAACCTTCTACAGACAATACTAAAGTGAACAAAAAAAGAAATATGGAAATCATTCCATCCGTTCAGGCGTGATGCGATGACCAAGGAAATAGTGATTAATTTTTTTTATATGTATAAATTGAATTTTTGCACTTACGGTAACGCACGCGACAAATTTAAAACACACATAAAGTGGTAACATTCAGCTTTCGGACAACACTGATTTTATTTTTGGAAAAAGGTACACAAGCTTACTTTGTCACTGAAATTTCTTTTTATTTCAAGTGGTTTCCTAGGTTTAATAACTATTTATATAGTTTTTTGGTAACGCACGCGACAAAAGGATAAGCGAAATTTTAAAGTAAAAAAAACTCCTCTATTCTTACTAGCTTCGCAGATTTGATAATCTTAAATTAAATTACGTTCCAAAAAAAAAAGTTCGGACCATTTTTAATTTCATGCTCTTGGTTGACTTTTTCGGGATTAGCCCATATGTATGTAAATGGTTTGCTTTCCTCAGAAAAAAAAAAACAAAAAAAAATTTATGTGAATTTAAATGAGCTATTGGCCATTTTTTTTTTTTTTTTTAATGAAGAAAAATTGAAAAAATTTTTTTGGTAGAAGTTATGGATCCATTTCGGAGACCACCACATCCCCTCATCAGACTTCTTCAAAAAAATTAAAATTGTACTCAGTTATGACGACAGTGATGAATATTCAACAAAGAATCATCAATGATCATTCAGCAGTGAAACAAATTTACTGCAGGTTACATATCTACATACATACGTATGTATGTACAAATTCCAATGTTATTTCATTTTCAGCCTACTCTTTTAAAATTTTTGTCTTTGATTTGATTACGTGTCTGCCTTTCATTTGTTAACTGCATAATAAAAATCATATGAACATATCGTCGCTGCGCCAACAAATTCAGTTATATGTTTTTTTTCGATTTTTTTTTTTAACATTACATATTTATTTAGCGCTATCCGCTAGCCACATTTCTGCATTTCCCGTTTTCTGATATCCTTCTTTGGTTAGAAGTTATCAAACACAGCTATATGCTCTCAGTAGTAGAAATGCTCTGTAAAATCAGTTATACATCTATTTTCGTATAATTGTTTTTTGATTTCAGGTTATTTTTGTGTAAAAAAAATTATTTAAAAAAGCGTATGTGACCAATTTTCAAAATAGGAGGGGCACTGGTCAATTAAATAATGCATTTCCAAGCTATCGCTAATTGCATCGGACCCTAGCGAAGAATTGTATACACATCTTTCACGATTTCTTACCCCCACTAGCAAATTTAAACAATTTGTAAAAAGAGCTATCTGCTGTAAAACGGCGCAAATGCTTCATGCGAAGTGGTTGGTCAAAAAAAGTAAAAAAAAATTGCACAAGTCTATTACATATGTGTAGTATCATTAGTTAACAATTCAAACTAGAAAAAATATTCTCTAGGATCACCAGAAAACGGTTTTTTTGCTCTCCTGAAAAGTTGCTGAAAAACGTATAGCTCTTTTTGTTGGCGCAGCGACGATATGTAAGTAATTATGCTTATATACATATATGTATGTATGTATGTATGTAGGTACATATATCTTTTTTTGAAAAAGCGATATTATGCTTTCGCACTCAGCTGCCTTAGGCTCTCGAATATTTTGTTTCATAAGCCACTTTCCTTTGCAAGCAAATTTGAAAAAAAAACACTAGCTACCTTTACGAGTAACATTAAAAGAAACAACAAAAACTATGCTAGTTGAATTGTTTAAGCGAGTTGAGTCGCTTGGCACTGTCGAACCGTGTTGCCGTGTTGCAAACTAACAGAATGAAGCTATTGTGAATAGCACTTGAAATTGCATAGATAATTAAATTAGCAAGCAAATAATTGTTTAGCAAGTTGCAGCGTTTTTTTCAAGGCCAAAAGAAAAAGAAAACCTATATAGTCAAGTATACATATAAGTTTATCCCAACATCCGTTTGTAATTAAGATGTCTGAGTTAAATCAAATTGATGGCAGCAAATTTGGAGGATACTATTTATGTATATAGTAGCGACAAGTGGGTGTGCTGTGAGTTATAATAAGAATTATGTACATATGTACATACATCCATACATACATATTTGTACATATAAAAATTTTGATAGCCATGCATTGGTGGTACCTATATTTTTTTTTTTTAAGAAACTCTGTTTCTCAAGGCAATAGCATGTCGCCCGTTTTATGCAATAGGGATTTAACTCGAAATTTTCGATTTCTGGGATCTTGCCATATATTTCAATAACTGGGTCGTGCCTTTGAGTCTAGTCTTATAAAATACTCAAAAAGATAAAAATGACGGAAATAAAAGTGATTTTGTAGTTAGAAGTAGAAGGAAACTACTTGAAATTATAAACCTTTATTTGCGTTTTCCCAAAAAAATTTTTTTTAAGTTAAATCCCTATTGCATAAAACGTGCGATGTATATTTTAAATTCCCTAAAAATTGATATCCAATATTTCCCTAAAATTCTAGAATTTTACGGCTTCAGCTCAGTTAATTTGAATGTAGAGATGGAAATTGTAATTAAACTCACAACCTTGGCTAATTTTTGTGTAGGAGTTTTGAATTTCCCACTACACAAAAGCTGCCTGGGTTTCTCATATGAAAAATATTAAACAAAAAATCAGAAATTAAATTTGCATTGAAATTTGTTGCTACTGCAGCAAATTGATGCATGAATCTGCATATTTGCGCTTTGTAAATTTATAGCGATTTCCTGACCACGCTATTATGTACTGCACAATGACAAGCCAATAATCAAGAAAAAAAAAACACCATCAAAGACAAACATGGAACTGTGTGTAATAGGGCAACTGTGCAAGGAAAAGTTCAGTTATAAACTGGTGAGCTCTAGTACTTTATCGTAATTACTGATGTGACTTAAATAGACGCCGGAAGTGCCCATCTTCTCATGTGACAATACACTTTCTTGAGTTCACAACTAGCCCTTTATATCGTCGTTCAGCATTATTACAAAGTCTTATGTACAACAGTGTGTGGGACTGCTACAATATCCTAAATATGTGTCAGCAATACTTCCTCTATCTAGATTTAATACGGAACCAGGCTATTTCGGTATTTATTATTTGATTTGAGTCAGAACTTCATAATTCGCCCTGCAAGGAACATTTTTGGCTGTAATTATTTTTTCAAAATTTCCTTCACACCTTTTTTTTGCGGCATTCTCCACGCAAATGCATGTGTATCTATGAACAAGTAATTTTGTTATTGAGTAAATTTCACATTTTGCACATAAATTGTGAGAGTAAATAAAATTCCTCATTCAAGTTTAATGGACCACAATGGGCAACAATAAATATTCTATTTTTATACGTATGAAAAATTTGTTGTTGGACAATATCTTGTTGGGAGTGCATCCCAGTAAACCAGCCATTGAATGGAAGGGGGTCAAAGCAGAGAGTAGAGAAAAATCGCTCTAAGAGGGCGAAAAACAAAAATTACGCCCTCAAAATGTCTCATCGTATCCGTCATGTCACAGCTTGCACGTTGTCAACATTAGATGAGATGACTCTTGGGGTAATCTAGAGAAATTATGACCTTCCTCGGTGTTTCTAATTGGCGCAAGTTATTACGAAGCAGAAACGGCTCGTTTTATACCAAAAATACAAAAAAAAATATATACATATCGACGGCTGAGAATAAGATCGCCCTATTTCAAAAATTGTTTCAAAAACGCCCTATTCCAAAAATTGTTTGAATAACATTCTATTTCAGATTTTGCTTCAAAAACGCCCTATTTGAAAATTTGTTTCAATAACGTCCTATTTCAGACAATTATTCAAAAACGTCCTATTTCAGAGAAATATATATGGAATTTTCTCTGAAATAGGGCGTTTTTGAAGCAAAATCTGAAATAGGATGTTATTCAAACAATTTTTGGAATAGGGCGTTTTTGAAACAATTTTTGAAATAGGGCGATCTTATTCTCAGCCGTCGATATATACTTTTGTTGACCACCCCAATGCATTTATTTTCTGCTTAAATTATTTTACATTTACTGCCTTTCGTGTAAATTACACTAAGCCTATTGTAAAAGCTAAGTGAAAAATCTCATTGAACGATTGACAAAGTTCCTTCTGCCAAACACACCTAGTTTTCATCGCCGCCACACGCCCACCAACCACCCTACAACAACAAGTTGGTGCTTTGATATTAATTAAATGGACTTTATCAGGCACAATGTTGCGTAGCGAGTCAGCCATGTCGACGTATTATTTATATACACGCACATACCCGCGCCCAAATACATGTGCACATGACTGACAAGTAAATGGATATGTGTAAATGTATGTATGTATGTATATAAACTATATATGCATGAATGCTTTTCTTCGTAACATATTATATAAAAGTCGACCGAGGAATTTAACAGCTGATAAATGACATTCATCGGCAAAATAAACAAGCACTTTCCTGCATATATGTATAACAGCCCACCCACTGACCAAAAACGTATTAAGTACGAGTATGTAGCGGTCTTCTAAATCAACAAAAAAGACTTTCACGTCACGCTAACCGATTAGCGTTGCATATAGTGCAGGGTTCGAAAATAACTGCCTCTTCGTTTATTGACAAAACCGCTTTGATTTTGTGAACATAATTAATACCCAATAAATATTATGTTTATTGAAGAGTTTGTTAATGCACCTCGAGAACTGGTGCATTCTCAAGAAAAAAGGGACCTCTGTTAGTCGATTTATTCTCCCTTTGATATAGAGTCTATTCTCGACGATAAATTTAAATCAGAAAGAAAGAGTGTTTGTCTTCCCTTTTTCTCTTATAGCTATAGTTCTCATTTGGTTTCGTACGTTTGTCGAGCATGATGTATTGTGGAGCGAATTTTCGTCATACCTTGTCAAGCTTGATTTGATTATAAACCGGTTTCGGCGATGTGCCATCTTTAATATTTTTCTCGAGTATATCGCCAATAGACCAGTGGTCGGCTTGCTCACACAAGCAAATAATTTACTATGGTAGAATGTTTGCGTAATGAGAGCACCTTAGTGCTCGTTATGCATATCGTAAATATGTACATACGTGCAGAGCGCGTCCCTACTGAGAGAGCGCTCGCGAGCTATGACACGCCGTTGAATGCATTATGCGTACTGTGTATCTTATTGTGTATTGCTTGTTTATTGGGTTAATTAGAATTTCTTGTAATTTTTTTCAAAATTCCAAATCGTTGCGTTCCCTGTTCCATTACACACATGAACATTTTTCCGCTAGATTTTCACAGGCAAAACGCTAAAATGTGTTAGTAGTATGCCTCTTGGTCGTGCCTTGGCCGTTTCCAGTTGTTTGTTGGTCAAAACGAAGTGGGTTAAATAGATATTTTTGCCGTTTTTTTGTATTTTAATCGCCGACGATGACGCGTCTTGTGATTTTTAATTTTTAGATAGAAAATCTTCTCGAAATTCGTTGTATTATTTTCTTAGCGGAAAATGTGTTTTTAATTAAATGAGAAAATTTCATAAAAGCGAAAAATTACATTTAAATGAACTAAAAAATTAAGCAGAAAGAGTTCAAATTAAAAAAATAAATAAATAAGAAACACAATCTTATAGTGTCTGCTCCGTTAGTTGTGGGAAATTGCTGTGTGTGTCTTCGGAAAGGCGGCTGCAAGAAAAAAAAAAACAAATAAATATTACAAAAATTCATACAAAAAAAGTGCTTATAAAAATGCGTAGAATCATCACTAAACGTATTTCTATTTCCGTACAGGACGAAAATCGTTGCCTATTGGATCGTTTGATGCGCTACAAATCGAAGGATGCCGATAAGTTGAATGAGGAGAACGAGAATTTCTTGAGGTGAGTTGATGCGTTTGTATGGTGTGTGAATTGTTGTCGTTGTTGTTATTTAATTTTGTTTTGTTGCTGTTGTTGTTGTTGAAAAAATTGAATATAATAATATTATTTTTATTTATTTTTATTAAATGCTTTAATCTTTTAACTTTGCCTTTTTAAATTTGCTTTTACTTAACTTTTTTCCTTTTTTAAAATAAAAACTGCTATCTTTTTCTATTAAAATAATAAATTTACACTTCTCATACATAGGTAATATTTTTAAACAGTACATGAAATTTAATAAAAATATATTTGTAAAAATTCCAAGCCAAAAATAAATAAAAATTTATATTAAAAGCAAAGCAAGCCAACATGTGGTAATTAACAACGTTTTTTTAGTAATCAAAGCACTTGTGTAGCAAAAACACCAAAAATAACACAAAAGCACTTTTCGTTTAAAATAAAAAACAAGTGTGTAAAATATCAAAAAAAAAAAAAATATAAAAATCATTTAATTAAAAAACAAGTGTTTTCTTTCTTTAAAACATTTACATAAACGTTTTGCTTCGTTGTACGCGCGCCATTGGCAATACATACATACTTACATACATACATATAATTATTTCGCGACAAATTAAACCATAAATAAACTAAAAAAAGTATATAAAGAAAAGAACTCATGTGGATTATAGAATGTGGAATGCGTTTTAACATACCTACGACCGCTTAAATATTTATTAATTTATTAGAAAGTTCATGTGTATGGAGTAAAAAACATACATACATATACATATCGCACGTTTTATGCAATAGGGATTTAACTCAAAAAAAATTTTTTTTTGGGAAAACGCAAATAAACTTATAATTTCAAATAGTTTCCTTCTACGGCTAACTACAAAATCCCTTTTATTTCCGCCATTTTTATCTTTTTGAGTATTTTATAAGACTAGACTCAAAGGCACGACCCAGTTATTGAAATATATGGCAAAATCCCAGAAATCGAAAATTTCGAGTTAAATCCCTATTGCATAAAACGGGCGATATGTATACTATATCGAAGGCTGAGAATAAGATCGCCCTATTTCAAAAATTGTTTAAAAAACGCGCTATTTCAGAATTTGTTTCAATAACGTCCTATTTCAGACAATTATTCAAAAACGCCCTATTTCACAGAAATATATATGGAATTTTCTCTGAAATAAGGCGTTTTTGAAGCAAAATCTGAAATAGGACGTTATTGAAACAATTTTTCAAATAGGGCGTTTTTGATACAATTTTTGAAATAGGGCGATCTTATTCTCAGCCGTCGATATGTACATCCATGCATGCCTTCATATACATATATGCATATTTATTTATTTATCTTGAATTTATTATATTGTTTTTGGCGAGGGAAAACATACATGCATACATTTGTTGTGCCATAAATCGGAAGTAAATTACAAAAAAAGATTAAAAAATTTTAAATGCTTAAATTTAGTACAAAAATGAATAGCATTTATGGATATGTATCAATGTATATGTGTGTATGTATTTTGTTGCAAAGTTTTTCTCATAACGCTGCTAAGAAATATTCAAAAGTGATTTACAATAAAAAATGCAAACTACATGTGTATGTGTATGGCTATAATTCCATATGAACTATAGATTTATGTACGATATCGTGCTTGTGGGAAGATGAAAGCAACCTGCCTAATATACATATGTAAATATTATTTACTAAATATAAATTTTTGGCATACATATATACATTACATGAATGAGCGGAATGTGCTATTCTTATATGCATATCTAATAATATACAGCGCCTACGTACATATGTATGATATATGGGAATTTTGTAATAATTGCATTCATGTTTTTAACACATCATTCAACAGATTTTTTTTTTAAGTATTTACATATGTATGTATGTATATACAACTTTTGCATACACATTTACAAAAAAAAAAAAAAAACAAGAAATACAGGAAATTCATGTCTTAAATTATATATTACAACTTGTGTACACTTTATTATGTACTTTGCGTTTTAAAACTGAATTAATGAAAAAGGAAACTTCACTACACTGATTATGGAAACATTAACATCTGCGAATGCCTTTTATATTCACTTTATGCATTTTGAAGTAAGATCAGCATGAAAAATTGTAAATTTAACTACACATAGGTATACATACGTATGTATTCAGAAAAGCATCAAAACTAAAAAAAAAAAAACAAATGCATCAGAAATCTCACAAAAGTGCTTACCCTGCTATGTATTTGACCACATGGTGCTCATACGCCAATAACTCACCAATTCACTGGTAGCTCACCTACACCATAGAAATATTCAACAATTTTCATTTCACCATAAATTCACCGCGTAATTAATTCACCAAACATTTAACTCGCAACAAATTCGCAAACATAACATACGAGCTTCTACTCACCATACGAGGTAGCGCTCACCAAACGTTGTATTACTTAGTAAGTAATACCAGAGGTACTAATTAACCCTTGAATGAGCTACTCACTAACTGATATACATGCATATTAATTAACCATACGAACTGCTCGTATTCTCCATTTTTGTTCATCACATCATTATCGTGCACCGAAGGCTTAACGGCTTAGCAAAATACTACACTGCCGCTAAATGCAGAAAAAAAAAATCAGCTGAAAGAGAAAATGAAAAAGAACATTAACTTCCCTCCAAACAAAAACAAAAAAACAACAACACAATTAATGCTGAGGGCAGCCCAAATCAAAATGCATCACAACACCACCAAAGTAAAAAAAAGCAAAAACTAAAAAAAAATTAAAATGTTTCTTTTTGTTAAAAAACGTACCGAAAAAACAACTATTTTCCTTTTCTTCTTCTTTTCTTTTTGTTTCGATATCATAAAACCAAAAAACAAAAAAACACTTGTGCACTCCCACTTTTAAATATCTAGAAAAAGACTGCCGTCAATTTTCAGAAAACGTTCGGATAAATTGAAACGTGATCTAGAAGACGCCGTACGTGAACCCAACTCATCACATCGCAACTCCTTAAGTCCATCACAATTTGGCGACGCGGACGGTGATAACATCTCGTTGGCAAGTGGTGGTGGTTGTAGTGGTGGTAATAACGGTGCAACCGGCGGCACGGACTATTACAATCTCGATGAAATGTTGGGCCCACTGCATGAGCCAAACGCTTTCAGTCCCTGTATGGTGTCTTCCTCAATACCAAATAATATTTATATGAAATTCGATGCGCACGACAATGAATCACATGCGGTAAAATGGAGTCCGGTTGAACGGATGGTGGCGACTGGTGGTAGCGATCGTAAAGTCAAATTGTGGGATGTGGGGAAAGGTAAGCATAAAAACTTTGAGAATATATAAAAAAAATTACTTAAAAATCGTTGCTCCAATCGCAGTAGACTTGTATGCAAGCTTTGGTGGAAAGTACACCACTGGGTGATGAATTTGGAGTGAGTTCACAATGCATAATGTATAGAGTGTTATACTTCGGTGTTGAAGTTCTTCAAACTTGCCACACGAGCTTTGCATGCAAGCGAACAGTGATTCGGATTTTGTTCCTAAACATTCCTCTTTTTTTGGCATTTTTCATACTCTTTTTCTCTGTTTTCCGCACACACACACAGTTGCTCAGGAACCACGCGCAGTGCTTGGCGGCAGTAGCGCTGGCATCAATTCCGTGGACTTCGATTCGACTGGCACATATATATTGGGCACATCAAATGATTATGGCGCACGTGTGTGGACGGTGGCGGATAGTCGTTTAAGGGTAAGTGGAAATGGAAATGAAAATGATGAAAATATCGAAAATCGTAATGATAACGATGCAAACGATCGAAAATGTGCCAATGAAAATGTTGTTGAAGAAAACTACGAAAATGTGAATGCGAATGAAGAGCAGACAGCGTGTGTTGTTGTGGACACACCAAACAACAGCAACTCTTGTGCAATGGATATGCTAATGATAAACGCTGATAGTCAATATTTTGTTTAATAGGATTTAACTTTTTCATATACATCAGTTTTCTCTCTTTCTCGCTCTCTATATACATATGTATATACTTTTATTTGCTTTTATTTCTCAACATTCAATCTTAGTTTTTGTTAATATTTGTTGTATATTTTCTATAAAGTTAAATGCCCTTTGTTTAAAATTTAAATACTACCTTTTTAGTTTGGCTAAGCATTTTTGAAAGAGAAAAAATAATAATTGTACTTAAACAAAAAACAAAAAAAAAAACAGAAATATTTAATTGGATTCAATTGATTTTATACATTGTTAGTGTTGCAGTATGCCTTTATACATAGAAACTTTTTACACTCCACGGTAGACGGCTTCGGACGGATTCTAATTTTTGCCATTCACCAGCAGAGTTCGGTTGTGTTGAGTTAGTTACCGGTAGAGTCCGCTGGTGTAGCGTCTGCATAAAAGCATACGAATGGTTAATATCTATGCTATTGGTTGATGTTTATGGTACACGATCTATTACTTGGTTGATGTTTATTCTGCAACCATCTATTACAGTGACATTTTTTTATTCACAATATTTCCGTTCTTTTAGTTGGAAACGCTGTTGTTCAGGTCGACGGAGAACTAAGCGCTTTCAGGTCAACGCGCTTAGTTTTTGTTGTTGCTTTTCACGTTATTCGCTAAACTAGCCACTGTTTTTTTAACTTGCTTGCAAAAGAAAGTGGCTACTATACACGTTCCATATGTGGGTAATTTCTGCTGCTGCTGTTATTTTTTCCTTTTCCACCACCAAGTCTAGTCTAGATGGTTATGACCTAATAAGTGTGGCGCACGCCCTAAGGAACATTATGCAAAGGCCACGTCTTTTTCACCAGAAATCGAGCTTTCTTTACGTTGAATATTATGCCATGTTGCTCGAGGGGAGAATCAAAAATATTTGTTGTAAAAGATTCAAAAATCTTCTGCTAAACCTGAATTCGCTGTACTATAATATGGTTTAAATTTTTTTTTTTTAAATCTTGTAATAAAACAGCGCAAACTTTATTGTCTTTATTTATTTATTAATTATAAAATATGCTCAAAACGTATTACAAATATCATATAATTTGTTTTTAAGCAAATTCCGATGACAAATGAACGTACTTTTACACAAATTCTAGATAAATACTATATGTGTATGTTTCTTTATTATTGCAGCGTTTGAAAACCTTAGCAAATAAGGCTTTAACTAATAAAATACATACTCGTTTTATCTGTATTTATTATACTATACTAATATTAAACTACACGGTAAAATAATAAATTATTTAATAAAGTAGAATTTTATTCTCGAAAGCAAATTAAATGATTAATGCGCTAAAAATTATTATTATTACAATATTTGTTTGATATTAGAAAAAAGGACAAGTGAAAAGTTGCTGGGAGTCGTATGTAACTAATGGGTATAAATAATCAATAATGTTTTATGCATTTCATATAAAAAAAAAATTACGATAAAAAACTGCAATGCTTAATTAAAATATATTGCATTCAATTAAACTTATGCATGGATTCTTAATTGCTTAATGTAATGTCTGTATATATGATAACGTGTATCTATAGTAGTTCAAAGTCAAAATGGAACGCTTTTCTTTTTTATTTTTATTATATTTTTTTTATTTTTGCAATATCCCTGGAGCTAAAACAGCAAGTGTGTTATAACACATATTTCTCCACCAATCCAACTTAAAATATGGCTCTTTTTGCCCTTCTGAAATAATTACATAATTTCTTCTATGCCGATTGCTTACAATATCCTTATGCAAGTAAGCTTTTTAACAAAAAATGTATTTCCTTTATTTTCTCTTAGAATTGTTGTCATTATTCATTGGCTGACTAAAAGGGCAATTAACTGCACTTCCGATGTTAGAAAGGGCAAGAAATGTTGGTTTGGCTATTGAGAAAAGAAAGTACTTTCATATACTCCGGTTGCACTCAATCAAATGAACATTATTGTTATAATGGAAAAGCATGAAGCGGTTATTTTTTCGGTACAAAATAAAACGACATAAATTTGCATTATTTTGTATAAGAAATAGTTGTGTACCATTTCCATTTGAACCACTGTTGCTACATATGTTTATTGCCTGCCTGTGTGTGCGCGTGTGTGTCTTTGCCTCTGAGCTGCTTTTGGCCATTTTAAATTGTTCAAATGCCATTTAATACCTTTTACTATGTCCTTAATATGTTTTATGTGCTTAATATGCTTGTTTATTTAATTGTATGGATAATTAACTATTTTGCTTCCATATCAAATGCATTTTTGTTGCTGCTGTTGTAGGTTTAAATATTATTTTTTAATATTTATGCTCTTGTCTTAGTTGTATGTATGTATGTGTGGATACCTATAGGTATGTTTATCTATATGGAATCTACTTAGAAACTACTGTAAACTTGTATTAGTTTTCTCTCTCGATCTTTTTACTTCTTTTTGTTTTCTTTTTCGTACTTTTATTCACGAAAAATCATACATACAAACTTTAACTATCAGTCGTCCTTTTTTCTGAATATTTTTCGCTTTGTAATTCTTATATTTTATTATGTTGCTGTTGCTTATGATTTTAATTAAATAAAATAAGTCATATTGCATTCGCTTATTTATAATTAAAATGCTTTTTTTTATTTCTCTCGCGCTTAAAACTAATTTTTAGACTATTCTTTTCGCAAGTTATTGCCTACACTTCTTTTTTGTGTCCAGTACTACTCACTATGCTCATTTAAAATAGTAATATTATTACATACGTATGCAAACATTTAAATCAATATTTTGTATGCATAATTGACAATAATGCATTGCCCAAGTGTTTTAACTAAACCGGCACCATGTGAATTTGTATTAATAACCCCATGTTTTTGTTTTTGTTTTGTATGCAACATTTTCTATTTAAGTACTTTCTAAGCTTACTATGTTCTCTTACTATTTTGCTTTGTTATGTTTAATGGCTTCTTCGTTTTAAACTTTTTATCCCAATTTCATCATCAACTTCTTATCGCTGGCAAGACTAACTATCCTCGCTTCTGTTTTATTTTACCTTCTGTGTCATCATCATCTCGCATACACCCCCAACCCTATCTGACTCCATCTGATCACCCACAATTTCATGGAATGCTCTTCTTAGTTGGCTTAGTTGTTTTTTTTTCACTTAACACTTTTCTATTTCTTTGTTGTTTTTTTTTTTCTAAAATGTCCCATTTTCAAACCCCTTTTCTTGCAACTCAAAATTGACGTCCATGTCGTCCTGCAAAACCGCTATCATACAGTTTACACAATGATTCCGATCGCGCATTTGGCACCGTAGTCACC
The DNA here is from genome assembly GCA_960531455.1 of Urophora cardui. NCBI lineage: Eukaryota > Metazoa > Arthropoda > Insecta > Diptera > Tephritidae > Urophora > Urophora cardui. The sequence goes on along the minus strand of OY482672.1, from coordinate 5,335,858 downwards.
AATGTTGATCCATTCACCGATGAACTGCCATAGCTGGAGGCGTTGCTCATACCCTCACTGCTGTAGGTCTGTTGTTTTCGACGTCGCTGATGCAAATAAGTCCAGATGGCAATGACGGCAAGTTGGGCGAGCAGAAATACTGTAACGGCAACAATGAGACCTTTTGAAGGAATAGAGAGAGAAAGAAAATGTTATTGGTTTCTGATTAAGTGTGGAATCATAAAGTTTGCTACATATATGAGTATGTTAATGTTGGCAGTCGCTCCCTTTTAGTTCGCTCAATCACTCTCGTCGCTGGGATGTTGTTATATATTAATGGTCCGCAAAGTTGTGAGAGAGATTGTGTCGGAGAGCGCAGAGTGGTTTCCACTACAATAGCTTCCATGTATGTGTGAATCCACTGCCTCCCCATGTCTGTGATATATTTAGTCCGGGGACCACGGAACGACTGCTTAGCATTACAGTAAATTTGTTTGACTGCTGAGTGATCATTAATGATTCTTTGTTGAATATTCATCACTGTCGTCATAACTGAGTACAATTTTATTTCTTTGTTTTTTTTTATGAGGAAAGCAAACCATTTATATGAAAAAATCATGATATTTACAGTAAAAATTAAAGCTTAAAAACCTTTTTTCAAGAGAATAACGGTATGCTCTCATTTTGTTGTAAAGGAATTTGTTTTTGACATCCATTTTTACATTTTTTTTTATTAAAATAATACTTCTACGGTACAATTTGATCCCGAGTTTTCTATACATTTTGTAACTCTGGAGGCAAACCTACTTTTGTCACCGCAAACAGGAGTGAGGTACTTGATATCACTCTGGTCACAGGCCCGCTCTCTGACTATGTCAAGGAATGGCAGGTGTCCGGAGAAAACTCCTTCTCTGATCATATGTATATAACTTTTAATCTACTCTTGAGACCTCCGCTTAGAGCGGGATACAGGAACAGGAGGCGTACGGATTGGGCTCTGTTTAATCAGAAACTGTCTGCTACGCTCCTTGAGCACGCTTCTCTCGGTATGTTAAGCCTACCGTTAACAACTGATGAAGCGCCTATCTCCAATAGCGGGTCTGTTTCTCTCGGTGTGCTGGACACATCGTCTAAAATCGATGAAGCAGTTGACTTTGTTACTAAATCCTGTAACGCTGCTTTCAAGAGTGCTTGCCCGGAGGTCAAAGTTCGGGGTAAAAAGAAGCCTTATTGGTGGAACCCGGAGTTCTCCAAGCTTCGGCTTAACAGCAGAAAACTCTTCAACCAGGCGAAAACAACTGGCAACTGGCAAGCCTACAAGGATGCCTTAAAAATTTTCAAGAAGTCGATCCAAAGAGCTAGAAGAGACTTATGGAAAAACTTCGCTAGCGACATAGAAGAAATCTCTGAGGCCAATCGTCTACGAAAGGTCCTCTCTACTAACCCAGTTCCCCCAAGCTGTATCCGAATGCAAAATGGGGACTGGGCCACATCTAGTACTGATATTCTGAACACCCTGGTCACCACACACTTCCCAGGGTGCACCTCGGAACCTTATAGAACCTACTCTAACCCCAGGACATCTAATGACTTGGAGCACATAATTACTAACACAAGGGTAAAATGGGCAATTAAATCCTTCAAACCCTTCAAATCTCCGGGAATAGATGGGATCTTTCCTGCTGAATTACAGGCAGCAAGTGATACTCTAATCCCTCTACTTGTTCCTATCTATAAAGCCTGCCTCAACCTGTCATACATTCCTCTGGATTGGACCAAGGCGAAGGTGATCTTTATTCCTAAAGGGGGCAGAGCCTCCTACAGCAGCTCAACGGATTTCAGGCCGATAAGCCTGACCTCTTTTCTACTCAAAGTTCTTGAGAGATTGCTGGATGTCTATATCAGGCTCCGTGCGAATACTCTATCTCCTTTTCAGCACGCTTATTCCAAAGGCAAGTCCGTAGAGACTGCTCTACACGCTATCACTTCCAAGATAGAAAAGGGGCTAGCCTTTAAGGAATTCACACTGGGCATCTTTCTCGACATAGAAGGAGCTTTCAACAATGTTCTACCGGGAGCCGTTACCACCGCCCTACGGGACTTGGAGGTAGAGGAGGCTCTCGTGAGGTTTGTCGAACTTCTTCTTAGTAGAAGAGCCATTATTTCTGAAATGGGTAATTCATCGATAACTAGGTATGCCAACAGGGGAACACCCCAGGGTGGAGTTTTGTCTCCTCTGCTTTGGAACCTAACGGTGAACACCCTGCTCTCTAAACTTCAGCACACGGGTTGCCAGGTCATTGCGTACGCCGATGACATCGCCCTGATAGCGACTGGCAAGCATATACCGGTGCTGAGCGACCTTTTGCAAAATGCACTCAACATTGTAAAAACCTGGTCTCTGAAATGCGGGCTCAGTGTCAGCTCTGAGAAAACGGAAATGGTTCTGTTTACCCGCAAACATAAGATACCTGAATTCAAACCTCCGTCCATAAATGGGAAGGAGATTAAACTCTCTACCGAGGTTAAATACCTTGGTGTTATTCTAGACAGAAAACTAAACTGGAAACGGAACGTAGAAGTACGATCCCAAAAAGCCATGTTAGCACTTTACGCATGTAAATCAGCGATAGGCAAGAGATGGGGACTTAACCCCCAAATCGTCCATTGGCTGTACACAGCGGTAGTGCGACCTATTCTCTTCTATGCAGTCACCATATGGTGGCCAGCACTGGAACTCGAAACCAATAAGAGCAAATTAACTAGAGTGCAGCGAATGGCTTCCATGCTTATTAGCGGAGCCCTTCCCTCCGCCCCAACTAAAGCTCTCGAAACCATCCTATTTCTTCTCCCCACGGATATACAGGGGAAACTCATTGCCAGCTGCAATGCGGCAAGGCTCAATGCAACCGAACCCTGGAGGGACACCAGATTCGGGCACGCTCAAATTCTTAGTAACGTCCCTGCCAATTTTCTAAAGCTGGACTATGCAATACCAGCCTTTTGTTGGGATAACAAATTCTCCACAAGAATCCCGGAGAGGAGCGAGTGGAAGAACTTAGGGGATCCCGACCCTAATACACTGCACCTTTACACGGACGGCTCTAAATTGAACAATAGAGTTTGAAGTGGGTTTTTCTGCGAAAAGCTTCATCTGAAAGTAAGTTTGCGCCTACCTGATCACTGCAGCGTCTATCAGGCTGAGCTCATAGCCGTATGGGAAGCAGCTCGTCGCCTGACAGATCTGCCAGACATAAATTCTATCAAAATCTTCTCTGACAGCCAAGCTGCCATAAAATCCTTACAGAGTAACAATGCTACATCTATAGTTGCAATGAAATGTAGGGAGTCTTTGAACAAACTAGCCGAAAGGTGCGACCTGAACGTCATTTGGGTTCCAGGCCATAGCAACGTTCGGGGCAACTGCATTGCAGATGAGTTGGCAAGGGAAGGCACAAGTTTGCAGGATATCACATCTGCGACAGGGGTTGGCCCCCCGCTTAACTCATGCAAGCATTGGTTGAGATCTCGCTCCATTGAACAGGCTAACGCTAGATGGGCCAAGGAGTCAACTTGTGTGATATCTAGGCAAATCTGGCCTAGACTGGATGAGGCTAGGTCTGTATCGGTGCTGCATCTGAATCGGCTCTCTATAGGTCCGCTGGTGGGACTTCTAACAGGCCATTGTATTATGGGCACTCACGCCTCTCGCATGGGCCTATATAAAAACGACTTCTGCCGCAGCTGTAGGGACGTGGAGGAAATAGAGAGTGTTGAGCACTATCTATGTCACTGCCCCGCACTGTCGCTATCCAGGTACCGCTTCCTCCATAAACACTTTTTCGAGTGCCTGGCGGAGATGGAAAATGCAAGGACACTAGATTTTCTGCGCTTCATGAAACAAACGTGCTGGTTTAGCTTCACGGGCATCTAATCTTATCATACTTTTGAATCTAATTTTTCCGGAAAGGTTTGTAAACAGGGATAAGGAAGCTAGGGCTCCCGTGTGGTATCACAATGGGCCACCTCGGCCTAAGTGTATCCCCGCTTTCATGAATTGCGGAGACAGCCACCTCAACCTAACCTATCCTTTCTATACATTTTTATATGGTAGTTTTGTCATCCTATTAATTTGAGATTTGAGAGAGATATACAAACTTAACCATCTTTTGTGGGATTTTTTTCAATTTGTTTAAGTACCATTGTGATGCAGTAAGCCCCAGTTTACGCTAAGATCAAAATCAACGCGGCCAAATACACTTTTTCTCTCATTTTATAATTTTTACTCTCTGTGAGAGATTTGCTGCACTTTAATTCGGTGTCAGCGCCGAATCTCGGTCAAAATTGTGTGCTCTCCCACTCACTCATTTTTCGCTTTAATGGAATAACAATAGGAGATATTTGACAACGTTGATTTTGATCTGAGCGTAAACTGGGCCTAACCAACATAACTTATTACAGCTCATGATCAATAATATGTATGAGGTTTAAGAAGCAGGCCTTACTAATAAGGAACGCGACTGATCACGGTATATGAAAACCGTATTTCTAGAACATGCGTTGCTGTTTGATAGCCAAAACAAAAATTTTCTTTTTCTCTATTTCAGTCCCCGAAATATTTTATAAATATTCACCTCGATATATAATATTCCATTACTTTATTGACCTCGATATCTAATATTCTATTTCTCTAATTAATCGCATGCAATTTCAACTTGTTAACAACTCTTTCATAGCTCGTGTAATGGCGCCAAAGACGATGACACCCAAAGCGACAGTCAACCAGCCACCACTTTTCGCTTTTATCTTCCTACTAACGCTTATCGGCGCGGTGTTTAAGCATTTTTCCCATAAAACACAACAGCAATTTTCTACTGCGATGTCTTTTCTACTTTTTTCCACTTAGTCATGTTCATCTTCTACCCTACACCCTTTATAAACACTTCAATTGCTGCTTGTGCTTTTTGTTCTTGTTGCTGCTGTGTTAATCTGTGAAAACCGACACTTGAGCCAGCCACTCTCGCCGAGTGATTATCGGATTGGCGCTATCTGTTGCCAATTTAGTTGGTAAGTTAATTTGTCTGTATTGTTGTTGTTTTTATTGTTGTTGCTGTTGTTGTTGTGTGTTTGGTAGTAAAAATAATCAGCGATTAAACAATGCCCATCATTACCACTACTTTTCGCTGTGTTTAGTTGTTTGTGCGTGTGTCGATACTTTTTTCATGCTCTCTAGTGTGTCAAGTTATAAGATACATCACAAGCAATTACGTCAACACTTAAATGTTTGATTGCTAAATCGCAGAAAAAGGGTTTGCTTGAGGTCAGTGGTCGCTTACTGCAATCTAATACATTGTATTGCACACTATTTAACTGCTGTTTGTACTGTTTAATGTCTACCGATTACAACAACAAAGTATTTAGCACAGTTTTGTAGTGCTTTTGCTGTTGTTGCTTCGTTGTTGTTATTTTTGTTTTTTTTTTTATTTTCGTCTGAGTTGATCATGATGTCCAGTGCTGCAGCATCGTTTATAAATGCTGTGTTTTCTTTTTGCGTGTAGCGCAGTTCAAACACGAATTGACACAGTGGGCAAAAATAGGTATTTTGTTGATAAAAAAAATTATTCATAATTCAATTTTTTTTTGATGAAATATGAAAATTTATTACAGAGAAACCTCTCCTAACGGACACCTCTCCTAACGGACACCTCTCATAGGCGGACACCTCCCTTGAGCGGGCATTTTTTCATGCACCAAGGTTTAGGTTAAATTTTTAGAACAGATTGCCCTCTCTTAGGCGGACACTCTCTTGGCCGGACGCGGACAGTTATTTACTATTGAATTGAACTAAAAACTTCTGTTAAGCGGACACAAAACTCTCGTCAACGGACACTTTTGATTTTTTTCCATAACGAATCACATAAAAACCTCTGTTAGGCGGACACGAACTCCTCTTAAGCGGACAAAATAAAAGTATGTATAGCAATATAAAAAAGATCGCGGGATATTCGTTAAGTGAAAAGCGCTACGATGAAAGGGGAATCACCAAAATAAATGTCCGCATGACTTTATTGGAATAGATAAAAATACATTCACCGAGAGCAGAAATTTCCAGTTAGATGTTCTAACTGACAAAAACGTCGAAACCATTGAAGATGATAGTACCGATACTGAAAGTATTACCGGTGAAAGTAGGTAATGCAATCTCCTCGAACGAAATGGCTTTGACTACAGTTTCAAATTTGAAAAGATTTTGCACGGAGGACCTTATTGCATTTGAATTGTTGCAGAAATTTTAAAGCCATCTGCAAAACAATTTTATTTTAAATAAGCAAAAAACCCCTCGTCAATCGACAATTTCGCAATTTTTTTAAATAATTTCAAATATATCCCAACATTTCTAGTTTTCAGCAACTTAGTAATTGAAATGTAATATGTATGTTAATACTTAATGTATATACCCAGCAGTATTCATCAGCTGGAAAACAGCACATATTTCCTACTGAATATTCAGTAGAGATGTAGTTCTAATATCTGAACTTTCCCTTTCGTTTTTATATAGAGGTGGCGTCGAAAATCAACTACCTAAAAACTGCCGAACGAGAAGGGAGAGTTTCTGTAGGAAAAAAGGCCTGAATACGCAGGGAGAACTTCCATAGCATGTATTTCAGTATACCTGATGTCTTCACTGCGTGTTCAGTTATTTTTTCAGCAATGAATTTTGAACTTAGTTTCAGGCTATTTTTCATAATGAATATTCTACTGAATATGCAGCTCCTTACCTCAAATACTGCTGCGTATGTATGTACATGCATACATACATATGTATGTACATATATGTATTAATGTATTTAAGTGAAATTTGAAATGAATACATAAGAATCCTTGTTTTTTTCAGTGAAATATGAATAAAAAAATCCTTCAAAATCCAAAAAATTTCCAAAATAGCAACCCACTCCCTTAAGCGGACACCTCTCTTGGGCGGACAAAATTTGCCCGACGGTGAGTGTCCGCCCAAGGGAGGTTTCACTGTATTTATTTAACCCTTTCGCGCCGGAGTTTTTTTTCGGTTCCCAGACTACTATTTCGGCATGACTTTTCAAAACGTTACAATAATGCTTAAAATAATGTGTTCTGCATACTTTAGAAATATATATGTCCTTTTTTATCCTGGGACATATTGTCCCAATAAGGTTTTATACTGGGATAATATGTCCCAATATGATGCATGAACACAAAATGTTGAAAAGGACATTAATTTTTAGTTTGCAAACTTATTTAGAAAACGGTTTTTTTTTTATTTTTTGCCGATAATTTGCTGATTTATGATAGGGAGAAAAGCAGTCAATATGGCTTTGTTCAGAAACTCAGTTTGAAGCGCAACCTGATTTTGTAGTACAAGTAGAGCGTTCATAAACGTAAATTTAGCATGAAGCGTCGCTCATCACAATCATCAAAAAAATAATTACTGCCGATGTTGCGTTTCATGCTGCGTTTCTGAACATACCCTATGTAAAAACTAAGCATTTACAATGAAAAGCATCAGAATTTTGAAAAATCTCTTTTTCCACCACCTCTTGGATTTTCGGTTGATATCATTTACGGCTGATCTTTGATCGGCCAGGTCTACACCGCCCTTAATAGGGTTGTAGTCCAAAATAGCCAAAAAAAGTTTATTTTTGCCATGATTTTGTTTTCTGTCTAAATAACTTGTTTGTGACAGTTGAAAACTACAAGGAACTTCCATTCCAGCTTATTTGGAATTGGCTTTGTCTACGTACTTGTCGGAACTCGAAATCCGGTGTTTCCCTTCAATTCCGCATATATGTTCCAACGGCCAGAAAAGAAGTGTGTTTCGTTAACGATATTGAAGTGAAAATCGTTCGAATGCAATAACTACTTCCTTATCAGGGGTAGTACTAGCTAATTTGGTAATAAACCTTTCCCCAAGTGTGCCAGAAAGACTTTGAGTTAGGGCCCTATTAGTTTTCTTCTCTCTATTGAGTTTTTATTCGTTGACTTGTGCATTGTGCAATGAAAATTCGCACAATTTTTGCAAAAAACTTTCTAAGAACATTGAACTCGGAAGAACTCCGGGGTAAAGTTATCAGAAATTGGGGTTCTTTTTCGAAAAGAATTTGAAATTTAGGTTCAAAATTTACGTCTTCCATAAGGTTGTTCCAGGTAGCAATGGAGTCTGTTTCATTTGCGTCATCTTCAAATGGCTCATCTTCCTCTTCCGAATTTTCGCATACTTCGTCTTCTTCTTCTTCGACGGATTCAGAAAAACATCGCTGTCACCTTCACCAGGTTCTCTTATATTTTCCTCTTCAGATAAAGCTGCTTCCAGAAGTAAAAAAATCTTCATTATAGGAACTTTCGTGCTGGCTATATATTCTTCAACATATGTTAAAAACAGTATTGGGACGAATAAATCCCATATAAAATACATATTGGGACAATATATCCCAAGACTTGAAAAATTATATAAAACTCGCCTTTTTTGGTATTTTTTATAGTGTTTTAGGTAGAATGTAGGCAGAAATTGGCAAAATCTATATACTATATTGCTTTAGACACTATTGCTAACGGCAAAACCATATTTTTGACAGCTTTTGTCCTCCAAAATCGGTGAAATTTCCTAACATCTGCTAGAATACTTGTCAATTGCTGCCAAATGGCAAAGGATAAACACGCGATGGGGGATTTTTATCATAAACAAAACCCAAATCTTTCATTGTGACATTTCAGATAGAGGTTTTTATTAATAAAACAAAAAGATATGTGATTTTGAATGCAGCTGGGATATATTGTCCCAGTAGGCGCGAAAGGGTTAAATAATAAATGCGTTTAAAAACGCCCATCCCTGCTCTAAGTCCTTTTACGTTGCTTGTGCAAAGATTTTATCTGACTTGAAATGTTATGGTGAATAATCTTCTAGAATAATTTAACCCTCTAGCGACCTGCAAATTTACATTCTTTCGCACTCATCGGACAAAAAGACCTCCCTTTTGTTGCTATAGTAACATATACGGCACTCATTTTGTATCGAAGCCATTTCGGGCGCATTTCCAATAAACTATTAACGTTTTTGTACTAAGTTTGGTTATAAGTTCCTTCTCCGTTACATACTCATTTTAGATATCGCGGATAATTTTCGATCGTTCACCACAATTTTTATTGAGAACCAATCCTTGCATTACCATTACCCAACCTTAACCCACTGTGCTTCCCTGATAAGGTAATCTTGTTGTTGTCGTGCTCGTATTGATGATTGTTGCACTGCCCTACACGGTGAGCATTACTAGATGTGTGCCGCACTCGTCGTCTATATGTCTGCGTTACGGTAGCTTGGCACTGCATGAGTAGAGTTTGCATGGTTTATAGTCACCAAACAAATCTTATTTACTTTCTCGTCCCCATTTTTTCGCACTTGTCGTCCTCGTTATACCTATATATGTATGCACTTATGTATTCGGGTATGTAGGTACTCACCAATCGCATTAACACAATATCCTTGTCCACCATCACCGCTAATGAATATCATCTCATTGCCATCGTATGCTGTTGATTTCGGTTGTTGTTGTTGCTGTTGTTTATCGAAACCAAATTTGTCAGTGATTTGAATTGATTGTACCAAAAGCAGATCCTCTTGACTAGTAGTCGATTTGCTGTTGCTGTTGTTGTTGGTGGTGGCGGCCGCTGTCTCACGTCTTGAGCGCATGCGTAATTGTTTTTGATGTTCCACTAACTGTTGTTGTTGTTGCGTTTGTTGTTGTTGTTGTTCGCGGCTGCTCTGCACGCTGCCGACAAATGTTGCTGCGAAAAGAGGGAAATTTGAAAAAATATATATTTTAGTCGAAAATCACATCACTCAAAAATATCCCAAAATAATAAACTAACATCGAAGCTCCTCACAACAATATCTGCCAACTCCTCTCTACTCACCTGTAACATTCAGTGAACGCCTTCTCCTGCGTCCGTACGAAATCAGCGACTTGAATTCACCACCAATGTCCTCTTGATCGCACTGTACCGGCTCACACGATGGCATACAGGGTGTAACGAGTGCACGAAATTGCACTACCTCCGACGATGGAAATTTGAAGGCGTCAAAGTGTGAGAGCAAAATTTTACCCGACAAAGAACTCTTAAGAATAGGCCCCATAATGAATTGATCCGTTGGACAACCATTCGAATCGATAAGCGTAATCTCAGCATTATCACTACCATCCATAGCAACCAATTCGCGTACAAGGATCTCGTAGGGACTGTGCTCATCTAATATTTCGAATTTGAGTGCCAACGGATCACCAACTTCAGCAGAACGCATCACATCTGAACCATCACGTGATGTGATCTTCATTATAACATTCGGTGAATCGACAATGACCTCTTCACTCAGCGCCGGTTCAATGTCACCCTTGACGCCCAGATCCACATCATTCGATACAGATTTATTGGTCAAATCATATTGGCAAGTAACAGCCAGACCCAAATCAGACGAGGTGACAATGGTGTCGTGATGTTGTATAACCACATCGTTCATGTAGCGACCCGAACCGCTTTGACGTACATTGCATTCGAGATCCTGATAGCCCATACGTAGCTCAAAGTCCAGCGCATTCTGTACATCAACGGCGCATGATTTTGGTGAACCTTTAGCATAAACTTTGCCATCGAATAGTTTGGAAGTGCGTATACGTGCAATCATATCGCCGGCGCCACATTCGATGGTCACATTATAGCAGGATGATAGCTCGTAGGTGGCTGCTTCGGGTACCTCCAGATAGGGATCTTGCACATCGGTGAGCGTAGCGCGATTGTGATGAGATAGACGGCAAACCATATCACCAGTGTCGCCGTAGTCATAGGAGTGGCAGCTGTGGGAAGAGCAGGGAAAAAATGTTAGAGAAAATTAATATAGAGTTTTCAGGTCATGAGTCTCTTGGCTGATTCGTTTGTTCAAAAGTGTTTTTGTATGCATTTTTTTTACTGAAATTGGATCATTACAGCATTGCGAGTCAAATAACGCAACTCCTTAATTAAATGCAAATTACGCATAAATGCCAGGCTTATCTATCTGTGAGCGACTGTCATCTGTCGGCATACGCATTAGAAAATTCTGAGCGCGAGTGACAGAAACATTTGCTCTCATTGATTTAATCGCTTGTCAACATTTGCTGCAAATTTTTGTTTTGTGCTTTGACGCACCGTTGACCATCGTCGTTGAGGAAAGAAGGGGTTTGCAACGTTGTACGTATGTCTACCGCTTATATTCATTGTTGCACCATTCACCATATCAAGTGCTGAGCTTTTTCTTCTACTGTAAGCGTGTATGTATGCAAGATCCGAGCGGTTAATGCGGAGAACACAGCAACACTGAGGTGTATCGTTAGCAAATTGTGCACAACTGAGTTTTGTTTTCACCACAACTGGTATGCAGTTTACTGTGGTGTCTTCTCCCTGTGGTACACTTCTCCTCGTATTCATTTGCCTACTCACTTTTCAGCTTGTCATCTTATCTAATCGCGCCCATCATGAGTTCTCATCTTTAATTTAAATAGTTTTTCGATGTCTCAGCAAACGCTAACGCTTAACGGTACACAGTTGTACATGTTTATGCATGTACGTATGTACGAGTAAGTTAGCTACTTGTTCTTGCAATTGGACTGGCATTAATTTGCACAAAATCGCATTTGCCATCTCGAGCGAGCGAGCGAAAATCTCAGCAAGTGGCAGTTGATTAGCTGACTGCTGTGCTACTTCTTTCTTAAACACACAGCAGCGCAATGCAGCGCTTCCAACAAGCATTGATTAAGCAAGCAAGCAGGCAACATTGTATCGGCAGCAACGGCAGCAGCAACATGTTGCGGATACAACCAAGTGTCATGTACTCGCATCAAATGTTGACATGCTAATGTATTGGCATTAGGGATGGGACTATTCGAATAAAAATTATTCGAATAAAAAATCCTTTTATTCGAAAGGTATTCGTAATTCGAATAATATTTATTCGAATAATTTATTCGTATATTCGAATAAATACTATTCGAATAGTGCTATTCGAATATCACTATTCGAATACCACTATTCTGGAATAGCTATTGTATGTATGTATGTATGGTTTTGCTTTTGTAATTGCATACATATGTATTTACATATACATATGCGTACTCCGGCTTGCGCTTAGGCAAGTGAAATTCCCAAATTATGCATGTACATACATACTACTATTCGAATAGTATTATTCGAATAGTGTTATTCGAATAGGATTATTCGAATAGTGTTATTCGAATAGGATTATTCGAATAGTACTATTCGAAATTTTTCCCTCGAATATTATTATTCGTTTATTCGAATAATATTTATTCGAATATTATTCGAAAAAAGTCCCACTACTAATTGGCATAGTGCTATGTTGCGCTTGCTTAAATGGCTGTGTTTGTTGTTGTTGCTAAGCCATATTTAAACGTGTTTGTATGTTGTATATTGTACAGTTGTGTATTCGCGAAAATGTTATTGCTGCTTTGTTGTTGCTGTTGCCGTTTTGCTATGACTACTTTTTGACCATAATTTGTTGACACTGAATGGCCACCTACTGAATAATGGGACTCGGCCGATTTGACCGCATTTATTGACAGCATAGGCAATTGAAGCAAATGGTTTTTTTTTCTGTTTTTTTTTTTTTATTTTCTTCTCATTTCCCAACATCATTGTCCTGTCAAAGCAACCGCGCTTCAGTTGCTTCGCTGCTTGCCCGTCGCCGTTGCTTGTCTTCCCGTCCGTCTGTGATATGTTCGTCGGCCTATCTAACTTCTTAACCGTTTCTATACACACTTACCGGTATGGCGAATTCAAACATAAATCACGGCACTCATCAATACTGCCAACATCCTGATAAACCGAATCCACCGTTTTCAATATGCGACCGGACAAACGCTTGAACTCGCACAATTTATTTGGCTCATCGGCGCAGTTATTCTCTAGATAATCGACAGCATCATGCGGCTGGAATGCACCAGTGCCGGCCAAAGTAATGCGATCCATTTCGGAGAGCTCACAGGTTTTTGTATCGCGATAATAGTTGGCTGATCTGTAAGAAAGAAATGAAATGGAAGAAAAAAGGAAGGATGAGAAAAGCAGTTAAATGGTGCAAAAAAAAAAAATTAATCCAATAAGTTATAAGCGGCTGTGAGCCTAAGCCTAACTAAGCCTAAATCAAACAATCTTGACTCGGAGGTCGTTCTCTGTTGTGGCATAGAAATTTATCGCACATTAATCTGCCACCAATAAGCGTAACAGCAAAAAACCTCGTTGCTTCGCACTTCATGCCTGTTGCTCTAGTTGTTGTTGTTGTTGTTGTTGTCGGTTTGTGCGCGATCTAATTTTGCTATTTATGGCACTACCATGACCGCTAAGCGACAACATCAGCCAGAGACCGTTTGCAGTCCCAGCCGCAGCCATCGAACGAGCCAGCGATTGTGCAACTGAATGGGCGATTGCGTGAATTTTCCAGGCTTGCTTGTTGTTGTTGATGTTTTATTTTATCAACGCTTTGCTTTAAATTTGGTGTGTTAAAAAGCGATTTATTTTTATGTTTTGGGCGGTTGCAGCATTGTTGTTGCTTTCTTGTGATTAGTTTGGTTGTTGTTTTTGTTTCGATTTGTGGTTTTTGTTGTTGCTGTTGTTGTTGTACAGGTGTAATAAAAATAACACTCCAAGCAAATAAGTGCAATAAATAAATTTTGAAAATTTTTAAGTGGCGATTAATTTGCCGTTAAGCTTTCGAGTGCACCGAAGGTTAATGCGAATTTTTGTTGGTTGCTTTTTTTTGTTTGCTTGTTTGTTTGTACTAAATATTTTGTTTGTTAACTGTATTTGGTTTGGATTTGGTTTTGGGGGAATTTTCCCTCAAAGCCGGCTAAAGGAGAACGCAAGGAGATGCTCCATTAAGACTCACTGCATGGTGGGCTCGATCTAACAAGGCACCGAAAACAGAACAACCGAACGTGTCCGACAGGGACGTAGTGCCTTTTAAAATCGTTCAAAAAAGTGTTCATTTAGTTCTGCATAAATGAGCGTTTTCGGAGTCCAAAAACAACCCTCACAGCTAGGCCCGGCGAACGCCTTCACTGCAAGATGATTTGAAATTCAGTTAAACCAAAAAGTACGCCTTTTTCACTACATATGTGGAACGCTTATTTTTCGCTTAACCATTCTTTTTTTAGCTTTTCAATAGAATTTCTTTATTAAGTAATATAATTTCCTAAAGGAAACTGGAAAGGTAACTCGCACATCCACCAGAAGAAATAAAGGCTCCTGAGCTAGAATACCGGTAGGATAAAATTGTGCTTGAACAGTCGCAACCTTCTGCGTTATCGATAACTTATCGAAATTTCAACGATGTATCGATTTCTCACACGCAAAATAGTAGCTGAGGTTTCAAGCTTCCCAAGAAAGTTAACTTTTATACTTTTTCCACAAAATATGTACGATGATTTCTCTCCAGCTTTCTTCATGTAAAAACCAAGCTTGACCGAAATCTTGGCTGCAGTGAAAGGTGAATTACAACGGCAACAGCTGTACAAGGCTGCAAGTGCTTTGTTGGCTCTCGCCTCAAAGTGTGATGTAATCAATAGTTCGGCGCATACACACACAAACAAAACTGCAAGCAAAACTGTGAATGCAAATACATACAAAGAAAAAAAGATGCAACAAAATCATAGCATTGCCGACCACACGCAACTTGGTTACCTTGCCGCTAGGCGAATGCATTTTGCCACAAAATGCAAAGTGCCACAACAGTAGCCAAAACCACCAAAGCCAAAGCCAAGGCCAGACCAAAACAGGCACCATCTAATGATACACATTTCATTTGAGAATTGCACACGAAGGAGCAGAGCATTCCATTGCATTCCAGCCACACATAACAAGCTGACACTGCCACATTTGCTTACGTACATCTCCGTATCTTGACCGACAATCCGCAATCAAATTCAAGTAGCAAAGTATATTTTTTGCCACAAATATTTTTCATATGCATTTATTGGCTTGGCATTTGCAACTGTTTTGTCTTGCTCCCCCTTTTTTCTACTTTGTCTTTCAATTGATCCGATTTAGCTAAAAGTTGAACTTTAATTGACATAAATAAATGTTATTGTTATTTGCGTTCGTCGTTCGTCTATTTAAGGCAAACAGCGCATGTGTATCGCTGCATTGGCTGAACACTTGTATATCGGAGACTTGAAGATGAACGGCCTTGTCATCAGACAAGAGAATGCCATTTTGCCTGCTTGTATATTGCAAGAAAATTTTGCATGCCGTGTTTTTGTGTGTGACTTCCTGGAAGCATTTCCTAGTGCTGATAAGTTTTCAGTGTGACCACGGCCATGGGAGAATATGTGGGCTGAGAAGTGTGCATGCATTCAAAACACATATATACTTGCAGGCATACATACATATATATGTTTTCTGTGCATTTATGGATATCGTGAAATGTGATTATGCTTATTGCTGGCTAATAGGTGGAAAAGAGTACCTCTGGTAGTGCAGAAGACCGTACAAGGCTTGCTGAAAGATTTTTGATAGTATTCGCTTAGAAAATAGTTTGTGACGCAAGAATGCATAGAAAATCACATAAAATCAAAGTCGAATCGATTTGCTGAGAAACAGAAAACAGAAAATTTAATTTTCTCATACAATTATTTCTCAGCGTTGCATAGAGGGATATGAAGTAGTGAAGGGCTTTTGCTAATAATTTTTTTGTATTTGGTGAGATTTTTTTTTCTACTGCTATAATTAAGAAAAAAATTAATATAGTAATTATTTTAGCAAAATTATTGCAGGAAATTGATATTTCAAGAGCTTTAAAAAGCACCAGAATTTTATAAATTGAAACCAAAAGACTTAAGAAACGAACTTGATATGGAAAAAGCACAAGACTTAAAATTCTACAAACGAATTAATTCTAAGCGTTGCATAGGGAGATATGAAGGAGTGAAAGGCTTTTTCTAATAATTTTTTCTAGTGCTAGAATTAGAAAATAACAGCAATATGAACATAATTATTTTAGCAAAATTATTGCTGGATATTGATATTTCAGGAGCTTTAGAATGCACTAGGGTTTTATAAAATGAAACCAAAAGACTTAAGCAACGAACTTGATATGAAAAAAA
Organism: Urophora cardui; assembly: GCA_960531455.1. Classification (NCBI taxonomy): domain Eukaryota; kingdom Metazoa; phylum Arthropoda; class Insecta; order Diptera; family Tephritidae; genus Urophora; species Urophora cardui. The sequence continues at coordinate 5,319,704 of OY482672.1, read as the reverse complement.
CGCAAGACTTAAAATTCTACCAGCCACTTTTGAAGCAAGTATGCGCTAATAAAGCAGACAATCTTCACAGGCAAATTCTTGTACCTTAAAAAAATTAAAAAAATTCGCCGAAATCGTGTATGAAAGAAATTATGCCGAAATTGATTTTGAGAAGAACATGCGAAGACATGATCCACATTAACAAGACCACTCAAAAACCTAACAGCCATTAATTTCAATTAAATGCAGTGCGGTAAGGGCAGCGGCCAGCTACGGTTGTGGCGCATTAATTTATGTCATTATACAGGCAATTCGCGATTTCACGCAACGGTAGACTGCAGATTCGCGAAAAAATGAAGAAGCCAAAACATAATAACATAATTGTAGCAGCATGAATTGTTTGGAATGATTGTGAAAGGGCGGCAAGAATTTTGGGCAATTTTAACAACTAAAAGGGCGGCTGCTGACTTTTTTGGTTTGTTTAATGTTTTCTGTGCTTCTTTTTGTTGAAATCGTGAGTTGGTGATAAAGACATATGAATATGTGTACAATGTATTTAACTGTGATATAAGCTTGCGGAAGAGTAACGAGGAATGTTGGTTACGGCAAGGAAACAAGTTGCAATTTTTTCATATTAACTGAGACTGTGGAGGAAATTGCAGTGCAACTGTTTAAATTACAAAGGGAAATTATTGGAAAATAACGAATTTAAATTGCTTTCGAATTACATATTAGGTAATGTTGATTGTGGTTGGAATTGTAACTTAGTTGGGAGCGGACTTGCTTTTGATTTTAATGCATATTTAGTATGAAGATGGAATGCAACATTATAAGAAAGGAGCGTGAAAGATTGTAAAATTAACGGTTACACTTATGAGAGTCGTAATAATACTGAGCAGGCAGCTTCATGGAGTTTTAATGTGCATTTAGGGAATGAAGGCAATGCTCGGTTGATTGATGTTGACGGCGGTCTTACTACGATTGACCTAGTTGCTCTTTTGAATTCAAGACGAAACAGGTGTGTTGAAGATGAATTAGTTTTTGATTATTTAATTTAAATTTTATGAATATTAAATGCCCTTTCTATATAGAGTCTGAGTTAACAAATACATTTTTTCTATTTCGCGCAATGGAGCCCCCGTGCAGAATGAGAAGATCAAATGCTTGTGACTGCCCTCCATTGCTATGCCTTATATCCATGCACATTTGTCGAAATCTAGTTGGCCAGCATAAATCTCCTTTAACCTTCCTGCTGCCAACCAACTTGCCTGCTTGCCACAAATTGCGTGCCTGCGAAAGGAAGCGGAAGCCAGTTGTTGTATGTAAGCACAAAAGGCAAAGTGTGAACACACCTGCCAACTGCTGCAGCAGAATGCAATGGAATAGCAAAAAAAAAACACTTTTGAAGTGGCAAATATTTTCATATGAAGTGGCAATAATTCTATGCTGCCAGAGCATCAGCACAAATGGCTTTGCGAGAGCGGTACAAAAGTGTGGCTTATCCATATAGCGCTGGTTTTGTTTTTGTTTTGCGATTTCTTTTTTTTTTGTTTTCTTATAACTGTTGCAACTGTATTTGTTTTGCTTGTTGCAAAGCAATTGATCACAACACTTGTTGCACGACTTGCCAACAAGTTAGCAACAAGCAGACAGCAAGTGTTTAAATTGCACAGTCACACAAACAAATAAATGCACACAAACACACGCATACACACGCGAATACTTTTAAACATACCGCTAAGCTCTTGCTAATAAACAAAATCAATAAATTATATCGGTGTTGCAAGCTGCTTGTGTGCTTAGCTTAGTTGCATGAGCACATTTAAAGAAGGCAAGAAGTTTGATCTTAAGCTGCGCACGCTCCAGTTGTTGCGGTTGTTGCATATTATATATGCGCATAATGATTAACTGAGACATTTTGAGCGCGCTGACCTGCCGGGGCTAGCGCACGCACACACACATACGTATACGCATACATAGGCAACTGTAAAAAAAATCAATTCACTTGCAGCCAAACCAATTGGAATTTTCATTTGAAATGCGCCTGTTGCATGCAACAAATTGTTGCTGCCGCATGCTACACAAACGACTTGTGTGTATGTATATGCGGCAGGTGTCAAAAGTTAATTGGCCGTAAGGCTATTGTATACACATACACATACAAAGATAGATATGGAATAATTTTCAACGTAATGATAATTGCTCTGTTTGACAGCACTGAATGAGTTATGAGTGGGCGGAAGTGTTGGCGTGAACAGCAAAACTAAGAGATCAAGAGAGATGTAAGAAAAAAGTATTTATTGCACACTTAAGACTTTGTATTTGTTTGTATTGAGCATAGAGAAATTTCAAAAAATGCGAAAAGCTTTGCAAATTATATTTAGTTTTCGTTAAGTTTGCAAAAGCAAAGCCAGCACCGCTACTCTCATTCGTTTGAATTGCAAATAAATCATTACATGTTTACACCTCAGTCGGCCCCTAAGCCAATTTGTTTAGTGTTAACGCTTATACAGCTTTAACTATAAGCAAAGCTATCTGCTTAGAACTTCCATCCAGAAAAAAATTAAGAAATTCTTCTTACTTAAAAGTTTGATAGCGGTGATAGTGGTTGGCCTGCAGTTCGAGTGTTTCATTTGCAATGAAAAGGTTTCTCACAAAAATATTTTAAAAATAATTAGAACCGCGGCCAACATGAGTAAAAGTACAAGAATTTCAGGCAGATATCTCTGAGGAACTCAAACTAGATTCACACGTAGAGTCAGACGTTGGTGCTTTTATGGACTCAGCTCATGTTTCTGATCATTTCGTTATATATTTTGCTGGATATCTCCCCTCTTCTTCTAGTACTTTCAACAATCGCGTTTTGAACTAAAGTTATAATACCATTTCATTTTAACGAAAGGCATACACATGAGATGGAACATTAAGTTATTATATTTAAATGCCTTCGGCGCTAATAATGCCAAAACAAATGCGGAAATACCTTGAGCTCCACGCCTTTAATTTGTCTCACTTGTGCTTGAACATAGAACAAACCTAACACAAACTAATTAAATGCGAGTAAACAAATGTAAACAGCAATTACTGAACAATAGAAAGAATCAAGAAAATTCACGTTTGTGAACCAATTTAGTATGAAGAAAATGAATTCAGCATAGAAATTGTTCTACAAAGCCGTTTGCTGTGTGATTGAATTGTAGAATCTTTGGCTTGATTTGAACGTTTGGCTGCTCGTCTATATAATACAATGGCGCTATTATAACTCTGACGAATTTTATGGCCGAGCTTCTCTCCCAATTCGAGGTGTGCTCCTTTTTGTTCTTCCTACTAATTGGGTGGACCTACAGTTTTATGCCGGCTCCGAACGGCGAATGCATTTTTTGTGAAAAGCTTTTTCATGGCAGAAATACTCTCGGAGGGTATGCCTCCCACTGCCGAGAGGTGACCGCTACTCTTAAAAAACCCAATAATTGGATTTTTACTAATTAGAAAAATTGTTTTGGTGTTTGGCTCGGACCGTGGTTTGAACCCGAGACCTCTGGCATAACAGGCGAGCACTCTACCCACTGAAACTCATAAATATGATGAATATGCATGTCTGCGTATTGCTATGTTGCAATCAGTTGTTGTGACTGCTGTGCTACCGCTTTTGCCAGTCAACATTAGCCTTAACATTCATCTTACAAATGCGCAAGCGCAGCAACGCCACTCCTACCTAACGTAATTTTTGTCGAAGTGGCATGCAACTAAATTAGCAACACCGAATCGCATGTGCAGCAAAAAAAAAAAAAAACAAAAAAACACAAAAAATATGTATTATGTATTGCTTGCCTTCGAACATCGCGCTAATTATGCGGTTGTTCAGCGATATCAATGGTGATGGTGGGCAGGTACAGTGGGCATTTTTTATTTTTATTTTTGGCATGAAAAGTTTTTTTTTTGCGAAAATGGTTATGTGATTGTTTGATAGCAATGGGTGATCCCTAAGGTAAAAAAACATTTGTTTCTTTTACTCCATTGTATACATTTAAGTAAGTACACTTCTTAGCGTTTCGCTTCTTATAGTTACTTGTCACTTTTTTCGGGTTTTTAAAACACCGTTCCGGCAAATATCCCACAGTTGAACACTTGCAGCGGCAATCCTGGTAATCGATTGCCTTTATTTTTAATTATTTTTTGTTTTATTTCTGAACAGCTTACTTTGTTGCAATTGCGTGTGCGTTTTGGATTGTAATCGATTTGATTTGATGCGCATGCGCAGCACTTAATTCTTTTACTCAGCTTTACATTTGTTATTGTTGTTGTTGTGGTTATTTTTATTCTTATAACAGCATAAACATGTACGTACAATTGATTTTGATGCAATTTAAGCGTTCATTCACATCCGTTACTTTAATGTTGCACACGTCCATATTTACTACTGTGACTGCTCGAGAGCTGCTGCGCCAGCTGTTGCTCGTCTTGCTACTGTTACTGCCTGCTGCTGCTCAAACCACACCGTCAGTAGCGACCACAATTGCAGTAGTGGTCATCATCGTGGCTAATTTGTAACGTGGGTTGTGCTCCAATTTTGAAATTGTTTTTGTTTTGCGCCTATTTTCTTTTCTTTTGCTGCTGTTCTGCTACTACTACATGCATACATTAAATGGGCGGTTGTTTGCAGACGGGCATAATAATATTACCATTGCGTTTCGTTTGCACTTGCACAAAAACGTAACGGGTTTTCATAATGCTGGATTTATAATTAAGAAAAAGGAATATTTATATGTATTTGCTTGCCCACTCAATATTGCTTGTCGCTGTTATTTATTGTTGTTGTTTTTGTTTTTACCTTTATATTTGAATTGGTGAGAGTCAGTGCTTGTGCGGTTCAATCACTGGATGTCTGGGCGGGCAGCCAGACGGAAAACCAATCGGTTCGTTGGCTGGGTAACCAATACTTGTGCAACAACATAAAATGAGTTGTACTCACGCAAATTGTGGTCAACATTGCAATTTGCAATTTTTCATGGTTGTTTTATATTTTAAATGATATCATTTGATGGTGAGTTTGTTTTACTTTGTTTTACTTTATGTTAGCTTTCTTGTGAGTACTGCCGGAACCAAGGTCATTTCAACTACTCTTCTACACAAAAAAATTCTTTCGAAAGGCAGTTTTTTTCACTTTTTTTTTTTTAATACATAATTTTTTTTTTATTTATTTTTAATTCAATTTCGTTTTATTTCTATATTTCTATTTCTATTAATTTTTTTTTATTTTCTTATTTTATTTTTTAATTTTTTTTAAATTTGTTTTTAAATTTTTTTTTAAATTTTAAATTTTTAAATTTTAATTTTTTTTTTACTTTTTTTATTTTTAAAATTTTTTTATTTTATTTTATTTTTTTTAATGCTGTATTTTTTTCATTTCATTTAATTCCATTTTTATTTAATTTAAGCCCTGCAAGAACTGTGCAGGTAATTTGACCGGTCATATGACCTGCAGGAATGACCAAAAGTTTTGGGATATTTCCTATCACATTCTTAAGGGCATCGGGAACTTTTGTGACCGTTTCATTCATCACGTTCCCGTATGTGTATTTTCAAATTCCATTTCATCCTTATCTATCTCATTGGTTTTGAACTTGGCTAGAAAAACATACGAGTGCAAATGAGGTGGTATATTATAATATTATATTTTTGTAATAGTGTTAGTACTTTCGGTCACACAATTCTAGCAGGGAGGTTCGTTAAAAGATCGAGTTCGTTTCTTAAGTCTTTAGTTTAAATGAATTATTGTGTCATGCATGAAGCTACTAGCAAAAATCATTTCCAATTTCTCAATTTCGCAGCCATTCTCGTGCTACACTTAACACAATTAGTATTATAATTGCATGCCACTAAATTTAACCCAAACCAAAACTGTTTCTATATCAATAACAATAAAAACAGCAAAACCCGAATATTACTATAACAATCTCATCAAAAAATCGCAATCGAACAAAAACAATTACCAAAAAACCACAGCGGTCAACAAGGCGACCAACAAGCTAAACATAGAACGATGTAACGTCATGCCACATGTCCCATGCCTCCCCTCGTGTTGCACACAGCGCCCACGCCAATAAATTTTAATTGAAAAATTTCGATAAAAAAGCAATTGTGCCACCCACAATTTGCGGGTGAAGAAGGCGCCAAAAAAGCAAAAAGAAAAAAAAAACAGTTACAACATAACTGTTATGCAACGTACCTAAAATTATAACGATAATGCAATGCAGCAAAAACAAAGTTAAACAATGAACGCCGAACAAATTTCCAAGCCAAGTCAAGCAGCCGAAATGTATAAATAAGGAAGAAGAGGAATTTGATCATTATCCAAGTAAGTAGGAGGAGGCAGCCACCACCTTTCGCTGTGCGCGCTGACCACACAAAACAACAAGGCACAGCGCAAAAACTGGCTGGCCAAACAATTATGTGGACCGAAATAAAGTTGAGATGTAAAAAGAGAGATAATAAATAAGAAAGAAATTGTTTAAAAGTATACACAACAGACAACAATCAAACCTCCAAAAAAAGGTACGAGTATTGTGCGCCAAATTGGAAATTTCTCATTTGTGGGGTGGCCGAAAACAGTCAAAAAAAGGAGTTGCCACAACAACGGGTCAGCAGAGCATGTTGCAGCAAATTATCAGAGCGCGGCTGTGCTGGACAAAAGTTGCCAAAAAAGAAGAAAAGAAATCACTAAAAGAACAACAACAAACCACTTGCTGGTGCTTTATGGCAATTTCTTTGATACATTTTTGTATTGCGAAAGAAAATTTCTGCAACTTTCGTGAAAGTCACGTTCCGTGTGGCGTGGTTGAGAGGGTGTACGAGAAAAAAAAAATAAATAGATGTGGTTTTGTTAAGAGTTCTAAGCGCGGCTCACTACATTGCTGTTGTTGTTGGTGTTGTACCTACTAACATTTGTTGCATGTTGTAGCTGTAGCTGTGTTGCACTATTTTAAATTGCTTTGATTAGCGGAAAGCCAAACAAATAGAGATCTTATATAAGATCGCTGATGATGTAAAAGCTAAAAAAGGGCAACTGACGGCAAAAAGAAGAAAGCATTGCGGCGGATAAGGGGAGCGACAAAAGAAAGCAACAAGTTATGCTTTATTACGTAAAGTTGCTGTTGGTGTTTTTTTTATTTTGTAAATATTTTTTTTTCTTAGTTGTTATTCCTTTCAATCAGCAAACATAAGCATAATAGGCGGGCTAAATTGCTGATCAGCCATGAAAATCCATTAGTTGCAATTATTTTGAATGTTTTACTTCACGTTAAAAATTGTTCTTTATTTTTTTTTTACATTTATTTTACTTTATTCTACATTAGCCTTGCTTGGTTGATTGGCGCGTGTTAAAGTGATTATGTTGAAAAATCTGTCAGCAATAGTTTGCAGGAGTTGGAAGGGCAACAGTGACTTTCTTCTGCTGGCGCCGGTGTGCAGTTTAAATGCAAAGTTGCTGGAGAAAGGTGTGATTAAAAACTTGTAAACTTTTCTAGTCTTATCTATTTTCCCTTCTTAATTTAATATGTACTTATGTATTTAATTGTGAAAGAGAGCAAATGTATATTCATGGAAGTTATAGACAGAATAATGTTTGAAAATTTATGAAGTGCTTTATCAACATATCAGCGGTGAGGTCAATTACTTATACGAATAAATGGGAGATTTCTGGTTCGAATTGGTCTTATTTTTTCTAGTCTCGAATTTTTTTCTTAAAAACTATGATGGGCACAAATCATTACATCGCCTATGAAAAAAAAAAAAACAAAGTCTAAACTATGAATTTTGTTAGCGAGTACTACCGACTCCGATCTCTCCAGCTTTTGCCTTAGATCATTTTAACATTTTAACGAATTATTGTGAATGCTAAAAAAAAAGAAATAATATATCAACCAAGGACTAGATGCTGCATCTGCTTCTTTGTAAGGCGCTCCTCTTTAGGGTTTCCTGAATTTTTAGAGGAAAGCATTATTTAATCGCGTATCAAGCCATTCTGCATCCGCTTTTCTTAAGGTATTCCTCAATTGCTTCTTTTCAACCGCAATACGCTGGTTCGTACTTTGAAAAGGCTACATCGAGCTACAGCGAGTCAATTATCCCTGTCATCAAAGCTCAAATACCTTTCATTAGTTTAACTCCCTTTTTCCATCCTCTAGCTTAAATCTGGTTTTGCGAAAAGTAAGTTTCTGTATATGTTGTTTACCGAATAATTTTTTTTTCAACGCTAGAACTTCAAACTTTAGTTCAACGCGCTACGCCGGACATTCGCTCGAATGAATCAGCCGCCAAACGTCAAAAATAGCTTCTTATAATCATAAATTTGTTTCTACACTAATGCACAGTCATTAGGGCCTCAAATATTTAGATGCCTATCGAGATATTTATTACGCTTCACTACTTTATCAAATTTCTTACGACGTGTAAAACTATGAAGGAAACATCTAAGATCTCATACTTGTTTAAACTAGAACGTACTTATATCGCCAATTTCAATTGCTAAATCTTCGTTTGCACATTTAAAACAAAGACACCTTGATTGCAAATATGGCCAAGAGCAAGCACAGCCACATTATTGCACGTCTGTGTGTGTGACTTTAAGCATGACAAAGCGTTTAATATGAGATGGCAAAAGGAAAAATAAAAAAGGAAAATGCAGGCAAAGGGAGAGAGTACCAAAACAACAAAAGTAGCAACACAATAAAGGCCTACAACCATACAAACTTCAAATGTGCATATCTGTATGTGTCAGGTAGTTGGTGTGAGTTTGCCTACCCTAATCCGTGACAGCATCTATGCTGGCATTAAATTAATGCCACCTTTCAAACTCGTAACTACCTTATAATTTCACGACAATATTTTTGCATTTATGTCACAATTTCGAACGTCAACGCAAGCAAGCCAAACACAAGGCGGAACACCAATCGCACGCCACTGCATAGATGCAATAGATGATCAAATGAGCGATAAAATTCTGTTGTTTTGTGGGTACTACTAAAAGTTCGACGAAAGATTGAATTTGCATCAGTTCGAGTGCCAAGTGTAAACACACGTGAACGGCAAATAACATTTGTTTCGAACTATTCACTATAATACCTGAACCAATTAAAATTAAAAGGTTTTGTGTAAGGGCTCAGAAAAAAAGAAATTTGAGCAGCGTTGCCAACTATTTGAAAATTGGAAACTGAAATTACTTGCTGACATTAATATGGGTATGAAATTAAAGAAGTTTAGGAAAAGTAATTTTCAAAAAAAAAAAATGGCATGGTTGCCACCTGTTTGAAAATTTTAAAATCTGAAAATAAACAATAAATCTCTGAGAAAAACATTAAAAAAAAATTTACAGTTATAATTAAAAAAGGAGTATCACAGGTATAAGATCGTTGAAAATATTTTTGGCAGGGTTGCCACTTGTTCGAAAATTTGCAGTTTAAGTTTGTAAATAAAAATAAAAATACACATCATGTGTTTTATGCAAGGCTGCAAAATAACGTTATTTTTAACAATAACCAAAAAAAAATTTTTGTTTCTGTTGAAATATTCGATCAACTGTTATCAAAAAAATGATTTCAAAAAAATATAATTATCAAAACAATTATTTCAAAAAAATATAGTTTCAAATTTAAACGAAAAAATTGACTTTTCCATAATTTCGTTTTCTATGAAGAAAAGAAATTTTACATATGTTTTTGTATGTATGTACATACGTACATGAATAAAAACAAATACAATTTTTGTTAATTTTTTTGATAGCAACGAAACAATTATTCTGATTAAAGGTTTATTGATAATTTTTGAAACGAATTTTTGTTTCTGATAATTAGCAAAACAAAATAATTTTTGGATATTTTTTATTGATATTTTTTAAACAAAATTATTTTGTTCATTTCGTTGAGCAGCCTTGGTTTTATGTCAAAGAGATTTAAGAACGCTTACTGTCAACAAAAGTTTTACGCGAGGTTGCCACATTTTTAAAACTTTTAAAATTAAACTATATTGAAATAAGACATGTCTTGACTCGGTAGTTAGGAAGAACTTCCACGAAGGTCATTTGTATACTTCGCAGATCCACATATTTGGTCTGGCCTAACCGAAGCAGCTTTTCGCCACATGCTAGCGAACTTTAGTCACTCCCGCCTTATGGCTATAAAGCATGTAAAAACGATAGATCGACAAGTGACGTTTCTATTTTCGAAAAAGGGAGTAAATGGTAGCTTGACGTTGGAAGCTGCCTATCCGAACGACATGCAATGAACGTGATTCTAAGAAGTGTTGCGCTCAGATGTATGTAAAATCGTGTTTGTATGCAACAAAGTATCCTGCTGTCATTTCCATTATAAAAACATTATACGGCGTTGAAAGCGGCTGGAAGTCTGTGTGTGAACTTTCCATCTGACGAAGTGATTAGAGAGCGAGTGAGCGGCAAAAGCGCAGCTGAAATTTGTTTGGTGGGGATAGCGGCAAGCCAATAAAATTGCAATGCATACAATAATAACAAGAAAATAGTGTAAAAATTGTGACAACAAAAGCACGACTTTGCTGTTTACACGGAGTTGTTGCACAATTGATGGCATTCAAGCGCTTAACATGCCGCATTTAACTTGCACATACACACACACACACGAAAACGAAGTGCACATTCAGTCGCGGTAAACGCTTGTATAGAAAATATAGAAATTGTTCTAACCTGCCACATAATACAGTTAATTAATTTCTATCCAACAGTCAGCGAGCTGTTGTGACGCGGCGTTTATACATGTTGTTCTTGTTGCGCGCGAAAGCTATTTTTGTCCATGTCAACGCGGCCAATGACGTCGTCGCCAACGTTTGCGTTTATGCAACAGTGTGCATGACAGGGAAAAAATGAGGAAACGAGGCTGTAATGTTTTTATGATCTCTCAATGGTTTGGCGAAAATGCAATGAAAAAGTCTCTACCTTAGCCTCGCCTATGACGCCCTTCAAAGCAAGCAAAAGCCTTCTAAATGGCATTTATTGCTTATAAAGATACCACAATCAAAACTTTTATAATTTTCTCATTTAAAATTTCGCCAAAATCACACACTGTAGGCCATCCATCGTCACTCCGCTGCTCACTCGTTTAGCTCCCTTTGCCATGCTTTTCCTTCGCTGATGGCGACAGCTTGGCCATTTCCGACTTTAAGCTGACGTCTAACGTGCGCCAAATCGCCAGCCGCTGTAAGGCACACAAAGTCAACTATTTATGGGTACAAAATATGCCATGTTGACGGCGATAGAACACAGCCAAACAAACAAAACAAAAAATCAAAACAAAAAGAACTAGTTTCAAAGCAAAAAAAAGGGAACAGCAGCCGAAGACAAGCTTGCAATAGAGCTATAGTTGCAACTTGCAGTGCAAATAAATCAAGGCTTAGCAATAATTATTTTTAAATAACGTCATCGAGCGCTTGAATGCCGGTTGTCGGTTGCCGGTTGTCGTTGGTCGTTCATCGTTGAATGCCGATTTGTTGTTTAGTGCTTGCTGATCCAACAATTGAGCTTGCTTGCTTGTTTAATTTGTGGAGGGCAGCAAACAGCAGCAACAGCGGCATTGTCAACGACAGCGTACAGTTATTGTTGTTGTTGTTTTTGCTGTTGTTGTTATGTGTTTTGTTTAGAATTTACGCGCTTGCTCTGACGCTTTAAACAAGTACGCATGCATGTTTATAACAGCTTCTATTATACAAAGTTGCTTTTGTAGCGTTGCATGTCGCAACATGTTACAACCTAGCAACAACAAGTCAACGGACAGCTTCAATCCTGTTCTTGCTGTTGTTGTAACACCGTTGCTGCATTCTAATATTGATAGATTTAATGCTAATTAAGCTGAAGGGCCTGCTTGTCGTTTGTTCAATGAAATTTGTTTAGACACATGTTGCCAACAACCTGAATGGCTGCTAGCTGAGTTGCTTGCTGACTGGCTGATAGGCGCGCATTATGCGTGTGGCGTTTTTTGTTTTTTTTTCTGGTTTTGAAATGGGCGCCGTAAGGTAAACATGTCGCATGTTACAATGCAAACGGCGCTTATTTCCTCATTTGCTACCTGTTTGAAGTGCTCCCTCTCCGCGCAATGGACTTTGAAACAGTTTGATGGTCTCTTTTTTAGAATTATTTTTATAGATGGCGGTTCGGTCTGTGTGAGGCTGCGTATATTAAGTTTTAGAACAATTAACTTGTCAAAATCACCAATTATATTATTTGAGCTTGTTCACTAAAAAACCAAAATCCAAAAAAAAAAATTTATGCTGCCATCTGTTTCAAAATGTTTTATTGATTATATTAAAAAATATATCGCAGTTATGGCGTCTTTGTTACCAAGCCAAAGTAGTGTAGCAGCCTTACTGTTAAAAAATGTTTGTTTGAGAATTTTAAAATAAATCAAATAATACAATATGGTTATTAAATTTAGCGGCGTAGGGAAAACGTATCGTTGTTGAAATTTTTAAAGGTTGCCACCTGCTATTTTTATATCTATGCGTTTGTTCTAGGCTTAAAATCTCTAGAAGGATTAAACAATTGCCACAAGAATTTGTTTCTGATAACTGAGGGTTGCCACCTATTAAATGTTTTTTTAAATTTTATTTTTTTTATTATACATAAATGAATTATTCCATATTTGTTTCGGCAAAATTTTGAGTCGGAGAATTTACAAAAACTGAGCGTTGCCACCTGTTATACTAATGTTTTTACTATTTAAGTTATTACACATAAATGAGTTACTCTATATTTGTTTTCAGTTGGAAGAAGTGTGAAGAAGTCGATATCAAATATATATTGTGTAGTGTTGCCACATGTTTGAAAATTTTCAACTAATTTAAATTGTTAAAATAAATCAAATATAGCAATATGGGTATCAAATGAAAGAGGCTTAAATAGAATTACCTTTGGAAATATGTTTGGCAGCATTGCCAGCTGTTTGAAAGTTTGAAACGCAAAAAAATTCTCTATTTTACTAACATCCAACCCCCTCTCCCCTCAAGCTTGCTATGCCAATTGCAATGAGTTCATTGTCCTCCAGAAAAGTTTTCCCACACACGCATTTTTAATTTTGCAGTTATTCTAATGAGATACGCCATAAAATTTATATTGTTGCAAAAAGCACAGTTTTAAACACACCCTACGCAACTCCAAGTATGTTGGTACGCAAAATAGCAAATAGTGTCTTAAACAAATATTTATTTATGGTGCAGTGTTACAGCAGCACCAGCAAAACCTTGCCAATAACCGATAGTGACCTTTCGAATAACGGTCCGCCACGCACTCAGCTTTGCTGCGTACATATTTATGTCTGTATTTTATGCCGCTATTACGTGTGTACTGTTGCTGTTACTTGTCATAATAAATACACACTTATGTATGTATATTTGTACATAATTATATGCGTAGCATAACAGAGTCGTACCTACCTACTAAGTGCCGGTCAACCAGCGAGCATCGCGTGATTTTAACTTTACCGCCTGGGGTTTCTTTTATTGTGATTTTTGTTTGTTTAATTTTTTTTTGATTTGTTTTTTTGTTGGTTTCGCACTTTTATTCCACTTAAAGGCCGCTTTTGCTAAATGCTAAATACTTCGATGCTAAAAAAAATTTTATTCTATTCTAAAAGCATTTGCTAGGCGCTCGTTGTAAATCATTGCTATGCGTAGCAAGTCATAAAGCAAGCACGTGTATGCATATGCTGACCTGACTGACCATTACACTGCCAGCCATTCAGCATTCCAGCATTGACTATCGGAAAAGCTACAAATCTTAATAATTTTCCTTTGCTTTCTTTTATTTCTCTTTTGCAATGTTGGCTGCACAAGTTCACATACATTCCTATAATATTAGCAATAACATTTTTGTTTTTCATTTCCCCATTCGCACAATTATTATTGCTTGTTTACTTTGTTTACTTGTTAGCTGCTCAAACAGCTTTATTCCGTTTCCTTCAGCTGCCTTCTTCGCTTGCTCTCCTACTGTGCATATTTGCATATGAAAGCACTTGGGTGCATGTTAAAGTGTTTTTGTTGTGCTTTTTTAATATTCATTCCAACACTTTAGCTGTTATTTCTTTTTATTAGCTTTTTTTGCTGTTAGTCAATCAGGCAGCGAGTCAATCAGTTAGTCAGTCAGTCAGGCATTGTGCTATTCACAAACGGCTACTTATGTACATATGTAGTGTATATAGTGGCATTTCACCGTTGTTTTTGTTTTTTTCTTCCTTTTAGTGCTTTCATTTCTATTGCTTTTCTTTGAGCCGCTCATTTTTGTGTACCGTTGTTTGGTTTACATTTAACACTGATGCATGTACCTAAATTGCGCTAATAAAGGATTTTGGTCTGCTGGTAGTAAACTAAGGAATTTTGGTCTGATACTGAACTATAGAAATAGCATCGCTAAATGTACTTGAGTAAATGGTCAATTTTAGAGTTGGTTGTGGATCATAGAAAATGCAACGTAGTGTGCAGTCATTGATACTGACAAAGTCGCCGATTTTTCAAGTTCGTTTCTTAAGTCTTCTGTAGTGCCTTTTGAATTTATTCAAACAAAAGCAAAATTAAGCGCAATTACAGAGCTCAAATGCGGACAATGTTAATCAATACAAATAAACGTCAATAAAAATGAAAAATTACAGCGCAGTAGGAGTTTAGAGTGCCTGGGGTGATCTTTAAACGAAGTTTTAAGGTTTTTTCGTCGAAAGGGCGAAAATTGTATAAAACGACATGAATTGAAATCTCTGCCTTTACACTTCCACAGTAACATTTAATGAACGATTTTTGTAGTAAATTTTAACCCTTTTACGCCCATGTGAATGCACATTTTTTAACCATTCTCAAAATAGCTAAAATGCAAGTCCGTTAAGAAAGGCACTTAGAGGGTTAAAATGTTTCCAGAAAACTTTAATTACATAATTCAACCCCGTAAAAGCTAATCATGCATAAGTGCGCAAGATAACGTTTTCTAAGCATTCATTCAATTATTGCCCAATGACAGTCATAATGTTTTGATTTTTGGTGCAATTAGCATTTCACCTACACTAACTGTCATGCTATAGCTGCCGCCGCTGGTATGTCACATTCATAATTGCCTAACATTTGTGCCTCTTTTTCAATTATCATCTGCTTCGTGATTTCCTAATAACAACTTGCAGCAGCCGCATATTATTTTAATCATCTTTATTACAAGCAGGGTTGTTCTTCCTAATGATCAACTAAATTCTCTTTTCAAATAACTAAGAATGAACAATACGCAATGGCAAGTGCTTAAGAGCTCATGATATCAAAATGAGTTAAATTCAAACATTATTATTTTTTTTTTGTTTTCATAATTAATTGGCATTGCAACTGACCGTTAACAATCAACCTGCTCAAGCGTAATTCATTTTTGACTGTCATGAAAATAAATTACATTCAATAGCCGAAAAGCCACACGCTTTAACACCTCCTTTGTTGTTTGGGCGCACACACAAGCTACTGCCTTGTCAGAATTCTTTCTAAATTGACCAAGCACGCTTAAGTGACATTGTCCATTTATTATCTATGTATGTGCTGCAATATGTGACAATCATTTGCATAACTGTTTTGCTGCACAAAGCTTGATTTGCAATTTATAGTGCTGTCTCTCTGTTAGTGTAGTTGTTTTTGCGCCGGCCTGCAATTGTCCTCTACTAACTCTACTCCTTCTGGACTTCTGCTTCCTTACTTCGCCTACACTTAATTGATATCTTTGTGACATGAAGTTCATTTGCAATTAATTCTTAGCGATATGTCACGTTTTCTATGTAACATGTGTGCAGATTGTCCAGCTTGTTATGCTTCCGGTTTTGCAGGCATGAAGTTGCAACATTAGGCTGAGTAGGTGCTAGTGTAGCTTTTCAACTCAATTCTTCGCTTAAAAGCCTTGACTCCTATGTCGATGGTTTGTTTAGCATTTCTCTCTTTTTCGTGTCACCCTAAAGCAAAACATTGTCAAAGCTTCTAATAAATTACCTCCTTACCTACTAAAATAAATGATGTACTCCCATATATTGCGCGTGCCATTTAAATTTATGACTATTTTAGGCCTCTCGGAAGTGTTAAGATAAAAATGATTGCATAGGAGTTTGTCTTTTATGAAAAGTACGTTTGTTATTGACACATATGAATGTAAGGTAGGCGAATATGGAAGTTTTAGACAGTGACTAAAAGAAGGTAAACGAAATAATTATGTTTAGTTTGATTATAAAATACCACAAAAATACTATTTCATATTTAAAGTTTAATAACTTCATCCACTAATAATTCTCACTCCATGCCCTTTTCTGTTAAAATTTACTTTCGAAAGGGACGTACATATATTTTTTAGATTTCTGGTAGAAGCTCTATCGCTTACTGGAATGGAAATGAAGAGTGTTTTAATTCACAGAAATATTCTCAGATTAACTGAGCTAAGGATTATCGCTTTGCTGACTTTTTCTGTACGAAGTTTAAGATTGTTCTCGCCAAACCTGTAAGAATGGTTTCCTTAAAAGCCTCATGACCTTCAACAACAAATATTAGAGCAGCCAAAGTGGAGAAAATTTCATTTCCTAAGCCAAATTTTTATAAAACTAAGCTAGCTCCACGACCTTAGCTTACAGCAGAAATTAACTCACAAATGCATATACAAAACAAATACACATTAATCTTCCAGTGCATACAGCAAAAAAAAAGCAACAACAACAACAAAAAAGGCAAGAAAAATTATGGAAATTGTATAGGAAGTGTTGCAATTCTAAATCAGAGCCGGCTGGGAATGAAATCGCGCGTTTGGGAATGAAATTTGCAAGTGCAAATCTATTGTTAATCCGTGGGCATACACACATACAGACATACATATAATACATGCATATAAACAGTTCGAAAAAACTGCGCAAACTAATTACATAAATTTATAGCGCTCGGTATGGTGTGAATGCCCGTTTTATGCAACACCAAATGTGGCAAGGCAATCAGCGGGCATAAGAAAAAAACATACATGTATGGATGTATGTATGAATGGATATGTACATATATATATATATATATATATAGCTTCCCATGCGCATAAAAATACACACATAGTACTATTGCATTTTATTTTTGTTCTTGTTTCATAAATAACCTCCTCCTTTGTTCTTTTGCTTCCGCTTTTTATAAATTTCTTTCTCTTTTTTTTTGTTTTTTATTGCTCTTATATAGTTTTTTGCTCCTGCCACACTGTGGCCAGTCACTGTGCTTATGCGCTCTTGTGTTTATATTTGTTCGTTGCTTTGTTGTTGTACGGTTGTCGTGCAATTTTCAAATGCGCCAATTTGCTGCATTCTTGCATAATATCACACGCCAAGCGTTCAAAACGTTCACAAAGCCTTTGATTAGCACAATAGCTACCAGATGAACAACGAGAGAAATACAGAAAAAAAACACTTAGTGGAAAAATTATAGCGCCTTAGTTGGACAGTGGGACAAACAATGATCATAGTTGTTTTGTATGAATTATGTGCTTTTTTTTTCAGAAAAAAAAACAAATTGAAATTGTATTTTAATTTTATGGCGACTATCTCAGCATCGAAATCCTTAGGATATAAGCTATGCAGTTATGTATCTTTATATTTCTTAGCTGAACTAAAATATATTGCAGCTCTTTGTGAACCTTTTCGTAAATGACTTAACACAGAATCTTTTATGCAGATATAAAATATATTAAAAGGCGTCAAGAAAAGCGCACAGCAGTGAGTTTAAAATTTTTCTAACTGCAAGCAATTATTTTCTTTATTGTTTTAAAAACCTCATTCTGCTTCCCTTCTGCGATTTTTAATGAAATTCCACTACACCATCCCACTGTACATATGTAAGCAGCGCATTGCTACTTTGAAGATGAATTTAATCAAGGGCACAAATATGTGCGCAGGCATAAATGCTGGTAGCACACAACTTATACACGTACTTACGTACAAACAGATATACATATGTGGAATGGTACGTGCGTGTATTTTTTCAATTGTGTGTGCAGACAACAGACAAAAGCATCTAATTAGAAATTTATTTGTAAGTGCCAACAGCATCGCTTATGCGCTTCGAGTACCGACGCAGGTTGCTTGCAGTGCTGGCAATCGCCAACATCAAGGTTGTTTCTTTTTTTTTCGTATTGCTGTTTGTTATTGTTGTATTGCTGTAGGGGCTCCTACATACATGCTGCTGGCATTCATCGTTGCTCACAAGGCGCATTTCTAATTAATTAGCCTAGCACCACTAGCCAAATAGCGCTTGCCGTTGTGCACGTTTGTTTGCATCGTGCCACATTCCAGTGCAAGTGTGATTTGTCGCCTTAATTTCTGCAACTTCGACTGCATCCTCTACTTCTTTTTGTTTTCGTTCTTCCTCGCTTTGTTTGGTTTTTGCACATTGCAGCGTATATATGCGATGACAATTACATAGGTAGTCAGCCGCGTCCCGTGGCAATCAACCGTTGGCGAATTAGCAGTTTATAGTTTGCTTACTTGGTATCAAATACTTTTTTTTGTATTTGTTTTTTCTAGAAACCATCTAATTTGGCCAAACACTTTGTGTCTTATTACTGAAAGGCGTAGCAAGGTACTTAGGCAACATGGTCATTAATGGCCTAGGTATATCAACCAGAAGCTCGCTCTCTTAAAGCAATAAACCATTAGTTTTTCTACAAGAGTAACCATATACTATATTTGAATAAATGCTTAGATATTGTGCTTTTTCTGAGCCACCAGCGAGTCAAGCCACTTAAGGCATTACATATTACCTCAAGCTGCCTTGCGCCATTTGCGCCTTACACCAATAATATGCTCATTTAACTGCTGTGTGGCAAAGTGTTTTGTTAGATGACTTCCTTATGTATTTTGCGATATGCAAGTGTGGTGAAATTGCTTAAAATATGCGCCAAGCAAGCAATTAGCTAAGATGATAAGAACTGACCACAAGACACATTGAAGCAAAAGGCAGACAAAAAGCGTTTTTCATGCTGCTGCACAGAGGCCTTCAATTACACTTGGTTTGGAGAGTAATTGTATTAAATTAAAAAATATTTTTAATGAGATTGTATTTAATGTGCTATAATGTATGCATATGTATATGCTTTCGTCGTTATGCCAAGCATGCTTATAAGCAACCAGAGCTGGGCGATATGGATTACATGTGCAATCGATTACACATAGGATTACGATTACATTAATCGTAATTTCAAGTTTTTTACGATTACGATTACAGTAATCGTAATTTTTATAACGACGATTACGATTACAGTAATTGTAATTTCAAGTTTTTGACGATTACGATTACAGTAATCGTAATTTTTGTAACGACGATTACGATTACAGTAATTGTAATTTCAAGTTTTTGACGATTATGATTACAGTAATCCTTATTTTCTGTAATCTTAAATTACAAAATTTAAGAATTACATGTAAAAAATTATTAAAATTGCTTTTTGATACTAAACGGTGTAGGGAGGAAAAATGCTTGGCTCTGAAAGAAGTGCTAAAAACTACAAATAATTATGTAAAGCTTGCAATTTCACACATATTATATACATTTTGAAATATTTGCGGTTGAGATAGCAGCTTTTAGTGGGCTGGAGACAATGGCCTCATGCATAAAAATCGAGCTGTAGCTCACACTAATTTTCTTCGTAAAATGTGGATTTTGCATGTATAAAAAATATGTATTACAATTGCTAGATTTTACTAAACAAATTACTTAGGTTTATCTCATAACAAAATTAAAAAGTAATAAAACCCCACTGCAATTTTTGAAGATGTAAATGGCCATAACTATGAAAAGCCAATGTTAGATGAAGATTTTTTTGACTTCGGCGGTAAATACCTAACTATATATCTATACAACAACTTAATATATATTTTATTTAAAACTCAAAATACCTTTAGAAAACACTGATTTACCTGAAGTGGTAGTGGCTCAAACATTATAAGAGAAGAATTTTTTAAATATATGAACGATGCTGATAGCAGCCATGGCTGTTTTAAAAGATATCCTCTGATAAAGAAAGCATCTTTAAGATTCAGCACCCCGCTTACATCGTCAGCACCTGTGGAAAGGCTATTTTCGTTGGCGGGCATTATAAACAGTCCTCGACGCCATGCACTTTCCGATGTTTCTTTTGAAAAATAAGTTCTGCTTAAGGCTAATATTGAATATTATTGAATGTAAATTATCCAAACAGCAGTCTTAATTTTGTATCTTTATTATTTCCGCTAATTTTCTCTCTTCTTAATACACATCACAGTTTTAATTGTTTACTTAATGTGTGAGAAATAAACACATATGTATGCATGTATGTAAAAATTATTATTATTTCTTGGAAAATGATGTTGGGTAAGTATATCACTGTTTTTTACACATTGTAATCCCAGAAAACGAGAACAGTAATCGTAATTTCAAGTTTCTTACGATTACGATTACAGTAATCGTAATTTTTGTAACGACGATTACGATTACAGTAATCGTAATTTTTGTAACGACGATTACGATTACAGTAATCGTAATTTCAAAATTTCTAAGATTACGATTACTGTAATCGTAATCATCTTGTAATCGTAATCCTTATCGCCCAGCTCTGTAAGCAACTAACTCAATGCTAATTAAAAGACTTAAGCGACAAACTTGAATTGTTGTCAAGGATGCTGCTGTAAAACCTGACATTTTTATGGTTTAAGGGGTTAACAATATACAAAACTTATTATATGTAACTTTTTGGTTGCTTGTTTTTCCGACAGGGTAGGAATATGATGTATTGTGGAACGATTTTCCGTCATCCCTTGTCAAGTTTGGTTTGGAGACAAACCGGTTTCGGCTAATATGCGCCATCTTCAGTGTCTTCTTTCGTTCTGAGTTATTTTCTGTAAGTTCGATAGCATTTATAGTAACTAACTTCCGTCGTTTTGTTCAGGTACTTCGTGTTCATGTGCTGTGTTCGTGCATTCGTGCGTTCGGGTGCCGTGTGTGTGTGTGTGAGTCTGTGTTGTAGATTTGCATACCTAAACACACAACACAGACTCACACACACACACACGGCACCCGAACGCACGAATGCACGAACACAGCACATGAACACGAAGTACCTGAACAAAACGACGGAAGTTAGTTACTATAAATGCTATCGAACTTACAGAAAATAACTCAGAACGAAAGAAGACACTGAAGATGGCGCATATTAGCCGAAACCGGTTTGTCTCCAAACCAAACTTGACAAGGGATGACGGAAAATCGTTCCACAATACATCTTATTATATGTAGTTATGCTAAAAATAGCAGCAAAAACTGAGAAAGCAAAACGCATTTGATGAAATCAAGCAACAAAGTGATAAATAATAAAGCATGCACTTTCTCACACTTTATCGACATTCATACTAATGAATCCTACGATTTCAAGTGCTTTACATTAAGCATCTTGCTGAGCGCGTGACAGCTGTAAAGCGCCTGACACGCAACGCTCCTTAAGTCATTAAAATGCTATAAACGATTGTCCGCACTTTAAAACAAGCGGATATGCGTAAATTAGTTTTAAAAAAAAGTTCGTAGTTGTAACACATTTTGATGGCTCAGGGAATGACTGAAAGTTGCAGTGTAACTGTTTGTTTGTTTTTTTCTTTCTTTTTCTTTGTAATTTGTGTTTTTTAAGCTTCTCATTTGACTTTATTGCGACTCTGCGTATTTCAGTAATTAATCAATGCTTTGATTCCGCGAGTTTACTGCCACATAATATGACTGCCTGCCTTTTTGGTTTGCACCTTATTTTCATGTTTTTTGTATTTTTTTCCAAAAAGCAACATCTTCCTTTCCCATCATAAATGTACACGTGTTATATTATGTATATGCAAATACATAGAACTTACCTGCACGTGAACTCAGTTTCGCCCAAACACAATTCCAAACAATCACGTCGCGTCAGCACCGGTATCGTGCGCTTTGCATATCCATTTAGTTTGTAGCTTTGCACGCGATCAACACACCAGGCACGTGCACACGGTCGTACGCCGAGGCATGATTTTTGTGCATAAATGGTAAAGACGGGGAATTGGGATTTGGTGAGAGCGCCTGTGATGGAAAAGAGGGAGTAGATACTTATAATGGAAACTAGTACGTATGGATAAAAATGAAGAAAAGTATAAAGTAAAACAAGATAGAATAAAGTAAATAAAAAACAAACAAAAAGCGCAAACCCTTTTTTTGTTCTTCATTAGATTTCCTCTTCAGCATTTCTTTTATACTTCCTATACTAATTTAATACTCAAGGTTTGCTGCCTGGGTCTCTAAAGTCTCTTATGGATACCTGGTCATGTTTTAATATCATTCAAGTTATATTCACTGGAAAGATACATCCAACCGGGGCTATCCTATGCTTTCTTTCTTTTATTTTTACAAAGTCTACTCATACTGATGCTAAGATAAATAAAATCTAGCCTTATTCGCTTCTTTATTCTTACTCCATTGCTGCTCTAAGAGTGAGTTCTTTTAGAACTATTTCTCATGTAGCAAATAGCTTGCAAAAAAAAATTAAAGCGTGAATAACGGGTATTCATGAACATTGATGTGTAAACAGTTTCGAAATCGGATATTTATTCCCTTTTCTTTATTCCTTTTTTCCTGGTTTTCTATGGATTAAAAGGCGACTATCGTTTTTGTAATTTTTTGTTGTCATTGTGACTGCTACTATTTTGTTGTTTTTGTTTGTTTTGGTTTTTGGTTTTTGACTTGATTTTTTATGTTGTTTTGTTTTGTATTGCTCAGAAACATGCAAGATCATCCGAGTCCACGTTTGACCCATATCCGGAGACCCGGCCTAGGAATCATAAAGAGTAGAGCTCCGTGTAGAAGGCCTGCTCAACACCTTTCATTTGATACCAATATTGCTCAGAAATATTCAAGGATCATCCGGGTCTTCGTTTTGACCCATATCTCGGGACCCGACCTAGGAATCATAAAGAATAGGGCTCCCTGTAGAATCCATGCTCAAGGCCTTTCGTTTGATATCAATATTTCTCAGAAACATTCAAGGACATCCTGGTACTCGTATTGCCCCATATCTCGGGACCCGACATAGGAATCATAAAGAGTAGAGCTCCGTGTAGAATCCCCGCTCAGAAGCTTTCATTTGACACCAATAATGCTCAGAAACATGCAAGATCATCCGGGTCCTCGTATTGACCCATATCTCCGGACCCGACCTAGGAACCATGAAGAATAGAGCTCCCTGAAGAAGGCCTGCTCAAGATCTTTCATTTGATACCAATTTTGCTCAGAAACATTCAAGGATCATCCGGGTGCTCCTTTTGACCCATATCTGGAGACCCGGCCTAGGGGTCACAATGAAAAGAGCTTCATATCGAAGTCCTGCTCAAAACCTTTCATACGATACCAATATTGCACAGAAAATTATATAGGTAGATGTGGGTATGCATATCCATACATTTGAAGACATGTTCAAACAGGTTGGTCCTTTTTATTTTGCCTATTTGTCGAATTGTTGCAGAAAACAACAACAACTTCACTTCGCTTCGTTGCTGTTGTTGTTGATATTTGCATTTGCACGGCTATGCATGCAAGCATTTGTAAGTACATGCCTATCTACCTACCTACCACTGACAATGCCAAGCGATTCACACGGACGCAGCATTACACTAACACAAAGGTCATTTACGGTTTACGCGTAAACTATACCTGTTTTTCGAAATCACTCGTAGCTACAGCAAAGATGTTTACACATCAAAAAATAGTTTACACAAGTTAATCAAACAAAAAGCTTGTTTTTCCCTGTCTTCGCTATTTAGTTGTTAAGTTAAGTGATTGATTAGGCGCATATACTTATGTACATACGTACATATATTGCCACATAATTAATAGACTTCATAAATGACATAATACATTTTAATAAGAAGACGTGTTGATAGCAAAGCGTATGATGTACGAAAAAATGACTAATGATGCGAGTTCAAAGTCAAGGTCGGCAGTAAAAAAAGACAAAAAAAACAAAAAAAAAGATCTAACACGCTATAAAAAGCCAAAAAAGAAGGCAGAATTACATACATGCCATTGGAAGCAAAAAAAGCCGAATGAATAAAGCTGTTTCGCCTTTTCGCTGTAACGTGCATGCAGCGTAAACTATTAAACGCCTATAATCAATTTCTTTAAATTATACAAATTTAAGACTAATTAGCAAATAACTATGCAATTAATCAATTATAATATTTACATAAAAAGTTGTTATGTTTAAACTGTTCATTGAACTTCATCGGGTTTTATTAAAAGTCATGCCAAACGCCTCCAAATGCTTAAAAGCTTTCATGAATATATTTATATGTATATATAAACACATGTGTATTTATGTACTTACCAGGCAATTTATCTGCATTGGCTGAGAACAGCACACACAATCCAGTCTCATAGTTCACTGCACGACACTCGCCATTATTTTGGCACGCCTCCAAACATTGGGTTAACATTAATGTGCCGGGTAAGGAATCTAATAATTTGCCAGGTGCTGAGAAGACATAACTGTAAGAAAAAATAGAAAAAAAGCAAGAAATTAGAAATTATAAAATTTTTAAATTAACAAGCAAAACTTAATTAAAAATATTTATATTTTTTCGAAACAATATTTAAGGTTTGTGAGCTGCTAATGAGCTGCAATCGATAGGGTGATTGATAGGAATAGGATTATTTGTATATTTTTCCAGCCTAATTCGATTGGAAGATTTAATAAGTGGGGAAATACTTGCTATAAGGAATACTTTCTACAGAGACCAGTTTGGTCGTCAGTTTGACTGAACGTTGAGGTACATCAGTTTCCTGGTAAGCTAAATGTGTTCCAAGCAGGAATAAGAAATCTTTGTTGGAGTCTATTTGTTGCGATGAATGATTGTTACTTTTTCCATTTAGCATTTATGTATGGCCAACATGATTTTCAAACTTATTTCACTTGTTAATTTAGTTTAGCTTAGTTTCTACAGCGTTTACGCAATCCCTACCAAACAAGTCCCATTGATGAACTACATGAAAATAGAAGAAAGTAAAGTGCTACACAAACACATATACTATATATCGTCGCTCCCAACGAAGACTAGCAGGGTTCAGTTAGCGTCGAAGACTAGCACGGTTCGTTGTTCGCGTGGAAGACTAACACACTTCGTTGTTCGCGTGGAAGACTAGCACACCTCGTTGTTCGCGTGGAAGACTAGCATGATTCAGTTCTCTGCGTGGAAGACTAGCAAGCTTCGTTCTTTCACCCAAACAAGTGAAGCATGTTAGTCTTCCACGCAGAGAACTGAAGCATGCTAGTCTTCCACGCGAACAACGAAGTATGCTAGTTTTCCACGCAGAGAACTGAAGAATGCTAGTCTTCCACGCGAACAATGAAGTCTGCTAGTCTTCCACGCAACCAACGAAGTGTGTTAGTCTTCCACGCGAACAACGAACCGTGCTAGTCTTCGTTGGGAGCGACGATATGAACTACCTACTAACAAGTACTTTTAAATATAACCCAACATACTTTTAGAGTCAGTCCATTTGATTGGCTCATGTCATACGTGAGAGGGGTGGTTATGATAAATCCAGGAAGATGCCAGTACGCCTTCGTGAAAATTATTTCTAACGATACATATGTATGTACTCGTATACACTTGTACCCGGCAAAAAATCTTGCCTTATTGTTGACAATTCAGGTCTAAAAGAGGAGTACGCTGGCCGCTCTGCTTCTGTTATGCACTCAATCTGTCTGCTCCGAACTCTCTAATACTTATCTAGGCCTTATTTCGCATGGCGGATAAGCCTTTGGAATAAGGTGTGCTCTCAGAGAGAGAGAGTACTCCTTACGGCCTGATGACATCAACACAGCAAAATCAGCCTTATATTAAGCCTTACGCCATACAAATTTGCCACCCTTATAATTTTCAGGCCTCATTTCGTAAGCCTTTAAATTTGCTGTTTTAATTCTTAAATAAGGCTTAGATTTTTTGGTGGGTATGTAGAGCAAGCTGTATGTATTCGTATGAGATATGAGTGATGCGCCAGCTAATGAATTTACATGCATATATGTACATATACATATGTATGTACATATGCAGCTTTGGAGGAAGATGCAACAATCAACTTTTCTTATGATGATTCTTATGCTAGATACAAATGTATATATGTATGTACTTTTGTATCTATGTACACACGCAATTGATATACATTTCTGCGCTATCACTTTATGCATTTCTCTTGCTGATTGTTCTGCTTGTGCTGACGTTGTACATAAGTATATACATAGTTAGTTGGTGGGTCGGCCTCCGCTGCATGCCCTGGTTATGGCAAATTAGTGGCTGACATCAGTTTTTCTGACATTTTGACTGATGATTTGTTGGGGCGGGGCGGTACGGCAACAAAGTCGTATTTAGAGCGCAAGAAAGTTGCAGAAGAAAAATTATAACAATAATAATATGTAACAAATTTTGAATGGGAGAGGGGAGGTGCATGTGCAGTTTGAAAGAACTTGCTCGCGACTGGCCGCTGTCATGTAATTGCATGACTTAAGTAATTAAATACATATCGCAAAATACCGCATATGTATATGTGTATTTATGAATGTGTTTATTTATGTACGCTTGCATGTATATTTTTATTGGATTGATGTTACCAGCAAGTGGTTGTGTTGCCTGCTCAACTCTTGTTTTGGCATTTGCACAAACGTGAGTGAGTAAAATGTGTCAGTTTAGTGATTGTTGCGGTGTCCTTGTGGCATACATATATATACACATTAGACCGTCTCGCAAGTAAAATCCCTCTTGTATAATGTATTTTTGCAAGACAAATCAAAAAAAAAAAAAACATAAAAAAACAAGTACGAAAAGACGTCGCCCAAATCCATTTTTAAAATCATAATGATGCATAACTTCGTCATTAAAAGTCGAACCTTGATACATTAATGTTTTTGTCTCGACAAGAGATTTTTTACGGAAGCTCATATTTAGAGTGCTTACGACCCAGTTGCACACTTGCTACCACCCAAATGAACTTTTTAATGCTAGCAAACTAACGGCCGTCAAAAATCATTAATATTTCGCGAAGGTATTATTTATATTAATTCAGTAGAAGCCGTAATAAAACACTCTTTGATTTATACTAAAACTGCCAGCGATCAAATATCGTAAAGAAGAAGTGTTACTGAATGAACAGACTAACGAAAAATAATTTATAAAGTTCTACTAAGGCAAATTAAGATCTCCGAAGTGGATTAATTGGTGCGCAAGCGGTCGAAAGGGTCACCGGTTTCCCTGTACGGTGTTGGATCGCCTGATAAGTAAAATATCATGATACAAGCAGGAATAAGCAATCTTAGAGTAGGATATCCTCTGCTGGACTTGAAATTACTAACACCGAGGAGGTTAGGCGCTTTTTGATTTTACTATGATTTAATATGTGAGACCGCTGTGGTGCAGTGGATAGAGTGCTCGCCTGCTATGCCAGAGGTCTCGGGTTCAAATCCCAGTCCGAGCAAACACCAAAAAAATTTGTCTAATTAGTAAAAATCCAATTATTGGGGTTTTTAAGAGCAGCGGTCGCCTCTCGGCAGTGGGCGGCATACCCTCCGAGAGTATTTCTGCCATGAAAAAGCTTCTCACAAAAAATGCATTCGCCGTTCGGAGGCGGCATAAAACTGTAGGTCCACCCAATTAGTAGGAAAACAAAAAGGAGCACACCTCGAATTGGGAGAGAAACTCGGCCATAAAACTCGTCAGAGTTATAATAGCGCCATTGTATTATTATATGTGTTTAAGTGGTTCTTTTGTTGTGCAAAAATTTCCATCTGAATTCGTCGTTTAGGTCAATTCAAATTCCTGCGATTTTACGCTATTCAAGTAACTGATCTTCATGTTCCCAAACTGCAGCAACATCAGCTCGCTTACCTCTTCTATTTATGTATGCAAATTCTTCCTACCGCTGAAATTCATTAAAAAAAAGCTCGATGACCTTAATTGCAAATTTGCTGCTTGTAATCATATGTCAAAAAAGTAAAAAAAAATAGGCAGAAGAAAGAAAAATTCTTTGCCAATTCGCAAATTGCTGCGCATTATTTCATATTATTTGCTTGATGTACAACTGTTTACGCGAGTCATTATCTTTTATTGCATAATTTTCACAGAGCTAAAAAATGCTTAGAGCACAAAAAAAAAAGAAAAAAAAGAGACAAAACACAAATCCTGCAGCAACAGAAAATCACAAAAAAAATACGAAAAGTCATGCATTTATTGATGAACATGGCAAGCAATCGAGCACCAAGCCATCGAACGAACATGAGCAATGTCGGCAAAGGTTATCGAATTGGCAAATCAATATCAATGGCATAAAATCAAAATAACATTTGCGAAAATTTGTTAGCTGCGCGGAGGTCAGCGTGCTCTGCTTGTTTGCTCCTCAAGTTGCACACAAATCGATTGTGCAGCGATGATGACGTCGCCACGGCGCGCCGATGAGGACGAGTATATCATCAGGGACTAGCTGTTTTTTTTACTTAGGTATTTCCTGCAGCCGCTTTAGTTGATTTAGCTGCTTCAGCTGCCCTGGTAGTTGTCTTAGAGGACGCCCTCGCTCGCTCACATTGTGGGCAACCGTTTATCGCATGAACGAAGAGGGCGCTCTTGTTGGCCTTGTGTGTGTGTCTGTGTGTGTGTTTGTGCTCCCACCAACCCCACTTAAACAACAGTTAGCAGTTAGCGGTTGCTTATGTTTTTCACTTCACCTATTCACCTCATCAGACTGAAATTGTTGTTCTTTTGTGCTTCAGAGGTTGTTATTGTTGTTTCATCTTTCGTTTCCTTTGGCCTCATGCCATCAACAACTCAACAGAATTTGTTGCTTTTTTTCTTCTTATTGCAACCAATTCGCTTGAGGCCAATGACAAAATGTGCGCTTTAACTTAATAATAAATTACATTTCTGAGCTTGCGCTGTTTTTTTTGTTGTTGCAACAAATTTATTTGCGCATTTTTATGTTGTGTGTTTGTATGTATGGCCCACAAAAAACGGATTTGCTGAGTCGCAGTTATTTGCCACATTTTCACATTGATTGTGTCTTACTGCTATCGAATGTTGCAATATATGCTTGTATACATGTTGCTGCAATAGGAAAATCATGAAGGGGAAAGAAATTGAGTACTAGCGAAGAGTGGAGTAAAGCAATTTGTTGCTGAGTGATTGGAAGCAAGCACTAAATACCCGGTAGTGAGTTTAAATGGCTTTTTTTTAATTCTTACTGACCAACAGATACTGCACGGTTATCTTTAAGGCCTGTGTGTCGAATTGAGTTAAATTTGTTGTTGATGTTTCTTCTAGCTCACAAACAACCCAAATTTTTTTTGTCGAAGAGTTTAGCCGCAGTTACAGGAATTAGTCCAGGTCCTTATTACACTCATAACAGCCTATGGAGTGTGCGGAACCGCACGGCCATCGGTTATAAACGTTCGCCAATGATGCCGGCCCATATTGGAATTCCGTTTAGTTACTATTAGAAGCCCCCAGGTGTCCAAGTGTCATAAAAATTACTAAATTTATGCGCAAACAGGGAACAGGCCAATTCATCGAGTGCTATTTCGTTTTAATGCAGCCTTCATATGCGCATATATCCCACTCAATTCCCTTGTATGCCATTTATTTACAAATTGCCGTTAGCTGCACTTGTGTTACTTTGAGTGCCACCGCCGATTGAATTGTGTATAACAAAAGCAAGAAAAATACAATAATGCCAAAAAAAATGCATTTGAACAAAAAAAAAAAAAAAAAAACAGTCGTTCAATCCGCGCTCGCCAGTCATCGAAATCAGCACAGCAGCGCACTGAATGCAGCAACAACAGCAATGAAAATCACAGATACCGCTATGATTATGCCACGAATTTATTGAATTCACACAGCCAATCAGTCGGCCAATATAAAGTATTTTGTTGTAGATATGTGTAATTACGGCAACAACAATAAAAATTGTTTGGCATTTGTTGCTGCCTTAGATTCCTTAGTTACTTGTTGATTTCTATCAGCAGCAGCAGTAAACGCATATTGCTTTTCGATTGCTTGTTGCTCTCTACGTCATTATAACAGTTGTAAACGTGATGCCACACAACAAAAACACATCACTTTGTTTGCCACATGCAACAACAAAAAACTAAAGAAAAAAATAAAGAAAATCTCTTTAAATTAGAAAATCAATAAAAATTCCTGCAATAACAATAATTCCTACAAATTTTGCCAATATATCCTCAGCAATATCTAATTCTTTTTTCTTCTTTTACTTCTTTTCTTCCTTTTTCTTCGTTTCTTTGCAGGTGAGTTATTACATTTTTATGCAATTGGCAATACCAACAAATGCGCCTAATCGACGGTGTGGAGTGTCAATATGTACATATGTATGTATGCATGTCTTTGAAGTGTGCTGAGCGTTGGCGCATGCGCATTGCTACAAAAACGTTCATTCAACATTACAACAGAAACAATATGTAGTACAACAGCCATGCACATAAATAAGTTGTAAGTGCAGCGCGTAAGTGCCGTTGTTTAAAAGTGGTCATCGTTGCTGATTTTACCGTTTTAGCGGTCACTGCCACTGCCCCAATGTCGCTGTGAATGCCACTGCTACTACTGCCCCTGTTATAGTCAAGGATGGGCATTTTTGCATTACCATTCAAAGTGCATTACCATTCGCATTAACTACTGAATGGTAGTGCAAACCACATTTGCATTACCATTCACTACTGAATGGTAGTGCAAACCATATTTGCATTACCATTCACTACTGAAAGGTAGTGCAAGCCACATTTGCATTACCATTCACTACTGAATGGTAGTGCAAACCACATTTGCATTACCATTCAATAGTGAATGGTAATGCCAATCAAAATTTCACTACCACTCATCAGTGATTGGAGAATGCAAGGCTGAATGCAATCAAAATTGAATGCACTGTGCCCAACCCTGGTTATAGTCTACCTCCTGCCGCTGTCGTTAAAAGCTAGCAGTTAGCTAAGGCGTTTAAAGCACAAATATTTACATATATTGCTGTTGCTCTGGCCATTCCTTTTGGAAGCATTTCTCACTACAGTTGTTCCCAGTTGGCCCTTAGTTTTATGGGATTTTCTTTATTTCTTTCTTCTTCTACCTCAATCGTTTGCATTTGCATGCTTTTAAATAGTTGTTGTTGCAGTTGTTGAATATTATCTAGTGAAAGTGTTCTAGATTTTGTTTTACGGCAATGTAAGTCGTTAAAGTTCAGCTGCGGCGGCGCATAAAACACCAACAGCCAAACACAAACGTTGTTTAGGCTTAGTTTATAGTTTGTTTAATTAACACTGTCCAACAGCCTTTTCGCAGCAGCGCAGCTACGATATTTGCCTGAAAAAGGAAGTCGTCCTGATCATTTTTGGTGAAATATCTCTCCAGCACTGAGCACTCATATAAAAAATTATGAAAAATTAAGAACATTTTTTTTTGTTGGAGGTTCGCATGCGATCACCAGTCGAATTTCTTCCGCCCTGCCCTGAACTTTTGGTGTGATGAGGTAAGCCGATGTTTAGCATGTTTGCTAAGTGTTAACCCTCTAATCGGCAGAACCACCTACAGGTCGGGTTAAGGCAAATCGTCGGCGCCAAGTATATTCACATCAGCAAACATAATTCGAAATCTCAAAATATCCTTTCTGCATCGTTTATGTATCAGCATATCTAGAATCTAAGAACCTGTATAGTTATAACAACTGTATTCTGATTCATGGGACAAAGATATTTTTTTCCTTCCTTAAACTTATGGAATTAAGACTTAAGTACTTAGTAGATCAGCACAAATTTCATTCGATGTCAATTGTGTGCGCAAAAGTTCGCTCTCGGAAAGGAAGAACTTATTTTGATTCAATTTTCTTACGCCCGTGGATTTTACTGCAAATGATCTCAATTCAGAATATTTAGTGTTTTTTGTTTCGGATTTCTCTTAGAAGAACTTTTTTTATTTCATCCACATTGCTGTGTTAGTGTGTTTGCTTTAAAGAATTTCTCTATTTTAAATTGGCAACTATTTATTTTTATTGCTTTTACTTTGCTTCTTTTTAGTTGTGTCCATCTGTTTGTTGTGAATATTACACTCCAAGAAATTAGTTCTTATAA
Source organism: Urophora cardui (assembly GCA_960531455.1). NCBI lineage: Eukaryota > Metazoa > Arthropoda > Insecta > Diptera > Tephritidae > Urophora > Urophora cardui. The sequence continues at coordinate 5,287,531 of OY482672.1, read as the reverse complement.
TCTCAATTTACATTTGCTCTTTTAATGGTGCAATAAAAATTCTACAAGAAAGAATGTCTGTTGATTCATTGTTGTGAACAAAATGTACAATGAATATAAATAAATCCATGCTCATACGTATGTATCTATTTATGTATGTTTGTAGTAGATATGTTTTACCATCAAGGCCGCACAATAAACACTCAAGCTGTACTTACAATACACTAGCCATTTATGACAAGCGGAGCGTGGCAGAAAAATCAGTAAAATTAGAAAATCGACAACAGCAATAACAACAAGTATGACAAAAAATGTGGCTGTGGCCGCTGTGGTGCAGTGGGTAGAGTGCTCGCCTGCCATGCCAGAGGTCTCGGGTTAAAACCACGGTCCGAGCCAAACACCAAAACAATTTTTCTAATTAGTAAAAATCCAATTATTGGGTTTTTTAAGAGCAGCGGTCACCTCTCGGCAGTGGGCGGCATACCCTCCGAGAGTATTTCTGCCATGAGAAAGCTTCTCACAAAAAATGCATTCGCCGTTCGGAGCCGGCATAAAACTGTAGGTCCACCCAATTAGTAGGAAAAACAAAAAGGAGCACACCTCGAATTGCGAGAGAAGCTCGGCCATAAAACTCGTCAGAGTTATAATAGCGCCATTGTATTATATTATTATATGACAACAAATGACTGTAATAATAACAAAGCGCGCACTTATTTATGTAGAAATATTTTGTAATATGTTGCTATTACTATTACATAATACATTAGGTACAAACATACTTATGTACATGCACTGCTACATACATACATACGTACATACATACATACGTACATACATACATATGTATCATATGCCCCATAAGTGTTTTATTATCCTGCCCTGCATTGCAAATAACAACAGCAATAACATTGTACTCGTATAATGACACTTGTAGTAGCACAATTGTGGCGACGACAGGCCACAGCTTCCGGCTAAGTGCTGCTGCTGCTGTTTGTTGGTTTGTTGGTTTGGCCTGTGCGCCATTATCCAGCAAGCAATAACATCAATTGTTACAATTGCCACTTTTGTTTAGCCGTTGGCTTTCGTCGGCTGACCAGCTGGCCGACTGACTGACGACACTATTCCCCTCTTCGTGCGCTGAGTGTTAGTTGAGTTGGTTGGCTGGTTTGTTTGTTAGCTTGGCAATGACAGTTGTCGCACAACAACTGCAACAATGCCAAGGCCTCTAATGAAAAATTTATTGCTTTAGCTTGAGTTGTGCAATTTTAAAATTGTATGCGATTTATTTTCTTGCCAACGGCCTCCGTCCCTTTGAGAGTGCTGCAAGAATCTTGCGTTGGGTAATTCTTTGTCTCCGCTTCCCACTACAAACGTAGTACACCCTCAACACCATCATCATCATCAGCAGCAGCAGGGCAGAAACACTTGCTAACCAATTGCGATTTGTTGCATTTGTAAGCCTTTTTCCTTTTCATATTTCTTATCATGGTGGTTGTGTGAAAAGAGAAAAGACTTAAGCAAGAAACTTGCTCGTGCTTTTGGCGTATCTTTTTGTGTACATACATACATAGGTATTTATTGTTGCAACAGCAATTTATTGCATTGTATGTTTTGTGTCGCTGGTGTTTTTTACTTGTGCTTTCTGCTTTACCCCAGCCATAACTTTTTTCTTTGCTATCAATGGAAAAATATTCCTCCAGCCTCGACTGCCTATAATTGCTTATGTTCACCGTGCAGATATTTGAAATTTCCTTTTTCAGCTCTGATATTGCCACTAAAATTGCTGCAACAATTGGTTGGTTGGTAGCCACTGCTTTGAAGTGTCTTCTTCATGGCGTAGCGTTGCACGCAGCCAAGCGTAGTGCGTTTAAAACATTTGTATTTGTATGAGTGTGGATTGGTCGGCTATATTTGGTCATATTGAATTTATTTGTATATAATTCTTTATTATAATTTCCTTCCTTTGTGCTATTTTTTCTGAGGATACAGGGGAGTAATGACGGGGTAACGGACTGACGGTGACTCCTTCCAACAGTTGATGGACGAACCATGGTCAGAGTTGGGGGCGCTGTAAGGGAATCCGGAGTCAACACAGCGCCCATGGATTCGCGTTTTAAACGATGAAGAGGGCGGGCAGACTCCACCTGACTAGACAGGTCTTCTCCTTCCTACTTTCTCCTGTGGTTTCCTTCTTGTTTTCGGGTATTTCCAATCACCTATCTATTTGGCATGATAACAATTTTTCGTTTATGTAACTGATGACAAGTGCTGCTGATCCACCCCACCGACGAGCTAGGCCAGGGCCAGCTAGCATGCCAACAAGTCGCTTCGCTTAAGATCAAATCATACGGTTACATAACAGTATATTTGTATTTTTTTGGTAGTCAAGTTGACAGCAGGTGTGCTTGCTGTGAATTTTACAGCAGAGGTAAGCACAAAAAGACATTCTAATGCAATGCTTTCTAGCATATACATATACCTATCTATACAAAACTGTTGTTGCCATTTCGCTGGGTGGCAGCGGAAACAAAATAATATTTCATATACATATTTCACTTGAGGTTCGCAAAGCTAATTACTTCTTCATATATTTAAATGGCACGCATATTCCACTTAACTTGTCATTTGTTTAAAAAAAAAATTACTAAACGAGCTTCTAATGGCTTCCCAATCATCGATCTTCTCCCTTTGTCTAATAACACAAAAGCCACTCCATTGCAAAGCTATTTCTCTCTATCACTAAAAGCGTATAAGCAAAATTCACATTTTGACATGCTGTCTCCTCTTGTCAAAGTGGCACCATAAATAGTCGATAATTACCGCAAAAAATGGCAAATGGCATATGGAATTTGAGCAGCCGAAAGGTGTCAGTTATTAATTGCACATGATGAAGTGACAGTGACGACTGGCTTCTAAAATATTTTCTATGAGGAACTGAATTACTTAGCAGGCGTAATTATAAGATGTTAGGTAGGGAAAGCAATGGTGATGATAGGGGGGTTTGTGATTATGTATATTATTGTAAGTAGTGTGGGCCGCAGTGTAAATCAGCTGAACGAGTAGAGAAAAGGTACAATCGTTTATAGGAACTCTAGTTACTTATTTATAAAAAAAAATCACGTTGTTTAATTTCTCAACTGAAACTCTATGCTTTAATCATATTAGCAAAATATGCGTGTCCGTATAACAATTTACATGCATTACTTCTTTTTCCTATTTCCCCAAAATCAATCAATTCATTTGATTACTCACCCTGTAACAATTTCGAAGCCAATTAACTCTGCATCGCATTCCTCCACAGTATTACCATGACCGCTACCACCAGCCGTATCAATGCTGTTGCCAACATTTCCAGCCACGCCACCGTACGACGCCGCCGAGTCAATGTCCTCTTCGCCAATTTCTGTCGACAGCTCTTTTTGCTCCTTCGGTAATTGATCCTCTGCTGCGGCAATTGAGTGCTCATCAGTTGGTGTAGCTAACTTTTGCGGTGGCGCGAGCTCTCCGCTGCCTGCTACTGCGCCGCTGCTTGCAGCTGAGTCAATTAGAGTGGCTGCTGCAGGTAGTGGAGCTGCTGGCGCTGCTGGTGCTGCTGGCGCGGCTGCTGCAGTCTGTGTTGCTTTTGCTGCTTGTGCTTCTGCTGCCGCTGCTGCTACTATGCCACCTACCGCCGCTGTGGCCGCTGCTGCTGCGCGTTCACTTTCCGCATCGCTGCTGGCCGCAACTGCCGCTGGCACTGGCGCTGGCGCTGCTGCCGAGTTGTCAATGGGTTGTTTTTGCTCGGCATTGCCTAGCGAATCGGTAGAAATAGCCGGTTGTTCGAGCAACTCTGATTGACGTTTTGCTGCTGACGCATCGTCATTGATTTTTACATCAGTGCTGGCGTTGGATGCGCCTGCTGGATCCGCTAGAGCTGCAGGTGCCAGTGGTGCCGCTGCTGCATCAACTAAACCTGCTGATACGGCTGGTTTCTCCGCCGCAGGCAAATTGTTAGCTTTCGTTGCGGTGGCGGAGGCGCTGGCTGCTGGCACAGCCGCTGGTGCGGCCGGTATTGCCGGTTGTGCACTCTCAGCTAAATCGAGACGCGAACGTCTGGCTGCCGTTGTTGTATTGATTGAAGCGCCAATGAGCAGACAAAGCAGCAACAATTTCGTTATGTTGTTGGTGTTGCTGTCGCTGGTATTACTGCTTTTGCTGCTATGCAGCGACCTTCGTATACTGCTCTGTCGCATTTTAGAATTTTGTTGTTGTTGTTGTTATTTTGTTGCTATCTGACACTGACTTTTTGTTGTATTTTGTGCAATTGTCGTTGCCCGGCCCTCAGTTCTGTAATGAAACAAAATAAAAGGCGAAGGTAAGTAAATGCGAATCAAATGTGCTGTAAATGAGCAAAAAATAATTGCAATTGTTTGAGGAAATGTTAAAGAATGAAGTTGGCAAGGAAGCTTAGGAAAAAAACATATAAGAATGTTGCAATTGTAATTGACTTGCCCGTCAATTTCAGCATCGCTACCACGTTACTATTTTTTGTGGCGATTTTCGGGATTGCAGTTATCTCGGTATTATTGGAATTTTATCTAAGTTGCCAATAGCTGTTCGTTGGAAAAAATATTGCTTAAAGATTGAGGTAGTCTGAGCAAATTTTCGACCAAAAAGTATCAGTTGATTCTGCTAAAAGTATCGCTTGTGCCTCAAATGAACGGCTGTCGAACTTGTGAAGTTTATAAGAACTTCCAGCTACCGGGTTTGATTACCGTATCTATTGTCTCAGCTGCTATGTACGCAATCCACTTGAGAACTCAATTTACGCGTGATGCGATTCCTCTTGCTTCACCCACCCCCCAACCAATTGAAGTGGAGGCAAGATTGCCCTCGGCTGTCTGACAGTGAGAAGGAAAGACGAATAATATCCAATAGTATGGGTGTTATAGTATTATTTGACTACGCGTAATTAACTTCTTGCTTACAAATAATTTACGGGTTTCATATAGACATATACTTTTGCGCTTTTTGCTCTTGGCGCCGCACTGTGACACTGGATTTGAGTTTTTGCTACAAATACGAAATAAATGGAATTCTTTCATTGAAAGGTGTTCAATAAAAACTTTAAAGTAATTATTATGTGTCTCCACGGGACTTTTGAAGTTATGCTGTGTCCGTTCTTGACTTTTTTTATACCCAGTAGTGAATCGTGAAAGTTGGCATCGGTGTAGTGTAAAGTAATTGGCGTTAAATGTGGACGAATGTATCGAATATATGCTTTTCTTTGCCAAATACAATAAAGAAGGAATGCTAGAGAAGCCAACTAGTTACTGGGTATATAATGCTCCTTTTTCAAACAAGCTAAAGCATCGTTTTTTGTTTTTTTTTTTTTATTTCAGTATGAAGTATGTATAGCATTTTCAGGTCAAATGAAACCTTTTTCAAGTGAATTGAAACTTTTTTCAAGTCAAGTGAAACCTTTTTCAATTTAAGTGAAACTTTTTTCATTTCAAATGAAACCTTCTCGGCGAATGCATTTTTTGTGAGGAGCTTTTTCATGGCAGAAATACATTTGGAGGGTATGCCGCCCAATGCCGAGAGGTGACTGCTGCTCTTAAAAAACCCAATAATTGGATTTTTACTAATTAGAAAAATTTTATTGGTGCTTGCTCGGACTGTGGTTTGAACCCGAGACTTCTGGCATAGCAGGCGAGCTCTCTACCCACAGCAGCTTATGTGGTATATAAGCTTAAGAAATGTTTACTGACGCTTATATGAGTCCGAATGTTTGCTGGGTTATTAAGCTCTCCGAATTCGGAGTGTGAGAGGAACTCCGTTAAGGGCCGTTTACTCAACCTCTGGTTAAGCACTTAACCACAGATTTTTGTCCGGTTAAGCAATTTATTTGACAGGTCACTATACAATTTACGTCAAACTAACCAGCGATTAACTTAATCAGATGTTGAGTAAACGGCCCTAAGTCCTGAAGAAAGTTGGGTGGTTAACTGAGCGTGCAATTCAACGTTTCTAACATTTCTCAAGAGTAAAAATTACCAATAATCAATTCATTGTTAATCCAACCAACAATAAAACAACAAAAACATTGAAATGCAAAAAGTTCTGAGGTGATGTTGAACTTTTATACATATCGCTAGCTTAGAGTGCAAATTGTGTAAAATATTTTGAATTGTTAACTTTCAATGTGTAAAAGCCGTGTTCAAAAAATTCATATAAGATTATTATTGTATTAACTGAACAAGGTTTCATTTAATTTGAAAAAAGTTTCATTTGAAATGAAAAAGGTTTCATTTGAAATGAAAAAAGTTTCACTTAAATTGAAAAAGGTTTAATTTTATTTGAAAAAGGTTTCACTTAATTTGAAAAAGGTTTCGCTTGACTTGAAAAAAGTTTCACTTCACTTGAAAAAGGTTTCATTTGACCTGAAAATGCTATATTTCCGCCCTTGCGGGCTTTTCGCAAACACCTTTAGTCTTGCTGCTTTTATTGTTGCTTTACCCCACATGTTAATTCCTGTCAGTCCTTTTTTCTCTTATACCTTATTTCTTTCTTAATTTTTCTCTATTTTTATACCTTTCATGAGAATGAAATGGTATTAGAGTAAGTGCGGGTAATGTGGAATACCCATTTTATTTTCCTCTGTAAAATCATGAATCTGCATGCAATTTCAAAGAAAATTTTCTAATAAGATACTTGAAGTTTTACGAACAAAGGAAGCATAAAGCAGTAGTCTTACAGCTGAGAGTTTCAGAGATATTTAAGAAAATATCTTAAAAGTCATAAACAACCTATTGAAAAAATTGGCGGGTAATGTGGTATACCATGTCGGGTAATGTGGTATAGTATACCACGGATCAAAAGCTTCTATATTGCGGGTATGGCTATAATGTCCGTCTAATATAAGCAGCACAGGTTCACATGCAGATGGTTTTGTAACCCTTAAAAAATAGCTTAACCATTCTGTGAAGATGGGAATCTGAACCAACTGACAAATGACAAGTCTAGTCCGAGCCAGGTAGAGCGTTCTTCATGAGAAGAGGATGTTGGTTATTACGCGGAAATATAAAACCGGAGGAACGAATCTGCCTCCTGCGCTCGTGCAAGTGATAATGGTTACAAGTGATTCTCGTTCAGCTGAAGTAATTATTCCAATTTGGTTTTTCCTTTTCTAGCGAATATTTGGGGTTATTGCGAAGGCACTACTGATTTCTGGTTCCGTCCACGTTCCAAATATGAGTTGGTGAGAAATTATATTTTATGTATTCTTTTTCAAGTATTTCGAAAATTATAGGTGGTCCCAGTTTAGTTTCTAATAGTTTGACGGTGGGTTTCTCACTCCTTGTCATACGCTGCAGCATAGTACGAGGGACACAGACTTTTTGAAAGCCAATAGAATACCCATTTCCCGTCTCCTTACTGTTTGTATAGGGTTTTCATATCCTCTGCTCTCCATTTTCGTGTTTTTAATTGAAAGAGTTATTTAGTATAGTTTTTCGGCATGTTTTTAATTGAAAGAGTTATTTAGTATACTATACCACTTTACCCGCATTTACCTATACCACAATAGCCGACATGGAGTTTTATCCCATTATTCTTAAATAACTAATTATACACAAATGTGCACAAAATATTGAATATGCAGTTCACAGAAACAATAATCACTTATTACCTTACAAGTAATAAATGTAGTTTAAAATTATTGGTATTTCTGCAAAAAATCGGTTTGTCTGAACAAAAAAAAAAGTCAATAGCAATACCGCGCAGTTTTATTACAACTGACTCACAGTATCGCGTACAAAGAACAAGTTCAATCCTGCTTTACTATTTTTCTGCGAACGCCGATCTCTTTGGATAGGTCCCATTATTTTCACGTTCATACTTTCCGAGAAAAGGAGGTGTACCACATTAGCCGCCTATACCACATTACCCGCACTTACTCTATAACTTAGTGCCAAAAATTTTTTGTCGAAAGTACCAGAAGGAAGCGTGGGGGACCCACCAAAATATATACCGATATGATCAGAATCACGAGCTGAGTCGATTAAGCCATGTCCGTCTGTCCGTCGATCCGTCTGTCCGTCGATCCGTCTGTCCGTCTGTCCGTCCGTCCGTCTGTGTGAACGCAAACTAGTCCCTCAGTTTTTGAGATATCTGAATAAAATTCGGAATACAGGTATGTTGTTATATGCAGCTGATCATTTGTCGGAACAGGCCGAATCGGACCACTATAACATATAGAAAACAACCGATTATTCAGATATACATGAAATTTTTGGATGTAATTTGTGCATAACTTCCCCATTTAAACAGCTAAGGACATGAAACTTTGAAGTAGATGTGCCCATTTTGACCCAAACAAGGTTACCGAAAATTGTCAAGATCGGACCACTATAACATATAGTTCCACAACATCCGATTATTCAGATATACACATTTTGGTGTATAACTCCTCCATTTTAACAGCTAACGGCGTGAAATTTTGAAGTATTTGTACCCATATGGGCCCAAACGGGATTACCGAAAATTGTCAAGATCGGACCATTATAACATATAGCTCCCATACAACCGATTGTTCAGATATGGACATTTTGGTGTGTAGCTCCTCCATTTAAATAGCCAAGGCACCATTTTTTCTAATAAATCTTTCCATAAATAACCCACAGAATTAAAATTATAAATTACACTTAATCAGGCTATGTACATACATGCATAGGTAACTTTTCATTTCCACACTCATGAAAGGTATGAAGTCTTCGGTACGGCCGAAGACAGCCGCGCTTTTACTTGTTTCTTTTTGCTTTGTTCTTTATACTTTTTGCTTTAACTTTCCGCTTGCGGCTTTTGCATTCGTTTCACATTTCCTCTTCTTCTCGCCGGCAGCGGCAGCAGCTGAAGAATCTTTAATTTGAATCAATTAACCGCGTGCGATTGCTTTGAAGGCACATACATATGTACATATCATACATATATACGTAAATTGGCAAAGAATTGCACCTTTTGTAATGGTAATGAAAATAAATTGCTTTTTAAATGCCAAAGATGCCGATTTATACTGCAGGTTTGTTACGAACTATAAGTGAATATGTATCGATGAGTGTTATATAGGAGCGAGCGTATGATTGAGTTTTCATGGATTTGTATCATGCGATTTTGGCGTTAAGTGGCATAAACTGTTATTTGTTAAATTCTTTGCAAATTTACGGCTGTTTGTAGTTATGGTTGCTTGTATGGAATGCAGAAATAATTAAAGTATTTAGTACAAAGGTAGACAGGGATTAAGAAAAATAATTCGGATAGCGTGTGATGATTTCTCTAGAAACATAAAGAATGCGAATTAGCATCCGAATGACCTCAGGAAGATCAGCAATTTGAAGGCATTCTGTCTCAGCTACTTGGGTATAATTTCTACGTTCTAATTTACAGAAATATTTTTTAAAGTTCAGACTCACAGCCTCTGGATGTATCACTCTTTTTAAAACAATCTATGGTTTAAGAACTTTTTTGTCTGCTACGTAGCCTAGTATGCCACTTACTGCCTTATTTAGCTAAGCAGAGTTTTTATACTACTTTTTCATGTTATTCTTTCGATTACATTGTAATTCGTACCTAGTACGTGTTTTCACAAATTTTTGCGCATTGTCATGTCGAAATAGAACCATCCACCCACAGATGAAATTAAAAAGGAAACAATAAGTCCACCAGGCTAACAAAACCATGCACAATGAGTTGAACAAAAAAAAAATCAAGCAGTAAAAGGAATTTCAAAGCGAAACACTTGACTGTGAAACGCTGCTGTAAGCGTAGCTTTTGGATGGATTTGTGTAACGACAAAGGAACAATTTTAACTAGCAAATCGGTATGATAGATATTGCCGTCGTTGCTGTCTTTGTTGCTGCCTTTGCCTTTGCTGAAATTGTTAGCTTTGCTGTCACGTCAACTTGTGTAGGTTGCGATGTGGTTTCGAGCCTACAAAACATGCGAATTATATCTACGAATCTGTGACGGAAAGAGCCTTGCCTTGTCGCAGAAGTCGGTGACAAGCGAGTGCTTCCGCCCACAGTCAGACAGTGGAAGCAATCAGAGTACCAGCGGCAGCAGCAGCAATCACTGCTCTTGTCAATAACTACAACTACTGTGCGATAGCTTTGTTTTTTTTTTTAAGTGAAATGCAAGAAAAAATATAGGAGAAGCAATGCGAATGTAGACGACTTTGCTTTGGTATATTTGTGGGTAGAAACCTTGTATAAGCTGTGCGTGTAGTAAATTCAGGGTCATTAACAAGTGTTTTTTTTACATCCGCAGCACTTGTGGGGTTTCTGAGGAGACACATATTTCGCAGAAAAGCAAAATAAACCTTATTTTTTAGTTAGATTGAAAAACGGTGAAATAAAATGATGAAGATGAAAATTAATTTGAAAAATTATTTTTCATATTTTACTTTATTGAATTTTATTGTAATTTTAATTTAATTTATTTTTATTTTTATTTATTTTATTTTATTTTATTTACAACTTTTTTTTAATTTTATTTTATTTTATTTATATTTTTTTTAATTTTATTTTATTGTAATTTTAATTTAATTTATTTTATTTTATTTTATTTATAACTTTTTTTATTTTATTTTATTTTATTTTATTTTATTTATAACTTTTTTTATTTTATTTTATTTTATGTGAATTTTATATGAGCTATTGGCCAGTCTTTAATTAAGAAAAATTGAAAAATTTTTGTTTTTGGTAGAAGTTATGGATCCATTTCGGAGACCACCACATCCCCTCATCAGACTTCTTCAGGCGGCCTCTACTCGAACTTAAGTCTTTTCGATTGGTAATCCAATGACAATCCCATTGAGCTACCACCGCCGTCAGCTTTGTTTCGCTTAATTCTCAATTTTCCTTTCATTACAATCCACATACCAACAACAGTAGCTTAATGACACTCTGTGTTTGCTACCTTAATTAAAAACTGGCCAATAGCTCATATAAAATTCACATAAAATAATTATTAGAAAAAAACGGCCATGTAAAAAACATACGTAAATATTTTATTTTATTTTATTTTATTTTATTTTATTTTATTTTATTTTATTTTATTTTATTTATATATTTTTTTATTTTATTTATAATTTCATTTTGTTTTATTTTCTTATTTTTTTACTTTATTTTAATTTGTTTTATTCTAATTTATTTTATTTTATTTTATTTTATTTTATTTTATTTTAGTATTCTTATACATTAATTATTCATTTCATTTAGTTCCTTTAGTATCCTCTTCCATTATACTTTATTAAGCTTTGATTTGTTTATCTGCTTTCTTGATATTTTTATTCAGTAATAATGGCAAAGAATAAAACTATTTCAAGTTCAGCTATATACATACAAACATACATACATCCGTTCGCAGGCATGCAACGCTTCGTTTGCATGATTTGTGCATGTACATACGTATGTATGTATGTATGCATGTGAGTTCCAGATCCAACCCACTTTATATTTCTCCTGTTACTCCATTAAGTAAACGAATGAAACCTTATCTACACCTGCTGCCCTTTTTTCTATGAATAGATTGAATCGCATTTGAGGTAAGACTATCGTATAACCACGTACGTACATATGTACATATGTATGTATATTTTTCTTACAACATTTCTTTCACTCTACACACGCCAATGATCTCGAGAGTAACTCAGCTCACCCACTGTGTGGTTCTGGGTTGTTCTTAAGGGAACAATTTGCCCAGCAGCATAAATGCATAGCTTTCAAAAATTTGCAAACAAGCCATGGACAGCTAACTTGTTGCGCAGATGTTCGCTTTTCATTGTTATTTCCTTTGCTCAGATTTCCTTCTCCATTCTCAGCTGTTTTTATTTACTTTAGTCAAGTTATTGTTTGCTTTGTTGTTGTTGGTCAGTTAAGTTTAAGTGAATTAATGCCACATATCAATGCAATCGATCAGTTTATTAACTAACTGCTTTTATATTCTGGCCAAAAGCATGTTGTCGACTTCAGTTCGTAGACTCAGTACTTAGTACAAGGGAGCTGACTAGCTAGTTATGTATGTAGAAGAATGTTTGGGCAGACAGACGAACAGACGGTCGGTCAGTTGGTTGTGGCTTTGGCTTTGGCTAAAGATACTGACTGCAGGCAAAACTTTTTAATGTTTGCATATTATTAGCGTGTAATCGGTGTGTTGGTGATTTAAAATAATTCAGCGAATTGTTTGCTTAAAAACGAAACAATAAATAAATGAATAACGAACAAGTAAGGAAGCCTAAGTTCGAGTGGAATCGAACATTAGATACTCAGCTTTATGCTTTCATTGTTTGTTTGCGTTTGATGGAAAAACGGTGTAGGTACTTTATATAAAGCGAGTTCTGCATAAAGTGGGCGTAGCCGCGCCCATTTTCAACATTTCTATCAGTCATCCAACTAAGCATATGAATATTATTCTTTGTGCAAAATTTCATTTCTTTATGACTTCTAGTTACAAAGATGTCACGTTACAAATTCCCAAAGGGTGTTCCAGAAATATCTTTGTTAAAAAGTAGGCGTGGTCATAAACCGATTTCAATAAATTTTTGCGTGTCTATTAACACAAGTTATAAAAGTGTATGAACCAAGTTTCGTCATAATATCTCAATTATTTGTCGAGTTATGGGCTAAGAAATCTCGTTGATTCCTTTGTTTAAAAAGAGGCGGTGCCACGCCCATTTTCCATATTTATTATATTTTTTGTTTCCGGCCTATTGTGGAACTCAAGCCACAAAATTTCTATGAATTATCTCTATATTTGACAAAGATATCGCTTAAAATGTTTTTATTAGGCCCCTTTATAGTTCCCATGCATAAAAGTGGGCGTGGCCGTCAAACCGATTTCGCTAAAATTTTGAACATGTATTACCACAAGTAATAAAAGTGTACACACCAAGTTTCGTCATTATATCTCAATTATTTGTCGAGTTATAGGCTAAGAAATCTCGTATATTCCTGTTTCTAAAAGGAGGCGGTACCACGCCCATTTTCCCAAATATTTTTTTTTTTTCGTTTTATGTCCGCAGTTGGACTCCTGCTATAAAATTTCAATGATATATATTTATATTTGACAGAGATATCGCTTAAAATGTTTTTATTAGGCCACTTTATAATACACATATATAAAAGTGGGCGTTGCCGTCAACCAATTTTGGAAATTTTTCGTCCAAACATTTGCCTAAGTAAGTACATAACGCGTACCGAATTTCATCGATATATCTTCAACGGTTTCTGAGCTATGACTCATAAAACTTTCAATATTTGCCCCTTAATAAGTGGGCGTGGCACCGCCCATTTTCAAAAACTTTTGTATTTTTTGTTTTATGTCCATAGTTGGACTCATGCGACAAAATTTCAATGATAGATCTTTATATTTGTCAGAGATATCGCTTAAAATGTTTTTATTAGGTCACTTTATAATATACATATATAAAAGTGGGCGTGGCCGTCAACCGATTTAAACTATTTTCCGTCCAAACGTTTGTCTAGGTAAGTAAATCACGCGTACCAAATTTTATCGATATAGCTTCAATGGTTTCTGAGTTATGACATATAAAACTTTCAAGGTTTGACCCTTAATAAGTGGGCGTGGCACCGCCCATTTTCCAAAATTTCATCAAATTTCTTCTTAGGGCCCTGAGCTCAACACGTGGGTAAAATTTCATCGCTCCAGCTATATTAGTGACTGAGATACCAAATTTCCGATTTTTTCTATATAGGAAAAGTGGGCGTGGTCATGGTCCGATTTCGCCCATTTTCAATACCAACCGTCCCAGTCTCGATACCAATTTGCATTTCAAATTTCATCAAAATATCTCAATTTTTGCGCGAGTTAGAGTGTTTCGAGGCGGACAGACAGACAGACGGACGGACGGACATGGCTCAATGGATTTCTCTTTTCACTCTGATCATTTTGATATATATAAGTCTATATCTATCTCGATTATTTCATTCTGTCACAATCCACCGTTATGTGATTAAAACTATAATACTCTGTGTACTAGTACAGCTGAGTATAAAAATGGTAGAAGAGTTTGTATGTGGATGAAAGAATGCTTGGCAGGAAGGAAATGTTTTAGAGAAACATAAAAAATAAATAGTACATATTTTGTTTTTTACTTTCTGTAGAGAGAGAAAACCCAAGGTGAAATTTTATGGCCAATAGTTTTCTTTCGGACTTCTCGAAATTGGGTTTAAAAGTCCTCCTTGTAAGGGAACTAGAGAGCTAAAATATTCTAAAAAATTAATCCTCATTTAATTTTACTATTCTACGACAATTAAGGACATAATTTTTTCTCCGCATTTTTAGTAAAAACTTAATTTAAATACGTATATTTTTACTATAAAAAAATTAAGACAAATATCTACAAAAATGTGGAAGTTACAGAGGAAATAATGTGTACATTTTTCTCATTTATTCTAAAGACACTCAGACAAAAAGTACCATACATATATCAAATATCCATAAAAAAAAGATGTCTAATCAAATAGTGCAAAAGTATTTTGGAGTTTTACCATGTGCGTCGAGGTCCCTATTTGACTCAAAAATCTCTGATTGAATGTATATTGTTGTAGGCAGAGCTAAGTTGGCTCATCTTCCACATCTTTTAAAAGGTCCAGTCCATCATTTTCATTTGACATGCGAAGGAGCACTCAGATCTTTTTCTATAATATGCTTAAATCACCGCTCTTGCAATGCAAACAGACGGACTCGCGTAGATTCCTATGCGAACTGGACTCTGTTATACAAAACAATAGAAAATAGGAACTCAGCAATGCAAGAAAAAATTGTTATACAAAAAGCAAAAAAAAAAACTTCGGAAAAAATTCCAAAACTATCCAAGCGTAACATGCCAATGAGTCATAAATTTAAATGTACATCGTTTATTGCATGCAATTTGCCAAAACAAACACACTCAAGTGGCCAGTGGATCAACGGCGTTGTTGGTAGTGAGTGAAGAACAATAGCAGCAAGTAAGCTCAAGTGCGGGTAAGCAGCTGTATATGAGATACTCGGCTGTAACTTACATAGGAAAATGAACCACATGCCACCTCGTTTTAAAGCTTACTTGCCAAGGTATTTTATTTAAGGATTATATCTCGGTACCACATGCAATTGAGTATTAAATTAATAATCACTCCCGCTAATAAATATCAAACCAGACATCCCATACACCCATAAATATGTACATACATTTTCCTTCAAGGTGCAACAAACCGTCTGTGTATACAAAATGCTTGGCATGCGCAATTGTTTTGTGAGACAATGGTCATACAATATATTTACTGCTCATAATTCTTCAGCACTTGTATTGTTTTCTTTACAGTTCCTTTTTTTGCGACTTCATTGGTGCTTGTGAATGTTTTCCAAACAAGTAGGAATGCAAAAACCCTTTATTCGCTTTAGACAGCCATTTTTTGTTGTGCTGAAAAGCCTTTAATAGCAGAAATAGACTTGAAGAGTTCCCGATAAGAACCAGCTGCCAGCCAATTGGCTCCTCAGCTACTTCAAAAACGGTAGGAGTTTGGAACGTCTTGATTTAACTTCATCATAACACTATTCCGCCCTAACAAATGATGACTCCTTAAAATGAAACACACCATTAATTAGTGTCCTTTTTCTATAATAAACGTGATAAGCATCCTTTCCGTACAATGTTGCTTCCGTCTCTTGTTCCACCTATTTGCATTTCAGTGTTTGCTTTGACTTGGACAGGAAGAATTTTCCTGGTCATCTTTTAATTTATTTACAGTCCCTTTTTCCTTATAACCAAAGTTTGCATGCTCTATTCTGTTGCCGAGACTGTGATTGGCAATACATATATATGAATATGTCAAGGCAGCTGCTGTTGCACATTCCACTGTCGCCGCTGTTACTGTTGTTTTTATGCTCTTATTAGTCATAGTTTTCCGTTGCATCATCATCGTCAATCTCTCCGCAACATTGTCACCGTCCTTGCTGCGCTTTATTATTGCCGCATTCAATCATTTACTTCATCTCCTCTATTTTTACTAGCGACTTCGTTATTTTTTATTGTAATTTTATGCATCATAAAGAAAGGTAACTAAGGAAAGAATTTGCATTTGGTTCAAATTTATTTATGCATGACTTTAATAAATCATTCAATATTGTTTTTATTATGACAAAATATGTCAAGTAATGTTGTTGGACATATTTTAAGAAAAAGAAAAACTGCAGAAGAGTCACAGTGTAATTTTTTTTATATGGGGCTAATGTTTCGTTACAACAGCTTTGAATGTTTATGCGGCAAGAGCTGAGCGTATAAAAGAAAAATGATGTTGAATATTTAGGGAGTAAACATGACCTTGTCGGCGAAAAAATGCTTCTCGGCATGACTCAGCGCCTTGAATGACAAGCAGCAAATAGTGGAGCCCTTTGAACGACATTGAAGATTCTATTAAGATTCTTAAAAGATAAGTGTCACTGTTATGGTTACGGCTAGGCAACGACTGGGATACTTTTCGCGCTTTGCTTGATGGATTAAAACAGCTAATTGTTAATTAAGGAGTAATTAAAATGCTGAAAAGAGTTAAAAAAATCAATTGAAATCAAAATGTAAGGGAACAATGCGTTAAGAACAGTCTATGGTTAGGCGTATAGCTCAGTGACCGCTCTTTAACATTTCTCGGCAGTTGTCACTGACTTACGTTTAGAGTAAGAAACAAACAAATTCTTGTGCTTAGCCAGCAAACACAGTCTCTAATTTCTGAAATTTTGTCGAGATTACCATAGAGAATAACTAGTGTAATTATCTATATATTCTCAACTCGATAACTAGGGTTGAAAACTACACCAGAATTCGATTAGCGGCAGATTAGAGAAGGAGCCAAATCCCACGCCTTTTATCAATTCTCAATATATTTCTGTGATATATTGAATATAATAATAATATAATACAATGGCGCTATTATAACTCTGACGAGTTTTATGGCCGAGCTTCTCTCCCAATTCGAGGTGTGCTCCTTTTTGTTTTTCCTACTAATTGGGTGGACCTACAGTTTTATGCCGGCTCCGAACGGCGAATGCATTTTTTGTGAGAAGCTTTTTCATGGCAGAAATACACTCGGAGGGTATGCCGCCCACTGCCGAGAGGCGACCGCTGCTCTTAAAAAACCCAATAATTGGATTTTTACTAATTAGAAAAATTTTTTTTGGTTCGGACTGGGGTTTGAACCCGAGACCTCTGGCATAGCAGGCGAGCACTCTACCCACTGCACCACAGCGGCCGATATATTGAATATACATACATACATATATTAAAATTAGATACTAAAAAATAGTAAAGCTAATATTACCGTAGTACAATGTTTTGCATTAAAAATTACAAGAAGTACCTTTAATTTAAATAATAAGACTGAATTTAGTTTAAATTTCAGTTCTTATAAGTGTTGTAAACATATACATGCATGTGAATATATATATTCATATGCAATTTAGGTACATATTGCGTTAATATAATCTAAAAAATCATGTAAAAGGAGACAAAGCTTTGTTTTTAATTTCAATTGGAAGTATTTGCAAATTCTGATTAGAATCTCATTAGAGAACTTGATTAGAATTCTATTCGAGAATTATAATTTTCTCGATTTGAGTAAGATGTACCATTTTGTTTGGGAACGCTATGATTCTCGACAGATTTTCGAGTCGTCCTTTAACGTTGGAGGTTTGAGAATGAGGCTAGTTCTCGAGTCATTCTCAAATCGATATCTAAACTCAGTGTTGGGTATCTATGCACGAATACATACATACAAATATACAAATATACATACATACATAAGTACACATAATAAGTAAATGCTTGTGACGTACTAGTCTATTTTTATGCAGTATTTGTTTTTGCAATGTATTCTCCACTGTAACGAAAAACTCCAGCGCCTGCCTACAACCCTCAACTACCACACACCCTTTGTCGTAAAATCGCTAATATCGCACTGCAGCAATAATGACTTTGAATGACAGCAGCAACATCAACAAGTGACAATTGAAAAATGTCAGTGACGAGCATTGACAGTTGTTCTTCACAGAGTCCTTGTGTGTGCTGTTCTTGTGGACTGTTTAGTTAAAAGCGCGACAAGGTTTGTGTATTGAGTAAATGCAAAAACAAGCGCAAACAAGAAAATAAATAACAAGCGAATAAATAAATAAATACAAATTAAAGAAAATGCAAAAAAAACTACTGGGAAAAAATTATAGTAAATTGCTGCCAGAGCAAGCATACCAACTGGAATGAATGCATGCGCGCAGTTATATTTGCTTTGCTTTGACAATAAGAACAAAAATAAATACAAACGATTTTTAAAAAATGTAAAGAGGAAGAGGTGCATTGTTCAGATTTGAAGTGCTTCAGTCAAGTAATGTTGTTATACGCTCGTTGATGATTGCTTGAGGTGTTGATGTTAATGTAATGGCTGTGAGTTGTTTAGTTGTTTTTGTTGCTGTTTTTCTGCTTGGTGGAAAAGCAAATGACTCTGGCTCTATTGGCCGTTTTGCCATTTGACCATTATGCTGCATGGTGGTGCTCTTACGGTACACAAGTAGTTAGTTGGCTGTAGCAATCATTATGTAAATTTCTGCTAACAGCACTACAGAGGCAAACGAGTCAAGCGCAAAGTAACAGTTGTCACAGCAAAAGCACGTGTTTTTAATAACAAAAATGTAAACCAGCATGAATTGCAGATATTTTTTTAAGATAAAACTAAATGAAATAGCAAAAGCAAAATAGAAATAGTTGGCAAAGCAAATGCCTAAACGACAACAACGGTGATTCTAACTAATTGAAAAATATTTATGTTGATAAAGATATTTTTGTAGATAGAGATGTTAA
This sequence comes from Urophora cardui, assembly GCA_960531455.1. NCBI lineage: Eukaryota > Metazoa > Arthropoda > Insecta > Diptera > Tephritidae > Urophora > Urophora cardui. The sequence goes on along the minus strand of OY482672.1, from coordinate 5,268,675 downwards.
TACATATACCTATGTATTTATTTAAAAGCAAATTACTGTTAATGTAATGAAAATATAAAAAGAATTCTCTGTTTTTTGTGCATAATGTATGCCTGCTAATGTATGTAATATGCGGGCTCTACAGGCACTCAATTAGCTGCTTAAGATTATATTGAGTTGCGCTGTGACATATTTACAAATGGAAATATTTGTTGGCAGAAATAAACACATTTACAGCAGCGGATAAATAAAGGATTTTTCGCTTGTATTTGCTGAGTAACGGTGTATTGAGGAAAACATGATAGCTTTGCTGAATTAGCTAATAAGCGCTTGCCAAGTTCGTTGCTTAAGTCTTTCGTGCGCAGAGCGGAAACTTGCTTATTAATGAATAAATGTGCAGACAGAAAGCACGTGTGGAATTTTCGAAAAAAGGCAATGGCGAATGGCTAAAAATATTTAGAAATTTAGTGAAAAACTTGCTGTGATAAAAAAGTGGACTTCATGCCCGGTTTAGATTATCTAGCTCCTAGAAACGGGCAATAGTATGGAATAGTATTTTCAAACTGACAAAAATGCCTATTCTATAAATTACTAAAGCCTTTCATTTGGCTTAGGCAGTTTGAAAAAACTACACTCCTTCTAAAAAAATGTGTTATTAGGAGGGAATAGAGAAAATATTCTGGAAAATTCTTCGTCCACCAAGGGCATGCGGGGACTACATTCTCAGATACAGAGAAAATAAAAAGCCACGAATAATAAAAATGTCATAATACACCGATAGCAAAAGTAAGCCTTAAGTAAACACGTAAAAAGCTAACAAAAGGCAACTTTTTGTAAATAACCGTTATAATGGCCACTTTGCTAAACCTCGCATTTTCAACAATTTCGCATATTTTTCCCGACTCGCATATGTACATAGAAATATAATTGACAAAGCATCAAAGCAATTTTCGTTCTGGCCGCCGCAAAGAAACTAGAATTTTCTTTGTAGCATTTACAAAATTCACCTTTAACTTTCGTTTATTGAAAAGTGATAATAATGCCGGAAAACGAAAGACAGACAAAAGTGCATACAATGTATTCGCAATGTAATCATATATTCTACATACTCATACATATACATACGTATGTATGTACGTACATACGAGCCAACACCAAACCAATTCGTTAGGGAATATGCAAAGCCAAAATGGGCAACAGCAAACAACTGCAACAATGCATTTTACTTCCTTCACTTTTGATATGCTTGCCACATACAATAGTAGCTTGTGGCTATGAAAGGGAATCTCGCATTTGGAACGAATTTTCAGCCGTGAACTTTGCTGCCCAAAACTGGAAGTGAGTCGCAGTGCTGTCTCTGGCTGTCGAGTTTCAATGTTCCCAACTCACAGCAGCTCACAGCAACTCCTGCTACATTTCAACCACATACAACTTACTGGCTACATACTACAACTGTCTGTTAGTTCCCGCGTCAATTTTCTCAATCAGCTTTTAGCATTAAACTGGCGCCATTGTTTGGCGATTTTCACTGCTTTTCCTTCCATTTTTTTTGTTGTATTTTGCTCAAGCTTGTTAAGCTAAATTCGCGTAGCTTGCACTTTTTTTCTTTTTGTTGCTGCGCACGTGATTGATGGATGGCGTGGACGACGAAGACCAAATACCAAGCACCAAGTGTATTGGCTTGTACTATAATTATGACTGACCGGTCCGCTGCTGGCTTACTCCTTTCGTCGCCCGCCTTGTTGCTGCTTTGCTATGTATTTCTGCGGTGCTGTATTTCCTACCTTTAAGCATGACTAAACAACAAATTCTGAGTCGCATTCACAATCGCAACGTATAGTCAATCTTGTTTGTGATTTTTCTTATATAAATTTCATTAAGAACTTAACTGCAAAAAGGTTGTTTGATCGCAATGTTGAAGACAAGAGATGTACGAAACAACAAGATGACTTGGCTTGAAGTATTTAAGCGTTAATAAGCGGAATTCGCTTTCTTGTTAGCTAATTACGGTATCTTGATGCAAACAGTTTATGTTATGTTAGTAATAATTATTTAACAGCGAATGTTTATGCATAAGACTATTTTTGTTAGTTCAATTATTATAAGCCCCTTTGGTAGACAGGGCACGCCAAAGTGAAATAAATTACTTTCAGTTCATCTCTGACAAATTTTAGCTGCGCCAAAATAAATATTATAATGTTTTTCTCCCTATTATTATTATTATTATTATTATTATACTTTTGTTGTATTACTTTTATCCAATGGTACAACATTCACTCGAGTATTTTAAATACTTAGCATTACTAAGAGTAAATGCACTGACTGCTCATCTGCACTCGCCCACTTCTCAATATTATTATGCTAACTAAAACTGGATCGGCTTGCAAACAAAATATCTGTGAGCAGCAATTACAAAATATACGAGCAATGCACCAAATGCAAATAAAGTTTTAAATGTGCGCTAATTTCGGCTTAGCGGTATTGTGTAGCTGGGGTCATATTATAATAGTTCTATATAAAAAAAAACTAGTAATTCAAGATGCAGCCACTGCTACCATTTTGCGTGTTGATTCTCATATTTAATTAGTAAGTTGAAGCAAATATTCTGCATAAGAATTCGCTATTAAGTTCATATTTGCATAAAAATCTAAATTTTTTTTATGTTTTAAGTAAAAATGTGTCATGCAACTTGAGCTCGTTGAGAGTTGCGAAAAACAAAGCAAACAAAACGCAAAAGGCAGCGCGAGAAAGATGTCATAAAATTAAGTAAAATGTAGAAAGCTGCTGAGGAGGTAGTGATAATTAAAAAAAAAACTGTGTTTAGATTTTAATCTCAGGTTCTTTAAACCAAGGCAAGCTTTTGCAGCGAAAAGGTCTTTGTGTGTCTTAACTTTGTATTCTGGTCACATTCGTATTCAGCTTCGTTTTTGTAATGAGAACATGCATATTCATTTGTTAGATTATATAAATATTCATAGTTGCATTTATATTCATATGGCGTGTGTATTCTAATTCATATTCATAGTCTGAAAATAGCATGTTTGCCCAGTGAGACACTTTTTATTGCCATTTGAAATGAATACACGCAAATAAATAATTGCTATTTTATTTAAAGCTCCTTAAAACGGGAAAAAATAACTTTTTGGGGGAGATATAATAATGATAATAATAATGCAATGGCGCTATTATAACTCTGACGAGTTTTATGGCCGAGATTCTCTCCCAATTCGAGATGTGCTCCTACTAATCGAGTGGACCTACTGCTTTATGCCGGCTCCGAACGGCGAATGGTTGACTGTCACTTCTACTATCGCTGTTAAAAGTTGCCTGAAACTTTTTACCCTTACCCTAAGAATTATTCTTCATTTAGCTTTACTATATAAACCTTAACTTCATATTTTGGTTTTATACGAGTTTTAGTTCTTATTACAAGCTTTTATTTAACTTCATTTGCTACTTATGTTAAAAATAACGTTGAAGTCTTTGTCTTACAAGGAAAGACTCAGGAAACGAACTTGCTTAGCGATCGTCTTCATATAAAGTTCATCACATTTTTTCATCTTATTTAAGCATTCCTACAATATTCCAGCCCAAAAATATTTTCAGTGCTCTCTAATTGTTTCAGTCGGCCTGCAAGCCAAAGCGAAAACAGCTTTTATTTATTGCTTATTAATAGCCAAGGCGAATCGTCGCTTAAGCCCTTTGTTTAGCAATGAATTATGAGTGTTGCGCTTTCATTTAGCCCAACACATTATTCAATGGCAATCCGCCCTTTGATGCGGAAATCGAAATGCCGTTAAGTCAAATGTCATAATTCATACCAAAAGCGTTGTACCGCCCAGCAAAGCTAACGCCACCTCCCTCGTCAGCGTCTCGCCACCTCCCTCTACCTGATTAACAAGCCGAAACTAAATCATAGCGCAGCGCTTGAACAATAAACCACAACGTCTCTGACACAAAACTTGCGCCCAAATGTACCGTTATAAATATTGGGCGGTAAGCATAATGCTTCTTCACTTTTACCTCAACAAAAAAAAAAAAACATAATTGCAATGCAATTATTTTTGAATTCACCTTTTTGATTTCAGCAATGCTGTTTCATATTTCTTGTTTTTTTTTTTCATTGAGTTGGTATTTGATTGTTGAAAAGAAAAGTTGCCGAATTTTTTACCTCAAGTGAATTTATGTTGTTTTTGTTTTAGTAATTTTGTTTCAAATAAAATAGTGTTTGAGTGTTGGTGTGTGGCGGCAGCAACAAACATCAATAACCGTTACAAATGCAGTTGTTGTTGCAGCCGCCGCGTCCAGCGATGATAGCTTTTAAATAAATTGCTTTCCTTCAAGCCCAACAATAAACATTGTTAAGATAAAAAAAAGGAAATAAAAAATGGCAATCGAAAAAAATCACACGTAAGTGTAGTCAGTGGGCTTGTGGTTGAGTTGTCTTCTCTGCTGGTTCTGCTTTTGCTGCCTCAACTGAAATTATTTCATGGGTTGGCCAATATAAAAGGTTGGCCAGTCCACACACTAACGTATACACAAACAAGATGATCACAAGAGTACATTCGTTGGTTCAAATGGTACACATTCCTTCTCTTCTTTACATACATAAATACTTTTATGAACGAAGCAAAACAAAAAAAGCGAATTTGGCAGTCAGCAAAGGTCAAGTTTTGAGTGCACCTTATTACAGTTTGTTTCGTCGATACACAGTTAGAGGTAAAACCCCATACAAAAGAAAACAAAAAAAATACCTTGAATTGCAAATAGTTGGATACCATCTTTGTCTGCAAATTTCAAGCAAAGCCCCAAAAGGAGAAAGTTAAAAAAAGCACTTTAATTGGCACATCTTATTTTGTATACCTATAGTTATTTGATCTGCCAACGATGAAGATGTTACTTTTCATTGAGAAGTTACGCCCTCGGCGCAACAAAAACGTTTAACGGTTCTGGTGTGATATAAGTACATACGAATGCCTTTGGGGGATTTTTTTTATTTCTGTTTGCAAAGAAAGCGCTTTATTTTATGTGCTATAGGGTTAAGAAGACTTCAGCTGATAGTATTGTGAGTCAGTTCTGTAAAGGTTGTGGAGATGGTCAATTCAAAGTAATGTAAGACCTCAGTTACTGTTAGTGCTACGTATTCGTATTCATTATTAATTATCCAGTATTCATCAGTCATGATTAAATTCATTCATCACTCTGCAGGACATCGCTTCATGAATAATATGTAATTCACCATTAATCATTCATAATTCATAATTGCCATTCATCATTCAAAATTTATTTATATATTCATCAATTCATAACTAATCATTTATTATTCATAATTTAGTAATAATCACTCGACATTCATCATTCATCATTGATAATTTATCATTCGCCATTAATAATTCCTCATTATTCATTATTTATTTTCATTCCACTTTTAATTTTTTATTTATTAATTTAATCAATAGTGCAATAGGTATATTCAGAAGTAATTTCTAATCAATATTCACCATTAATAATTGCTCTTCTTTATTCACCATTCATCATAATTCACCATTCTTCATTCATCACTCAAAATTTAATATTCGTATTTGATATTCGTCATCATTCAGCTTTTCATCATTCATCATTCATCATTCATCATTCACCATTCATCATTCTTTATTCGTCATTCATCATTCAAAGTTTAATACTCATCATTCAGCTTTCATCGTTCATCATTATCCTCACCTACATTTATCTTTATCTGCGTCTTTCTCATCTGTGTATGATTTAACATGATTGGCCAAACACTTCCTGCTAATCTCCGAGCACATTTTCATCTCTTTTAACGCCTTGTTGTTGTTAATACTAATGATTCTAACAAAAAATTGTGTTTAACAATCTACAATTTTCGCCCGTCAATTTTTCTTCTCTATTTCCTTATCAAATCACTTGCTCGCATGCCAAATGTCACTTAGCAATTAAAAAAGAAAAATATGTTCATGATTTGCCTGAAATGTTCGTTGTTCATTCATCGCAGACCGCTAACGCTTGCTGGCACGCTTGCTGACATGTATTGGAGGGGATGAGTATGGAAGGCAGGGTAGATGAGGTATATTTGTGTCACTGTCAATTTGTAGCGGCCGGTGTACATTAACTTCAATTGAGCCGCTTAGCGTTTATTGCTATTTTTATGTTCATCTGTTTATATATTTATGTTTGAATATTGTTGTTGTTGTTGTTTTTTTGCCCACTTCGGCAACATTTTATCATTTATCCTACGATGATGATGGCGATTTTTGCATGCTTTTCCAGCACAATAAATCCTTACAGTATTGGCGTTTTTTTTTCTTGTTTTTGGTGTTTCTTCTTGTTTTTGGGGTTTTGTCTTTTGTTCATAATCGTGTAAAACTGCTTTCGAGTTGGCTGGCAAGCAATTAGGCAAACTGTCAGTCGCTTATTAACTGGCATTTTGACTCCATTTCGTCCCGTTGTACCATTTCACCTCAATGTCAGTCGAGTCATTCACATTCAGCCAGTCTGTCATTCGCCATTGGCCGTTGGTCTGTGCTGCAAACTTATGGATAGTAATAACGGGAAACTTTTTAGTGTATTTCGTTTGTGTGTGTCTGTTTGTCTTCCTGTGCGCGCAAGCCATTTTTGACACATTCATTCGCTGATTGGCGCTCTAACACATTGAAGGGGGTCGATTAATATGACTAATGTGACTAATTAAGTATTTAGAAGGAATTTTGTAAAGCAAGTTAATTATTAAGCAATTATAAAACAATTTTTAAAAAATTCGAACAGGTGGCAACCTTAGAAAATAGTTTCTCATAATTTTATTTTTTTTTCCCTTAAATTTTATAACACTTCGTTTGCTTTGGCAAATAAGTGAAAATTTTCCATCAATTTAGAAATAAAAATGAAGTAGGTGGCAACCCTAAATAACATTTTTCGTACAATGTTATTTATTCCGAGAAATTTGTGTAATAATTCATCAATTTAAGCAAAAAATCGGAAAGTTCAGCATAAATTTTGCTGCCAGTTACAAAAAAAAAAACAAGTGGCAGCCCTAAATAAATTTTTTTCGTAGAATGTCCTTTATTCCTAGAAAATTTTGTAATATTTTATTTTATTTAACAAAAATCGGAAGTTTGCAATTTTGAAATAGGTGGCAACACTAAAAAAAATCCTACACATTTTTCCCTTATTACATACAAACTGTTAAGTAATACTGCACTTAAGAAAGATATAAAATAAACAAACTGAATAATTGCGTGAAAACACTGGAAATCCTTAAAAGCACCACACGCAAAGAAACAAATACATTGATTACCTTACAAGCAATAAATAATTTTTTATGGCCCAAATACAAATATTATGTTGAAAATCTCATAACTAAAAGGCAATTTAAATATGTATTTAAATTTCGGATTAGCATATGAGCGGATTTCGCGGAAGTGTTTCTTGTTTAGTTTACTCATAAAAAATACACACTACTTGGCGTACATTTACATACAAATAGCAACCTAAAAATGTTCACTAGTAGTTATGTATGTATGTATGTTCTCAAAGCTAACTGTTTCAGTTACTTTACATGCGCTGAAGCTTCGACATATGTCGATACTAACCATTAAGTAGTTACCGACTACGGTACAACAATTTTCTCATATTTTTCTATTTTTGTTTATATTATATTTATCTAAAACAAATACCTGCTGGTGGCATGCCGCCTCGGGTTAAAACGAAAGAAAACAAAACTAAAATTGTGTAGTTGTTGTTTGCAGACGGTTGCTGGATAGCGGATTGCTTCAGTATTTTTCTTCCGCAAATTTTTTAATTTTATTTTTTCGTCTCATTTTGAACATTTTTATTTATTTATTTATTTATTTTTTTGTCTTGTTGCTTGTGGTGGTTTTCAACTTACACAGCCATTAACTATAGCAAGTTTGGAGTTGTAAAGGCGGGGCAATTGTGTAATGAAGAAAAGAAAGTAAATATGTGCGATAAATTATATGAATGAAAAGCCTCGTTTATTAAATAAGACGTTTTCTTTGCCAATCAATGAAATTCAGCGAGTAAGAAATTCCTAAATAAAAAGGTATTTAGTCCACCGATTAACAGAACCCTTGCTGTACACCGCCCATTCATAAAGTTCCAATGCAAATCTGTGTTATGCTGCCGAATGAAAGAGAATCGAAAAAAGTTCCCTTTGAGATTTGAAGTGACACTCGAATAGGATACTGAGAAATTTCGAAAAAAAAACTGAAATGCTGAATTTGCCACATTTCATCACCAACTCAAAACACTGTGCGCTGTATGTATGTATGTATTTTCTTTTGTCGTTGGCTGGCCTACGCTCACTTTATGTGAGTATACGGTGTTTACATAGTTAGTTGGTTTTAGAGAATTATATGTACATATATTTTACTTTTACTGCGACTATGCTATTGCGCAAGATAACTACTTACATATATATAATAAAACGCAATCATATATGTATGTATGTATATGGCTATATGTGTGTGCGCATATGTGTTGATGGTAAGCGTATAAAGAACAAGTGCAAGAATGAGTGCAATGGCCTTTTTACTTTCAAAAAATTTACAACGTCCATTATTTTGTGCATTTATTTTTCGTTTTTGCTGTTGTTGTTGTTTGCTTTTGTAATATCTAGACTTGCCGCCTCTAGGCGTTTAGGTTGTTTGTTGGCTGCTTTTATGGTAATAACCTTAAACGCAAAAGATGGAAAAATTACAAAAGCAAACAAGCGGGCAGGTGAATATGATATTGTTGTTTTTGTTGTTGCTTTTTGTGTTTGTTTGCAAGGTGTGTTTGTTCTATGCATGGCTGGTAGGCTATATTTGCTGAAAGTACATACATGCATATGTGAATATGTATGTGTTTGTGAATGCATACAAAAAAATGTGTACATTAGGTTGTTGGATTTTGTGGTGATATTTTAAAGCAAAGCCGAAATTATCAATTTTCGACTATAAGCATTTCATATAAATTTAATTTATTGCAAATTGTCGAAAATTGCAACACCCTAATGTACATAAATTTTTATCAAAGTCGCAGCTTGTTTACTCCTCTCCAAAATAAGAAGCGAAAGATTATAACAAATTTTGTTGAGCGTTTCATTTTGTATCAAACATTTTCGCTTTTCAGGATGCAGCTTGCTTCTGCTTCTCCTCAAGCAAAATGTACACGCGTGTGGCATGCCACAAAGATGGTGCTACACACTCGTATATACATACATATGGATGTACTCGCTATATGCGTGCTTAGCAGTTGTATTTTAGCGTTAGTTTAGTAGGCAGCTGCTTTGTATTAAGTTGAAACTATATATGTATAGATATAATGGCGCTCAAGGAAAACGTACAAAATAAAAATAGTGAAAAAATATCAAAAAACAAATAATGTTCTAAAATCTCTGCATGTACAACCTTCGGTCAGTGCAAATAAACGTCAGCCTCGGTCATGCTGCTGCTTTTGCTTCCGCTGTAATGTGAATGTATTAATTGGAATTCTGAGCAATTTAGTTTCATTATTCCTGCGTCTAACTGCATGCCATTACAGCATACATTTCAAAACAGGCATGCATGCACATCTATATATATATAATTAGTTGGAAGCAGGTACTGCAGAAAAAAAAAAATCAAACGCCAATCATTGTACATTGGCAGACGAGCAAAATAGTTTAAGTCCACATGTTGCATGCTCTGAACAAACAACAACAAAAATCACAATAAACTCAACTGCAATTACCTTAATTTAGAACCACTTTATGACTTAATTATGTACCTAATTCATTTCTACTACATATTTGTAGTAAAAGAAATGAATGTGTAGGAGCAAATAATTGAAAACATTTGTAATAAAATCTGTTGTAAATAACAGGGAAAGAGTAAGAAGAAATGTACAAGTAACTTAATCTATCTAATACCTTTAAACGAGCAATTCTTGTATATATATATATATATATATATATATATATATAATCAGGATCTCGAAAACGGCTCCAACGATTTTCATGAAATTTGGTATGCAGGGAGCTTCGGAGGTGAAATGTCGAAAAATATAATTTTTTTTACTAACTTTTATCCCGGGTCCCGAGATATGGGTCAAAACGTGTATCCGGATGACTCTCGAATGTCTCTGAGCGAGATTGATATCAAATGAAAGGTCTTGATGGGAAAATCAACTTAGAACTCTTTTAATTGTGAGGCCTTGGCCGGGTCTCCAGATATGGGTCAAAACGTGGACCCGGATGACCCTCGAATGTCTCTGAGCGATATTGGTATCAAATAAAAGGTCTTGATGAGGACTTCAACATAGAACACTTTTAATTGTGGTGCCTAGGCCGGGTTCCCAGATATGGGTCAAAATGGGGATCCGGTTGACCATCGAATTTTTCTGAGCGATATTGATATCAAATGAAAGGTCTCGATGGGGACATCAACTTAGAGCTCTTTTAATTGTGAGCCTAGGTCGGGTCTCCAGATATGGGTCAAAACGTGGACCCGGGTGACCCTCGAATGTTTTTGAGCGATATTGGTATCAAATTAATGGTCTTAATGGGGACTTGAACATAGATGACTCCGAAAATTGGGAATCATGGCTTCAATATAGAGATCTCTTCGATGTAATGCTCAGCCTGGTTCCCTAAGTAAAGGGAACATGAAAAGGAAAAAGAAAGTCGAATGGAAAGAAATGAGAAAGGGAGAAGGGAGAGGAAACCAATATAGAATGGGAGAGGGGGGGGTGAGAGAGAGATTGGGAGAGGGGAAGGGAGAACGAATAGGAGGGTGAGAGAAAAGGAGGGGTTAGGGAGAGCGATAGGGAAAGGAAAGGGAAAAGGAAAAGAAAAGGAAACGGAGATGAAAGATAAAGAGAAAGGAAAAAGAAAAGTAGAGTAGGGAGAAGGACATGAAGAGGTAGAGGTATCACGGCCAAGCGAGTCGGATTTACTTTAGTTCTGGATCTCACAAATGGCTTCAACAATTTTCATGAAATTTAGTATACAAGGGATCTCGGGCGCAAACTTCTGAAAAGTTTAATTTTTCCACTAATTTTTTTTATTTTAACTTTTTATTTCGCTTGCGAGGACCTGCGAAAAAATGGCAGCCCGAGATAAACTCGGTCATCCAGGTACTGCTTATTATGCAGCCAGTGGTGGCGTTTGAGCAGAACTATTCAACTTTCTTAGCTACCACGCAAGTTGTCTCCCAATAAGATTTTTCTTTATATCTTCGGCGCTTTCAGCTCAACTCGCTTAACCTAGCTAGCTAGCTTAGTTTTCGAACCTGCTTGCAACAGAAAGTGGCCTATGTATGTAGTATATCTGCATTCCCCTTGCCTTGTTCTTGTTCTGGAGATTCGAGGTATAATTCACACAAATACCGACAATCAAAAAATAAAAAAGTGCATCGGGTGTCCACTTCCGTAGTTTAATTTGACTATCAAACAATCTTTCTTAATCAACGTGAAAGCATTTCTTTATAAAAAAAAAATGCTTATGATCAGCTCTTACGAAGCAATAAAAGAACAAACAAATATACATACATATATGCATACATCCATATGTACACACAATGTGTATGCAATTATCTTATTCCAAGTCACAACAAGTTGGCCAAACCACAAAAGCCGAGCAGCGTTCAAACGCTAATTACAGTTTGCGTATTTAAAGCAAACAAGCGATTGTAATAATATTTAGCTAATGCTTGACTACTGCATTTGCTTCCAAAATGAAAAAAAAGAAGCTTGCCAAAACAATCACAGCATGCCAATTTGCCCGCCATTCAACTGCCAATACATATTTCGATATCCGTCCTTCCAGCACGTTCGTACAAACATACATATGTACGTAACGCCCAATGTGTGGCAAAACAAATCAGATAACTCGTAAAGTGGGCTGGAGCATCAGGCGTCACAGAATATGTAGCAGCGCTGGCGCTGGCGCGAAATAAGAAATTAGAATGGTAGCAGCAAAGATGCTGCAATTGATAGGTAAACAAGCAAGAATAGTTGGATAACAAGAAGGCATTAGCATTAGAGGATGAGTTGTGTGTTGTGTGTTGAGTATTGAAGGCTTAACGGTAACGCTTGGCTGCTGTGCTTTCAAAGCAATTATTTGCCTATTTTTCAAAACAAATTTTCCCATTGTTTGTTTACTAAAATTTGAGCGCTTTTTTTTTTTTTGCTGAGTGAAAATAAAGTTGTAAAGACGTGCAAGAAAATTATAGGCTACTGCTGCTGCTGCCTTGTATACGTTACAGATCGGCGTGTGAGTTAAGGTGCGCAGTAGTGGATCACCTGCAGCGCCACCGGAACATTAGAAACGTCTAATTTTCATCAACATATTTGCTTAAGAAAGCATAAGGATGCATATCAAATTTTTTAACGAGCATTCAAAGTAAACAAAAAAGTTGCTCTACGACTTTAAGTAACGAGCACTTCCGGGTTGCTCACGCCTAGCTAAGTTGCCTGATGTAATTCAATAGCGTAGCGCCATTTCAACCGTTCCAAGTTTCATTTTCTTTTGTGTGAGGAAAAGTTTTTTTTGCCTTTTCAGCATTTTTGATTCTCTTATAGTTCATTAAACCCAAGAGAATGTATTATGTGCTACACTTTCTTTTATTTTGGAGGCACTTAAATTTTGTTGCGAAATTACTTATTTCTTTCTGGCCAAAGCAATTAAAAATGCGCCTCATTCTACAGTGACTGCAACTGAATCTTAATTTTAACCATCATCAACTATTAAGAAGTTACGTAATTTCTGAAATAATAACCTCCTGCTATGCTGGCAAACTTTTTATATTACCTCAATGACTTCACAAGCCGAATACACACATACACATGTGCATATATAGGAGCCCAGCAGGGCTTTCTCTTACATGTAATGGGTAAAATCATCGAGAAATCTTGATTCATCGCTTACACTTTCGAATACGGATTGCATTACTTTAACATAGGCATGTCATTGGCGGTATTGTCTTACAATATGGTAGACAGTAATGCATTATAAAGTCGCTACTAATATTGGGAAAAGTAAGCTGTTACAAGTAATAAGTTCTTTCACTGGTATAAGTAATTGCATATATCACACAATCCAGTATAATAATCTATAATTCATTATAATGAAAACTGGAAAAATAAACGAGAATGAGGGTAAATTTCTTTACAAAATTGCTATTTACAAAAATTTAAATCAATGTAGGCTTTACAAAATATATCGGCAGTGTTCCAAATCTTTTCGCTTACTTTATGCAATACCGGTAAGCGAAAAAATAATTTTAAAACTATGAGTGAGCCGAAAACAAATAGCAAGCAGAATAAATAAAGAATCAAAACATTCTTTGCAAAATGTTTTTTTTAAAATAACACACTATTTGAATAATAATTATTACACTATGTGTTTGCACAGCTATTTTCTTATTTAAAAAATTTTCAACGATGGAATAACGCGACTAACCACGACAATTTTATAATGAAAACTGGCAAAATAAACGAGAATGAGGGTAAATTGCTTTACAAAACTGCTATTTAGAAAAATTAAAATCAAAGCAAAGTGTTTGCAAAAAAATAACGGCAGTACTCCAAACCTTTTCGATTATTTTCTGCATTACCAGTAAGCGAAAAAATAATAATTTTAAAACTGTCGCATTACAAGTAATGAGCAAAGTAAGCGAAGGAGTGTTTCTTGGCTATTTGTAATGCGTTATTTCATTGAATACAATTTCAAGCCATTACCAAAATAGGGAAAAACCCTGCCGGGAGTGTGCGCTTACTTTCATGACCAATTTATAGCTATTAAGTCAACCATTTTGCCATAACAATAACTGCAACAACATAACAATAACTGCAACCGCATTTTTTGTTTGAAGCATCTTTCATTCAGTCAACAGCCATCAGCCACCGGTTAAGTGCCATCCAGCTGCCATTGAAAAAGACAAAAAGATTAGAAAGGCCAACGTTTGGGGAAGCCAAACGCAAAGACTAACTGGAAATCACATTCGCATTGCCTTATTGTGCTAATAATGTGTATGTATAAGCACCGTTTGTGCAATAACAAAATGTGCAGTAGAAGTGTAGCAGCAGCAATAACAAATACTATTAGGCAGTCAAACGATTGTGGCAGCGCTTCTCTTCGGTAGCATCAGCGACAAATGCGGCAGCAAATAAGAGTTAGTGGCTATAAAATATAACAATCAGCATGAATGATGTACACCATGCATGTATGTGTTTATACAGATATACGTACAGATATATGTACAAATGCTAGATACATATGTATGTACATTAGACCGTATCGCAAAAAAATAAAGTTCGCCGTACGCCCCCGCATATGATGTCTTTTTGGAAAACATTTACGGATAATTTTTTTTAATTATCGCTAAAATTTATATTTCTCATATCTTCGGTATTTATAGTCCGATCTCTAAGTTTAATACACCAATATATTTCGCTTGAAATGGTGGATTATACTATGGGATATTATGAACCCTATGTGCGCCATTGTGTCCACTACCACTCAGTACTTAATTTATATCACCCTAATGTACCTTTTTTATGTCTGCGTTTTAAATGTAGTCAAAAATGATTAATCTTTTGCAAAATAAGTATTTCGATCGCTTAAGCAGAACCCGAAATAAAACACGTTCAACATTCCGAGAAATATAGGGTTTTCGGTTCCTTTGGTCTTTTAGGTTAATTTTACAGAAAAATTTTTTGAGGAGACCCCTAGTAAAATTGTATGCCAAATAACACTGGTCGACAAATTTTTGTTACAGAAATAAAATTCTAATTTTCTAAAGGATTTTGGTGCGCTGAATCCTAATCTGAAGTCAGATTTTCTGTAATACGTACAGTTTTTTAGATATTCATGCCCAAAGAGGCGAAAAACACGTTTTTTGGCTATATTCACTCCTCAATATCTTTTAAATTACTTATTTATTTTAAAAATTTATTAAAGCTATTGAAAACGCTGACATTTCTTTTGAAGAAACCGTTTTAATATTTCAGATATCTTTCTTGTAGCTTGCAATATTGCATATTAAGCTTCATTAGTTTTGCAATATTTTCTCCATACAAAAATAATTAAAAATTTTGAAGCACGCTTTTAGGCAGTTTATTATATTAA
Organism: Urophora cardui; assembly: GCA_960531455.1. Classification (NCBI taxonomy): domain Eukaryota; kingdom Metazoa; phylum Arthropoda; class Insecta; order Diptera; family Tephritidae; genus Urophora; species Urophora cardui. Next base: position 5,253,572 of record OY482672.1, on the reverse strand, counting down.
GGACGTATGTAAGTGGCTTCGTAAAAAAAATGTTTCTGCTGAGCAACTTCAAAATTTGATTGCGCCTATAACATGCTACAAATGCTGCCGTTGTCTTCGACGACAAATACCTTATTGTGCAAAAACATATATTATACTATATACCTAAATTAGATATCCGAAAAATTAAGACGTTGTCTTCAAGAGAAATGGCCGAGCTTTCAATAGCTTTAATCAATTTTTAAAATAAGTAAGTAATTTAAAAGTTATTGAGGAGTGAATATAGGCAAAAAACGTGTTTTTCGCCTCTTTGGGCATGAATATCTAAAAAACTGTACGTATTACAGAAAATCTGACTTCACATTCGGATTCAGCGCACCGAAATCCTTTAGAAAAGTAGAATTTTATTTCTGTAACAAAAATTTGTTGAAATTTTGTCGACCAGTGTAATTTTCTAGAATATTTTAACCCTCTACCGACCTTAAAAATACTATTTTTCCGGATTTTCTAAAAAAGGAGGTCAAAATAAACCTTTATTGGCGGTGCTAGATGGTTAAAATGTTCTAGAAAATTATTCGCCATAAAATTTTAGTGGGGATCTCCTCAGAAGAAATCTTTGTAAAATGTACCGAAAAGACCAAAGGAAGCGAAAAACATATATTCCTCGGAATGTTGAACGCGTTTTATTTCGGGTTCTACTGAAGCGATCGAAATACTTCTATTGCAAAAGCTTAATGATTTTAGACTACGTTTAACATGCAGGCATAAAAAATTGCATTAGGGTGGTATAACTAAGTACTGGGTGGTAGTGACCCCAATGGCGCACATTGCGTTAATAATATCCCATAGTATAAGCCGTCTTTTCAAGCCAAAGACATTGGTGTATTAAACTTAGAGATCGGATTATAAATACCGAAGATATGAGAAAAATTAATTTTAGCGGCATCTAGCGGCGTCAAAAAAAAAAATAAAAAAAAACTTTCCGGAAATGTTTTCCAAAAAGACATCATATGCGGGGGCGTACGGCGAACTTTATTTTTGCGTCCCTATAAGACGATACGGTCTAATGTATGTATATACATTAGGGCGGGTCAATTTATTTTGCAACTTTGTTTCGGCCACAGCTGCATTCTCTGGTCAATTCTGAACAAAAAAGTCCAAAGTAACCTAGTTCTAAAATGAAGTTTGACCCTCCGCAAATTTGATTTTAGATAGTCATCCCTAAAAAAATTTTTTATATTTGTTAAAAAAATGTAGTTGAAGATATTTAAATTAAATTTTGAGGTTTACTTGAGTTGAGCCCATCCGTCGGCCGACACATCATAGCAAAATTTAATCAATTTGGTTGTTTTTTAGGGAAATACATTCATTTTCCTAACCCCTTTTTTAGAACTTCTCCCAATTATTTTATGTTACAACACGTATATCTTAAAAATCTGAAATATCTAAGTGAAACGCCGAAACACGTCAACTTAATTTTTGCCTGTAGAACGCAATGACGTGTTCGGAATATCCGTATTAAATTTTGATTTCGAGATATTTAGGAAAGAAGTTTCAGATTTCTGAAAGTGAATTTTTCGTCGTTTGTAAACCTTCCCCAGGCTTTGCACTTTTTTCCGCGAAAAGACTTTAATAGCCGTCTACTTAATTGGGATATTATAAATTCAATGCCACCTCCAGTTTTCCCAAATTGGATACGGTTTTCGAGATAACGGTAGATTATTAAAATTTACCATACCCCATTTATCCCTGGTAATAACTCAGTCAGTTTTCGAGCTAATATATCAAAACTTTGCACGTGACTGTATCCTACTATTACCTTAACTATTACTAAAAATAATCGAAATCGGGTCACTATGACACATAGTCCCCGTACAACTGATTATTCAGATATATGATTTTGATATTTTATTTGTTCCTAACTCCGAAAGTAGTCATTCCGCGGAGAAAGTAACATAATCACTTTCATTCAAAATTAATACGTAAATAATTTCTTCATATACGATTTCGACGTATCTGCAACAATTAATGCACTTTTGTGCAATCAATGTCGAAATTTCACAATAAACATTTTCTTGAAGCTCGTTACCACATGTATCATATTAAATGAATTATATGATCTTTATATCATCTTATAGAGAATTGAAAGAAGTATTATGCAGTTTTAAAATCGTGAAAATACATGCACTTATAAGGATTTTATACATATTTTATATTTATACGTGCTATCGGGCTTCAAAAAATGTTTCCACATACGATTATGTAGTGGCAGAGTTATTGATTTTCCTCTATTCTCACACAATTTCTGGGAGATCAGGCTTAAATAATTGCATCCGTAAATAATATTGACATCTATAGTAGGCTCCACAAACATAATTTACTTTCATATTTTGTGTATACGAGCACTCAAAAAAAAAATTACTCAGATTATGGAAAAGTGGGAATGATTCGGCGCTAAAGACAATTTTCATTATTTTGATGTACAATTTTCTTCAAATCAAGGAATAACAACCACGTTTTAAAGAAAATTGTACATCAAAACAATGAAAATTGTCTTTAGCGCCGAATCATTCCCACTTTTCCATAATCTGAGTAATTTTTTTTTGAGTGCTCGTATACACAAAATATGAAAGTAAATTATGTTTGTGGAGCCTACTATAGATGTCAATATTATTTACGGATGCAATTATTTAAGCCTGATCTCCCAGAAATTGTGTGAGAATAGAGGAAAATCAATAACTCTGCCACTACATAATCGTATGTGGAAACATTTTTTGAAGCCCGATAGCACGTATAAATATAAAATATGTATAAAATCCTTATAAGTGCATGTATTTTCACGATTTTAAAACTGCATAATACTTCTTTCAATTCTCTATAAGATGATATAAAGATCATATAATTCATTTAATATGATACATGTGGTAACGAGCTTCAAGAAAATGTTTATTGTGAAATTTCGACTTTGATTGCACAAAAGTACATTAATTGTTGCAGATACGTCGAAATCGTATATGAAGAAATTATTTACGTATTAATTTTGAATGAAAGTGATTATGTTACTTTCTCCGCGGAATGACTACTTTCGGAGTTAGGAACAAATAAAATATCAAAATCATATATCTGAATAATCAGTTGTACGGGGACTATGTGTCATAGTGACCCGATTTCGATTATTTTTAGAAATAGTTAAGGTAATAGTAGGATACAGTCACGTGCAAAGTTTTGATATATTAGCTCGAAAACTGACTGAGTTATTACCAGGGATAAATGGGGTATGGTAAATTTTAATAATCTACCGTTATCTCGAAAACCGTATCCAATTGGGAAAACTGGAGGTGGCATTGAATTTATAATATCCCAATTAAGTAGACGGCTATTAAAGTCTTTTCGCGGAAAAAAGTGCAAAGCCTGGGGAAGGTTTACAAACGACGAAAAATTCACTTTCAGAAATCTGAAACTTCTTTCCTAAATATCTCGAAATCAAAATTTAATACGGATATTCCGAACACGTCATTGCGTTCTACAGGCAAAAATTAAGTTGACGTGTTTCGGCGTTTCACTTAGATATTTCAGATTTTTAAGACATACGTGTTGTAACATAAAATAATTGGGAGAAGTTCTAAAAAAGGGGTTAGGAAAATGAATGTATTTCCCTAAAAAACAACCAAATTGATTAAATTTTGCGATGATGTGTCGGCCGACGGATGGGTTCAACTCAAGTAAGCCTCAAAATTTAATTTATGTATCTTCAACTAAATTTTTTTAACAAATATAAAAAAAAATTCTAGAGATGACTATCTAAAATCAAAAATGCGGAGGGTCAAACTTCATTTTAGAACTATGCTCCTTTGGACTTTTTTGTTCAGAATTGACCAGAGAATGCAGCTGTGGCCGAAACAAAGTAGGTTTTTTCCCGCCAGTACAAATTGACCCGCCCTAATATACATATATCTAGTTTGATTTCAGGCTTCTATGCTCTTTTTTCCGCAATCGTCTATTGCCGAACCCTCTATAAAATCTATCGATAATTTTGTTTGCTTGGCTGACTGGGCATACTTTTGTGTTAATATTTTTCAATAAATTTATATTTAATGACATCAATATTTCTGCAATTCAATATTTATTGACATCACTATTTCTGTAATTCAATATTTATGATCTTCGTTGAGATTTTGCATACTAGCAGGATATTACAAAAACTCAATTCCTATCTTCTTCAATATTCTTGTACATCAATATTTATGAATTAAATTTATTTATAATACAATGGCGCTATTATAACTCTGACGAGTTTTATAGCCGAGCTCCTCTCCCAATTCGAGGTGTGCTCCTTTTGTTTTTTTCTACTTCCTTCACTCATTTAAAAATTTAAATTCTCAACTGTATGTACTTTAATATTTATACACTTATTGGCATCAATCTGTACTTCAGTTAGTCCAAATTGATAAAATATTAAAAAAAATTGTTTTACTTCAGTATTTATTGACATCAATATTTATATATTTGGTTGTTAATTTATTTCAATTTTGTTTGAGTCCTACATTTTTTTCAATGTTTCCATATTTATTGACATCAATATATTTGTACTTCAATATTAATTGGCATCATTATATCTAGTTGAATATTTATTGACATTAACATTTCATTACGCACCTAAGTTTTCTGCCCGTTCATTATGCCGGAATCGCAATTTTTCGTTAGGTCGGTCGCGCGTTGATCGTACCTCAAAGCCGCTTCACACTGACATTCGATATTAGATGTTGAATTGGAAACGTGTTCACTGCCACTAATATATTTTGTTGAATTTTTCCATAAATTCCATAATTTTTCATCGAAAGAAAACAATTTGAATTTATATAATGTCAAACGGCCGACTTAGTAGAGAAATGTTCAACGATATCACAAAAATTTTACGATCAAACGCTTGAGGTCACAATGCGATTTGCTCCATATATTTCCATACATTTCTACTCACATGTCAGAAGCGCGACCGACCGAATGCCAAATTGCAATTCCGGCATTATAATTCAATATTTTCTTGATGTATTGTGGAACGATCCTCCGTCATCCCTTGTCAAGTTTGGTTTGGAGACAAACCGGTTTCGGCTAATATGCGCCATCTTCAGTGTCTTTTCGAGAACGAGAACGAAAAAAGACACTGAAGATGGCGCATATTAGCCGAAACCGGTTTGTCTCCAAACCAAACTTGACAAGGGATGACGGAGGATCGTTCCACAATACATCATATTCCTACCCTGTCGGAAAAACAAGCAACCAAAAAGTATTCAATATTTTCTTCTTCCAACGGCAAGTGAAAGGTCAATAGTTAACACATTTGTGTAGAATTCTTTCTTTAAGTTGAATGAAATGACAAACCCGTTTTACGCACTTAAATGAGCCACTTCGCACACATGCATAAAAATTAGAAGCAACAATAACAAAAATATTAATTACAAATTTTGCTACTAAGTAATAACAGTTGCTGCAAAACAAATTACACACACGCGTGCTTCTTATATATTTGTGCGCGACACACTGACTTCTAGCATGGCCATCATCAATCAACAACAAAAACAATAATGCACGCATAATATTAACTGACCAACACAACACTCATTGGCTCTCATGGCTCACCAAAATGCATCGCATCAAAGGTATCGCCTCTTCTCTCTTGCCCCATCACTCATTGGCTTTGCGCTTGTGTGCGCGCATAAAGATCACGGTCATTGCTACCAGATGACCAAATGAACTCTTACACCGTTCGGCTTGACTTTTAGCATACTTCTTTCGAATCCAGGCACACACACACACGCACACACATATACGCGCAAATAAAAAAAGTTGCTTTCTTCTAATGCAAAAATGCAGTTATGGTTATTCGTATAGAATTCCAACTGGCTGCCCGTTTTACTGCTTTTGTGTTGCGCGCATTCATATGCGTAGATTTGTATATTAGACTGTGTCATAAGCAAGAAAGAAAAAAACATATTCTTGCAGAAGCTTGTATGTATCTCGTTTGACGTTAAAATTCAGGAAACAATTTTAATTAGGAATTTTATGTGCTCATGGAATTTATCGTTTGCTAAATTTGCCAATTAAATTTGTTGCTCGAGCAGCAGACACAATTGGTCATCAAAATATATACCCGTACATATGTATGTGTGCATGTGTGCATGTACTTATCGTTGTACTTACATTATACTCAAACGCGCTCAGCCAGCACGTTTTGTTCACAAAAGTGGTATTACGAGCATATAAAAATTTTCAGCTTATTAGGATTCGGATTAATGGAAGCATTAGGAAGCTGGTTTTCTGGCTTTTATTTTATTTGTTTGCGTTTTTTCCTTACCTGAAATGAAAGGAGGAGAAAAAGGAACATAAAATTAGAAATAAAAATATTAAAATGTATGTAGATAATACATTGATATTATTTAAGATTTAAAAAAAATGTTACCGGCGAGGGTGGTGAACTTAAAAAAAACTACCGTCTACTATATGTATAAAAAAGAAATATTCAAAATAGAATCAGCAAAATGGACTTAAAAGAAGCAACATATCTAGTATGTATGTATGTGCCGTCGCACACTGGTCTCATTTGTATGGAGAGTGGGACAAAACTCAATTTCTTGGAAACGGATGGACCTACCGAAACCAAATTTGGCACATTGGTGTCCCACTATGCGACTCATCTTTCAGAAAAATTAAAAGCATATATGCTGTAATCCACGCCCACCACTAACGCTAGTTTACAGCCAAAAAAAAAAACAAGAAAACCAGGAATGGGGGAGGATAGGAATTGACCTGCTGAACTTGGAACAATTTTTTTTTAATTTTTTGTATAGTTAGGTTTTTGAGATAACGGTAATTTTGTGTTTTTTTGTTATCACTTCATTCAAAAATTATTTTCTCTGGAATTACAAATGCGATAAACGCAAGCAGTATCTAGTTCGAAAGGCAATTAAAATACGCTTCAAACGACATACAACTTGTAGTGGATTTTGTGGATTTTTTGCGATTTTTGAAAAAATTTTGATTTTCAAATTAAGTTTTTATAAAAAGTTGTAAAAATCAGAAAAGTTTTATTACTTTTAAAATTTGCCAGTTTAATTCCAAAGACTTTAAGCGTAATATCAGAGAGATCCGATAAATATTTTATTTTTGGCGATTTTTTTCTTGTGAAACAAAAAGGATATTTTGGACGAAAAACTTGGTTAGGTGACGTAACTATGTGAAAACGATTTCATAGGTCAAAAGGACATTAGAAGAAAATATAGAGATTCCAAAGACTAAACTAATGACATTTCGATTTTAAAAATCCGATGTCAAATAACAAAGTTACAATAAAAAAAATTATTCCGCGATATTTCGCGGGATCAAAAAAAAAATTGTATGGAGAGTGGAGAAAAACTCAATTACTCAGATTTTATCGAAAATAAAGTTTTATCGAAAACAGTCGATGTAAATATGTACAAAAATCGTAAAAGGGCAACAATATTTTGTATAGACTAGTTACATTTAATATGATATTTTAAGAAAAAGGGAACAATATATAAACAGGCTTCTTAAGAGAAGACTTGAAAGAACTCAAATCTGCTTATAAGACCTGGTCCAGAGTGGTCCTTAATTGTTAAAAGTTTAAATGAAAACGCTAATGCTTGAAAATTACGCTCATAGAAAGCCAAGATTTCTTCATCTTGTATTTTGCTAAAAATAAATTGTTTTCATTGTTTTCTTTCGCTAAATCATGAAACATACATTTTTCTTGCGTTTCCATAGTTATCCGCATTTTTTTAGCACTCAAACTTGAAATATCGCAAAAATCATAATACACTTATTTAAACAAACTTTTTCCAGAAAATTTTTTTTTCAAATGTGTTGACTTTAAATGACCCAAAGTAACATTTAATGGTGGCTATTGCGTATAGGAGGTTTTCCATAAAATTCAATATATTTCCCACGGAAATGCATGACAGAAGTTTCTTTTTCAAGCACCAACGTTTTTGACTTTTGTGTATGGGGGCTGACCAGTGGGCGTCGCCACCGTTTGGGTGTATTACTAGTTATATCTTCTTTAATAGCCATTTTAAGAATCAATGGCAATACACCCAAGATACCCGCCAATCAAAGCGACAAGTTAGTGTGTTCGGCAATAACATTCTTAGGCTTATACCCCATGAGTTCTTTTAAGGTGTAAATTCCTTTTGTCTTTTTATCTACCATATGCAATGCATCGATTTGGTATTTGTTATTTATATAGAAGTAGAATGGCCTGAGTAAACTTAGAAATGTATTGTGAAATGAATGAGTGAAGTACACCAATAAATTCGATGTGCCTTTTTAAAGACTGCAGGCACATTTACTTTTCTTTGCCATCAATTTATTTGTTTAACAAAATGTAAGCAGTTGAAGAAGGTTGCTTGTTTGCATTATTTGGCTTATATTTGCTTTGTGCCCTACGTGAGTAAATGCCTTATTGTTTATAATAGAAAATAAATTATATAAGCGAATGCATTTGCTTTCCATTTTTGTGCTTATGTGATTGATTCGATGAATTTCAAAATAAACTATAAGTTATACCTACAGAGCGAAAAACAAAAATGGAGGATTATGTCTGTATATTTCGTTCAGATAGAAAATTAGGCCAATATTATTGATGCCAATTTTTCAGTTTGGTATTTACTATAGAAAATTATATAGATATACATATCCATTCAATATCTAATTAAAAGAAACAATAATTTTAGTGGAAGAGCTTTTTATTAATTTTACACAAAAATAGCATTTCAAGAATTTCCTTTATTTTTTTTTATTCCTGCGACTTCAGCTGAGTCATTTAAGATTTGCTAATTTCTTTTTAAAACCCCAACAGCAAATTTTGTATGCCTGGAAGTATTCACTTCTTAACAAACGTTCATCATTTATCTAAATAGCAACCACAACAACAATTATTCAAATTAGCGCTGAAACATAAACGAGAAAGAAATACATATGCATGTATATGTATGTATACACATTCGTTATCCATATATTTACTGCGTTCAAACGTGATTTGCAAATGCAATTTAAATATTTGTGTCATTGCTGATTTGCTTCTGGCAGATTTTTACTGTTGCGACAAGCATGTAAAAATTCGCTGATTTAAATGTTCATATTGCAGCTTGAAGGAATCCAGTTAAGAAAAAGGAAAAAACATCGTTAATTGACAAGCAATGTAGTTGTTAGAGTTAGTGCTTTGCGTTTGTAGTTAAAAATAGAAGCCAGTTGAGGTAAGCAGGGCTGTTAAGAAAAAGTGGAACAAATGTTTGTTGCTCATTTAGCCTACATTTCTTCCTGGAAAATTCTTCCTTTATTTAATAGAAATCTACATTTATCTCTGCTTTGCTTAGCTGCATATGCTTCTTTGATAAGCAACAACGAACAAAAAAAAACAAAAACAAGGAAAGAAAGAAAATAAACGAAAGAAAAGAAACCAAATAATGAAAAGAAAGAAAAGAAAAGAATTTCGTAAAATTTCATTTAATCAAACTTGCATTGATAGACACTTACACAGATAGATAAATTTGTAGATGTTTCACATTGCCTATTGTATTATTTTACGATTTGAATATGATTTAACTCTTCTCATCTTAACAGGCTTCTGTTTAAATGCATTTCCTTCATCATAAGCCGATAATAATTACATTTTTTAATATGTATAGAGACAAAATTAATGCGCTTAACAAGTTTGTGTCTTAAGTCTTTCTTTTTACACTTCCAGCTATCAACAGTGGCTTCATTAGAAAGATAACTTAACGAAATGTGCAGTTAATTTTAAGTAGCGCGTATATTATATAACCATTTTATGCTTTTAATGGCTTCCTTTTTATGACCTACATAATTCGTTAAATTAAATTTACAAATAAAGCAGCTGATGAGAGTGGAATGATACCAGCTTGAGCTCAAGGACCTGCTCCACATTTGAACACGCGCAAATCCTGTAATTTATTCCATTAATTCTCTCAATAAAGCACGCTTTCGACTACTTTTTAAGAGAGTGAATAAAATTGCACTTTGCAGATCTCTCTGGAGTAGAGTAAGGTACGGCAAAATTATGAGAGAGTTTGTGTTGGTGAGGGCGGACCGATTTGCGTAACATTGCTTAAAATGTGTGTGATGCTTCGCATTTGCCCGTGCGGTACACTTGCCGGTGCCTGCTATAGAGTTAAAATGTTACAGAAAAAGCTTTCGCATATTGCGTTACTGTAAACCTTTTCGGGATCCCGAAACAATACGTTGCACATCATAACGCACCACTATCACCGTATCTCGTATGCATCTCCCTCACCATTTGCACTCATAATAAATATTTATTAGCATCGATATTAAATTATGCGTGCTTGTGCTTTTATTGTTGTTGTTGTTGCATGCCACACCGAGTGTGTTTGCTTTATATTTCGTTTCGTATGTCCCGCGGCTAAATGTCATAAATTTTGACACCGTATACTGGCACGTTTCATTAGTTGCCTTCATTTGCAAGCGAATATATATAAAGTTTAGTTTGTGTTGTTGTTGTTGTTGCTGCTGTGTGTTTTGGCATTTTGCTGTCGATTTGTTGAGTGCAATTTACACTTGTCGATTGCCTGCGGTGGTGTCGCGACACGCAATCAGCCAGCCCAGCCCAGCCCGACGAGGCACAGCCCGCATACAAATGTACGGTACATTGCGTGGCCATACGCTTGGTGGTACGTGTTGCACGTGCGCTGTGCTGGCTGGCGTTGATATGCAGCACGATTGTGAGCGCTGTCGTCAGTGTAGTTGTTTTATTGGCGGCAATGCCGGCTACACTTGTACAAACATACATATGAGCATGTGTAAGAGCGAAGGGCAATATTTCTTTGGTTGGAGTGCTTTGTTGTTTTTGCTTTTTGCTTGTTCTTTGTTTATTCTTTTCACTTTTACAAAACGTTTTCCATTGCACACACCCATAGTAAAGTACAGTGGCAAAATGCTTGAAACAGTTATCGCATGTGGCAAGCATTTAAATTCCGACAAATTTCCATTTACTTTCGCAGTGTTTGTCTGTGTTTTGGCGCGCTTCTGAGCATCGCCCTATGCTTGGTTAACAATGTACATATGTATGTATATGGCCTCATATGTAAGTACTTGCAAATGCGCTAAAATATCTTCAAATAACAGCAATACCTTGCTGACGATTAAGCGCCTGCAACATTAATCGCATGCCAACCAACAACGAACACGTACGTATGTATGTACGCCGTTGCAACACGGCGACAGAACCAAACAAATGCTGAACGTGAGGCAAACAAAGCGTTTTCTACTTTGGTGCATTAGCAGTTTTATTGTATATATATTTTTTTGGCTACTTAATTGTTGTTGTTGCTGATTTTTGTTGTTGCTGTTTTTTGTTGTTCTTCACATTTCACTTGACAACATTGTGTGCCTTTGCTTTTGTTGCAGCAAATTTCTCCCCAGTTGCACATGTCTCTTGTGGCGAACGCATATTTTGTTGAAATTGCTGTAATTAATGTTATGTTGTTGTTGCTGTTGCAAAGCAACGGTAAATTCTGCGCGCTACAGCGATTAGCTAGCTGTCCGCAATATTTAGCTGCTCAGCGCTGTCAGATGCATACACACACACACACTCACATATCGATTCACGCATGTTCAAACACCAAAGTGGTTGTGTGGCAAGTGACTTGTGGCGTGTGGCCGTTGTGGCGACCCTCAGCCTCAATCGCGTAAGCCCCGTTCAGTGACATGTGCACTGGTGGCACACAAAAAATAAGCAAGCAACGTAAAAAAGCGCAACTTAGAAAATAAAAAAAGCAAAGCTTAGCTTGGAATGCGGGTTCATTTTTGAAATGAGTGGGGTATGTATGTATGTGTGTAACAAGTCGCAAGCGTCATGCTAATGAAGCTCAGTTGGATTTGTTTGTTTTTATTTATTTTTTTTTTTGGGTTTGTTTTATAACCAGTAGTGCTTTTCTTTCCTTTTCAGTCTTTTTTCAGTTTCAGTCAGCGAGAACTGTTCAACCTGTTCTCGGCGTGCATTTCGACCCCCATATCTTTTATCGACTTTCTGTAGATCATTTATCTTCTGTTTGGACAAAGAAGGTTCCAGATATAAAGAAAATTAAATCACCTGTCTTACGGTTTAATTTAAACTTTATTTTGAGCTTCAAATCTTTGGGTCATTTCTTCTCTTCTTCTCGATGGGCGCTTAACTCTCTAAACTACTTTACCCGAGGCCAAGTTATTCTCCACCTGACCTCTCCAACGCTGTGGAGGCCTTTTGCCTCGTCTTCCTCTTCTTCCTCCTCCTCCTCCTCCTCCTCCTCGTCTTCTTCTTCCTATTTTTCTTCTTCTTCTTCTTCTTCTTCTTCTTCTTCTTCTTCTCCTTCTTCTTCTATTTCTTCATATTCCTCTTCTTCTTCTTCTACTGGCTGCTCCATCGCTTAGACTTGTGTTATCAAAACCCCTTCCTACCCACATTACCCTTTAAATATCAAGTGTCATACGTACTCATAATTCATTTCAGCAAATTTTTTCTACACCATTTCCTCTGATAAGCTGCTTTCGCTCGCTTTCTTTTATCTCACCACTAGCCCTGTTATTTTAGTTGTGTTGCGTTATTAGCAAAATTCGAAATTTTTATTTCTGCGGGTCATGTGCGTCATCCTCAATTTGCATTTTTTGCATTTGCAACCTTTCAACACTGCAAAAGAGCAACAAGAAATTGCATTCAATGCAAAGTAATGCACTAGTAACCGTGCCAAATAGCAGTGGTGGTGATATCACTGCAACAACAACAACAAAGAGCGCCCCAGCAAACGCACACGAATTTGTTAATGTCCTCCCGCCCGTTTGTCTCAAGTGCTTGAAACGATTTGATGTTTATGTATGTATATTGTGTGTTGTATTGTTTGCATTTTGTGCTTTTGGAAATTTCTAATATTCTAACGTTTTTGTGTGCTTTGTGTGGACGACACTGTCAGCTCATGTTGCATTCTGCGCCATTGACAGTAACATAAAAAAGGCGTATTGGCAATTTTGACCTGCCGATTTTATTTGACTTGTTTTTGTTGTTTCTTTTTCATTTAACCATGTTGACAGTTTGACATGCCGCATGCCACATGCAGTACAATTATCATCGTTGCGGTGCATTCATACCTACTGCTTGTACAAATGTAATGAAGCGGAATTACACGGAAGAGTTGGCATTCTATGGACAATTGCTTTGAAGTTGCTGCAATCTTTGCATATTTGGCATATTTCATAGTAGCAGTAAGAGGAATATTCACTCATTTTGTAATATATATATATATGTAATATATTGGAGGTAATGCTTCTACGGCTAGCAACCTTCGATAACATATTAAGCTTTTTCGGCTCAAACTCCTCAAAAAAGTGTTCAAAAAAATTCTTTAGTGAGAGATAAAAGTCAATAATATATTCTTCATGTCATTTTTTTTGTATGCGTCTAATTTCATACCTAGAATCGATATCAAATATGTACATCACTTTTTTCACACAAAAATTGTCAGTAGAGCAGCCTAAATCTGGCATATGTGGATCAAAAAAGAAACAAACCAAACAATGAAGTGCTTGTCAAGTGCCTTGTTCACACCTGTATCACCCAATCGTTGGAAAATCGTAAGAAAAACAATTTATCGCCATGCAGTTGATGTGACGGCTACTGACATATTTCATTCATTCATTCATACATTTATTTTAAATGGCCTTAATGACGTTTATTTACCAAAGAAATGTCACACTAAAGACAATTTTCATTAATTTTTTTTTCAATTGTACCTCTATTAAATCGTTGCAGTGAGTTTTTTTCTGCTGAATAATTCTACCATCAGCAGAAGAAGAATTACGCACGAGTACATGCGTTCATTCATACTTTTTTCGTCACAGAAATTCCAACGTTTTTTCATACTCGTGTGTCACAGTTCTGTGTCACACGTTGATCTTGATAAAAGTTCTTAATATACATATTTTGATGTGTTTTGTTGTCGCGTTTCGTTGTTCTTTTGTTGTTGTTGATATTATTATTGTGACCCGCCACAAACTGTAATTATTCACTAATCATTTCTTTTGTGCTCTTTTGCGTTTTTGATGTTGACAATTTGTATTTTTTTTTTTGCTGTCATCTGTCCATTTTAACAGCGATCGTGTATGATAAGTTGTTGGACTAATTGTGTGAAAGTTGTGTGTGTTTTAAACGTGTTTTTTGTTTGTGTTTTTTATTTTTATTTCTTTTTGTTTTTCATTTTTATTTTTTTTTCGCTTTTTGGGTACATACTTATGTATGCACTTACCCAACAAACACTGGGGTTAGATATCGATTTGAGAATGACTCCAAGACTATCCCCTTCCTCTAACATTGGAGGACGATTCGAGAAACTGACGAGAATCATACGCTAAAACAAAACAAAATGGGATTCTAATGATAATTTACATTTATTTCATAGAAATTGAGATTGGGCTCTTTCCCTAAATAGTTTCCAATCGAATTCTAGTGTAGTTATCTACCTTTGCTTTCGATTAGAGAATAGTTAGAGAATTACACTAGTTATTTGATGTAGTCTCCACAAATTCTCTAGCGTTAAAGATTATGTTTTCTGGCTATGTGTATACATCAACTAAATACTTAGTGTTTTGATTTAAGAACAAATATAAATGAGTCCCGAAACGCAAACTTATGGTGTCCGTTGACCGTTCGGGGTTGCTGAGACACATATACAAAAAAAAATAAGCAGTTATTTTGCTTTGGAAATATCGCTTAGGATTGTGTTATAATGTTATAACTAATTAATTTAGAAGTCCATGCTTGGAACTATGAAACAGCATAGTAAATAATGATGAATAAAGGCAGTGGCTTTGAATATAGATGAAGGATTAATAATAATAACTAGTATCGCCGGTGGTCGAAATTCGACCATGCAATTTATTTTTTCAACTTTGTATTGGTACAAAAAGTTATTCCTTTTCGCGGAGATAAGCAACACTTTCCAAATTCCAGCTGTACCGCAACACTGATTTGCCCTTTTGATTACGGTCCGACGCAAAATCATGGTCAAAATCAAGGCAGATCTAGGAAGGTAGGCCCGGTGGTGAGCGCTTTTAAATTAAAGCGACTCTTCAACTGTGTTTACGATATTTGTAAACACGTTTACGATATCTATTTATCTTAACTAAAAATTTTATTTATTAATTATAAAGAAATTAAATAATTTATAGAAAAAATTATATGCCTATGCACTGCTCCTGACTCATACGAACACATCCATATCAATTTTATGTGGATATGAGTATGTTAAATGTGCTAAACAGCCTGGCAATTGTTTGTATGGGAAAAATGTTAGCCTATTAATATATAGATGATAATACAATAGTGCTTTTATAACTCTGACGAGTTTTATGGCCGAGCTTCTCTCCCAATTCGAGGTGTGCTCCTTTTTGTTTTTCCTACTAATTGGGTGGACCTACAGTTTTATGCCGGCTCTGAACGATGAATGCATTTTTTTGTGAGAAGCTTTTTCATGACAGAAATACACTCGGAGGGTATGCCACCCACTGCCGAGAGGTGACCGCTGTTTCTAAAAAAAACCCAATAATTGAGTTTTAATTAATTAGAAAAATGTTTTTGGTGTTTGTCCGGACTAGGGTTTGAACTCGAGACCTCTGGCAAAGCGGGCGAGCACTCTACCCACTGCATGAAGGGTTACATGTAATTTTAAATAAGTTGGTAAACGATAACTTCTGTTTATTACTTACACGTGTTGCAAATTTTTTCTTGCACAAACTTACCTGACATAAGAGAAAATAGAGAGATGTGTTTTATAAGGATTACTTTGCTTAAAATGTATCAATGTTTTAAAAGAAAATTGTATACCAAAATTATTATTTCAGTAAAATTTAATACAAACTGCAGCTACTTAAGACCGCATCATGACGATTATCTCCAAAAATTGTTCTTTTTTATTGTTTTCTCATTACAACAATCACTAATGTAAAATTTCCTTCTCTTTTATTTATCTTCTCATTGCAGGTAAGCACTAAAACTTAAATTAATTAATCCCACTAATAACATGCTAATGAAATGCAGCCGATTGCGAATTTCGGCAAAACAAAAAAAAAGGTATGTACAAATTTAAATTAAAAGCGCTACAAATAAAAAAAGAATTAGAAAGAAAATGCGCCGATTAAAACAAGAAAGCGTACGCGTGACTTTGATGTGAATTTAATTGAAGTGAAATGGGCCACACAGTCTGTGATATATTTCAAGGGCTACTAAAAAGAGTTTCACTTTCAGCAAAATGAAAAAAGAAAAAACAAAAAAAATGTTAAACAAAAAGAAATTAAAAGCAAAGTACGGAATACATCAACCAAATTTACGAAAGTGAAACCAACTTCCTTAAATAGTGATTTTGTTACTATAATAGCTGGTCTTGGATAAATTTACTCTACGCTACAATCAACTTAAATTAACTTAATGCACTCACGACTTTTTAGATGAAAGAGATGCTCGCTCGCATGTGTATGTACATATGTAAGTATATATGTATATATTTAAGTGCACACGTGTTTTTTTCGTACTAAATCACAGAAAGTTATAGCTTTACAGTAAACGTTAGCATTTCTTTCTTATGGCGTAAGTTGTGTCAATGGTCAGTGGCAGTGCAATTTGAATTAAGTTGGGAATTTGCAATTTCACCGAGAGTTTTTGCATGTACGTACGTTAGACCGTATCGAAAAAAAAGAAATCATCTTCCGTTTTGACTTTCCAACTAAAATAAAAGTCAGCTTCGAAGTCTAATAGCTAAGACTTCTCTTAACATTTCAATTCTATTCTTTTGCGCGCCACATTTTTCTTCATACTCACATTTCTTTTCTCTAATTGCGGTAGCCAAGGTTGGCTGGGCTGTCTGTCAAGTGCTCAAGACATGCTCATTACATTTAACGCCCATTCACATGTAATTTAATTTCACTAATATGTAAAATATATAACTCTTTCGCCGCTTATTTGAAAGCGTTTAACACGCCGATGACCCAATGCCTGCTTAGCTTTATTGTTAGTTTTTTTGGGCTAAAGTAAATTTGCTTTCATTGCTGTTGAAACGAAACTGAGTAAGTACCATCGCGCGTTGAAGTGCTTTGACTTTCGTTTTTTTTTGCTCTTAGTATCGGATTTTACTTTAGTTCATATTTCAACTAGTCTGCCACAGCTGGCCCTATTCTGTCAAACAGCTTAATTTGTTGTTTGTTCTTTTCGGCATTTTTCGAAGTGAGAAAATATTACAAAAAACTGCTGAACTGGCAATATTTTCTGTTGAGCCAAAAAAACAAAAAAAGCTGTAGAATTGACGTTCAGTGCAAATTTAAAGAAAGCAAGAAGCGTTTATTTGTTTATTTAGCAACGCTTTTTTGCGCATGTTTTTTGTTTTCGGTTCGGTATTGTAATTATAAGTAAATTACTTTGTGACCTCTTTAAATTGTACTTGCACTGAAGCGTATGCTTGTAAAATGCACATACACACTGACTTGCCCTCATTGGCGCCAGAAAGCGAAAATTGTGTTTTTAGTTAAATTTTTTGCAAATATCACTTTCGTTTTGATGGCTTTTTTCTTTCTGCAATTTCTACACCATATAATTTCTATAGATAATTAGGTTTGCTACATTTTTACACCCGCTTGTAAATATGTTATTGCCACGCAATTGCAAGTTTCATGCTTCTTCTTCTACTTCGAGCAATTCTTAGGCGTAATGAGTTTCATTTGTCTTGTGTGTCTCATATCGTTGTGCATTTGGAGCACTTTCAAAGTGACTCTTTTTAGCACGCTAAAGTCTAATTAGCGATAACTAGCTACTTGTGGTTCATGGTCTTGTGGTTAGATGAAAGAAAAAATATGGTTAGGTATGACTTATTTTGCCTTTTTTTCTAGGCAGAATTCAGAAAAAAGCCGTGAAAATATTGCTAGATATTAGTGCATGTGAACTGTATCTTTCATTATCTAATGTAGTCTTCGGAAGACCGCAGCTCGCGAGCGCTCTCTGTGTACATGTGTAAATAAGTACATGTGAGTTTTTAGTACATGTGAAGATTTAGTACATGTGAGTATTTAGTACATGTGGTATTTAGTACATGTGAGTTTTTAGTACAGACGAGTATTTACATAGGTAATGTAAGTTTTTAGTACATGTGAGTATTTAGTACATGTGAGTACTTAGTACATGTGAGTTTCTAGTACAGATGAGTATTTAGCACATGTAAATTTTTAGTACATGTGAGTATTTAGTACATGTGAGTTATTAGTACAGATGAGTATTTAGCACATGTAAATTTTTAGTACATGTGAGTATTAAGTACATGTGAAGTGTTTGCCAGCGCGATAACCAAACGTAATCAAAAACAACAAGCCCCAAAAACCCGTCTCCACATAACTTGTTTCACCAACAAAACATCTAGCAAAACATCTCGCTAAATAACCCGTCTCCACGTGGCTGATCGTGATTCAGTTTAACATTTCTCTTTCTTGCTCTTCTTAAATTTTTATATGTTTGCTTATATTTTGCGCTTTTTTTTTGGTCTGTGTGAGATTTCGATAGATTTTCGATACAAAATTAGAGAAGACATCGATATCATCGAGGTTGACAAGATGATTCAGAATGAAACAGTGTTTCAATCGTTATTTTTTATCAATAACCGAAAAAATATTTTGTTTTCAATTCAACTTTGAAAAATTTTAACGTTAAGTGTTGAACAAAAAAATACTGTTTTGATAATTATCAAAAAAAATTATGAAAAGAAATTTCGTTTTGTTGATTATCAAAAAACAAATATTGAAAAAATTTTGTTTCGGTAGCCAACAAAAAAATTATCAAAAAAAATAACGTTAATAAAAATTCAAAGTAAAATGAAGCCGTAAGCCCGAAACAAATTTTTATACCTTTCATGAGAATGAAATGGTATTATAACTTTGTGCCGAAAATCAAATCTTGAAAGTACTAGAAGGAGGCGTGACAGACCCATCAATATATATACCGATATAATCAGAATCATGAGCTGAGTCGTTTAAGCCATGTCCGTCTGTCCGTCCGTCCGTCTGTGTGAACGCAAACTAGTCGCTCAGTTTTTGAGATATTTGATTGAAATTTGGAACACGGGTGAGTTTTGATGCTCAATCGATCATTTGTCGGAATTGGCCGAATCGGACCACTATAACATATAGCTACCATACAACCGATTGTTCAGATTTATACATTTTGGGGTATAACTTCTCCCTTCTTACAGATAAGGACACGAAACTTTGGAGTATTTGTACACATATTGACCCAAATAAGGTTACTGAAAATTGTCAAGATCGGACCACTATAACATATAGCTGCCATACAACCGATTGTTCAGATATACACATTTTGGTGTAAACTTCCCCATTTAAACAGCTAAGAACATGAAACTTTGAAGTATTTGTACACATGTTGGCCTTAACAAGATTACCGAAAATTGTTAATATCGGATCACTATAACATATATCTCCCATACAACCGATTGTTCAGATATACACATTTTGATGTATAACTCCTTCATTTTAACAGCTAAAAGCGTGAAATTTTGAAGTATTTGTACCCATGTTGGCCCAAACAAGGTAAGCGAAAATTGTCCGGATCGAAGCACTATAACATATATCTCCCATACAACCGATTGTTCAGATATGGACATTTTGGGGTATAACTTCTCCATTTTAACAGCTAAGGACATGAAACTTTAAAGTACTTGTACCCATATAGGCCCAAATAGAGTTACCGAAAATTGTCAAGATCAGACCACTATAACATATAGCTCCCGATTGTTCAGATATACACATTTTGTCGTATAACTCCTACATTTAAATAGCCCAGACACCATTTTTTCTAATAAACCGTTCCATAAATAACCTACAAAATTGAAATTATAAATTATACTAAACTAGCTGTACCCGGCCAAGCTTTGCTTTGGCCCACTTCCTATTATAGCATTAGAAGGGAAAAACGGCACACTTTAAAATCAGTTGGAAGTATCTAGAAACCGTACATTCCTCGGGCTGCCGACTCAGCAAAAGTCAGAAAAGTTTAAAATAAAGTGAAGGGAAAAATGTTATTATCTCTTTTTTCTGCGTATTAGTCTCCCACACTCTTTCCCTCTACTATTCCCTTCCTCTTTCCCTTCCCTTTCCTTCCATTTGCTATTCCGTTTTCTTCTTCCTTTCCCGTCACATTTCCACTTCCCTTTCTCTACCGCTCTCCCTTACCACTCCTTTTCTGTCTTTCTCCATTTCATTCCCCCTCTTATCCGGAATCACGGCTCTATGTAGCAGCCCGGTCAATACCTTTCATTTTATATCAGTATTGCTCAGCAGTATCCCGGAATCGTCCGCGCCCATGTATTTACACACATCTCGGAACCCGGCCTAGGAATAATGAGTTCATACCTATGCAAAATCCCAGCTCAACACCCTCCATTTGATACCAATATCGCTGGGAAATATTCCGTGGCCATCCGTCCATTTTTTGACCCATATCTGAGGACTTGAGCTAGGAATTATAATGGGTACGGCTCGATATAAAAGCCCTGATCAACACCTTTCATTTGATATCAATATCAGTGAGAAATATCCCGGTGAAAAATATTCCGGCCTCATTTGGGTCCACCTTTTGACCCACATCTGGGGACCTGACCTCTTTTAGACTTTCACTCCCTTTCCCTGTGCTTTCTTTTTTCTTTTCGCTTACCCCTCCTTTTCTCTACCCTCCTATTCGTTCCCCCTTTCGCTCTCTGAATCTCTGTCTCTCTCCCCTTCACTCTCGCATTCCATTTTCGTTTCTCTATATTGATGCCATGATTCCCACTTTTCGCTTTCATCCGCGTCCACGTTTTGGGGACCCGGCCTATATATCACAATTAAAATGGTTCTATGTTCAAGCCGTCATCAATACCTTTGATTTGACACCAATATCGCTCAGAAACATTAGAGGGCCATCCGGGTCCACGTTTTTTATCCATATTTGGAGACCCGGCCTACACATCACAATTAAAAGGGTACTATGTCGATGTCCTCATCAAGACCTTTCATTTTGTACCAATATCGCTCAGAAGTATTCGAGGGTCATCCGGGTCCACGCGCTGACCCATCGGCCTATATATCACAATTTTAATAGCTCCGTGTCGAAGTCCTCATCAAGACCTTTCATCTGATACCAATAACGCTCAGAAACATTCGAGGATCATTGGGGTCCACATTTTTATCCATATCTGGAGACCCGGCCTAGGACTTACAATGAGTACTATTCTATGTAAATCCCCTGCTCAGTACCTTTCATTTGATACCAATATCGTCTAAAAATATTCAGGGGAAAGCCGGGTCCACGTTTTGACCTTTTGACCTATATCTCGGGAACCGACTTCCGGATTTAAAAAAAAATATGCATATAAACCATCTAGGGCAAGGTACTCAGCTGGTGTGTAAATTTGGTCGAAATCCCTCCACGAGTTTTGGCGAAAGCCGGCGACAAAGAAATGGGCTTGATTTTTATATATATATAGATCAGGCTATGTACATACATACATAGGTAGCTTTTCATTTCCCCACTCATGGAAGGTATGAAGTCTTCGGTACGGCCGAAGACAGCCGCGCTCTTACTTGTTATTATTATTTTGTTTTTGATAACACTGGATCACAAAATGAAATTTTTTGTCTGTACTTTCAACGTGACTATCCTACCTATATGTAAAATCGGTCGCTGATTCCGAAAATCGGGTTCATTTTTAATTCTATGGGAAGGTTTTTGAGATATCGATAATTTACCGTTATTTGGCCAATTGCTCCACTTAATCCTGTATACCTCTTTAACGCAGTGAGCTATCTTCTTTGGAGTGACACCATACGAAAGAAAATTAAATTTCCTTTTCATGGCTGCTATAACATTTTTCCCTAACTCTTATAGTCTCTGAAATATTAACGATTCAATTTGATTTTTTTCGATTTTTTACGATTTTTTGAAGAAAAAATTGACTTTGTCAGGCAATATCTTTAAAACCAATGTTTTCACCTTCGGTTTTACTCCTTTACGTGAAGCTCCATTCTATTGGGAAAAAGATAAGCTATCAACGAAGAAAATCCATGGTAAAATGGAAAAGTTATAGGCGATCAAGTAAATACACCCAAGTCGCGCAATGCCTCTGCACGGGTATATTCTATGCATATTATACCAATACCTACACATCTGCAGTAGCAGCACATTGGCAGCGCAGTAGGTAACAGCGCATTTACGGGTATAACATGCATAGAATATACCCGTGCAGAGGCATTGCGCGACCTGGCTGTATTTACTTGATCGCCTATAACTTTTCCATTTTACCATGGATTTTCTTCGTTGATAGCTTATCTTTTTCCCAATAGAAAACATTGGTTTTAAAGATATTGCCTGACAAAGTCAATTTTTTCTTCAAAAAATCGTAAAAAATCGAAAAAATTCAAATTGAATCGTTAATATTTCAGAAACTATAAGAGTTAGGGAAAAATGTTATAGCAGCCATGAAAAGGAAATTTAATTTTCTTTCGTTTGGTGTCACTCCAAGGAAGATAGCTTACTGCGTTAAAGAGGTATAAAGGATTAAGTGGAGCAATTAGCCAAATAACGGTAAATTGCCGATATCTCAAAAACCTTCCCATAGAATTAAAAATGAACCCGATTTTCGGAATCAGCGACCGATTTTACATATAAATAGGATGGTCGCGTTCAGAGTATTTTTTGGCTGTAGAGCAGTGTAATCAACGAAACAAAATAATTTTGATATTTTTTTTTGATAATCAACGAAACAAAATAATTTCAATAATTTGTATTTGATATTCAACAAAACAAAATTTTTTTGTTAATTTTTATTTGATATTGAACAAAACAAAATATCTTTGTTGATATCGTTGTGCAGCCTTGGTTTCAATCTTCACTCGCTCTCAGAAATTTGTATGGAAATTGGCGAGTTTCGGCACTGGTTTCCGTGTCGAAACAAGATTGAGAGAGAAAATGCAGAAAAAAAGAGCGAAACACGTTATGTGGAGACATGGTATAAGCTGCTCTCATCACGCACACACTCACTCGCTGAATTGTTATCATATGTCTCGCACACCGATCTCTGATTTAATGTAAAACATAAAATTTTAATGAGCGCCAATTAAAATAAACACCAATGCAATTTCGAGGATTAAACAAGCAAAGGCGGACAACAAAATTTTAAAGCTCTTTACTCCACACCACCAGCAGAGAACATATCGAGCGGGGAAAATTATGATTAAACGAAAACGTGCGCTTGAAAATGGTCAGCCTACAAAACGATACTTCAAAACAAACTCAACACACATGTTAGACTTTTTGTTTTTCAATATTAATTTCCTTTTTGGTGGGCATCAATGTTAGAGTGGTGAAGGTTTCCAACTCAGCTCGTCGTGTGGCCACCGTCGTTCGTGGTCCTCCCGCACATGCGAAAAGCGTGGCTGTGTGGGCGATTATTTACCCACTTATTATATGAACATGTGCAGCTAAATTTATATTTATTTATGTGTGGTTGATATTTCTGACAGACGGCAGCGTAAATGTCTGAAAATTTGACTTCAACGGCAACTGTTGCATGCTGCTCTTGGGAAGCCGCCTATCTTTTCCCAACGTTGTCTTGGTTTGCCCGCATTTTTGCTACGCGGCAGCGAAACTGCCAGTTGTAGGAAGGGGGTTACTGTTTTTTTTTTTGTTGTCTGTTTATGTGGCTTACTTTTGTGCCATAACCTCTATCGCTCTCTTCCTTTTTCTCCCTTAAGTAATTATGTTATCATTTGACTGCTGCTGAAGTTCGTGGGTGGGTGCTGATGCTAAGAAATTATAGGTAATTTGTGTTGAGTACTTGAATGTGCGCTTGATTAAGATAAAACACTCGAGTGCGCGAATATCAAGTGTCGAAGGTGCAAAAGTGTTGGTAGTAAATGTAGAGGAATAAAAGAAAACGACAATTTGAATTGAGATATCAATTCTTCGCATTTTGGTTACTTAATAAAAGTGTTGTTGTGTTTAAGGCAATGGATAAGTGTAGGAATTACTTTGTTAAGTAATTACTTTTAATTATTTGTTAAATACTTTTTTATCTTTTATTCATTGAAATTTTGGAATATCAAAAAAATAAAACTTAACAGATTTGCCACCAGAAGCTTGCAAGTTTGATAGAGAAGGAGAATAATGTCTTTTTTCTATTTAGATATTTCTTTTTCTGAATGAAACTAAACAAGTCATATCACAATGTTTGTTATTTAAAATAAAATAAATTTCTGCTTCTTCAGTACAAATTACAATTCTTTTCTGCCTTTTTTTCAACCATTTCGGTTAAAATAAATTTTAACATTTTATAAAATTCCTTCATTAGAATAACGACTGAATATATTATCATTTTTTCTGCCAATAATTTCAACTTAGTCTCCTCTTCTACAACGACAATTGCAAAAATCTCATTCCATTTGCAACGTTGTTCAGCAGAGAATTTCTTGTTTTCTCCCATAAAAATTTACTTAAAATAAAAACAAAAAACCCAAAAACCAACAATTTCCAAAAAAAAAACAACCAACTTGACACAAAAAACGAAATTATTCGGCTTAAAACCCAAAAGAAAGTCATATTTTCCCATGCCAAACGGTATTGAAATGGAATCGGCAGAGAAACAACGGCTGTGACATGCAGTGGATGCTGCTTTTGCTGATTTTCTTGTTGTTGTTGCTGCTGAATTCTCCGCCTCTCGCATGGCTATGGAATGGACATCGTGATGATGTAAATCACAATCACTTGCCGCATCAACGGCAACCGAAACAAGAGGAATAAGTCAAATAAACGAGCAGCAGCAGCAGAAAAGGCTAGCAGCGGCTTGGAAGGAGGGGAAAACGTACATTGTAGTATGACTAGGCGGGTGCAAAGGAATTTCATGCTGCTCAGTAAACTGAAATGTGTATAGTCGAAAAAATAAAAAAAAAAAACAAAAACAAAAATAACAATAACACAACAAATCAACGAACTCGTTTGAACGTGACCTAAATTCGGTGGAGGACAAGAAAATCAAGCAAAAAAGCAGAAAAAAAAAACAAAAACCAAAAACGTAAAACAGCGGGCAATTTCTTTTGGTTGTTATGGATGCTGCTGTTTGCTTTTGTTGCTATTTTTTTGTATTTTTGTTACTGCTGCAGTTATTTTCTTCATTGTCGTCCAAGTCCAAGAGCATGTTGATGACAACAAGGCTTTAACTTGCTAAACGAGCAACAAGCAACGAACAACATCAACTTTTAAGGCTCTTAAGGCGAGTTACAACAATTTAACAACAGCAAAGAAAACAAAAAAAAAACATTTCTTAAAAAAGCACACAAAAATTCACTTAAAGGCAAACGCCGCCGCCGCCGTCTGCACCACCACGTACATAAATGTGCGCAATGAATGCGCTTTGCAGTCAAGCAAATGAAGCGACAAAATCTCAAATCGAGTAAAAAACGAAGCAAAACATTCCAAAAAATAATATTCGATTATCGCCATACCAAAAACCAAAAAATATTTTCGCTGTTAAATTATGACCGAAGAAACTACAGCGCTAACTACAACGCCACCACAACCGCCCGTGTGTAGTGCAGATGGTCGTCGCAGCTTCTTTTGCTGGTCGTCCATCTGCATGCAAGAACGTACAACGATATTTGTATTCATGCCATTTATTTCCTTTTTCGTTTGTTTGGCTGGAGTCATCAGCTACAATGAGTTGCAATTGTCCGAAATGTTTTTGGCTTGTTTGTGAGCCGCCTCGCCTCGCCTTGCCATATGCACGAGCATGAAGACATATGGACATAAAATGCATGAAAAAAATCGCTTAAATAAAATTATGACAAGCTTGCCTGCCGAGTTTCTTTCTCTCTGGCAGGCTACTACTCATTTCAACTCTTTATTACTTACTTTGCTGGCAAGTAATATTTCAATGTTTGCTTGCACATAAGTTGTGCTAGTTGTATATGCATATTGTGGGTAAATTAAGATATTTTGGTACACTTGAATTGAAAATAAGTTAAAAGAAGTAAAAACGCGGCTGTTTGTGAGCGCAAAAAGACTTCATAGCCACCATGAATGGGCAGAAATGAAATTTTATTTATACTTGGGTGGAAGGTAATGTGTGCTGTCCATCTACAAATTATTATTATTTTTTTTTTTTTATTTTAACCCTCTAGTGACCTTCAAAATGCCACTTTTTTCATACTGCTCGAAAAAGTTTTCGAAAAGGTTCACTTCGCATGGGAACTAGAGGGTTAAAATGTTACTGCCCCTTTAAATTTGCTGTACGTGCCCAAAAACATATTTCTATAGGCTGTTGCATAGTGTATTTTGCTGGTTCTATCACCTCTCCTGGTACTTGCAAGAATTTTGCTATATTTATGAAAGTTATAAGAAAAGAAAAGTAAAAGAAAATCAGATATTTTCGCCATGTGTTCATCTTCCAAAATTTTTTCTATCGAATTTTCACTAATCTAACGCCCGAATGCTCACAACACAATGCCCAGCAACGCTTGTCATCGAGCACTCTTCCACGTATATTTAAACTAGGCAAATAGAGAAACCAATAGCCAAAAAAAAAAAACGACAAATGAAAAAACAAAACAACTTGTTTGTGCTTTCTTTGTGGAAATAGTTTGGAATATGTTCGTTTGTGCAAATATTGTTTGCTCATTGTTCGCTTACAAACCTACATATTGTACATCGTTCAGCTACGCTACAAATCATTTAGATTTAATGTCCATGCATATGCATACGAGCGCAAACAAATGTATCTATGCACTTTAGTGTACTTGGAAAACAAAAAGGAATTCACAAATGAAATTCCAGTCGCAAAAAAAGGAAAATGTAGAAATGGAAATGAAATTTTAAAAAAAAAAAAGAAAAAAAAAGATTAACTGCTGTGCCAACATGTTTTTGCTATCTTGTTTACTTTTTGTGGTTGCTCTTATCTTTTTTGTATTTTTGTTGTTGCCTTCTCGCTTCAATAAATTAAATTTACATGCATATATGGCAGCAGCAATTTCGCGCAAAATTGCTCTTTCCGCTTGTCAACAATTTTGTTTGCAGATTTTTGGTATGAAAGATGCCAAAAAAAAAGTAAGTTCATCTTTGTTGCATTGTTGTGAATTTTTTGGGAGTTTTCACCAATTCTTCGCTGTTTCTTTGCTTGCTTTACT
Source organism: Urophora cardui (assembly GCA_960531455.1). Classification (NCBI taxonomy): domain Eukaryota; kingdom Metazoa; phylum Arthropoda; class Insecta; order Diptera; family Tephritidae; genus Urophora; species Urophora cardui. Next base: position 5,226,311 of record OY482672.1, on the reverse strand, counting down.
CTCTCTTTACTCTATGTCCTCTGCTATAGGCACTGTTATATTGTTCGCTGTGGACAACAATTTTACAGCTTAAGTAGCAAAGCAGGGAGCATTTTGCTTCGCTTCCTGTTGGTTTTTCGTTTTTTCTTCGCTTATGCATATGTATGCATTGACTTCTTTGATGTTCTTTCACATTTTCGTCGCTTCTTTCTCTTCCTTGCAGCTACAATTGTTGCATACTTCATGCATGTATAATTCATATGACAACTTTATCTAAAAAACTAAACATTTGTTTGCTAAAGAAAAAATTATGACCATTTCTGGTCGCAGCGATAATTCCAAGCATGGCTGTTTTTGTGCTTTACACTACGGCGCTTGTACAAATACACACACATATGTACATTTACTTGCACAAGCATATTTTGGGCATTCAATTTGCTTGCTGGTTTGTGTCTTCAGTCTTTCGTAGACATAGGGGATATTGCCCAAAATTATTACTAACGATTAAAGTTATGAAAAAAGGAGGAAATTATTTTAACAACGTTGTTGATTTTTCAGCAATTGGTGCTGAATTATCTTGTTGTTGTTGTTTTCGTGAAATACATATCTTTTTATTTGTATTTCTAATTCCTTTGGTGGGGTTTTATTTGTTTTTTTCTACGTTCTTTTGGGTTATGGAAAGTGTGTCATCACAAGAAAGAACATAAGTATGTATGTATGTATGTAAATAAGTGTTTCAGTTAATGTTTACATGCTGAAATAATGTACATACATACATACATATATGGTGTCTAGCGAGATAAGAACTTTTCGGCTGAAATATAAAATTGTTAAATTGTTGGCATTATTTAGTATTTGGGTGATGATTTTGGTTTTCTGGAAATGAATTTCCTCTAGTTTCTTGTGCTATTTTTGCTCCCCCATTATTTTTAATTCGTTTTTTTTTTGTTTTTCTAGAAACAATTTCATGGGCTACCAGAGTATGATATGCCTATATTTCAGCTGGTATTTCGTATTTGGTATTAATGGGTAACTTATTAAAAGAAAACAGAAAATTTGCGACAGAAATGCATATTCGGTTATCGTACTCCAACCTAACTCAAACTGTGCTCCTCTTTGAAGAAACAGATTAATTTAGAATGAAATTCTATGCCAATTTTAACTAGATCGAGAATTTCTAAGGTGTAAATTAGTCAGAAATAATTTCCTATTTCAAAGTAATAAAAATGCTAAACCCAAAACAAATAAGCAACCCACTAAATCAAATAACATATTTTGCCTAACAAGCAACACTTGAAATCACTTTTATTTTACACACTTCTGCACCATCACACTACACACCTTCGAGCATCATGCCACTCAAGTTAAGGTGTCAGCAATTAGAAATATTTCACACTCATTCGACATGCAGAAATAAAAGTAGAAATTCAAATGAATAAAATTAATTTGAATGGCGCTGATTTTTACTCATTTCCGCTGCTAACTAACTGCCTAACTAACGACTTATCTATTCCAGAAGCATGAGCCGTGAAATGAGAGAGTTGCGCAAAAAACAGAAAAATATCAAATATTAATTTCTAGACTGTCTGCTTGTCTTCCTTTTCAAATATTCGCAAACTTGTTGTGTTCCGGTCCTATTACAAGTTTATACCAACATAAAAATGTGCATGGTATTTGAATATTTCGCTTTGTCACGCCTTCTAGACACTAACTTGACTTGGTTTCATAGCAAATTACACGAGTGGTTCCTTACAGCCCGAAAAAAAGAGGTGTTATTGGTAGCTTTGGGAAGCTCTTAGCATTTCCACGGCATATAATATAATAATAATAATATAATAATACAATGGCGCTATTATAACTCTGACGAGTTTTATGGCCGAGCTTCTCTCCCAATTCGAGGTGTGCTCCTTTTTGTTTTTTCCTACTAATTGGGTGGACCTACAGTTTTATGCCGGCTCCGAACGGCGAATGCATTTTTTGTGAGAAGCTTTTTCATGGCAGAAATACTCTCGGAGGGTATGCCGCCCACTGCCGAGAGGTGACCGCTGCTCTTAAAACACCCAATAATTGGATTTTTACTAATTAGAAAAATTTGTTTGGCTCGGACCGTGGTTTGAACCCGAGACCTCTGGCATAGCAGGCGAGCATTCTACCCACTGCACCACAGCGGCCACGGCATATATTAACAAAAAAGAACTAGGCTAATTGAAATGCATTTTGCTTGCAGCTAGTTAAGAAAAATAAAAAATCTAAAGGAAACAAGCTGTCACGCTTTTACCACCTTTCGCCGCGTTGGACACCCGCCATTTAGGACGTATGCACATGCGCGCAAATACACGTAAGTATGAATGAGTTAAGAAAAAAGCCTCCATCTGTACTCGCGCGACCTACTGAGCACGCATAAATAACAATAAAACGGCCATGTAAGCTGACTGCAACACCATTGCGAGTGCGAGTGCGGCTTAGCTGCCGTGTAAAATTTAAACCAAATATTTATGCCATTTATGCCACGTCGATGGGCGGGTGGCGGTAAAAGAACATGTATTTGCTGTTGGTCATTCTTAACTGACTGACTTCGAGAGAAATTGCGCAAATATGTGCATGGTAATCGATTGGTTTGCTTATAAACCAGCCTACAGCTATCGGACAATCGTATGTACATATGAAAAGGATGTTGGAAAGCATTTTTTGGAAAACATGACAAATGTATTTTACGCGCTAAATTTGCAAAGTTTATTGCTACCCTATATATGCATGGTGGTGGGTGGTATTTTCCTCAGCCTCAGGATAAACCTGCCATACACGTTTCTAAGGATATAAATAGGAGATTTGAACGAGCAGAACATATAGCATAAATCACATTTGATTCCATTTTAAACCACTAAAGAACTTTCTAAGTGCATATGAAACTATTCTGGTAACTGTCTTTCCAAAGACAAATATCTTTCGAGAGGAAAATTTCCTTTTGAAAAATAGTTGTCTTTGGAGAGACACTGTCCAGAATAGCTTTTGAAATCTATAACCAAAGAACGAAAGAACATCAGTTCAAGGCTCGCCTAGGGCTTCAAGCGACCATGAAGAAAATTTGCTAGAATCTTTTCCCTACTGGTCTCTCAACTAAAATCAAAATGCGTTTTATTTGTGGTTTTGCTGCATTAGTCTAAACACTTTTTTCGCTAAGGAGTCATCATCCTTGACAAGCTCTAATATGCTGGCATTAAAAAGTTATATTAACGTGGTAGCAGCTGAGTTCTTGGTCGTAAGTACCACAATGCTGCGGTTAGGGTCAATGAACTTCCGTAATAAATATACTCATCTCGCGAAAACCACATTGAGTTATCAAATTTTGAAATCCTTTGATCTTCGCTTTTTGCTCTTTGAACATTTGCGCCCCTTTTGGCTAACAAAGCACTAAAATTCTAGAGTTGAATGACCTAGTAATTGACCGCAATAAACTCACAAGAAAAATGAGTATGCTGAAATGAAATTCGTATGTATGTATATCCAGGGACGTTCCTGTTTATCTCGCGAATGGCTGCATCATCTCTGCGCCATAAAAAAAAAACTGCCCGAATACGCAAATGCACTTAAAAGCTGCAACCTGCTTGCTAATATCAATTCCGGGCTGTTATCTTTCGAGAAATTGATTTATTGTTGCAAGCATAAAGAAAGGAATTGTGTGCAAAAAGTCACACATATGAGTACATACGTACGTATATTGTAAAAGGCAAAAAGTAAAAAAAAAAACAAAAAAAAAAAAACAAAAAAAAACACATCTGCCACGCTAATAACACTGTTCAACAGCCGAGCTTCTCTCCCAATTCGAGGTGTGCTCCTTTTTGTTTTTTCCTACTAATTGGGTGGACCTACAGTTTTATGCCGGCTCCGAACGGCGAATGCATTTTTTGTGAGAAGCTTTTTCATGGCAGAAATACTCTCGGAGGGTATGCCGCCCACTGCCGAGAGGTGACCGCTGCTCTTAAAACACCCAATAATTGGATTTTTACTAATTAGAAAAATTTGTTTGGCTCGGACCGTGGTTTGAACCCGAGACCTCTGGCATAGCAGGCGAGCATTCTACCCACTGCACCACAGCGGCCACGGCATATATTAACAAAAAAGAACTAGGCTAATTGAAATGCATTTTGCTTGCAGCTAGTTAAGAAAAATAAAAAATCTAAAGGAAACAAGCTGTCACGCTTTTACCACCTTTCGCCGCGTTGGACACCCGCCATTTAGGACGTATGCACATGCGCGCAAATACACGTAAGTATGAATGAGTTAAGAAAAAAGCCTCCATCTGTACTCGCGCGACCTACTGAGCACGCATAAATAACAATAAAACGGCCATGTAAGCTGACTGCAACACCATTGCGAGTGCGAGTGCGGCTTAGCTGCCGTGTAAAATTTAAACCAAATATTTATGCCATTTATGCCACGTCGATGGGCGGGTGGCGGTAAAAGAACATGTATTTGCTGTTGGTCATTCTTAACTGACTGACTTCGAGAGAAATTGCGCAAATATGTGCATGGTAATCGATTGGTTTGCTTATAAACCAGCCTACAGCTATCGGACAATCGTATGTACATATGAAAAGGATGTTGGAAAGCATTTTTTGGAAAACATGACAAATGTATTTTACGCGCTAAATTTGCAAAGTTTATTGCTACCCTATATATGCATGGTGGTGGGTGGTATTTTCCTCAGCCTCAGGATAAACCTGCCATACACGTTTCTAAGGATATAAATAGGAGATTTGAACGAGCAGAACATATAGCATAAATCACATTTGATTCCATTTTAAACCACTAAAGAACTTTCTAAGTGCATATGAAACTATTCTGGTAACTGTCTTTCCAAAGACAAATATCTTTCGAGAGGAAAATTTCCTTTTGAAAAATAGTTGTCTTTGGAGAGACACTGTCCAGAATAGCTTTTGAAATCTATAACCAAAGAACGAAAGAACATCAGTTCAAGGCTCGCCTAGGGCTTCAAGCGACCATGAAGAAAATTTGCTAGAATCTTTTCCCTACTGGTCTCTCAACTAAAATCAAAATGCGTTTTATTTGTGGTTTTGCTGCATTAGTCTAAACACTTTTTTCGCTAAGGAGTCATCATCCTTGACAAGCTCTAATATGCTGGCATTAAAAAGTTATATTAACGTGGTAGCAGCTGAGTTCTTGGTCGTAAGTACCACAATGCTGCGGTTAGGGTCAATGAACTTCCGTAATAAATATACTCATCTCGCGAAAACCACATTGAGTTATCAAATTTTGAAATCCTTTGATCTTCGCTTTTTGCTCTTTGAACATTTGCGCCCCTTTTGGCTAACAAAGCACTAAAATTCTAGAGTTGAATGACCTAGTAATTGACCGCAATAAACTCACAAGAAAAATGAGTATGCTGAAATGAAATTCGTATGTATGTATATCCAGGGACGTTCCTGTTTATCTCGCGAATGGCTGCATCATCTCTGCGCCATAAAAAAAAAACTGCCCGAATACGCAAATGCACTTAAAAGCTGCAACCTGCTTGCTAATATCAATTCCGGGCTGTTATCTTTCGAGAAATTGATTTATTGTTGCAAGCATAAAGAAAGGAATTGTGTGCAAAAAGTCACACATATGAGTACATACGTACGTATATTGTAAAAGGCAAAAAGTAAAAAAAAAAACAAAAAAAAAAAAACAAAAAAAAACACATCTGCCACGCTAATAACACTGTTCAACAGCATTTTTGCAACAGATCAACGTATATTCCTGAAGTAGTGCAAAAATTTGTACACCAGCGCGGCAGTGGGCACCAAAAATGTTCAGGTTAACGTGCACCTGCAGAAAAATACCGCGTTTACTCTGTTGCAAAGCAAAAGCTCTAACTTTGTTGTACTGTGTAATCATTCATACACTCATGCTGCTGCAGAGTGTTTACTGCGAAATTGCTGTCGATGGTTGTTAATTGTGGTAATTATGATGGTGTTTGTTGCGGCCGCAAAACAACACAACAAAGCGCGGTAGCAGTTAAACATTTCTCTAAAAAGTTGTGCTAAAATTGATGAAGAAAGAAGTCTCAATTAAATTTTTTTTTTGTTAATTTCATTGTTATTTGCAACTGTTCATTGCTTTTATGTGCAACCCTTTTGTTTTTGTACCATATTTAGTTGTTCGTTGCCATTTTGTACCGCATTTTCCCACTGTGCACTGTCGCATTCCTACTTTTGTTGCTTTGACGACATCCAACAGCAGACAATAAGTGCAGTTATTATTGCACATTACCATTCATAAACAAATTGCAGCTTCGAGGCAATCAAATAGACGTGAATACATATGCACATACAGAAATACATATCGCTAGCTTAGAGTGCAAATTGTGTAAGTCCTTTTTTCAAACTTTGTAGGAGAGACAAAAAAGAAAAAATTAAAAAAATTTCAAAATGAAAAAAAAATTTCTGTTCATGTAAATATTTCGTACTTACACAATTTGCGTATCACTGAATAACAACGAGCAGATGACAAGAATCACAGACTTTTTTAGCGTGGTACGTATTTGATTTTTCTAGCTTTCTACACTTAAAAACACTTTTTCATAAAAATGGACTTACACAGTTTGCACTCTAAGCTAGCGATATGCCATTTACCTATGTTTAGCATTTATGTTTATGCCTTAGAACGTTTCATTTTATGCATTCGACGTTTTGTTATAAAAATTTGCTATAATTAAATTTTATACTAACGATGTGGTAGCATCAAGTTCAACAACTCTCTGCTTGGCTCTTTGCCTACTGTTTCTTTCTACCTCCTCGTCTCCTTTGTCTCCTCTGGCTCCTCTGCCTCCTTCCATATCTTCTTCTAGTATTTATTATTTTATAGTTAATGCTCCTGCTATGTCATCGCATCGCCAGTTACTCGTTCGTTGAACAATTTGTTTATTGCGCATATTATTTTATGCATTTATACATATAAATACATACATATGTAAACATAGATATATGTATATGTGTATTGATGGCAAAAAAGACTACCGCACATGCACATAAAATGCCGTTGCTTTAATTTCTATGTATTTATGCAATTTGATTTCATTGCTTATCGTCACTAACTACATACAAATATGTGTCTAGTGTCTATGTGTATTTATGTATATATCTAGTATCTAACGGCTCATTTTTATTGATTGTTATATCGCTTTATTGCTTATGGATATTGCGCAATAACATTTGTTGTTGTTTTTCTTTAAATTGCTGTTAATTTTATAAAAAATTTGCTAAAGTTACCGATAATAGCAAGAAAAAATCCTTATAAAGTTGTTTCTTTAACAGAAACTCTTAGCGAAATGTTGCAGCAACATGTTGCTGGTAGTTGTGTTAAGCAAATAGAGCGAATGTGTAAGCATTTCTTAGAAAATTTGTACGCAAGCATCGTACATCGTTTAAAAAATGCTTTCACTTTGAAAAACTTAGCAATTAGAAGCTAATTTTTTCTAGAAAGAATGTTGCTGGACGCACTACTGCGCTTTTGTGTGCACTTAGTACATCCAATCGCCTGTTGGTCATTAAAGTCTGGCTTTGTTTACGATTTGCTAATTTGTCAACTCATACAGATAATATTTAATATCCATTGAGCTTGTTCTTAATGTTTTCTTTTTTCATTTTATTCATGATATTGATTTCATTTGCCATACGTAATATTCACACACAGCGTGGGAAGCAACATTCACTCGCTCACTTCAACAGCGAAAAAGATTGAAAAACAATAAAATAAGATAACCGTTACAAATGTGATTTTTCATTCATTAAAAAAGGTAGATAAAAATGAAAATAATTGTAATCAAAATAAAAAAACAAAACCAAAATTACACACTCGTACCGCCGCGCCACAAACGCCAGTAATTTTTCAATGAATTTCTAGATTGGCATATGTAGATAAGCTCGTATAACACACTGTGAATACTTATAAAATACATATATGAAAATTAATCACCACTCATATTTATTCCGACATACGATAATTATTATGCTTAGCTTATGAAAATAATACCCCTTGGAGATTTAGCTGCTGCTGTTGTAGCCAAAAAATCTTAAAGGAGTAGGTATGCTTGGTTATTCTTTTTGATTCTGATTTCATGCTGCTTTGCAAAGTTTTGTGTTGCTTTGAAAAATTATCTTTAAACTTTTAGGCGTTTATGCCGTCTCAAATTGGCAGCTTAATTACAGTTGTTCGCATTCCAATTAAAGTGAAAAAAAAACCGATTTAATTTTTAAGCAACAAGCGCTAGCGTTTGCTGATAGAAGCATAAAGTCATAGCTAGTCAGCCGTCAAGCACATCTTCATCAGCAGGCCTAAATCGCTGTGTATTGGTTTTTTGTATTTAGTACTTTTTTTTATAATTAAAGTTTTTTGCTTAAGCGTTTTGCTACCGCGATTAGGCATTTTAGTAGAAATTGTTTTTGAATGTAAATGTTTTGTGAAGAAGGAAAGAAGAGTGAAAGTTCTTTTATATCGGCTTAGATCATACACATTACCCTTTTTAGGCTTGAAGTCATTTACTAATGAGATTTATAATAAGTATAGAAAGTGTATTTGAGAACACAGCAAGCGAAATTTTCCCAAAAGGCTGATTAATCGCTTCTTATAAAGTTTAATGTGAACTTGTTTAATTATTTATGTTGAAGAGAAATTAGTTAAATAATTAATGGTTGTGATGAAACTGTGACTCATACTTAGTTTCCTTTTTTTTTTATACTCAGCTGTACTAGTACACAGAGTATTATAGTTTTAATCACATAACGGTGGATTGTAACAGAATGAAATAATCGAGATAGATATAGACTTATATATATCAAAATGATCAGGGTGAAAAGAGAAATCGATTGAGCCATGTCCGTCCGTCCGTCCGTCCGTCTGTAAACACTCTAACTCGCGCAAAAATTGAGATATTTTGATGAAATTTGGAACGCAAGTTGGTATCGAGACTGGGACGGTTGGTATTGAAAATGGGCGAAATCGGACCATGACCACGCCCACTTTTCCTATATAGAAAAAATCGGAAATTTGGTATCTCAGCCACTAATATAGCTAGAGTTTTAAAATTTTACCCACGTATTGAGCTCGGGCCCTTATGAAGAAATTTGATGAAGTTTTGGAAAATGGGCGGTGCCACGCCCACTTATTAAGGGTCAAACATTGAAAGTTTTATATGTCATAACTCAGAAACCGTTGAAGATATATCGATGAAATTTGGTACGCGTAATTTGCTTACATAGACAAATGTTTTGACGAAAAATTATCAAAATCGGTTTACGGCCACGCCCACTTTTATATATGTGTATTATAAAGTGACCTAATAAAACCATTTTAAGCGATATCTCTGTCAAATATAAAGATCTATCATTGAAATTTTGTCGCATGAGTCCAACTATGGACATAAAACAAAAAACACAAAAATTTTGGAATATGGGCGGTGCCACGCCCACTTATTAAGGGGCAGACATTGAAAGTTTTATGAGTCATAACTCAGAAACCGTTGAAGATATATCGATGAAATTCGGTACGCGTAATATAATTACTTAGTCAAATGTTTTGGCGAAAAATTATCAAAATCGGTTGACGGCCACGCCCACTTTTATATATAGGAAATATAAGGGGGCCTAATAAAAACATTTTAAGCGATATCTCTGTCAAATATAAAGATCAATCACTGAGATTTTGTGGCAGGAGTCCAACTATGGACATAAAACAAAAACTACAAAAATTTTGGAAAATGGGCGGTGCCACGCCCACTTATTAAGGAGCGAATATTGAAAGTTTAATAAGCCATAACTCAGAAACCGTTAAAGATATATCGATGAAATCTGGTACGCGTGATATATTTACTTAGCCAAATGTGTGGACGAAAAATTACCAAAATCGGTTGACGACCGCGCCCACTTTTATATATGTGTATTATAAAGTGACCTAATAAAACCATTTTAAGCGATATCTATGTGAAATATAAAGATAATTCATTGAAATTTTGTGACATGAGTTTTACAATAGACCGGAAACAAAAAATAAAAAAGTTTGGAAAATGGGCGTGGCACCGCCTCTTTTTAGACAAAGGGATATATGAGATTTCTTAGCCTTTAACTCGACAAATAATTGAGATATTATGACGAAACTTGGTTTATACACTTTTATAACATGTGTTAATAGACACGCAAAAATGTATTGAAATCGGTTTATGACCACGCCTACTTTTTAACAAAGATATTTCTGGAACACCCTTTTGGAATTTGTAACGTGAAGTCTTTGTAACTAAAAGTCATAGAGGGATGAAATTTTGCACTAACAATAATATTTGTATGCTTATTTGGATGATTGATATAAATTTTGAAAATGGGCGTGGCTGCGCCCTGTTTATGCAGCACTCGTTTCATATAAAATATACCCTATATCGAACAAACGCAAACAAACAATGAAAGCATACAGCTGAGTATCTAATGTTCGATTGCACTCGAACTTAGGCTTCCTTACTTGTTAAGTATAAAAAGGAGGTGTGAAATATTCATCAAAATGTATATCGATATGCGAGAGAATCACGCGCTGCAGCTGATTCTAGTTGGAAAACCAGAACGAAAAAAATCAGTAGGTTCTAGTGAATTAAACTAAATACTTCTTTCGTGAAAGAATTCTAATTTTGCACCGCTTTTAATATGCTGGCATTAAAAGGGTAGATTAGAGCAGTAGCTAGTGTGCAGTTATGAGGTAAGTACCCCAATGGCGCGCTTGGGGTTAATGTTCCTCTATAGTAAAAATTCCAAAATACATTATATGTGCTGGCGTTCGGCAAACTTTGTTTTTATTTTTAATTTAAGGAGAGACCGTCTAACATACACATGAGTAGTTCACTTTCAAAAGTGACCATGTAAATTTTCCATATTAAGCCCCTAAAAACACAAATAGAGACTTCTGAAAGTGTGTTCGAATTTAATGCTATTTTTTCAGAATACTGAAGGATTTTCCAATAAATTCTTAATGGACATTACCCAACTTTAAACACTGGTACACAATCCATCAAAAGCTCAATAATGAAAAAATTTCACATAGCCACTGTTGAAAGTGGATTGCTCATATACCCATACATCTCATCTTGCAAGCTCGTATAGTACCCACAATTTCTTATGTGCCTCACGAAACCACTGAACTTCCAGCTAATTTTAACACCAGACCCAGTTGGAGTGCTTCATTAGCACCATTCGCGCATAATCAGTTGTGTGTCATCATCAATCGTTTTTTTTTTCCTCTCCTCTATTTTAATTCGCTTTTTTTTTTACAGATGCAATCTAGAGAATAGCTTTTCCACCTACTTTTACGTTGGTACTCCTAATTTGCTTACTAGATACTTTTTCCCCAACCAATTTGATGATGTGACTCAGATTTCATTATGATTGCCAGGCGATGATTGCTCACGTTCTGAAGAGGCAAGCAAGCAAAAAAAAAGAAGAAGATGCCAAGAAATCGTAAGAAAAAAGTGGCAAATGCAAGCGAAAATGATGTTGCGGTCATATTAAAAGTATAGTATGCTTATTTAGTAGTTCTGTCGTTCTGTCTGTACTACAAAACACAATCTTTTTTCGCGTTGTTTTTGTTTAAATGTGGCAAGCAGATTTCTCTTGTAAATGACAGTGGCAAGCAGGCAGGCAGGCATATGTATAAAGTAGAAGCAGCGATTGTGGCAGCGGCAATTTTGTTGACTTGCATGCAACAAGAATGCTAATCTAATATATCCTGTTGCTGATGACACCATTTTTGGCCAAAAACATGTGTCACGTATAATTTTATATGCATACATATCTATGTATATTTTAGTGCATGTGTATGTGTCTGTGTAAGATTGTGTTGCTTGTTTGCCGCAACAGAATCAACCGATTTACTCCGATTGACACTCTCGTACATAGATACGCTTCCATAAAATATAGCATCTTCCTGTTTTGTTTAGTTTAATATGGCGTGTGTGTGTGTTTGTGTTTGTGTGAACGCTGAGTAATTTCTTCTTTCTTTTTTTTTTCAAGGAATCATTTGTTCTTGTTCGGCTGCTTATTTCGCCGCTGCTGCTTCAGTTGCTTATGCTTTTGCTGCCTCTGCCTCTGCCTCTACCTCTGATTTGCTCTTATTGCCGCTGCCATGCGCTTAGTGGGCCAGCAACCTAATTTATTGTGCCACTTTTTTGCGCCAACAAGCGACACCAGGCAACCAAACAAACAAACAAACAAGCGCAACATCATCGTTGATTCGGTATAACCACAAAAACACGAGTAAAACACACAACAATTACAGAAGAAGTAGACGCAGAAGCAGAAGAAGAAAAGGCTGTGCATGCAGCATCCAGCAGCATCATTCTGCCGCTGCATTTGTCATTTGCTGCAACACCACCTTTGAATGATCAAAGAAGTCACATACACACAGGGATTATTTTTGTTGCTATTTTTACGATTTTTATTGTGCTCAGCTTTGGTAACGGCTATGCTTCTTCTTGTTCTAGCTCTTCTTATTCTTATACATTTATGTTTCTTTTTAACCATTTTCCCTACTCCTTTCCGCTTCTTATTCTTTTTTCTTTTGCTTTTTAAGCTCTTGTTGCTCCTATTCATATTTTCCTCCGCCGCGCCGTCATTCATATGGCCAATGAGCACTGTGGCCCCACGTTCCATTTATGTGCATACAAACCTACAAGCACATCTACCCAGTGCAAATAGCAAGCAGCGGTTATGCGTGTAAGAAAATGGTGCAAAATCCTGTTGTTGCACACACTCCACACATACTCTCTGCTGCGCGGCGCATTGTGCGTGCCATATCAATGCACATGCGTAAATTGTGGTTGTTTGCGTTGTAGCAGCAATAATGCGGCGGCTACTGCTGACCGCTGTGTCTAGTTATTGCGGTTGTTAGCTTTGTTGTTCTTATTGTTTTGTTTTTGTTGTAGCACCTGTTTGTGTTGCAGCTTCAACTTGCAACTGGTTTCCTTGTGTTACGTTGCGTCTGTCGTCGATTCTGCTGCTGCTGGTATGTTGCACGCCGCATTATTGCCTTACAGTTGCCGCATTGTTTGGTCGGTTATGTTCTCAACTTGGCCTGCACGCCACCACGCTGTTGCTGTGCTGTTGTGGAGAACTCGCCAAGCGGGTTCTTTGGATTTTTATTATTATTAGTTTTGTTTTTGCGCTTTTTGTTGTTGTTTTAATGTTTTTGTGCTTGTTTTTTTTAAGTTTTCTGCTTCAGTTTTCTCTTGTCACTCAGAAGATGATCTCGGCATCGCTTGCGTTTATTTGTTGTTGTAAAATTTTTTATACCTTGCATGGATGTGATCAAAATGTAGTAACTCAAAGAAAAATCTGTTTCCTATGCTTATGCTCCATCTAATTTAGTTCTTCTAGGAGACCATCCTGTTGGTGGGACCTTAGTAAGAGCTGCCTGTAGTGTTAACTTAGCACAGCAAAAAACTGTTTTGCTCTTTAAAAATTAAAATATATGCGAATCGAACATTAACAAGCGCTTACTTCAATAATATACATTACTTTAACATGGACAACTTAATTGGCGGGAGCACCTTCCGTCGTCAAAGTGTGAACGAAGAAAATTTTTCTTAAAATACGCAGAGAAGGAATTGAGGAGAAACCGAAGTTTAATGCCTTGTTTTGCGCTCAAATCGATTTAGGTGAGGGACCATATTGGAAGACGGAATGAAACAAGATACTGCAAATGGCACATAGCCGAAACCGGTTTATAACCAAATAAGGGATGACGAAAGCTCGTTCCGCAGCACATCATAGAGGAAGACCTTACATTCGGTTCTCAGTCGGTTCTCAGTTCCGAACAGCTACTCCGTCTGCACTTCTCAGTCGTTACAGCAATAATGACAACACTAAAGCCTAACAAAAGAACATATGTAGAAGACCCTAGAACAGAACTGGCAAAATGATGAGAGTGGCTGTATGGGAGAGCGCAGAGCGAATTACATTACATTGGTTAAAATGTGCGCGATGTTTCCCATTTATTCACATCAGTCAAAATACCGGGGTATGCCCTAGAGCTAATTAGATGTAGCTTTTTTCTGAGAGAGATATGCTCATTGAGCACATGTTTTTTTCGCACTACATTTGTGATGTGCTAAGGTAATATATTACTCCTAGAAACGGTTGCTGTATTGTTGCTAGATTTATTTTAAAATTTTTCCCTAAAAAAATATTGCCTATTTATTACATTGTAAGTTACTATCTCTCTTAAAGGGCTATAAAAGTGCTGTTAGGTTCCTTTGTAAATACTACTTTTTTTCATCAGTAAACTTTCTCTCATTCATGGGCAGCTTTTTGCAGCCTTAAGCATAACCTACAACAGCCAGCGTTGACCTTACTCTTTCTTTTTTTTTCTATCTTTTTATGCCACATTTTCTGTTCCATTGCTGCCGCATACTAAAGTTGGTATTTCTGCTGCTGTTCTTCTACTTCTCCTTCTTCTTCCTTGTCTTCTTCTTGTTCTGTTACTGTAGCTGTTTTATCAAACGCGATTGCAGCATCTTCTTTTTACCGCATGGCCTCCTGCCTACTCATTCGCCTCAACCGCCAGCTTATCTCTTTATTTTATATTAAATATTTTTTTTTTTACTTTAAACTGTCAAACATACCCACATATTGTTGCTTGCTGTTTACTTGGGATGCTGCTGCGTTTCATGTGTATTTGCTTTTTGTTGTTGTTGTTTTTCTTTTTCTAAATCCCACCATAACATACATACATATATACATATGTATGCAACATAACTGTTCTTACTGTCAAGCCGGTTTGGCTTCAATGCTTGATTTGCTTTTTTTTGTTGTTCTTTTTTGTTTGTACCTTCTTCTTCTTTGGTTTTTCTGCCTTTTTGTATGATTTGCTTATTTAATTTTATTTCCAGCGAAGTGCATTAACTGACTGCTTTTGCTTATCTTGCTCTGGCTATGCTTTTTGTTGTTGCTGCAACTTGTTGCTCTGGGCGCCTGCGTGCAGCTGTGTGTGTGTATGCTTTTGAGTTTGTTTGTGTGTGTGCGTTCTTCTTGATATTTGCCGCTGATTTATTTAACACATATTCGTTTATTTTATTTTTTTGTATATTTTCCTTATTTATTTATTTTTTTTTTTTTTTTGCTTTGGGATTGGAATTTGTCGATTTTCTTTTTAATTTATTTTATTTACTTTTTTCGTAAGAATTTTTCGGTTTCTACTTTGTATGCCGCATTTAATGATGGTACAGAATTTTGCTTGCAGCAAATGAAAGTTTTTGTGATGGAACCAGGGCTGCACATTAACGTTATTTTTTATCAATAACCGAAAAAATATTTTGTTTTCAATTCAACTTTGAAAAATTTTAACGTTAAGTGCTGAACAAAAAAATAGTGTTTTGATAATTATCAAAAAAAATTATGAAAAAAAATTTCGTTTTGTTGATTATCAAAAAAACAAATATTGAAAAAATTTTGTTTCGGTAGCCAACAAAAAAAATTATCAAAAAAAATAACTTTAATAAAAATTCAAAGTAAATTGAAGCCGTAAGCCCGAAACAAAATTTTATTATTATTTTGTTTTTGATAATCAACGAAACAAAATAATTTTGATAATTTTTTTTTGATAATCAACGAAACGAAATAATTTCAATAATTTTTATTTGATATTCAACAAAACAAAATTTTTTTGTTAATTTTTATTTGATATTCAACAAAACAAAATATTTTTGTTGATATCGTTGTGCAGCCTTGGATGGAACTGCTTCGAGCGAAATTTCTTTTTTTCTGCGGATTTTTGAGTTTTTGGGTGATTTTTCTTCGTTTTTAAATTTCAAGCGTTTCTTTTTTTTTTTTGCTGTTTAGGGGCCAAGTCTGGTTATGGGTTTATTGCTTGTTTTGTTTTTCAATTTTTCTTGACTTGTTCTGCTTAAATGACCCCATCAACAATACAGTTACGCTTTTAGGTAGTAACTGTCAAGTTTCTTATCAGTTGCAGTTGATTTCACCATTTTTCGAGCTGACCTTATTCGTCTGTCCTTCTGTTAGGCATATAAGCCAGTCGGTAACAACTTTCTATGTCACTTAAGCGTTACTGAAATTCGTTACTTAATCAATGAAAGAGTATCAAGAGATATTTTGTGTGTGTGTGATAATTACTTGGGTGGCCCTTCTTTGTTTATTATGCCTTATATTGTTTCAATCAATTAAGCGGTCCCCCAGTTGTTATTCTTTGCTTTAAAAGCAGCCACAAAACAGTTAAAAAGGTCTTTAGAGCTGTCGGATGTATGTATGTATTACGAGGAAAGTCACTCTCTTTTATAATTTTCATGTGTTAAGTCAGTTCTGTGGACGAAAAAGAGGCCTAAGAGTGAGGGAAGCAGACTTTGCTGCGAGTTGAAACGGTGAAAATAAAAAATAAGACATTTTCCAAAGGTGTTTCCTCTCGTTCACGCACAATGCAATTGAAATAAGTAAATCTTAAATCTACGCATAGGCTTTGCTTAAATTTTTTTCTGCAATAAAAATGAAATGAACTTGTTAGATTGCCTCGCCTTAGCGCCTTAGTAAATTAATCACTGCGATATGGACTTAGATATATTTATTTTTGCAAAAAGTTACACCCATGCGCATATACATACGCGCTTAAATATCGTGCGTTTTTTCTTTCTTTTGGCGAAATATCTAATAAACGCATATTTTTCTTGATTGGCGGGCGCAGCACCGAGCACAACACGCAATCAAATTAATTACGCATGTATGTAAAATACACATAAATTTTGTTGTTGGCATATAAAAAGTTATTTTTGCACACGTCTAACGGTTAAATTGAGTGTAAACAAGTTGGAAGTATAGCAGTATGTATGTATGTATGTATGGGTGCATGCTGATGTTGTGCCTTAATAAAGGAAGTTGATTTGACAAGTTGAACTTGCTTTGCTGCGTTATAGACAACAACAATAACAAAATAATGAAAAAAAGAACAATAATAACAACATAAAATTAGATAATAACAAGTAGTGTGCACACAAGGCTAGGCTGTAACGAGGTAGCTGTCCTTTTTTGGGCATGTAGGAGGGAATGATTTTTTTCTCACACAATAATCGTACTATGAGAACAACTTAGAAAAAAAAGTATTTCTAATAAACTAAGTCAATTATCGGCTGGTTAAAAATTGCATCACGCATACGTTGTACATATGTATGTCTTAAAAAAATTAGTTTATTTCCTTTATTCTCTCTTTCTCTCTTTCTTGTTAAGTACTTACACTTGATTGCTTACATAAATTACAAATCTATTATACACATACATATGTACCTCATGATTCATGGAGATTTAATGTACTCTTATTAACATTAATTTAAGTCGATTAAATAATAACTCATCATGTCGGCATCAACGTCATGAGTGGCGTTGGTCACTTAACTTTTCATTCATATAAAACAAATGCACTCGAACCACAAACAAAAGAGCAAGAAGACGCATCCAAACTCCTTTTGCCCTTGACGTTATTTATAATGCCCTCTAAAGCATACTTGTAACGAGCAGCACACATACATACATCCCCCTTTCAGCCATTGCCCTTCGCATTTGTATGCAGCGAGTTCGTTGCTTAAGTCTTTTGTTGTTACACGTTTAAGCTATTAAAACGTAATAATGACATTATTTAAACCGCTGAAGCGTACAAGTGCAGCGTTGCAAGACCAAAAAGAACAAAAAAGAAAACGCCATAGGAGGAGAAAAGGCCGTATAGTAAAAGTAGAAAAACCGAAATATTTTTGTAGTTGTTGTGCCGCGTTCGCCGTAAAAAATATACACACGTTGCGTTGCACGCTTGAGTATGCCGCATACCGTCGTCTGCCATACTAAAAAGTACGAAAGTTGGAAATCACTAATCAATAAATATTAAAAGTTCTCATGCAAACAAAATCTCGGTATGTGACGCAGCGCTGGGTACCAGCTAAACGAACCGGATATACACACATACCTTTCTACTTTGGATACTTGTTTGTATGAAATCGTGCATGCATGTACTTTGGATACTTGTCTGTATGAAAGGCCAGTGTACCTTGTTTGGTTCACTAGACCACAACAAACAAAAAATGGGTGTGGAGGGAACGTAGTGGACAACATTGTTGCTTGAGTTTTTACTTTGAGGGGGGTTAGCATATGAATTCGAGTTCTATATGTGGTAGAGTATGTGTGCATTAGGCTGCTACATTTTTGGTCCATATTTTTTTGCTGCATTTTCATTATAGAAATTTGCGCTTGAAAAAAAAAATTTTAACTTCCTTTGATCTTTCAACCTCCCAGGTAGGTTCTGGAAAGGTTCCTAATGAAGGGTATTCGACAGTAAAAAGTGCAATAAGGGCTCCTTACTACTTTCTAAATGAGCATTCTGGGTAACTCACAAATTTCTCTGTGTGGATGGATTCCTTGACAGAGAGATTTAGGATTTGGAGTGCTCGGCCAAGATACTATTTTTGGCATCCTTTGTCAAAGCTACTTTGGAGTGTTCCGAATTTGGTGAGCTGGATTAAAATCGAAACAAACCACCCTAGTGCGCACAGGCCTTTGAGAGTATTTCTATGTGTATTTGTTTCTGCTTTTATTTGTTTAGAAGTATGTAACTTTTTTAGGCCAAACTGTTAATGAAAATCTCGCACAAAATTGCTAAGTGCTTGAGGAATGTTTCTTATTTCCGGGTGATTTTTATACTCAGTTGCGTATAAAAGCGATAAACATACAAACTAAGCACCTATAAAGCTAAGAAAAATACTTAACTTAGCAAACCTATTAATTTAGTTGGCTATCTCGATAATCAGGTTTGGCAATATTGAGTTTATAAACGTGACGGCGTTAGAAGCTGCTGTGAGGGTGTTATTGCCCTTATATAGAATTGGCCGTGAGCTCGTTAAGTAACAGAAGAGTTCCTTAAATAAAAGCTAAGTCTGTGGGTCTTCTGACTACCCGTTTGCCACTCACAGTATACAATTTAAGTTCCCAAGCGTACGTAAAGCCTTTAGCTTTGCTCCCTCTTGCCCAACTACACAGAGCCAAAAGACCACCTAAAATGCCCTGTAAATCAGAACAAAGTTTAGCGGATTTATCTACGCTTTCTCTCCAATAAGATGCCCGTCTTATTATGACTGGATATCTCATTTTAATAAAACTAAGTACATAATCTGTAAAACTAATATGAAAACCTTTTCAATATTATTAAGAAGATAACCCGTGGATTTTAGATGAAATCATTTTCAGTAAAATTTAATGGATAACCTATAAAACTAAGATGAAAACCTCTTATATAAAATTAAGAAGATGACTCCTAGAATAAATATGGAAACCTTTTCACATAAATTTAGCAGATAACCTGTAAAATTAAGAAGAAACCCTGTTTAATATTATTAAGAAGAGAATCTTGATTTTCATCGGAAAACATAATTAGTCAACTAGTATTTTCCTAGGACTTATTCAGACAAAGGGCAACATTTCATTTCATATAAGTGCAGATGGACATAATAAACTCTTTATACCAAGTGCTTCACTAATCGTTTGAGAACACTACCCGACAAAACAAATATCCTCGACATTTGATACATGATTCCTATGTAGAATTTTCTGCTGATTCCAAATATGTAATCAGATGGTTCAAAAGTAGAACAGTTTTCGAGATATTTTGAAATTCCAGTTTTTGAGATAAGAAAAAAAAGTAGGATTACTAATTAGTCAATATCTCCGCCATTACCGTCTCAATTTTTACGTTATTTAATCTTGTTTTGAGAGGATGAAATACCCTTTTCAACGAAGCAAAAATAGTTAAAATCGCCGTTAAAATGACGGAGTTATGGCGAACATAATATTTTCTTTAATGAAAATTTTCAGGTTTTTTTTCGAAATTCATCTTCTATTTTGTAATTTTTTTTTTACGAAATATTAATTATCCTCCTGTTTTCACATTTTGAGTCAATAGTCTATTTCTTAGTGAACATTTTGGCACTTTCCGGATTATAATCTGTGGAGAAATGGCAAAGTTATAAGAGATTAAGTGAAGAAACCTATATTTATATTTTCATTGAACTTCCAAATCTGGCAAATGTAAACCACTATAACAATAACACTAGTTTACAGAAAAAAATACCAAGAAATCGGGGTATGGGGGAAAATTGGCATGGACCCCTTGAGCTCAGAACTATTTAGTTTTATTTTTTGCACGGTTAGGTTTTTGCGATAACGGTAATTTTGCGTTTTTGGTTATCACTTTAGTCAAAAATATTTTACGCTTAAGTTACATGTGCGATAACAGATAACAGTACTTCGTACAAAAGGTAATTAAAACACGCTTTTAACGACATACAACTTGTGGTGGTTGGTTAAAAACTCACTGAGCGATAGCTGGTCAAAGTCAAAATTTTATGGATTTTTTGCAATTTTTTTTTTTAATTTTGATTTTGAAAATAGGCTTTTTATAAGATGTTGGGAAAATCAGCAAAAGATTTATTTTTAAAAATTAGCCTATTAAATTGCAAACACTGTAAGCGTAATGTTACCAAGATCCCATTAGTACTTTATTTTAGCGATTTTTTTCAGGTGAAACGAAAAGGATATTTTGTAGACGAAAAACTTGGTTGAGTGACCCAACTATGTGAAAACGACTTCATAGCTCAAAAGGACATTAGAGCGATATATAGAGCTCCAATAGACTAAAATAATGACATATCAATTTTACAAATCGGGTTTCAAATAAAAAAGTTGCAAAAAAAAAATATTTCCGCGGTATTTCGCGGTAAAAAAAAAAAATTGTCCCGAAACCCTCTCAAAATAAGCTTCATATATAAGTGATGACTTTTACAACGGTGAGCGTTCTCACGGAGAAATAAAAAAAAAACATGGGATTGCGATACCAAAGCCATTGAATGATGAGCCATTTTTGCTGGTTCCTTCTTCGAGAAGAACAAAATGTACCAAAACGGCGAAAACTATCAACATTTAAACACTTTTAACATACATAAAATAAAAAAAATGGAGGTTAAGTACAAGATTGTGATAAAAAATAAACATAGGTTTGTTCATTAAATCTCTTATAGCATTGTAATTTTTCTACGGATTATAATCCGGAAAGTGCCAAAATGTTCACTAATAAATAGGCTGTTGACCCAAAGTGTGAAACCAGGAGGATATTTAATATTTCTTTAAAAAAATTACAAAAATATATGAATGTCGGAAAAAAAACTGAAAATTTTCATAAAAAAAATCTTTTGATCACCATAACTCCGTCAATTTAACGTCGATTTTAATTATTTTGACTTTGTTGGAAAGATTATTCTATCCTCTCAAAACAAGATTAAATAACTTAAAAATCGAGACGGTAATGGCGGAGATATTGACTAATAAGTAATCCTACTTTTTTTCTTATCTCAAAAACTGAAATTTCAAAATATCTCGAAAACTGTTCTACTTTCGAACCATCCGATTACATATTTGGAATCAGCAGAAAATTCTACATAGGAATCATGTATCAAATGTCGAGGATATGAAAATTTTTGAAATTTTGTCGGGTAGTGGAATTGTAGAAATGTGCAAAGCCGTAGTGAAATTGACGAACGGAGGAAACACATAAGAGCTCTTTTAAAAGTAAAAGGTTCTCCCTTTTAATTTCTTGAACATGTTATTGCACACATACATAAAAAGTGGCTGATGCAATAACTGTTATGCATATTTCTAGTATGTACGAGTATATCCATACATGTACGTACGTTAAGACGTTTATAGCAAAATTTTAATTAATAAGGGCTCTTTTAAAAATAAAAAGTTTTCCTTTTTAATAAATTCAAAAATGTTCTAATAAAAAATATAGGATGTTCTTATTGATTTGCTTTATAAAAATTTTCTCATAAAAAGAAGCAGATTTCTTCTAACAATTTAATTTTTTTGACAAAATGACATAAAAAATTAATAAATAAGAAGTTATCTCCTCGTTTTCAGACGGTATCCTTTTCAATAAATTTAAGAAGAAATTCAAGCTAAAATCTAGAAGATTTTCTAGCAAAAATTTCTTCAATTTTGTCTCCTCTCGCTCTCCTTGGCCAAATAGCTTTTTTAGATGGCAGTCTCTTTGATTATAGGTGAACTTTTTGGCTCTGTGTACTTCAGTTCTGACTTTGTATGCAAAGCACACTAAATACGTACATACATATTTAACACTTTATTATAGTAGAACACACATGCTTGAATGGTATCGATTTTTTCTGTAACGGTCTGCTGCGCATGCAGTAGCGCACACCGCCAAGCATAACAAATTTTGAGGCTGATTGTTGATTGGCTTTGGGCCTTTTTTAGAGCTACATCAGCCGGAACGTTGGAATTGTACAAATTAATTCTCGAAACTTTAAACACATGTGTATATAAGCACAATGCAAATATATATATACATTAAATACTTTTTTTCTTATTTTTTCTATGCGCGAAAGTAAAAGGCAGTCTAAAGCAAAATAAAGTGAATGTTTCAAATGCCATAAAAAATTACAGCTAAATAAAGTTATATTCTAATTTTATATAACTTTTCTACTCGCTTATGAATTGTGAAATAGAACTCAAAACACATTGTACAGAAACAGTTTAACAGATCTGAAAGCTCGATGTAGCATGTATGCATGGCTTTGGTGGTGGTCTCGAACGCTTTTGGCAACGTGTGGTGTAAAAAATTCAACACTTTGCTGTGCTCTGCATGTTGAACTAATCAATTTTTATTATCGATTTCTTTTTTTTTATTGATTTTAATTAAAAATTTTGAGTAATAACCGTGCGTATGTGGTACGGGTGTTTATTGGCAGTTAAGGTTATTTATCTAATTACTTGTACACGTACATATGTATGTATCAAATCACAATTTACCGATATATAGATACTAAACAGTTTCTACTGCTCCTGTTATTGATTGTTGCAAGTTTAGAATTGTTTATTATTTCATTTACTATTTTCTGCTTACTTGATATCAAAAGCTTCCAACACTTGGCTGTTTGATTTCATGACTTGCAATTTTGCTTAAAAATTTTTGATAAAAGCGTAGGTACCGCAAATATTTTTCCTTTGGTGTCTTTACATTTTATACTTTTCATAAACATGGTTAGATGTTATTAGCATCATTAGCTAAGTCGATTAAGCCATATCCATTTTTCTATCTCTGTCTGCCTATACGTTCTTTTTCAACACAAAATAGTCTACTTGTATCCACTAATATTAAATTTTGGAACTCTCTGAACAACAGTAAATATGCAACGCTATCACATTCACATAAATGGCCGATTAATTTATGTACTTCAAATTAAACGTAAAAGAGACTTACCTTATTTTTTCCAAAGTTTATTTATTTTTCGTTTTTACTACAGCTGACTTTTTCTCCTCACGCTAAATTTAAATGCAGCCTTACAATTGTTCTTTATGTTTCACGAATTCATATACAATGGAACTTTATTTATTTGTCTGTAGTTTTATATTTCTTTTGTTTTGTGTTTGTGTTTTATAAATTTTCGAGCGTGTTAGGCTTCTATGTAAGGAAGTGCGCAAAGCAGGAACGTTTGTTGATGACTTCAACTGAAAAGAAAAAAAAAGACGAAATAAAAAGAACATTAATTACACTGGATCACAAAATGAAATTTTTTGTCTGTACTTTGGACGTGACTATCCTATCTATATGTAAAATCGGTCGCTGATTCCGAAAATCGGGTTCATTTTTAATTCTATGGGAAGGTTTTTGAGATATCGGCAATTTACCGTTATTTGGCCAATGGGTACACTTAATCCAGTATAGCTCTTTAACACAGTGAGTTATCTTCTTTGGGGTGACACCACACGAAAGAAAATTAAATTTCCTTTTCATGGCTCCTATAACATTTTTCTCTAACTCTTATAGTTTCTGAAATATTGACGATTAAATTTTAATTTTTTCGATTTTTTACGATTTTTTGAAGAAAAAATTGACTTTGTCAGACAATATCTTTAAAACCAATGTCTTCACCTTCGGTTTTAATCTTTTACGTGAAGCTCCATTCCATTAGCAAAAAAATAAGCTATCAACGAAGAAAATCCATGGTAAAATGGAAAAGTTATAGGCGATCAAGTAAATACAGCCAAGTCGCACAATGCCTCTACACGGGTATATTTTATGCATGTTATACCCGTAAATGGGCTTGTATCTACCGCGCCGCCAATGTGCTGCTACTGCAGATGTGTAGGTATTGGTACAATATGCATAGAATGTACGCGTGCAGAGGCATTGCGCGACCTGGCTGTATTTACTTGATCGCCTATAACTTTTCCATTTTACAATGTATTTTCATCGTTGATAGCTTATTTTTTTGGTAATAGAATGGAGCTTCATGAAAAGGAGTAAAACCGAAGGTAAAAATATTGGTTTTAAAGATATTGCCTGACAAAGTTAATTTTTTCTTCAAAAAATCGTAAAAAATCGAAAAAATTAAAATTTAATCGTCAATATTTCAGAAACTATAAGAGTTAGAGAAAAATGTTATAGTCACTGTGTTAAAGAGATATACAGGATTAAGTGGACACATTGGCCAAATAACGGTAAATTGCCGATATCTCAAAAACCTTCCCATAGAATTAAAAATGAACCCGATTTTCGGAATCAGCGACCGATTTTACATTTAGAAAGGATGGTTGCGTTCAGAGTATTTTTTGGCTGTAGAGCAGTGTTATTTGTGTTTGGAAATATTTTTCGCAACATATATTTGTGAAAGTTTGTCAAAATGTATGTAGGAGACTTCTAAGTATTTAGTTACAGTTGAGTTTTTGTAATGCAAAATTGCAACTATACTCTCTTTCTTGGCGAAATTTGTATAAATTACTCATTAGCAAGAACATTGACGTTTCGTAATGCTGCTCAACCGAGTTTCCAGTCTTAAAGTATAGGAGTTTAAAGTGCTAAAAATTAAGTTTATAACAACCGATTACCAAATAAAATTATCGAATAGGCATTAAGCCAATAAATTATGAGTCATACCCGATTAAAGCACACACCAACACCAACAGTAACAAAAGCGCAATAATCGTTAAAACTATTTAAATGATTACAACGCATTACAACATGCATAACTTAAATACTTGACTAAGGAAAGCCCGCCTCTTGTCTCTATCGTACTGCCATATATATGTATGTACATTAGAGCGTATCGCCAAAAAAAGTTTAAAATGTTCCCCTCTGGTTCGAATGTTTACTCCTTGGAGATTTCAAAAATGGAAAAAATTTTTTTTCGGCACCCTGTAAAAACAGCGAAATTCGTTTTTTGCATATAACTTTTCTATTTGGTGTTTGATTTTAACGAGCAATATATTGTTGTAAAGGTTTTAACCCGTGTCATATTTCGTCCATATAAGCCATTAACCTGCGACACCAACTTTAGCTTTTATTAAAATTTATTTAAAACCAACACCCTGTATTAAAATTTTTTTTTTTAATAAAGTAAATTTAGCCTTGAATTTATTTTGACATCATTATATGAGTAAAAAAGATTATTACTTATTAATATTAGCTCTGTTTAATGAACAAAAAAAGTTCGGAGCAGGTTAGAGCAGAGCAAAGTAGGGCAGCTGTCGAAATAGAGCAACTCAGAGCAGAAATGCCATGAAGAATTACATAGTACACTCAAATGATCGATTGGAGCTCATTTAGAATTACAGAGCCACCATGCTTGCAATTTTATTCTGATACGGACTTGCAGGAACTACAATATTCTAATGTTGTTATAAAAATACCTGATTAATATTTCCAAACAGCAGTGATTGATACTAATTATACTAATTATAACCTATTAATTTACTCAGATTTTCTATGCCATTCTCTAAATACTGAGCGATTTGAACAGGTAGTAAGTGATTCTTGTACAGAAGTTGCCGACGAGGAACGCCTAGGTTTTATACTCGCTAAAGTAAGTAGGCGAGAACGTTACAGAAAATTAGAGCCAAGAAAAGATTTAGCATAAATGCATTACATTTATTTCCTCATTATATGCAGGTAAATATTCTTTTTATACCATTCATGGGAATGAAATGGTATTATAACTTTGTACCGAAACACAAATGGTGAAAGTACCAGAACGAGGCGTTGCAGACCTACGAAAATATATACCAATATGATCAGGATCATGAGCTGAGTCGATTAAGCCATGTCCGTCTGTCTGTCTGTCTGTTTAATCGCAAACTAGTCCCTCAATTTTTGAGATATCTGCATGAAATTCGGAATGTGAGGGTATTTTTAGGAGAAGCTTATCATTTGTCGGAATCGGCCGAATCGGACCACTATATCATATAGCTGCCATACAACCGATTGTTCAGATATATATGTATTTTAGGGTATAACTTCTCCATCTAAATAATGACACTTCTTTTTCTAAGGAATCTTTGTATAAATTACCCAGAGAATTGAAAGTATAAATTAAACAATATCAGACTATGCAACTTTTCATTTCCCCATTCGTGAAAGGTATGCAGTCTTTGGTACGTCCGAAGTCAGCCGCGCTCTTACTTGTTTTTCTTAGTATTCAGGAAACAATTTTTTTTCAAATACAGGGTGTTGGATTTAGTAAAAATAGAATAAAAGCTGAACTTGGCATGATGGGCTAAAAGTTTCTATGGATGAAATATTGCCTTGGTGAATACCTTTCTAAAAATGTATCACTTTTGAAAATCGAACGTAAAATATAGAAATTATAAAAAAACAAATTTCGCTGTTTTTACAGGGTGACAAAAAAATTAAAAAAATTTTTTTTGAAAACCTCATAAGGTAAGTGTTCAAACTGGGGGGGAACATTTTCAACTTTTTTTTCCTCCATACACCGTGATACGCTCTAATGTACATATACCCTAGAACCCTAGAGCATACCTTTACATGCATACAAAACATCATTATCGCCTCTAAAGCCGCCTCAGGGTAGAAACGCAGTAAACTCGCATGCTTTTGCTGTCTGAGCAGCTGCACACAGGATGCCAGAGGCAGACGTTGAGTAAGAAGCAGAAGAAGAAGAAGAGTGTCTATATTAAATTTTGCAACCGTGATTTGAATGCAATTCACAAATAAATGAATTACCCAGCTCCGGCTCCTGCCACATCTCCTATCAAAATGTGTTCGTAGTAGTAGTAATTGTTTGCAGTGTTTTTTATACCACACCCTTTTTTATGGCTTCTGTGTTCCCACACACTTTTGTATATCGTGTATGATAGATAATAGATGCACAGGCTTATTGTGCTTGCAAACACTTCACTAATGTTGCTTGAATGCAAGGCATTGTGTAGGCCAACTTTTAGTATTTTAGTAGCGACCAGTTTGTATTATCTCGCGGTGGTGCTTTGCCACACACCAACACACAAACTTAGAAAATATGTATGTATATATGGTTTCTGTTTTGACTCCGGCTTCTTGCGAAATCTTTATTAAGCGCCTACAGCGTGTGTGTTTTTCTGCTCAACAGGCCTCTAAGCCTTTCCGCCGCCACTCCTCAATACATGTGTGCACCTCTGTTGCCTCTTCTCTGGCATAAATTATTGCCACTTTATAATGCTGCATCTTGCATATGAAACCAACAGCAGCAGTTAAATTCAGCTGCCTAACCAACTGACTGCTGATAATTACCGCAAAGTGGAAAACAAAACGAATAAGGATGTATGAATGAAACTGAAGAGTGTATATAGAGGGGTGATAGAATTGGAATGGCAAAGCGAATAGACTTTTTTCTCCTTGGCTCCTACTCATAACAAAAAGTGTATGTATGTAAAGAATACAAATGTTATCAGCGACAATTTAGCCATATCAAAGCTGTAAAAAATACCACAAAGCTGTACGAAATGATTAATGATTTTATGTATACTAAAAGAAGTTCGTTTCTTAAGTCTTTTGTCGTTTGCTCTAGTTTCGCATTTCTGGGTGCGTTGATGCTGTTCCTGCGGCTTTCTTGATCGTTAAAACGCAATTAAATACAACTAAACGGTATGACAAATAAAAGTTTAGCGTTTTTTGTAAATTTATGCTAATCTTTGTTTAACACACGCCAAATTACTAAGCAGAAGACATCTCGTATGATGCGCAACGCTTCAAAATGAGGTTATCATTGGTAATGTAGATGATGATACCGAGCTTTATATGCGTAGCATTTGTATAGTAGCAGAAATTCCTAAATAATTTCGTATTCTGATCCATAATGTTGCTAACTGTAAATGTTTTGTACGCATTGGAAATGTTAATTTGCAAACGATTGCTCTAATTCCGCTGCTATTCCTCACACAATCTTCGCTATATAAATTATTTGTTTTTCACACTTTAAAAAAGAAAAACAAATTTTTAACGGTTATGCCTTTATTATCATTTTCTTCTTTTTTGTTTTCGCACCAGAAATATATCTACTCAGAATGATAATGATTTTATATAATTTTTAGCCCATAAAAACCACCATCTTCTCGCACGAATTGAGTTCATATCTTAAGAAAGCGTTTTATTTTTAGCACAGTGAAGTGACAAAAAAAACCATAGGGAAAAAGACAAAGTATGCTCTTCTTTACAAATGCCAATTGTCAAATGAGCACTTAAAAGCTGTCGGATAACAAAACATGCATTTCCATTTCTACATTTGCGATATGTGCTCGTTGTGTTGTCCACTCTTTGCTTATTACAAGCCTTTTATACATTCACCACTGGTGCGCTACTTCTTGCGCATTATCTACTTGTCATTTAATGTGTATTACACAAATGGAGTCCGAATATCTTTTCAGAATATTAAGTATTGAACTGATTAGCATTGCCTTTTGGCACTCGGAGTTGGAGCCAATCTAATTTCTATAAATAAAACCATATATTTTCATGTACAACGAAGCAAAAAACTAGAAAAATATAGAGAATTTGGTAGTGTCTTCCGCTTCTCCTCCTTAATTGGGCACCTAACGGTCTAAATGATTTCGGTCGAATCCAATAATACGCGCCAGCCGTTTCTGCTGCGTTATAACTGGCGAAAATTACTTAGAAACGCCAAGTTCAAGACCAAGTCATTGTTAACCTGAGCTTTCCAACACAGTGCAGGCCTCTGTGTACCTCTCGATGCTACCGCAGGGTGTCGATAGTAAGACTTATTGGGCCGTAGCATCTTCATTAACATGACCTAGAAAACTGAGCCGCTAAATTTTTATTTGCTGAATAGTATTGCCGAACTTGTTAGCTGCGTTCAAACTCATTCAACTAGCCCAAATACTCCCATAAGTATGTACATACTTGTTGTGTGTAAGTATATGAGTACTATTTCCTTATAATTTATCATATTTACTCTATTCATTAATTATTTCCGCAAACAATGGTGTGGTGGCTCACATGTTCTCAAATGCCTTTCATTAACGGGCATAAATACATATTTATATGCCTTTAAAGTAATATAAACTACTATTTTATGAACTTCTTTTATTATCTCTGGAGTCTCTTAATATTCTAATTACATACTGTCACAAGAATAATGACAACATAATCCTCACACTACAGGGAAACAATGAAAAGAAGAACAGCAAGAAAAAGAGGAACTTCACTCACACGTTAAAGAACTTTTTGCTCTCGCATGAAGAGCATCCGTCACAGTACAAAGCAGTGTGAAGCGGTGCCATGCCATGAGGAACAAAACAGTGCAACATAATCTGCTTTGCTCTCAACGAAGCAACAATGCATAAGAAAAGGGGAAGCATCAAAATCTCAAATGTTTGTTGGGTAATAATGATGGGAACTGCATAAATAAAAAATTGTGTCAGCGCTAGCAAGATTCTCTGCTTGGTTGGTTGCTGAGTGATTTATTTTTTTTTTTTTTTTTTATTATTATTATTGGTTAGCAGAAACTTATCTTTATTGCTGTGGCTTTTCCTTTTTTCTGTTCAAACACAAAGCAGTCAGGAATTTGTCAATTTGGTCAGTAGGTAATGTCACATAATTATCAAGATTGCATGTGGTTTAGGTTATTTGGCACACAAGTGCAATTTTAATGTGTTGCAAATCAAATGTTTGTTGGTTTTTAATAGTATATGATTTGTTGTGGTATAGTAGCATTTGAACGCAACATTGACTTGACTATGGAAAGCTGGGTTTCGTTCTATAAAAAATTTATGAATGAAATATGAATAACAGGTTGTGTTGAAGGAGCAATAAATTTGTGCCTCAAAAAACAAGTTTCTGCTGGATTTGGATTTTTTTTAGATAAGATTTATTACAAAATTGTTAAAAAAAAAGTAGTAATGATAAAACAGTGTTTTAAGAAATGAAATTTCATGCAATTTTACTATTTGTCAAACATTAATATATTACTTAGAGTGCAAATATTTAACCTATGAATATCCATCGACGCGCATGGACGTTTTTAGGTGGCGGGCATAAGACAATTTGCGATGCTTAGTTTCCACCAACAGTTGGCTCGATTTGGTGCACTAACTACATACACAGCTAGCTTGCTCATCTCACGAAGTCCATTGTTCACCATCTATCGTCCATTTTCCAAACATACACATATAAATGCATATGATGCTCCTCTGTAATCAACTGCGCACTTCATCACTGTCCACATTGGCAATGCTGCGCTGGCTGCCACCATCTCACAGCTCACATCTTTGGACGTCGAGCTGCGCGAACAGCATTCACATGTGATCAGCTGCACATGTGCTGACCTAATTCTCTGGAAAAATTGAGTTCTAGCCATAGATAGCAGTTGTGGCGGCTTTGTTGGTGGGCTCTACCGCCTAGATGGCATGGAACAAGCATTGCATTGCACTGTCTATTCAAGTGGCCCATTTTGGGTAGTTGTAGGTTGTAGCTGAAAGACCGCAGTGCAATATTGTGACTTGAATGGGTACCAGAAAAGAGATATGTACGTCATATGCGCATAAAGTAAATAATGAGAAAATTTTTTATTTTGTTATTTTTTTGTGTGATGTCTTCGTTTAGCTTCGAGTTTCTTTTTCAATGTCAGTAAATGTTATTACAAGTTCATTACTCACGCGATTCTCAAATAAATTTCGTGTAGGGTGAATTCTGTGGGCTGCCAAATGCCGTTGACTACTAAATTTGTAATATGAAATGTGTTAAATGTGTGAAATGTTAACTTATGAAAACGAGAAGAATTTAATAAATAATTGATAAGAAAAGAAAATACTGGAATCCTGTAAGTTACATATTTGTGTAGTAAAACAGTTAAGCGAATACCATAAATCACTTTGTATTGAATGTAGTTCACAAAAAAATTAAAAATATATCTAAAATAATTTGATATTATATTTTTTCTATGTAATTCTGCATAATTTGCTATTTACTTAAGCTTTTCATGCGCCATAAATTTTCTACCATAAGCATTTGTTGATGGCTTTTGCTTTGTGTGTTGCTTGCCCGCCAGCGTATGCGGCATATTTTTGATATTAGAAGCGCTTTTTTTCTATTGTTGTTGTAATTATTTTTCTTTCTTTTGTTGCTGTTGTATAAAAGTTTGCTGCCGCTTATGGCATTAGATAGCGTTTGTAAGCTTTATTAGACATTTCATTTAAGTAGCAACATTTTTGCTATGTCTTTTTATGGCTGCAGCGCACACAATCGACAGCAGTGCTTTTAGGTTTTTCTGTCTATTGCTATTATAGCAACAATAATAACAACAACATCAAGAAGCAGAAATAATCCTTTTTTTATTCGAACAAAAGCTATAAACATTAACAGCAACGATTAAGCGCAAATTATCAGCCATCAACGTAGACCCGCGCACGAAATGCGAAAAATGTTGCTGAAAATCAAAGGCAAAAATCCCAAAAGAATATGTTGAAAACATTTACAAACACAAAAAAGCGGTAGTTTCCATTTTTGTTTGAGTTTTTTTGACTGCGAACAGTTAATAACCCCGACCATTGCAGGCATTTTGTTTGCTATTTTGTTGATATGATATCATCGCGTGCCAGAAACAAACAAAAAAAGTTGCTGAAACATTGTTGCAGCAACATTTGCATTTAATTAAGTTGTAGGAATGCGGAGAATTTTCTTAGCGCAATTTTTTTGCCTTTACCTACTACACTATGAACTTCTATTGAAATTTTCTGAACTTCAATTGTAATTTTCTGAAATTCAATTGTAACTTTCTGAACTTCAATTGGAAACTCTGTACTTCAATTGTAATTTTCTGAACTTCAATTGTAACTTTCTGAATTTAAACTGGAAAAAGTGTAGACGATGTATTTTAAAAAAATTTCTCAAATGTAGAAGCGTCTTTTGTTGAAAATTTTGTGGAGGAAATTAAAACGTTTCCAGTAATAATGTGATGAGAGTACACTTTGGCAAAGGATAACATAATCTTGTACGCAGTTAATGCAAATGGTATTTTCCTCTACACAAATTATGACATGTTCATAATGGTGAAAATTTCCTAAATATCTGTTACACCAAATTATTTATGTACATATTTAATAATGCATCTTGATGCTCTCTAAAATCTCTGGTATTTTCTTTTCCCACGCCTCAAACAGCCCGATCACAACTGCTTTAATGAGACAACATTTGCATGTTAATTGACAAAAATTTAATAGAATAGAATGATAAACTGGTGCTGCAATACTTTGAAGACGGAGGTAAAAGCAAAATGTAAATAAAATTGTCTCTCTTGGTTTGACAATGCTAATTGAAAGAACAAAGCAAATAATTGAATAATGAAAGAAAGGAAGATAAAAGCAACTACTAAAAAGCAAGAACACAGTAGACAGATAAAAATGCATGTGACAACAGCGGGTTGGAGCTGACATTGCAACCAAAAACAAACAAAAAATGTTGTACCTGACATCGTTAAGCAACAACAACAAACAAAGCGCGCAATATATTGCCATATGGCAATCTTTTTGAAGTTTGTTGATGTTGCTGCATATTTACTGATGTATTTTTTCTCTTATTTTTTTCTTTTTTTGTGCAATCTTTCCCTTTCTCTTTCTCCTTTACTCCCTACATTCGTAATTTTTTTTTTGACTCAACATTGTTTTGTGTTTTTTTTATCATTCATTGTTGCATTCCTAATTAAGTCATGAACTATTGGTTAAATGGACATTAGGCGCGGCAAAAAGCTAGTGAAGAGTTGTGTAGAGTTTTTCGAAGGCTGCGCTAAAATTCGAAGAAAATAACTAGTAAGTATAGAATGTAGCAAAACAATGCACATTTTTCGGCTTTTCAACCGGGTGGCAGCAACAAAACAAAGTAACAAAAAATTGCACGAAATTCTTGCCCATTGACTGTGGAAAAAGTGCAAGCTTTTTGTATACAGAAAACTTGACGAGCGGAAGAAAAATGTTGTGCCACAACAACAATTGAATCAACGGTTGAGCGTGCGGTTTTTTTTTTCTTTTTTGTTGTACATGGATAAATACATTCGAGTACGATGCGCTTTTTTGGAGTTTTGAGGTATAAAATCAAGAGCTTTGTGTAAGATTGAGTTGAGACTATAGAACTAGGGTTTATAAGCCGATAACGTATAGCTTTAGAATCATTATATTTACTGCAGAAAAACGCAAGTGTAAATTATTTTTTACAATTAAATCGACAAAAAAAAATTGTATTCATTCTAGCTATGGAAAAATCAAATATTAAGTTTGATATTGCCAGTTCAATATAACAAAAACGTTTATTTTCGTTTTCCGCACTTAATAAAAATCACACACTGTATTATTACAACGGCATTTTGAACTTCAGCAGCAACCGCGGCATATATGTATGTACATATTCAGGGTGGCAGTCAGCGTTTCGACGCCGTGTTGGCAAGGATATTATACCAGTTCGCCATAAAAACGTCATGGGAAAGTAATGTCTTGCTGCAAGGTCTGGCCAACAAATGCCACCTTCTGGTTTTGAGGTCATTTGCATAAATGCGGCGAGTTGGGCGAGAGTGTGTAGAATATGCATGTATATGTATCTATCTTTGTTCTTCTTTTGGCCTTTTTTCGCTTTAGCCCGATTCATTGAGCGTCGTGGGTGGATGCGCTTTTAGACAACCACGAAGTTCGCGCACTGCAGCCATAAAGGCACAATTACACTAACAACAGCAACAACAATGAAAACAATAACAAAAAGGCAAGAAATAAAAAAAGAAGAAGTGATGGAGTTTTCATCCAAGTCTTGTCAAATGGAAAATTCATTGTTAAGTATAGATGGATGTAGG
Organism: Urophora cardui; assembly: GCA_960531455.1. Lineage (NCBI taxonomy): Eukaryota > Metazoa > Arthropoda > Insecta > Diptera > Tephritidae > Urophora > Urophora cardui. The sequence goes on along the minus strand of OY482672.1, from coordinate 5,192,122 downwards.
TACTGCACGCCGCCGAGAAGTGCAACAGAGGCGTTTCTTGTCGCTCTAGATGCTGCTCTGGAGAGCTATTGATGTACATACATTATTGCTTTTGCGTCTTGCTCTGGCTTTTAGCCTTGCCATTTGATTTTCCAACAACACATAGAGCACCACAATAAAAGTAAAACTATTTGCTAGCGCTAGCCAAAAAGCCGTTTGCAACCTCCTCGTAAAAAAAAAAAAAAAAAAAAAAATGTACATACATTTAGCCATATATAAATATGGCAATATATATGCTAAATGTGCGTTTGTTTGTTTTTTTCTTTAGCTGCGCCGCTGACCCGAGGTGTCAAGCAAAAGTGGCGGGCGGCAGCTTCATTGCCTCCGGCTACGACTATTAGAAATCACCTTAGCGCTGCGGAGCCAACCACAAAGGCGATGGAATGCTATATTCTGCTAGGCGGTATCCATTCTTAAAATTACAATTGTTTCGTATGGAGGGTGAAATTTGGTGGCTTTTGTTTCAGTGAAAGCGTTTTTGTTCTTGCTTTCACTGCGAATATTGTTCTAGATCGCGAACATTTTTTAGTTCATTTTTATACTCAGCTGTACTAGTACACAGAGTATTATAGTTTTAATCACATAACGGTGGATTGTAACAGAATGAAATAATCGAGATATATATAGACTTATATATATCAAAATGATCAGGGTGAAAAGAGAAATCGATTGAGCCATATCCGTCCGTCCGTACGCACTCTAACTCCCGCAAAAATTGAGCTATTTTGATGAAATTTGGCATGCAAGTTGGTATCGAGACTGGGACGGTTGGTATTGAAAATGGGCGAAATCGGACCATGACCACGCCCACTTTTCCTATATAGAAAAAATCGGAAATTTGGTATCTCAGCCACTAATGTAGCTGGAGCGATGAAATTTCACCCACGTATTGAGCTCAAGCCCTTATGAAGAAATTTGATGAAATTTGGAAAATGGACGGTGCCACGCCCACTTATTAAGGGGCAAACATTGAAAGTTTTATAAGCCATAACTCAGAAACCGTAGCAGATATATCGATGCAATTTGGTATGCGTTATTTACTTACTTAGGCAAACGTTTGGAGGGAAATTTGTCAAAATTGGATGACGACCACGCCCAATTTTATATATGGGAACTATTAAGTTGCCTAATAAAAACACTTTAAGCGATATATTTGTTAAATTTTGGAAAATGGGCGTGGCACCGCCTCTTTTTAGACAAGGAAATCTACGAGATTTCGGAGCCCATAACTCGACAAATAAGTAATTGAGATATTATGACGGAACTTGGTTTATACACTTTTATAACTTATGTTAATAGATACGCAAAAAGTTGTTGAAATCGATTTATGAACACGCCTAATTTTTAACAAAGATATTTCTGGAACACCCTTTTGGAATTTGTAACGTGACATCTTTGAAACTAAAAGTCATAAAGGAATGAAATTTTGCACAAAGAATAATATTCATATGCTTAGTTGGATGACTGATAAAAAGTTTGGAAATGGGCGTGGCTACGCCCACTTTGTGCAGCACTCGCTTTATATAAAGTACCTACACCGTGTTTCCATCAAACGCAAACAAACAATGAAAGCATGCAGCTGAGTATCTAATGTTCGATTCCACTCGAACTTAGGCTTCCTTACTTGTTCTTAAATATTTTGTTTGATTATTTCAAAGATTTGCTGAATTCCATTGTGCTGCTAAATGCTTCTTTACAGACAACGCTCTATATGAGTGACGTTAAATGAAGCCTTTCTTCTATCAACGTGAAAAATGAAGAATAATTTATCATGTCATGTTGAGCAAATTATTTTGCATTGAAAAGGCAAAGTGCTAACTCAAATGTATTCATATGTTGATATATACATCCATGTATGAGGTAAATATTCCAAAAGAAATTGCCTTACATGTCAAAAGCTATATTGGTACTCAGGTGCTTAAAGCTGTGCTAGAGATTTTTTCTTCGAGACTAGCCATCCATACTAGCCACAACTTCTTTAGAAAAATAATTTTTTGTTTTCTACACTTACTTTAACAATGATAATTATCTTTTTATTAAAGCCTTTCAAATCGATTATTGTCCTCTGTTTATATTTTATTATTGGCATATCTAATGCATTTTTTTTTTTTCACTTTTTACAGGTAAGCACATTTTGAGTAATTTTAACTCCAAGAAATTGAGGATAAGTATGTAAGTAGCCAATTTACTTAGTATACTAAAGCTATGGTTATAAATATTATTATATTATCAGAATAAAAACACTCTACCTGGTGTTATGAATTTCAAGAAAGCTTATAAGCTTTGAGCATTTTTTCGAGAAGTCCGAAAAAATGACATTTTTTGTGGTCGCTACAAAAAATCTGTCACTTCCCAGTGTATCACATAATCACATAGGGCGACAGGGCCATTTATTAAAAACTATTTCCAATTTGTTTCGCAAATTCCAGATGTGACACTTGTTCTTTCATAGAGGACTACCTACTCCCAAGAATGTCGAGAAAGAAAGTTGTAAGACGGATTTATGGGTTCAAGAAATACCTAAAAAGCAAAAGCGATTACAGAGATAAAAATAAGAATATTAAGAAAAAATTAAGCTTTTCTTTTAAATTAAAAATATTCAACGTATTTTTGGTGAGTTGTTTTAATTACAAAGCTCAAATAGGATTACTTTACAACATTTCTAGCAATCAATACTCACATATGTACATATATCTACATATATATGTAACTATGTATATATATGTAAATTTGCAAGCAAGCACTCAATCTGCTTAACAGAACTCGCATTTACATTTAATTAAGTGCCAATGTTGAACTTAATGAGCCTTCGCGCATCACTCATCAAACACGAAACTTATCTCTTTGGACATTATGGGAAACTGCTTTATTACCAACTTCATTTTGGCGAGGCTCATTTTACATAGACAAGGCAAATACTCGGACATGCATTTTGGTGTACAGCTGTTGGTGTTGTTGTTTTTGCATTTACTGTTGTTGTTTTTGCATTTACTGTTGTTGTTTTTGCTGCATTTGCTGTTTACCATTGCAGTTGTAAATTTGAAAGCGAATTAGATGTCCGTCCGCCCGTCCGTCCATCGGTCCGGTGTTTGTTCGTTGTTCGGTGTTAATAGTTACAAACATACACACAGCTTGTGGCACTTAAGACGATTAAGCACTAGTCCTTTAGATAAACCAAAGTGTGCTTTGGCTATTTTGGGTGGTGGTGGTGCGCCTAATATTGATATTTGCAATAGCAAATCAATGAAAGTCATTGAATTTAATGGCTTCTATTTTGACTTTGGTGTTGCGCTGATTGTTGTTAATTCGTTTCTTTTTGTCTTGTTTTTCCTCCTCGCTTGAGTTTGTCATATTAACGAGTTTGCTTGCAATAGATTTTCCTGTACATTTAAACCTAAAAACGCCTCTCTACAGTCCAACTTGTCTACTTATGTAGTTTGTTTGGTATTTCAAGTTGTCTGCTTCAGCAATTTTTTTTGTTGTTTCAATTTTTCGTTTACAATGCGCTTACTTTTGTCGCCAATCACCTTTTTGGTGGCTTTGGCAATGGCATTCGCATTCAATTTAAAATTTTATGTTCGTCTGGTGCTATGCAGGCGCATAACATTGAATGTTTTCCTACGTGTTTTTTTGTTTTTTGTTTTTGTTCCTTTTTCTTGTTTGCTTGTCTTCTGTTTGTGTTATTGTTGTCAATGTACAAAGGCATATTTTTTTAATGGTCGCTCGTAAAAAGCGTGATTCTTGTACACTCGATAATGAGGTATTGTGGTCACAATTTGAAACGATTGTGCTGTATAATTGCGTTGCCATTAGAGGCAGTTTAACTAACAAGTAGTGTGTTTGTTACCTTTAAGTAGTTTTATAAGCAAAAAAAATGTTTGCTAAAAGTCTGGGGATAGAAACAGTGGAGAAAAGGAAAAAAGGCATTGCATCAACATGATAAACAGGCTCTGGGTGGTGGCTAATGAGCTTCAAGTGTGTTAGTAAAGTTTTCGCTTCTGCTTCTTTTAGATTTTCGTGGCCCAAGGAGTTGTCCCTCAACGCCAGGAATCGAGGGGATATTTTTGTTTCTTTAGCAGCAATTTCCACAAAATATAGCACTAAAGATGCTTTGTCTTAGTGGACTTCCTTTATTATTAGTGTAAGCATGGTCTGAACAGGGCTTTGTTTGCTTTTCAATCACTGTGTTATGACTAAGAGGCTTTTGGGCCTTTATAGTGCAGCAACATCTTCCATTTCAAGCGCCATACTTTACCCATAATAATAAAATTTTGAAAGAGAGCTTGAGTTTTTTCTTCTTCCAGACATCGACTGAACTTTCAGCAAAGGTTTGTCGGGATCTGTTTTATGCACGGTAGGCAGGAAGCGACGATAGGTTGCATGAAAATGTCGAGAAAAAAGGAAAGTGGGGTTGTGTTATGTGATGTTTATAGATGAAACATCCGTTGAAATTAAAATCCGAGCTGCTCCTTTTTCAAGGATATCCACATTTTTTGTTTTTTTTGAAAGGATCAAATATTGAGGAAATCGAAAATTCGCCACCGTCCAAATTTTTCCGATTTCAATACATTATTTTGTCGCTAAGGGATACAAAAAAAGGTATTAAAAAGAAAAAAGGACACCTGTAGTGGAAAAATCCAATGTGAACAGGACCTAAAGGATAACCACTGAAATATAAAATAACACAAAAAGTACCCACTTTAATTTGCGTATAACTCCTAAAATGTTAACTCTACGTGAAAATTCCTTATAATATGTTTCATTCAGAATAAATAAGGGAATCTTTCTTTGATATAAAATTTTGTTGTACCTGCAGTGGTTAATGTACTTTGGTCCATAAAAAAAAATTCAAAAAATTTCAAAAAAAGTACTTTTTTATGGTGCTATTTTAAGTTCAAATATTTTTCTAGTTTATGTAAATATTTTAATCTAATGATCCAATTCTCATTCTTACATATCTATACGTTAATATTAAAAAGAATTAGAGCTGAAATACGCGCTAGGGGTGCACGGTGGGCGGTAAGCAACAAAAGGTTGCATGAAAATATCGAAAAAACGATCGCCGGCTAAAAACTTACGTAAAATGATATTCTAATATACTTCATAAACACACAGCAAGCGTGAATAAAATCTCCAACATTTTTTTTTAAACGAAAATTAGTACCAGCACACAGCTAGGCACATATTCGTTGGGCCATCGTTTTTACGATATTCCCATGCAACCTATTGTTGCTTCCCGCCCACCGTGCACAGCGGGCGCGTATCTCAGCTCTAACTCTTTTTTAGTATTAACGTATAGATATGTAGGAGTGAGAGTTGGATCATTAGATTAAAATATTTACATAAACTAGAAAAATATTTGAACTTAAAATAGCACTATAAAAAAAACGTACTTTTTTTGAAATTTTCACTTTAGATGCACAAAAGTACATTAAGCACTGCAGGTACATCAAAATTGTATATTAAAGAAATATTTCCTTATTTATTCTGAATGAAACATATAATAAGGAATTTTCACGTAGAGTTAACATTTTAGGAGTTATACGCAAATTAAAAAGGGTACTTTTTGTGTTATTTTATATTTCAGTGGTTATCTTTTAGGTCCTGTTCACATTGGATTTTTCCACTACAGGTGTCCTTTTTTCTTTTTAATACCTTTTTTTGTATCCCTTAGCGACCAAATAATGTATTTAAATAGGAAAAATTTGGACGGTGGCGAATTTTCGATTTCCTCTATATTTGATCCTTTCAAAAAAAAACAAAAAATGTGGATATCCTTGAAAAAGGAGCAGCTCGGATTTTAATTTCAACGGATGTTTCATCTATAAACATCACATAACACAACCCCACTTTCCTTTTTTCTCGACATTTTCATGCAACCTATCGTCGCTTCCTGCCTACCGTGTATGGCGATTGCCTGTTAAAGCAAATTTTCCAAGCATCTGTGTTACTGTGTGTGTCTTAAACTTCGGAGTTAGATTTATATTTGTATCTATTTTTACATTTCTTATATTTTAATCCTAATATTTATTATCAATTAATTCACTTTACTCAAATTTAATTTAATTTTATCTCATCTAATATCTATTTAATACGAGTTTAGGCTTGGTAATAAAAATTCACATAACATCACATCACATATATCAATGATCTTTATTTGCTCGTCTGGCAGCTGTAAAGCTGTTCTCATTTTGTTTATTTTTTTTATTTTCTTGTAGCGTGTTCGACACGCTGTCCAATATTCACTACTCATGCTGCTACGTTCATCGTTGTACAAATACACATATAAATATGTGTGTATTATTGTATTCGATACTTCACGAACGTGTATCTCTGCCTTCAATACCTTAACCGGCTGCCTGCTTTTGAAAACTTGACCTACTAACCGTGCTTTGTTATTCATTATTATATTTCTGCTTTAGTTATACATACATACAAACATATTTATGTGTGCATGCATGTGTTTATTTATCTATGCATATACACTTGTATGTACATAGTAGCTATGTATGTTTGTCTCTCAGATAAATGTTACTCTTGTTGCTTTCATCACAAATTTGTTTATCTATATAGATATAGTTTATGCATACTTACTTATGTATGTCTATTTGTAACTTTTCATACATATGTATGTCTGCAGAATATGCATATATTTGTTGCTCTTGTTGCTGTGCGTGAAATCTAAATCCATAAATTTTCTATAACCGACCGCCTTCGGATTGACTAATACGCTCTCAAACCCAAGAAAAAAAGGTTTAATAGATTTTTTTTTTTTCAGTTTGTATTTGGATGCTAAGCTACTTATTATTCTTTAATGAAAATCTTTGGAAAATTGGTTTCAGTCTTAGTTAATTATGCATGCACATAAACACATACATATGCATGTATATATTTGATGAACTTGGAAATAGGTGAGCTGGGTGAACTCTAACTGGATCTATTTACAAATGCATTTAGGTGAGCGATAAGCGGCTAAGTGGTACATATAGTACACATGCAATAAAAATTCTTCCCAAGTTTTGTTATTTGGATTAGAAAATATGAATAAAATATATTTGGATACGTGAGCAAATACACGAACGCAGATATATGAACTTGTTCCCATGGTATGCTTGATGAATCAACTCTAATCGAGTTCTAAAAATAACTTTTGAGAGGGCTATGCGATTGTCAAATAAAAATTTATAAAAATAACTTTAGACTTATTTATTGAGTTGTTGAGCATTTTCTTAGTGTTTAGTCGTAACTTAAAATTATGTAATTTAATACTCAATACGTATATAGATGTATTTAAGATATACATATTTGGGTATACCTGAAATTCCATTACTTAATATAAAGCTTATATTATTGCGCTTTGTAGACTCGCTTATGAGATAGTCAAGAGGGCGCTGGAAATGAATATATGTACATATGTATGTAATTAGGTTAGGTTGAGTGGCTACCGCAACAGTGTCGCACTTAGACCAGTATAGAACACAATAAAACACAGATCACTCCTCTCCTTTGAACCATTTTAGGAGCTGAAGATGAAGCTCACCAGGTCACTCGTGTCGATATCCGTGACTAGGCATAAGCTTTCCAGAAAAGGTAGCCCCCCAGAGATGGTCGATTTGCATTACTTGAGGCCGGGGGCAGTGCTCTGAACCGCTTTGACTTGCATTTAAATTTATTTTTCTATCATCTGGTAGCACTCAACACATAAAAACAGCATTTAGGATGGCAACAAACACAAATATTCAAAGGCTGGAATTAAAATAAATGGGATTAAACTGCACTTTGGTGCAACGCTCTTTGGCAGCTGTTTTTTTGGTACATATGTATGTACATACAAACAAACTTATAAATTAAAATAGCTGCTATTGTTATTGTTATTGCTCGCATTACAACGCACTATTTCGCCACAGCGGTTCTCACTCGCTCGGCCTAATCACATCGATCACACTTGCCAGTCAGCAAACGCATCGCTAGAGATGAATATATATTTTAATAACAACTGCAACAGCAACGGCTAAAACAACAAAAGAAAAACAACAAAATGCCAGTAATCGACAATCAACTATCAGCAAATGTCTTTTTTCTGTTTTTGTTATTGCAGGTTGTGTCGTTTCGTGAAACTTGTTAGCGAGATAGACTTGATTTTTGGCGTTGGCCTGAATAGCGTGCCACGGTCTGTCGACTGATGGCCGTTTGAGTAGCCTTGTTGTTCTTATTTTCTGAAGTGAAGCTGTGCTGATGCACTGAAATAAATTTTGATATAAATTTTAAACTTTTTTGGTCGATATATAGGACATGATGGAAAAGTTATTAAAATTTAAACTTTCAAAAGTTTAAAAGATTTTTAAACTTTGAAGGCTTAGATTTTGTTCCATATTAAGATTTATTTTAAGACTTTCAAAAGTTTAAAATTTAAACTTGTTTTGGTTTAAATACAAAAAAAAAATGTCTGCTCCCAAATCCTCTTCATGCTTTTCTCTATTGTATCTTCTTTCCTATCCTCTTTTTCTCCTTTGTTCCTTCTTCATTTTATATGTTTCCATAATTATTTTGCGTTAGTTTGTTTCTCCATTCAAACAACGCCACACAGTCGCTCATTCAAATTGTCTAATAACTATAAGTGAGCCTTTTACATATATTGTTAATTTCTCGAAAAGACAACTTGGAATTTCAAATCTAAAATTAAAATTTTTTCGTTGAAATAAAATCTTACGACCAATGAAAGTTTAAAATTTAAACCATAAAAGTTTAAATGAGAACAAGATTTAAACGAAAAAAGTATGAAATCTATTCCAAAAATATTTAGAAATATTTAAACTTTTGTAGGTTTGAATTTTATACCAAAAGATAATAAGAAACTTTTAAACTTTCGAAAGTTCAAAATTTAACCCAAAAAAAAGTTCTAAATTCCTTTCAAACCAAATCAAAACTTAAAAAATATTCCAATATTTATAACAGTGTGGTGTTGTTGTTTCTGTGATTTGTGGGTTTTTATTGTAACTGCGATTTGTTGTTGTTGATTTCTGTTATCTTAGTTATATTGTTTGTGTTGTTATAAGCACATATGTTGTACATGTATTTGTGTTCGTGTGCTCTGCAGCTCATGCCACTGTTGCAATGAAATTTCTTCCTGAATGCGTTTTTCATTCTGTGGCATGTTGCACATGTTTGTTGTTACTCGTTTGGCGACATTTGTGGTTTACTCAATGATTCATTTTATACCCAGTTGTGTGCGGTCACCTGGACTTCGGCAGTTGGTTCTAAGTGCCAGAAAACACGCCTATGTTCTGTTAACCCTTCTGCACTCCTTGGAATTCCTAAGTACAATTTTTGCTGTTACAGTCTTGTTAGAAATATAATATACATATAATAATATTTTTTTTAGAAATTGAGGCCACTAGCTGTGGTTAAGTTCGAAAATTCGAGTATAATTTCATCCTAGGTCCCATTCATCCGAACAGTTTCGACTCGTTTTTAAAGCTCTCAAACGGCTGCCATGATTTTTTTGTTGTTGCTTTCCTTTTACTGACTTTGTTCTCTTTTTAACTGGAATTTCTAGATTGACATTCAAACGGTTTTTGCTGTGCAACAAAGTAACCTCGAAATACATATGCTGTAGTATAAGCGTATGTAGTTTGGAAAAAAATATATGTATATAATCACAAAAAAATAGAACCACAAATAAAGGAAAAAATAAACATATATGGTGAGCATTTAGTTGTAACGCATTCCATTCTGCCAAGCGTGAATTTCTTGCCTACCGAGCTTGTCCAAACTTGAGTTTCAAAGCTTGTTTTCGCAATCCTTTTTCGTTTTTTGTTGTTGCACTTGTTTTGCGTCGTCCAGTTTTCTAGCGTTGCCGTTCGTTCTTGCCAAAAGTGCCATTAGCACACACACACACACGCAGACCTTGTTATATCTAGGTACATACATACGTGTGTCTATCTAACTTTATGACTATGTGTGCGTTGATTATCAATTTGTTGCTCGTATTTCTTTGACTAGTTTTCCACATGTGGCTTGTGGCATGCAGCTTTGCGCTTAAATGTCGCATTAGATTTTATTTGTTTGTGCAATTTTCAAATGATTCTAAATGTTATTAGCAACAATTTCACTATGGCATTGGCAATTATTTTCCATTATAGAATGACTTTGATTCGTTGAATTTGATTCTGCGCGTAGAGGTATTGAGAAGAGGTACAGTTTCACCGAACTACTAGTATACCTTGACTTGACTAAAAGAGAAGCTAATAATCCTAAGATTCGCTGTATCGACCAGTTGGTTTGAGTAGGGGTTTTGAGATCCTCGTGGCAGCACAATATTTAGGATCTTTTTAGCCTAATCCAATGGAGCTCAACCTAACTTAAATATTCGCACATTCGATACTAAAGTAAATGCTCAAATATTAATGCCTCTCCTTTGTTTATCACTTTAGTCAAATTCAAGTGCTAATACTGGGTATTCATAAATCAATAAGCGTGTCGTGATTTCACACTTGTCTTGCTATACATCAGGCGAAAAAGTTATGTCCAATTACAAAGGAACACAAACAAAATATATTTTTCACAAGTGCTAAAATGTCTGCTAACTGACCCAAATTTCTAAGCAAATATACTAGAATTAGCAGTAAGATTAGTGGTAAGCAAAAAGCGCATTTTTAATAGGTCAGTCATCAATCATGTGACCGACCGCACTCGCCTGACATCACTCATACGCCACGGTGTACGGTGTACATGCCAACAAAAACAGCAAAACCGCAAATCACGCGCATGCTAACCAAATATATATACAAATATTTATATTATAGCGGTTTTTAATGTCAAAAATGACAAAACAGTTTGTTGTTGTTACTTTTGTCACGTCAACGTTAAATGATTGCGCATTGAATCACAGCAGAAAATGGACAGAAGGGCGAAGTAAGCGGAAATAAAAGAAATTGCAAAGCAAAAGTAGGTATAGCACACATTTTTTCAGTCGTTTTTTTGGTACCAGCAGCAACAGCAGCCAACAGCCAGCAACCAGCGGCCAGCGGCATTAAAAGAAATTAGAATGACAAAAAGCAATTGTGTGTGGTATGTGTGTGTTGCTTATCAAACAGTAATCGCTCCATGCCGCAAATGACATCGAAATCCACTTAAAAGAAGCTGGTTAGCATTTTGGTGGCTGCAAAAAAGAGTTGAAAAAAGCAAGAAAAAAACGGACATTCCTTTTAAGGAACAATTTGTGGTTTTTGTGTGCTTTTTTTATTGTTGTGGTGTGTGGTAGCAGCCAGCAGCAGTAGCAGCTCAAGGCTTTCCTTGGCTAAGCTGGTGTCTTGTATTGTTGTTGTGGTTGTTGTTGTTGTTTTATTGCTATCGATTGCTGTTGCTGATATGCAGCTGTGTGATGACCTAATAAAAGCCAATGCCGTAATCAGCAATGAACGGGAGGCAAAGAAACAACACAAGCAACAGCGTGTGAATGCAAAATCACCACAAGACAGCCTAGTCAGCCGATAAGGGCACAGGTGGCGGTTGGCGAATGTTTTTTTTCTGTTTTTTTTTTTTTTTTGTTTTTTTTTTGTTTTTGTTCTGACGTGAGTGAATGTGGCGCGTAGAAGTCAAAATAGAATTTAATTGCATAAATAGAGCAGAGCTGGGCGCTAAGGATTACGATTACATTTTGATTACTTACGATTACAATTACTGTAATTGTAATCCTTAAATTTTTAGGATTACGACTACTGTAATCGTAATTGAGATTTTTACGATTACGATTACTGTAATTGTAATCCTTAAATTTTTAGGATTACGATTACTGTAATCGTAATCATAGAACGTACGATTACAATTACTGTAATCGTAATCGTTAAATTTTTAGGATTACGATTACTGTAATCGTAATCATAGAACGTACGATTACAATTACTGTAATCGTAATCGTTAAATTTTTAGGATTACGATTACTGTAATCGTAATCATGGAAAGTACGATTACAATTACTGTAATCGTAATCGTTATATTTTTAGGATTACGATTACTGTAATCGTAATCATAAAACGTACGATTACAATTACAGTAATCGTAATCGTAAAATTTTTAGGATTACGATTACTGTAATCGTAATGGTATATTCAATGATTACGGTTACAGTAGGTACTGTTGATAAACACATCTCACACTGAAAAACTCTCATTCAGTTTATGAATACATATACTTTCCCCATAAAGGGGCCGTCTATATACATACATATATGAAGATTTAGAAATTGAGGAACAAATGCCCTATTTCAAAGAAATATTGCAATTTTTGCCCAAGCATCAGCGCTGTGCAAGTCACACTCTGAATTTGCTGGCTAACACGGACTACCTCAAAATTCTCAAAGAAAGCAACGATCTTTACCAAAATCACATTCAGGTATTAAGCAACTAACTAAAACTAATAATACATAAAAATAAAATAGAGATTCTCTTGAACTGTATATCGAATCTTTTCGCCTCATAAGCAGAAAATTAAATATTTTTGAAAAGGAATTTTGATAAATATAAATTTTCGGACCAAACTAGTAAGCGCCCAAAAGGAAGAGAGGTGATATAGTAAACCGCTGTGCGATATCCCTTAACCATCTCCGATCGGGACCAAAATATATATTTGGTATCCTTTAGTGCAGGACTATCGATTTTGGGCATTAGATATACGAGAAATTAAATTTAATTTTTTCAGTCTCCATAGAGTTTTCTGAAATTTGACCCTGTGCGACACCACTTAGCCGTCTCCGATCGGGACAAAAATTTATATATGATATGTTCGACTATATTAGCATCGACCTGGGTGGTGAGGTTCACGAAATATGATACGCAATTTGTTTCCATACATTTGGGGACCACCCTAGTATACATATATGTACATTTACCCATTTGGCCCAACGGTACTACAATCATCAATACTTTTCTCCTTACATTTCCGTTAGGGAAGATAACAACTTCCATGACTATGCCCCATGACTATGATCGCCTTTGCATGAATGACTTTGTATAGTAAAAAAAGCAATGAAGCGAAAGCGTAAGGTTTTCATTCCAAGCCGCATGCTTCTTTCATATGGTCGTTATTATAATCTTGTTAGGTATTCACCATGAATGGTAGCATTATTGTGGTGCTGAATATACAGCTGTCTACCATCTAACTTTGTTATGTACTTCATTCGTATTCATTTTTCTGTTTCGGTTTATTCTTCTTAACTCCTACTTTAACAAAAACACATTCCTGGGGTTTGTCGATACGAGGTATTGCAATTTAAACGACGATATGTAAACGTTATTTAACTATGTATATCGTACTACTAATTTAATTTTTATTATAAATCTTTGTCATACATATCTAAATACATACATACATATCGTCGTACCATACGAAAACTAGCTCACAATTTTTCTGGCTGACGAATACGAGCACATTAAATTTTTGGCTGACAAAAAGTAGAAATTTTGTTTAAAAACAACAATTTTAATGTAAAAACAATATATACATACATATGTTTGCTACTTTTCGTCAGCCAAAAGTCAAATGTGCTATTTTTCGTACATACGTGTATACAAACTGTCTATGTAACCACATATGTATGGATATATGTACATACATACATATGTATAAGCAGTTAAGGGGATGTTCTGGTAATGTATAAGAAGTTTTACTGTACAAAATATAATTAAATCGTAATCAAAATTTTTACAATTACAATTACTGCAATCGTAATCCTAAAAATTTAAAAATTACAATTACTGTAATCGTAATCATAAAACGTACGATTACAATTACTGTAATCGTAATCGTTAAATTTTTAGGATTACGATTACTGTAATCGTAATTGAAATTTTCGCGATTACGATTACTGTAATTGTAATCTTTAAATTTTTAGGATTACGATTACAGTAATCGTAATCATAGAACGTACGATTACAATTACTGTAATCGTAATCGTTAAATTTTTAGGATTGTGATTACAGTAATCGTAATCATAGAACGTACGATTACAATTACTGTAATCGTAATCCTTAAATTTTTAGGATTACGATTACAGTAATCGTAATCGTAAAAATTTCAATTACGATTGCAGTAATCGTAATCTTTAAATTTCTAGGATTACGATTACAGTAATCGTAATCAAAATGTAATTGTAATCCTTAGCGCCCAGCTCTGAAATAGAGTTTAGTTGAGTGGTCGTTAGTTATTGTGTCAGCGAGCCAATGACATTGCCACAAGTGGATAAAAAAGGCAGTGACAGCAGCAGCAGCAGAGGCAGCAGTGGCGAGGCGCTAATGAATATAGATTATATGTACATTAGATCGTTTCGCAAAAAAACCTATTCATAGTACTATAATGTTTTTTTTTTGTTAGAAGAAAATAAATATTTTTCTTAGGACCACCCTAGTTGTCGCCCAGTGACATTTCTCCTCATATCAGCGGAATTTATCGCCGGATCTTGAAGTTTGATTTATGCGAATTTTTTTTCAAGAAGGAAATTTTTTACGGAAGCTCATTAACTCTTAGCGCACCATTAGGGTACTTACGACACAGTTGCACACACCCTAGTGAAACTTTTTAACGCCAGCATATAAAAAGCCGTAAACAATTATTGGTTCTTCGTGAAATAACTTTTAGATTAATTGAGTAGAACACGATATTTTTTGTACGAAAATATGAGAAGTCCACTTTCAAAAATGGTTATGTGAAGTTTATTCGATTTTGTGTTTTTGAGCGATTGTGTACCATTATTTAAAGGTGTATAATTCCAATTAAGAATTTATTGCAAATTCTATCGGATTCTGCAAAACTCGCATTAAATACGAATACACCTTCAAAAAACTCCTTCTGTTTTTTTCTAATTTGTGACTTAATATGAAAAATTCACATACCCGCTTTTGAAGGTGGGCTACTCCTATGTATGTGTAAGCAATGCATAAATTTTCCATTCAGATCATAGAAAGTTTTGAGTTCGTGCTTTCAGCACTAAAGCTATTTTGAATCTTTGACACTCGCTGACATTAGTTGACCTTTTCCAACTTCGATAAGCGTTATATGGTTGGTCACGCCATTATCTCAAATATTTCTTCTTCTTCTTCTTGATTGGCGCTTAACCGACTAGACGATTCTGGCCGAGTCCAACAGAGCGCGCCAATTGCTTCAGTTTCGTGCAGCATGGCGCCACTTGGGAACACCTAGGGAGGCAGCATCGCTGTCCACCTGATTTTCCCAACGCAGTGGAGGTCTCCCTTTTCTCAAATATTTACACATGTGAAACTCTCTACCGCACCTTCTCTTGCCAGCACCCCTGCATTCCATTAACTTGTAGCAATTCTTAATGCGCTGCAAATTATTTATATTTTCTATCGAAGCATTTGGTGTGGCAAATTGTTGCGAGATTTACGCCTAATTGGGCGCCACAATGACTTTTTCGTGACGTTATTATCCCAATTTCAAAGTGTGCAAATAACAACGACATCAAATTACAGCCGAACGCGTATAGAGCAACAATTGCGCTAAGTTGGTAAAAAGTCTTAAGTTAAAAAGAAAATAGAAAAATAAATGCTGCATATAAATATGTGTTACTTAAATAACCGCACGGCGGCATCAGCGCATCCCATGTCTTTGGCTATGATTTTTTTTTTTTCGCCTTCTTCAACGCGGTGAAAGCCAAGCAGCAGCTCCAATAGCCGAACAGCCCAACAGCTACTTGCATGTGCTGCCGAGTGCGAGTTCGGTTGCGTGGCTTGGCCTCATATGCGTGCCAACAATTGCCGCGCTCAATTGGCCGCCAACCACACCATCAACATCACCACATCACAACATCGCCATCTCTACTTAATGCAGCATACTTATCTAAATAGCTGCTAGTTACTGGAATTTGTGTGCGCCTTTTTGTTCTTTGTGCATCTCGCGTATCGCGTTGCCGCTGCTGTTGCCTGCAAAAGCGTCGCATTAAAATGGTGCCAGCAGTGCCTTTAGCTGACACGTTTAGCTTGCGGTGTGATGCATAATTGGTGGCGGTTGTGGCGGCTCTGCATAAAAGCTATCACATCCCATAAGCAATAATGTGTGTGGTGTGTGGATTGTCGCACACACATACTCACTGCAAACTTCCATACTTGCTGGTGCTCTCATAAGCCGGTGGTTGGGCTGAGAATTGCGGATATCGCGCATGGTTAGGCGATATTGAACTAAAACTATGTGAAAAGAATTTTTTTGCTGCTGTGCCATCCATAAAGTTGATGGCGCATCGCGGCCCTTGATGACGCGCACCGCTGTCTGGCGTTTATCTGTGCAGCAGCTCTGTGTGTGTTTCGTCGTTGACTCTTGAGGCCGAACTCTTGTAATTCGAGCATATTGACAACTGATGCCAACTTCGTAATATCTTTGTATACCAGAGATGTAAATCTCGACTACACAAGCTATTTTGAATGGGAAAGATCCCGAAACTGCTACAGGCTCCAATTTTGTGTGCATAATTAGTGCTTGTATAGTTTCGCATTGTCGGCCTTGCAAGCGCGAATCCCGAAGCCTTACGACCCTAATACAGAACAAGCGAACATGCAATGCACATATTTCTATGTGAGTGTGTCTTACATTGCCTTTTGCTTGCAACAGGTAGATATTAGCGTAATATTTACACGCAAATCACCACCATAACCACAAGTCACCTTGCAGCGCATGAGTACAAGTATTATGGCTTTTCTCAGTCTTGCTCTTGGTGTTGTTGTTGGTTTTCTTTTACTTGCTGCTCTTGCAGCACACCTATTATTTGTGCACACTGATTGTTGCCTAATTAGGTATGTTATATATGATATGGCAATAAGCGTTCTCACACACAATGGCGTTGCCAATTATTTTACGTTATACTAAATATGACTATACCGGGGAGGGGAAGCGGGTAAGCAGGCTATTCAATCATGAATTATTTGATAGCAAGAATTTTAAACTATTGGACTTTAAAGTATATAATTGATTGAAGTAACCAAAGATAGGGAGAGGAGTAGGCTCATATTTATGATGGATTGTGGATTTCACTTCAAGAATGCACTACAGTGGGTTAAGGTATTTGCTGAACGCCTTCAAAAAAAAAATTTTTTTTATGATACTTTCAGACTTAATCGCTTCTTTATTTTTTTTTAACTTTTTTTTTAATTTTTTTTTTGTTTTTTATATTTTTTTATATTTTTTTTATATTTTTTTATATTTTTATTTTTATACTTTATTTTATTGTTGTACATTTTTATTTTTGTATTTTTGTAAATTTTTATTTTTTTTATTTTTTTAGAGATTTTTTGTAAGTTACCCAAGATAAAATATAAAGAGACTTAACTGAGGACTAAAAATTATTTTTTTTTTGGAAAACATCCTTAACGTGATTTATTCTTATTTTTTTTTTGTGTTTTTATTAATTTATTTTTTTGTTTTTTGTTTTTTAATTTTTTTGTTTTTGTTTTTTTATTTTTCTGTTTTTTGCTTTTGCTTTTTAGTTTTTATTCTTTTTGTTTTTTTTCTTCTTTTTTTATTTTTCGTTTTTTCACTTTTTATTTTGTTATTTAATTTTTGTTAACCAAGATTAGATATAAAGAGACTTAGGTGAGATTTGTCTTTATATATTTCTCTAGCTTTTTCATGATAGATATATAGATATATGTAGGTCTTTGTGTCTTCTTCTTCGATGGCAAGCCGTTCAAGTTCCTGCTTTGTATTTTTTGCTCCCTTTTGCTCCCGCAAAGTAGTCCTCTTCCCTCCTAAGCACTTGGATATACATATGCACACATACATACATACATATGTATGTATAAATGCATGTCGTTCGCAGTTAAATGTTTTGCCATTTACTTGCCCTAATCAAAAGCTTATGTTCCATCCATAGCCTGTGCTAGGTAATTTTGGCTGGTTCACAGTTTGTTTAACAACTAAAACAACATGTTAACTCCAGCTTTTTCGCTCCTTTTGCTACATTTTTACGTAATTTTTACTTCTCTGCTGCTTCTACCTTTTGCGATTAAGCTTGTTTTAGTCCTTCATTTTTCTGTTTGTTTTTGGTTTTTTTGTTGTTTAAATTCTGTTTCTTTGCTTGTTTAGTGTCATGTTCGACATGCCATTTTCGATCTTTTTCTGCTTTTTTTTCTCAGTCAATGATCGCATAATGACCTGCACGTTTTCACCATGTATTAACACATATAAACACACACACGTGTGTATTTAGGCCCTGCAATGCAATTTGAGCATGTGTGTATCCTCCTAACTACCCTGACAAGGAGGTCCGGCATTCAGTGGGATTATAGTTGGCTTGCCTTTCAGCCTTTTGAGCTTCCTCTTCTTCTATAGGCCTCTTTCGCCTTTGTCCGAACCTTTAAAACCACTCAATTTGCTTATGTTGTATTTACATAGTGTAATTTTATTAGTTTTTGCTCACACTTAATACATTTCTTAACATACATACATATATGTATGGATCTGTTGAGAGATGTTGCGGAGGCAATGGCAAGGATGCAGAGATTCAAAATAAGGCACTTATGTTTTACTTTATTTATTTAACCGTGTGTGTGTGTACAGTTAATGGCCGCAAAGGTCACTACTTTTAAAATTATATTCTCTATTAAATTTTTTAGGCGTGTCTACAAATTGCTTTGAAGTTAATACGTGAATTCTTCTATGTTGTACTCAACTCAAAATGTTTAGTAATACACTTTTAGTGGGTTTAATACAAGAAGAAGCTTGAATAGAGAAGAATAGCTAATAGTCTATGCATGTCAGAAGAAAAGTTACCAAGCGTATTCGGCGTAGATCTCGCTATAAGAATCATATTTTTTTTTGTAATTGTTGAGAAGAGACTCCTAGCAGTTCGTAGTAGAACAATTGAGACATTTTCTCGAATAATTTGTATGAACCTTAAGTTGTTAAAAAAGAAACTACTTAATCTTTTAAAAACATTTTCAAAGCAACTGCCAGCAAATACTTTCGTAGTTCGCGCATTTTTTCATTCCACCTTTTATCAAAAGTGCATAACAAGTTTTGGGATTTGCTACTATTTAATTTTTCTTTCCTGCTCGTTTCTTCTCTTTCTCTATTCAAGCGTGTTGCAATTGTTTTGCACATTTTTTCAAATTTTTTATGCATAATTTGTGACACTTTCATTTCAAACTCCATCTCGCTTGGCTGCTAGACAAATTTTTATGTCAACAAACAAGTTATTTTTAATAAAAGTGTGCTTTTTATGACATGCAATGCAAGTAAGTTGCTTTAAGTGCAGAAGCACTTTCATACTTTGATTTCTTTTGAAAGTTAGATCATAGTGAAGTGGAGAGTTAGCAGCTATAAGAGTTTTAAACTACTTTTACTTTATCTATGCGCTAGACAATAAAGCACGTTTCCGCATTTTTTATGCCTTAGAAAGTGTGAGTTCGTTACTATTGAAAATTTTCGTTTGTTTGGCGCACATTGTGGCACATATAATGCATTCCTTTCTATTGCGTGGTTGAGAGAGAAAAAAAGAATACAAACTTTATTCAAAGCACGCACATAAACTACGTATATACATATGTTAACATGTTTGTAATGAAACGTGTTGCGATAAAACGAGTAAAAGTGTGTGGAAATGTTTCGTTTTCGTCAGCTGTCGAAGCGCACAAACAGCAGAGAAAGTGAAATTGTGGGTGGTTGGTTGATTGTTGAGTAATTGACTTGAATTGGTTGCGTTATGCTATACTTTATATGTATTATATATTGTTATTTTATTTTATTTTATTTTATTTTATTTTATTTTATTTTATTTTTTAATTTATTTTATTTGATTTTATTTTATTTTATTTTATTTTATTTTATTTTATTTTATTTTATTTTTTATTTTACTTTATTTTATTTTTTATTTTACTTTATTTTCATTTACTTTATTCATTATTTATTTAATTATCTATCTTCTACACACTACCCATCAAAACGTTCGTTTCTTAAGTCTTTCTATTGGCACGCTATCAACTGCTTCAGCTATCAACTGCTCTTAGCCAGTATGTCTTACTCCAGCCGCAAAATGTCATTCATACTGTCCCAATTAATGCTCAATTTATGTAAATTAAAGAATTTGCCATTTAATCGCGAGGAGAGTTACGAAAATAAACAGCCGCTGGTGAAAGTTATTTCGCTTTTGCCCTTTCATGTCATGCTTCGTTTTTTATTTAACACTCATTAACGACAAAAATTTATAGAGTTTGTTGTACTTTATTCTCGTTTGCCATTCACACGTTTTACGTTATGACATAAGCGTTTTCTTGCATTTCATTGACCTTCTTTTGTAGGCAAATAATCTTGTTTATTCGTTGACAAATGGAATTTATGGTTTTGGGCTTTTTCTCTCTTTTTTTTTTTTTGTTGCTTTATTTCTTTGTCCATATTAATTCACTGATACGTGAACTTTTTAAATAAAAATAACAAAAAAAGGTTTGCAGCTTAACTTTCTCCTCCATTTCATTTAAACTCACATGAATCATAGGATTTGGATGAATGCGCAGGTGTACGCTGACCCATTTTTCGTTTCTGTCAACATTGCGCTTGTTGTGCGTCTAGCAGAGGCCTAAATAAATTTTTGTTTTTTTAAATCATGCCTTTTTTACTTTATTAATTTTTTCGTGCTTTTTGTTGTCTATTTGCCGTCAATATTTGTTGCTAAACTGCCGAATATAATGCCAAAAGTTTATTACTCTATCTACGTATCTGGAGTGAGTGATTAATGACGAGCAAAAGATATAAAAATATGCAAATTATAAGAAAGTAGCTAGTAGTAGTAGTTTGGTGGTTTGAAGTTTTTATTAGCAAATATTAGATTTATGTATGAAGTGGAAATTAAATGGGGTCACTACGCAAGCTGGTGTGAATATAAAAAAGTGTTTAATGTTGGAGTTTAAGAATAATAATTTCTGCCTATTTAACTTTAGAACTTAAACAACTTTCAAACTCATTAATGAGCTGCTCTGAGGACGCAGTGACTCAAAAAATGGTAACTTTGCTACTATTCCTCTGTGTTAAACAGCAAGTAACCAAGCTAATTTAAATATTAATCTATCCAACAACAATGCTAAAACAACTAACTAAGTTAAATATAAAAGAAAAGAAAATAAGAAACAATTTAAAGTTGAATGAACGCTTGTCTGCTATGACATAATACAAACAATCATGTTCTTTGTACTTTCATAAGCGCCTAGTGAAGTACATGCTCATACAAACATACATATGTACACATGTTTGTATTCGTGCAGGTGGCGGTCGTTGACACAACTATAAATAGTAAGACTTTGTAACTTTGTTGCTTTATGAGCCCATATGTCACTCGTTTATATTCATATATGTATGTATACTTTTTTGCTAACATTTTAATAACAAAAAATTTTGCACATCCCTTTCCAAAATACTATGTACAATGTAACTCCAATTAAATTAAAGCAATTAAATAATTTTACGGTTAAAGTAGCTGAGTTACATAGCGGTTACTGTTAGCTTTGCTGGTTATTCAACCAAACGTTTATTCATAAATTTTGCGCATACATACATACATATATATATATATATTCTTAATTTTTCTGCTATTACATATTTATACTCGTGTGTATGTATTTATGCCGGTTTCAAGCAGCTCTGCTACATTTGCTACTACATACATACATAATACATACTTGCTGCTGCCATTCTCGCGCTGGCATTCACCTTTTGCGGTCTTGCAGTGCTGGTGCTGGTGCTGGTGCTGGTGTTGTTTCCTATGCCCTTTCGACTTGTACGTAATTTTTTATACTTTTCCCTTTGCACCGTTTTTTTTTTTTTTTTCTTCTTTCGTTCTTTTATCTTCTTCTCTTCACTTTTGTTACCGTTCATTCACTTCAAATTTGGTCATAATTTTTATAAAGTACCGCTCTAATGGCTACAATTATGTACATATGTTTTTTGTTTTGTTTTGCGTGTGTGTTTGTCTTGAAAAATTCTTGGTAAATGTCATTTTTGGCTTTTTGTTATTTGTACGCTCTGGTGGTGAACAGGTGTATATGTCTGTACGTATGTGGTTATCAGTGTTGCCAGGTCATGAAGAAAAACGAGGCTAGATTGGCAAAAAAAAAAAGTTAGAAAAGGCTGAAACTAAAAAAAAAAAGAAGCTAAAAAGAAGTCAGCATTTTTTTTAAGAAATTCATTCAAATTTTATTTATTTAAGTTTTGTTCATTTGCATATAAAAACTATAAACATTACTTAAAGGAACTATTCATTTTTGAACACATATCAGGCACATTTTCTTGACTAGTACATGACTTTGTTTTTTAAATAAATACTTATACATAGAACAAAAAATCACTCCAAACTAGTTAATTAAATAATATCATCTTCGTCTGATGAACCAGAAGAGCTTGAGGTTTCGTATAAATTTCGCGCATTTACCATAGAGGTGAGATCATCAGAAATTTCAGAATCATCACAGCATTTGGATACGCGTTTTAATGAACATCTAATATTAAGCAGCGAATGAAGCATTTTGGTTTTTAATCTGTTCCTTAGCTTAGTTTTTAAAATGTTCATGGCACTAAAAATTCGTTCAACCTGGTGTATTCTGCATGAATTGCACTAACTTTTGGACACTAACCCGTTTTTGTATGGACACTTATTTTGGTTTTTTTTCGGTTGTTCCCCCTAATTTTGGTAAATTTTGTTATGATATTCAGAAACTAGATGATTTTTCCCAACTTTTGGATTTTAACCCATTATCGTATATCGTGCATATATAAAAAGATACATTCATTTGAAATTTGTAATTGATCTTATCAACTAAGTTTATATTGGCACACATATGTATATTTTATTTATCCATCAGATAGCCCAATATGTGTACTTCATGAACATCTCAAAAATCCCTAAATACCCTATATCTCAGAGCTACATAGGTCTAAATCAATAATTAACAACAAAAACGACATTAATTAACTAATTAATTTTCCATATATTTGCCCACCCACACCTATCACTTCAATTCTATTATTGATTTATATGCCATTCTCGTACAAATATCAATTCATCATCGGAGCGACTCTTTCACTGACACAGTCTCTGATAGCACACAGTAACACTTTTTGGTTGACAATAGCACGAAAGTAATATGTGCTGTAGCACAATCGTGCTGTAACACAAACGTGTTGTAGCACAATCGTGCCAACTCAGTGAGTCGACTCTTTTTAGTGAGTCAGTGCTTATGTGTCAACTCCCAAAAAATCGTGTCATTACTCACTCCTACAACTCGAAATAAAAGAACATATGTATGCATGTATATATTTCGGGGCCGCTGTGGTGCAGTGGGTAGAGTGCTCGCCTGCTGTGCCAGAGGTCTCGGGTTCAAACCACGGTCCGAGCCAAACACCAAAAACTATTTTTCTAATTAGTAAAAATCCAATTATTGGGTTTTTTAAGAGCAGCGGTCACCTCTCGGCAGTGGGCGGCATACCCTCCGAGAGTATTTCTGCCATGAAAAAGCTTCTCATAAAAAATGCATTCGCCGTTCGGAGCCGGCATAAAACTGTAGGTCCACCCAATTAGTAGGAAAAACAAAAAGGAGCACACCTCGAATTGGGAGAGAAGCTCGGCCATAAAACTCGTCAGAGTTATAATAGCGCCATTGTATTATATATATATATTATATATTTCGGGGAAAACCAGGCCTACTATATTTTGACAACAATGTAACAAGGTTGCTATAAAAACCTTACGGTCAGAACACATTCATGGCGTCGCATACGTACAACGGCGTTCACATGAATGGTACCCTGACATAATCCCAAGGGGCATAATCCCAAATTTTTTATTTGGGATTATGTCACTCCCCCTAGGGTGACATAATCCCAACTTTTTTACTTGGGCTTATGTCACCCTCGGCGTAGTGACATAATCCCAATTGGGATAATGTCATTTTCAAGCCCAAAAAAACATTTCAGATTTTTTCTTAGATTTTATTACATTAAGCAAAAAAATTAAAGCTGACAATAAAGTTAATGTTGTTATACAATAATACATTGAGTATATGTATAAGATGAAATATGTATGTACTTAAATACACATGTTCTCAAAAAATTACTTTAAAACTAAAAAATTACATTAAAATTAAATATATTTACATATATACAGACTTTTTTCAATAAAACGATAGGTATATAAATATTTGTGTACATTGTATATATGTCTATAAAAAGAATAAAATTTGGAAGAAAAAATCGCGCGATTTTTGATTCCAAATTTTCGACTGCGGCGCTTTTTTTTTTTAACAGATCGATAGGTATATACCTATGTATGTACATATGTCTATAAAAAGATGAAAATTTGGAAGAAAAATCGCGCGATTTTTGATTTCAAATTTTCGCCTGCGGCGCTTTTTTTTATTTTAGATCGATAGGTATATACATATGTATGTATATACATATGTCTATAAAAAGATGAAAATATATATAAATATGTACATATGTCTATAAAAAATAAAAATTTGGAAGCAAAAATCGCGATTTTGCTTCGCACTAGTACCTACTCGAGTGATTTGGTATTCTGGCTCCCTTTTATTTGGGATTATGTCACTCCCACATAGGTGACATAATCCCAAGTAAAAAAATTGGGATTATGTCACACCATGGTGAGTGACATAATCCCAAATTTTAAAATTGGGGTTATGCCACTTGGGATTAAATCACGGCACCACATGAATTACTGCAAGTTCTTGTTATACAAATTAGTGCAAGTAACATTTTGAGTAAAAAAGGCTAGAAAAAAGCCACGAAGCTAAATCGAAAATTATGAGGCTAAAGGACAAAAAAAAGGCTAAATCTAGCCTCGAAAAGGCTAACCTGGCAACACTGGTGGTTATGCAATTTCTTCTCATGCTTAGTAATATACGGATCCACAAGTAAGGCGTATGTGTATATTAGCATTTTGAAATTTGAAGAAGAGCTCATAAATTCTATAAAGGCATTTCTTTGCCAAGCTAAAAATATCCATATTCCAACTCTCTTGAATTCTAAAGACTTAAGCTACAAACTTGAAATTCATTACATTAAAATATAAAATCATCTCTAAGCTAGTTCCTTTTATTTAATTTATTTTAGTATGTTTTTAAGAAATATATAAAATTTCATAACAGAAAAAATGATAGTCTTGCCAAAAAGCCATTCGCCCGTTTCTAGCAAACTCGATAAGTTCCTGAAAAGTACCATCAAAGTTTTTATGTTTTACTAAGTGTGGTTAGAAGCTTTTTAGCTACGCTATTTTGTAACCCAATCCATTCTAGTCTAACAAAGTGCAAGTTTTATGTTTCTAAAACATTCCGTCTATTCTTGACACATTTTTGTATGGAATGTGTTTGAATTTTGCTTGTTTCTTTATATAGATACGTATGTATATACATATGTATGTACTTAGCATGTTTTTGCAATTAGAATATAACTTTTACCACGAAATCGATTTGTAAACGTTTTTACACCTAATAACTACTATTAGCACTAGCTAAACACGCCCATAACGTTTAATGCTTTATTCTTTTTTTATAAATTTTTTTTACGTTTATCTGCTTTATATTTCTCGAATCTATTTTCCTCACATACAATCCTGCTAACCTCGCACGAGCACCTTTTATATGCATGTAGCTAAGCCCGTCATTATTACCTTAAATGCCTTTCAACACCATGTACACCATGTGCGACCATTCAATGCCAATTAGTGTCTTGAGAAATTAATTTCCCTATCCTTGAAGGTACGCGTAATTTCATAGTAATTGCTTTGTAAAATATGTGTGCACATTTATTAGCTTACATACATACATACGTACGCCCATTAACAATGCTCTTCACGCACTAGTTTGCCGCGCTCTAGATGCGCTGGCGCTGTTGGTGGCCGGTTTGTTTGCCGGTGTTTTGGCGTTGTAGGCAGTCCTTTCATGCTCAGCTTTTTTTTTAATTTTCCAATTTTTTATTACATCTATTTTTTCAGTTTCCCATTTATTTTCTTTCTTTTTTTTGTACTTCTTCCACTATAACTCTTTTACTGCCATTGTTGGTATCAGCTGGCGTCTGACCGCCTGAATGGCCTTGACTGTGAAGTCAACAAAAGGCGGCGCGCCGGCAGATGGTTTGCGTTGAAGCGTTAGAGATTGCATCCAATAAAATTAATCAAATTTTCCAACAACAATAATGTATAATTGCCTAATGTGTTGCTTGTTATTATTTTCTTCTGTCTCTTACTGCAGCAGCAGCAACAGCTTCTGTGCCGGGCCAAATAAAACGTGGTGTTCTGAAAATCTAATTTATTTTACATTCATGTAAGACTGTGAGACTGCATTCCTAGTTTATTGCTATTTCCATTTTATATTGTATTTTGTTTTTGTAATTTCATTTTGTTTTTGTAATTTGCTTTTGTTTCTTTAACTAACTTTAACTAATTTGTTTTGTTGCTGCCTCAACTGGCTGTTGCTGCCCGACGCCCCAAATAGCAAATCGGTGCGCATCTCGCTCATCTAACTGCCAAGGATTAAAGATTTTCGTGTAGTAATTAAAGTCGCTTACATGTTTTCTTCTAGCTTTTGCATGTTATTTGGTGCGTATGTGCTTTTTTTAAGTTATTTTTTTTAGCTTGTTGGCACGACAAAGACATTTAGGAGCAATTGAGATTAATGTAGTTTTTTTTTTTTGTGTGCGGTGATGCGGCTGTGAGGTAATAGCGGCAGCAGCAGCTTGGTGGGAAGTGTTGCACATTTTAAGCGCTCTTTTCCCATAATAAGAAGAAATTGTTTTTTCTAGTTCTAATTTTCTTTTTATTGTTATTTTTTGCGATAGCTCAATGCGTACTCGTTTTGTGAATATTGTTATTTTTCTTCATTCATGAATGGTATAAATATGTATGTATGTAGGTACTCCCAGACCGCGCTTTACTAATCAGCTTTCACAGCAGTTTTGCTTATTAAAATTTTGCGCGATCAATTCCCGTGTCTAAAGAGATTGGCGTAGATATGTATGCACATAAGTATATACATATGTTTGTGGTTTTTATAGGCATACAAATTATATTAAATATTCTATAAGCATTTTTTTTTTTGAACGCTTCACATAAGCTTACTTTACTACTCTTCGCTACTCTGCTTCGAAATACATTCAGCCAGAGCTATGGCAAGTTCAATGCACTTTAAACTTTAGTTTTACGTAAAAGAAAAGAAAAATGAACTTCCACCACTTTACTGCCACCATCAAGCGCTCTCATTAGCGCGCATATTAAACGCGCTAGTGAGTGCGATAGTCGAGTGATAGTCTAGCGCTTAAACAACAACGCATACCCACATGCTTGTATTAGCATGAAAGGCATTGAAATATCGTATGTGCTATATTAAGAACAAAGGAATTTCAAAAACGAAAAAAAAGAACAATAAAACACACTCTGCTTCATGTAAATGCATAGAAAGCCACTACAGCCACTTCAGTTGCTCTTGCTGAAGTGGTTAAAAAACAATTTTCGGCAGCAATCAATCATTAAAATGTAAGCGTTATACATAGCCGAAAAAAAAAACAAAAAAGGAATAAGAAATTAAAATTAGAACTAAAAAAAAATAAATATGAGGGCTTAGCCGCTCCTTTTATGCTTCTGCTGTGTTTTTTTTTTTTTTTTTACTAAGTATATGCGTTTAAGAATGTTGAAAGCATTTATTAGTCAGTTAATGCATGATTTTGGGGGTAAGTTCAAATAGAAGCTTACATATGCACTTTGAATTTATTTAAAAAATAGCAAAAGAAAAAAATGGAATAATTAAAAAATGCCCAAAGCAAGTTCGTTGCTTAAGTCTTTCGAATGTGTGGTCCAAGCGGCTTGTTTGAGCTGGTTGTTTGATGAAAACCATTAGCTAGTTTTTTTTTGTTTGTGCATGTGATTTCATAGGGGATTACAGGAAACAAAGTGATTTTAGCGGAAAAAATAAATCATTTATTCATCGTAACAGTTTTTTTCGTGTTTTTTTTTTGAACACCTCCAAAAACAGTTGGCATATTTAATTATGTATGCTTATGCAATAAAACTTTATTTAAGCGCTTTAGCACACTTGCATTATGTGATAACTTTCCACGCAAGCGCAAAGCTAAATAAAAATGTAAAGCTTAAGTAATAGTTCAGTGAACAGGAAAAGAGGAGGAGTCAATAGAAAATGAGGCAATAAAATATACATATAATAAAATTGCTAGTAAGAAAAGAAGTTTACAACAGCGAAAAGAACTAGAAGCAGTGAGTCGCAGGAGCGGAAAACATACGGAAATATCTATATATGTATGTATTGCATATACATATGTAAGCATGTTTGAGCATTTGTTTAAGAACTTTGATGCGCCAACACTTTCCGATTATAGCAAATAAAATAATAACAGAGTCGCTTGCTAGAAGTAAAGAAAAAAGTAAAAAAGAAATATTTGCTACGCTATAACAACTTCCTTTTTTGCCCGCATGCCACCTTCGTTTTCTTTTAATTTTTTTTTTAATTTTTTTTTTTTTGCTTTTTCCTGTTTGCTCACGCTGTTGTTTGCTATTATTATCGCTACATGCAGTTGCTTATCTGTGTTGATTGCTTAGAATTGCGATAGCACATACAGTAGATATATGTACATATGTACACATTTTAGTCCCTTTTTCATACTTAGATGTCTGCAGAGATATGTTTGCCCATGTTACTACGCTGCAATTATGACTTGAAGGCATATGGCAACGCCACAACATGCCACATGGAATGCGCATCATAAAAACAATATGTGCAACAACAACAACAACAACAAACAGCAACTACATCAAACAAGCGTAAGAAGAAGGGCGGCCAGGCGTTTGTGTCAGCGTCTTCTTCCTCTTCTTCGTCTCGATGGCGACAGTAGCAATTTGATCAAACACGATTTTCGCTGTAGTCTGGCATATCTCTATACATGTATTGCACTATGATTTTCAAGATTGGCACACATGCATGCCAACGTACTAGATATGCACATTTGTTGTAGGTACATATGTATTTATGTACTGAAGTAGTAGTTTTTAGCACATTATGGTAGCTAGAATTTAAGCTTTCCGCACTAATGTGAGAAACACGCAACAGAGTGCAATTGGGTGCAAGTGCAAATGCAGGTGCAAGGGCGCAAGGGGTGTGTGCATGTTGTGAAGCGTAAATTGGCAGACTGACAACAGCCGCAAGGTTAAGTGTGATGGTACATACGAGGATGCATGTGTGTGAAATAAAATATGGAAAAATATCAACATAAACAGCAAAAAAGCGAATAATCATTTAAATGATAGTGTGAGTCGAATCAAATGTTATTCAAACGCTGACTCACAATGCATTCTATAAGGCATTATTTCAAAATGGAAATGTCATTGGTCACAAGCGCTTACAACACGCACTACTGTCAAGCGAACAAACCATAAATTACCTTAATCATTCAGCAGCATCAATTGAGGAATAACTGGGAGTGAGAGAAAGGGGGAAAGCAGTTGTAGAATTCTTTGATATCCTCAATCCATAGAAGCAAAAAGTTAATGATTTGCTGCAAACTTTATGGTCTAAAGATTGAAAATAGACCAACTTGATGAGATAATAAAGCACAGAAGACCTACATAGGTCATAGAGTATTCAAGACGCGCTGCTTTCAGAACGGATATATGGTTTTTTTTTTTTTTTTTTTGAAACTAAATTTCTTCAAGAAGTGAAGTATCGAATGCTCTAACCTCTGCGGTAAGATTTTGGTTTTACGGTAAGCCAAGTAATTTTCCATAACAGAAGTGCTCGATATGAGGCTGCAGTTGTGTATGGTATATTGGAAAGGATTCTTAATATTCTGAGAGTTTACAAAGCCGACAAACAAAAGAAAGAGAAAAATTACTTTGTTCCCACACGAGCTCTTCTATTTTGCATTTGACTCATAATGCAACACGGAAGGGAAACAATTTGAAAGCCATTATAATTTGCCTTGCTTGCTGTCGAGGAACGCTTGAATAATGCCTTTCAGAGAAAATATTGTAAAACCTAGTTATTGGTAGAGCTATTCTATTTTGGAATATCATTAATGCGTGGAAGAATTTGCTATAACATGACGTTCTAACGCAATGCCCTCTGCAATATATTTCGCTCAGAAGCCAATGCTGAGTTTTGACTGTGCGTTAAAATTGCCATTTTCTTTTTAAATTTTATTCTAAAACATTTTCATCACATTTTCTTTTAGTTTTTTTTTGGCGTTAATTAGTTGAAAATCTTCACGCCGCGCGCTTAAAAAATCCTTACAACCACAAAGGAAAGAAAACGGAAATGCAAACCATAAAACTAGCTTGCAAATAGTAGATAGTTTAACGATCAAGCAGCAAACAGTAACAAAAAAAAAAAAACAGTAAAAACCAAAATAGTTAGCTATAAAATTGCATAATTCCTTTTAAACTGGAGAAGATTCTTCTAGTAGCGCTTGCCGCTTTTGCGCGCTTCAATCACTTTTATTGCCGATAAATTATCAATTTGCTTGCTCTGTTGATTTCGGTTTTTTTTGCCCACTTCTGCGCCGATTTTACTTTGTGCATTCTGCTTCCTGCTTTGCACAGCCAACTACGTTAGGCAAATTCGAAACGGTAGCAGTTTGTGGCGGCATCTTTTTTTGTTTGTTGCTACATAAATACTACTTGGTTTTGGTTGCGCGGTTGCAACAGTGGGTGCACTTTGGTTTTTGTGCAAGTCATGCTGTTTTGGCTGTCTTAACATTTGCATAATAAGAGCAGCGGAAGTGCAAAAAGTTTTTATAAAAAGCAACGGGCAAAAGGCGTTTAGGCCATGCCAGCTGGCAAACCATGATCTAACTAGTGTGGTGGAGTGCAAGATTTTAGTTACACTGCTTATATTAGCTACGTTTAAAAGAGCTCGTTGAGCCTATTCTATGCTTAAGTGAGAATTTTACACTTAGTTTTATTTGATTGTTTTTTGTTCTTCGTGCTGGAAGAATCTTTTGCACAAATCGCTGTAAATTGATTTCCAGGCGGAAGCTTTGAAAGTATGAGTCGTTAGGAAGAGAAATGTGTGCGTGTTCTAAGATACATGTATTTTAGTGTAGCCAACAAAATGTAAAATTTACAGAAGGGATTTTTTATTTTCTTTGCATACAGTTTTTATTCATCAGCATTATTTTGTCTCTAATTTCGAAACGACACATTTCGAAGCTATGAACTCTTGGGAGTTGATGCGTGTGATAATCAGCCCTATCAAAGAATTTCATGTGAAAAATTCCTCCCAAAAAATATAAAGTAAAACAATAACAAATTTTCGCACTTTGTTTTTGTTTTGCTCTGAAATTTTTGGGAACAAATTCTTCACATGAAGTTCATGATAGGGCTGAATAAGTTATTGATTTCCATAAAGAATCTAAAAATGAAAATTTTGTTGGTTACACCAAACTTGCGATTAGGGATAGATATATTGGCATTTATAGTCGGATATTATAGCTTGATACATCGCTAATATTGTGTCGCTAAGGGAATTATACATATATATTGCTGATTAAACCTGAGTTCACTACTCAGTTACGACCTAGTAACACAGTAGCTACCATGTAGTGTATCTTTTTCATGCTAGCATATTAAAGGATGTCAAAAATCATTAATCTTTCGCGAAAGAAGCTTTTAGATTAATTCTGCAGAATTTGAAATAAAAAACTTTTACATTTTATTTGGAAAGCAATATTTTACTTTGTTTTGGTGCTTAATTTAATATTTTTTCTTATCTTTATTTATTTCAATAATTATTTCATTTTTGAATTCTCATGACCAATTTTACTTAATTTTTTTATTTTATATTTTATTTTAGTTAAATTTTTTATTTTATATTTATTTAGTTTATTATTTTATTTTATTTTATCTTTTTACTTTAATTTATTTTTTTTTTTAATTTTTTTTACTTTAATTTATTTTATCTTATTTTATTTTATTTTATTTTATTTTATTTTATTTTATTTTATTTTATTTTATTTTATTTTATTTTAGAGTATTGTATTATATTTCAACTTCTTTTTATTTTAATATATTTTAATTTTTTTTTTTAATTTTTTTATTTCTTTTTATTTTATTATATTTCATGTTATTTTATTTTAACTTCTTTTTATTTTAATATATTTTTTTTATTTTATTTGATTTTGTTTTATTTTATTTTATTATATTTTAATTTCTTTTTATTTTAATATACTTCTTTTTATTTTAATATATTTTTTTTTATTTTATTTGATTTTGTTTTATTTTATTTTATTATATTTTAATTTCTTTTTATTTTAATATACTTTATTTTATTTTTATTTTATTTATTTTATTTTATTTTTTTTTTTTTTTTAATTTCTGTTTATTTTATTATATTTCATGTTATTTCATTTTAATTCTTTTTATTTTAATATATTTTATTTATTTTTATTAATTTTATTTGATTTAATTTTATTTGATTTGATTTTATTTTATTAATTTCTTTTTATTTTATTTTGTTTTATATTATTTTATTTATTTTTTTATATTATTCATTTTATTTTATTTCATTTATTTTGTTTTTTTTTTTATTTTATTTATTTTATTTTATTTTATTTTATACATCTTTAGTCTCATTTTGTTAAAGAGATTCTTTATAAAAACTTTTTGTCTTATATGTGTATTTTTTTAGAGCTATGGCTAGTTTTTTAAGGAAAATTTAAAATTTAATTTCTGCTAGACGCCCTCGCCGAAGATCGAACCCGGGTCTACTTTCTAGTTACGTTAATATATGCAATTTTTTTTTTATACTAAAGGAATGTATTAATTTTGTATATGTTTTTCATTATTTAAATTTTTTTATACTTTATTATTTAATGCTAACAAAAACTCACTTACCTATCTATATCAGTTCTCTCTTCAGCAAGTACACAAGTAAGTAAAATGTCGCTTTAAGGCTCTCTTATGATTCTTTTTTCTCCGAAGTTAAAAATTTTCCAAAACTTGTGTTTTTTTCTAGTCTCACTTTTCACACTTCCACCAAAATTAAAACAATTTTTCAAAGTAGTCTCTCCTTTGCTTGCACTAAGCACTTGCTATAGCTATTTCTTTTTATTTTAAGCGCAATCACTTTTGCCGCAAAGATTTAAAAAAATATTTTTTTTGTCTATAAAACAGTTTAAATCCACACGCTGTTTGCTTTTTTATAAATCCCAAATGTTTTTCTTTTAGAAATATTTTACTTTGCCAACAAGAATTCAATTCAATTTACACACAACACAGCAAAAAAAGAAGATGATGGTTTTGCCACTTGCAACGCTTTGTGTGTGTTGTGCAAAAAAATCGTACTTGACCGTTGTAAGGTCGCCGAAGAACTAAAGTCTTTTGCCAAGGCTACATATTGTTATATAAGTTAGAAGACTTCTTTTACTTTACAAAAACATGATCATGCCAAATGCAATGAGCGTACATATATGTGTGTATTTGTGTATGTATTTGTGTGAAGATGATGTTCAGGAAAAACCATTTCTCCGCTGCTCAATTGTTGGTGAAATAGAAGTGGCTGTTGGCCGCTCTGCAAAACCACACTCCAGCAACAAACACTCACAGTAACAACAAACACACTTAAGCAAAGAAAACTTTCGTGATAAAATGTGCGCTTACAACATTTGTGTGTGTTTATTTGTGTGTATTTATGTATGTATGCATGCTTGGTCTCAAATAACTATGCCTAGCTATTAGTGGGTAAGAAAGTGTGTTGTAGAGTGGCCAAAGTAAACAACAGCAACAACAGTTGTAACAGCGAAGAAATAAGAACTTGAAGGAGAACGAGAAGATGTAAAATTGCTCATGATGATCGTGTGTGCTAACAGCTTAATTATGTTTGCTATAATAATGTGCTGCCACATTATTTGTTGCTTAATTATGAATAATGATGATGATCGGCTCTATTAAGTGGTTGGGCAGAAGTAGGTTGATGGTGATAGTATTGATGATGGGCATGGGAACGGAACTTTGTGGTTGTTAGAATTGTTTTGTACTGAATTTATTAGTATACCTTTCATGAAGATAAAATAATATTACGAGTATGACTTTAGTACAAAATGCAATACATTAAGGGGGCAGTTGGAGCCGTCAAAATATATACATATGATCAGAATCAGAATGGCTGAGCGTTTAATACATGGTTGTATGTTTGTTCACATGCGGAAGCGACAAAATACAACGGATTGTTCAAATATGAAAACTCTTAGGCATATCTTTTCCACTTAAATAGCGTGAGACATGAATCTCTCCACTTTTCTCTTTATTATATTGAGCTAAAGAAAGTCATTGAAAATGGTCAACATTTTGGGATATATCCTCTGCATTTAAAGAATAAAAACAGCTTATTGGTTTTTAATTGCAATTTTATAAGAAAAATTTACCAAAGTTGTGCAGTTTCTGTGCAATATTATTATTATTATTTTATTTTTTCGTTTTCAAATCATATGATAACCTCAACTAAATTAAGTCGCATGCATATCATACCATTTCTCATCTTGCCTGATCATCACGTAGGCAAACAAACTTCATTACCATTTTGAAAATTTTCGTGTCTCTGCAAGATCAAGTTTTAGCAAGCAAGAAAAAGCTTCAATGACAAATTGATTTCCTTGACATTGACCAAGCAGAGTATCGGAATGACATTGAAGCATCGCAAGCAACTACCTACGATCACGCTCTTGAATAGCTCTTTCTTGAAAAACGTTTGACAAGAGGCATGTAATTGGAGAAAAGCCACTCTACTCATATGCCGCTATTGCTCACAACCGGAGTACAGTATGCATGCATGTATGCGTAAGTCTCCACTCTACTCATTCATCTGTACGCACATTGCGCCCAATAAATAAAACTCCGTTCAAACATTTACCGGTTTGATGTGCTCTCTCTGAAAAGAAAAATGTTCATACCCAATTAACACACATTCATAAAACGCCAAACCCCACCAAAAAACTCGATGACCGTGGAATTAAGAGGGTAATCCAGAGAAACCCTGGCAATCGCTTCCACATTCGTTGACAGAATGCCTGACATTAGCATGGGCTTGTCATTGGAGGGCCGCTGTGGTGCAGTGGGTAGAGTGCTCGCCTGCTATGCCAGAGGTCTCGGGTTCAAACCACGGTCCGAGCCAAACAAATTTTTCTAATTAGTAAAAATCCAATTATTGGGTTTTTTAAGAGCAGCGGTCACCTCTCGGCAGTGGGCGGCATACCCTCCGAGAGTATTTCTGCCATGAAAAAGCTTCTCACAAAAAATGCATTCGCCGTTCGGAGCCGGCATAAAACTGTAGGTCCACCCAATTAGTAGGAAAAACAAAAAGGAGCACACCTCGAATTGGGAGAGAAGCTCGGCCATAAAACTCGTCAGAGTTATAATAGCGCCATTGTATTATATTATATTATTATTATATTGTCATTGGAGGGAAGGACTTACCCACTGCATTACCGCCGAACGAATAAATCACACAATACCGCAAGGATTCTAGTGAATCAAATAAAGGGAAGCAGAGAAAGAAGGCGAAAAATGTAAGGCATGCTGGAAATTTCCACTGGTATTTATTCCAGTTCAGTTTTCGCGCTCTATTCTACTTTGCATTACGTGGAATGGGTAATGGAAATCTCATTCCACTCTGCATTACTGGCAATGCGTGAAAGAAGTGATGAACTCGCCAGATGTTCCATGGCAAGGCCTTCTATCATGCCTGACAGGTAATAGCGATGACCAGATTTTTGCTGGGACGTATCGAACTTCAGACACACACACAAGTGCAAATATGCGTGTGCGGTGTTTGATGGCTATTCATACATTGAGAATCACCTGTGCGTATGGATCGCCTGCCAGCCCCGAAAAACGACAGTCTAGAACTAGAGAGTTCAAAACTAGTTCAGAATTGCTTCTAAAGGGATGCAGAGTGGAAGAGTTTATTATTGTGACTTCATGAAAAATTTGTATGTTTACAGCTATTACTTTAAAGTTGAGCAACAACAAATATTGCACTTGACAATAATGTCCCTTTTTGTTGTCCTTTGCTGGGTAGTAACAAAAAGAACTGGTGAAAAGGACGTGCATATAACCAAAGTAATATTTCTTGGCATTTGCAGGTGAATG
The DNA here is from genome assembly GCA_960531455.1 of Urophora cardui. Classification (NCBI taxonomy): domain Eukaryota; kingdom Metazoa; phylum Arthropoda; class Insecta; order Diptera; family Tephritidae; genus Urophora; species Urophora cardui. The sequence continues at coordinate 5,155,935 of OY482672.1, read as the reverse complement.
GGAATAATTTCATCTTTTGTATGGTTAAGTTTGAAAAACTTGGTATCTTATAATAAAATGCCGCATTTGTGTTAAGTATGGTAAGACTTCTGGCCGTTGTGGTGGAGTGGGCAGAGTGCTCGCCTGCTATACCAGAAGGTCTCGGGTTCAAACCCTAGTCCGGACAAACACCAGACAAAATTTTTTCTAATTAATTAAAACTCAATTATTGGGTTTTTGGAAACAGCGGTCACCTTTCAGCAGTGGGCGGCATACCCTCCGAGAGTATTTCTGCCATGAAAAAGCTTCTCACAAAAAATGCATTCGCCGTTCGGAGCCGGCATAAAAACTGTAGGTCCACCCAATTAGTAGGAAAAACAAAAGGAGCACACCTCAAATTCGGAGAGAAGCTCGGCCATAAAAATCGTCAGAGTTATAAAAGCGCCATTTATATTATATTATTATTATGGTAAGACTTCTGCGGGCTGAGGATTATTTTTGTAAAGCGCGACCAAAGACCGACCATTTTTGAACTGGTCGTGAAGACTTCCTTTTGAAATATCTCCGAACTATTGATTTTTAAACTATCCCAAGTCTGTACATATAGGAAGTAGTTTAGAAAGGGGTCCCAAGTTCTGCAGAGGGGGATAATTGTCAGTGCGTAGAACATCACCGTGTTAAAAAAACAGTTGAAAGCATTGCTCTGGGATAGAACGAGAACCAAGCCTTTCTCTTTTTGAATTATTTCTGCACTAGCCTTTAACTAGCGCGATTTGCTGCAGGGGTGCGTAGCATACTCTCCACATTAACAACAATAACAATTATGCTTAATACACGTGGTGACTGGGAGCTTTGCTGTTGGTTTTTTGTGCTCTTCTACGGTCACGATAGCACCTTTTGCTTTTTCTTCTTCTTTATTTTGTTTCTGCTTTTGTAGTTATTGTGTTGCGCGTACATTGACCGCACGATTTGCTGGTGCTTGTTGTTGGCTGTTGGTGGTCATTGTTGACTGCGTGTTACGCATCAGAGCACAAGTGAACACTATTTTTTTTTTTATTGCTCTCCGTTATATTTTTTTGTGCTCAAGTTCTTGGGAACACTTTCGAGGTGCTCATTCTTATTTCTCATTTTAAGCTTTTTCTTGTTAACTTTGGTTGGTTATGCCTTTTCTTAGATGTTGTATGCTTCGTTTACTGCGCGAGGCTTTGAATCTGTGAATATGAACTTCTACATAATGATGTTAAGGAGAGGCGTGAATGTTGAGAACATTTTTATTGATGCTGCTAACTTAGCAGTAGCTTAGCAGTGATCTGAGTCACTGTAATGACTTAATTTATCTTCTTTTTTGTTGTTTGCTTCTCCGACAGGGTAGGATTGCGATGTATTGCGGAACAAATTTCCGTCATCCCTTGTCAAGTTTGATTTGGTTATAAACCGGTTTCGGCTATGTGCCATCTTCAGTATCTTGTTTCGTTCTGAGTTAATTCTCGTTGGTTCGCTAGTATTTATAGTCGTTAATGTCCGTTATTTTGTCCTCGTTAATTGATCATGGGCTACGTGTGTGTGTGTACGTGCGCGGTCAGGTATGTTAGTCTTGTTACCTGCGGTTCCTTCATTATCGTATGTATGCGTGCACAGTGCTTTGCCTTAATTCTTATGTGGTTCAGGTAGGTAAAAGTCTGTTATTGTTTTCTTTTGTGAAGTTTTATTTCTGTCATTAGTATATTTGCTGTCCTTTTTTTGGTATATTAGCCTGAGTGGCTCAAACAGTGTGTCCGAAGCTGTGTTTATTTGTTCGTTTATAATTTCCCCCCTGAACGTTTTCTGTTTGTATATTTCCATGTTCTCTAGTATGTTTAGTCGTTTTCCTTTATATTCGACGTGGAGGATTTTGGCTGCTTTTCCTATCTTCGTTGGAGCACATTTGTTTTGTGCCATGTGGTTGGCGAAATTCGATTCCACAATGGTTGATGATTTCTTTATTTTCTTGTTGTAGTCTCTGATGTGTTCCCGATATCTTGTTTTTATCTTTCGTCCTGTTTGTCCTATGTAACTGTTTTGGCATTCGCAAGTTAGTTTGTATACCCCTTGTTTATCAAATATGTCTTCTTCGTTAACGTTGTTTCGCAGTAGTTTTCCAATGTTGCTCTTGGTTTTGAATGCAGCGTTGATGTTGTACTTTTTAAGTACTTTGGCCAATTTGTATGACGTCAGTCCAGTGTATGTTAAGGCCGTCCATGTTTTTTCTTCTCTTTCTTTGTCATCCGATTTTCTTGAGGTAAAGTTTTTCTGTATTCCTTTTATTAGACCTCTTGTATATCCGTTGTTCTCCGCTATTGTGTATATGGTGTTGAGTTCTTTGCTGTAAGCCCCTTTTTCTAACGGAGTGCGTTCGAGTCGTGTTATTAATTGTCTGAATGCGGCGTTTTTGTGTTGCTGAGGATGGTTCGAGGTGTTGTGTATTATTGTATCCGTAGCTGTAGGCTTCCTGTATATTTCGTATGCAAATTTGTTGGTCCCTTTGTTTATACTTATTGTTAGGTCCAAGTAATTTATTTTCCCTTCTTTCTCTGTGTCCATAGTAAATTTTATATTTCTGTGTTGATTGTTGAGGTAGTTCAGTATTTGTTCCTCTTTGTTTCCCGATATGAGGCAGATGATGTCGTCCACATATCTCGCGTAGAACTTTACTCCTAGATTTGTTGTCAGTTCCTCCATGAATTTTCCTTCTAAGTCTTGCATAAATGCCTCCATTAATATTGCTGAAGTGGGGTTCCCCATTCCGAGTCCATTAGTTTGTCTATATAATTAGTTGTTAAACTTGAAATAATTTGGTCCAATGTCGTTTTTAAAGCGCTAATGGTCTCTTTTGTACTGTCTTTATCTGTTTTTTCTGCTAATATTTTTTCTATAATTTTTACAGTTTCTGTCGTTGGTACCGATGGATATAGATCCTTAACATCAAACGATACCAGTTTCGGGTTCTTGGGTATGTTTAAGTCCTTAATTTTTTCAACTAGTTCCGTCGTGTTTTTAATTATGTACTTGTTGCTCAGTTCTAGTTTTTCGGTTAGTAGGGCTTTCAAGTGTTTAGAGAGTCTATATCCGGGTGCTGATTTGTGGTTTATGATTGGTCTCATAGGTGTTCCTGTCTTATGTATTTTCGGCAATGCAATTAATGACGGAGCCGATGGATTCATCGATGTCAAGAAGTAAGTTCTTTGTTCGTCAATTATAGTTCTCGATTGTTTTATCGTTTGCTTTATTGCTTTTTGGTAGTCCTCTGTCGGGTCTTTTCTAATTTGTCGGCACTTCATGTCTTTAATCAGATTCTCCGTTTTTTCTCTGTACTCCTGTTCATACATTAATACCGTCGTATTACCTTTGTCCGCTTTTGTCGCTATTATTTTGTTGTCTTTTAGTTTTCGTTTCAAATTCTTGATAGTTTTGTCCTCGTTTGTTGTTTTTGTTTTCTGCGACGATTTGATGTCTCTTTCTATTATGTGTCTGCATATGTGCCGTGCATGGTCCTGCTCTTCTTTTGGTATTAGAGATATCGCCATTTCCGTATCAACGATGGTGTTCTCTATGTCTCTTTTCTTGTCATAGCTGCTTATGTTATGTTTTAGTCCTTTTTGTAGTAAGTTTTTTTCTGTGCAATTTATTGTAAGATTAGTCAAATTAATTAGTCTTGGGTAGAAAGACGTTTCGTTTTGCTGCGGGCTTCTATTCTTGTTTTGTTTTTTGTCAAGTTCGAGAAGTTTTTTGTTCAGTGTTTTGTATTTCAGTTCTATAATCCGTTTTGTCTCCTCGCTCAATGTATCCAGTGCTTCCAGTAGAGGGACAACTGGGATAATATTCAAAAGTTCCAGATGGATGTCCAGTAGTTCCTTGTTTACGCGCTCTTTCTTCGCATGCAGACTCTTGATCTCGCTTCTAAGAATGCTGGTTTCCGCTTTCCTCAAAATCTTTTTTCCGATCTCGCTGCTTGACTTTTTCTTAATTTGTGCGTATTTTGGTGTCACCTTCCTTTCAAGGCATTGCTGGTTGAACCATATGGCTGCTTTCGTGTTTCGTATTTTTTGTAGCCGTCGTTTGTACGCCGCCAATAGAGTGTATGTCCGTATTTGATGTGCCTGACTGGCATCCTTAATTTCTTTTTTGTTGTTCAGGGGGGAAATTATAAACGAACAAATAAACACAGCTTCGGACACACTGTTTGAGCCACTCAGGCTAATATACCAAAAAAAGGACAGCAAATATACTAATGACAGAAATAAAACTTCACAAAAGAAAACAATAACAGACTTTTACCTACCTGAACCACATAAGAATTAAGGCAAAGCACTGTGCACGCATACATACGATAATGAAGGAACCGCAGGTAACAAGACTAACATACCTGACCGCGCACGTACACACACACACGTAGCCCATGATCAATTAACGAGGACAAAATAACGGACATTAACGACTATAAATACTAGCGAACCAACGAGAATTAACTCAGAACGAAACAAGATACTGAAGATGGCACATAGCCGAAACCGGTTTATAACCAAATCAAACTTGACAAGGGATGACGGAAATTCGTTCCGCAATACAACTTAATTTATCAGTTTAAATGGAATGAGCTAAACTAAACGGAAATAAAATATTAAAAAGAATAAATAAATATGTTAGTAAAGTAAAAAATATTTTCTGATTGATAATGATTCTCTTTTGATAGTGCTCTTACGACAATTTTTTTTTTGTTTTGCTTAAATAGCTGAAGTCGCAGAAGTATTTATTGTGAATACTTATGCGAAGCTGTCAAACTCAATAAAATTGAATAAATACAAATTGGTCAGCAAAGCAGATGCAGTTATATTAGGTACTATATTTGTTTATGGAGAGCGCACAAAACTATTTCAAAAATTAATAATCACATTTATGTGCTGTTAATTGCGCACATAAAAGGCGGTGCTTTTTTCATTTAAAGAAAAAACTGTATTTTAGCAGGAGACTAAACGGTCTTTTACATTCCATTAGCTATTTATTCTTAAACATTTTCAGGTGGCAGCAAATTCTTGGGCTTCAGGCGCAAATGCGGTGTCACAAATGCATCATATTTATACATATTTGCATGTAAGAATGTGCGCAAACAAAGGCATAAAAATGAAATATGACATGCAAGTGCGCATGCGCAAATGACAGCCACGCACGCCTGAGTGGCACACTGACATTTTTTCTTTAGTTGGTTGCGGTTTTTGTTGGTTGTTTGGCTAAAGAAATGCGTGCCACTTATTAACAACAAATACAAATACAAAATGCGCATTGATGCTGGAGGAAACGAACAAAAGTTGAGAAAAAAAGATGCAAGAAAATGTTGTATATTTGATTAGAATGGGTTGAGCGGACATATTAAACTAGATAGAGAGATTTAGGTACAAGTAAGGAAAGAAGAAGAAGAAGGGTTTATTTAGTGAGTTGAAAAAATGTGCAAAAAGCCATAAGAAAGAAATGTAAAAAATCCCTAAAAGCACAAAAAAACTTAAGAAAACACTAATTCGCAAACTAAACATACAAATGTATGTAGTATTCAAATAAGCAAGCAACTAATTATCATATTTCCACTACTCGATTAACGAGAATAGGCAGAGCCAGCAATTTCCTGCTTAGTTGGTTTAAGATATGTAAGTAAATATGCGGTAGGCAGAGTGGCAGTTTGGAGAGCAAAAGAAACAAAGAAGGAAAGCTAAAAGTATTTAGTGTGTAAACACCGCTTGTCATGCAAATTACTTTGCGGAAATGTGCATTTAGCCAGCTTGTTAGGTGGTTATGTTTATAATGAGTAGCTAACTGAATTGTGTATAGCAAACAACGTATTTAAATATGATGATGTTCTCGCAGATTTATTACTGTTTTTGAGCGTGCTTAAGCTACGTCGTTATTAATTTGGACGCTCACAAGCTTCACTTCCAAAATATGTGTATACAGAGCTGACACTTCTTAACAGTTTATGACCCACAAAATTTATTATTTTTCAGCAGTCGTTTTACACTGCGTTAATAAAATAATTTTTGTAACATATAAATATGTATAAACTTGAAGCAGCTGGTCAAAATATGAAATTTGAAACGTTTCGGCTGCGCCACAAACAATTTGTTAACGCCAGAGTAGATCAGCGGCTTAAACACAGACACAGCACAGCGCCCAGACAACTTGGCGTGCCGCAAAATTTGTACTTATGTATGTATATCCGCTCTGTATGTACATATCTACATTAGATGCGTTTTTTTTTCGGCAAAGTTTCTCAGATATTCCCTCCGGCCACAGAATATGAAAATAGGATGTTGTAGGATAACTAAGCTGATTTTTATTTTTTTAGAAAAAAACTGAGTGGGCTACTCCAAAAACGGCGATTTTTTTTTAAATTCCAGGATAGGTTTAGATTCATATATGAAAAAAACGACAGAATTAAAAACAAAAAAACAAAAGATACATATTCTCATGTAAAATAACAGGTTAATCAAATGGTGTACTCAGATTTTTAGTGCGAGCCATAGGGAAGGTACCAAGACCGCCTAAAGTGGAATTTTATTTTTTTTAGTCACGGATTTTTAAGTTTGGACCCTGGCATTTTCAAGATACCTTAAATTTCTTTTTAATCAAAATACACAGGAATCTGCGCAAATTAATGCAGTTTTCAGAAAAGTTTATTTGATCGAAATCGAGCTTTTTTTATCCAAGCTACTTTGGTTTAAATGAAACATTCCAAAATCACTTTCGTATTGAACAACATTTTTTATTGTTGCAAGTACAAAATTCGAAAATTTATTATTTACATATATGTAAAAAAAATGTTGTTCAATATGAAAAAGTTTTTGGAGTAGCCCACTCAGTTTTTTGTCTAAAAAAAAATAAAAACAGCTTTGTTATCCTACAACATCCTATTTTCATATTCTGTGGCCGGAGGGGTATGTTAGGTCAAAAAAACGCATCTAAGCTACATATATACTATGTATATATGTGTGCATCATTTCATTTGATTTTAGCAACTCAGCGCATGCGTTGGCATATCTTATTACGTTGTTGGTCTGTTGCTGTTATAACTAATCGTGATTAAAATTGACCGCGAACATGATTTATGCCAGTTTAAGTGAGCATTTATAGCTGGTGCCTCCTTTCAAGTGCCATTTCGATTGGATTCGGCGATTACGGCAAAATGCAAAAAATTAGAAAAAATTAAAAGAAGCAAAAACAAGTAAGGAAGCCTAAGTTCGAGTGGAATCGAACATTAGATAATCAGCTGTATGTTTTCATTGTTTGTTTGCGTTTGATGGAAACACGGCGTATTTTATATAAAGCGAGTGCCGCATAAAGTGGGCGTAGCCACGCCCATTTTCAACATTTTTATCAGTCATCCAACTAAGCATATGAATATTATTCTTTGTGCTAAATTTCATTCCTTTTTGACTTCTAGTTACAAAGATGTCACGTTACAAATTCCCAAAGGCTGTTCCAGAAATATCTTTGTTAAAAAGTAGGCGTGGTCATAACCGATTTCAATAAATTTTTGCGTGTCTATTAACACAAGTTATAAAAGTGCCTAAACCAAGTTTCGTTATAATATCTCAATTATTTGTCGAGTTATGGGCTCAGAAATCTCGTATATTCCTGTTTCTAAAAAGAGGCGGTGCCACGCCCATTTTCCAAAGTTTTTGTGTTTTTCGTTTTATGTCCGCAGTTGCACTTCTGATATAAAATTTCAATGACATATCTTTATATTTGACAGAGATATCGCTTAAAATGTTTTTATTAGGCCACTTTATAATACACATATATAAAAGTGGGCCTGGCCGCCAACCGATTTTGGAAATTTTTCGTCCAAACATTTGCCTAAGTAAGTATATCACGCGTACCGAATTTCTTCGATATATCGTAAACGGTTTATGAGTTATGACTCATAAAAGTTTCAATGTTTGCCCATTAATAAGTAGGCGTGGCACCGCCCATTTTTCAAAATTTTTGTGTTTTTTATTTTATGTCCATAGTTGGACTCATGCGACAAAATTTCAATGATATATCTTTATATTTGACAGAGATATGGCTTAAAATGTTTTTATTAGGTCACTTTATAATACACATATATAAAAGTGGGCGTGGCCGTCAACCGATTTTAACTATTTTCCGTCCAAACGTTTGCCTAAGTAAGTAAATCACGCGTACCAAATTTCATCGATATATCTTCAAAGGGTTCTGAGTTATGACATATAAAACTTTCAAGGTTTGACCCTTAATAAGTGGGCGTGGCACCGCCCATTTTCCAAAATTTCATCAAACTTCTTCCTAGGGGCCTGAGCTCAACACGTGGGTATAATTTCATCGCTCCAGCTGTATTAGTGACTGAGATACCAAATTTCCGATTTTTTCTATATAGGAAAAGTGGGCGTGGTCATTGTCCGATTTCGCCCATTTTCAATACCAACCGTCCCAGTCTCGATACCAACATGCATTTCAAATTTCATCGAAATATCTCAATTTTTGCACGAGTTAGAGTGTTTACAGACGGACGGACAGACGGACGGACGGACGGACAAACGGACATGGCTCAATCGATTTCTCTTTTCACCCTGATCATTTTGATATATATAAGTCTATATCTATCTCGATTATTTCATCCTGTTACAATCCACCGTTATGTGATTAAAACTATAATACTCTGTGTACTAGTACAGCTGAGTATAAAAATCGAAGAAATCTTTACACTCAAAAGGAAAGACTTAAGCAACGAACTTGATGTGTAATCATTTCAACAATAGGCAAGAAATCTAATGCTGCTGACATAATTTCACACAAAAAGATAGCCAAATCATATGAAATAAATGTTCGTGTTGTTAGTATATGTATGTATGTATGTGTGAACGAATGTTTGTTCAACTGTCTGCACGCGAAAAGTTCTTGTTATTTTCCGAATTGTTAGTACTTAGGTACTTATTAATTTTCAATTGGTATCTGGGTCAGAGACAATTCATTACGTGTTGAGCTTGGCGGTTATTACAAAAGTTACTCACGATGCCAAATAAAATATTAAACAAGAGAATAAAATAAAATGAAATGGTTTGGAAATGAATTTATATGGGTGAAATTAAATCAAATTGAATGGAAGGAACGGAATGGAATGAATGAAATGAGAATGAGATAAATTGGAATTTAATAAAATTGAAGTGAATGAAATGAAATGAAATAAAATGAAATGTAATGAAATTATATTAAATTAAATTAAATTATATGAAATAAAATGAAGGGAAATGGAATGGAATGGAAGGAACGGAATGTATTGTAATTAAATTAATGGATTAGATGAAATGAGAACGAAAGGCAATCAAATGGGTTTAAATGAAATTAAACGAAATTAAATGACATAAAACGGAATGGAATGTATCAAATGGAATGAAATGAAATGGAATTAAATGGAAGGAATTGATTAAATTAAATTAAATGAGATAAAATGAAAGGGAATGTACTAGAATTGAAGTGAATTAGTGGAATGAAATGAAATTAATTGAAAAAAAAATGGAATGAAATAGAATAGAAACAACGGAATAGAATGTAGTGAATGCAGTAGATGAAGTGAGAATGAAATGGAATTAAATGGAATGAATTGAAATTAAATGAAATTAAATGAGATGAAGTGGAATGGAATAGAATTGAAGTGAATTAGTGGAATGAAATAAAATTACAATGAAATGAAATAAAAAAGTAACAAGGAATTATTTTAAATAAAACCGCTTTTAACTCTTTTTGGTCAATCTTGCTTGTTTAAATTGCCAGCTTTGATATCCCCATTAGCTCAGTTATATTCCTGCTTTTTTCTATTTCCAGCAGGCAATAAATCAAAAAACCAATATAGTTTAAAATTGTTCGCACAATGCGCCTAATAACTATAAAATATTGTACTTGTAATTTAACTAAAATTTACACTATTCCCGCAGCAAAAAATAATAAATTCGAGACTAAGCGACCGTTAAACTCATAAATAATTTAAACACAAATCTTACAAAAGCAAAAAATAAAGAAAAAAGTATACATACATATATTGAAAATCTATCGATTTTACTACGAAAATTCATTGCTGGTGCTGCCGCGTGCGCGCCACCGATTATTCATAACGCAACGTACACATTACAAGCCAATGAAACAAATTGAATTTTAATTTCCTTCAACAGCAAAAGCAAAGTAATCAGTGGTTGAAAGGAGGAGTAGGTGGAGGCGGAGGCTGAGGAGCAAAGCAAGCAAATGAATTGGTTTGCCTGCTGGCTGCGCACATAAAAATGGCAGAGAAATATGGCAAATGAAAACAAAAAACAAAAAAAAAAAAAACACAAAAAGGCGTAGTTAACCGCAAGTTGAGTTGAGTACAAAGAGTACTGCTGCCATTTGGAAATTATGAAAATTTTTTATGAATAACGACAAACGGATTTATTTCTGCTGTTGCTTTTTTTTTTGATAATTTTTTTATTGTTAGCAGGAAAAACTAAGCTTTTTAAGTTAGTTTGGCAATAGAAAAGAATTGAACTTTGCAAATAGTTTTTTTTTTTACATAAAGCAAAGAATGTCTTTGTACGCGCAGGCGTTGCTAAATTTTGAGTAGAATTTTATTAGCAATTACTAAATGTATTAGATATGTGTGTAAATATTTATGCATGTATGTGTTATTTGTGTCCGCTGTGGTGCAGTGGGTAGAGTGCTCGCCTGCTATGCCAGAGGTCTCGGGTTCAAACCTCAGTCCGAGCAAAACACCAAAACAATTTTTCTAATTAGTAAAAATCCAATTATTGGGTTTTTTAAGAGCAGCGGTTACCTCTCGGCAGTGCGCGGCATACCCTCCGAGTGTATTTCTGCCATGAAAAAGTTTCTCACAAAAAACGCATTCGCCGTTCGGAGCTGGCATAAAACTGTAGGTCCACCCAATTAGTAGGAAAAAACAAAAAGGAGCACATCTCGAATTGGGAGAGAAGCTCGGCCATAAAACTCGTCAGAGTTATAATAGCGCTATTGTATTATATATTATGTGTTATTTGTGCTCGCTTCAAGATTGCTACTTCCCATTTATGAAGATTGCCTCCGGCGCACACTGGGGCCGAGCGTGCTCAAAATTCAGTTTTTAAATAATGAGTTTTTCAAAAAAATAAAAACGCAGTATTGTTCCCTATGAAATTCTACACTTCTGGCCCAATTTTCAGCTTTCTATCGTTTTTCAGTTTTGAGTTATCCATACACAAACATGGCAAATTTTCCAAAAAATAATTTTTTTTTCAAAGTGAGAAATTTTAATGTGTATTTGCATTGGTTGGTGTAAGAGAAGGATATAAAATTTTATTATTCTGCTTTTTCCATAACATTAAGTGAAGCTTATATAATCGATGAGTGTTTTTTTTTTGGAACTAGATGTTTTAAAAAATTAATTTTTAGTATAAAACTAAACGTACCTCTTTTTTTTAAATATTTTTTTTCAAAATGGTTTTTTTTTAATTTGCGCAAAAAAGTAGCAACTGTAAAAATGCAGCAGTAAAATATGGTCCTTTGTGACAAAGAATCCGAGTTCAGAACCAAAAGCAAAGTGCGCATTTTAAAAAAAAGTGAGTTTAAAAATTGCATTCCAATTTTAGTTAAAAAAAACAACACCTATATCTGGTTGAATTTGATTCTGTTCTATCTTAAATTTAGTTGATCCATTATTTACTGGTTACTTTAATTACAAATTGTGGTTAAGGTTACTTGTCAAGCCAGTTTTCTTTAATTTAGACTTGTAAGTTGGATTATAATATGAGTTCTTTGAAGCACAAGTTGTGTTACTCCAATTTTATGTTTTTTTATGTTAGGCATGAAAATGTGTGGGGAAATACGTGTTCTGCTTAAAACGCTAACGTTGAAACTCCTAATTCCCATATAAACATACTTGTGACAACATAAAACTTTTAATATCTCGAAACACAAAATTGGAGAAAACCATTTTTGTATACATACATATGTACATATTTCATCAATGGGTTAATAAATAGCCGCTAATGGGTTAATATAATACAAATTGGCTATTTTTGTACAGACATACTAATATAATAATTATATAAAACAATGGCGCTATTATAACTCTGACGAGTTCTATGGCCGAGCTTCTGTCTCAATTCGAAGTGTGCTCCTTTTGTTTTTGGTACCAATTGGGTGGACCTACAGTTTTATGCCGGCTCCGAACGGCGAATGCTTTTTTTTTTTAGAAGCTTTTTCATGGCAGAAATACTCTCGGAGGGTATGCCGCCCACTGCCGAGAGGTGACCGCTGCTCTTAAAAAACCCAATAATTGGATTTTTACTAATTAGAAAAATTTTTTTGGTGTTTGCTCGGACTGGGGTTTGAACCCGAGACCTCTGGCATAGCAGGCGAGCACTCTACCCACTGCACCACTGCGGCCACCATACCACAGACATACCAATTGTGATTTAAATAATTTATTTACAGATCTTAAAAAAAACTGGTCACCGATAGGTTAATTCATGACCGTTAATGGGTTAAGATTCCACCGGTTTTAGTGTAGATACAACTAATATGATTTAAATATTTTGATCTAAGAATTAAGTGAAAAAATTTGGTTAAAAATGGGTTAATGCATGGTCGTTAAGGGGTTAAAATTCTTGGGATTTACTATTTTAGTATCGATATACCGATTCTGATTCAAGAAAATTAAACTCGAAACTAAAATAAAAAACATAGGTCACCAACGGGTTAACTCATGGCCGTCAATGGGTTAAGATGCTATAGATTAACAGCTTTAGTGCAGATAAAGCGATTCTGATGTAAAAAAGTTGATTTCAGAATTTTGAGCGTCCTCATATATATAAGTGGCCCCAGTGTGCGGCGATAGTTTACCGTTAATTAATATGCAGCAAATGCAATGCAAGCAACAGCAGCGGCAAATATGAAGTTTTCTTAGAGCAAACGTACATATGAAATGGGTTAATGATGCGCGTATTGTTTCCCTCTGTTGCTTCTTCTTTAATCTTTAGTACATATGTACGTACATTATACTTAATTTTAAGAAAATTTTCGCTTGTTATCACTTCACTTAAGCTTTATCAAGACATTTAGCAAAATATTTAATATATTTACATTTCATCAGCACTTAGCGACACCTCATTCATAACGGCATATTGCCCGTGTGATTGCTTAATTCGCAAAGTGTTCTTTGTTAACACATTAAATATTATTCGAAGCCTGCAGTTATTCGCACCTCACTAAGTATTTAAGATATCAAAATGATGGTTAATAACTTGATTGGCTAACGTGTATGGCGAAATGGCATAACTGAAAACCAAGTATTGGCAGTCTACTGAAATGCTTTTCTGAATTCTTGCTCTTCTTAATTGGCGCTTCAACGTTTTAAGGATTTTGGGCCAGTCGCCAATTGGAAACACCAAGGCAGCCGTGGTCCACCTGATCATTGCAACGCAGTGACGGCCTTCCTCTTCCTCTTTTGTGGCCGGCAGGCATCGATAGAAAAGTGGAGAAGAAAGTTATCATATTGAAAAAAAGGGACGTAACGGTTATAAGAGAAATGGGGTAAACGTCATATTTAACTATTATCATGAGAAAAAAATTTTTTTTGGTTCTTAATAACCATTATAAAAACCAAAAAACCGTTTTGGGCCTGAATAACCGTTATGGCAACCAAAAAAGTTTTATGGGCTTGAATAACCGTTATACAGATTTCTATGTTTTTTTTTTGGTCAGTTATAAAAAATCAAGCCTATTTATTTGTCAATATTTCTGGACGATATTGGTATCAAATGAAAGGTGTTGAGCAGGGATTGTAGCTCTGATTACCTCTTTTCATTTTATACCAATATTGCTTAAAGCATTCCAGGGCATCCGGGTTCACTTTTTCACCCATAACTGGGAACTCGACCTACGAATCTTAACAAATACACCTCTATGTAAAAGCCCTTCTCAACACCTTTCATTTGATACCAATATCGTCCAGAAATATTGACAAATAAATAGGCTTGATTTTTATAGCTGACCAAAAAAAAAATAAAAATCAGAATAACGGTTATTCAGGCCCAAAACAGTTTTTTGGTTGCCATAACGGTTATTCAAGCCCAAAACACTTTTTTGGTTGCCATAACGGTTATTCAGGCCCAAAACGGTGTTTTGGTTTTTATAATGGTTATTAAGGACCAAAAGAAGATAAAGGTTATTTTTTCGTAACCTTTTCACCACACTAGAAAAAAATAACCGTTATTTTCGGTCCCTGGTTATTAATGACCAAAAAAAATTTTCTCATGATAATGGTTAAAAATTCCCAAAAGAAGATAAAGGTTATTTTTGCGTAACCTTTTCACAACCCAAGAAAAAAATAACCGTTATTTTCGGTCCCTGGTTCTGGCAGTAAAAAGTAGACCTATTATTGGGCCCAGGTGGAAAAAAAAATCTCTCCGTAGAAAGGGACAGCACATGGTATGCTAAAAAGTAGACACTAGCTTCTGGGCTTGGAAAATGGGCAGCCAAATTTTGGTACAGTAATCACGTAGTAAAAAGTGGACATAGGAAATTGGTGCACTAAAAAACTAGACAATAATTTTGCTCAGAAAAAGGTAGAGATTTCTTTTTTACATACGTACTAAAGTAAGATTATCAAAGCCGACGTGGCTGCCTTTAAGCTTGAAAAATGTTTTAGGCAAATTTTCTTCGTTCTTTTTTTTCAAACTTCTGTTGAATTTTATTACTACTTACTGCTCCAATGTCTATTATTTATCTACCGCTATACTTTTTGTTCATAGTGCAATAGGCAAAAAGGCTTTAGTACTTATGCGAGAGGATGTGCTCGGTGGCAAACAGCCAAGCGCCATAAAGCCAAATGTTGCATGTAATGAATTTTCCAACAGACCAAAAACAATGAGCTGCCGTTGCTTATACTTAACTGCTTTGTTTTTGCTACTATTATTGCCTTTTCTTTTGTGGTTGTTGCTTTGATTTTATTTGTTTCCGTTGTTATTCTGTGTTGCTACGACGTTGCGTGTTTGTTCTCGTGACCAGGAAATTAATCAGTGCAATGCGTCGGCGCGGCAGCCGGCCACCACCACCAAAAAAAACTCGCAAAACGCCAACGCCATCCCATCTTACACGGCATAAACTCATATAGCTACACAAAGCCATACAGCCAAAGCCACATATGTACATAAAAGCTCATTATGATACACACTCGCGTTCTCGAAAATATACATACACACACACTCCAACTACAACAGCGCGGCATGGATATTTGCTATTTAAAAGTCCACCCAAGACCCAAGTCAAAGCTGCAAGCCTCTTTTGGGCTGTGGCTCGAGCTGTCATGAAGTATTTTCGGTAAGCACCGCCAAAAAGATTTATGTGGCTAAACAATAAAAGTTAACGACAATCGGCTTAAAATCACATCAAAATTAATTACATAAGTGTGTTGCATTTATTTGCTTTTTTTGCAATTCACATTGGTCCCAATTCCATTTTTTTTTGGCATAAATTCAACTAATACAGCTACGCAGTTGAAAGTTGACAAATCCTATAGCAATGGCATATGGAAGAAAAATAGCAAATATCTGATCAATCAGGCCACGCCCACGGTGACTGCCAGTAGGGTGGTCCTTCCAGGTATGAGAAAAATTTCCTTTTGAGATTCTATATCGCAAAAGGTGTCAAAATTAGCGCAATTGAATACAGAGTTCTATATATTTATGTATGTTAAGGTAAATTTCAAATAAATAAGCGAATTTAAATTTCGAAAAAATTAGCCACTAATAGGTTGTATCGAAATACTTTTTTGAGGGTTTTCTTAACGCAAGACCCGTTAAAACTTGCGTGTTTCATAGCAGATTACGAAATAGTATAATAAGTAACGTCCGCAACTCACTTTTTGTGGTTAAAACAGCGAAATCATACTATATTAGCGCGGAATTGCTGAGATAGAAGTTCACTGGAAAAATATCGAATTTTTTAAAAACGGCAATAAACGGCAATAATATTTTTGCATGGCTTTATTAAATAAACTTTACTTAATAATATAGCGTCTTTACTTTTGTGAAGAATTGTGTAGTTATATAACTTTTTGTCTACGAAACAAAAAAATTATAAATTTTTTTTAACATAATATTCCTTTCGCAAAACACTTCAAAGCTACCCTAATACACTCAGAAACGTGGAAAAACTTGGTAAGAGTAAATTCTACTTACTTTTTCCTACGTTATCCATAAAAATGTGCACTTGTTTTCAATCAAGCTTAATTTTCCAATATTAAAAAGTTCACAGCAAAAAAAAATACGAAAAAACTTTAATATTATTGTGGCGAAAGAGCTGACTTTGATGGCTAGTCAGAAACTAATGGTAGCCAGATGTATTGTATTAAACTGGTTTTTAGGTGCAATAGTATATGTACTATTGGAAAATGCATGCCTTTTTTGAACACTTAAAAGTTTAAAAATTGGGTTTATGCCAAAAATTTTGGATTTGGGACCAATGTGCAATTAGGGAATAGCTCAGCAGCTGCGTGTTTGAATGTTTGTTTGTGTGTGTGTGTGTGCTTGCCTTTACCTTTGCGTGCAGCCGCAGCGCATCGGCAGCCTATTGCTAATTCCTTTTACCGTTAAGGTCACGGCGTTTGTTAGTTGATTAAAACCGCAATCTCCTTTTTGGCTGCTTTGTGGGTTTCTTTTTTTTGTGTTTTTGGTCCAACCTTAAAGTGTTCTGCTTTTAGTAATAAAAAAGTTTATTGATACTTTTGTGTACTCTTACGTAAGAAGATTCCATTTTATTTTTATGCTTTTTTTACTCTTCTTTTGGTAACGATTATTTGCTGATTGCGTAATTGATTGCTACCAGATGGTGGTGACGGTGGATTCACCCAAAATTCTAGCGGTCGCTTGGGTTAGCAATGCACGTCCGAATCGGATTTGTTGCATGGAACTTTTTTGGATGACTGCACTGTGAGAAAAAAGGGATTAATTTTCTACTTGAAAGTGACTGCAGCGTGCTTTCTTGTAATGGAAGAAGCTTAATTTTGATTTCAAACAAAAGCGAGTTTCATACTAACAAAAAAAAATTTTTTGAATGTGTGTTTTTATTAAAATTCCTATTGTGCCGAAATATAAAATGCTGGCGCTATAGCAAAATTTCATCAGGAGAGTATTTGATGCCTTAACCCTAATCCTCTAAAGTGAGCCTCTCAGTCTCACTTTAAAGTTTAAAAGCGAATAATTCCTAAACCAAAAAAGCTTTTTGCCTGGAATTTTGGGTATTCCTCCATTTGTGTTCATAAATTATGAAATAATGTTGATCTTTGGGCTATTTATTTATTTTTACCATTTTTTTTGCAATCGTATAAAATTGTAACGAAAAACCGAAAGTGAGCCTCAAAGACTCACCTTAAGTATCTTTATCGTAATAAGCTTACATTTCTAGAATTCAACTAAATTTTGAATCCGTTGTTTACAAGGTTTATCCAGTGAGGTTTTTGCATTGTTAACTCACCATACTTCCCCCGGATTTTGGTGAATTCGTCGTATTTCACCATAGATCTATAGATCATATGATGTCATAAAATTATGGAGAACGGTAAAGTGAGCAATATCAAAACCATTAAAATCTTATCATTTTCTGTTTACTGAGATTCTAAATTACGGAAAAGATGCGTTCAGATAGAGAAACGAACGATCGTCTGCTTTTATGCGTCAGTAATTTCACCACGAACGTTGCGTTTTAAAACTTTTAAATTTGATCGCGGAAAATATATATTAGAGGCGATAATATGAAATATTTATTCATATTCATTTGATTCTTAGTTTTTCTCATTGTGTGCACGAAAACAAATTTATAACAGATGTAATAATACCATTTATAATGAACATTCAACAACTACAAAAATGTGTGAAAATTGCAGTTCATTAATATCCCCTATTTTATGAAATTACCTTTTTTATCTTTATATACTAAAAAAATTGTCATAAACCGTTATAAGAATGTATAAAAATGCTTCTGCATTCATTACTGCATAAATAAAAGTAAAAAACAAATACCAAAATAATGTGTTTCAAAATTTCCACATAGGTGAGCCTCAGAGTCTCACTTTCGGTTTTACGTAACTTTTCAAAATTCGGTGATTAGGGTTAAACTTTCTTGAGAAAGGTTCACCTTTTGTAAGCAGTATGAGAAATATAGTATTCGTGAGTTCGCTACAGGGTTAAAATTTTCTAGAAATTTATTAGCCAGAAAATTTCAGTGATTGCATTCTCAGAATACATCTTCTCAAAAAAAAGTGTCAAAACCCGGAAATAAAAAGCAAAGAAATAACCTAGTACAATATCAATTGACTAATGATTTGGTATCACTTGCCTTGATATCACATGATGACACAGTTTAAAAAATAGAATACCGCAATTATGATCATAAAGAATAATTGCTAACCAAAACTAAGGAGCAGCTTGATTGAGCAGCTAAGGTCATGCGCATCAGTACCGGCAACTGACATGAGCAAAAAAAATCGTGTATTGACATCAATTTATATGACATCGCATGATCAGGTATTTAGCGATGTGATGTCACATGAATTGATAAATTCTAATTTTGATGTAAAGCATCGCGTTGAAAACATTTTTGCTGATTGGAGAAGGAAAATCGTGAGTTTGTGAGTTTACATCAACTCACAAGATATCACATCATCAGGTGTCTAGCGATGTGATGTCACATGAGTTGATAAATTCTAATTTTGATGTAAAGCATCGCGTTGAAAACATTTTTGCTGATTGGAGAAGGAAAATCATGAGTTTACATCAACTCACAAGATATCACATCATCAGGTGTCTAGCGATGTGATGTCACATGAATTGGTAAATTCTAATTTTGATGAAAAACTGTACGTTAAAACTAGAGCTCCAGATTTTTTTTGAACATTTTCGAGTAGCCCGAACAAATGTTGCTCAAATGCTCGAACAGCTGTTTGTTTGTTTATTACCCGTATGTTTGTACGGGCATTTGAACAATTCGGGCATTTTGAAATTTTTTTTTTCTTGTGTTTATTATTTTTTTTCTTCTTCATATGTATTTTTTTTATTTTTGTTTTTCCGATACACATTTTTTTTGTTTGTAAGCTGGAATGCTCGCATGTTTGTACGGGCATTTGAACAACAAACGGGCTTCAAACAAAAACGATCAGTTCGAATTGCTCGATACCCGGGTATCTAGAGCCCTAGTTAAAACCATGTTTGTTGATTTTAAAGCAAGGCTGCTCAACGAAATGAACAAAATAATTTTGTTTCAAAAAATATCAATAAAAATTATCCAAAAATTATTTTGTTTTGTTGATTATCAAAAACAAAATTTTTTCGTTTCAAAAATTATCAATAAACTTTTATCAATATAAATTTTGTTTCGTTGATATCAAAAAAATTAACAAAATTGTATTTGTTTTTGTTCATGTACATACATACATACATAGTATGTAAAATTTTTTTACTTCACAGAAAACGAAATTATTGAAATTTAAGTTTTTCGTTTAAAGTTGAAGCAATATTTTTTTTAAATAATTTTTTTGATAATTATCAAAACAAAAAAAAATTTTGATATTTTTTTTTGATAACAGTTGAAACGAAATGGATTTTGTTATGCTTTTTACGTTTATAAAATCGGAAATTTCAACAGAAACAAAATTTTTTTTTTGTTTATTGTTGAAAATACCGTTATTTTGCAGCCTTTTTATTTTAAATTTAAAAGCATTTTAAAAAGAATTTTCGAAAAGTCTAGTGCAATTTCAAATATTTCACTGTGTACAAAGCCACCGAAATGAAAAATTAGTCGCTTTAAAATTGGTTGCCTAAAATGTCTTGAATTTCGGCGGTACAATTACCCACTTAGCGCATACCAACTAACATAGTAAGCAAACAATGGCAATAGAACAACAAAAGCAGCGTAAGAAAGCATAGCAAACAGAAAAAAATGAACTAAAGTAAAAATGGTGCTTGCGCTAAAAAGCAAACAAAGACAAAAAATAAATAAAAAATAAATCATATAGGATGAATTGTATACATATTTGACTAACAATGCGCTTGTTGTTGTTGCTACTTAAATTATTTCAATACTCATGCAAGTATGTATGTTATCTACTACAGCTTGTTGTTGTTGTGCCTGCCGCCGATGATAATCCTAAACTAAAACGCGTGCCGCCCAATTCCTTGACTTGGCTGCAAGGCGATTCAATGCAACTGCCACTGCTCAACTCAACTTAAAATGCGTTACGGTCAGCGAATTAGATTGAACTTAATTTTCAGTAGTTACATATCTAAAAGAAGTGCTTGTTTTGCAAAAAAAGAAATGATAAAAAAAATACTAAATAAATAGCAGAATGGTCGAGCTCGAAAAAAAAAACAAGCCGCAATCACCGCAATCGAGCCGCACAATGCGAAAAAAAGCGTTAGAGCGTGTGCGCCAAAAAGCACAAAATAAAAAGGCACAAACAAAAAATGATAAATTCTTATAGGAAGCAATTGTTGGAAGATAAAATAAAGTACATAAAGAAAAAAAAAATAAATGAAATAAGAAAACACATAGCAAATACAGTATTCAATAGATTTCGTTGCACTGGAGCAATTTCTATTCTAACAAGTAAGGAAGCCTAAGTTCGAGTGGAATCGAACATTAGATACTCAGCTGTATGCTTTCATTGTTTGTTTGCGTTTGATGGAAACACGGTGTAGGTACTTTCTATAAAGCAAGTGCTGCATAAAGTGGGCGTAGCCACGTCCATTTTCAACATTTTTATCAGTCATCCAACTAAGCATATGAATATTATTCTTTGTGCAAAATTTCACTCCTTTATGACTTCTAGTTACGAAGATGTCACGTTACAAATTTCCAAAGGGTGTTCCAGAAATATCTTTGTTAAAAAGTAGGCGTGGTCATAAACCGATTTCAATAAATTTTTGCGTGTCTATTAACACAAGATATAAAAGTGTATAAACCAAGTTTCGTCATTATATCTCAATTATTTGTCGAGTTATAGGCTAAGAAATCTCGTATATTCCTGTTTCTAAAAAGAGGCGGTGCCACGCCCATTTTCCAAAATTTTTGTGGTTTTCGTTTTATGTCCGCAGTTGGACTCCTGCTATAAAATTTCAATGATATATCTTTATATTTGACAGAGATATCGCTTAAAATGTTTTTATTAGGCCACTTTATAATACCCATATTTAAAAGTGGGCGTGGTCGTCAACCGATTTCGCTAAAATTTTTAACATGTATTACCACAAGTAATAAAAGTGTACACACCAAGTTTCGTCATTATATATCAATTATTTGTCGAGTTATGGGCTCAGAAATCTCGTATATTCCAGCTTCTAAAAAGAGGCGGTGCCACGCCCATTTTCCAAAATTTTTACGGTTTTTGTCTTATGTTCGTAGTTAGACTCCTTCCATAAAATTTTAATGATATATCTTTATATTTGACAGAGATATCGCTTAAAATGTTTTCATTAGGTCACTTTATAAGACCCATATATAAAAGTGGGCGTGGTCGTCAACCGATTTTGGAAATTTTTCGTCCAAACATTTGCCTAAGTACATATATCACGCGTACTAAATTTCATTGATATATCTTCAATGGTTTCTGAGTTATGACTCATAAAACTTTCAATATTTGCCCCTTAATAAGTGGGCGTGGCACCGCCCATTTTCCTAAGTTTTTGTGCTTTTTGTTTTATGTACATAGCTGGACTCATGCCACAAA
The DNA here is from genome assembly GCA_960531455.1 of Urophora cardui. Classification (NCBI taxonomy): domain Eukaryota; kingdom Metazoa; phylum Arthropoda; class Insecta; order Diptera; family Tephritidae; genus Urophora; species Urophora cardui. The sequence goes on along the minus strand of OY482672.1, from coordinate 5,134,169 downwards.
ATTTCAGTGATAGATCTTTATATTTGACAGAGATATCGCTTAAAATGTTTTTATTAGGCCCCTTTATAGTTCCCATATATAAAAGTGGGCGTGGCCGTCAACCGATTTTGGCAATTTTCCGTCAAAACATTTGTTTAAGTAAGTAAATCACGCATACCAAATTTCATCGATATATCTTCAACAGTTTTTGAGTTATGACTCATAAAGCTTTCAATGTTTGCTCCTTAATAAGTGGTCGTGGCACCGCCCATTTTCCAAAATTCCATCAAATTTCTTCTTAGGGGCCTGAGCTCAACACGTGGATAAAATTTCATCACTCTAGCTATATAGTGGCTGAGATACCAGATTTCCGATTTTTTCTATATAGCAAAAGTGGGCGTGGTCATGGTCCGATTTCGCCCATTTTCAATACCAACCGTCCCAGTGTCGATACCAACTTGCATTTCAAATTTCATCAAAATATCTCAATTTTTGCGCGAGTTAGAGTGTTTACAGACGGACGGACAGACGGACGGACGGACGGACGGACGGACGGACATGGCTCAATCGATTTCTCTTTTCACCCTGATCATTTTGATATATATAAGTCTATATCTATCTCGATTATTTCATTCTGTTACAATCCACCGTTATGTGATTAAAACTATAATACTCTGTGTACTAGTACAGCTGAGTATAAAAAGGTGCAAGCAAAGCGCCGTTGAATAAATCGAGAAAGCAAAGCTATCAATGCGGCTATCGCGCTGCTGCGTTTGCGCACAAACTAGAACCAAAATATGCGGCAAACGGAAACAATTTCACTAAATCACATGCTTAGCGAGTGAACGAATGAGTGAGTTAGTGTAGATATGGTGCTGACCACAGAAGTACATATAATAACAAAAAAAAAGAACATAATAAAAAAAATTATAATAAAAATAAAAATATTAGTTGAGCTCGGCTGGATAAAGCATACAAAGTGGCTGGTTATTTTTATTTTTTACTGAATTACAGATTTTTTTACAAGGAATAATTTTCTAGTAGAGTGCTAAAATGTTATTTATTTTTTGTTGCTTGTTTTTCCGACAGGTTAGGATTGCGATGTATTGTGGAACGAGTTTCCGTCATCCCTTGTCAAGTTTGATTTGCTTATAAATCGGTTTCGGCGATGTGCCATCTTCAGTATCTTTTTTCGTATGTTCCCAAAAACTCCGAGACAAAAAATCGCACATTTTAATTAAGTATTACTTATACAGCTATAGGCCTTTCATAAAATGTTGGTTTCATTCCGCACCAAAAAAATGCTGTTGCTGCACAGTGTGACTAATACCCAGCTGTGTGTTTTAATTGCTGGATTGTTGATTTGAGCCGAGTGATATCAAAAACTCTTAAAAAGGTTTGACTCCAAGACGAAATTCCAAACAAAAGTTCTGATGTTTTTGCATTGCAATCTGCGCATGCCAATCCCATAGCACTCTTGAGTCCTTTTTCGAACTATTTATCTAATATTTTACTGTGTATAGAAATCACAAATTTACAACAAAGTAAGCATAGATATAATTATTTTAATGGCCACGTGAAATGCGCGATTTCTTATCCCGCAAGATCATGTTCCTACATATGTATGTTTGTATGTCCGCGTATGTGTGCCCTTCTGTGCTTTGGCGGCACGAGTAACACACACAAAAATACGTTTCTATTGTGGTCCAAAAACTGCAACAGCAAATATTTGCACAAAGTGCGTTTTCATGCACTGATAGATGTGTGAGAACAAAATGATAGCACAATATTTAGAGCAAACACACACACATACCCATATATTACTACTTTTACTTCTACTTCTGCTTCTGCTTATGCACAGAAAGCAATCGAATTGCAGGCTTTTTCGCAGCTAACCGTGTACTCTCCGTCTATTGAGTGACCGCAACCACATTTATTGTTTGCATTGGGTAATGTACCGTTTCTATTTGTATAGTATGTTCAATTATGTATGTATGTACATATATATGCGGCACTACCAATGTATGCATGTATGTTTATCTGTAATTTTTTTATATCCAATTGTATGCTATTTCTTAGTTACTCCACACTTGTTCAATAACGCACCGCAGCAGACACATTCGTGTGTGCCATTCGAAGCGTAGGATGTGGGCGTTGTTTGTTGTTCGGTGGCCGTTCAGTAAATACCGTTAGCAAACGCAGTTTTTACGATAAGGCAAATGGATTTTTATGCATCTTTCTAACATATTGCAGATTTTTTTATAGCGCGTTGTGGTTTTCATAATTAATTATATAAGTAGGTAATAGAAACGAGTTGGGTTTAAAGGGAATTTCTTTAATTCGTCTGCCGGTTCATGTATCATGCGGATGATTAGCCGTTTTTTTCCTTAAGAAAGTTTCAAACTTTTTCTGCTGCCCTCTGCACATTCATCATATCATAAAACTAAATAAAGATTCTACGACCAAAAAGAGATTTCTGTCGACAACCGCTGATGGCAGCGGAAGGCCTCCATTGCCTTAGCGAGATTATTGAAGTGGAGAGTGATTTGCCCCTTCCTTCGTGTTTCTAATAGTAGGCGTCAATTACCACGAAACAGAAATTACTGGCGCGCTTTATTGGACTTGGCCAAAATCGTTTAGACGGTTGAGCGCCAATCAAAAAGAAGAGAATTGGATTGCCGAAATTCCTGCCGCATTTTCTAAACACCACAGCTGCATATAAAAATAACAGCCTCAGCTGATTGTGTTGCCTTTTCTGTTACTCTTTGTGGCCTTTTAGAGCCTCTATTGTTTAGTTGATTGTGCGAAACATAAACGCATACATAATGTAGGCCATATTAAAATAAAAATGGCGACTGTAATCAAATGCTTTGCGAATTCAACAAAAGCTATACAAGAGTATCAGCAACCACCACATAAGTTTCTTCTTGCAGGCGCTTAATTAAATATAATTAGCATCCAAACTCATCGGCAGATAAACGAAAGTGTGAAAACCCATTTTAAAAATGCACAAACAAATTTTTTACATTTAAACATCTACACCTTTTTCAGTTTAAATTCAGAAAGTTCCAATTGATATTCAGAAAATTACAATTTAAATTCAGAATTTCCATTTGAAATTCAGAAAATGGCATTTGAAATTCAGAAAATTACATTTGAAATTCATGCCCTTATTATACAAAACGCGGTGACTCTTTGCGACGCAGTCACTCACACTCACTCACGCTCACCTTCGTCCAAAAGTTGGTATTATATAAGATTTTACGTTTTCGCGTTCACCCTGTTGCGTAGTCACGACAATTGTCAAACGATTTACGTAGCTTATGTGCCACCTATTTTGTTTTTTTTAGTTTCCTTAGTAATTTTTAGTGCGTTTTTTTATTAATAGAAGTATTTTGTCGAGTAGGTAATTCTGAAAAGTTGGCAGCTGGCAACCTAATAAACATTTTCTTCATTTTTAATTTGAGGTTCATTTGAGAAGTAACCCTATTGTCAAATATCAAACGTTAGTTATCAAATGCACCTCAAATTTCTCTTGATAGCGTTCTCAAACAAAAAGGCACATTTTTAGTATGGGATTTTGGGCTGATTCTCAATTTGATAGATTTCATTTTCTGAAATCAATTTCAAAGTTAGTACGAAATGGAATGCAATCAATAGATGTATGTATGTATTACATGTTTGTACTCTGATGTGATGTTTTTCATTTACCCGTGCGGGTGAATTTCGCCTGTGCCTTTTGTACAGTCACATGAGTATATTAATATCTTTTTTAATATGCATACACACATGTGAGAAACAAACTATGGCTTTAATAAAGTTTGTGTAACTTCACAAAAAGCAACAAACAAATAAAATAAGAGTAAGAAATACAGAATCATTATTATACACAATCATTTTCAAACATCATTTCAACCGTTAAGAGACTGCTCACGTAAAACAACGAACGCTGATTGAAACTTGCAAACATACAAAATGTCTTCGTTCTTTGAAACCTTGACATGATGAAATTCGTGAAATGGTACAAAATGCGAAACAAGTTTTTTTCGAATGTGTTGTAAGTTATTCTAAAATTGATTAACAATGTTTGTTGAACACTTGAGAATATGTTTATTTTCAAAATATATATATGCTGATTCTCAAATTTAGAAACAATATTTTCTCAAACGTTGGAGAATTTCTTTTTCAGTGTTTAGTGGGAAGTCAACAAAAATAAAAAAAGTATTTGTTGACATTGTGTGTAAATACATACATACGTGTTTTGTTTAGTTTTTTTTGAATAAAATATATTATTTATGTATATGCAACATATTAAAAAATGTGTGTGGAATGCAGTTAATATAAATATATGTACGTGTTATCCAATGTTAAAAAATAAGATGCATTTGTGTGTTCGTGTTTGTGCAAGAAGCAAGACAAAAGTTAAAACGTTTTTATTAACAACTGTTTTATTTAAATCAAAGAAAAAATTAGTTCAGCATCATATTCGGGTTCCCGAGATTGAAACACGATCGATTGATACCCCGTTTTTTTTTAAATTGGCTAATTTTAGCCGTTGCAAATTAAACTATATCGAATGCTCACTCGAACAAAAAGAAGTGACTCTTTTGACAGTTAAAGTTAAAATACCAAAAACGTAACATACTCACCAAAAAAACGTAACACATTCACTTCGAGTCACTTACAGTCACTTTCAGTCACCTAAAGAGATACAAAATACGAACACGACAATAAGTGACTCTGGGTGACTCGTTGTGTCGCGTTGCGTTTTACAAAATAAGGCCCTCAGAAAGTTGCATTTGAAATTCAGAAAACTTCTTGAGTACTGTGAGGAGGTTTCTGAATTTCAAATGTTATTTTCCGAATTTGAAATGGAAATTCTGAATATCAATTGGAACTTTCTGAATTTCAACTGAAAAAGGTACACATACTTATGTTATTATTTTATTATTTTACTAATTTATTCATGCTTAGAAGTTGTTGCTGCACTTTTCTGCTATACAATTTCATGCGTGACTACCGCGAAACTTAAGTGAAACGCTCCGTCAAGCATAATTATAAAAATTACTTTTGTCCATTAGTATCCTCAATACATTCTAATAAAATGTCTACATTCAATCTAAGCAAATTAATATAGGCCTATAATTTATTTTTTTTGTATACCTTTTTGCTTCATTGCTCTTTTGTTGTACTTAAGTTATTGATGATATTTTGCACACCACTTAAAAAGTGATATCACTTCTATATAGATGACAGTACTTTGACCTGCAAGTGACATTAGGCCTTAATGAAGCCATTAGGTGGGTGGAGCAAATAAATATTTCTCTCTAATTTACCGCAATTTGTGTGTTAGAAAAAAAGGCAATTTTATTAGGCGTAAATAGAAAACAGAGAAAGAAGAGTGACCTAAATTCTTTAGAAGAGGCAATTTTTGGTACAGCTAACTTAATTGGTTTATTTTGGTTCAAGCGAGTAAAGCATTTAATTATTTTACAGATAAATTAATATACCTATCATTAGTGTTTTAAAGTCTTGAATTTGTTATATTTCTTTCAAGTATTTTGAACTAAATTTAAAAAAGTGACTTCTATTTTTGTGTGCTATTTATCTAACCAGTTTAAAAGTATGCTAAATTTCGGCTAGATCTTTCCATCTGGCCCTTTTAAATTTATCGCGGTCTCTAAAAAAAATTATTCCTCTAGGTGGCGCTAAGGTCGTCGTCTTTTGCACTCATTACTAGCGTCATTTATTTTTTTATTGTGACAATTTTTTTCTAATTTTCATTTCTTAGTCCATTTTTGTGTAAATTCTATTATTTGCATTCATTCCATCGGCAACTGCTTAAGCTGTCAAAAGTGTGTTTTGTGTGGCTTGAATTGCCAACTACTAGCCATGCCGCCGACTTATGACATTCAAATGGCGCACATTCATGGTTTTACATAAATTTCAACAAATCATTTAAGTTGCGAACACATGAATTAAACGGGAGCAGCGCGAAATGGCAGTTGAAAGAGTACTTAATGTGGCAACAACAATAACTAAAATTCGTATTCTGTTTGGATTTTATTTCTTTCTTCTTTAGCAATTTTTTGTTGCTTTTCACTGCCATAAATGTCCTGCCTTGGGCTACGCGCAGCTGTTGCTACTTTTTTGTTGCTCATGTGTTGCGTATATGCGCTGCCTGAGCAGCTCCTCCTAGAACTGTTTAGATGGCGGCATTGTGGACCTACCCACAATTCACATTCGACTTGAGTAGCTGTCACTTCCTGTGCTTAGCATCCATTTGCACAGCTAACTGTTCTTAAATTGTGTTTGGTAGTGCTTTTGTTGTTAGCTTTGTGTTGTTGTTGCTTCTTTTTTTGACTGGTGTCATTGCTATTAGCAAGCAATTTTATATTTTTTACAGAAAAAAAATTTTTATTTCTTCCTTGGCATGCGGCACACAAATCTACTAACATCCAAACATACAAACATATGTACATGCATATACATATGTATCTAAGTATGTAAGAAAAAACTGTAAAATTTGATCTGTTAACATTTGCACTTAGAAAACGGTTTATTGTGCTCTTATTGCCCTAAAGCCTGCACAATAAAATTTACAGCGCACATAAATTAAATAAAAAGAAAATTGATCCTGAGTAAGAATGAAAAAACACAGAAGAAGAAAAAGCAGATGTAATCATGCATAGAAATAATTGAACGCTGTAGATTATAAGTAAAAGCAATATACATATATTAAGTAGATCGATACGATGTTTTATGCGCGGCGATTTGCTTACGCGAGTTACAATTTTATGTTTGCACAACGACAACTACAACAGCAAATACAGCAATTGTCGCTATATCTTCAGCTTAAAACACATTTCTATGTGACCCAAATTCGCCTGCCGCATGTATGTATGTACATAACTTCATTTAGCTGTACTTGTAATGTGTCAGCGATACGGAATTTAATGCTGCCACATCCGTCCGCCCGCCGTTAAAGCTAAAAGCTGCTTAACACACAGCCATACATTTGTATTTGCTTAGAGCAAAAAGAAATGCATGCATTCCATCCATTAATATATGTATGTGACATTGCTGCTGCTGCTGCTGCTGCTGCTGCTGCCGTGACTGTCATGGTGACTCGAACGCTCGAAGGTACACAATTGATAAGCACACAAATTTATTTCAGCTAATGCTTAATGCTTGGCTTAAAGTGGTCAGTAAGTTTTGTTCAATAGATTGAGTAAAATGCTAAAATATATTGGGCTTGATTTGATTTTTGTTTAGTGAGAGTCGGTGTTTGAAATTAATTACTTTTATTTTTAAATAGATTAGCTTGTCTTGCTATATATTTTGTGTACGAAAATGGGATTTAGTTGAATGGAAATTAAGAAAAGATTGTATCAAAAATTTATATGTATGTAACTAAATTGAAAACAAACTACAAAATGTCGGTTTCTATAATCTTTCTTTTACCATTTGGCCCATTTAGTCCAGTTTGTGAATGCAATTAGCTTGTATAAAATTCTGAACTGGTTGGCAGTATTTTTATATGATTAATCTAAATACATTGATATTCCTAGCCCGTCGGAAAAGCAAGCAACCAAAAAGAAATTAATACATTGCTTTGAAAGAACCATTTTATTATGGTGATCTGACTATAAACAATTCTTCAAACGCAAATCTGATGGGTGAGGTTCACTATTAGTACAAGCGTAAGCATAATCAGACCATTCTAAACATATAGCTCGTCATTAAAGCTGATAGGTTACCAAGCAGCCAGCTACAACAATCGCAGCTTAGTCGTTTCCATGGCGGGAAGTACTAAGCACCAGAACTACTCGAATTTATATCCGCCGAAGGACTGCCTCTCGGTCTACACCTTATGTTTGCGGTGGTCCAGATATGGTCCCTTTGCAAGAGACCTACATACATATACCATAACGTCACTGTTGACAGATAAAAGTTCGAAACAGGTAATCACTTCGTCTATTTGGGAACCAGCATTAACACCAAAGCTAATGTCTGCACGGAAATCCAACGAAGAATCACTCTTGCCTACAAGCGCTGCTTTGGGCTAAGTACACTCAGGGATTATAAAAAATTATAAAAACATATGAAAACGTGCTTAAAATGGGCAGAAACGTATTTAAAAGTGATGTAAATACCAACATTTTTATTTTAAAAATTTTCATTGTAAACTTTTTAAATCAAGAAAAAACATGTTAAATTTAAAAATGTTTATTTTTATTTTAAGCACTATGAGAAAAAAAAAAAAAAAACGCTGCAGTGTTCTCTATATCATTTTCTCTTTCGGATTCGAAATTGTATCCAACGACATTCTCTTCATCTTCTCTCAATCCGAGTCCCAACTAAAAAAATATAGCCTCCGTTTGTTCTCCTCTTGTTTTCTACTTCGCCTTAACTGTTTGCTATCTTTATTTCTTATTCCCCTTATTCTTCTTTATTTGATATTCGCCTCCGGATTCGAACCATGACATCAACCTGAAATTCAATCCAACGCCATCACATAGTGGAACATTAAACATTATATTGAATTGTAGTAACCTATTTATACTTCCCTTTTCCCAAAAAATAATCCATGAATTGAATATGAATCATCGTAAAAACAAAATTAAAAAAAATCGATTTTCATTATTGTTTTTGTTGGATTTCTCGCAAAAAAATATTTTCTCAGAAAAAAGTTTTGAACAAAGAGCGAGTTTTTGAATCAACATTCATTTTCATTTTTAATTTAAGTATGTTTCTTTTTAAATCCAAAATGCATTTTTACTTCAAAAATTTCATTCTTAATTCAAAAATTTAATTTTTATTATTTATAAAAACTTTCGTTGTTAAAATAAAAATGTTTTGGTTTAAAACGTGCATTATGAAAACAAAAACTTTATTTTTGATTTTAAAATGCTGTTTTTCCCTGAAAAGTAAAGGCCTCTCTCGACAAACAAAAATCACACTCTACAGGACGCTGATCGTTCCAGTCCTCATGTACGCCGCATAAGCATGGACAATGTCAAAATCAGATGAGATGGTACTTGGAGTATTCGAGGGGAAAGTTCTTCGGAAGATTTATAGACCTTTGCGCGTTAGCAAGGCGAATTTCGACGAAGATTTAACGATGAGCTGTACGAGCTGTACGCAGACATCGACATTGTTCATCGAATAAAGATCCAGCGGCTGCGTTGAAAAAATCAAGTGGACAGCGCCGCTGCCTCCCATGGCATTCCCAAGTGGCGCCATGCTGCACGAAACAGAAACAGCTGGCGCGCTGTATTGGACTCGCCGCAATCGTCTAGACGCTTACGCGCCAATTAAGAAGAATAATAATCCATGCACCAAAAAAAAGATTATACATTTAAACACTCGCTCTTTAGAAGTTTTAAGAAATTCAACACGGTGAGCTTAAACAACTTATTATGAAAAGTCAAAGTAACCAAGATATTATTTCATGGTTGTATTCTTGGACATATTAGAAGATTTTCTGAGCCAAAATTGAAATCATTCATCGGACACATTTTGAGAAATTCCATGTTTTTTTTAAAATGGTCAATTTTTTCTTTTCATGCGAGCCCCTGTTCTTTTTATGGCACCCACGGTAAAATGACTGTTCTGTTCTTCTAGTATATAAGTGTATAGTAAAATTCATTACAATAAAAATACATTTTAAGACGTTTATTATTTATTATTTATAATATTTTAATATAAATATAAAAAGGTTGACAGTTTTTTTTTTAAATATGAAGAATATTATATTCACATACAGTTTTCTTCAAATTCTCCATATAATTTGGGTTATTTGGTCTAGTCCGATACTTATAATCCCATGTTTTTTTGAAATCATAATGCACAGCCTCCATGGCTTGCTCTGAATGATACCCTAATCCTATTCCCTGCCTTGAACAAAAATCTTCTATATGAAAAAAAAAAACTGTATGCACTTTTGGGGTTATGGGTATAGAAAGATCGTTGTAACTCTTTCGGAAATTAGAAATACAGTTAATATAATTACTTTTCAAATCAATAGTGAAGCAAGATTCGACCACTGAATGAAAATCGTTAAAAGCTTTTACGTATTTTAGGCGCTCTAAAGGAAATATACTTCTTAATACATCGGTGTTTTCCAATAATTTCTTACAACTATTCCCATCAAAATCTGAGCAACCACGAAAAATCTTTTATTGGACATAGAACTTCTCAGCCCACATTAACGCAATAGTTGTAAGAAATTATTGGAAAACACCGATGTATTAAGATGTCTATGCTCCATGGATATTAATCCAGAAAGAGAATTCTGCCGGCTGAGGGTAATTTTATTGAAGCGCGGCCAAAAGCCGCCAACGCAGAAAGATGGTCTACACATACATACATTAATTTAACAAGGAATGTCTCCTGACCTATAAGCGTCCGTTTTTTGTGATCTGTGAGACCACCCCTACCCTCTGGAAAATTAATTGTTATCGGATCGTGGATCATTATATACAAATTTTCCCTCTATCCAGGCTGGGGATCCAACCCATGACCTCTGGTATGGCAGACTAGCCACTGTCCGCCACACCACAGTGGCCACAACACTCCCCACTGCACCACAGCGGCCCCGTTAATATATATTCCCGCAAAGGAGATTACAATTTACTAAGGTACATAATATGCATATAAATACTTCGCAAAAAGTATGTAACTTATTTTGCATATTTAATTTATCCATATTTGTTGCCAATTTAGTGTATTTTTCCAATTTTATAATTGATTTGTATATTTTGCAAATCTTGTTACTTGCAAAAATTCAAGTCAGCTGTTGTTTGATCAGCTGTTTTCCTGTTGGAAAAGTGCTGTTGGCAAAAATTTGTCCAACAAAATTCAACAGCTTCTCACAAAATGAAATGTCAGTTTTCTCTCTCAGTTGGTTCTCTTCTGTTGGAGATTTGGCGTAAAAAACGGCGACAAAGTGTTTGTTTTTAAAAGTTTTCGAAAAACATCAAAAAATATCCGTAAACGAACAAAGCTATTATAAATAATAAATAATAAACGTCTTAAAATGTATTTTTACTGTAATGAATTTTACTATACACTTATATACTAGAAGAACAGAACAGTCATTTTACCGTGGGTGCCATAAAAAGAACAGGGGCTCGCATGAAAAGAAAAAATTGACCATTTTAAAAAAAGCATGGAATTTCTCAAAATGTGTCCGATGAATGATTTCAATTTTGGCTCAGAACATCTTCTAATATGTCCAAGAATACAACCATGAAATAATATCTTGGTTACTTTGACTTTTCATAATAAGTTGTTTAAGCTCACCGTGTCAAAGCTTTGGTGAACCTCAACAAAATTCCATTTTTCATTACAAAAACTTTTCGATTTGCAGTGAAATATTTGTTTACATACGAGTATTTATGGCATATCATGTATTTCATCACTTTCCAAGCCATCGTGTGATATTTTCTAAGTAGATAAACACATTTTCCAACACTCATGCGAGACATTGGCTGTTTCAATTTCCAAACCAAACTAAATACTTCTATCTTTATAAATATTACGCTAAGCGATTTTTTGTACGCACCATAACTTTTACACCGTTATACCGATTTTCGAAAATGGAGTGTGATATGAAAGGGCTTGGCCTGTAGATGTGCAGGAGGGTTTAATTTTTTTTAAAAGGGTTGCCACCTGTTTAAAGGTTTAATTGTCCTGTATAGTTTGCTTGATTTATAAATTTCAGGTACGATATGAAAATGCTCGACCTAAAAATTAGTAATTTATTACCATTTTTACAAAAAGGGTTGCCAGGTTTTACTCTATAGTTTGATTTTTAAATTTGAGGTGTCATATGAAAGGGCCCTGCGTGAAAATAAGTAATTTACTATAATGTTTATAAAAAGGGTTGCCACCTGTTCACAATTGAGTGCTTTGCCTCAAAATGAGTAATTTATCATAATTTTTACAATGAGGGTTGCCACCTGTTCCAAAACTTATTTTTACTCCACAGTTTGATTTTTAAATTTAAAGTGTCATATGAAAATGCTTGGCCTGAAAATGAGTAATTTATTACGATTGTTATAAAACGATGTTCAAAAACTTATTTTTACTCTACAGTCCGGTTTTCAAATTTTAAGTGTCATGAAAGGTCTTGCCCTTTAATAAAAAGAAAGGGGAGGGGAAAATGAAAGGAACGGAAATGGTGAAGGAAAGGAAGCTAAAGATAGAAGAGTACGGAAAATAAAATGGATAAAGGGAAGAGGAAGCGCAAATAAAAGGGAAAGGGGAAGAGAAAGAGAAGTACGACAAATGATCTTTTGGAGGTTGCTATATGGATAAAATATTGTGTTTTCCACCCTCAAATTGTCGTACAGTGTAATTGAAAGCCACAGCATTGCGTGGCCAGGTTTACTAGTTTCACTTATTCCGCGTAAAATGTGTGTTGTACTTGTTCACCATTTTTATTATTTAACTAAAATAGTGTATAGGACAACCAGAACTCCCGTTAGGCGCAGCAGCACATCTAGTGTACTCAGTGGCGCACACAGAAAAATATTTTGGGGGGGGAGTTTCAATATCCAACCGAAAATTAAAAAAAAAAATACTTAAAACTCGTCCAGACAATTTTTACTTAAATTTATGTTTAGGGAGTGGACCTACGTATGCAATCTCAATTCATTGCATTTTCTTGGTATTTAAACTAAAACTAACAAGTAAGGAAGCCTAAGTTCGAGTGGAATCGAACATTAGATACTCAGCTGTTTGTTTGCGTTCGTTCGATTAGGGTGTATTTTATATTAATCGAGTGTCGCATAAAGTGGGCGCAGCCACGCTTATTTTCAAAATTTTTATCAATCATCCAACTAAACATATGAATATTATTCTTTGTGCAAATTTTCAACCCTTTATGACTTCTAATTACATACAAAGATGTCACGTTACAAATTCCCAAAGGGTTTTCCAGAATTATCTTTTTTATAAAGTAGGCGTGGTCATAAACCAATTTCGCTAAATTTTTGAGCATGTATTACCACAACTTATTAAAGTGTACAAACTGAATTTCGTCCTAACATCTCAATTATTTGTAGAGTTATGGGTTCCGAAATCTCGTAGATTCCTTTGTCTGAAAAGTGGCGGTGCCACGCCCATTTTCCAAAATTTTTCTATTTTATGTTTTATGTCTATAATTGGACTCATGACACAAAATTTCAACGACATATCTTTAAATTTGACAAAGATATCGCTTAAAATGTTTTTATTAGGCCCCTTAATAGTTCCCATATATAAATTTGGGCGTGGTCGTCTACCCATTTTGGCAATTTTTCGACCAAACATTGTCCTAAGTAAGTAAATTATGCGCAGGGTTTGAAATTGCTTAGCTACTTCTGCTGCATTTGCTTTTGCTTTGCTTTTGCTAACGAAAAGTAAATTAGCAAACTCGGCCAGCCGAGTAAAAAACGAGAACACGATTCATTCGCTTCAGTTTTTAGCTGAGCCGTGTTTGCTTGTATAGTTAAGCAAAGCAACGCGATTTGGGGGATTTCATTTTACTTCCAGCAATTAGTTGTGTCTTTACATTTTTTCTGCTTTTGCTTATTTTGCTGAAACGATTTGTTTACGCATATTTCGATTTTTTATACATATTTACTTATGAATGTATGTATGTACACATAATATGTATGTATGTCCATTTGTAAACATCTTTTCGTGTTGAATTCTGCTTAAAAACTAGTTTCAGCAAAATAAGCAACTGTAAGCAAAAATTTACCACTCAAATAATTGCTGGAAGTAAAAGCAACCCTCTCAAATTGAGTTGCTTGGCTTAACTATACAAGCAAACACGACTCAGCTGCAGGGTTGCCACTTTGAAATTTATTTTCCGACCAAATTCGTCTCAAAAACCTACCAAAATAGCTTTCAGCCGACCAAAATTTTTTTTCACAAAATTCGTCATATAAGCTGGTTTTTGAAAATTTATGTATTTTTATATATTCATTTAACTGGTATATATATAGGAACTTATACATACATATCACTCTTCAAGAATTTTCACATGTTTTAGCTTAAAATAATAATATACGAATGCGTTTATACATATGTATGTACATTAATTTATGTATGTAATCTATGTTAACCTTTTAAAATAGTTACGACTATGGTTTAACAGGTAGGTCCAAGTAGGTATACAAATGAGATCAGAACTTTAATTAAATATCAAAATTGAATCTAAGATCTTTTTTTGTGCATAGTGCTTATTTCTAATTTGTTTCTGAGTTTGGTTTTATTAAAGAAAGTGTAGAAAATCTGCGCCCCGGTGCAGCAGAGCTGTGTGGAAGCGTAAGCAGATTAAAAATAAATTTTGTGAGCCCGCCAAAGCAATTTTCATTAAGCGCATTTTTCATCAAACTAAAAAATGAAGATGCGTATGCGTTCACCTTCTTTTATCCACTTTACACAAAACTCTGCCGAAGAGAAACACAAAAAGTATTCAAGCAAACTGTTGCTGCGAGAAAGAGACATGAATACATGAACTTTCAAACGTTCTTTCAACAGTGTTGTGGCAAAATCTAGCAAATCAGTGATGTTACTTGAAGGAAGGTAAAAACCTACCAAAATTCAAATCGTGCGACCATCCGACCAACAGGAAAAAAACCGACCAGTTTTGGTAGGAAAAGCCCACTTATCACATCCCTGCTCAGCTAAACACTGAAGCGAATGATTAGTGTTTTCGTTTTTGGCTCGGCTGAATTCAGCAATAAGCAAAAAACATCGGCTATTGCTGTTTTGCAGCAAGCAAATTCAAACCCTGATTACGCGTACCAAATTTCATCGATATATCTTCTACGGTTTCTGAGTTATGGCTTATAAACCTTTCAATCGTAAGTTTAAGTCTTGTGCGATTATCGATAACTTCTAACTATCTCTTTTTCCGTGTCATAAAAGCACATTCAGACAGTCTGTCTGAATCAGACTACATTTTAAATTACGTTCATTAGCCGAAATTACTTTCCGAAATTACGTGCGTTCACACACGCTTTTGAGTAATTTATTTTAGCCGTGTTTCATTTAACGCCGATCCTGTGCCAGATAAAAAATATTACATGCGAATGCAATAACTACGATTTTAGGAAAATAAAAGCAGATAAATTTCTGGTGCAATATATAAGCCTGTTTCTTCGAATTGTCACAATTATTTGTCATTTATACTTGTCCTTTTCGTGCTATTTCCTTCAACATAATTTAGATAAGTCATCAACAGAAGAATCTAATAGAATTAATAAGCATAAGAAGACAAATTCATAGCCCATAATTGACAAAAAAATATCAGTGAATTGTGAATTGTTTTTTAAATGTAATAAATTTACACATATAAACTTGTAATTTTTAGACTGCTAAATATACTTGAATGAATTTTATGGTTTTCTAACTTTAGGCTGTTTTCATTTCGCTTTAGCCAGGCATTGGGTTGAAAAAATTATGGCAAGCCTAGCAATGTACATCCACGAATATTCATAGATTTTTCAACATGTATTTAATCGTTATTTTCATTTATTCGGATGAAAAAATCATTATGAAAACTTCGTTAACAATAAAATGCAAGTATGCCGATACAATGATTTTAGCACATTCTATCCAAATATGAGCTCATCTTTATTCTAAAGATTTTTATTTTTTAAATTTTTAAATAACCATTATTTACGATTTTTGTTTTTTCGATCAAAAATAATTGTTATTATTGGATTTAAATTTTTCCGATGAAACTTGATCGATATTTCATGATTTTTTTTTTCGATCAAAAATAATTGTTATAATTGGATTTAAATTTTTCCGATCAACTTTAATCAATATTTTTTTATTTTTTCTCCGATCATAGTAAACTTTTTCAAACGTTAGTTATTCCTATATTTGATGGCTTGAAGTTGACGATTGTGCCAACATTGGCTCAGTTCTATTTGAGAACAAAATTTGCAAAAAAAAAACAAGTTTTTAGAGTTTATTATGATCGGAAAAATTTAAATCCAATAATAAAAATTATTTTTGATCGAAAAAATAAAAATCATAAAATATCGATCAAATTTCATCAAAAAAATAAAAATCAAATTATAACGATTAAAAATGATTTTTTTTTATAAAAATGATAATCGTTACGGTCCCTGGTATTTACACAAATATTAGTGCATGTACCATCTTTTATAAAATTATTTTTTTTTATGGTGTTGTCAAATTTGGGGGGGGGCCAATGTAGTGTACTACAAGGAGAAGTCCTCACAACATTGCAATGAAAATAAAACTTAATTGTAAAGACACCTTAGAGAGATGTATGTATGTATGTGCACACACCTTTCCCGTGTTACTGTTACATAAGCTTGTAAATTCCTATGTGTGTTTGTTCAGCCCAAACCACTAATTCACGCAGCTTTCAACATACAAAAAACAAGAAGAAACAACAAACATAAGAACACTATTTTTTTGTATATTTGAATATGCATCACAAGCTAATGAATCTCGTTAAGAAAAGTGTTTCTCTTGTATTTCAAAACTACAGCAGTTACTCGTAAAAAATCTAGCTTAAATTTTTTATTGCAAACAGCAGCCATAAAATGCAGTGAATTGGGCAGTCGGCTGCGGCACAAAAAAAAATCAAGATGCGTTTTCGAAATGGGTACCTCATGCACTGCCGAATTACAATATGGTTCATTGTGCTCTCATATAAGTACCAAATATCATTACTCACATCGCATTAGTGTAAAATTACAGTTACTGTTTTATTGGCTGCGATTTTATCTTGCGTGATCTCTATGTGATCTAAGAAGCAATTGAATTTCACTGCCACTGCAGTAAGGGCTTTTAGTATTTTTTAAAATATCGAGGTAAAGAGGGGGACTTATACACCTTAAGCACTTTTGTCATTAAACCTCTATTCTAAGAATAAAATTCTAGAATAAATTTTTAAATTTGTATCAAGTTTTTTTATTATCTCTACAAAAGTATAAACTAATTCTTTCTTTAATCATTCTTTACGCTTTTCATTTACTCCTTAGCACACACTCACTGGCCACAGCGGCAAAGTAATGGCAGCTAAATATCTGCAGGAGCCGATCAAAGTGGTGACCGGCAGTCATGATCGCACATTGAAAATTTGGGATTTACGCAGCATTGCGTGCATAGAAACGAAATTTGCCGGTTCCAGTTGTAATGATCTAGTTACCACCGACAGTCTCGGCTCGACCATTATTAGCGGGCATTACGATAAGAAGATACGCTTTTGGGATATACGCACCGAAAAGCAGGCGGATGATATTTTGATGCCGGGCAAGATCACATCGATCGATTTGTCAAAGGGTATGTGAGATGTCTGGAGTACTATAATGACTCTTTTTCTTGTGTTTTTTCACTTGCATTTTTTCTCAATGAAATGTTGTTGCCTTTCAGATGGTTTCTATTTAATTTGTTCCATAAGAGATGACACAATAAAATTATTAGATTTACGTAAAAATCAAATCATTTCATCGTTATCGTAAGTAGCACTTGACATGTTTTGTTTTAGTTATTACTTGCATGTGTTCTCACTAATTTATTTATTTGTCAGGCATGAAAATTTCAAACTCAGCTGTGATTGGGCGCGCGCCTGTTTCAATTCGTGCGGCACAAAAGTTGCTTGTGGCTCAGCCGATGGTTTGGTTTATATATGGAATGTTGCGGGCGAATTTGAGGCGACGTTAAAGGGTCACACGTAAGTATTTCACACGTGATTTTTTTACATTGTGTTGGAGATCAAATGACAACATCGGCTAATGTGATTTGATAAAGTGCATTTATGTATATTAAAAAAATAAATTACGTAATTTCGCATGATTCGATATCACACACGTACAATCACAACTACCTTAGACTTCAAGTTTCACTATTTTTTTTTAACTTTTTTATATTATCTCCACTTTTCTTGTTTTCATTTTTGTTATTTCTTTTTCGTTTTTCATCCTTATGCTTTTACGCTTTTATGTTCACCCACAACGCCAACAACTTAACAGTTCTGGTTCCGGTTTCTTTCACAGCTCTGCGGTGAATGCGGTCAGCTGGTGCCCTAACAGTAATGCGCTGGCATCCGTGGGCAAGGGCAAACGTTGTATTATTTACACCGAAACGTAACCATAAATTAAGGAATTGAGAGCGGGAAAGGCGACAGCAAGGAGAATCTGGAATGTGGATAAAGAGGAAATTGAAATGCATGGAAGCATTCCTTGAAGGAAAGAGGAATTTACAAGAAAAAAAAAAACAACAAAGAAGCAACAACAAAAACAAAAACACAAATTAACTCCAGTGATGTGAGAATTATTTTACGTTAAACTATTTATGTGAAACGTGTAAAGGAGATTTTAGCAGTGAAGAGTTTGGCTCATGCACTAAACGCAAAATCTGTCTGCTTGTGGCATTTAAAGGCTAAGATTTTTTTAGTTAAGAAGAAATGGCTTGGTATCAAAAGTCAACACAGTTAAATATGAAAAAACAAGAGAAAGAAAATGAAAATGAAAATAATGTCGTTTCAAGCATCAACTGACGGAAACCAGCTCCTCTTTCGTAGGGCAGAAGGAAAGTGCAGAAAAGGTTTTTGTTGGACATTAGTGCAAAAATTTTAGAAAAGAACACACATTTTTTGGAATATATGTAACTCTGCCTTCGGGGCAGAATAATTTTGGCATACTCATGTGTACAGGAATAACTAATGTATCAGAAAAGAAAACACTATAAGTAAATTGAAATAAAATAAATAAATTTTTGTAATAAAAATATGTTTGTATTTTGCACTATTTTGTATTGTTAAGTATGATAAGTAAAATTCGAAACTTCTTGAATTGGGCCATATTAAAAAAAATCCAAGCAAATGCTTTTACTCAAAATTTCAGAAATTTGACATTAATTTGTATGTACCAAATTTCAAAATTTGAGTAAAAGATCTGAAATCTTGAGCAAAGGCAAATGCTTGGGTTTTATTAATATGACCCATTGTATATTGCATAATGATTTTTTTTTATTATATAGAATTTAATAAACTTAAGAAATTTGTTTGTAAACACACAATGCAATTTGTGTAATTTGTGTCATTTTAGGTATAGATAATTATGGACGCATGCTTCATGTAAAGCTATTGAAAGCAGGAAGGAATGAAGATTAATCGAGTTTGGAACAGGGCAAATGTTTATTTATAAAATTTAAAATAAAAAACTAATAACAAAGCAGTAAATTATGTACAGTGCCGGACTAAAGTATTGGCACAGTAAGATGCTTCAACTTTAACACTGTTTTTTGGCCGCATGTGAACAGATTTCTAAAAAATATAAAACATCCCTGGATAGAATGATAAATTGTTAACCATTTCCATTTTATTTCATTTAGTTATCTCTTTTATTGAATTAACGGCAGCGATTCTAAGAAAAAAAGTAGTGTTTTGGGCTGAACAAGAGTATTGGCACAGCTAAATATGACTGGCTATTTTGCGCTGATTTATCGGTCTAGCAACTTTTTTTAATTTGTCATGCTACGAGAACGTGTAACTTACGTACTTTGCTCTTAAAATACGAGCCGCGGACGTCGCAGTGTCTTAAATAAGTAAATTTTCCATTAAAGTGACTAGCAAAAAAGTGAAACCGCCGAATCTCGGCGAAAAATTATGTCGCATTTGCATGATTATGGAAAATCATTATCTGGGATTGGTGAAATGATGGTCAGAAACCGCCACACTATTCGGAGCATTGTTCAACGTTTCAAGAAGGCTTATCTTTGCAAAGTGTACAAAGAACGGATAGACCTATGGCTTTAAACGACCGTAAACGCAGTCCGATAGTAGGAAGAGTGAAAAAAATCGTAGAATATATTCCACCAACGTTGCAGATGACGTTAAGACAGAATTCGGAAGAGATATGCACACCATAACGATCCGGGGAGCCTTACTCGAAAATAACTATCATTCCCGTATAACTAGATGCAAGCTGTTATGGTGTACCCACACAGTTTGCCGGTCATCAAGTTGGAAAATTTTAATTTTTTTTCATCCGAGTAAAGAACATTGTTTCAACAGTTGCTTGGCTTGCTTAATATTATTTTACATGAGCTAAACGTTTATTTAGGCTTTTTTTTGGAATAAGGGGCTTTCAGTTAGCTATACGAGAATGGTAGTTATTTTCATATACGGCTCCCTGGATCGTTATGGCGTGCATATCTCTTCCGAATTCTGTCTTAACGTCATCTGCAACGTTGGTGGAATATATCCTACGATTTTTTTTCACTCTTCCTACTATCTGACTGCGTTTACGGTCGTTTAAAGCCGTAGGTCTATCCGTTCTTTGTACACTTTGCAAAGATAAGCCTTCTTGAAACGTTGAACAATGCTCCGAATAGTGTGGCGGTTTCTGTCCATCATTTCACCAATCCCAGATAATGATTTTCCATAATCATGCAAATGCGACATAATTTTTCGCCGAGATTCGGCGGTTTCACTTCTTTGCTAGTCACTTTAATGGAAAATTTACTTATTTAAGACACTGCGACGTCCGCGGCTCGTATTTAAGAGCAACGTACGTAAGTTACACGTTCTCGTAGCATGACAAATTAAAAAAAGTTACTAGACCGATAAATCAGCGCAAAATAGCCAGTCATATTTAGCTGTGCCAATACTTTTGTTCAGCCCAAAACACTACTTTTTTTTCTTAGAATCGCTGCCGTTAATTCAATAAAAGAGATAATTAAATGAAATAAAATGGAAATGGTTAACAATATATCATTCTATCCAGGAATGTTTTATATTTTTTAGAAATCTGTTCACATGCGGCCAAAAAACAGTGTTAAAGTTGAAGCATCTTGCTGTGCCAATACTTTAGTTCGGCACTGTACATATCGCACCCCAATTCATAAAGTGACACAACTCAAAATTCAAAAATTTTCAGGAGAGCCAAAAAACTTTTTCTCTTTTATAGGCAATGATATTGGAAAAGGCCACGTGTAATAGTTAGTACCTGGATGACCGAGCTTATCTCGGGCTGCCATTTTTTCGCAGGTCCTCGCAAGCGAAATAAAAAGTTAAAATAAAAAAAATTAGTGTAAAAATGAAACTTTTCAAAAGTTTGCGCCCGAGACCCTTGTATACTAAATTTCTTGAAAATTGTTGAAGCCATTTGTGAGATCCAGAACTAAAGTAAATCCGACTCGCTTGGCCGTGATACCTCTACCTCTTCATTTCCTTCTCCCTCTACTTTTCTTTTTCCTTTCTCTTTATCTTTCATCTCCGTTTCCTTTTCCCTTTCCTTTCCCTATCGCTCTCCCTAACCTCTCCTTTTCTCTCACCCTTCTACTCGTTCTCCCTTCCCCTCTCCCAATCTCTCTCTCACTCCTTCCCTCTCCCATTCTATATTGGTTTCCTCTCCCTTCTCCCTTTCCCATTTCCATACCTATCCATTCGACTTTCTTTTTCCTTTTCATGTTCCCCTTACTTAGGGACCCAGGTTGAGCATTACATCGAAGAGATCTTTATATTGAAGCCATAATTCCCAATTTTCGGAGTAATCTATGCTTAAGTCCCCACTAAGACTTAATTTGATACCCATATCGCTCAGGGACATTCAAGGGTCATCGGGGTCCACGTTTTGACCCATATCTGGCGACCCGGGATAAAAGTGAGTAAAAAAATTAAATTTTTCGAGATTTTACCCCCGAAGCTCCCTGCATTCCAAATTTCATGAACATCGTTGGAGCCGTTTTCGAGATCCTGATTATATATATATATATATATATACATATATACAAGAATTGCTCGTTTAAAGGTATTAGATTTTTCAGTTAAAAAAGGCTCGGATGGCAAAGATTTTTTTGACAGTCGCTAGAGATATATTCTATGTATATATTTATGAAAGAAACCTGATTTCGAAAAATTTTGAGTTGTGTCACTTTATGATTTAGGTTGCGATATATTCAGTGTGATGATTATGAAGTGCCGAAATAACAAAACATATATATACCGATTTAAAACATCAATTAAAGAGTTCTAAAAATTTAAAGATTTTGGTTTAAGAAGAATAGTATAAACAGAGCAATTATCAAAATAACAGAACTCATCTGCATCTTTCAGATATAATTTTCTCAGCTCAAGCTTCAAGCATGTATTGATCCCCTATGTTTTTTTAAACACTATAGCAAGGGAATCCTAAGAGAATAGGTACTTTTAACACGCTTTTATTAGCTTCACCTGTATGTATGTATGTATGTAAACATTGCATACTTTTAGGTGAAAACGTGTGTATTCATACACTAAATAGCTGTTTTTCAGTGTGAGATTTGCTTATTCATTTACGGTCTGTCTGCAGCTAATCAAACTCAGCTCTGTATTAATCATATTAGAATAGGCGTGGCTTTAGGGCCTTTTCACATTACTCGGTACGACTTCGGATCGACATTTTTTCTCGGTATTTTATCTTACCGAAACGAGTCCGCGTTGCAGTGTTTTTCACACTTGTGGGAATACTTTCGGCAGAAAATTGGAAAACAAATATCGAAATTAAAAATATAAAATTTTAGAATTCAACAAATCACTCAATAATAACAATAATGTCTTTCAGTGAAGACGAAAGCATTATAGCTTGCAAAATTTATAGCCGAAACGAGATTTTCACTGACTTTATTCTTCTTCTTTTCCTACGCCGCAAAAATGTATGCAGTAATTCCTCAAATTTTATTGACCGATTTCGATCCGATACCGCACCGAGTAATGTGAAAGCGCTCTTACTTGTACTGTAAATATGTGATATTTTTCACTACTCGCAGCAAATTGCTTTATATATATATACATATATATATATATCTCTCTCTATCTCTCTCTGTAATAACGAAATACTTGATATTTATACGAAAAAAAATATTAAAAATAAAGCTAAACAGTGATTGAAATTTGCAAAAGCATCACGTTAATTGTACTCTTGAATAAATAATATAGAGATTTTATTTAAATTTTTTACAGATATTTATACATAAAAATCATAATAGTAATATGTATGTATATGTATGTAAACATTGAATTACATGCAAAGAAATCCACAATGTAAGCGTGCTTATGTAAATGCGTACATTTATAAATAATAAAAATATAATAATAAAAAAATATGTTTATTTATCGTTTTATATTGTACATATATGCAGATAAACAAAGTCCATTTAGTTTGTAAAATATGTTAAAATAAGTAAAAATAAAAGTTTGAGCATGTATTAAGTTTAAAAACAAATTAAGCTGAGTTTATTTTGTCAAGCTTTAAGCTGTGGCGCAGTGAAATCCCTTGAAGCAAATTGATTGAGGAACTTCTGCCAGAGATGCGGCCATGGAATGCCTTGATATGCTCAGTGTGCATATGTTATTACATCAAATATGAAAGTCATAAGTAAATCAAAGTACAGCTACCGTGTATGACATACTTTTTCGCACCTCATCTAAGTATTCACATATGTATTAAGTAAATAGGTTAACAGTTACAGTTATTTGAAGATATGTGTATGCAAATAATTACAAAAACTGTGTTAAACTATGAGCGAACAGCACTTGCTGTAAATTTATTTATTTATCTGCTTTTCATACAAAAATTTTTGCTTGTCTTGTTAACGCCAAACGTTAAACTAATAACTGACACAGCTTGCTTGCCACTTCCTGTGCTAAAAAGCTTATAAAAGCGTACATGTGTTTATAGTACATACATACATACTCACATGTATACACCACAGACACTATTTTAACTTCAAGCCATTCATAAAATACCGCAAGTAAATTTAAATGCCCTCAAGCGCATTTTGCAGCGCGCTTGAAAGAATATTTTAGTGCTTTTGAATAAAATATGAGAAAGAGGTATATGAAGTTTGCTTTTGTTGCTATTGTTGTTGTTGTTGCAATAAGATATAAATTGCAACATTTTAATTAAAATTGTATCTCCATACATATGTACGTACATAAGTATATGTATGTATACACATGTTTTGTACTTGTAACGTTATCTTTTGCATTATTTTAGACACCTGCTCTGCGTTAGCTTACCAAAAGCCTACACCGGTACATATGTAAGTATGTATATATGTACATAAAAATGCTTGTACGCTTATATGTAAACACATGCATCCGTAGCTGCTGTGATCTAAAAGATAAACACGAAATTTACAATGCAGATAAGTTAAAGGAAGATTTACTTAATTGTAAATGCTCGTAATTGAGAATGTGTGTTTGCGCGTGCGCCGCTGAACCGGTGAACCACTGAATCGCTGAACTTGCGCACACAAGCATTTACGCTATGCAATTAGGCGATTCCTAAAGGTGTGTTTTTTTGTTAAATGTGCTTGCATGAGAAGAAACGAAAAAAGCTGTATATAAAATAAGTGCCGGCAATTAGGACTCGGTTGGCGTAAAGAAAAAACTTTAAAAGCTGTGTGGCCCACGCTGACAGCGGAACTCGTAGGATCTCTTGCTATTGTTTTTTTTTTTTTTGCCTTTTACTTTTTTGTTGTGGTGCTTACTTGCAGCTGTCATCACTTTCTTGTGCTCAACGAACTGAATTTCTATAGCTTACTCAACTGCGCCGCTTAACCAAGCCGAGTGTGCAGGATTTTGATTAAATGAAGATAATTGAAATCGATGTCGGAATGGAGGTAAAATCGAGATTGAAAACGAATGCAAAATTTAAATCGAAATCCAAGGAAAAGTTTAAATTGAAATCAAAATTGATTTGGAATTTAAATTGAAATTGCAAATAAAATTGAAATTGAAAGTGAGTGTGAAATTGAAAGTGAAATTGAAATTGATTTAAAATTGAAATAGAAATTGATATTGATATTAAAATTTAATTGAAATTGAAAGTGAAAGTGAAATTGAAATTGAAAGTAAAATTGAAATTGATTTCAAATTGAAATAGAAATTGATATTGACATTAAAATTGAATTGAAATTGAAAGTGAAAGTGAAATTGAAACAGAAATTGATATTGATATTAAATTTGAATTGAACGTGAAAGTGAAATTGAAATTGATTTGAAATTGAAATAGAAATGGATATTGATATTAAAAGTGAAAGTGAAAGTGAGATTGAAAGTGAAATTGAAATTGATTTGAAATTGAAATATAAATTGATATTGATATTAAAATTGAGTTGTAATTGAAAGTGAAAGTGAAATTGAAATAGAATTAAAATTGAGTCTTAAATTGAAATTGATTTGAAATTAAAAATTTGAACTGAAATTGATATTGAAATAGAAATTGATATTGATATTAAATTTGAATTGAAAGTGAAAGTGAAATTGAAATTAATATTAAAATTGTATTGAAATTGAAATAGAAACTGAATCTTAAATTGAAATTGTTTTGAAATTAAAATTGAAACTGATATTGATATTGATATTAAATTTGAACTGAAAGTGAAATTGAAAGTTAAATTGATATTGAATTGAAATTGAAATAGAAATTGATATTGATTTGAAATTGAAATAGAAATTGATATTGATATTAAAATTCAATTGAAAGTGAAAGTGAAATTGAAATTGAAATTGAAATTGAAATTGATTTGAAATTGCAATAGAAATTGAATATTGAAATAGAAACTGAATCTTAAATTGAAATTAAGTTGAAATTAAAATTGAAACTGAAATTGATATTGAAATTAAAATTGAAACTGATATTGAAATAGAAATTGATATTGATATTAAATTTGAATTGAAAGTGAAAGTGAAATTGATATTGATTTTAAATTGAAATAGAAATTGATATTGATATTAAAATACAATTGAAAGTGAAAGTGAAAGTGAAATTGAAATTGATTTCAAATTGAAATAGAAATTGAATTGAAAATGAAATAGAAACTGAATCTTAAATTGAAATTAATTTGAAATTAAAATTGAAACTGAAATTGATATTGAAATAGAAATTGATATTGATATTGATATTAAATTTGAAAGTGAAATTGAAATTGAAATTTTATTTTAAATTGAATTTGGAACTCAAATAGAAATTGAAAATAGAACTAAATAAAAATCGAAAACAGAATCTAAATCGAAATTGCAATCAAAGTGTTATCTTCAAATAAACTACCAACAAGGAAACCAAATTTCAATAACAATTTACCATCGCTCGTCCTCTAATAGTCTTCAAAAAGTTCCGCTTTTATTGCAAGACGATTCCTTTTGTTTTTAATTAACAGTCTTAAGACCGAATACTTCTAAATTTTAAAGATGCTTTGTGATTGTGGATAATAAAGCTTATTTATTACTTACATATATGTATAATTTTTTTCCTACA
The DNA here is from genome assembly GCA_960531455.1 of Urophora cardui. Taxonomy (NCBI): domain Eukaryota; kingdom Metazoa; phylum Arthropoda; class Insecta; order Diptera; family Tephritidae; genus Urophora; species Urophora cardui. The sequence continues at coordinate 5,107,899 of OY482672.1, read as the reverse complement.
TCCAGTTAAGCTTGTCTTAGTTTGAAGTATTAGAATTTGCAAAGCAAAAAAAATTATCTAAGCCATCATCTCACATCCTAATGAGATCCTTTAACTATTCGATTACGCAAAGGTGATTAAGCGAAGCAATTAAAGCGCCAAAAGCAAAGTAAAAAAAGCAAGAATGCACCAGATTGCCAACGGAAGTCATTTTCATTTTCAATTTCACTCATTAGCCACTACTCAAACACAAACGCAAATGCAAATGCAATATGTACATATGTATGTAATTCTATTGCTTCTTCTAATAACTTCGCCTTATTCATGCCTTCCTCTCACTTTGCGGAATGCCATTTCATTTACGACCATTGCCATTATTCATTCATTTATTGTTTTTGCTGTAACTCGCAACGGGTTGGATGTTCCAACTGTTAAATGGTGAATAACTTATATCGAGCACAGTCTGCGTTTTTATTACACAATAGCCATGGGTAATGGCGCTGATACAATAACACCAGCGCCAACCGTAGCGCCGCGCACTGTTCTGGCGCAATAACACCTTTAGCGCAATTGCCATGGAATAATCGATAAATAACACTTGTTCGCAAAATTAATTTTAATTTTCATAATCATTTGGAAACATATTCCGTATATTTGTGAAAATATGCTGGAAATTAGAGTCACTTAGATCACTATCAAGCATACATAATTGTGACGGTGTCATATACGCTGTGCTGTTATTGGCTTTGTGGTGCTGACATTTTACACTAGCGCTATATTGGTGCTGGTGTAAGCGCTCGAAATTGAGTCGGTTTTATATTGCAAAATTGAGTTGGCGCAATATTGAGTTGGCGCTATATTGGGTTGGCGCATTTCCCAAATCGGAGTTAGCGCAATAACGCCAGGGTGGGTGTTAGCGCAATTGCGCCGCGCAGCGCAGTGTTACCCATGCCTATTACACAAAAAAAAAAAAAAAAAAAAAAAAACACATTTACATACAAGTATACAGATGTATGTATGTATGTACATGGATTCATGCAGTGCAACGCATTGTAGACTGCGACTGGCAGCAATTAATCATTGCAGATTGTAAATCAGCCTTATTGCTTTGGCCAAAGTGATTTGCGAAGACAGAGTGAAGAATTGTGGCGAATAATTTAAAGGCAAATGTCAATTAAGCTACAAATGAGCAAACAACCAACTGATGATCTGTATAAGAGTAATGAGGATTGCTAAAACGCAGGGTCTGCAACGACTGTGTGAGATAAAAGCGCATACTAAAAGCCAACAAAAACAAACTGCGAGCATAAAATAGATCTGACAGGCATATTAAAGAAAAAATACTTTCAAAAAGGTCCCATCTCAACAATACTAGGAACCGAATAGAACAAAAACGAAGAACCAAAAAGACTGGGTTTTGCATTCAATCAATAACCATAGATTATATGAAGGATATTGCGGAGAAGGACATTGCGGCCTTCGCCTCAGATTACACTGGGCTGATATGAACCAAGTCTCTTATGCCTCCTTCCAGATATGGCTACGCATTCCAGGAGTATTTGCTCAGCAGTTTTATATAGCTTTTATACTAAATATACAAACAAACAATTATTTCAGATCCATATTTTTTTAAGAAACACCTCTTGTGTACATACATATTTCCTCTTCATTTAAGAATATAACCCGAGGCTTTATTGTAATTAGAATTTGTCTTTCTTTGTTTTTATAGACAGCAAAGACGAAGCTTAATTATTCGCAATGTGAAAAGGCGTACTTTGGTACATCAATATGTACATATATTTCTATGCAAATACAAATATTTCGATAGGAATAGGAATAGGAATTGGAATAGGAATAGGAATTGGAATAGGAACAGGAATAGGGATAGGGATAGGTATAAAGATAGGGATAGGGATTAGGGATTAGGGATTGGGGATTAGGGATTAGGGATAGGGATAGAGATATATACGGCAACACGGTAATCTAGGACTTTTCCTTTAGGCTTTATAGGAATAAATTTTAGGCAGAACAACGTCTGGCGGGTCAGCTAGTTCACTGATATTTATTTTCAATAGAAAAAATTTGAGCAAGAAATAAAAAATATATACATACATTCAATGAAGATTTTTCAAATAAGTGTTTTTATATTTCTCAACATGTAAGATTTATTTTGAAAAATAAAATATTTTTGATACCGAAAGACCAAAAAATCTGAATTTAAATTTTTTTTGTTGAGACCGAAATTTTTATTTTTCTGTTTTTTAGGGCTTAGGATTCGATCTCGAGCAGTGTCGAGAAATTCGAGGATCGAGAAAATCGAGACTCGGGTTCTCGATTAAATCTCGTTTCTCGGATTTCTCGATAACATATTGTGTCAAAAAAAATTAATATCAAAAATTTCTCGTATGTCATTGGGAAGAAAAAATTTTATATTATGAAATTGTAATTGTATTTCTCTGGGAATTTTGTGCATTGAGTTGTGAAATACGCCTGGGAATGGCGTAAATGGCATATATTCATACACATGTAAGTACATACAAGCAGAACAGTCTACGAAACAGCATAGTATGCTTATACCGCTTATTTCTGCGATGTAGTTGAATGTCGAGAAGCTCGCGAGCCTTTCGAGATTTTCGAGATTCGAGAATCTCGCGAGAACCCGAGTCTCGCGAGAAATCTCGTCTCGCTCGAACTCGAGAAATCGTAAGCTCTAGTTTTTTTGTTTTTTGTCTGTGAAAAACAAAAATATTTTAAATGTTAACAGTTAAATTCAATCTCTGCTATTTACATACGTACATATTTCCTCTTAATTTAAGAATATAACCCGATGCTTTATTGTAATTAGAAGTTGTCGTTCTTTGTTTTTATAGACAGTAAAGACGAAGCGTAATTACTCGCAATGTGAATAGGCGTACTTTGGTACATCCATATGTACATATGTACATATATATATTTCTATGCAAATACAAATATTTCGATATCAAGTTTCGCTCATTTTTAATTAGATCGATCATACGCTTGATGAAAACTGCCAACAAGCCATTGGCCCGTTGGGCAAGCCACCGGCGCTTCTAATGAATTCCAATTCAATTCACAGCCTCGCAGGAGGTCTCTAAGCGGTTTGTTAAGAGGCAGTGATAAAAATAATTTCAAATAGAGCGATAAAAAGTGATTTAAAAACAAAAAATGGATTGGCAAATTATTTGCAACAAAGTATCTATGCTCAACAACTCAGCAGTTGGAATTCAAGTGCTCATCCAGCTGGTAGATTTCAATTGCCGGAAGGCAGAAAAGCCAGTGAATTGCTCGTTTTATGTTAGTTTTGCTTTTCTAACTTTTTTTTTTTTTGCGTATTTCTTTGCTTTTTCTGCTGTCATTATTTGTACCCAGAGTGAAATCAAGTTACATAAATGAAAGCTACTCTATGTACGCCTTGCATACAAAGGAGCAGTTCTTTTGTGCGAAATGTAAGAAAATTTAGTACTCCATTTTTCAAATTATAGCCGAACTAGGATTTATTTTCCTCATTTAATCGCAAAATATTTGAATGATTATATTCTTGTGATTCATCGAAGATACATATATGTATCTACAGCCTTTGGCCAATTCAAAACTACAGCTTCCTTATTGGCTGCTTTCTTGTTCTTGTTCTATTTTTTTGCGGGAAATATTGAGAGCTTGCTGTTCATTTGATTGCATTTTCTTAGCTGAAAATGTAAAAGAACGCCATTAAATGCTACACGCCACACAACAAGACACATTACATGCCATTCGAGAGTTGATTGAAATTGGTGAAATACAAAACACCTTTTGGTCTTTCTGTCTATTCATTTCAACAATTCATTTGCCTAATTAAGTACCTTTCCCAAAAGAGTTCTGCATCAACAATCGCAGGTGTTGCGAAATGCCACGCTAACTGCCGAACATGTATGACACCTTGTTGCATGTTGCTGTCAACGAGTGACGGCGGCGAGTGCGCAGTGCTCTCGATATTTAATGTGCACTGTAAGCGTTACCATTCACGCCGCCATCCAGTCGCCCAGTTTGTTTCTGCTGCTGAACTTATTTGCATAGAATTTATTGATTTCATTTTATTCCCCATCACCTCTTGGCATCACGGTTTTATAGCTTGTTCGTCCGCTTAGCATGGAATTAAGAACACCCACCTTTATTGTTCGGCACTGCACAGGCGCAGGCGCAATCGCTCATTTATTAGTGTTAAATTGCACAGGCGTTTGGTTTAAAGAGTGAGCGTTCTTCGGCGGGTTGTTTGTTTTGTACACTGTTTAGTCACTGCTGACAGTTTGATTGTCATTTAGCATTAATTTTGCCTCATTTACGCTCAGCAATTATTCTTGGGTCAATTGAAATCTACTTAAATGTCCACATCTGGAGGTGGTCCAGTAGATGTAAAAGCAGCCAATGGGAGTGCCTCTGTGAGATGCTCTTGTCTTACTGACTACAAGGCTTAGGGTAAAGCGGGTTATTTCTTAAGTAACACTTGTGACCCTTCAGGTCTTCGAAAACTGTTCTTAATAATTTTGGCAAGGGCTGCCTCTACATTCTACCTAAAAATAAAAATGACAAGAATAACTAGCGCCTTAAATAAAATTTTAAGTGCATTAGTATACATAGCAAAATTTTTTCTTACTCTGCATTCTCATTTAGTTTTCCACGCTATGACCCAATTTCTTATTTGACATTTGCATATTTGTGCCTCCCAAAGTTCATATTTGCTCACCACGTTTTGAATTCCCTATAAAGCATACACATTTTACCAACCAAATAACAAGCGCTGTGGGACACAATTTAACTCGCTGCTTCCCTTTTAAGATTCATTAGGATTTCGCAGCTTTAAATTCAACACGACTTTCGGTGGAATAAATAATTTTTTTTCGAGAGCAAGCGAAACTAGCACATGTTAAAATTATACCAAAGAGAAGAATAAAAGCGTATTAGAAAGTTGTGATGGGCAGAATATTTTGTACCCAGCTGGTAGTGAAGCATTCGTGCTGCAGTTGCCAATAAATTTTCTTGCTGGCCATTGAAGTTCATGAAGAGTATCCGTTCTCTGAGAATTCGATTTAATCATATTCTCTGCAATCGACATTACGAAACGTATTATAAAGTACTTGTAGTATGTCGCTTAGGGAAAGACGCCTTCATCAAATTGTATGTGTATACTTCACCAGAAATTATCAGAACTATTCATCTTTGTAGAAGCGAGTTATCAATTAAATCCATAGGAGTTGTAGTACAATAAGTAAAAGAGGTTCAAAAAGGCTTGAAAGCATTCAATTTGCACGTTTGTGTCTTTTTAAAACGGCGGCTGATTCTATAACGAAAACCCGCTCAACTCAAGGAGTGGTTTTTAAAAGAGTTAAATTGTCATCCTAATTCTCCTTCCTTGTTTTTACTTATCACAAGCAAACCCCAAAAAATGTGTTAAAATAATTTGTATCTCACTCTTGTATTTACCAAAAAGCTATGTACATAATATGTATATGGGAACTATTCTTTAGGTGCAAACCTCAATAAAAGCAACTGAGTATAAACAAGTAAGGAAGCCTAAGTTCGAGTGGAATCGAACATTAGATACTCAGCTGTATGCTTTCATTGTTTGTTTGCGTTTGTTCGATATAGGGTGTATTTTATATATAGCGAGTGCCGCATAAAGTTGGCGTAGCCACGCCCATTTTCAACATTTTTATCAGTCATCCAACTAAGCATATGAATATTATTCTTTGTGCAACATTTCATTCCTTTACGACTTCTAGTTACAAAGATGTGACGTTACAAATTCCCAGAGGGTGTTCCAGAAATATCTTTGTGAAAAAGTAGGCGTGGTCATAAACCGATTTCAATAAATTTTTGCGTGTCTATTAATACAAGTTATAAAAGTGTATAAACCAAGTTTCGTCATAATATCTCAATTATTTGCCGAGTTATGGGGTCCGAAATCTCGTATATTCCTTTGTCTAAAAAGAGGCGGTGCCACGCCCATTTTCCAAAATTTTTATACTTTTTGTTTCCGGTCTATTGTGGAACTCATGCCACAAAATTTCAATGAATTATCTTTATATTTGACAAAGATATCGCTTAAAATGTTCTTATTAGGCCCCTTAATAGTTCCCATATATAAAAGTGGGCGTGGTCGTCAACCGATCTTGGCAATTTTTAATCCAAACATTTGCCTAAGTAAGTATATCACGCGTACCAAATTTCATCGATATATCTTCAACGGTTTCTGAGTTATGACTCATAAAACTTGAAATGTTTGCCCCTTAATAAGTGGGCGTGGCACCGCCCATTTTCCAAAATTTCACCATATTTCTTCATAAGGGCCTGAGCTCAATACGTGGGTAAAATTTTATCACTCCAGCTCTATTAGTTACTGAGATACAAAATTTCGGATTTTTACTATATAGGGGAGGTGGGCGTGGTCATGGTCCGATTTCGCCCATTTTCAATACCATCCGTCCCAGTCTTGATACCAACTTAAATTTCAAATTTCATCAAAATATCTCAATTTTTGCGCGAGTTATCGTGCTCACAGACGGACAGACGGACAGACGGACGGACATGGCTCAATCGATTTCTCTTTTCACCCTGATCATTTTGATATAAATAAGTCTATATCTATCTCGATTATTTCATTCTGTTACAATCCACCGTTAGGAAATCAAAACTATAATACTCTGTGTACTAGTACAGCTGAGTATAAAAATTATGTACATTCCTAACAATAAAAGAGAATTGCGGCAATCCAAAAATGCATGCCCAACAAAGACTGATAACAAATGTTTGTACATACATACATATCTGTGAGGATTACATATCAACATAGAAATATGTATGTATGTAAACAACTTTAACAAAAAGCCATTGAATTCGATTTGCAACGCCCAGAAAATGTCCACGTGAAGCCTTAAAGTCGCGGCGCTACTACTTTTGCAACACCGTTGCTACTTTTTTCCGCTGCACCGCTCTGCCTCACCTATGTACCGTGCGCTTTGCTCTTGTTTTTTCGATTTTAAATTTTCGAATTTTCAATATTGTGCCAGCAAAAGCGATGCACGGAATCTCACGCCTGTCTACTTACACCGCGCCGATCACACACCCCGTCCTATGAGAGTTACGTTGAACCAACGAACGAAAGTTGCGGCATGTGAAGCCGTAGCTAAAAGCCTAAAGAGGGTGTGCGCGTGCGACATGGGAAAGCGAGTCCAACTGCCAAATTTAAATGCACAAGCATATTGATGTGTGTGTGTGTATGTAGATGTGTCTTAGTAAGTGTTTGCAACGGTAGCAATGTGAGCATTGGGCATTGGGAAGCGCAGTAGCCATGGGACAAAACGTGCATTTGGCGCGCAATGCTAGTGCTGTTGTTGTTATTGCTGTTTTTTGTCGGTTTTTGGCTGCTGATCGAGCGACATGCAGCCATGTCAGCGCTTACATACATCAATGTTTAATGTGGCATGCAACAAGCTAAGCGAGCGAACAGTCAAGAAACGAAGCAGCCAAACATAGCCAACGAAAAAACATTTCAGGCATTTCTTTGTGTACATATGTATTTATACGAGTATGCTTATGAATTAAAGTGCGCTTAGAAAAGTGCACAAGGCTTATATGAACACATTTGTATATACTTAGATCTGCGACAAAGCGTTGATTACCAATGTCAGTCGTCCAAGTATGGTTGGCTACCTACTTTTTTTCTTTGAGGAAGTGAAACTACTTTGAGCTCGTAGAGTATAATTCCATAAAAAAACTGGGCAAGAATCTTTCAAAAAGTTTGCTGAAATTTTGCTCAATATCAAAAATTAAAAGAAGAATGTTACTGCTCTTTTGTGCATGGAGACACCCACAGCTTACTTTTCATTTGTTCGCCAACAAACACTGAAGATTTGCTTTCATCGAAGCCTTCTTCTGATGCAGTGGCCAATTTTGCTAAACATTTCTATCTTGTTTGTTTTGCCAGCCTCATTGCCTCACGTAACACCAGCGCAGCGTTAATACCATTTCAGGAGCATGATTTACGGCATTTTAGCATAATTCGTGCTAACCATCAGCCCCCTCCCCCTGCAGCCAAAACTTTGCAACATACCTTAGCCAACAATTTTTAAATTTTTTCACACAATGTTGGCAATGGCGGGCATTGGCGGGCTCATCAGCTGGGCTCTATGCTGCTTGGTTTCCTTTGTGTGGATATGTCTTCTCCGTTTGATTGTCACGCGTAATGAAGTGTCAGCAAAATGCAAATCCATCGCATTCAATTTGGTGGTAAGTGTGGCGTTTGCTTAAATTGTCAACCATGTAGTAAATATGTCCAAATGTATGTATCTTTCGGAGCCATATTTTATGTTGTATTTTCACTTCTCCTTTATTATGCCATACTTGGTCAGTTACTTACCGTTGCTTAGGTATTTCATATTTTATAGAATACCGTTATAAAGCGTCTTTAAGCAATGAAGATTTATTCAGTTGTGAGGAAGAAGCAGTCTTTTTCAGCTTTTTCTATTTATGAACTACATATAATATATTAAATGATGAAATAATAAACGAGAAATGGGCATAAGACTAACAAGCAGTCCCTTGTAAATGCCATAAAAAATTGGCTGATTGTATTTTTGTTATTACAAAAACAAGATGCACTATTATCTAAAAACTTTCCAAAGAAACATTTTCTTTTTTATGCGTCCTTACTTTTTCTTTAAATTCAGTACATACATACTTATTTCCTTTTTAAGTAAACAATTAAGCGCTTTTCATCATTTTGCCTCATCTTACCTAAATTGCCACAATTTTTCTCTTGGTGGTCTCTAGGACCAGACACGCAGTAATCGCGTGGTTGGTTTCATAATGCTTCATTTGCTATTGTGTTGCTTAATCAATGTTCGATTTAATGTTTGTAGCCAAGTAATATTCCAAATATACGCAATCATGCACATAACCACTTTCCAATTGAACTCGCTGCACTCGTTGTGGTTCCGCGGCTCCTCAGCTTCTTTGCTCGTTAGCGGAAGCACATTACTGAATATTGATTTTGACTTTGACTTTGACTGTTGCTGTCATCAACATTGATTTTACTTGTTATTTCCTACAAATTAGGCTTCGTTTTCGTTTGTGTTACCTAATCGGCCGCGGGCGCGACGGCGGCTATTCACTATACATACTCAATACCAAACAATGTCAAAAATGTGCAACGAAAACGACAACGCCAATAACGATTGCCATCTAAGTAGAGGAACAATCAGGATTGGATATGCGTTTGCGTTTGCGCTTCCTTTTGCCTCGAATATTTGCATAAAGCTAAAACATCCAATTTCTTTTACACAATTGTCATTTCTCGAATTCGCTTGACATGCAATTACTGAAGAAAGGAAAACGGTGATTTTTTTGTACGTGTTGCTGCTGTTTGTTTGGTTTTTGTTGGTTTTATTGATATTATGCAACAAAATACACGTACATCTTCGATGTATTGTGGAACGAATTTCCGTCATCCGTTGTCAAGTTTGATTTGATTATAAACCGGTTTCGGCTCTGTTGCATCTTCGAACGAAACAAGATATGGAAATGACAACGATAGCACATAACCGAAACCGGTTTATAACAAAATCAAACTTGACAACGGATGACGGAAATTCGTTCCACAATACATCGCAATGCTACCGTGTCAGAAAAGCAAACAAAACAAAAAAGTGCTATATCTTCCTCTGCCTTTCTCTGATAGAAAACTGCAATATATGCTCTTGAAACATTTATACGTGATCTCCTATCTTTTTTTTAAATCAAACTGCAAATGAGAACATGGTTTGTGCGACCTTGTGGATCATATGGGAGCACTGGCATGCTCTATAGGGGCCGGTATCAGTTCCTTCGCTGAGATCTACTGTCTTTACTTTATACAAAGCCAACTTTGTCTTAACTGCAGATGCTTGAGGTCCTGAACTAACCTAACTTACAGGAGACGAACGTCATTCATTGTCCAATCGCAGATCCTCCAAGAGCTAAGTAAAGCCATTCGTAGCAAGGAAATGTGTTAAGGCAGACAATACGAGATTTTGAAGCGAGATATTTTCTACCCCTGAACTCTTTCAAAATTGAAAATGAAATGCTCATTACATGGAGCGGATTAATTGCTGTCAGCTCCTTCAGTTGCCAAGCTATTCAAGTGCGAGGCGTAAAATGGCGCTTAGGTGCTGAGGCAACACACCAAGAAGCTAAGCGGCCAAGCAGTAAAGCAGCTGATGATGATAGCGGAAATGGCCGTCTAATCGTGTTTGCATTATTTAGTTTGATACTAATAATTTGCTTTAATAACAGGGCAGCAACAGCTGACTGCTTAAATAGCTGCTTGGCTGCTGTTGCTGGTTCTGGGCTGAAGGCTTTGATTTGCAGTCGGCCCACCGTCATCTATCCCACCATTTATGTAGATATTCTTCTAAGTTGGTGTATTCTTTTAAGTTGGCGGTAGAGGCGCTTACGTGCAACAGCTCAGTTAGGCGTTCAAATAATTCATTTGCCAGATAGCTGCCTTATTGTTTTTGTACGTTTGGTTGGTTGTTGGGCCGTCTTCGTAACAGACAAAGTGATTATGACGCACGAACAGTTAAATTTGATGTGAGTGAGCCAATCTAATCACATGCATGCAGACCGTATCTTAACTTTAATGCAATAGCAAATTTAGAGAAAAAAGATCTCTGATGGGAGCCGAGAGGCACACAGAAAAGCAAAGAGTTGAATAACCTTGCAACATGCCAAACAAACATTCTCACACATTTGGTTAGCACCTTCCTCGACTTACATATATTCAAATATATATGATGCACGTATGTAAATATGTATGTACGTGGCGGCAGTTTGTAAGAAAGTGATGGCAAGTAGCGTAGGTTTGGTTGGCAGGTGCCTCAAGGGGTGGCAGGTAGGTAAGTAGCAATTTGCAGGTAGCAACGCAATTAGTTTATTCACTTAACTTTACGGCTCTTGTGGCAAAAAAACAAAAAAAAATATGAAAACTAAAAGCAAATTTGGCTTTTCTGCTGTTGCATGTGAAATTGTGGCGTCTAATCCAAGTCCTCTAAAGTCTCCCTGCTAGCCAACTTCAGCTATCAAATAGTTTTTTGTTGGTATTCTTCGAATTTTGTTTGTACATTTTTTGTCTTATGTGCCTCGAAAGGTTTTTCATTGACTTCAAAATGGCGTTGAATATGGATCACTTCATTAGCTGGATATTATGGTCCTTGGGGCGTCCCATTTATATGCTCAGGTGTTAGAAAATGCTGTTTCCATCCAGCAAAGAAGATGAGAGTATTGTTCAGCAGTTTCATATCTTATTTAGTTTAGGAAAATTTTGACTTTTATGCTCTTGAGGACGTCAATTGAGGATATAGCGGGCCCTAAATCGATAGAAGCAATGCGCATACTTCGGCGAAAATAAGTAAACGATTCATTATACTTTATAGAGCAGCATATGTAAAAGGCCTACTGTCTTCAAGACAAGCCAATCACGTGTTGCAAATCACGCCATAATTTTTTTGTTTGCTTCCCTACACTGCGCTAATAACTTTTAACATCATGTGACATTTGACAACAAAATGAATTACCGAGAATACACAATTTTGTTTACTCATCGCCTTAATTATGCGAGTCAGTTTTTATTTGCTTGCTATAATTAAATTAATTAAAATTAATTATTTCTCACTTAAACATAAAAAACTTCGACTAGCACGATTTTTCCTCTATTTTCCTATTTTCCAAGCATTTGTAGGCTTAATTGCTCATTGACGGCGCACAGTGGGGAAGATTCCATACATTCAGCGGAAAAAAATAGAAGGAGTTGTCGTAGGGCTTTAAAATTTTGCAGACAGGTTGTATATGAGCTAGTTAAGAAAATTTCCAAAAATGGTTGAAATCGGTCAACTCCTAGGGGTACCTCCCTTGGACCTATAGTAAAAAATTAAAAAAAAACATTTAAATACAAATTTTAATTTCAGCCGAAAAAAGTAAGATATCTTCACGAAACTTTGCATATCAGTTACCCTCATAAAGGGCATTGACGGTACAAAAAATAATTGAAATCGGCCGCTCCCTAGGGGTACCTCCCTTGGACCTATAGTAAAAAATTTAAAAAAAAATTTAAATACAAATTTTAATTTCAGCTCAAAAAAGTAAGATATCTTTACGAAACTTCGCATATCAGTTACCCTCGTAAAGGACATTGACGGTACAAAAAATAATTGAAATCGGCCACTCCCTAGAGGTACCTCCCTTGGACCTATAGTAAAAAATAAAAATAATTTTGAATCCATACCTGTACTTAATTGTGAATAAAAGCGAAACGCGTTCATCGATTTTCTTGATTTATGTATCATTTTGTTCATAGGTTATGCGACTTTACGTGAAAATAATAGGACTTTGAACTTTTTTACCGTTTTCGATTTTTTATGAATTAAAAAAAAAAAAATTATTTTTAGGCAAAAAATATTTTTTATTCTCCATACATTTATTTATAACTGGGAAACTGTTGCCTATATAGCGAAACGTTATATAAACAGATGAAAGTACTTGTAATTTTTGATTTTTATAAATTTGTTTAAACAAAATCCGACTAGTGGTTCTTGAGTTATGTTAAACAAAAGAGCCTTATCAGAATTGAGTCGCGAATCAATTAGCTGAAAACTGTTGTACTGTATAATACAATAAATTGAAAAGGGGCACCTGGGGGCACTTGAAATTGATTAAAAATGTAAAAACAGATATGAAACAATGTATTAGTAGTGATTTCCAACTGGAGGCAAGTGGCGCTAAAATTACAGGTTCAAATGTTTGGAGAAAAAAGGGATTTTTGTTATATGTTCATAAAAATAAACAAAAAAAAAAACTTAAGTCTCTGCAGAGTTTATTTTTTCAATTTTAGTAGATTGAAATATCCTGCTTTAAATAAATAATAAAAAGAAAAACGTTAGCTCACATAATAAAAGATTATTCGTTTTGAAATTCTTAGGTTTAAATTAAGTTGGTTCGGTAAAACATACAAGTACTGAGTTTGAGACGGCTATAAAAAAAAACTAGCAGTCAGATCGGAGTAATTCTTTTTGATTTGGTTGTACCATTTAGTCTAAATTCCAAAATATCACTGCATATTGCATAAAGAGTATGTTGACAATTTGACTTTTTTCCGCAAAATCCCCAGTGTGCGGCGTTTGAAAAAAATTACGTTCATGTGTATATACGTATGTACGCATGTACATCGCATAAATAGGTCTGTTTGGTGAGATTTTGGGTAGAATGCTATTTTATGTCAAACTGAAGATGAAGGCAAAAGTTCAACAAACGCATTTGTGCGAAATGCTATTTAGTGTCAAAAATGACGCTTAGGAACAGTGTTTTCACAGCCTCAAAAATTATGGTATCACAAATTGATGCCTTCATGGTTTTTTTTTCGTGGTCACGCTTTCCTTTACCGATCGTAAAAACCGTTTATAAAAGGGGCGTTGCACCGTCCTCCGATTCTATATCTGAAGTCGGAACAGTCCAGAGGCCGATAGTTTTCGAAATATAAATATTTGTTTTTTTTCAAAATACCTTTATTTTGGTGATAACGGGTTGAAAGGACCACATAATCCTCTTTCTGGGGCAAAATCTACGTACCCATCCACAGTAATCCTGCGTGTAATATCTTCATCGCCTTCATGAGGGAGTACTTAAATTTATAAAAAAAAAACACCTAAGCACAATTACATATGAATGATACGTAGATAATTTTTATTTTGGCTTAGAACAAATTTTATTTTTATCAAACTTTTGGTTGGACCACTCCGCATAGCAGGCATTTTGACTTAAAGGAGGACAGCGCGACAAATATTTAAGAACTGATTCAATGACTCCAAATCAATTCCAGAATCAGCTCTGGCAACTAGATCACCCTGCTCGTTTGACCCATTGCATTTTATAGAACTTTTATATTACTAGGTACAGTACCAAAGTATTCATATTTATTTGCATGTGAAATTTAAGTATTGTCTTTATATTTTTATATTATTAAAAAAAAAAACGATATCGTTAAAACCACGAAAGTAGCTTACTTCATTAATTTTAATTTTTTTCTCAAAAATTTTTCTGTGTTAGAACCCCAAAAGCAGCATATTTTATTAATTTTAATTTTTTTTTTTTTTCAAACATTTTTCGGTGATACCAAAAAAACCATAAATGTATAAATTTGTGATTCCAAATTTTTTGAGGCTGTGGCAACACTGTTTACAATTTCTTCCTCTTCTTGAGAGATTTTGACACATTTTAGGAAAGTACCCACTCAAATTCTGTGTGCGGATTCCCACAAATTGCTAGTCTTCTTTCTCGCTCACATCCTCTGATCCTCTCGCTCTTTTGTGGTAAAATTCCTGCAACTCATACGCTTTCCTACAATCAACAAACGCTATTAATAACGCGCATCGCTTAACGCCACGGGCGAGTATTTATATTCTGGCTTGGTAGTTGGCAGTTGTTCGGTTCGTGGCGCGCGTTAAGTAAAAATTCCACAAGTGCTGGTGGTGATCAGTTCTGATTGATTCTAATTGTCTGTCGGTTTTTATGGTGTGTGTTCTGCATCCATTATGTGTGCTCCCACATTTAGTTCTCCGAAATTATTTATTTGTATAGAAAGTTCGCTAATGGCTTAATAAGAGGGAGTTAGTTTAGCATTTGGCTCACATTATTTCCCAACAGGGATTATCACCACTTTTGAGACTTGCATCCAAATTGTCGAATGATTTCAATCATCTTCAAAGAGGTTGCACCTTCGCAAGCGTTAAAATTTCCTCTCTTCTTTGAAAGTTTTACTCTCTTCTACGAAAATCATAGACCATTCGAAATCCTGTACCGAATCATGTAAAGTACGGCGTCTGTAAGTCCAAGATTGATATCTTTTATATTTAAAAACTATTATCCATTCCACTAGAGACTTGTATGGCGAATGAATCACCCTTAAATATCCTTTCTAAAAACACTTAGGTTTAAAGATATCATCTCCAGCTCTAAATATTTATTATTATTATTACGCACTAAGAGGATATCAACATCAAAATATGTATTTTTTTTTTAAATAACCTTTTTTACAACTGTGTAAGCACTAAGAATTCCTGCTTGTCTTCGATCACATACGTATTAATTCTTTTTTTCTTTTTTTGCATGCAATTTAATACCATCAAAGCGGAATACCGGGGATAACTGAAGGCGCTGACATAACTTGACATCTCATTGCCATGAATGCCTTATTGCCCCATATTACCATAAAGCCATAATGCAGTACCTGCTAAAAGAGATTGATGTTTTTGCTTTTGTTGTTGTCGCTGCTGATCGCCATCAAGTTAAATATGTAACGTGCATATATATGTAGGCATGTAAGCACAAGTTATAATGCTAGGAGCCAAAAGGGATTATCTGCAATATTTGTAGGGCAGCTTTTGCTATCAGACGCCGCCGCCGCTGCTCTTTGTGCTTTTTATTAAGCCTTATTGTGGTCACGTCAATGAGTGTGCTGCAGAATGAAGACCTTCACACCGAATTAGAGCTGATGATGATGAGGGCTTAAATAAAACAGGGAAAAGAAGCGCGCTCACATTGAACTGTTGAATGGGGAACAGAACACACACACACACACACACCAGACGAATATACACACACAGAAATACTTGTGTATGAATTGAAGATGCATTTGTAAAATTGACGATCACATTGACGTCAATGCTTTTGTTGTTCATTGTTGTTTTTACTGTTGTTGTAAGTGTTGCATTTGAGACGCAGCGGCCACAAAGCTGTTGTGATAGCGATGCTGTGTTTCTGTCAAGGTCACGAACGAGATTACTCAAGCATTAATTAACAAAAGGCAGTAAATGCCACAGAATGCATTATGTTCTACTGGACTATAAATAGCGTTCAACTTACTTAGCTAACTAGACTTACATACCTACACACATACTCGTATAAATATAAAAATGTTCATGCGATTGCACGAATATGGTTGGGGTATAAATATCTGTGGCATAAAAATAAAAATGATGCTGATATTCATAGAAAATGTTAAGCCAAACCACTTCACATACGTAACTGATTACTCTTATGCACATATCACGGGCAGTTATATAGAGCTTAACTGGACGATCGACGAGCAATAAGTACGCAGTTTGAAGTTCCTATTAATTTAATGAAGCTTTGTTTATTTTGATTGAATATTCGAATACTTACTTAGAAGGGGATTTAAAAAAAATTGAAAGAATTAAAAAAAATAATTTCACCTGCGGCCCTTTTTCCAATAATAGTACACCATATTTAAAAAACCAAAAAATTGGAATTAAAATAGTTCTAGTCTCTAAATATGGTTTAAAGCGTTATAGGAAAAATCCGAGAGAACAACACTCTTTCTGTAGAGTTTAAGCAACAAAGCAGTTCCAAGTTCTCTTGATCCAAAAATGTTTCCGGAAGAGGGATTTACTTCATTCGTTTTAAAAATATGGTCTCCCAACTCGTTGATACTTTAAATACAATGGTCAATGTGCCGGCTATACTACTTTGACCAAACGCCATTTCGTCTGATGGTTTTATTCTTAATACACTCAGGGAAACAAAAGCCTAAAAACATATTAAAATGTGCTTAAAATGGGCAAAAACTTATTTAAAAGTGATGAAAATACCAACATTTTTATTTAAAAAATGTTCATTGTAAAATTTTTAAATCAAGAAAAAAATTTTAAATTTAAAAATGTTTATTTTTATTTTAAGCACTATGAGAAAAAAACGCTGCAGTGTCGTCTATTTGATTTTCTCTTCCGGATTCGAAATTGAATCCAACGGCATTCTCTTCGTTTTCTCTCAATCCGAGTCCCAACTACAAAAATGTAGCCTCCGGTTGTTCTCCACTATTTTGCCTCTTAAAGAACCTTGCTTAGTCTAGAATGGCTCCGAGCGGCCTTCCAATTTCAAAATAATCTGGTGCATGTTATGGTATTTGCTGTTTTATGCCTTTAAATTAGACCCCGGCATTTTGACTCATGTGAGTAAACGAGAAACATCACACACATTACAACCAATATACCGCAAAGCTCTCTGCGCTCTCCCATCAATCTCTCTCATAATTTTGCGTTCCCTGATGAACGCACTTATCAATCGCTCCTCGTACTGAGTATATGCCTATGAATTCTTGTTAGCTGCCAGCGGATTGCCGATTGTAATACTAAAAGTAAAAGTGAAATGATCAAATCGAAATCGAACATGTGCAAGAGTAGAAGTAGAACATTTGCTATTTTAAGTGCAAAAGAGCAAGCGACACGATCAATTGGCGATTATTGATCGGTTGGCATGTAACCACAGCAGAGGTAGAGCGGGCGCTCAGGGCGAAATACACGCACACCGCACGCCGTCAGGTGCATGTTCGGTGCGGTTGGCGGTGGACGACAATCGACGCCCGGATATCACATTCGTATGTGTGTATGTGTGCGTGGTTTTAAGAACAACTCAAAACCGCCATAAAATCGTAGACGATGCAATAAAAATAGCTGACGTGCACATGCCAATTGTGCGCCGCCACAAGTCAAGTGAGGAGGAGGGTCACATGTGGTTGGGTGTGGTATGCGTGGGGAGGATTAGAATGGAATACATATATTATATCTATATATATGTATGTATATATATGGGCAGCATTATTTCTTTTTAACCTGGCTAGAATTTGTTGCGCTTGCGTGTGGATTAGTAAATAATGACAAGAATTTTAATGGCTTGTGGCAGCGTTGGCCAACAGCGGCAGCAATAAAATGTGCTGCAAGCAGAAAAAAATGTGCACTAAAAAAGGGTGGCAGTGAGTGAAGCCCTACAAGTGAATTGCCACTTTATGGCGGAATTTTTGCTTTTTAAATATTTTTTTTTTGTTCTGATTTGTTGCTTACTGCCCCAGTGCTTTTATTGCGCGCATTGTTGTCTAAGGGGCATCTCTCTTAAAAAGGGTGCATAGTTTTTGCTGAACTCGCAGTAGTTTAGTGTGATTTTCGTTGGATTGTATTACAAGCGCGATGCCCAGAAAATAAAATAATAAAAACTCGTAAATATTTTATCACGTCAAGAGTGGAGCGATTTAGTGCGACGGCCAGCAAACAACCCGACGGCCGCGAACTTGACTGCGTTTATGCACCTAAATCTTCGTGCGTTCTATTCTATCTCGAACTATGCACTTGTGCTGTCATTTGTGACAGTCGGTCGTTCATCAATTTGATACACCCATCAGTGAGTTTTATTGTTTTATTTTGTTGGCCTTTTTGTTTTTGTCTTTTTCTGTGCGAAAATTCATTGTTCTGAACTTGTGAATATGCGCATGTCGCAACTTGGAGGGCTAAAGTGCTACTCGCCCGCAAAATTCTCTACGTATCCGTTGTTGGCATTGAAATCGCCATCGCCAGCGGCGATATTCACTCACTGACAGCTTGACGACTTTGCTGAAGTCAATTTTTATTACATTAACATAAAATATAAAGCTAATAATTAAAAGTATTTGCACATACACATCCTGTTTGCGCATTTTTTGACATTAGGGTGACATTTTAATATTTCTTTCAAAATCTTTTTTTTTAATTATTTGCCATTGGAATTTTTGTAGATACATATCGACGACAGAGCAAAAGATCACCCTATTTCAAAACGTGAAATAAGGCGTTGTAGAAGAAAATTCTGAAATAAGGTGTTAAAAAAAAATCTGATATAGGGCATTTTTGAAATCAGTTTTGAAATAGGGTGATCTTTTACTCAGGCATCGACATATATTTATTATTTTAATTTTCTTTCTACCGTACGTAAATATGTACAAAATATCCTATTCTGGGTGTTTGCTGTGCATACTCAATTATCGATGACGCGAAAAATTTACCGCTAATCTGTCAACGAAACGACAAAATCAGCTGATTGTTTGACATCGCAGTACTTCGTGGGCTATGAACAGAGTGGACGCTAAAGGCCAAGCGTTGCCTGTTATAGTATTGAGAGCGAATGGCGAATCGGTGTTTGCTACTCTCAGCAATTTTTGTAGAATAATTATAAGAAGTTTTTTTAGCCCTCGGGTTCAATGTAGTTTATAATTGCGCTTCTTCTCGCTTGAACTTCCAACGAGCCAAAATCTTCGGCTCACCTTAATACGCTGCTCACTCTATAAATCCACACATTAGGTCCATAAAAACCGCAGTAGGGCTAGTTTAATATTAAAATCATTTGAAGGAAGATGGTTTCAAGTTATTTAAGGCATCATAAATGCATGTATATGTATAACGAACTTGAATTTTGTTTTCAGTTAGTAGGCTTTAAATTTTGATGTGTATTTGTTTTTAAATTCTAACTATGTATATGAAATACTTCGCAGTTATAGGGGCGTCAGAATGAATACTTTTCCGTCAATCCAGCAATCCGTTTAACTGACAGCAGAGTGGAATTACATGTATTTGAATGACGATCGACACATTCAGTACTTCAACT
The DNA here is from genome assembly GCA_960531455.1 of Urophora cardui. Taxonomy (NCBI): domain Eukaryota; kingdom Metazoa; phylum Arthropoda; class Insecta; order Diptera; family Tephritidae; genus Urophora; species Urophora cardui. The sequence continues at coordinate 5,088,411 of OY482672.1, read as the reverse complement.
TTGCCGTAACAAATATATGAAATTGAAGTATGTGTCAGTTAAACGGAGCTGGATTGCCGGAAAAGTATTCATTCTGACGGGCCCATTAATAGCATTTTCTTGCTCAAGGCTGTGAAATAGATTGGAAATAACGAAAAATGAATAGGAAATAACAATTAACGAGTAACGTGTGACGAGTATCTAGTAACGAACAACGATGATATGTATTGCCATGACAAAAGTAACAATTATTACCTACTATGGATCTAAGACTTAAAATCGCGCAGCGTAACAAAATTATCAAGAAATCAATGGAATTTGTTTATTTCTTTGGGATGCGTCTTTTTCGCTTAATGCCATTGAGGAAGAGGAAATACTCGTACAACCTAAAATAGAAACTATTACTCAATATTGGGTGTTTCTCTGATGCGGTTGTCTAGAGTTTAGAGTCAAACATGCGTTAGTACAAAAAGAGCTATTTTTTTTCAAAAACAATTAGTTAAAACTGCAATTTCCCAATAAACACAACGGGTTCGCCTCGAATTCGCGTCGGATTCGTTTTCTCTGATTATATTATCGCGGCAATAGTTCGCGATGAAAGACCGGCGAATCCGAATTCTCAGGCATGTCACCTATCACTAGAGATTCGAGAATTTGTTCATTCTCGGATCGTTGGCGATTCGAACCTTTTATCATTGGCGGTTCGAGAATTTTTAATTTTTTGGATCGTTGGCGATACGAGATTTTTTATATTGGCCATTTCAGAGTTTGGTTTAATGGCAAAGGGTTCAATTCGTATAAAATAATACAAAGCACTTAAAATATTTTTTAACTTTCATAGAGTAACAAAAGCTTTCAAACTAATTTAAGCAGTAATATTTATTTTGTTCCATTTCTGCATAAAATCAAGCCTTTTGTTTAAACAATTTTGATTTGTTTTTTCTACATACTCATATCTATTTATCTGATTAAAAACTGATTTGATCTACTTTCGCGAACTCGCCTCGAATTCACCACGATATCATCTGCGGAACTGTGGTATTCGAGTTCAGGTCTAAATGTAAAATTTCAGAACTATATTGATTTTTTAGTGCAAAACAACTTAAATAAAATACAAAAAATTTTATCGGGAAAATCTATTTTCTCGAGCTTTTCGCGAACTCGAGGCGGGTCCGAGAAATTACATTCGCTAAAATCTGCTTTTGCGAATTCGCTGCGATATCATCCTCGCTTCTGCGTTTATTGCGTTGCTTGCTCCATAGTGGCCGTTGTGGTGCAGTGGGTAGGGTGCTCGCCTGCTACGTCAGAGGTTTCGGGTTCAAATCACGTTCCGAGCAAAACACCAAAACAATTTTTCTAATTAGTAAAAATCCAATTATTGGGTTTTTTAAGAGCAGCGGTCACCTCTCGGCAGTGGGCGGGTGTATTCCGAGTGTATTTCTGCCATGAAAAAGCTTCTCACAAAAAATTCATTCGCCGTTCGGAGTCGGCATAAAACTGTAGGTCCACCCAATTAGTAGGAAAAACGAAAAGGAGCACACCTCGAATTGGGAGAGAAGCTCGGCCATAAAACTCGCCAGAGTTATAATAGGGCCATTGTATTATTATTATTATATTGCTCCATAGAACAAATTTTTTCAAAATATTCGCCTACGTATTGTTAGCTGCCACCTTTGCCTATATTTCGAAGATCACCATTGCTACATACATTAGTACAAAAGTAGATCCCTTCGTATAGTAAAACCATTCATTGCACATTTTATATTCACAATGCTTACTATATACATTGATTACATCATAACCGCGCTGTGCTTCTAAAATTATTGACACATTTATGTGTATTGAGTGAAATGAGAGTGAATTTCGCTTTCAGCAAAAATTTCGATAACATCTAATCAGTCTCTAATCATTGCTTTTAGGCAGCCATAAAATCGAACACATTGATGGTGTCATGGCATCTATGCATCTACACACATATATGCCTCATACATATAAAATTTTATGTATCCGCAATAAAGTGCATGTGCATCATGCATAGAGGAAACATCAGTCCAACATGTGCATCGACACTCCGATAAAAGTGAATGTCTTTATTACAAATTGACCCTAAGGGTTTCTGTGGCTGGGAGACTGGCTGGTTGACCGGTTTGCTGGTTGGCTGTACAATTTGCTGTTGCATCAATTGACAATAACGATTGAGCAGCAAGCACACACACAGTGGGCGGTACTACGAAATGAAAATTAGTATGTGAGTGAGCGCCGTCAAGTTTTGCAGTTAGTTATACTCTATACCCAGTTGCAGTGATCTATAAGAAATATTTTCAATTCTGATTTCGACATCGATTTCGAATTCGATTTTGACTACTTTTCGCTTCTTCCATCATGTAATAAACGTTACGTTAGGAATATTTAGTCCAGTGTGAGGGCCAATTGTGATACTCGTACCGCGAGAAAACACATTACTCCTCCTTTTTGAAGCAGTTTGAAAACCTGATGAAGCTCACTAGGTCAAGTTATAAAAGGATTGTTCAATTTTCACAACATTTCCTTTCTATGAGACCGGTAAGGGGTTATAGTTATAGGAAGTAATATTCTTCATCTTGAGTTTGATAGTAAAATGTTTATGATTTAAGTTCGGTGAATATTCACATACATACATATATATGCATGTTTATGATTGTCTGTTGTTGAAAATTTCTACGTAAGGTTGATAACATAAATTTTGTGGCGCCTTTAAAGTCACTTTGCACTTTGCTATCAACCTGAAAGTGTTTGAAGGTTTAGCAAACATTTTTATGCATTTGAGCCTTTATGTAAGTACGAGTATGTTTGTAAGCACATTAATGGCAAAATACACTTTTAGATTTGATTTAATATCCATAAAGTATTATAACCCGATGGGCGAATCAATAACTTGAAAACTTAATAAACACGCTTTAGTTATGTAAACATGTTTAAGAAGAAATATGAAGGCATTTAATACATATATTGCTAAGTTTTTGCACTTGCTTTTTAGCCTTCCTAATTGGCGAACGCATAAATTTTTCGCTAATAACAGGACGTGGGTATAACCTTAAACTAAATTAATGTTTTAGAATGAATTTATTTTCATAGGAAAAACGCTAAAGTTGAATATCGGGCGAGCGGACGAGTACGCGCAACGAGTAAAATTCGCTACTTGTTGATTGGTGGTAGAGTGCACTCATTGGAAAGTGGGTGTTGCGAGAACAAGAAATAACCAAAGCCAATTTAACTTACTTGATAGGGTAATTCGATCAGCTGTCTTCTTCTTCTATTTTTCATTTTCTTCTTCTTCTTCTTCCTCTTCTTCTTCTTCTTCTTCTTCTTCTTCTTCTTCTTTTCTTCTTCTTCTTCCATTTTTCTTCTTCTTCTTCTCTTCTTCTTATTGTTTTTCTTCTTTAGTTTTAGTAGTCAAAATAACTTCATCGCTTTCGTTTTTAGACATTCCTACAACAATGGGACAGCAAAGAAATAAGTAGGTGGGTTTTGTTTGCTTTTATGTCTTGTGTTAACCTTCTTTGATTCGCCGTGCTCACAATTGAAGTGATTCGGGCCCTGAATTTCTTCACTGCATTTTGAGTGCTACAAACTACTACAAATTGAAATTTAATTCAATTTGAATGGTTTGGAATTCCTTTCCAGCAAATATGCAATGAGAATTTGGAAATAATTACTTACTTCTTCTAACGGTAAATAAGTAAAGAAGATGTTATCATCCGATTACGAGCGTGTAGGTACATAAGTAAGTAAGAACTGTATTTGAGCGAAAGCATAACCAAGAACAAATTAATGCTCGCATATTAACAATTAAAACCGACAGCGTAAATAAATATTCGCCACTGAATTAAATTTGTATTTAACGAAGAGATACATACATATGCATTTAACAAATTTGTGCATACAATCCCTGCAGGAAATGAATCTAACGTAAAAGTAACTTTAAGTTGCTTACAAATCAACTGGTATTGACCATTTACTGTATATTTTCATATACTCGGACTAACTATTTTTGTTTGGCGATGGCCACAATCCGGTCAACTATGGTTGCTTCTGCATGAGATGTCAACCAACTATAATGTAGCTACTTTTCGAACACAAAAAAGTCAATGGCTATTTTCTGACTACATCTAAACCAGATAGTAGCTAGTTAGTTTGACATTACTTAGAAATTAGAAAAAAAGGTTTACAATTCAACACACAATTTAACTTTTCACGCGGCCGGTTGAAAATTAAATTTTGTTTGGCTTCATCAAACAGCTGATTGCTGTCATTGCCAGTGTGGCCAGGTTAGCCTTTTCGAGGCTAGAGCTAACCTTTTTTTTTGTCCTTTAGCCTCATAATTTTCGGTTTAGCTTCGTGGCTTTTTTTTTAGCCTTTTTTTACTAAAATGTTAATTTTACTAATTTGTACAACAAGAAATTTCAGTAATTCATATGAACGTACATCCATCATGATATAGATTTTTTAATTTATGAGACTTACAACTACCACTTAGTAATGCTGATGTTGAAAGAATTTTTAGTGCCATGCACATTTTAAAAACTAAGCTAAGGAATAGATTAAAAATTAAAATGCTTAATTCACTGCTTAATATTAGATGTTCATTAAAACGTGTATCCAAATGTTGTGATGATTTTGAAATTACTGATGATGTCATCTCTATGGTAAATACGCATAATTTATACGAAGAGCTTCTTCTGATTCATCAGATAAAGAAGATATTATTTAATTTATTAGACTTTGGGAACTTTTATACTATTTACATATACGTATTTATTTAAAAAAAAAAGTCATTTACTAGTCGAGAAAATGTGCCTGATATGTGTTCAAACAAGAATAGGCCCTTTAAGTTACGTTTATAATTTTTATATGGAAATGAACAAAACCAAATAAAAAAAATTTCAATGGATTTCTTTAAAAAAAATTGCTGATTTTTTAGCTTATTTTTTTTTTAATTTCAGCCTTTTCTAACTTTTTTTTTGCCAATCTAGCCTCACTTTTTATCATCACCTGGCCACACTGGTCATTGCCATCTGTGCTGCTACATTGCCATTTTAATTTATTAACGAATAAAAGTGGTAATCGAATTTTGGTTTCCTCTGCATGACTTATGGTCCAATTAGACGTTAGTTATTCTAAGTACATTAAAAATTAACTATTTTCTGCAATTGCCACAAAGTAGTTACTTATAAGCTAGCTATTTTTCGCAATTGATATTTCTTTACTGCACGGATGTAAAAGTTATCTACATACATACATATATGCGAGGCTATTAACAAAGATTTTATTTTTTTATTTTTTATTTTTATTTTTTTTTATATTATGAGCATGTAATGGGTGATGGCGTAGGTTATGTGGAGATTAGCTGATATTGAGAAAAATAAAAATTATTTCACTTATCTAACGGGGAATATAGAAAGATGTGGCGACGTACGTTTTAATATTTTCAGTTTCAATTGCATAATTAACCTAAAGCAAGGCAGTGCATATTCGCAACGCATTTGATGGCATGGCTGCGCATAAGGATGGACTTTGTTAGGCATTAAATAGGCACATAAGAAATGACGAAAGTGATTCAAGAAGGCAGCGAACAAATGTGAAAAGCATGTGGCGAAAGCGCCGAAGGGTAAAGTAATATACCAGTGTGTATACGCTAATATCGCAGCATACACATGTTTAAGTCTCGCAATATTTATTTAAGGTGCAAAATTAATGAATGATTACGCCGCGTAGCGCCTAGTTATTGTCAAGCTGTTTGTATTCCTCTTAAAAATTATGAGCTTAAGCCACGTTATGCAATATTGTAAAGCATAGTAATAAAATAAATGCAAAATTTAGGATTGTTTCCATATTTTCTGCGAACTTAAATATGTGTGTAGATTTTTGGAATCAGAGACTTTAGCTACCACACACTAGTTGTTCATTGGTGCTCTAAGGCATTTCGTTTGTTTCCTATTGCCTCAAAAATCAGCAGGCTAGAGAGTTCTGAAATAGATTTGAACGTAGTTCAGAAAAACTACGCAAGAGCTGTATTCACAGCTGCCAATAAAAGAAAAATTGTCACGAAATTCTACCAAAGAGCTCGCTGATGACAATTGTCAATGGCAACAAACAGATGTGAGAATGTCAAAGATTATTAACTCAAAGCTAATTACTTATGTAAACATGATATGTCTGTATATCTGGTATGGTAGCTTGAGCATCTTAACAAATCGCGCTTATCAGCATGAAGGTTGGCTGAGTGCAGGACTCAAGCGCCATTATATGCGCATGCGTCGCACATCATATCTCGTGCACTACATTGCTTCATGCTTGTCTGTTCGGACTGTGCGGTGTAACAAACTTTGTAGCAATGCAAAATTATATTGCAACACATTATCGTAAAGGGAAAATCTACAACAACAACAAAATAGAACTGAGTGACTCACATTCACAGAGCGCAAAGCCCTTGCGCTGCACTTGACACGCAAAATATATGGTCCGCAAGTTCAGTGTTGCATTTTACTGAGATTTTTCTACGTGGCGCTGGTGTTGACTTTTATTGGTATTGCTGTTGTTTGTCTTGGTGTTGTTGACTTTTTTTGCTGTTGTTGCTGTTATTTTTGTTGCGCTAATTACCCACTATATCACAGCTGTCTTGCTGTGTTGGGCAAAATTTACGGTATCATCGACCGCAAATGGGCGCTGAAAGTTCACTTCCCTTCGCTTGATAGTCACTTGAGGCACAACTTAAACACCAACTGGAGTTATTCATTCATGTTTTGTGTTTAAACAATTATGGTCACGACAACATTGTTTAATGTCACATGTTTTTCCTTATATCGTTTGAGTTGTCACATGAGCTTTGTTGGTATATTCGTGCCGCGACCTTAAGTAAACCTTTTGAGGTTTCAGCGTTTCACTAATTGCTAGTTTAGGTTTTGACGTTACTTCCGCATGTGATTGAATCCAAGCAGGACAGTTAACTTAATTATGAGAGATTTTAAATACATTTCATACAAGTAAATATGTAGAAGGTTGCTGGCGCGTGCGAATTCTTTGCAATGATCAAAAACACTGGCAAGGCCAAAGGCGAGAAGAGTGTTTTGCTTTCTTTTTTCACCATTAAATTGCAATTTGAAATTCATTTGTGCCTTCTAGGCTTCAATCTCTTGATCGATAAGCAACAGGGATTGCAAATAATCGTTATTTTTTAAATTTTGACTAAAAAAATCATACTGAAGGAGAAATGCTAAACGCAAAAGAAGTACACAGATGTAATCGCCGTAACGGAGACTATCTCTAGGTGTATTAACTTTTATTTTTTCGATTTTTATAAAAAAATTGATTTTTAATCATTATTTTCTGAGCTTTATTTTCTGCTCAGAAAATAAAAGTTATTTCTTGAGTTTTATTTTTCCCTCAGAAAATAAAAATTATTTCTTGAATTTTATTTTTCCCTCAGAAAATAAAAGTTATTTTTTGAGTTTTATTTTTCGATCAGAAAATAAAAGTTTCTTCAGTTTAATTTTAGCTGCAGCTGTCGATTTTGCCAAATTAACACGTAGGTAAAGTTTATAAATAAAAAAAATTAAAAATTTATTTATCTACTTTACCTATTTATATGGCAATATCTACAATAGCAGCTAAAATTAAACTGAAAAACTTTTATTCTATGAGCAAAAAAATAAAACTCAGAAAATAACTTTTATTTTCTGATCGAAAAATAAAACTCAAAAAATAACTTTTATTTTCTGATCGAAAAATAAAACTCAAAAAATAACTTATTTTCTGATGGAAAAATAAAACTCAAGAAATAACTTTTATTTTCTGATCGAAAAATAAAACTCAAAAAATAACTTTTATTTTCTGAGGGAAAAATAAAACTCAAAAAATAACTTTTATTTTCTGATCGAAAAATAAAACTCAAGAAATAACTTTTATTTTCTGAGGGAAAAATAAAACTCAAGAAAAAACTTTTATTTTGTGAGCAGAAAATAAAACTCAGCAAATAATGATTCAAAATCAACTTTTTGGATATAACTCATAACCGTTACAGTCCCTGATAGGTAAGCTTATATTGGGCCATATTAATAAAATCCAAGCAAATACTTTTACTCAAAATTTCAGAAATTTGACATTAATTTGTATGAACCAAATTTCAAAATTTGAGTAAAAGGTCTGAAATCTTGAGCAAAAGCAAATGCTTGGCTTTTATTAATATGACCCATTATATCATTGACTCTTGGTTTCTGTTTCATATAATTTTTATTGAGTTATAAAGTCATACGTAAGTGATGGTTTGATTGAGCGTTACGTTCTCATCAAGTAAATCAGTAACATAATCAGAGCAATCATGAAATAAGTATCACTGCCAAAAAAAAAAATGCAGAGGAAACACTGGAAAATTTAAAGAGGATTGAATAAATAAAAGAATTTTCAGTTAGGTGGGACTGTTGAAATCACAGTCTGCCGTGAAAACATACTTAGACTCTGGTTCTTCACTAGAACTACTTATATACCCAAAAGTTTAAGGAACAACAAAATCAGTATTAGCCTTGAAACTCAACGAGGAATCACTTTCTTCTTTCAAGAATAAAAAAAATGCTTCCTCAACACTTAAAACCCATTTGGCAATTCTCAGCTTGTATCCTTGCTTTTGTCACGCATTGTAATTTACGTGGAATTTCGTGCTTGTGGGCGCTGCAGCAAAAAATTACTTCGTGTGGGCAATGATTGACCACCAGCCCCATGTAGGCACGAAATGTTACATGCATAAAATATGTGAACTCATATGAAATTCCTTCTACCCGAAACGTTAGCTTCGAACCAAACACAATTCGTTAAAATTAAGCAATTTTCGTGCGCATCGTAAAATTCAACTGCACTTTTTTTCTTTTCCACTCGTTATAACTGATTTCTTAGATTTTTATCATTGGCGAAAATTGCTTACGTACGTTCCTTTAGCACTTGTTACTGACTGACCTAAACAATGAGCATCCATTATTGGGTGGTTACATGGCTTATTACACGTCCCTCGAGTTGGGAGTCAATGGATACGCGGATTTAATTTGAAATTGATACACGAAAAAAACATCCCAGTAGAAATGTTAAGTGACGAAATCGTTGTTATGCAGTGATGCCAGACAATCTCCGCTAAAATTCCCACAGAAATTGGAAAAAAATCCCTAATTTCTTTATTTGAGGACTTATACTGAGGACTTATCGGGTTCCGTAACTTTGTTTGCTGACTTTTTTAAGTCGAATTTCTCTTCTAATTCTAATATTTCCAATTCACCATATTATCCAAATATTTCTTCATCAGTTGATATCGGTTCCATGAGTGTATCTGAATTAGACATAATTAACGGAATAATTTCTCTAAAATCCTCTGTGAAGAATGATTTGGATGGGCTTTCCTCCTTTCTTCTAAAAAAATGTTGCACGTCTGTCTGTGTGCCACTGGTTTGTATCTTTAATAAATCTCTTTCTACAGGTGTGTTTATTGATCGGTGGAAGATTGCGTCTATCACACCGATTTATAAGTCTGGCAATAAAAATAATGTCAGAAATTATAGACCTATATCGAAACTCACGACCTGTTCTAAACTCTTTGAGAAAGTTGTCAACAAAAAACTACTTTTCGCAATTAAAAGCATTTTAGACCCAAATCAGCACGGTTTTATTTCCGGGCGCTCCACAGTTACAAACCTGGCAGTCTTTTCCCAGTATTGTATATCGGCGTTTAAGTGTGGCTGTCAAGTTGACACTGTATACACAGATTTCACCAAAGCCTTTGACTCGGTCTCGCATAATATCTTATTGCAAAAACTTGAATGCATGGGATTTCATTCAACTTTCCTGTCATGGTTGAGATCTTATCTCTCCAATAGGATATCATTTGTGGAAGTTGAAAACATCAAGTCCTATGCTTTTGTAGCATCATCTGGTGTTCCACAGGGTAGTATCCTGGGTCCAATTTTATTCTCGTTGTTTATTAATGATATAGGGGTATGTTTCAAAGACACGAAATTTTTATTATATGCAGATGACGTAAAGCTGTTCCGCAAAATTACTTGCGCTTCTGACGTCTCCTTATTACAACAGGACTTGAACAATCTTACAGAATGGAGCATCAAAAATAAACTCTCTCTTAACTTCAAAAAATGTTTCCATGTCACTTTTTCAAAATTATTGAATAATATAGAATCATCATATAATCTTTCCAACTTTACCCTTTCTAAAGTTAATGAGTTTTCTGATCTGGGAGTAATATTTGACTCAGGGTTTACCTTTGTCAACCATGTTAACTACATAGTTCCAAAAGCTTATGCAAACTTAGCTTTTTTGAGACGTTATTCAAGAGATTTTAAAGACCCGTATACTAAAAAAATATTATATAATTCTTTAGTTCGGTCGAAGCTCGAATATGGCTCCTTGATCTGGAATCCAATTTACTTAATTCATTCTAATAGAATTGAAAAAGTACAACGTAAATTTATCCGTTTTGCTCTTCAACCCCTTCACTTTGTGGATCCGTTACCACCTTACAGTTCCCGTTGCATGCTTATAAATGTTAAATCCCTTGTGAATAGGCGCACCATTCAGTCTATTATGTTTGTTTATGATATTATTCGTGGGACCACTGACTGTCCGGAAATACTTGAACAGATAAGTTTCAACGTCCCTCACAAAACCTTGCGCTTTTACTATCCCTTCAATATTAAATCAGTTAAGTCCAATTATCATAACTTTGCCCCCATTAACCGGGCACTTGCTGAGTTGAATCTTGTTTACAGGACTCTAGATCTAGATTTTGCCATGACAAGATTCATGTTTTATTCTATAGTTGAGGCGCACTATAAATAATTCTAAACTGTAAGTTGCATATTGTACTAAGTAAATTGTATATCTAGTCTGTAAGGTTATTGTAATCATAGACTTAAATAAAGAAATGAAAATTTCCCACATTTTAAATTAAAAAAATCCCACAAAATTCCCACCGAATTTAAAGCATTTATTTCAGTAATATAAGAATATATAACAGGCAAATAAAGTTTTTTAATAGCTAAAAGTATCAGTTGTACAAATTATTTGCATTGTGCAAGTGGATATGATTTTTGTTGATTTTAAAGTTGAAGCAATTGATATTTTTGGATTGAAAGGCAACTCTTACTTTACTAATACCATTTAACATATCACAACATAGTTTGTTTCGCTTTTCACATTTAACATCCGTTACAATTGAAAATACATATTTTTCTGATTCAGCGTTTGAATGGGGTAACGTGAGTACAATTTCAACCAATTGCTTAAGATTATAAAACAAAAAGTTGTTATTATAGTTTTCAAAGTTTATTATTTTACTCCACCAACCAACGTAAACGTTTTAAGAAATTTCTTGCCATTTTCAACACAAGCTTCTTGCCCTAGTCGGTGTATAAGTACATTTCGGCTTTGGAACAATGCGTTAAATTCATTGAAAAAGTTAAGAACGTACTTCAAAAATCTAAAATAAGCCTTGCTTTGAATTCTTTCCAATTCTTCATAAATAGTTTCTGCTTTTTTACGCTTATCTTCAAATGAGGCCATGCGAAAATAGCTTTTAAGTGGCTCCCAATTCTCCAAAATTCTTTCGATTGCTAACAATTCCGTACGAATGTGCACAATAAAAAATAAATTACCTAAGAGCGATTATTAACACGTTTTTATTAGTTCCACCTGTATGTATGGATTTATGTAAACAAGTTACGTATACGCAGTGTAGGTGACTGTAAGTTTACTTGTACGCACGTCTGTAACCGACTCCTTTTTGCATTGCATAAGTTAACGCGAAAGCGTGTATATTAATGGGAGTTTTTCAGTGTGAGATGTGCTTATTTTAAGTTATACTATAAATTATACATATGTAGGTATGTAAACAGTTCTGCAACCAAAAAAATCCCTTTTTTTATATGGACGACAACAAAATGTCCCTTTTTTCCCTCTTTAAAAATTTTGCAGTGGAATATCCCTCAAAAAGGGAAATTTCCCTCAATCTGGCACCACTGTTGTTATGTAGTAAATATTGGGTTACGAAAACTTGATGGGCCCTCGACTGAGCTGGAAAGCGAAGTCAAGGCATTTTGAAGGGAATTTGCATCAGCTTTGTGTTTGAAAATATATAAGCGAATATTGATTAAAAGTAATTTTTTATGATTCAACATTAATATAAAAAGTATATTATACTCAGCTGTACTAGTACACAGAGTATTATAGTTTTAATCACATAACGGTGGATTGTAACAGAATGAAATAATCGAGATAGATATAGACTTATATATATCAAAATGATCAGGGTGAAAAGAGAAATCGATTCAGCCATGTCCGTCCGTCCGTCCGTCCGTCCGTCCGTCCGTCCGTCCGTCCGTTCGTCTGTCCGTCTGTCCGTCCGTCCGTCTGTAAACACTCTAACTCGCGCAAAAATTGAGATATTTTGATGAAATTTTAAATGCAAGTTGGTACCGATACTGGGACGCTTGGTATTGAAAATGGGCGAAATCAGACCATGACCACGCCCACTTTTCCTATATAGAAAAAATCGGAAATTTGGTATCTCAGTCACTAATATAGCTGGAGCGATGAAATTTTACCCACGTGTTGAGCTCAGACCCCTATGAAGAAATTTGATGAAATTTTGGAAAATGGGCGGTGCCACGCCCACTTATTAAGGGTCAAACATTGAAAGTTTTATATGTCATAACTCAGAAACCATTGAAGATATGTCGATGAAATTTGGTACGCGTGATTTACTTACTTAGGCAAACGATTGGACGGAAAATAGTTAAAATCGGTTGACGGCCACGCCCACTTTTATATATGTGTATTATAAAGTGACCTAATAAAAACATTTTAAGCCATATCTCTGTCAAATATAAAGATCCATCATTGAAATTTTGTCGCATGAGTCCAACTATGGACATAAAACGAAAAACACAAAAATTTTGGAAAATGGGCGTGGCACCGCCTCTTTATAGAAGCTGGAATATACGATATTTATGAGCCCATACCTCGACAAATAATTGATATATAATGACGAAACTTGGTGTGTACACTGTTATTACTTGTGGTAATACATGTTGAAAATTTTAGCGAAATCGGTTGACGACCACGCCCACTTTTATATATGGGTATTATAAAGTGGCCTAATAAACACATTTTAAGCGATATCTTTGTCAAATATAAAGATAATTCATTGAAATTTTGTGGAAAGAGTTCCACAATAGACCGGAAACAAAAAATTGACAAATTTTGCAAAATGGGCGTGGCACCGCCTCTTTTTAGACAAAGGAATATACGAGATTTCGTAGCCCATAACTCGACAAATAACTGAGATATTATGACGAAACTTGGTTTATACACTTTATAACTTGTGCTAATAGACACGCAAAAATTTATTGAAATCGGTTTATGATCACGCCTACTTTTTAACAAAGATATTTCTGGAACACCCTTTGGGAATTTGTAACGTGGCATCTTTGTAGCTAGAAGTCATAAAGGAATGAAATTTTGCACAAAGAATAATATTCATATGCTTAGTTGGATGACTGATAAAAATTTTAAAAATGGGCGCGGCTACGCCCACTTTATGCAGCACTTGCTTTATATAAAGTACCTACACCGTGTTTCCATCAAACGCAAACAAACCATGAAAGCATACAGCTGAGTATCTAATGTTCGATTCCACTCGAACTTAGGCTTCCTTACTTGTTTTATAAACGGGTTATCTTAAACTCTATCAATTATAACATCGTGATAATAAGGGGCAGAATATTTTTAGATCATTATTTATATAGATCCAATAAATAGTTAATCCACAATCATCTATGCCCAACTGTCTCACAGGGTACCGTATTTTCACGTGAGCAGTTAATGCGTGTGCTGCTATAAATAACACAGTGTTGCTGTGGCAAGCTTATCACGACGCGAATAAAGCACAGCTGAGCGGAACGCGTAATGCGCCTACGCTTTCTCAAGTTCAGCACTGCTTTCGCACCTGCAAGCGAGCAAACGAGTGCCGTCATCTACGATTGTTGCTGCTTTTACACCTATTCTTAGCTCCATTACTGTTGGCAACGTCACTTGATAACTACTCTGAAAAAAAAAAAAAAACGTTGTAAATCTAAAGACTCTCGCTGTTAAATCAACTACTTTCCGCAGTTGAAATGTGCCCAACAACGCTCTGTTGTTGTTTCAAAGGTGCGAGCGTTGTTCACAATAACGGAGATTGTTGGAAAAAATTTTCACCTAAAAATAAATTTTTGTTTGCATTTTACTCTTCATCTTCTCTCCGCCCCGGTCCCAACTGTCAATATGTAGCCTCCGCTTGTTCTCCTATTCTTCTCTCCTTCTTATCATTCACTGGTTGCTATCTTTATTTCTTATTCTGATTTTTCTTCTTTATTTTATATTCTCCTCCGGATTCGAACCATGACATCAACCTAAAGGCGGATTCATCGTTCGAGTTCAAAACTTTTTTGCCATGTGTTTGTTGTTGTGTTTTCGGAGTGTGAGAGGAATTCCGAAAAGTTCTGAACTATTTTTATTAGTTAACTCAAATTCAACTTTAGTTCAGAACTCGAACGATGAATCCGCCTTAAAATTCTATCCAGTCATCACATAGTGGAACATTCAACATTATATTGAATTGTAGTAACCTATTTATACTTCCATTTCCTAAAAAGGAATCCATGTATTATTTGAATCATTGTAAAAACAAAATTTAAAAAAATTTGTTCTCATTAGTTTTGTTTACAACGGAAACTGTTGGGTCAAATACTTTTGCCTTTAAATCAACAACGGGGAGAAAATTGTTGCTAAAAATAAACTTTTGTTTGGATTTTTCTCTTCATCTTCTCTCCATCATTATTTTTTTTTGTTGGTTTTCTCACAAAAAAATATTTTCTCACAAAAATTTTTTTAAAGGCAAGAAAGTTTTTGAAACAACAACGCCCGTTTTTGAATAAATTGTTGGATCAAAAACTTTGCTGTAAAAACAAATACTTTTGCTGTTGAATCAAAGACGGAGATTCAACAGCCGAAAGTTGTTGGTTTAACTACGGGTATTTTTTTCAGAGTAGCAGCAACTAGTGATGGCAATTCTGTTTACTTATGCTATAAACAAAAGTCTCGAATAACAGAAACGACCGCATTTTGTCGATTTTTATTCTTGGCACATTTTACCTCCATAATATTTTTGGAAATCGTTATCCTTGAAGCAATCAGAAAGCTTAAAATGTACATGCAATAACTAATTTGGATTTTCTCATGTACCTACTCTTCTGCATTACACATAAATTTGTATATATGCATGTATGTATGCGCCTTTACTTTAAATAAAAAAAAATTAAAGTAGATCCTGCAAATGAAAAATAAAGTTTTGTTTCGTTTTATATAGAACCAATAAAATATGTAATTAAAAATAAGCAAAATAAAATATTGATAAAATACTGATTAATCGGATTACAATTACTCATATTTCTGATTAATCAAATTATTTAGACTCTGATTTATCGAAATGTAATCAATCAGGAAAATATTGTTTCTGTTTAATCAAAAATGAGTAAATTATGATTGGCAAGAGTTAAATTAACCATGTTCCGATTAATTACCACGTATGATTAATCGATTAATCGCACATCCCTAGCTGATTATTAACCAACAACAAGAACTCAACGAACCATTTATGGTAGCGGCATCCCTAATGGCAAATGATATCTGTGCAGCGGAGGCGAGGAAGAGAGGGAGCAGCAGCAAGCAACTATTCATTTATTTACGCATGCAGCACCGACTTCGGGGCATCACAGCTATCAGTGGACTATGATAAGCGACGAGGACACGGAATAATCAAGATGGCGTTACGAGTATATACCAACATACATACATTGTAAAGGATGGGAGGGTAAGCGACGGATGCTAAAGCTGACTTGTAATGGCTTTGGTTACTGGATTGTGATATGGTTGTTGTTGCACACAGTGGTTATTTCATAAAAGCTACTGAAATTTACGAGGGCGTAAGTGTATGCGCTTACATAAAGCTTCGTGACGCACAGCATCGCAAAATTCTGCTATTTCTTGGCGATTGCCTATTGAGAGCGTGCATTAAATATAAATTTTGATATAATTAAAAAATAATTACGATTTAATAAAGTCGAGAGCGCATTTCATGTCGTAAATAAAGAAAAATCTATGATGAGCGGCAGGCACTATCACCAACGCGTATGTATGTAAGTATGCATGTGTGCAGCGTTGGCCGTTCGTGGATTTTCTGTGGGCGCGCGCGCATGCGCATTACAGCGCTACGCTGCGGCGCCATTACGCTGCCAAAGATGCTCAACTAACTATTTTTACATACAAAAGGCATTACGTGCACCTCTTTTCCTTTTCTTTCTTCCTTTTTAGTTTTAATTCCTTTGCTTTTTGCAAAGTAGCTATGTACTTTCCGGCTGTCTGTCCAGTGAGTGCAATCGTTAATGATGAAAAATGATGTGGCGCTACTGGTTATAACAGCACGCATGCGCCATAAAATCATCTTTGTAAGCTCTATTGCCTCTTCTATTTTTGGCGTCTTGGCGGTCAGTGCACAAGTGCGCGCTTGCAGTGCGTTTTATGCACAATGAGTGCGCACGAGTAGCGCCTTTTCAGTGCAGCCGGTTCAGGCATATGTGTATTAATATTAAAGTAATATGAGTATGCAGAGTTGCACATAGCAGTATTTGTTATACCCAGATGCATTTGAACTTTTGCGAGAATGGCCGGCTTAAAGAATCAAGAGATTGAGGAAGATCAAACTAACATTAAGCCCACTGCCTCCCACATGGCAGAGAACTGACACATAAGTGCTTCAAGTTTTCCACCGAAACTCTAGTTCCCGCGGTTTCATTCAGCTGTCATCGAAAAGCTCAGAAACGAGGGTAGTGAAAATACACCTATTCTGCGTTCTCTGCAACGTCGGGACACAGACGACATTTCGCCTGAAAAGTATAGATACGCCCTAAGGTACCCATGCCCGTTAAGGAACTGCTCTCTATCTGTCCAATTCGTCAGAGTTATATCAGCGCCATTGAATTATTATATTATTAACCGATCCTCAAACCCGTTAATACAACTTTCTCCTCGATCTCACATATAGGTATTTTTAACAACATTTCTAAACCCAAATATGTACATTCTTACTTAGGCTACTTGGCACGAAACAGCACTCACATAATGTTAAACGACTCACGGTAAATTGGATTGGGGATTTATGTGCATTTTGCATGCCGTGGCGCGCCAACCGCTAAATGCCAACTTATAATTCAACAAGTGCGCATTCGGCATTTAGAAAAGTTGTTTTCTTTTTAATTTTTGTTTATGCGTCCATCGCGTTTAGATGCTAGTATGGAACGGCGCTGGCTGCCAGCTGCCAACGAATAGCACTTGCAATTTGTAAAGCGTAATTACATTACTTGGCGGGCACAACCAGCAGCGAGCAGCACAGCGCAGCGCATAATTGCAAGAGAAATATACGTTATTGCAATGCATTCAGACATATTTATGCATAGATGTTTAGAATTATATATATGTATTATATGCATGTGTTTATATGTATGTGGACACAGTTACTAAATAGTTTAAAATTAAAATTTTGAAATTAATGGGCAACATCATGCGCTTGGTTTTTTTTAGGAGAAATTACCTACGTAAATCTAAATAAATATCTGCAAATACGCTGAACACACATCATACCTTAGAAGCTGCTGCATAGTAGTCGATTTTTCTATTAAGCGATCTGCAAAGGAACGCCCAACTTGCTAAACTTTAATTTTAGTTTTATGTGTATAAGCACTTCACGTTGGAGCGCTTCGGATTGATTTGAGCTTTTGCCAATTCAACAGCAGAGTTCCGTTTTGTTGCGCTAGTTACCGATAGAGTCCGCTGATGTAGCGAGCGCATAAAAGCATAAGATTTGTTTGATATTTATGCAATTGGTTGATGTTTATGCTAAGTACAAGCAACTATGTTAGTGGCAGTTTTCTATTCACAATAGTTTCATTCTTTTACTTGGCAAAACTGCTCTTCAGATCGACCAACAGCTAACTAAGCGCTTTCAGCTCTACTCGCTTAACCTAGCTAGCTAGCTGAGGTTTTTTTGTTTCTCTCCATATTATTCACTAAGCTAGCTAGTTGTTTTTTTCGAACTTGCTTGCAAAAGAAAGTGGCTAGTATTAGAAATAGCAAACGCCACTTCATTTGGATACATTGGAGTCCCTGTTGTGAGTTTTACACTACGGACGATGGCGAGGAATGTGAAACAGTGAGGGACAATTATTTAACAAAGAGGTGTGAATGGCTCAATATGCCGAAATCTGAACCAAGCACTTCATTTATAAGAACCAATTAAAAATTCTTGTTTTACTATTTCCTACAAAGTTGCCGTCTTTTTTCAAATTTAATTCTCGGCTAGTGGTGTTATCATCTTTGTACAGCTCGAACTCACTTTATGCCCTCTTTTTTTTGGCTTGGAATTATCGGTCTTTTAAATACCTTTCAAAGTATTATCTTCAAAAAAAAAAATTTAATAAAAATCCTTTCCTTTGATTTCCACATCATTTTGTCCAACCTTCTCCATTCACCCTGTATTTTTGTATATGCAATATACATTTTTTCACTTGTTTCTATCAAATGTATATATCGCTACCTTAGAGTGCAAACTGTGTAAGTCCATTTTTATGAAAAAGTGTATTTTTATGTAGAACGTTAGAAAAATCAAATACGCACCACGCTAAACAAGTCTGTGATACTTGTCATATTTCCACTCATTGTTATTCAGTGATACGCAAATTGTGTAAGTCCAAAAAACGAAGAAAATTGTGTAAGTTCAAAATTTTACATGAACACATATTTTTTTTTCATTTCGAAATTTTTATATTTTTTGTTTTTTTTCTCTCCTACAACGTTTGAAAAAAGGACTTACACAATATGCACTCTAAGCTAGCGATATAGCATTTTGAATGTGACACAACATTATTGTTGCCTCTCTTTACCTAAGAGCTATAAATAGAAAGGACTAGCTTGTTAGTTTGCTGATGCTTTGGCTTCATCGTCATCGCACCTCGGCGCAGCAGTTGCAATTAACATTATCTATCTAATGCAGCAACATATTAATTACATTTGCTACTGAAATACACGTCACATTTCTTTTTTCTTTCTTCTTTTTGTTTTTGCATTATTACCTACCATTGCTGTTCTTCGACGACTCACTGCGTCCACGCAGAGTTTTTCCATGCCATTTTGATCTGAGAGAATAATTTGTCATTTGCGTATTTGCTGATAAGAAGCGAAAACGACGGAAGTGGCTGAAGCAGCGTTGTTTGAGTAGTTGAAATCATATTTCTGCATATGTAGTGATAATATAATTAGTATATTAATAAAATGCGTAGATAATCTCAAGCTTTCATTGCGTTTCTGCTTAAGCTATTCTATTTATAGTTTAGGTTGAGTCTAAGTTGGTTGTTGATTATGGGATTAAAGAAGTTATTGAAATTTAACTGGTTTGCTCACTACCTACCTAATCAACCTATATCTTTAAGATATAGTCCCAAACCTTTTGTTATATGAGCGACCTGATAATACGAAGAAAAGTTTCCATGATTAGACACCAGTCCGTGAACTAATAACAGTCCCCAAAAAACCAAAATTTGCTGTAGAAATATCAAACTTCTAATGAAACACAACATCCTAACGAAATTCCAAATCAAAGCAACTGACAGAAACTCCAAAAACAAAAACAAACAAACAAGAAAACCGTAGAACACAAAACTCCTCCCCCACTTAGATATGTGCTGTGATGTGGCACACGTTCGATGGATGGATGAGTCGACAAAACCTAACCAAAACATATTCAACGTATCCACACATCGCGGAAGTGTCAAGGTGAGATAAAATGAAAATTGGCATAAGAAATTGGCAAGCCATTCAGCCAGTGAGCAGAGCAAACCCTTTAAAAACATCATATTGCATAAAATCATGCACAAATGTTGCAGCAACGAAAGATGGAGAGAAAGAGAAGATAAGAGCAAGAAAAGAAGAAGAAAGAAATCTGCAGTCATTGCAGTCAGCCCATCAGCGGCAGTCCGTTGATCACCGAAGGCAGACTCACTTGCAGCAGACGAATTATCATATGTTACTTTGGTTGTTGGTTTCGTTGTTGTTGGGCCGTTATATCGGCGCATTATATGTTTGTTTTTATATAAGATCAACATATTTATTTTTTTGTTTTACATGCCAACAATTTATTCGGTTACCTACACTTACTCGTACATACACCTAGTAAGTATAGTCGCGTGTTGTTGCTGCTGCTGCCGTCATCACTTTTTTTTTACATTTGCGAATACGAAATCTCATTGCTCGTTACGGGTAATGATGGGATTTTACGTTACGCCGTCGTCATTGCCATCACTAGCCCATCGTGTATAGCGGTAATTGTTGTTACTGTGACGAAATGGGCATAAAACACGCTTAAAAAGGATTAATAGCGCTGACCGAGTAGTTTTTGACTGCAGCAAAAGTAGCGAAACAAAATAAGCAGCACATTAGCCAACATTGTGCACGAGTTGTATTTGTATTGAATAGATTTATAGGTGAACTGTTGAGTTCGTTGTACTATTCAAAGTTTTTTTGTTTTTTTTTTTGATATTATACCAAAAAGTTACAATTAATATTTTGCTAAAAGACGCGGGGAGGACGGCAGCTCTAAGATCATAGCGGTTGAGGACCAGGCGAGTTGATGTTGGCGGTGGTAAGTAGAATGTGTTTCTACAGATGCTATAAGACAAACAGTAAAAATTTCAGTTTAATTATTTCAAACCAAAAATACTTTGATGGTAATATTATTGAGAAAGAGAAAGTTTTTTATACTTTTCAGGATTTGTTTTTAAACCATAAACGATTAAACTTCTTTAGAGAGCATTTTAATACTTTTCAAGACTTTATTTTGAAACTATTTTGGAATAAATAAAGTTGTAAAACTTCTCATAATTTAAAAATAAGATTTTTGGCATTAAAATTCAAATTTAATTCCAAGAATGATTAAATTTAGCACCAAATGATATTACAAATAAACTATCATTTTTTACAGTGCATAAATAATGCGGAGCAAGTCGAGACTGTTGGAAATACCGGGTCTGTAGTAAACTTAAATCAGATAAAACATAGAGATCATTCGCTCCACTTCCAAAAGGCTGAGCGCACTCTTTTCGACAACCCTTCAGAAATTACAGAGAGAATGTAGAAGATCTGCTGATCCATGTGGTCTGACAATAGATGACGCCTCTTTAAATCTGAAAACGGTCAAAACAAAATGCGTAAATTTAGCACTAATTGCTTATTCCAATATCTCAATTTATATGCATCTGTGGGTAAGATAATCCAATTAAAGCTGAACTGCAATTCTCACACTTCGTACAAATGGATTTTGCTTCGATTGATAAATGCAACATAAATCGATTAAGAAATGTAACTTAATGAGAACAAATTTATAATGCCTAACCGTATATATACGTATATGTGTGTGTTATTTACGTACTTTTATACCCAAACGATACAAATGCAAGTTACTTAAACCAAATGAGTTATCAACTTGAAATGAATTGAATTGAAATATCTCATTTGTAGGCGTTAACCAATTTTCCCACTGGGCGTGTGTGACCATAAGCAGAACGAGAAGTTAAATCTTTTAAAAAGGAGGACGCTGCACTAAGTTTAGGGTACATGCACACAAGCACACAATGCAAGCAATTTGGCTTAACTGGCCAACAAGTGGTTTGGTTTTTGGGGGAGTGTTCTTCTCATCCAATCGTATATACACATTTGTGCGTGCATATGTGCTTATATTTATGTTTGTAAATATTTTACATTTGTCCATTTACTTTGGTATGTGAATAAGCCAAATGGCACTGGATTGGCTGAAGGCAATTGATGGCGGCAATAATTTTTGGCGCAAATGATAACATGCTTAATTAAAACAAGTGAATCCAAAAGGAATGCGTTTGCAAATTAAATTTGGATTAAAAATTTATTTGTACAAAAAAGTTCACAACTTTATTCAGCCTGATGATATTTGAATTATTTTCAGAGATTGAGTTCAAATATTCCATGCAGCTTAAAATTTTATTCACTGCCTGCATTTCCAAACTAATTTTATGCTTTCCTTTAAATCTAATTTTACTTTGATGTGAATATACTTATACATATGTAGGTATGCATGCAACGATTATTTCTTCGCGGCGTAGTTAAGCAATTAATATACTTATTACTAGCTGTACCCAGCCAAGCTTTGCTTTGGCCCACTTCCTATTATAGGTACTTGAAGCGAAAAACGGCACACTTGAAAATATGTTGGAAGTATCTAGAAACCGAAATTACTTCGGGCTGCAGAGCTCAACTCAATTAAGATAAGTTTAAAAAAGTGAAGGAAAAAATTGATATTTTCAAAAGTTTGCCCTCTTCATGTTCTTATCCCATTTTTCTTCGTATTAGTCTCCACCTCCCTTTCCCTCTACTTTTCTCTTTCTCTTTCCATTTATCTTTCCTTTCATTTCCGTTTCCTTTTTCCTTTCCCGTCACATTTCCGCTTCTCTTTCTCTATCGCTCTCTCTTACCTCTCCTTTTCTGTCTTTCTCCTTTTTATTCCCCCCACTTATTCCTTGTCTTACTGTCTCTCTCCCCATCCTCTTCATTCCATTTTTATTATATTCTCCCTCTCCTTTTTCGTCCCTTTGCCTTTCCCAGTCTCATTACTCTTCTCCTTTCCCTAGGAAACTGGGTTTAGCATAACATACCATGCAGTCCACTTCTCATTTCATACCGTCATTGCTTAAAAACATTCCGTGGCGTCCGAATCGTCTCTTTTACCCCTAATTGGGTATCGGGACTAAGAATCACTATGAAAATATCTATATGGCAGACCCGGTCAACACCTTTCATTTTATATCAGTATTGCTCAGAAGCATGACGGGCTCATCCGGTTCCACTTATTGATCCACATCTGGGAACTTGACCTAGGAACCATAATGGGTACGGCTCTATATGAGAGTCCGCTCAACACCTTTCATTTGGTACCAATATCCTTATGATATATCCCGGTGTTATCCGGGTCCACATATTGACCCATATCTGGGGATCCCACCTAGGAATCACCATGCGCCGTGATTAAATAACAATATCGCTGAGAAATTATCCGGGGCCATCCGAATCCACATTTTGACCCACATCTGGGGACCTGACCTAGAAATCATAATGAGTTCATCTTTATGAAAGAACCCTACCTTTCAGCTGACACCAATATCTTTGAGAAATTTTCTGGGGAAATCCGGGTCCACGTTCATTTGGTACCAATATGCCTGAGAAATATCCCGGTGCTGACCCACACCTTAGGACCCGACCTAGGAATCGTAATGAGTTCATTTCTATCTAAAATCCCTGCTCAAAACCCTTCATTTGATACCAATATCGCTGAGAATTTTTCCGGGGTCATCCGTGCCCACGTTTTGACCCATATCTGGAGACCCGACCTAGGAATCACAATGATTACTATTCTATGTAAATTATCTGCTCAATACCTTTCATTTGGTACTAATATCGCCCAGGAACATTCGAGGGTCATCCGGGCCGACGTTTGACCCATAACTGGAGATCCGACGTAGGAATCACAATGAGTACTATTCTATGTAAATTCGCTGCTCAATACCTTTAATTTGATACCAATATCGTCCAAAAATATTCAGGGGAAAGCCGGATCCACGTTTTGACCTTTTGACCTATATCTCGGGAACCGACTTCCGGATTTGAAAAAAATATGCATATAAACCATCTAGGGCAAGGTACTAAGCTGGTGTGTAAATTTGGTCAAAATCCCTCCACGCGTTTGGGCGAAAGCCGGCGACAAAGAAATGGGCTTGATTTTTATATATATATAGATTACACCAGTTAATTCCAAAACTATATTTGCCAGCACTGTCTACGCTTTTACTTTACGAAAATTAAGCCCAGCATGATACCGAGTTAATGAGTAAATGTGCACGCATATCGGTTTCAAAAGTTTGGTTAATCAATATATTTACATATAATTACATATATGGCTCTTAGCGGTATGTATTAATTACTTAACGGTCGGAAGATAAAAATTTGGTTTATTTTATCAGTAAAATTCATCATACTCGCCATGCTATCATACTTTTTTTAAAGCTGTTGACCATTTTCTTTTTAAGAATTTTATTCATTGATTTTCTCACAGCATATTTGTACAATTCAAACATTTATTTGTGTTAAATTTTTCTGAGTATTACTGCTTGGTTCTATATGGGTGGGCCATCAATTATTTGCTGTCGATATTTAGTAGATTACTTGCTTTCTATTAGGGTTTAAACGATTGCACTATATCAAATGAAGCAAAAAAGTCACTTTATTGCAACATCCTTATATTTTTGAAGATTTACAAATCATTGATTGATAGAACCATTGATCGTTAAAGACATAAGTAACCGTGTGTCTGATCTTATTAGGGACTGATGACGGAATAAGCTCTCCGATTGCTTCTTCTGGTCTGCAGCCAACTTTGTCAATTGATTTTAGGTACACCAAAGACCCCCGTTTATGACCAGGCTCTCCGCCTGTAGTTTTCTGAATTTTGGGATAGTATTCTGACCGCTGCAACAACTGTATCATAAGCTATGAAGTACGTTGGCTAACTTTGCTCACGGCGTTTAATTTATTGCTTATTCTACCTATTATTTTTAATCTGGCAGGGGTTTTGTAACCTAATAGAAGAAGAATGTATGTATCTCTATCGAAGCCCCCCATACGCAGCAGAAAATGGAGACCTCACTGCGTTGGGAAGTTCGTCCTCCGCTGGTATTTGAAATTGCTGGCAGACGGCACGGAACAATATGTTGCGATACTTCTATCATTATTTCTTTCCAATTAGGTGTAACTTAAGAGCCCTCGGTGTAACTAAAGAGCCCTCGTAATATAAATATACACGTATAAATATGTAAGTATTTTACATATGTGCATACATGTTTGTTTATTTTCCTTACATCCTTTCGTCGGCTACAAATGTTTCACATCATTTAAATAATCGACAATAATATTCAATTAAGTTTACTGCTTAAGCGAGTGAATGGCAAGGAATATGCTTCAAGTCTACACATACGTATGAATAGCAATGAGAATAAAAAACAAGTAAGGAAGCCTAAGTTCGAGTGCAATCGAACATTAGATACTCAGCTGTATGCTTTCATTGTTTGTTTGCGTTTGTTCGATATAGGGTGTATTTTATATGAAACGAGTGCTGCATAAACAGGGCGCAGCCACGCCCATTTTCAAAATTTATATCAATCATCCAAATAAGCATACAAATATTATTGTTAGTGCAAAATTTCATCCCTCTATGACTTTTAGTTACAAAGACTTCACGTTACAAATTCCAAAAGGGTGTTCCAGAAATATCTTTGTTAAAAAGTAGGCGTGGTCATAAACCGATTTCAATACATTTTTGCGTGTCTATTAACACATGTTATAAAAGTGTATAAACCAAGTTTCGTCATAATATCTCAATTATTTGTCGAGTTAAAGGCTAAGAAATCTCATATATCCCTTTGTCTAAAAAGAGGCGGTGCCACGCCCATTTTCCAAACTTTTTTATTTTTTGTTTCCGGTCTATTGTAAAACTCATGTCACAAAATTTCAATGAATTATCTTTATATTTCACATAGATATCGCTTAAAATGGTTTTATTAGGTCACTTTATAATACACATATATAAAAGTGGGCGCGGTCGTCAACCGATTTTGGTAATTTTTCGTCCACACATTTGGCTAAGTAAATATATCACGCGTACCAGATTTCATCGATATATCTTTAACGGTTTCTGAGTTATGGCTTATTAAACTTTCAATATTCGCTCCTTAATAAGTGGGCGTGGCACCGCCCATTTTCCAAAATTTTTGTAGTTTTTGTTTTATGTCCATAGTTGGACTCCTGCCACAAAATCTCAGTGATTGATCTTTATATTTGACAGAGATATCGCTTAAAATGTTTTTATTAGGCCCCCTTATATTTCCTATATATAAAAGTGGGCGTGGCCGTCAACCGATTTTGATAATTTTTCGCCAAAACATTTGACTAAGTAATTATATTACGCGTACCGAATTTCATCGATATATCTTCAACGGTTTCTGAGTTATGACTCATAAAACTTTCAATGTCTGCCCCTTAATAAGTGGGCGTGGCACCGCCCATATTCCAAAATTTTTGTGTTTTTTGTTTTATGTCCATAGTTGGACTCATGCGACAAAATTTCAATGATAGATCTTTATATTTGACAGACATATCGCTTAAAATGGTTTTATTAGGTCACTTTATAATACACATATATAAAAGTGGGCGTGGCCGTAAACCGATTTTGATAATTTTTCGTCAAAACATTTGTCTATGTAAGCAAATTACGCGTACCAAATTTCATCGATATATCTTCAACGGTTTCTGAGTTATGACATATAAAACTTTCAATGTTTGACCCTTAATAAGTGGGCGTGGCACCGCCCATTTTCCAAAACTTCATCAAATTTCTTCATAAGGGCCTGAGCTCAATACGTGGGTAAAATTTTAAAACTCTAGCTATATTAGTGGCTGAGATACCAAATTTCCGATTTTTTCTATATAGGAAAAGTGGGCGTGGTCATGGTCCGATTTCGCCCATTTTCAATACCAACCGTCCCAGTCTCGATACCAACTTGCGTTCCAAATTTCATCAAAATATCTCAATTTTTGCGCGAGTTAGAGTGTTTACAGACGGACGGACGGACGGACGGACAGACGGACGGACGGACGGACGGACGGACGGACGGACGGACGGACATGGCTCAATCGATTTCTCTTTTCACCCTGATCATTTTGATATATATAAGTCTATATCTATCTCGATTATTTCATTCTGTTACAATCCACCGTTATGTGATTAAAACTATAATACTCTGTGTACTAGTACAGCTGAGTATAATAAAAAAAAAATCCACAGGAAGAGCGTTGATGCCACAATCACGAATGTTTCGTGTTTTGAGTAAATCAGCCAAGTAAAATCTAGATGAGATTCTCGGAATCGTTTCCGTTTTCTTGGCTTTCTTCGAGGCTAACGGCCATAAGTTCTGAAATGTAAAACAATTGTTACAACAACAACAATAAGAGCAACAGCAATAACAGCAACAACTACAGCAATAGCAATAATGAAAAGGAGCCAATTGAAGAAATTGAAAAAAAGATAAATTAAAAGAGCAAATCTAACTAAAGTTGCAAAAAAAAAAAAATCAACAAGAGCAAAGGAAAAAAGATCAGCAACGAGAACAAGAACAAGAACAAGAACAAAGGTGAAAAAAATAAATTATTCACTCAATTGTCCATTTTGCCATTCAATAGCAAAACTCCATGCTAATGCTGCAACGGTACTGCAATTGAAGGTTTTGCCAGCAACAAGTGGCAAGCGGCAAGTGGCAAGGTGTTACCTATGTCGCTACTACACTTGTTATCCACTCGGCTCGTATGTTTGTTGGTTTTTATGTTTGTGTAACATTTGCCTGCCGTTCTGCCAATGCTTCATGTCTGACTATCTGCACCCACTTAAGGCTCGCACGGCATGCCACATCCAGCCGGACGACCAAAGCAACAGCAAAGTAAAAGCGTCAATTCGTGTGTTGCATAATCATTATGCAAGCAAAGCAAAGCAAGCGCTTTTTGTTGTTGCTATTCTGGTTTTTGCTGCTGTTATTGTAAGAGTTGAGATCATTCTTGCAAAATGTAGTGGCTGCTGTTGTTGTTGTTGTTGTTGTTGTTGTCATTTAGATGTTGTTCTTTTGCCATTTTCATTGCACGGATTCGCTTTTTAAATGCGCGTGCACACCAAGCGCACTTCCTTAACATTTTCATTTCATTTTGATCATCATCAATTTGACTGCATTGCCAAGCGGAAAAAAGTACAAACAAGTTGCTGTAAAAGTGTCTTATGATGTTGGAGCGTTAGAGATTTACTGTGACTTTGTTAACTGAACCATTTTCATAAGGTCTGGCAGTTTACTCGATAGCAGCTGGATTGCAATGGATCTAAAAGAGTCCAGGATGCTGGCACACTTCAATAATCTAATAAAGTTCAAAATTATTTTTCGAATTACATGCCGCTGGTTTTTAACCAAAACGGAATCGCAAACCTTTTTGTAACATTCGAAGCGGATGACAAATTTCGCCAGAGCTTATGCATATCTTCTAATTCTTCTAGCTAATTTGGTGATTCATGAGAGATGTCGGCGATTTGATCCACCTTTTCAATTTCACTTTATATATTTTTGTGGCACTTTGTATGTGTTTTTTTTTTTTTTTTTTTTTTTTTTTTAGTAGGGGGAAGCATCGAAAGCCGAAAAGTGCGAGACTTCAACCCGCTAAACCTAACCTACTCCCGCCCTAGACAATACTCCCACGGAACCACCACCGGACAAGGTATTACTTCCTGGGAGTGGGGATTAGACACTTAAGTCTACATATTTTTTAATTGCGGACGGACTGACGCCTACGTTGATCTGTCGAGCGCAGTTGGGCCATGATTGAGGCCGAAACCTCGCTAACTATATCCCATGTATCAGAGGACTGACACATAAGTGCAGTCAAGTTTTCCACCCTGATAGCTGCTCCTGAAATACCCTGTATTCGCCTACGTTCTGCTAGGAAACGAGGACATTCAAAAAACACATGTTCTGCACTTTCTACCTTTCCTGGACATTCAGGGCAAAAGGGACTCCCTTCTAACTTGAACCTATAAAGGTAAGCTCTAAAACACCCATGCCCACTAAGGATCTGGGTGAGGTGGAAATTGGGTTCGCCGTGCTTTCTATCTACCCAACTGCTGATGTTCGGTATACGCCTGTACGTCCATCTACCCTTCGATGAAGCTTACCAGCGTTGCTGTCACATTTGGCGACACTTTCCCTTTATCTCTGCTTTTTCGATACATGTGGCTGGCTTTCTTACATTATGTAAATCGCACACTTCTCGAGTTTGAATGTCGATTGGAGGCATGTTTGCTATGACTTCGGCAGCGTCGCTAGAGACAGTGCGAAATGCACTTATTACGCGAAGAGCGGCGAGTCGGTAAACCGATTGTATTTCTTTTATGTAAGTCTTACACTCGACAGCTTCGATCCACACCGGGGCAGCATACAGTATGACTGAGCTAATTGCCTTTGAAATAAGATGCCTACGGCTTGAACGTACACAACCCTTGTTCGCCATCATTCTTGAGAGTCCACCATACATTTTCATCGCTTTCTCTGCAGCTTAAATGTAAGCTTGCCATCTAGTATTACCCCCAGGTATTTGAGATTTGGCTGGGAGGTTATCTCGCAATCCCCAACGGATATGCAAATTTTCTCTTGCACTTTCCTTGTACTTACGAGTAGTACCTCGGTTTTATTCTCTGCCAGGCTAAGATTTAATAACGAAAACCAGTGACGGATTCGACGTATAGCATCGTTACACAAGCGTTGGAGGTCTTTAAGGTGTTTGGCGACACCTACAACTATTAAGTCATCTGCGTAAGCGATCAGTTTCAAGTTTGCTGACTGAGGGAGCTTTAGGACACCGTCATACATTACGTTCCATAGCAACGGACCTAGTACCGATCCTTGCGGTACTCCACTAGAAATAGCGTATTTCTTAACGCCTTCGTCGGAATCATAGATGAGAATTCTATCCGTAAAATAGCTCAGAATAATGTTCAAGAGATATTGCGGCACCTTGAATTTGCGTAATGCCCTTATTATTTGTATGTTTATATGTATACATATGTAGGTGCATACATATGCGTACATGCAACAAAGCACACTTGTAGCAACAATTTGCCTTTGCTTTACTTTTGAATTAAATTGTTTTTTCCACAATCTTTATTTGTTTTTTATACTCAGCTGTACTAGTACACAGAGTATTATAGTTTTAATCACATAACGGTGGATTGTAACAGAATGAAATAATCGAGATAGATATAGACTTATATATATCAAAATGATCAGGGCGAAAAGAGAAATCGATTGAGCCATGTCCGTCCGTCCGTCCGTCTGTAAACACTCTAACTCGCGCAAAAATTGAGATATTTTGATGAAATTTGGAATGCACGTTGGTATCGAGACTGGCACGGTTGGTATTGAAAATGGGCAAAATCGGACCAAGACCACGCCCACTTTTCCTATATAGAAAATATCGGAAATTTGGTATCTCAGTCACTATTAAAGCTAGAGTGATGAAATTTTACTCACGTGTTGAGCTCAGGCCCCTAAGAAGAAATTTGATAAAATTTTGGAAAATGGGCGGTGCCACGCCCACTTATTAAGGGTCAAACATTGAAAGTTTTATGAGTCATAACTCAGAAACCGTTAAAGATATATCGATGAAATTTGGTATGCGTAATTTGCTTACTTAGACAAATGTTTTGACAGAAAATTGTCAAAATCGGTTGACGGCCACGCCCACTTTTATATATGGGAACTATAAAGGGGCCTAATAAAAAGATTTTAAGCGATATCTCTGGCAAATATAAAGATATATCATTGAAATTTTATGGCAGGAGTCCAACTATGGACATAAAACAAAAAACATGAAAACTTTGGAAAATGGGCGTGGCACCACCTCCTTTTATAAGCAGGAATATACGAGATTTCTCAGCCTATAACTCGACAAATAATTGAGATATTATGACGAAACTTGGTTTATACACTTCTATAACTTGGGTTAATAGACACGCAAGAATTTATTGAAATCGGTTTATGACCACGCCTACTTTTTAACAAAGATATTTCTAGAAATCCCTTTGGGAATTTGTAACGTGACATCTTTGTAACTGGAAGTCATAAAGGAATGAAATTTTGCACAAAGAATAATATTCATATGCTTAGTTGGATGACTAATAAAAACTTTGAAAATGGGCGTGGCTACGCCCACTTTATGCAGCACTCGCTTTATATAAAATCCATCAAACGCAAACAAACAATGAAAGCTTACAGCTGAGTATCTAATGTTCGATTCCACTCGAACTTAGGCTTCCTTACTTTTTTTTTTTGTTTTTCAATTTATAAAATTTACTTTTGGTTTTACTTATATAGTTTGTCAATGAATGCGTTTTGAGATGTTGACTAACGATAAGCCGTAAACTGCACGCAGTTCAAACTCACCTGTTTGCGGTGTTAATGTTTTGTGCCACATGTGGTGTGTTTTGGTATGGCAACTAGAGAACTATTGGAAAAAAAGAGCACAATGGGCCGTATTAATAAAAACCAAGCAAACGCTCTTACTCAAGATTTAAAAAATTTGACAATAATTTGTATGAACCAAATTTCAAAATTTGAGTAAAAGGTCTGAAATCTTAAGCAAAAGTAAATGCTTTGTTTTTTTATTGTTGGGGTAAGTGGAAAAAAATTCCACAGCTATTTACAGCGAAGGTTGAGTGTATAGCTATTTCACGAAAAACCATTTTCGATCATCAGCACTCTTTTCGGAAGTGGATGCACCGGGGAAAAAAAAAAAAAAATTGAATTAAAATAAAAATTTCGTGCTAAGCACTAAAAACTCTTTCAAGTAAATGCTTTCCTTTTATTAATATGACACAATATCTCAACTATATGTATGTATACTATTTTCTTCGTTTTTCACTTAGTGTGTACTCTGCTTTCCATTTTTTTTCTTTGCTGCACTTCTTTTCATGGAAATATGTGTTGCTTGAGTTCAACCGAGGAGCAATTACTTAAATTATGTAGAAAAAAAGCTCAGATTTTAGTGCCGATTAAATACTTATTTTTGAAAAACCTTCAGATGTCAAAATTCCATAACCTTTTAGGCCATTGAAAAAGGTCTCGGAGAAATCTTTAGCAAACTCAAATGATGTTCTCCTTTTCAATACCAACTTAAACGTGTCTTCATCACATGAGATAAGTGACTAATTGAGTATGATAAAAAAAACTTTTGAATCGAATGGATCATAATCGTGAGCGCTAAATGTTGAGTAGAAGCCGAAGCTATGTATGTACAAAAATTGTAAATTTTTCAAGTGCATTGTAGATTTGCGAGTAACTACATCAAAATATATGTACATATGTATGTACATATATGTTTATGCATGATGCATTCATTTAAAGGCGACCGTGCGTGTTGCTAATGGCGCAGCTGGCGGAAGCTTTGCCACTTTGGCTGGAGATGTGTTGGAAGAAAGTGGCAAATTGCTTAGAGATTCTCAGCGATCAGTCGAGCAAAAAGGTGGCATGACTGTGGATTTTTATGCTATAACTTTAGCATTTTTATACCCAACATATCCAACCACTAGTTCAAAGAATATTTCAAAAGTTTTATCACTCAACGATTTTGGCAAAGAGAAACTGTGAAAAGTTTATCACCTTGCATGTTCTTAAGTTAAACGGCGGATAATTTGGCAAACTTCTCAATTAGATATCAAATAGCCAGAAAGCCTTATTCCCTTATCAAACTCCAAATGTCATATTATAAAGTTGAGGATAAATTTTCCAGTTTGCGCTCGATTTCTATCAACAATTTACAATTTGAAGATATTTACTGCATTAAATTGTGAACTGGGTAGAAAAAAAATCAGTTTTTGTCTAATTTGCGAGTATTTTAATACGGTTATGATTATTATTATCGTTATTATTATACTCAGCTGTACTAGTACACAGAGTATTATAGTTTTAATCACATAACGGTGGATTGTAACAGAATGAAATAACCGAGATAGATATAGACTTATATATATCAAAATGATCAGGGTGAAAAGAGAAATCGATTGAGCCATGTCCGTCCGTCCGTCCGTCTGTCCGTCCGTCCGTCTGTAAACACTCTAACTCGCGCAAAAATTGAGATATTTTGATGAAATTTGGAATGCAAGTTGGTATCGAGACTGGGACGGTTGGTATTGAAAATGGGCGAAATCGGACCATGACCACGCCCACTTTTCCTATATAGAAAAAATCGGAAATTTGGTATCTCAGTCCCTAATATAGCTGGAGCGATAAAATTTTACCCACATGTTGAGCTCAGGCCCCTATGAAGAAATTTTATGAAATTTTGGAAAATGGGCGGTGCCACGCCCACTTATTAAGGGGCAAACATTGAAAGTTTTATGAGTCATAACTCAGAAACCGTTGAAGATATGTCGATGAAATTTGGTACGCGTGATTTACTTACTTAGGCAAATGTGTGGACGAAAAATTACCAAAATCGGTTGACGACCACGCCCACTTTTATATATGTGTATTATAAAGTGGCCTAATAAAAACATTGTAAGCGATATCTTTGTCAAATATAAAGATAATTCATTGAAATTTTGTGACATGAGTTCCACAATAGACCGGAAACATAAAATAGACAAATTTTGGAAAATGGGCGTGGCACCGCCTCCTTTTGGACAAAGGGATATACGAGATTTATTAGCCTTTAACTCGACAAATAATTGAGATATTATGACGAAATTTGGTTTATACACTTTTATAACTTGTGTTAATAAACACGCAAAAATTAATTGAAATCGGTTTATGACCACGCCTACTTTTTAACAGATATTTCTGGAATACCCTTTGGGAGTTTGTAACGTGACATCTTTGTAACTAGAAGTCATAAAGGAATTAATTTTTGCACAAAGAATAATATTGATATGCTTAGTTGGATGACTGATAAAAATTTAGAAAATGGGCGTGGCTACGCCCACTTTATGCAGCACTCGCTTTATATAAAGTACACCGTGTTTCCATCAAACGCAAACAAACAATGAAAGCATACAGCTGAGTATCTAATGTTCCATTCCACTCGAACTTAGGCTTCCTTACTTGTTTTTGTTCAATTTTGTTTTTATTTATCACAGAAATTTTCTCTGACTTTCGTTTATTGCTGGAGTGCTATACTAAAATAATTACCTGTCGACATTCAATGTCTATTTAGCGAGCCTCGGCATGTACATATGTGTATCTACATGTAATCTTTTTAACTACAATTTAATGATTCTGTCTGCGTGGTTACTCCAAATTGCGGCTGCTGCATATTAAATGCTCTGCTTGGATGTTCTGCCACTAAATTACAGGAAATATTTATGAATTGCAAACCATTTTAATTGCGGATTAGTGCAAAATGTTATCGAAATATACCAGCTTATATAATTTCGCTAATTCTTGAGTCAATTATGCCAAAGCTAAGTACGTACATTTAACCCTAATCACCGAATTTTGAAAAGTTACGTAAAACCGAAAGTGAGACTCTGAGGCTCACCTATGGGGAAATTTTGAAACACATTATTTTGGTATTTGGTTTTTACTTTTATTTATGCAGTAATGAATTCAGAAGCATTTTTATACATTCTTATAACGGTTTATGACAATTTTTTTAGTATATAAAGATAAAAAACGTAATTCCGTAAAATAGGAGACATTAATGTACTACAATTTTCACACATTTTTGTAGTTGTTTGAATGTTCATTACAAATGGTTTTATTACATCTGTTATAAATTTGTTTTTGTGCACACAATGAGAAAAGCTATGAATCAAATGAATATGAATACATTTTTCATATGATCGCCGCTAATATATATCTTTCGCAACCAAATTCCAAATTTTTAAAACGCGACGTTCGTGGTGAAATTACTTACGCATAAAGCAGCTCATCGTTCGATTCTCTATTTAAACGCATCTTTTCCGTAATTTAGAATCTCAGTAAACAGAAAAATGATAAAATGTTAATTGTTTTGAAATTGTTGACTTTTCCGGTCTCCTTAATTTTATGACATCCTATTATATTAAGATCCATGGTGAAATACGTCGAATTTACCAAAATCCGGGGGAAGTATGGTGAGTTCACAATGTAAAAACCTCACTGGATAAACCTTGTGAACAACGGATTCAAAATTTAGTTGAACTGTAGAAATGTAAGCTTATTACGTTAAAAATACTTAAGTGAGTCTTTGAGGCTCACTTTCGGTTTTTCGTAACAATTTTATACGATTGCAAAAAAAATTGTTAAAATAAATAAATAGCCCAAAGATCATAATTATTTCATAATTTATGAACACAAATGGAGGAATACCCAAAATTTCAGACAAAAAGCTTTTTTGGTTTAGGAATAATTCGCTTTTAAACTTTATAGTGAGACTGAGAGGCTCACTTTAGAGCATTAGGGTTAACACGTATGTGTACGGGTGGTAGTGGAATCAACTGTTTTGGTGTGATGAAAATTTCTTGAGAGAAGATGATGTGCTTCCTCTCTTTTGTGTAACCAATACCACTATTAGATAGCCCGTTTTGAGTTCCCAGATTCTTTCTGTGTCTACTTCAAATTGAATTTAGGGATAAAGACAAAAATCAAAGCACTTGGATCCAATGGGACCGTTTACGTGTATTGTTAATTAATATCATAAAAAAGAAATAGCAGAATATTCTCTGAAAGCAGATAGATTTTAAAGTCCCAGGCTTTCTTCAATAGCATTTGATTCTATTCTGTTTTAATTTCTACGGTTCAGTTTTTTCTTTGCTGGGACTTGCACTTTTTCTCTTGTTTTTATCAACGTTATTACACGTATTTTCTCTATTAAAATAAAGCCGTTTCATTGTATTTATATATACTCGCTCATCAAATGCATAACCACCCGAATTTTCAATTAAAATTACATAAAGCAATTTTTCCGAAGAACGCTAAACGCACATTAAGGAAGCCGTAAAAATTTACATCGAAATTTCCTGTCAACATGCAGACAAGGAAAAGTTGATGGCTGACTGTCTGCCAGCCAAAGAAAGCATAAAACAATATGCTACAAGCGACATGCCTTATTTGGTTATTTAAATGGTAAAATGTTTGATATCATCTGTGGTGTTTGTATTTTGTCTGGGCACAACACAGAAAGAGGGGAAAGCAGAGATGCAAGGCGCATCAGTTTGGCGCAGAAAATGCAACAACAATTGGCTGACATTAGGGAACGTTTACGAAAATATGACAGATGGCGCTCGTTTCCTAAAAGAATTTACATAAAGAAAACGAACTGCAATTTAAAAAAGTGACAGTGGCGGCAGAAGAAGCAGCGGCAGTAATAGGAACAACAATAATAAGAAACATGGACCATGTCAACGATGGAAGCAAAGGTAATTGCACACAAGCAAACATGCATAACAGCAACATTGTGACATTTGAATGGCGAAATGCGTTGAATGCGCATGCGCAGCCATAGAATTTGCACATTAAAGCCACGCGACTGACTGGCAGCGAATGAAGCGAATGCAGCGAAATGCGCGCAGCAAAATCGCGGCGCTGCAGTTGCAAATGCGGTAATTGAAAGCCAAGGGACACAAAAAAATGTTTGCGAAGCCAAAAGTATATACATACTATGTTGCAAGCATAGCCAAAGTTGCAAATAGAGCCGCTTGTGGAATGTAAAGTTAAAGTTATTTCTTGCCAAACACTGAACTAGCACAACTGGGTATAAAGTTATAAGCGAGCAACTGTTACAATAATAACAAGTAAAAGCGTGGCTGTCTTCGGCCGTACCGAAGACTTCATACCTTTCATGAGTGGGGAAATGAAAAGTTACCTATGTATGTACATAGCCGGATTAAGTTTAATTTATAATTTTAATTCTGTGGGTTATTTATGGAAAGATTTATTAGAAAAAATGGTGTCTTGGCTATTTAAATGGAGGAGTTATACACCAAAATGTCCATATCTGAACAATCGGTTGTAGGGGAGCTATAGGTTATAGTGGTCCGATCTTGACAATTTTCGGTAACCCTGTTTGGGCCCATATGGGTACAAATACTTCAAAGTTTCAGGCCGTTGGCTGTTATAATGGAGGAGTTATACACCAAAATGTGTATATCTGAATAATCGGATGTTGTGGAACTATATGTTATAGTGGTCCGATCTTGACAATTTTCGGTAACCTTGTTTGGGCCAAAATGGGCACGTCTACTTCAAAGTTTCATGTCCTTAGCTGTTTAAATGGGGAAGTTATGCACAAATTACATCCAAAAATTTCATGTATATCTGAATAATCGGTTGTTTTCTATATGTTATAGTGGTCCGATTCGGCCGGTTCCGACAAATGATCAGCTGCATATAACAACATACCTGTATTCCGAATTTCATTCAGATATCTCAAAAACTGAGGGACTAGTTTGCGTTCACACAGACGGACGGACGGACAGACGGACAGTCGGACAGACGGACATGGCTTAATCGACTCAGCTCGTGATTCTGATCATATCGGTATATATTTTGGTGGGTCCCCCACGCTTCCTTCTGGTACTTTCGACAAAAATTTTTTGGCACTAAGTTATAATACCATTTCATTCTCATGAAAGGTATAAAAATATGTGCGCAACAGCGAACACTTAACTGCGTTTGCCCAAAGGCCACCGACTACTGTGTGAGAATTTGAACGAAAAAAATTAAAGAAAATAGATTCTATTTAATTGAAAATTTACAGAAAGCAAAGCACAAAATTGGTAACTGATAAAACTTCGGCATATTGCATATATGTGCACATTGTTATGGAACCTATGCAGTGCTATTACTGTGGGTGGGCAATTGTATGTAAGTTGTACCATGTTCAGTTGAAGGCACATAGATGTGAGTCGGCGTCTGCCCGTGTGCGTCCAGCTGTCCCGTAGCTTCAGCCACTAATGTGGGTTCGTTAACAAACGACCGACTAAACCTTCAACTTAGGACCACCCTAGGCTTAACAAGAAACTTTTATACATACGCACACGTAAGGGTTAAGAGATCGTTTTGCATCACACTGTTAGACCTGTTAGCATCATATTGACCTAAGCTGCACTCTTATACATACATCTATTGTTTAGCAGCTTTTCTGTTATATTCGCTGCTTCTCTACCCGCCCAACCATGACTTTTCTGATGGTAGTGAAAAGTCCCAACAAAATCACAACAACGGAATTTCAGACCAAATAGCTTTACTTAACAATTTATTTTATTAACATGGTAGGTAAATCTCAAAAAGTAATGAAAATAATATTTGAATTCCTTAATCTTCTAGGCATTATTACGTTATTATTTATTTTACTAACAACAACAAAAAAAATTTGAAATATAAATTAATTACAAATTATAATGAGTGGTCAATTATTGGAAGAGTGGCCTGAGAGGGTTAATCTTTCGGAGTTGAGTTCTTCTCAAACAAAAACAAAGGCGCAATAAAATATATAGGTATGTGGCTTTTAGAACATGTGTTAGAGAATTCGCTGAACGCCACTAATGATCATTATCGAGTTTATAAACATACATACGTACGTTAAGCAAAGAGAGCGTAAGAAATGACAAAAGCAAAAGGGTGACTTACTTGGACTGTTGTTGTTGCAGGAACTCGTAGAAGGCCTCCGACGATGCCGCTGCTTTGCTGGAAACAAACATATCATACTAAGAGAGATAAAACGCACAAATCTCAATAATAATACACACGTTTTCTTTCTCTTAGATATACATATTTTACTTTTCCCCTTTTTGGTTGTAAGTGGATCATATATGTATATATCTCTCTCACTCTTTCACTCTTATTCTTTCATTTAATTTTTTTTTTTTTTTTCGCAAAAATAAATCTTTCTAATAAAAAAATTTTTAATTTAATTTTTTTTTTTTTTTTTTTCTAACCAAATTTAAATATTTAATCTATCACTTAAACCTCTCAATACACTTTTCCACCTTTTTTTTCTCTTTCTCACAAAATTTTCATTTCGATCTTAATTTACTAACATGGACATGGAATTATATAGGTAGGTACTATATATATCTACGTATATGTATCTAAGTGTTATATGTATGTAGGTATATTTGTATGTGCGCTATATGGAACAAGAGCATAACTCAATTTTTGTTTTATTTATATTTTTTTTCTTTTCTTTGCACATCAAACAGATATTATATAAATTGTTATACTGCCTAACTATTCACATAAATAAATTACTTTTTGTTAACAAATTGATTTTGATGCGCATTTTCTTTTCTCACCTCGGCACATATAATTTTACACTGATCTTTCTCTCTCGCTCTATCTTTATGTTACATTAATATATATCGAATTCACATTTTCTTCTCAAACTCTTCTTTCTCTTTCTAATTTTATGTAATTTTAAAACAAAATTTGTATTCTTTTAAAACCTTAATACATGTGTTATTTTTTTTTTTTCCCAAGAACTATATTACACCTTTTATTTTCTATAAAGTCTTTTATTAAAATTTTTCCTTCACTTTTCGCTAAGCATTTAATTTTCTCTATACCCAAGGTTTCCACGTGGTTATCATTAAGATTACGAATCAACTAAATTTTGAGCAGTAAAGTCAACGTAGAGAAACCAGGAATCTAGCTCACCTAAGCATATGTATTTATCTTTTTCTCCGAAATTGTACATGTGGGAAAAATCTGACTACGAAACGATATATGAATATAAATGCACATATTTACATAGGTATATGCGAATCTGACAAAACTGAATATCTCAAAAAAAGTCAGAATCCACAATATATGTTAATTATAAATTTTAAACCAAATCCTCAATTGTGGCGCTGTATCTCGATTGATGGTTATGATAATGTTCGATTTTCATTTGGATTACGCCCGAAAATGTTCCTCCTTTTCGATTTTCTTATGGCACCCTGGATGATAGCCTCAGCATCGTGGTTGCATAAATATTTTTGGTAGTATCTTCTCGTTGTGGAATTTTAATTTGTTTGCGAGGAAAATTACCGCATTTAGGCCTTTAAATTCTGGCCATCTTTTTCGAACGAAAAGAAACTATGCCGCAATACAACTTTCAACATTTTCCGATCGCGACAATATATAATTTTAAAATCGAAGTTCGCACAGTAACTTCTTCCTTACCCACTTGTGTCGAAAACCAAAACCAGAAGAACCTTTTCTGTTGCTAACTACGGCTTATATAGGTGCGAGAAAAACGGTTCGTGATCGTGGCGTGATACCAAAAAGCAAGAAAGATATATCAAGAAAATGATGTATCTTATGTCATTACTTTTCTTAATTTTGCCACTTGACGAAACGGATTAGGCTTGCCAGATTTTAATGTCTTTCCCGTGGTACCAACCAATTTTCCCACTATTTATGTCTTTCAATTGATACATATTGTTGCCTTTAGTATCGATAACATTTGCTTTAACAAAAACGGTTGCCAGTTTTGCGTTAACGTGTTTGGACTTATCACTTAATATAAATTCCTTCTATATACGCTATCTCCAATTTTAAATGTTTTGAGTCGACTTCGAAGATTATACCGGGTTGCAGACTTTTCGAAAGCGTCTTGTATATTTTTGGTTATCTCTGTACGCGCGAGTCGGAGCTTGTCGATACGGTCTATTACAACATATGTACATATATGTATGTATATATATATATATAAAAGTGAGGCGAACATTTTTTTTTTGGAAATTCAATTTATTCCAAAGCCAGAACGGCACCTTTCTAGCCCAGAAATAAGCCTGTAAAATTTTATTGACCTACTCGCATATTTAGAGGTGCCCCCAGCCCCACAAAGTTGAAAAAAATAGCACGATAAAATCAAAAAACGAAGTATGAGTATTGATAAAGATGGCTAAGCTGAGTATTAAAGTGATTTTTTTTTTTGGAAACAACAACAACAAAATTTATTAAAGATCAAAGTTTATATTATGCATTTTTAAATTGCAATTACTTAAAAACTACTGAACCGATTTCGAATAATTTTATACCATTCGATAGGTATTTTGATTCCCTTTAATTTGATATACGCTTTATATATTAAAAGTAAAACCTTCCTGCGGGGGTCAACCCCCCTTTTACCCCCTTACTCCTCATACTTCGTTTTTTGATTTTATAATTTTCAAAATTTCATATTTGTACCAAGTCGTGCTTATTGTTTTCAACTTTGCGGGGCTGGAGGCAGTTCAAAACGTCATCCTATCGCCATAAAATTTTGTGGGGTTCATTAGCTCGTATAAAGGCAACTTTTCATTGCTGGTACGTTCAAAAAAAAAACACAACAAAAAAAATCTCCTTATGTTTTCATTCCACCTTAATACTCGTATATACGTATCAAGGATGGGCATTTTTGCATTACCATTCAAAGTGCATTACCATTCAATAGTGAATGGTAGTGCAAAATTGGTTTGCATTACCATTCAGTAGTGAATGGGAATGCAAATGTGGTTCGCATTACCATTCAGTAGTGAATGGGAATGCAAATGTGGTTTGCATTACCATTCAGTAGTGAATGGTAATGCAAATGTGATTTGCACTACCATTCAATAGTGAATGCGAATGCAAAGGTGAATGCATTCCCATTCATTGCATTCCCACTGCAAATGTGATTTGCACTGGACTAGTACTCTATTCGGAAAAGTTGGTCTGAGAGGCATCCTCTTTCATAATAACTAGCGTTTGTTCGTGTTGAGTAAAATTTTTGTAAATTTGTTGAACTGTGTAATTATAACCTCAGAAGTTGAAAGAAATACTTTTACTTACAGGTATAACATAGAACATATGTACATATTACCATGCCGTGTTGGTTTCCCTTTACTTTGCTAAGCCTAATTCCATATTTATAATATCCCATAAACTTCCTTTCCGTTAATAAATAGATTAGCCACTTAATACCTTAACTATGGTCACAGGTTTTAACTGCTATTAAATGATGAATGGTTGTCCAAATCACTCGCACTCATTTTTAATTAATAGTCCAAATCACATTTGCAGTGGGAATGCAATGAATGGGAATGCATTCACCTTTGCATTCGCATTCACTATTGAATGGTAGTGCAAGCCACATTTGCATTCCCATTCACTACTGAATGGTAGTGCAAGCCACATTTGCATTCCCATTCACTACTGAATGGTAATGCGAACCACATTTGCATTCCCATTCACTACTGAATGGTAATGCAAACCACATTTTCATTCCCATTCACTACTGAATGGTAATGCAAACCAAATTTGCATTCCCATTCGCTACTGAATGGTAATGCAAATCAATTTTGCACTACCACTCATCATTGATTGGTGGCTGCAAGGCTGAATGCAATCAAAATTGAATGCAGCTTGCCCAACCCTGATACGTATGTATATATATGTACATGTGCAACTTTACAAAAATATTCGTTCGCTCGGCGGCGGCACGTACACGCACTTGTCGTGCCACACAGCATCGCAGCGCTACTGCAAACATAAAAAGCATCAAAAAATAATGGAATAAAAATATAAGAAATTTCAACAAACTTCTGTTTGTTTTTGCTTTGTTATTGCCACGCTTTCAAACGCTACCGCTGGCGCATACTTGCAGGTTGCAACATCAGCACTCGTGCAGCATCATCAACAACACAACCAAGATCAAACTTTAGTTAGATGTATTGAAATCTGTGTCTATATTCGTTTACAATTATGTAACTTGGTTGTTGTTGCCACTGCAATCTAAGCATTTTACAATCATTCGGCGCACGCGAATTCCTCTTTTGAATTTTTGTTTTTGTTTTTGCCGTTAATTAGAATTTTGCACATTTCATGTTCGCTTAAATCGAGCGAATGTATCGCGCATACCAACAAATGCCTTAAATTGTTTTTTTCTTAACAACATTTTGATGTTGTTATTGTTGTTGATGGTGCAACATACATCTCATAATATTTCTCAGCTTGTATGTGTGTGTGCTTTTGCGACTTGTGTTAATGCATTTTATACCCTTCATGAATATACTTAAACAAGTAAATGCCCGTCTCGCTTCGCGGTGGCGAAAAATGTTTTTATGTTATAACTAGCTGACCCGGCAAACTTCGTTCTGCCCAAAATAGATTTTTTTATTAATATCATTTCAAAAAATGTTATTACACCGGTATTGTTTTTAATAGAAAATTAACGATTTTTCACCACTTCATTGTGTATACAACTTCAAAAATATATAATTTTAGTATTCAGTTTAAGGCTGCACGATACACAACATTTTTAGTTTTCTGTTCCGGATATTTATTTTCACTGAGTATTGGCTATTTTCACTAAGTAAGTAAGAGGATTGATATAGTATACCTCCATAATGGTTTTCAGGCCCCTCATCGAACCCTTTTAAATATATTCAGCCTCAAAAGTTTAGTACGTATGGGAGGTGCAATGCCCCATTTTTCGATAAATCTTTTTTTTTTTTGGTGAACATGGTATTGATATCGTATATCTGCAAAGTGATTTCTATGTACATGCCATGAACGCTTTTAAGGATATTTAGCCTTAAAAATTAAGAACGCATGGGAGGTGCCACACCCCCTTTTCCCAAAACTACTGTTTTTTCATAAGCACGCTATTGATATCGTTAATGACCTGATCAATTTTCAGGTCCCAACTTTAACGCTTCTATAGATATTCAGCTTGAAAAATTAAGTTTGTATGGGAGGTGCCACGCCCCCTTTTCCGATAACCGACACTTTTATGCGCAAAAATTGTTTTGATATCATATAGCTCTGTGCAAATTTCCAGGTCCCTGACTTAAATCCTTTTAAAGATATTAAGCTTAAAAAATTAAGTGTTGTTGGGAAGTGCCACGCCCCCTATTCGTATAACTCCTATTATTTTGCGTTAATATGGAATTGTTATCGTTTATCTCCACACCAATTTCCAAGCCCCTAGCGTAAACAATTTTAGAGATATTCAGCATGAAAAATTAAGTTTGTATTGGAGGTGCCACGCCCCTTTTTCCGATAACCCCCACTTTTCTGAGTGAGAAGGGTTTTGATATCACCTACCTCTATACCAATTTTCAGCTCCCTACCTTGAACTGTTTTAGAGATAATCAGCTTTAAAAATTAAGGTTGTATGGGAGGTGCCACGCCTCCTTTTCTGATAACCCCCACTTTTCTGAGTGAAAAGGGTTTTGATATCACGTACCTCTATACCAATTTTCAGCTCCCTACCTTAAACTGTTTTAGAGATAATCAGCTTTAAAAATTAAGGTTGTATGGGAGGTGCCACGCCCCCTTTTCTGATAACCCCCAATTTTCTGAATGAGAAGGGTTTTGATATCACCTACCCCTATACCAATTTTCAGCTCCCTACCTTAAATTGTTTTAGATATAAGCAGCTTTAAAAATAAAGGTTGTATGGGAGGTGCCACGCCCCCCTAAAATTTTTTAATTTTTTCTTCGACTAAACCTTCACGGGGTAACAACAAACAAACCCCCCTAAGGAAGTATTTGATTTGGTTCAGCCGTTTTCAAGTTTTAGCGTTACAATTAAATACCAAATCATTTTTATATATAGATGAGTCTTTCCCTCTGCCTTTCCATTTCGATTTCCGGCGCCACCTAGCGGGTTCATTTCTTGTAACCAAGTTCATAATTACATAAAAAACATACGTGCAAAAAATTAACAGAATCGGATCATAAATACGGATTGTACAA
This sequence comes from Urophora cardui, assembly GCA_960531455.1. Classification (NCBI taxonomy): domain Eukaryota; kingdom Metazoa; phylum Arthropoda; class Insecta; order Diptera; family Tephritidae; genus Urophora; species Urophora cardui. The sequence goes on along the minus strand of OY482672.1, from coordinate 5,043,907 downwards.
ATATAGCGAGTCCAGCGCCATCTATCGAGAAAAAATACAGCCTATGTTGAGAGGACTTATCCAAGGAATAAACTATCAAAATCTGACAAAAATCCGTCCAGTATTTGCTGAATCATTTCCTCACAAACAACCCCTTATAGTTTTATATATCGTCGTACCATACGAAAACTAGCATACGCTTATGGCTGACGGAAACTATCAATTTCGTTTAAACAACAACAATTTTAATGTAAAAATAGTATATAATTACTGCTACTTTTCGTCGCCCAAAAGTCAAATGTGCTAATTTTCGTACAGAATTTTTTAATTGATAGCTTTCTCCAGAAATTTTAAATGTGCTAGTTTTCGTATGGTACGACGATATATAGTGCTTCTAGACCTTAAGTCCAAAAATTGTACTAACTAGATGTATAAAATAATAACGAGCCGAGTCTTTCAAATCACTAATGTGCAAGAAATTGGCTCATAACGTTGGCTGCGAGTGCTAGGCAAGGATTCCGGTGGCTTTTGCATTCACTCCTCGTTCCATTACGCTCATCACAAAATAGGGACCCCGGAAAAATTATGAGAGATCTTGTGTGGGAGAGCGCAGAGCAATTTACGCCATGGTTAAAATATATGTGATGTTCTGCTCTAAAAGTGAGGAATGAAAACCACTCTTTTGCTCTCAATCTTAAATAGGTCTCTGTTCTTCGCATGTGCTGGCTCATTGTCGTCCCTCGCGTAGCACTTACTGTGAGCCAAGCTCGCCCGTATGTGCAAAGAGCCACTAGGAGCCATTTTGCCCACCATTGAATAAGATCAGTCCATGTAAAGTTTCATTTTATTTCTTCCATTCATGAAAGTTATGTAACGCGACCGAAGACAGCCGGCATCTTACGTCTTTTCCATTGCTTTTTTACAATTAAAAACTCATTTCATAATTTTTGCCTCATTTTGTATCATTAACATTCAATTGATGTTGCAATTTTATTAGGGCAATTTTGCCTCTAATGCTTCTTAAATATTAATTTTGCTTCGTTTGCATGCTGAACTGCTTGAGGCGGCGAAGCTCAAAGTTTGTTCAATTGTACTGGGTCTCAAGCCTTAACGGAATGAAGACAGAAATTGGAAGTATCTATCATAAGCTTGCGAAGAAAGGCGCAGCGTTGAAAAAATGGCACTTTGTTCTGTTGCCTCTAAGTGTAATTAATTACTTAGTAAATACATGAAAATGAATGCAATCAAGTAATTTTCTTTCAAATATCTTCTATTCGAATATTCGCAAGAAGTGTGTCGAAATGCCTGAGGACGGAAAGGACTGCGGTTTGAAATGATTTACAAAATAACTTCTCAGTAACTCCTAAGAGTCATTAATTTTTTTTTCACCATATTCTTGTTAAAAATTTTATTATGCTTCATGCTTCGCTTTGCATATTTCTCACTTAATATTTTCATGTTGCACTTAATAAGCGTTGTTATGTAAATTTCAAAGGCTGTCATTTTTGCCACGGCACGCAACGTGTGAGGTCGTTATGACGTTTCCTGTAATCGCCGCCAATGGCGCAGAAAGGGCTATTAGGCTACAACAATTTTACTGATTTATTGCCTTAACTGGAAGCGGGTAAACAAGAAACAGATTATTAATTTGCTTTATGTTGTGCTAATTGGATGTGCCGGGATATTTTTAGTCGCCACGGTGTGTATGTATGTAAATATGATCTGTTGTGGTGACACGACACCACACGTGTTGTACTTTTAATGGTGTCATTTACAAGCACTTAAATGCTTGTAAATTGAAAGGGTTTCCTATTAGCTGAATGCTATTTTTGTAAACAATAATTGCCTGCACTAATGGGATCATGTTGGTAGTTAGTATGATAATGAAAGAAATCATGAAATGTGTGCACTTTGAGAAGGAAAAAATTGTAATTGAAAGCTAAAACTGAAAATAAAACGATTAGAATGAAATGAGCGTAATTGTTTGCAACTCTTTATAATTATAAGCAAATATGATGTGACAAAGTTCGTTCCGAAATAATACACGATATCCCTTTCTTGCTCATTGTTGTTTTAAGTATTTATACAAGTTCTTCTTCTCGAAAAACCCCATAGACATTTTCCAAAAAAAAAAACTGTTATAAAAGCTATTAAATCTTCCTTTTTTTATTTTTTCATTGTTAAGAGCATAGTAAACGACAATAAATGCATATTTCTTAATTGAAAATAAAAGTTATACATTTTTTTATAATTTTATGGTAGCGACCTTGACAGATAATATAAATTCACTTTAACTTCGATGTGTAAATTACTTAACTGACTTTAACGACGACCTTTTTATGGCGATAAAATCCGTTTAAGTGCTGGAAAATCCAATAGATTTAGTAAGTGTGATTACTTGCAAGAAGAAGATGTTTGTGTTTGTATTTGCATAATTTGCGATTGCCTTTTGAGAAATATATGCAGGATAACTACGTTGAGAAATTATTTCTACGAGGGCGGATTGATAGGACAAAAGCTTTTTAGTTGTGTCATTTAACTAAAATTTATTTATTTTGAAAATTAAGGATTAAATTGTGGAAGAATCTCGCCCTAAAATTCGTTAGTGATAAACATTCCTCAATCTAATAGTTACACTATTTTACAGCGGAATACTTCTGTGGAAAGGAAAGTAGAAAAAGAAGTGTATAACTTCTACTTTTAATGAGAGTTTCAAGTTACTTCTCACATACGTACCTATTCGTATTAGATTACTTCATCATTCGCAATGTTTATATTTATGTCATTTTACATACATTAATATATGCGACGGATTTAGCAATAAATTCACACTCCAGCACACGGTGTCTCTTTATCTTGCACATCCTTCCCAAAGCAGTTATACGCAACTCATATATGTACATATGTATATTTACTTACATTATTATATAAATTGAAATCTGAGGAACTCATTGGCAAATGTTTGTGACGATATGTAAATGCGGTCAAGTTGTCCATTTGAGTAGCACAAAAACAACATTAAGCTCGAAATCCAACAGAATCCATTTCTTTAAGTGAAAACTCTCTGCTTAGGGCGCAAAAATCATGCAACATGCCACCATCAAGATTTTCAGCGAATAAAAATCCAACGGAGTCATTCGAGTCGCAGAGTTTGCCTATCAAATACCATCGGTGGTAGCAGAATGGAGAGACCTCCAATGCAAATTAGTTTTAGAATAACTTGGCCTTCCTTAGTGTTTCTTTACCAAGCATTACGTACTCAATTTTCTCTTCTCTCTGGTTACATATGTATGTAGTTATACACACCAAGAACGCCAAAAGATTAATGCACTTGATGATTAATTACAATGCAGTGATTGACCGATACACCGATGGGCTCATTTCAATCACAAAGCGCATTTGGCACACTTTTCAATTGCAACTCCCATGTAAATGGTTGCTACAATATTACTAATGTATGTATATATAAAAATCAAGCCCATTTCTTTGTCGCCGGCTTTCGCCCAAACGCGTGGAGGGATTTTGATCAAATTTACACACCAGCTTAGTACCTTGCCCTAGATGGTTTATATGCATATTTTTTTCAAATCCGGAAGTCGGTTCCCGAGATATAGGTCAAAAGGTCAAAACGTGGATCCGGCTTTCCCCTGAATATTTTTGGACGATATTGGTATCAAATGAAAGGTATTCAGCAGAGAATTTACACAGAATAGTACTCATTGTGATTCCTAGGTCGGGTCTCCAGATATGGGTCAAAACGTGGACCCGCATGATCCTCGAATGTTCCTGAGCGATATTGGTATCAAATGAAAGGTATTGAGCAGGGATTTTAGATAGAAATGAACTAATTACGATTCCTAGGTCGGGTCCCAAGGTGTGGGTCAGCACCCGGACCCGGATAACACCGGGATATTTCTCAGGGATGTTGGTACCAAATGAACGTGGACCCGGATTGCCCCGGAAAATTTCTCAACGATATTGGTGTAAACTGAAAGGCAGAGCTTTTACATAGAGATGAACTCATCATGATTCCTAGGTCAGGTCCCCAGATGAGGGTAAAAATGTCGATCCGGATGGCCCCGAATAATTTCTCAGCGATATTGTTATTTAATCACGGCGCATGACGATTCCTAGGTGGGATCCAAAGATATACCGAACATTAAATTAAGGTTACATCTACACACATATACATGTTTTACTGTCGTGGGCGATGTAATCAGCAACAAATTAATATTTGTTGCATAAAAGTCAAGTTGAAATGAAGGAGTGCTTAATGGTAATTTTATGGAATAACTGTGCCAAACATTCATATTGTTACTACACACATATGCTCGTAATAAGTTATTGTTGTGATCACGGTTTGGTTATTCTCATTTTAAATCAGGGTCACTGGATGATTATATGGGAAAAAATTACATATGAAACCTCAATATTAATATATGCCTCTATAAGCGCAGCTTTATAATTATATATTTGTCCATTTTCTTGTATATAATATACAAAAACAAAAAAAAACAAACTAACATGTACTTAAATTGCAAAAAAAGTGCCATTAAACATTTATCATCCAGGAAGTTCATAACTAAATATCCCACATGTAAAACTCAAATTGACATTTTGCGTTGGCATTCGAATTGAAAGCGTGTGTACGAACGGTGGCATTTGGTCGCAAGCGCATTATACTTAGTACATACATACATACATTTGTGTGACTTCAATAAATAAATGAAATAGAAATACAAAATACAAACCAAAAGGCCGGCAAATGTGCTGTCGCTGTTGCTGTCGCTGCCATCCTGTCAATTGGCCAATTGACGTTGTACCCACTTACCAGGACCAGCAACGACTCCAGTACATAGCAACTAAAAACTTGTGCACAACATACTAGTACCGCTTCTTATTCTTTACCTTGTTGTTGTTAAGTTCATTTGTTTGTTTGTTTGTCTATTGGTTTGTTTGCATTCAGTGTGGCATTGGAATGTTGATGATGATGCACACAAAGCGCAGTGATTGAAAATGTTCGGCGGGAGGCAGGAAAGTCGCCATTCGCTTATCGCTGCGCGAATGTTTGCCTAATGGCGTGTACATATGCATGTTTTTTTGTATGTATTATTTCTAAGCATGTAAGCCATGTAAATATACGATAGATAATGTGAACATTTCATTAATCATGCACATCCGTTAGAATGTGGTTGGTTATCCCTTTTTTAATCGGTATTTATTAATTCAAAGTGGTATTTGTAATTTGCGATAACTTGGCTAACTTAGATTAGTCATATATTTAGATATTATGCTAGTATACGAGTAGTGAACAATGGTAGCTGAAATAAAACAAAGAGCAACTTCACTGATATCTCGCTGAGGATTGAAAAGTTTATTGTCAATAAAGGGGCAGGATAGTCAACTTACATTGTGCGAGAAGTAAAGTACAAAATGGCATAGATTAATGAAATTCTGGATTCTAGTGGTGTGTGGGAAAAGAGTTGTTTACGAAGTTCATTGCACCATAATAATGACCTTTGGATGCGATATATACGATTGATATGAGTCGTATGTTAAGGTTTCCATAGGAGTGTTGCCAAGCCAGAGTAATAAAATAATCTCAGAATTGGTAAAATCATAAAAAAAGATAATAGTTTCATTTCGACAATTCTCGAGAGCCGATCGCTATTGGAAAGCACTAAATGATATTATTTTTGAGAACGTCATGCATGTTATTCAATCACTTAAATACCTTATTACCTTTAGAAGCCATTTTTTAATGTTTTTTCTTTACACTAACAAAAAAAATGTCATCACTATTAGAGAGAAGCTGCAAATATACACGTTTTCTCGAGAGTGCATTTCTCAAGTTTCCAACAAATGTTCCTTCATCACGTTTACGCATTTGGGATGCAGGTACTCTCACTGCGGGTGTCATGCTTTCTTCAATTCTTTCCCCTATGTCAATGCAAGTTTTTTACTTTTCCTTTTGCATTTAACGCCTTTACCATTAAGTCTTTTATGGTCAAAAGAATGAATGGAGCTTGTAGCACGCCTCTCATGCTGCTTTTTCGCCTTTTTTTAGTAAAGTAAGTGTCATTAGGAAATATTTTTTGAAATTATTATGTTGCATGAGGCAGCAATATTTGCATAATTAAGCTTTGTTGGCGCGGTGTTGAGCATCAAGCGGCTGGTTTGTATAGAAAGCCAAGGCCAATTGCATAACGCGTGTGCGCTGAGTGTCCAAAAGTGTTTCTACATTTTGTAATTGTTGCACTTTGCAGCATTTTTTGCTGCTGGTGTTCATAGATATACACATACTCGTATGCATGTGTTTGTTTATTTCGAAAGACAGAACAAGTGTCGTGCTTACAATCGATTTCCTGTTATTGCCGCATTGCGGAGTATTGCTTTGTCAGCACTGAAGTCATTGGAGTTGGTGATGCCAGGCAAACATTTTGTTATCGATTTAACGGTGCTATGAATAATCGAGGGTTAATCGATAAAAATAATCGTAAAACATTATCAACTCTGATGTTTGATAGCCTCAGGCATACGTTTTTTATTCTATAGACTAGTGAGCTTAAAACCTGTACAAAAGGCTGCTAGATATATGAATTTGGTTAAAGTGGCTAGCATATTTCAAACAAAAATTAATTTATATAGTCAAAAAATCGATTGTTTTTGTGCTGTCAATTATTTTTTGCGCTATCGATTATTTTTTGCGCTATCGATTGTTCATGCCACCACTACATTTCATTCATTTATCGTCATAATAATTGACGTTAGGAGTTGCTTTGTTGCACCTCCTCACACACCAGCAATGTCTTCATCATCATATCTTTGCCACAATTTCGCACGTGTTGCATGCTTTACATTAGCAACAACACAGCATGTCATGCCACCGTTTCGTTCAATGTACTACACAAGCGCCGTGCAACAATGCCACGACAATTGCCGCAACTCAATTAAATCTTTTACGGTAAATATTGCAATAATAACAAGCTGTACAGGTGAAGACAAATATATACATATAGAACTACATATATACACATATGAGCACAGATACATACACATTGTGATTTGCATAAAAATTTATTGTCATAGTTTCCTTTTTTTGCTTTAGTCTTATGTTGGTGTGGCATGCAACAATGCAATTTTGTAAAAAGTTATCTATTTCTTTCGTGATAAGAGGAACTTTATATTAGAAGAAATATGTATGTATGTGTGTTTGTATTATACCTACATGAGGTATACATAGTTCTTTTGAGCTGTTTTAGCTTAAGAATCCAAGACATACATACTTAAAATGTTGAGTTTTTTCATTTTTGTAAATTCTTTAGCGTATCGATCAATACATATGTACACTCAGGGAAAAAAATTATAAAAACATATGAAAACGTGCTTAAAATGGGCAAAAACGTATTTAAAAGTGATGTAAATACCAACATTTTTATTTTAAAAATGTTCATTGTAAAATTCTTAAATCAAGAAAAAACATTTTAAATTTAAAAATGTTTATTTTTATTTTAAGCACTATGAGAAAAAAAAAACGCTGCAGTGTTCTCTATATCATTTTCTCTTCCGGATTCGAAATTGTATCCAACGGCATTCTCTTCATCTTCTCTCAATCCGAGTCCCAACTACAAAAATATAGCCTCCGCTTGTTCTTCGCTTCTTTTCTACTTTGCCTTAACTGTTTGCTATCTTTATTTCTTATTCTCCTTGTTCTCCTGTTTCTTCTTTATTTTATATTCTCCTCCGGATTCGAACCATCACTTCAACCTGAAATTCAATCCAACGCCATCACATACTGGACCATTAAACATTATATTGAACTGTAGTAACCTATTTATAATTCCCATTTCCTAAAAAAGCATCTATAAATTATATGAATCATTGTAAAAACAAAATTAAAAAAAATCGATTCTCATTATTGTTTTTGTTGGATTTCTCACAAAAAAATATTTTTTCACAAAAAAATTTTGAACAAAGAGCGAGTTTTTGAATCAACATTCATTTTCATTTTTAATTTAAGTATGTTTCTTTTTAAATCCAAAATGCATTTTTACTTCAAAAATTTCATTCTTAATTCAAAAATTTCATTTTTAATTTAAAAATTTTCGTTGTTAAAATAAAAATGGTTTGGTTTAAAACATGCATTAGGAAAACAAAAATTTTATTTTTGATTTTAAAATGCTGTTTTTCCCTGAGTGTATGTATATATTTGACTGTAGCCTGATTATACTTTTTCGAGCTAAGTACCAACAAGGTTTTTGTTCCGGGTTTTAGAATGAGGTAAGCACCTTTTGCTTTATTTGATGTTTTATCATTTTTTGTGATTCGCGGCGTAAATTCGTCACTCGCCTTTTCTTTTTTTTTCGAGTTAGAAGTGAGTTGTTGATCTTTACTTGAGATCGTGTAGAGTTTAATTCAACGGGTTGCAAACAAATGTGGAGTTGTAATATGTAACATATACGTACGTACTTATTGTTTTGGATGGAGTGCACCTACATGTCCAAACCTGAAAGTAGGCTTAATGTGCGCTCTTGTTAGACACAAGCATCCTAAGGAACAGTTGGAGGGTAAGGTATTGCCCATGATCGATTTAATCATTTCAACTTTTCTTTCAGTATTATCGATAACTTTATAATAGAGCCAAGAGAAATACATATATACGTACATACATATGGGTCATTATTTTACAAATCGTTCACCTTTTGGGATTTCATATTTCTGATTCGGCTCAAACTCTTTTTTTAAGTTACTTGCACGAAATTAGCAAACACCTATATCAGGATTTTGGCAAATTTTTTTTTTTCAGAGATCTGCATGTGTAAAAATTCGATGTTTAAGCAAACATGCCCACATTCAAAATTCCATATCTTTGGTTCGGATCGTCGTATCTTGTTCATTTTTTTTTTATTTTGAATGTAATAATATTTACTTTATAACTGCGTTAAAGAAATATTTAATTTTACAAAATCAAAATAATGAATTCAAACTAAATTTTTTAAAGCATTATTACATACTGATCGGGTCAACGAATATTTTCGAAAAAATATACATAATATGCCCTGAACTTTCATCTAAAATACGCATTTTATTTCACGGTGGAGACTTTTATGGTTCAAAAGATATTAACTCATTTCTGACATGACCTCGAGCAACTTGCCTACGTTCCACTAAGGATGTACCGCCAACGTGTGCCTGTGCGCATGCATGGTGATGTTAACCACCGCATACATACCTATGTAGTAGGGATTCCAATTTTTCCGATTTTTACGATCCCGGGATTTTCGAGATTTTTTTTTTAATCCCGGAATCCCGGGATTTATCCCGGGATTTGGACATTAATTATAATAATAATATAATATATAATACAATGGCGATATTATAACTCTGACGAGTTTTATGGCCGAGCTTCTCTCCCAATTCGAGGTGTGCTCCTTTTTGTTTTTCCTACTAATTGGGTGGACCTACAGTTTTATGCCGGCTCCGAACGGCGAATGCATTTTTTGTGAGAAGCTTTTTCATGGCAGAAATACTCTCGGAGGGTATGCCGCCCTCTGCCGAGAGGTGACCGCTGCTCTTAAAAAACCCAATAATTGGATTTTTACTAATTGGAAAAATTTGTTTGGCTCGGACCGTGGTTTGAACCCGAGACCTCTGGCATAGCAGGCGAGCACTCTACCCACTGCACCACAGCGGACATTAATTATACAGGCCGACAAAATTTCCAAAAAATTTTCTAACTCAAATAAAATTCTACTTTTCTAAAGGATTTCGGTGCCCTGAATCTGAATCTGAAGTCGGATTTTCGGTAATACTTGTAGGTTTTGAGATATTTATGCGATTTTTTGCTATATTCACTGCTCAATCTGTTAAATTACTTACTTTCATTAAAAAATGATTGCAGATATTGAAAGAACGATCAATTCTCTTGAAAACAGCGCTTTGTTTTCTCGGGTTTCTTATTTATATATCTAGAAATATATGTTTTTGTACAATAAGGTATTTTTCTTCGAAATCAACGGCAGTATTTGTAGCGCTGTTTTAATCGAAATCAAGTTTTGTAGCTGCTCTGCCGAACTATTTTTATTTCAGTATAGAAAATATATACATAGTAGGCCACTGATTGGATTTTTTGTTTCAGTCACGCAAAATTTAGTCGTATTTTCGATAAATTGATATAAATTAATTCACTTATTTCATTCTAACGCACAGTTTGTTGTTAATATAATAAACTGCCTAAAAGCGTGCTACAAAATTTTTATTTGCAATATTGCAAGTTACAAGCAAGATATCCGAAAAAGCAAAACATTGTGTTCAAGAGAAATGATCGTGCTTTCAATAGATTTAATCAGTTTTTAATGAAAGTGGGCAATTTTAAAGATATTGAGGAGTGAATATGGCCAAAAACCGCGTTTTTCGCGTCTTTGGACAAGAATATCTCAAAAAGTGCACCGAAATCCTTTTGAAACGTAGAATTTTTTTATTTTATTTGTCGACCAGTATTATTTTCCCACATTTGAGGTTGAAAAATTAAATATGTATATTTTCGAGAAAAGCTACAACTTTAACATGCAAAGAAAAAATAGATTTTTATTGCCATTTTTTATTATTTCATTACTAACAAAATAAAATAGGAACGTAAAATCATGCGTATTATTTAATAACACTTAAGAGTTACTTTAAAAAACACAATCAACAAAGAAAATTAAATACATTTAGTGAACAAAACATTTTCCTTTATAGTTGGTACTTTTAGGATATTAGGATAAAAAGGTTTGCGATCATTTCATAATTTCAAATAAAAATTTTTAGAATTTAACGACACACTTCGTTTAAGCGAATATTTCCAAGCTTGCCGAAAAATTCTGAAAATTAATGCAACTTCCGAAAATATTTAAAAATTGAAGGCACATATTTTGATATGAATTCCGAGGATGCAGCTGCGTATTTAATTTTAGTAGAGTAATGTAAGACTATCAAGTCTAATTAAAATTTTGTTTGCATTTTCTTCCATTATTTACTTTCCATATGGGAAAATTCCAAAAACCATTTGGGAAATAAATGACCAAAAATCAGGAAATAGAAATTATCAAATGAATTTTACCACAAGAATTCTAAAGGCTTTAAAAATACCTAACGTACGTTTCTTTACAACGCGTACTTAATAATAATAATAATACAATGGCGCTATTATAACTCTGCCGAGTTTTATGGCCGAGCTTCTCTCCCAATTCAAGGTGTGCTCCTTTTTGTTTTTCCTACTAATTGGGTGGACCTACAGTTTTATGCCGGCTCCGAACGGCGAATGCATTTTTTGTGAGAAGCTTTTTCATGGCAGAAATACTCTCGGAGGGTATGCCGCCCACTGCCGAGAGGTGACCGCTGCTCTTAAAAAACCCAATAATTGGATTTTTACTAATTGAAAAATTGTTTTGGTGTTTGGCTCGGACCGTGGTTTGAACCCGAGACCTCTGACACAGCAGGCGAGCACCCTACCCACTGCACCACAGCGGCCACACAACGCGTACTTCACGACAAAAAAAATTAATTATTAAAAAAAAACATCAAAAATATTAATCCTTACTTTGACTAATGGACTTTTTTATTCTGGCAAAAATGTCGCACTTTCTTCGGGCTGTCACATTTTTTTGTTCTCTTCCACACAGACTCAACACTTTTTTAAGGCTGTTTGTTCTATTGACAAAATATAAAACTGGCCCGACTACGGGGCAACATCTTCTGCTCTTAGCACATTGCATTATTTTGGTTTCATTCATCACATGAAAAATGCAAAATTTATAGGGGCACATGTTGATAATGGTGCAATGTAATAATACAACATTTTCATGCAGAATAGGAAATGCTATTAGTATACAGATCTGAGACCACTAAAAATTATATAAAATACAACTTTTCTTTGCTATAATAGGGGAATATTCTGTCTTTATCTTATCCCAAAAATCCCGGGATAAAATTCTAGCGATCCCGGGATTTTCGGGGTGTCCAAAAGAGCGGGATCCCGGGGTCCCGGGATCCCGGGATTGGAATCCCTACTATGTATGAATGTGCATGTAATTCAACCTGCTTATCACTTAATATGTAGCTAGTAGTTATATTTTACCAAATCATTATTGTAGCACAATAGACGGTCTAGTAAAATAGATAATGCAACTATTTATGTACATACATACATATGTATACCTGCAGCAAGCAATATGTGCAGGGGTGTGCGCGATGTTCTTGTACATTTCGTGAGGCTGTAGTGTGATCAAAGATGCCAGTATATGGGAGGATGGGCATTTTTGCATTACCATTCGAAGTGCATTACCATTCAATAGTGAATGGTAGCGCAAAATTGGTTTGCATTACCATTCAGTAGTGAATTGGAATGCAAAGGTCAATGCATTCCCATTCATTGCATTCCCACTGTAAATGTGATTTGCACTGGACTAGTACTCTATTCGGAAAAGTTGGTCTGAGAGGCATCCTCTTTCATAATAACTAGCGTTTGTTCGTGTTGAGTAAAATTTTTGCAAATTTGTTGAACTGTGTAATTATAACCTCAGAAGTTGAAAGAAATACTTTTACATACAGGTATAACATAGAACATATGTACATATTACTATGCCGTGTTGGTTTCCCTTTACTTTGCTAAGCCTAATTCCATATTTATAATATCCCATAAACTTCCTTTCCGTTAATAAATATATTAGCCACTTAATACCTTAACTATGGTCACAGGGTTTAACTGCTATTAAATGATGAATGGTTGTCCAAATCCCTCGCACTCATTTTTAATTGGTAGTCCAAATCACATTTGCAGTGGGAATGCAATGAATGGGAATGCATTCACCTTTGCATTCGCATTCACTATTGAATGGTAGTGCAAATCACATTTGCATTCCCATTCACTACTGAATTGATTGGGGGCTGCAAGGCTGAATGCAATCAAAATTGAATGCAGCTTCCCCAACCCTGATATATATATATGGATACAAATAAGTAAATACGTGTTTTCTATTATTTTAATGCTTTTACAAATTTTACTTTCATTGACAAATGTAATAGGGATGTACACTTCCAAACCGTCGTAATAAAATAAGTATATCTAATATTACTAAAAATTTACAGCCAGTTTCACGAAAATATTTAAGTGAAAATTTAATTTTTTCCCTGTCAGATTTCATATTTAGAATCTGATATCTACTTATACTAAAGGTACTGGCTCGCAGGCATAACATATAATATGTGTATAACATAATATATTCATCTTAATGATCGTCCTTGGTCCTAAATACATATATAGTTGTATTATCTATTTTACTAGACCGTCTATTGTGCTACAATAATGATTTGGTAAAATATAACTACTAGCTACCTATTAAGTGATAAGCAGGTTGAATTACATGCACATACGTACATAGGTATGTATGCGGTGGTTAACATCACCATGCATGCGCACAGGCACACGTTGGCGGTACACCCTTAGTGGAACGTAGGCAAGTTGCTCGAGGTCATGTAAGAAATGAGTTAATATCTTTTGAACCATAGAAGTCTCCACCTTGAAATAAAATGCGTTTTTAGATGAAAGTTCAGCGCATATTATGTATATTTTTTCGAAAATATTCGTTGACCCGATCAGTATGTAATAATGCTTTAAAAAATTTAGTTTGAATTCATTATTTTGATTTTGTAAAATTAAATATTTCTTTAACGCAATTATAAAGTAAATATTATTACCTTCAAAATAAAAAAAAATGAACAAGATACGACGAGCCGAACCAAAGATATGGAATTTTGAATGTGGGCATGTTTGCTTAACTATCGAATCTTTACACATGCAGATCTCTGAAAAGAAAAAAAATTTGCCAAAATCCTGATATAGGTGTTTACTTAAATTGCGAAAAGATTCCAAGAAATAAATTTGGTGTCTTTTAAAAATGTAAATTTTTATTTTTCAACAAATCCGTACGATTTGTAAAATAATGACCCATATATATATGAATATAGCTGTTTAATATTGAAAACATGGCAACTCTTTTTGTAAATGAACTAAGGTTAAGAAGAGAAAAATAGGTATAGGGACGAGCTGTAAAAGGACAGTGAAGAAAGAAAAATTATTGTTATTTTGTTTGCGAGAAGAATTGAAGTTTCCTGTTATAGTTTGTTGCTGTTGCGGATACGGTTGGGCGAGTAGTACGAGGCGTAAAATACTCGTACAATATTATTTCGTCGATTTTTTTGTCCCACTTGCAATTTTTTTCGGATTTACATATATCAAAGTCGCTTCGATGCACAGATCTCATTGTTATGGGAAATTAGAAAACACATTTTTTTTGTATATTATTATTTTTGAAGTTTACTGAATTAAATCTATATAAATTGCATATTTTACTTTATTTTTTCTCACTCCAAATGATACATATTACTTATTATTTTATCATTACTCAATTTATTCCAGCCTATGGCACCTCATTATCATAATTATGAATTTCTTTTTTCCAGGTTAAATACACATGAACTTTAAACTTACTCACTCACTCACTCACTTCCGAAAATATCGCTCGTGTGGCGTTTCTGCCGCCGCTGGTACAAATATGTGCCCAGAGTGATGACAGCCAATTGGGCAAGAAAGAAACTAGTGGATGTTAATATTATACCTGAAAAATACATATGTACATATATACGTGAATTTTGAGCCTAGTGATATGAATGAAACTTCCATTTTACTCACCCAACGCATTAATACAATATTCCCTCTTCCCTGTTTTAACACCAACAAGCATTTCATTCATGTTTTCTGCTCTATCAAGTGATTCTGACTGTTTCTGTTGTTTTGGCGGGCTGGAGCTAAATTTGTCTGTGATTTGAATTGATTGTACTAAAAGCAGATCTTCTGGGGTAGTGGTAGTATTTGCAGATAAGGTTTTTGTTGTTTTTGCTGTACGTTTGCCACGCGAGAGTAAATGACTTATATCATTCAAATATTGATGTGTGTGACTGCGTACAGTGCCCTGTAATGTTGCTGTTGATAAAAAGATAAATATTCTGAGAGAATGAAACAAAACATTCGCCAAAAAAATCACTTAACATATACTCACCCATTCCTTCCACAGCACGCCTCCTTCTACCATACGAATTCGCTAATTTCTTCGCTCCACCATCCGCATCTGCCAGCTCACATTGTACCGGCTCGCACGTGGGCATACAGGGTGTAACAAGTGCACGAAATTGCACGACATCGGAGGTGGGAAATTTGAAAGCATCACAGTGGGCAAAATTTTGCCAGACAACGCGCTCTTATATATTGGACCCATAATTGCTTGATCGGTAGGACAACCGCGCGCATCGATCAGAGTAATCTCCGCATTGTCATTGCCATCCATGGCCACCAGCTCACGCACAAATATCTCAAAGGTACTATGCTCATCGACTATCTCAAATTTGAGCGTTAAGGGATCACCAACCTCGGCCATGTGCTGTGCATTGGCGCTGTCATTTTGCACGGTTGCAATTTGCATCAAAACATTTGGCGAATCCACGAGCACCTCTTCACTTAGCGCCGGTGTTTGCAGATCATCTGCGACATTCAAAAGCACTTGATTGTTTAGTGATTTATTAGCCAAATCATAGTTGCATGCCACCGCCACTGCCAGATCGGATGATGTCACAATTGCGTCGTGATGTTGTATCACCACTTCATTTGTATAATAACCCGACTTGCTTTGACGCACATTACATTCGAGGTCTTGATAGCGCATGTGCAGCTC
Source organism: Urophora cardui (assembly GCA_960531455.1). NCBI lineage: Eukaryota > Metazoa > Arthropoda > Insecta > Diptera > Tephritidae > Urophora > Urophora cardui. The sequence goes on along the minus strand of OY482672.1, from coordinate 5,028,161 downwards.
AAAGTAGAGTGAATTTCTAACGTCGGTGGCGCATGATTTTGGTGCGCCTTTGGCGTAGAGTTTGCCATCGAAGAGCTTCGAGGTGCGTATGCGTGCAATCATGTCATTAGCACCACACTCGATGGTCACATTGTAGCATGAGCTGAGTTCGTAAGTGGTTACATTGGCTATGTGGAGATAGGGTTCCTGCACAGCGGTGAGTGTGAGGCGACTGTGATGCGAGAGACGACATTCGTTGGGGCCTGCGGCGCCATAATCATATGAGTGGCATCTGTGAATGGGAACGTGTGTTGAAAAGGGATAATTATTTTAAAGAAATGCCAAGAGAATGTTTATAAGATAATTTTTTCAACTGTCGCAGAATTCGTTTAACCAAACGGCTATCCCATAGCGTTGCCCTTTCGCACTTCATTTATTTACCATATTCATTTATATGCTTAACATTAGACTAAACTTTTTTGTATAGCTGTCAGCCTTAATTTTTCTTCATCAACCAACAACCATCAAGCAACATTCCCCCTGCCATTCATTTGCCTTATTCGTTCGTCGCTTTTACTTACTTACCTCTGCTGTTGTGTGCTCAAACATAAATCACGACACTCATCAGCGCTGCCAATTGCCTGATACACCGCATCCATCGTTTTCATAATGCGGCCGTCGAAACGTTTGAATTCGCACAATTTATTTGGCTCATCGGCACAGTTATTCTCTAGATAATCGACAGCAGCAGCAGCATCACCGCTGTGCGACTGGAATGCGCCAGTGCCGGCTAAGGTAATGCGATCCATTTCGGAGAGCTCACAAACGTTTGTATGGCGATAATAGTTGGCTGATCTGTGTGGCAAATAATAAAGCAAAATAAGGTGGAAAGGAAAAAACGAAAGCATAATTATTAAAAAAAAGGAATAAAAAGAAATGTTTTAAGGAAGTCCAAAAAAGCGGCTGAAAAAAGTTCTAACAAAGTATAAATGAATGTTGCATCACTTGCACCATTTAAGGCACCAAATCATCATTATTGCATTCACTTCGCAATGCAAAACCAACAAAGAAATTTATAAGTCATAAATCGCTTTTTTGTCTTCTCTTTTGTGGGGCGAAAAGCTTTCTTTCTTCCCTTTTGTGCGCTGCGATCTTTGTAGTTTGATTTTGATACTATCATAAAAATTATTAGCGCATTCATTTTTCGATCAGCTAATGATACTCAAACTGATTGATTGACTATTAAAGAAATCGACTACTTGGCAATTATAAGAATAAGAAGAAGAGCTAATTACTCCTCATTTCAATGTCTTCATAATAAAAAAATCAGAGAGCAATTAATGCGGCGGAAGTTGCTAAGCGTTTTGTAAGGCCAATAAGGGTGATTGATGGATAAATAGAATTACACAAGTCGAAAAAATATTAATACTTGAGACTTGAACAGAATAGACCTTTCACTTCATATCACCTCATATTCATGCAATTTATTTAAGTGCATTTGAAATATATTTTAAACTTACCTGCATGTAAACTCAGTCTCATTCAAACACAAATCCACACAATCCTGCCGCGAAGCCACTTGAATATGCCGCTTGACATAGCCTTGCAACTTATAATCCTGAACACGTTCTATTTGCCAAGCGCGTGCACAGTGTGGCTTGCCGAAGCAAGATTTTTCCGCGTAGAAAGTGAAGACGGGGTATTCTGATTTGGTTAGGGCGACTGTATGAGAACAAAAAAAGGGGGAAGCGGAAGATTAAATTTTAATGATATGAAAATACTATTGTTCTTCTTTACATGCTAAGCGATCACACTAACCTCGCATCTCATCTGCATTCGTCGAAAAGTGAACACACAAACCGGTTTCATAGTTCAAAGAATGACAAGCAACATCCTTGCGACATGCAGTCAAGCAGTCGGTTAGGTTGAGAATACCCGATAAGGAGCTTAACAATTCTTCGGGTGCTGTGAGCAGATAACTGTATATAAAAAGAGACAAAAAAGGAAAGAGAAAACAAAGAAAGAAGCATTTTAGTAATTTGTTTTAGTTGCAGTTTTCGAAAATAGAAATCTAATTTTAGTCACCATATTTTCCCATCATAATACCCTCAATCCAAATAGCCTCCATCCATTTGCATACGTACCCAGTTATAATTTCGAAGCCAATCAGTTCAGTAGCGCATTCCAGAGCTTTTCCAATTCTATTGTCCATGGCAGGGATATTTTTGCTGCTTTTATCGGAAATTTCAAACACATCGTCTATTTTAAATTCTTTATACTCGTCGTACTCTTGCCGCACTGGCACTTGCCTTTGCTCTTCCTCTGCATTTGATATTTGATCAGCCGCTAATGTATTAACCGCCGCTGTATCGTTCAACAGCTCAATTCTTGTTATTGTTGTATCATTTTTTATGGTGGCGCTTCTGCTTATGCTCGGTATGCTGCCACCTGCTGCTGCTCCAGTGTTAATCACATATTTCTTTCCTTTTTGATTGTGATTCAGATTCGGATTTTTGCCAGCAATTGCTGCATCTAATTCAGTTGCCTGCGTTGTTGTTGCTGTTGCTGCAGTAATATTTTTTATTTTCATTTCTTTTGGCTCCACTTTCAATAATGATATTTTATCGGGTTTTGGCTGCTGCATTTGTTGTTGTTGTTGTGTTGCTGCCTTGTTTGCAACATAAACCATTGTAGTGGCTGTGGATGCGATTTTTTGTGCATTTCCATTTTGCATAGTTAAATCGGAGCGCAAAGTTCCGTTGTTGGCATTAGAAAATGCAGGTGGCACCACAAGCAGAAGTGCAATTAGCATAAACGAAGTTATGCTACCATTGATTGTGTGCATATTTAGATAAGTACTAAGTTGCATAATGGCAGATGTGAGTTTATGTTTTAACTATTTATTTATGGGTTGCTGAAATTTGATTCGAAGGACAGAAAAACAAAGAAATTTTGGGATATCTGCAAGGCAAAATTATAAAAAGGGGATTGAATATAACTGTAGAACAGTATAGCAGTATAACAGTATAACAGTATAACAGTATAACAGTATAACATTATAACATTATAACTGTATAACAGTATAACTGTATAACAGTATAATAGTATAACAGTATAATAGTATAACAGTATAACAGTATAACAGTATAACAGTATAACAGTATAACAGTATAATATTATAACTGTAAAACAGTATAACAGTATAATAGTATAACAGTATAACAGTATAACAGTATAACAGTATAACAGTATAACAGTATAACAGTATAACAGTATAACATTATAACATTATAACTGTATAACAGTATCAAAGAAGGAGCAGAGCAGTCTGAGCTTTACGAGAGCTTAGCAGGCGTCCCGCAAGGTAGTGTAATGGGCCCAATACTGTACCTACTTTACACATACGACCTCCCAATAGCAGAAGGAGTCACTATCGGCACTTTTGCCGATGACACTGCTGTACTGGCTTCAGACCTCAACCCTAACGTCGCCTCACTCAAGCTTCAAAGAAGTTTAAATAAAATTACCCATTGGCTGAAAGACTGGCGGATAAAGTCAAATGAATCAAAATCTGTTCAAGTGACGTTTACCACTAGACGCAACACTTGCCCACCCGTAAAACTCAATGGCATTGATATACCGCAAAGTGACGTAACAAAGTACCTGGGTATGCATCTCGACAGAAAACTAACATGGAGAACCCACATATTCACCAAACGAAAAGCTCTTGGTATAAAACTGAGAAATCTTTATTGGCTCATGAATCGAAACTCCCAACTATCAATCGACAACAAACTCCTGCTCTACTCAGCTATCTTAAAACCCATCTGGACCTATGGCATACAGCTATGGGGAACCGCAGCAAACTCAAATATAGAGATTCTCCAAAGATTCCAATCGAAAACCATTAGAATGATTGTAAATGCGCCCTACTACGTCACGAACGACCAACTACATCGTGACCTAAAGATACCTACTATATCTCAAGAAATCAGAAAGTATGCTGCATCATACAAAATGAGAATATTAGCTCACCCCAACCCACTCGTTCTAGCCCTGACGGCAAGACCAACCAATTTCGTACGCCTCAAAAGAAAATCATTTACAGATCTTTGCTGATGCACTATAATAAATGGATGCGCTACTGAGAGCAATCCATACATGCCCACCATGTTTATTAAGTCATTATTAATTACTAATTACTTTTAACGAACCACAAAATTGTTGGATGTATTTTATTTATACAGTTGGCAAAATATATTGGATGCTAAAAAAAAAAAAAAAAAAAAATAACAGTATAACTGCATAACAGTATAACAGTATAATAGTATAACAGTATAATAGTATAACAGTATAACAGTATAACAGTATAACAGTATAACAGTATAACAGTATAACATTATAACATTATAACATTATAACTGTAAAACAGTATAACAGTATAATAGTATAACAGTATAACAGTATAATAGTATAATAATATAAAAGTCTAACAGTAAAAGTATAACAGTATAACATTATAACATTATAACATTATAACTGTATAACTGTATAACAGTATAACAGTATAATAGTATAACAGTATAATAGTATAAAAGTATAACAGTATAACAGTATAACATTATAACATTATAACATTATAACATTATAACTGTATAACAGTATAACTGTATAACAGTATAACAGTATAATAGTATAACAGTATAATAGTATAACAGTATAACAGTATAACAGTATAACATTATAACATTATAACTGTAAAACAGTATAACAGTATAATAGTATAACAGTATAACAGTATAACAGTATAACAGTATAACAGTATAACAGTATAACACTATAACAGTATAACAGTATAACAGTATAACAGTATAAGAGTATAACAGTATAACGGTATAACGGTATAACAGTATAACAGTATAACAGTATAACAGTATAACAGTATAACAGTATAACAGTATAACAGTATAACAGTATAACAGTATAACAGTATAACAGTATAACAGTATAACAGTATAACAGTATATCAGTATAACCGTATAACAGTATAACAGTATAACAGTATAACAGTATAACAGTATAACAGTATAACAGTATAGCAGTATAAGAGTATAACGTATAACAGTATAACAGTATTACAGTATAAGAGTATAAGAGTATAACAGTATAACAGTATAACAGTATGGCAGTATAACAGTATAACAGTATAACAGTATGGCAGTATAACAGTATAACAGTATTACAGTTTAATAGTAAGTATAACAGCACGACCAAGTGAAACTTTTTTCATTTCAAATGAAACTTTTTTTATTTCAAATTAAACTTTTTTCAAATTAAATGAAACCTTGTTTAGTTAATACAATAACATTCTTATATAAATTTTTTGTACACGGCTTTTACACATCGAAAGTTATTGAACTTTGAATGTTAGTAGTGGTAACTATGTACAACAATATATATGTACTCGTATATATAGATATTTGCAAAATAATCACAACAACAATTTAGTTGTTTAATTTGTTATTGGTTTCATTATTTTTATACTCAGCTGTACTAGTACACAGATTATTATAGTTTTAATCACATAACGGTGGATTGTAACAGAATGAAATAATCGAGATAGATATAGACTTATATATATCAAAATGATCAGGGTGAAAAGAGAAATCGATTGAGCCATGTCCGTCCGTCCGTCCGTCTGTAAACACTCTAACAAAAATTGAGATATTTTGATGAAATTTGAAATGCAAGTTGATATCGAGACTGGGACGGTTGGTATTGAAAATGGGCGAAATCGGACCATGACCACGCCCACTTTTCCTATATAGAAAAAATCGGAAATTTGGTATCTCAGTCACTATTAAAGCTAGAGTGATTAAATTTTACCCACGTGTTGAGCTCAGGCCCCTAAGAAGAAATTTGATGAAATTTTGGAAAATGGGCGGTGCCACGCCCACTTATTAAGGGTCAAACATTGAAAGTTTTATGAGTCATAACTCAGAAACCGTTGAAGATATATCGATGAAATTTGGTACGCGTTATTTACTTACTTAGGCAAACGTTTTGACGGAAAATTGTCAAAATCGGTTGACTGCCACGCCCACTTTTATATATGGGAACTATAAAGGGGCCTAATAAAAACATTTTAAGCGATATCTCTGTCAAATATAAAGATATATCATTGAAATTTTATGGCAGGAGTCCAACTATGGACATAAAACGAAAAACATAAAAGCTTTGGAAAATGGGCGGTGCCACGCCCACTTATTAAGGGGTAAACATTTGAGTTTAATGGGTCATAACTCAGAAACCGTTGAAGATATATCGATAATATTAGGTATGCGTGATATACTTACTTAGGCAAATATTTGGACTAAAAATTGCCAAAATCGGTTGACGACCACGCCCACTATTATATATGGGTATTATAAAGTGTCCCAATAAAAACATTTTAAGCTATATCTCTGTCAAATATAAAGATATATCATTGAGATTTTGTGGCATAAAGTTCCACAATAGACCGGAAACAAAAAATAGAAAAATTTTGGAAAATGGGCGTGGCACCGCCTCTTTTTAGACAAAGGAATATACGAGATTTCTTAGCCTATAACTCGGCAAATAATTTATATATAATGACGAAACTTGGTGTGTACACTTTTATTACTTGTGGTAATACGTGTTGAAAATTTTAGCGAAATCGGTTGACGACCACGCCCACTTTTATATATGGGAACTATAAAGGGGCCTAATAAAAACATTTTAAGCGATATCTTTGTCAAATGTAAAGATAATTCATTGAAATTTTGTGGTATGATTTCTACAATAGACCGGCAACAACAAATAGAAAAATTTTGGAAAATAAGCGTGGCACCGCCTCTTTTTACACAAAGGGATATACGAGATTTCTTAGCCTATAACTGGACAAATAATTGAGATATTATGACGAAACTTGGGGTATACACTTTAACAACTTGTGTTAATAGACACGCAAAAATTTATTGATATCGGTTTATGACCACGCCTACTTTTTAACAAAGATATTTCTGGAACACCCTTTGGGAATTTGGAACGCGACATCTTTGTAACTAGAAGTCGTAAAGGAATGAAATGTTGCACAAAGAATAATATTCATATGCCTAGTTGGATGACTGATAAAAATATTGAAAATGGGCGTGGCTACGCCCAATTTATGCAGCACTAGCTTTATATAAAATACACCGTGTTTCCATCAAACGCAAACAAACAATGAAAGCATACAGCTGAGTATCTAATGTTCGATTCCACTCGAACTTAGGCTTCCTTACTTGTTATATATGTACATGGTATATACATATGTACTAAAATTAGATCAAGTTCTTTCAGCCAAGTAAACATTCTTGAAATTCTTATAATTTTGGAGTCTGATATGAGCCCGAAATATGTGGTATATAACAACAATAATATTATACAATGGCGCTATTATAACTCTGACGTGTTTTATGGCCGAGCTTCTCTCCCAATTCGAGGTGTGCTCCTCTTTGTTTTTCCTACTAATTGGGTGGACCTACACTTTTATGCCGGCTCCGAACGGCGAATGCATTTTCTGTGAGAAGCTTTTTCATAGCAGAAATACACTTGGAGGCTGCTCTTAAAAAACCCAATAATTGGATTTTTACTAATTAGAAAAATTTTTTGGTGTTTGCTCGGACTGTGGTTTGAACCCGAGACCTCTGGCATTGCAGGCGAGCACTCCAGCCACTGCACCACGGCGGCATATGTGGTATATAAGCTTTAGAAATCTTTACTGACGTTTATATGAGTCCGAATGTTTGCTGGGATATTAAGCTCTCCTAATTCGGAGTGTGAGAGGAACTCCGTTAAGTCCTGAAGAAAGTTGGGTGGTTAAGGCGGATTCATCGTTCGAGTTCAGAACTAAAGTTGAATTTGAGTTAACAATAAAAATAGTTCAGAACTTTTCGGAATTCCTCTCACACTCCGAAAACACACCAACAACCACATGGTAAAAAAGTTCTGAACTCGAACGGTGAATCCGCCTTTATCTGAGCTTGCATTTCAATATTTCTAACATTTCTCAAGAGTAAAAATTACCAATAATCAATTCATTGTTAATTCAACCAACTATAAAACAACAAAAACATTGAAATGCAAAAAGTTCTTAGGTGATGTTGAACTTTTATACATATCGCTAGCTTAGAGCGCAAATTGTGTAAAATATTTTGAATTGATAACTTTCGATGTATAAAAGCCGTGTTCAAAAAATTTATATAAGAATAGTATTGTATTAACTAAACAAGGTTTCATTTAATTTGAAAAAGGTTTAATTTCAAATGAAAAAAGTTTCATTTGAAATGAAAAAAGTTTCATTTTAAATGAAAAAAAATTAAAGCGTAAATAACGGGTATTCATGAATATTGATGTGTAAACTGTTTCGAAATCGGATATTTCTTCCCTTTTCCTTATTCCTTTTTTCCTGGTTTTCTATGGATTAAAAGGCGACTATCGTTTTTGTAATTTTTTGTTGTCATTGTGACTGCTACTATTTTGGCCCATATCTCGGGACCCGACCTAGAGGGCACAACGATAAGGGCTTCATATCGAAGACCTGCTCAAAACCTTTTATTTGGTACCAATATTGCTCAGAAACATTCAAGGATCAGCCGGTCCCCATATTGGCCCATATCTCGGGACCCGACCTAGACATCATAAAGAATAGAGCTCCATGCTCTGCTGAACACCTTTGATACCAATATTGCTCAGAAACATTCAAGGATCATCCGGGTCCTCGTTTTGACCCATATCTCCGGACCCGACCTAGGAACCATGAAGAATAGAGCTCCCTGTAGAAGGCCTGCTCAAGATCTTTCATTTGATACCAATTTTGCCCAGAAACATGCAAGATCATCCGGGTCCTCGTATTGACCCATATCTCCGGACCCGACCTAGGAACCATGAAGAATAGAGCTCCCTGTAGAAGGCCTGCTCAAGATCTTTCATTTGATACCAATTTTGCTCAGAAACATTCAAGGATCATCCGGGTCCTCGTTTTGACCCATATCTGGAGACCCGGCCTAGGGGTCACAATGAAAAGAGCTTCATATAGAAGTCCTGCTCAAAACCTTTCATTTGATACCAATATTGCTCAGATGCATATCCATACATGTTGAAACAGGTTGGTCCTTTTTATTTGGCCTATTTGTCGCATTGTTGTCACTTCGCTTCGTTGCTGTTGTTGTTGATATTTGCATTTGCACGGTTATGCATGCAAGCATTTGTAAGTACATGTCTATCTACCTACCTATCACTGACAATGCCAAGCGATTCACACGGACGCAGCAGCGCACTAACACAAAGGTCATTTACGGTTTACGCATTTACACGTTTACGCGTAAACTTTACCTGTTTTTCGAAATTACTCGTAGCTACAGCAAAGATGTATACACATCAAAAATTTAATATTTGAGCTTTATTATCAATTCTATGTTGAGCTGTTCTGATCATGTAAATGAACTTGTGTGTAATGTTTATACTTGTCTTCGTAAATTAAAAATGTCAGCAGAGACAAGAAGAAAACGTGCTATACAACTTATTGTGCCACATATAACGTACTCTGAGCTGGTATATAGTAAATTTGTTTCTGTATCGTATCGTAAAATTTATGTGTGGTTTAACAATGTCACATTTTATGTGCGTGGTCTGAAGAAATATGATAATACTAGCCGGACCCGTGCGCGTCTTGCGCAAAAAATAACAAAACATACGTGGCGCCAGTCGGTATGGTTTGTGCTGTCACGCCCATTTTAAAAAACTTATTATTTATTTGGTTTGGTGGTCCTTATGGAACTTTCAATGAATTACCTAGATATATGTTTGACAAAGATATCGCATAAAATGTTTTTATTATTCCTATATAGGTATGTGCAATATATTTTTATATATTTTATATATATTTTTATGTGCGTATGTGGTTTTTGCCGACTTGGGTAATTTTTTTCCACACGTTTGCCTTGGCTTAATCGATTTATCTGCTACAGTTCCTGAGTTTTGACTTATAAATCTTTGAAAATATGCTCCTCTTGGCCCATTTTTCAAAATTTCAGCACGTTTCCTCATAACTGCATAACGTAATTTCATCACTCGGGCTTTATTAGTGATTGAATATCATGTTTTACGTGCTTTTCGAAATACACACATATGCCTTATTTTCAACCCCAATTTTCTCTGTTCCCATTAGAATCTATGTACCAAATTTCATTAAAATATTTCTATTTTTGCGCAAGTTAGAGTGTATACGGCCGGACGGACGGACATGGTTCAATCATTTTTTTCATCCTGATCGTTTTGATATACTCTTATATATTAAGGTGGAGTGAAAATTTTTTTTTGGAAATTCAATTTGTTCCAAAGCCAGAACGGCACCTTTCTAGCCAGTAATAAGCCTTTAAAATTTTATTGACCTACTCGCATGTTTAGAGGTGCCCTCAGCCCCACAAAGTTGAAAAAATAGCACGATCTGGTACAAATGTGAAATTTCTAAAATTATGAAATAAAAAAAACCAAGTATGAGGATTGATAAACAGGCTAAGTTGAGTATAAAAGTGAATTTTTTTTTGGAAAGAACAACAACCAAAGTTTCTAAAGGTCAAAGTTTATATTATGCATTTTTTAAATTGCAATTACTTAAAAACTACTGAACCGATTTCAAATATTTTTATACCATTCGATAGGTATTTTGAATCCCTTTAGTTTGATATACATTTTATGTGGGTTCCATAACACTCCCCGCTGCGGGGGCAAATCCCCCTTTTACCCCCCTTACTTTTCATATAAAGTACCACGCCCAATAAAACACCGTGTCGCATGCATAGCTAATTAATACCTTTAAAACGATGCCTTACTTATTAATTTTGGTAAATTATGTGAGCAGAAAAAGGGATATTTATAAAACACCAATTAGAAATAATATATATGATTTCCTCGTTGAAAACAAAAGTTCTTGGGTGCAGTATTTTCCAATATATAAAATCCAGAAATTGCATATTCTTATATACGCTTATGTAGTTTAAAACCCCGAATTATCTCTATGAAAAATTACAACCATCCAAATCATCGAGGCCGCTGTGGTGCAGTGGGTAGAGTGCTCGCCTGCTATGCCAGAGGTCTCGGGTTCAAACCACGGTCCGAGCAAAACACCAAAACAATTTTTCTAATTAGTAAAAATCCAATTATTGGGTTTTTTAAGAGCAGCGGTCACCTCTCGGCAGTGGGCGGCATATCCTCCGAGAGTATTTCTGCCATGAAAAAGCTTCTCACAAAAAATGCATTCGCCGTTCGGAACCGGCATAAAACTGTAGGTCCACCCAATTAGTAGGAAAAACAAAAAGGAGCACACCTCGAATTGGGAGAGAAGCTCGGCCATAAAACTCGTCAGAGTTATAATAGCGCCATTGTATTATTATATAAATCATCGAGGCAGCAAAACCTGATAATACCAAGATATTCTTCTTTGTCCTCATCAAAACTCTTTTTCGTTAATGCTGTGAGGCTTTGGAATACCATTCCTAACACTGCCAAGGCTATGCTGAGCAAAAAAAAACTACAAAATTTAAGTTTTAACTTTTATAGTCTTTATTTGTTAATAACAATTTTCCTTGTACAAATATATTCCAACTTTAGTTTTAGGCTAAGATTTATTTTAAAATTACAATTATGCAGTTGATGTGTTGTAAAAGATATGGTCTTAAAATGCAGTCACGTGAAATGAGTTAAATAAGTAATAAATAATACTTTGTAAAATAATACTTTGTAAAGGAAAGGAAAGAAAAGGAAAGGAAAGGAGATAGTGAAAAGGACGGAAATGGCGAAGGAACAGGAAACGAAAGGGAAAAAGAGCAGTGAAAAAAAGAAGGGGAAAGAGAGTTAAAACTGGAAAGGGAAAAAATAGTCCGATAAATAGCATTTTCGAAGTCGCTGAAGGGTTGAAATATTTTAGAAAATTATTCGACCTAAAATTTCACTATGGGTCTCCTCGGGCAATATCTTTCTACAAAAAATCTAAAGGTTCATAGAATATAAAAATAACCAGTAACTATATGCTTCATTCCATATTTTATTAATAAGAAACTATGGGCTTAAAGCCGATTTATATCTATATACTAGAGGTTACCCGCGGGTTTCACACCACGTGCTTTCAAAGATATTAGCATATTGAGTTTGTTCTAAAAAGTTACACAGAAAATATATCATTATTGACGTCAAAGATAGACCAATTGTCAGTACTCTTATATAAATATTTCAAGAGATATTCGCTGTGCAAGTTTAAATTTGTATGGGAAGCTCCCATCCCTGCTCTACCAAGACCTAGCGTTTTTACCCGTTTAATACATAGTTATCTCATATGCCCTCACACCAATTTTCAGCACCCTACTACAAATATTTCAAGATATATTCGCTGTGAAAGTTTAAATTTGTATGGGAGGTGCCAATCCCTGCTTTACCAAGACCTAGCGCTTTTACCCGTTTAATACATAATTACCTCATATGCCATCACACCAATTTTCAATACCCTACTACAAATATTTCAAAAGATATTCGCTGTGAAAGTTTAAATTTGTATGGGAGGTGCCAATCCCTGCTTTACCAAGACCTAGCGCTTTTACCCGTTTAATACATAATTACCTCATATGCCATCACACCAATTTTCAATACCCTACTACAAATATTTCAAGAGATATTCGCTGTGAAAGTTTAAATTTGTATGGGAGGTGCCAATCCCTGCTTTACCAAGACCTAGCGCTTTTACCCGTTTAATACATAATTACCTCATATGCCATCACACCAATTTTCAATACCCTACTACAAATATTTCAAAAGATATTCGCTGTGAAAGTTTAAATTTGTATGGGAGGTGCCAATCCCTGCTTTACCAAGACCTAGCGCTTTTACCCGTTTAATACATAATTACCTCATATGCCCTCACACCAATTTTCAATACCCTACTACAAATATTTCAAGAGATATTCGCTGTGAAAGTTTAAATTTGTATGGGAGGTGCCAATCCCTGCTTTACCAAGACCTAGCGCTTTTACCCGTTTAATACATAATTACCTCATATGCCATCACACCAATTTTCAATACCCTACTACAAATATTTCAAAAGATATTCGCTGTGAAAGTTTAAATTTGTATGGGAGGTGCCAATCCCTGCTTTACCAAGACCTAGCGCTTTTACCCGTTTAATACATAATTACCTCATATGCCATCACACCAATTTCAATACCCTACTACAAATATTTCAAGAGATATTCGCTGTGAAAGTTTAAATTTGTATGGGAGGTGCCAATCCCTGCTTTACCAAGACCTAGCGCTTTTACCCGTTTAATACATAATTACCTCATATGCCCTCACACCAATTTTCAATACCCTACTACAAATATTTCAAAAGATATTCGCTGTGAAAGTTTAAATTTGTATGGGAGGTGCCAATCCCTGCTTTACCAAGACCTAGCGCTTTTACCCGTTTAATACATAATTACCTCATATGCCATCACACCAATTTTCAATACCCTACTACAAATATTTCAAGAGATATTCGCTGTGAAAGTTTAAATTTGTATGGGAGGTGCCAATCCCTGCTTTACCAAGACCTAGCGCTTTTACCCGTTTAATACATAATTACCTCATATGCCATCACACCAATTTTCAATACCCTACTACAAATATTTCAAAAGATATTCGCTGTGAAAGTTTAAATTTGTATGGGAGGTGCCAATCCCTGCTTTACCAAGACCTAGCGCTTTTACCCGTTTAATACATAATTACCTCATATGCCATCACACCAATTTTCAATACCCTACTACAAATATTTCAAAAGATATTCGCTGTGAAAGTTTAAATTTGTATGGGAGGTGCCAATCCCTGCTTTACCAAGACCTAGCGTTTTTACCCGTTTAATACATAATTACCTCATATGCCCTCACACCAATTTTCAATACCCTACTACAAATATTTCAAGAGATATTCGCTGTGAAAGTTTAAATTTGTATGGGAAGTGCCAATCCCTGCTTTACCAAGACCTAGCGCTTTTACCCGTTTAATACATAATTACCTCATATGCCATCACACCAATTTTCAATACCCTACTACAAATATTTCAAGAGATATTCGCTGTGAAAGTTTAAATTTGTATGGGAGGTGCCAATCCCTGCTTTACCAAGACCTAGCGCTTTTACCCGTTTAATACATAATTACCTCATATGCCATCACACCAATTTTCAATACCCTACTACAAATATTTCAAGAGATATTCGCTGTGAAAGTTTAAATTTGTATGGGAGGTGCCAATCCCTGCTTTACCAAGACCTAGCGCTTTTACCCGTTTAATACATAATTACCTCATATGCCCTCACACCAATTTTCAATACCCTACTACAAATATTTCAAGAGATATTCGCTGTGAAAGTTTAAATTTGTATGGGAGGTGCCAATCCCTGCTTTACCAAGACCTAGCGCTTTTACCCGTTTAATACATAATTACCTCATATGCCATCACACCAATTTTCAATACCCTACTACAAATATTTCAAGAGATATTCGCTGTGAAAGTTTAAATTTGTATGGGAGGTGCCAATCCCTGCTTTACCAAGACCTAGCGCTTTTACCCGTTTAATACATAATTACCTCATATGCCATCACACCAATTTTCAATACCCTACTACAAATATTTCAAAAGATATTCGCTGTGAAAGTTTAAATTTGTATGGGAGGTGCCAATCCCTGCTTTACCAAGACCTAGCGCTTTTACCCGTTTAATACATAATTACCTCATATGCCATCACACCAATTTTCAATACCCTACTACAAATATTTCAAAAGATATTCGCTGTGAAAGTTTAAATTTGTATGGGAGGTGCCAATCCCTGCTTTACCAAGACCTAGCGTTTTTACCCGTTTAATACATAATTACCTCATATGCCCTCACACCAATTTTCAATACCCTACTACAAATATTTCAAGAGATATTCGCTGTGAAAGTTTAAATTTGTATGGGAGGTGCCAATCCCTGCTTTACCAAGACCTAGCGTTTTTACCCGTTTAACACATAATTACCTCATATGCCCTCACACCAATTTTCAATACCCTACTACAAATATTTCAAGAGATATTCGCTGTGAAAGTTTAAATTTGTATGGGAGGTGCCAATCCCTGCTTTACCAAGACCTAGCGCTTTTACCCGTTTAATACATAATTACCTCATATGCCATCACACCAATTTTCAATACCCTACTACAAATATTTCAAGAGATATTCGCTGTGAAAGTTTAAATTTGTATGGGAGGTGCCAATCCCTGCTTTACCAAGACCTAGCGCTTTTACCCGTTTAATACATAATTACCTCATATGCCATCACACCAATTTTCAATACCCTACTACAAATATTTCAAAAGATATTCGCTGTGAAAGTTTAAATTTGTATGGGAGGTGCCAATCCCTGCTTTACCAAGACCTAGCGCTTTTACCCGTTTAATACATAATTACCTCATATGCCATCACACCAATTTTCAATACCCTACTACAAATATTTCAAAAGATATTCGCTGTGAAAGTTTAAATTTGTATGGGAGGTGCCAATCCCTGCTTTACCAAGACCTAGCGTTTTTACCCGTTTAATACATAATTACCTCATATGCCCTCACACCAATTTTCAATACCCTACTACAAATATTTCAAGAGATATTCGCTGTGAAAGTTTAAATTTGTATGGGAGGTGCCAATCCCTGCTTTACCAAGACCTAGCGCTTTTACCCGTTTAATACATAATTACCTCATATGCCATCACACCAATTTTCAATACCCTACTACAAATATTTCAAGAGATATTCGCTGTGAAAGTTTAAATTTGTATGGGAGGTGCCAATCCCTGCTTTACCAAGACCTAGCGCTTTTACCCGTTTAATACATAATTACCTCATATGCCATCACACCAATTTTCAATACCCTACTACAAATATTTCAAGAGATATTCGCTGTGAAAGTTTAAATTTGTATGGGAGGTGCCAATCCCTGCTTTACCAAGACCTAGCGCTTTTACCCGTTTAATACATAATTACCTCATATGCCATCACACCAATTTTCAATACCCTACTACAAATATTTCAAGAGATATTCGCTGTGAAAGTTTAAATTTGTATGGGAGGTGCCAATCCCTGCTTTACCAAGACCTAGCGCTTTTACCCGTTTAATACATAATTACCTCATATGCCATCACACCAATTTTCAATACCCTACTACAAATATTTCAAAAGATATTCGCTGTGAAAGTTTAAATTTGTATGGGAGGTGCCAATCCCTGCTTTACCAAGACCTAGCGCTTTTACCCGTTTAATACATAATTACCTCATATGCCATCACACCAATTTTCAATACCCTACTACAAATATTTCAAAAGATATTCGCTGTGAAAGTTTAAATTTGTATGGGAGGTGCCAATCCCTGCTTTACCAAGACCTAGCGTTTTTACCCGTTTAATACATAATTACCTCATATGCCCTCACACCAATTTTCAATACCCTACTACAAATATTTCAAGAGATATTCGCTGTGAAAGTTTAAATTTGTATGGGAGGTGCCAATCCCTGCTTTACCAAGACCTAGCGCTTTTACCCGTTTAATACATAATTACCTCATATGCCATCACACCAATTTTCAATACCCTACTACAAATATTTCAAGAGATATTCGCTGTGAAAGTTTAAATTTGTATGGGAGGTGCCAATCCCTGCTTTACCAAGACCTAGCGTTTTTACCCGTTTAACACATAATTACCTCATATGCCCTCACACCAATTTTCAATACCCTACTACAAATATTTCAAGAGATATTCGCTGTGAAAGTTTAAATTTGTATGGGAGGTGCCCATCCCTGCCTTACCAAGACCTAGTGTTTTTATCCGTTGAGTACGTAATTATCTCATATGCCCTCACACCAATTTTGAATACCCTACTACAAATTTTTCAAGAGATATTCGCTGTGAAAGTTTAAATTTGTATGGGAGGTGCCAATCCCTGCTTTACCAAGACCTAGCGTTTTTACCCGTTTAATACATAATTACCTCATATGCCATCACACCAATTTTCAGTACTCTACTACAAATATTTCTAGAGATATTCGCAGTGAAAGTTTAAATTTGTATGGGAAGTGCCCATCCCTGGTTTACCAAGACCTAGCGCTTTTACCCGTTTAATACATAATTACCTCATATGCCCTCACACCAATTTTCAGTACCCTACTACAAATATTTCCAGAGATATTCGATGTGAAAATTTCAGTTTGTATGGGAGGTGCCCATCCCTGCCTTACCAAGACCTAGTGTTTTTATCCGTTGAGTACGTAATTATCTCATATGCCCTCACACCAATTTTCAATACCCTACTACAAATTTTTCAAGAGATATTCGATGTGAAAGTTTAAATTTGTATGGGAGGTGCCAATCCCTGCTTTACCAAGACCTAGCGTTTTTACCCGTTTAATACATAATTACCTCATATGCCATCACACCAATTTTCAGTACTCTACTACAAATATTTCTAGAGATATTCGCTGTGAAAGTTTAAATTTGTATGGGAAGTGCCCATCCCTGGTTTACCAAGACCTAGCGCTTTTACCCGTTTAATACATAATTACCTCATATGCCCTCACACCAATTTTCAGTACCCTACTACAAATATTTCCAGAGATATTCGATGTGAAAATTTCAGTTTGTATGGGAAGTGCCCATCCCTGGTTTACCAAGACCTAGCGCTTTTACCCGTTTAATACATAATTACCTCATATGCCCTCACACCAATTTTCAGTACCCTACTACAAATATTTCCAGAGATATTCGATGTGAAAATTTCAGTTTGTATGGGAGGTGCCCATCCCTGCCTTACCAAGACCTAGTGTTTTTATCCGTTGAGTACGTAATTATCTCATATGCCCTCACACCAATTTTCAATACCCTACTACAAATTTTTCAAGAGATATTCGATGTGAAAGTTTAAATTTGTATGGGAGGTGCCAATCCCTGCTTTACCAAGACCTAGCGTTTTTACCCGTTTAATACATAATTACCTCATATGCCATCACACCAATTTTCAGTACTCTACTACAAATATTTCTAGAGATATTCGCTGTGAAAGTTTAAATTTGTATGGGAAGTGCCCATCCCTGGTTTACCAAGACCTAGCGCTTTTACCCGTTTAATACATAATTACCTCATATGCCCTCACACCAATTTTCAGTACCCTACTACAAATATTTCCAGAGATATTCGATGTGAAAATTTCAGTTTGTATGGGAGGTGCCCATCCCTGCCTTACCAAGACCTAGTGTTTTTATCCGTTGAGTACGTAATTATCTCATATGCCCTCACACCAATTTTCAATACCCTACTACAAATATTTCAAGAGATATTCGCTGTGAAAGTTTAAATTTGTATGGGAGGTGCCAATCCCTGCTTTACCAAGACCTAGCGTTTTTACCCGTTTAATACATAATTACCTCATATGCCCTCACACCAATTTTCAATACCCTACTACAAATATTTCAAGAGATATTCGCTGTGAAAGTTTTAATTTGTATGGGAGATGCCAATCCCTGCTTTACCAAGACCTAGCGTTTTTACCCGTTTAATACATAATTACCTCATATGCCATCACACCAATTTTCAGTACTCTACTACAAATATTTCTAGAGATATTCGCTGTGAAAGTTTAAATTTGTATGGGAAGTGCCCATCCCTGGTTTACCAAGACCTAGCGCTTTTACCCGTTTAATACATAATTACCTCATATGCCCTCACACCAATTTTCAGTACCCTACTACAAATATTTCCAGAGATATTCGATGTGAAAATTTCAGTTTGTATGGGAGGTGCCCATCCCTGCCTTACCAAGACCTAGTGTTTTTATCCGTTGAGTACGTAATTATCTCATATGCCCTCACACCAATTTTCAATACCCTACTACAAATTTTTCAAGAGATATTCGCTGTGAAAGTTTAAATTTGTATGGGAGGTGCCAATCCCTGCTTTACCAAGACCTAGCGTTTTTACCCGTTTAATACATAATTACCTCATATGCCATCACACCAATTTTCAGTACTCTACTACAAATATTTCTAGAGATATTCGCTATGAAAGTTTAAATTTGTATGGGAAGTGCCCATCCCTGGTTTACCAAGACCTAGCGCTTTTACCCGTTTAATACATAATTACCTCATATGCCCTCACACCAATTTTCAGTACCCTACTACAAATATTTCCAGAGATATTCGATGTGAAAATTTCAGTTTGTATGGGAGGTGCCCATCCCTGCCTTACCAAGACCTAGTGTTTTTATCCGTTGAGTACGTAATTATCTCATATGCCCTCACACCAATTTTCAATACCCTACTACAAATATTTCAAGAGATATTCGCTGTGAAAGTTTAAATTTGTATGGGAGGTGCCAATCCCTGCTTTACCAAGACCTAGCGCTTTTACCCGTTTAATACATAATTACCTCATATGCCCTCACACCAATTTTCAATACCCTACTACAAATATTTCAAGAGATATTCGCTGTGAAAGTTTAAATTTGTTTGGGAGGTGCCAATCCCTGCTTTACCAAGACCTAGCGCTTTTACCCGTTTAATACATAATTACCTCATATGCCCTCACACCAATTTTCAATACCCTACTACAAATATTTCAAGAGATATTCGCTGTGAAAGTTTAAATTTGTATGGGAGGTGCCAATCCCTGCTTTACCAAGACCTAGCGTTTTTACCCGTTTAATACATAATTACCTCATATGCCCTCACACCAATTTTCAATACCCTACTACAAATATTTCAAGAGATATTCGCTGTGAAAGTTTAAATTTGTATGGGAGGTGCCAATCCCTGCTTTACCAAGACCTAGCGCTTTTACCCGTTTAATACATAATTACCTCATATGCCCTCACACCAATTTTCAATACCCTACTACAAATATTTCAAGAGATATTCGCTGTGAAAGTTTAAATTTGTATGGGAGGTGCCAATCCCTGCTTTACCAAGACCTAGCGCTTTTACCCGTTTAATACATAATTATCTCACATGCCATCACACCAATTTTCAGTACTCTACTACAAATATTTCTAGAGATATTCGCTGTGAAAGTTTAAGTTTGTATGGGAAGTGCCCATCCCTGATTTACCAAGCCCTAGCGCTTTTACCCGTTTAATACATAATTACCTCATATGCCCTCACACCAATTTTCAATACCCTACTACAAATATTTCAAGAGATATTCGCTGTGAAAGCTCCAGTTTATATGGGAGGAATGTGCCCATCCCTGCTTTACCAAGACCTAGATTGTTTATCCGTTGAGTATATAATTATGTATTATTCCTTCACACAAATTTTCATTATTCTAGTACAAATATTTCAAGAGATATTACGAAAAAAAAGAAAATTTTGTATGGGTGGTGCCCATCCCTGCCTTTTAATCAGATTAAAAATATGCCTATAGTAATCACCGGGTGAAAATACCTAGGTGTGCAAAGTTTCATGAGGATCCGTTCAGCGGTTTTCTCGCCAATTATACCTTGAAGATATTAAAGGTTAATCCACGATTATTAATTTGCGCACAACAAATGAAAGAATTGGCAAATTTGAGGGCATACTGCAAGAAAACGGTACATTTCCGAGTACTTAAAAGTTTGTCCACACTGTAATGTAGAATTTTATTCTCTCATTTGATGCCAAACACTTGTTTGTCTTATGAATTTAATTTTTTGAATTAGTTTCCAAAGTGGCCATCAAATATTCCATTGTACTGACAATTAATAGGGTAAGTTGGGGTCCTTTTGACTTTGGGGCACCGTTGACTTTGCCATTTTCGGTGTAAAAACGTTATAAAAACTTCACAAAAATAGAATTGAATGCAGCCTTATATAATAACACATGTGTATACCTAATTTGTCAGATCTGCTTTAATGCCTAGCGAAGTAACACATGATTCGATGATTTTCCGTTAGCTGATGTAATTTTTGTGTAGTGCCACGTAAGCGTTTTCACAAGTAAAACTAAATTTTTTTCTTAAATGAGTGTTCTTAACTGGCTCTTCGAATCTTAAAGATTGAAAATAAATCTTAATTATTAAATGTTTTGAAAGAAAAAAAATATTTGTGATGATTATTTTGGATAAAGTCATTTGGGGTACATTTGACTTTCCAGTTTGGGGAGCCTTTGACGAATGTCAAATAAAATAATAAGACCAATTAAACGTTTATGTGCCTCTAAGAAAGCTAAACCTGCCAAAACAAACCCATCTAGAACATCTCGATGCCGTATAAAATATTATTTCGATATAAACTTTCAAATATCCATTGGGTAATTCACAAGCTCTTTTAAAGTAGTATAACGTTATAAAGTGGTATAGGTTTACAACAATTGTATCAGCAGGGTTAGTTTTTCCCATAAAATTTAGAATAACATCAATACAACAACGCAGCCTATGTTTATTGAGTTTCCTATTCGATTTGGTTTTTATTTTTTGACTTTTTTCAAGTTTTTTATCATTTATATTTTTATAATATTACCTTTTTCACTTTTGCTTGGTGTTTTCGATATTAAAATTTTAGTAAGCATCTAGTAACAAAATACAATACAACCTACATACCACAGTTGTTGCTTTCTAATACACATTTAATTTACAACGTACAACATTAAAAGAGCTAGTGAATTTACCATATATTTTCGCTTATTATTATAATATTGTTATACTGTTTAAATAAAAACTTTAATTTTGTGTTATGATATAATGCCTCGTTTTTTTAAAGTTAAAAATTAATAAAATTTAGTTTACATTGTGATGGTCAAATGTGCCCCCATTCAAGTCACAGGTACCCCTACCACGGGGCACATTTGACAAAATGGCTTTTTTTTTTAAAAAAAAGTATCTGAAAAAGGTATTTACGTGTTTTTTTATAACTCATTAGCTATTCAAATATTGAGATGAATAATGAATAGTTACTGTCAATTGTTAAAACCTTAGTTTTCTCCAAAAATGTCTGAGATATGAGACTTCAAAAAAAAGGTGTCAAAGGCACCCCAGCTTACCCTACTAAGAACTTATTGACCTAAACTAGTGATGGGCAAGAGCTCGTAGCAGAGGGGCTAAGCGAAGTTATGGAGGATAGGGGAACAAAATTTGAACCGGGGGGTAAGAAACAACTGTGTACGTATATGTATCTTTTGCATATGTGTTTGTAAATAAGAGAGCATGGCAGAGTTTTACTCTACACTCAGGGAAAAAAAATTATAAAAACATATGAAAACGTGTTTAAAATGGGCAAAAACGTATTTAAAAGTGATGTAAATACCAACATTTTTATTTTAAAAATGTTCATTGTACAATTTTTAAATCAAGAAAAAACATTTTAAATTTAAAAATGTTTATTTTTATTTTAAGCACTATGAGAAAAAAAAAACGCTGCAGTGTACTCTATATCATTTTCTCTTCCGGATTCAAAATTGTATCCAACGGCATTCTCTTCATCTTCTCTCAATCCGAGTCCCAACTACAAAAATATAGCCCTCCGCTTGTTCTTCTCTTCTTTTCTACTTCGCCTTAACTGTTTGCTATCTTTATTTCTCATTCTCCTTATTCTGCTTTTTCTTCTTTATTTTATATTCTATTCCGGATTCGAACCATGACATCAACCTGAAATTCAATCCAACACCATCACATAGTGGAACATTAAACAATATATTGAATTGTAGTAACCTATTTATACTCCCCTTTTCCTAAAAAAGAATCCATGAATTATATGAATCATTGCAAAAACAAAATTTAAAAAAAAAAATCGATTCCCATTATTGTTTTTGTTGGATTTCTCACAAAAAATATTTTCTCACAAAAAAATTTTGAACAAAGAGCGAGTTTTTGAATCAACATGCATTTTCATTTTTAATTTAAGTATGTTTCTTTTTAAATCCAAAATGCATTTTTACTTCAAAAATTTCATTCTTAATTCAAAAATTTAATTTTTAATTTAAAAATTTTCATTGTTAAAATAAAAATGGTTTGGTTTAAAACGTGCATTATGAAAACAAAAATTTTATTTTTGATTTTAAAATGCTGTTTTTCCCTGAGTGTAGGTTGCCAGATATGGAGACCACACATTTTAAGGGATTTTCGGAAACATTTAGTGATTGATTTTTTTTGTGAGGATATTTTTTTGAAATTTGTTAAAGCGTGTATATAACAATTTAAATTATTTTGCTTTCAAACTTGTAAACATTAGTTTGAACTTCACAATAAAAAAAAAAAAATATTTTGTTGGGCAATTGTAGACCTAATTGGAAGGTTATACGCATGCAAAATGTATAGGAAATGTGGCAGTTATAATTGATAGTACGACATAAAATCAATATTTGACAAATTAGTTTGAGAAAATTATGGAGGGTAAAGCTTTCCTCCTCAAGAAAAAAATATGAAAAGTGTTGTAGATATATTTCATCATTGCATTTGGTATATTGTGATTTTATTTGTTTAGTATAAACATATTTCAAATGAATTCATTTTTTAGAAAATGAAAATCCAGATATTTCGTATTATAGTGGGGAGATTTTGAGGGAATATCATATAAAATGGAGTATTATTTCTAAAATATGGGCATTCCTTTTGCATCTCAGCCTACACGCCATTGGCTATTTCTTTTGAAGTTTAAATAAAAATAGGTAAAAAAACTTTTTAGGTTAAACGGTTTTATGTTATACATACATTGCAATGTTTAAGATAAATGTACTAAAAACCAAAAAATAATAAAATAGATACAGTCGTGGGAATTATAAACATTTGCATAGACTAGACTAAAATAAAACCGTGGGACACGTCAATTGTCTACAATCGTTGATTAAAATGTTTGTTTTGTAATGTTACACCATAATTAGGCAGTTGTTCAACCGACAACGATGGACGTGTGATAAGTAGGGCTGGAATGTGGAAAAAAGCTAGCAACCTTGATTATAAGCGAGTTTTAGGGTTTCATAGTGGTGAGCGAGTATTACTTTTATCATATGTTTTGTCGATTAAAGACAAACTACAAGCAGTGAAACGATTCCTCGTGTGAATGTCCAACGATAAACTAGTTGAAACATCTCTTTTATTAACATGGAGTGTATAACTATTGGAATTTCCATGAGCAAGAAAATAGTAAGTAATTTCCCCACCGTCTGCGGGCCAACTGCCTAACGACGAATTAAACGATTCTTCTATCGCACATTAAGTCGATAATTTGTAGACAATTGACGTGCAAATGTTTATAATTCCCACGACTGTATCTATTTTTTTATTTTTTGGTTTTTAGTACATTTATCTTAAACATTGCAATGTATGTATAACATAAAACCGTTTAACTTAAAAAGTTTTTTTACCTATTTTTATTTTCTAGTTTTTAGTTTTTATTTTTTTACCTATTTTTATTTAAATAGAGCGACTCACGCGCCACCTAGCGGCTCCAATTTTTTTTTAAACATTTGTAAATTATTTAAGTAATGCACATGCTAAATATCAGCCAAACCGGTCCATAATTAGGATTTTCAGTTTTAATTACCCCGATCTCAGCTCCACCTAGCGGAATTTTTTTTTTAAGAAAATATTTCTTTTCAAGGTAGTAATACATGTTCCGAATTTCAGCCAAATCGGACCATAAATGCGATTTTTGTAAATGTAGCGACCCACGCGCCACCTAGCGGAATTTTTTTTCTAAGAAAATATTTCTTTTCAAGGTAATAATAGATGTTCCGAATTTCAGCCAAATCGGACCATAAATGCGATTTTTGTAAATATAGCGACCCACGCGCCACCTAGCGGAATTTTTTTTTAAAGAAAATATTTCTTTTCAAGGTAGTAATACATGTTCCGAATTTCAGCCAAATCGGACCATAAATGCGATTTTTGTAAATATAGCGACCCACGGGCCACCTAGCGGAATTTTTTTTTTTTTTCATAATATTGCATTGTCATCGGAGTTATACATGCGTACAAAATTTCAGATTAATCGGTTGACGGGAAGAGGGTGAAATTTGAATTACTAAATTTGACCCAAGAATAAATAATAAATAATAAAAAAATAAAACAAACGGGGCGAGCTAAATAAAACCGTTTAAAAATATATATTTTTTTGAGCGAGAGAAATTTAGGACGCCCAAGTTCAGGAATAACGAGACATTAGATACGCGCCTGTGGAATTTAATAACCAGGAAGGACTACATAAATACATGTATGGATAAATGTCTAGCTGAGTTATTCACAGTAGTGATGGGCGAGTCCGAGATGTTTTATTCGATTCTCTCGATTGTTGAAACATCTCGAATGCTCTCGATGGTTTTCATTCATATTCGAGTCAAGTCGTAAATGGCCGTCAGTCGAAACAATCGCTAAAACATCTCGGACTCGCCAACGATTCCTCTCGTTTTCAAAGCAACCCTACAACATCTCGGACTCGCAGCAAAAAATACATAATATTTGTTGTTGCCGCTTGAATATTAAAATTGCTTTACAAAACATACAGAGTGGTACAAATCTATTGCCGTTGTTGCTACTCGTAAAATTCATTTGTTTCATTAGCGTCTCACTTCAGAAAATTTATTAATGTTTAAATAATTAATTATTATTATTATGCACGACACTCTTTAGTTGTGATTGCAATAATGCAGCGTCTATGTATACCATATTTTTCAATTTGGTTAATTTATTTACATATGTATTTGCCTCACTTCCATTAACAATCCTACTTTCTTCATCAACAACACTCATTCAGTTTAATTTATCAACTAAAACAAATCATCAAAACAACAGCCGGCCCGCCGACTCGGAACAGTCGCAAAAACATCTCGTTTGTGTAGTCGAGATGTAATCGAAACAACCTCCGACTCGCCGACTCGGAACAGTCGCAAAAACATCTCGTTTGTGTAGTCGAGATGTCATCGAAACAACCTCCGACTCGCTGACTCGGAACAATCGCAAAAACATCTCGATTGTGAAGTCGAGGAGCGAGTCAACTTTTGACTCGATTGTGCTTTTGGAACGATGGCGATTCTCTCGATTGTCTAAACATCTCGGACTCGCCCATCACTAATTCACAGTGTACACAGATATGTACTATGTATGTATGTATACGTATTTTTTGCGCATTATACTGAATAATATTGGAGGTAGGAATTGTTAATTTTTCAAACTTTTTATTTCGATTTGAACAAAAAATTAAACCTTAACAAAAAACAATATGACAGCGAAAGATTAAATTGCATATAACTTCATAGATTTATCTATCCAATAAGTGGAAAAAGAAATTGAGAAAACGAAAATATACTTACCGGCATGCTAAATGGAGTTGTAAAATTGAAGGCTATATGAGAAATCATTTAAAATATTTAAATCGATTCAAATATTCATACCATCCTCATATATTGGTCAATATACTGGGCCCCTAATACATTTATATATGAATGTACATATGTATGTATTAGAGCTCGTGAAAATCGATTAATCGAATATTCGAATTATTCGAATACCATGAAAATCGATTTTAAAAATTCGATTAGACGAATTCGAATAATTGTTCAATGGCGATTATTCGAATAATCGCTCATTGTCAACTATTCGAATAATTGCTGTTGAACGATTATTCGATTGTTGAAATATTTGCATACACATGTGTATATAAAATTTGAATGTGTTCGATTTTTAGAAACTTTTTATTATAATTATTACGCAAAAGAAACAGTCTGCCTATTATTTTTTGTTATTTTTACATATTTTAATTCACATTGAATGCATAATACAGTTTATATCCGGAAACCCATTTATACAGTAGCGTCATTATCGTTCATGAAGCGCTTATTATTATAAACCCAATAAACACAATGGATACGCCTCGAATTCGAGAAGAGTTCGGTTCTCTGGTTATATTATCATGGCGATGCTTCGCGACTATAGATCAGCGAAATCGAATTCCAGGCCAGTCATTTGTTAATAGCGATGCACGCGATATCTTTTGAGTCTCTTGAGTAGAATGTTAAATGGTAAATTTTATTTTTTTCGTGCAAACCAGGATTTAACAAAATAATAAAATGCTATTGCGAGAACTAATTTTTCTCGAGTCCATCCTGAACTCGAAACGAGCCCGAGAAATTATATTCACCTTCTCGAATTCATCTAGAGTTCGTGCTCATCTCCTGTTATAGAACAGAAGCAAGTAACTGCTAGTTGCTTGTTCCTTAGTACCTTAAACTAAACAAAAATATAACCAAGTAACTTTAAATGTAAAATGAGTCCACGACAAAACCAAGTAACTCTTCTATGATAGAACAGAAACAAATATCTTTTGCTTTTATAATACAACAAGTGACATACATTCTTTTTTTCTAACACAGAAAAAAATATGTACTTGCGTAAAGAAATAAAAATATTCCGACACGTATTAGCCGTTGCGAAAAACTTTTCATATAATACCAATATTAAAAGAATTTGATTAGTCATTTTCGTTATTCTAATCATTTAAAAAATGCAGTGGCGTCGTCTATATAGTGATATATTGGAACTGCATTTGTAAGTTCATTATATTTGACGAAGATAAGAACAGCTACGCAAAGCCTTAATTTCCTACGAATTAAAAAAAACTGGTTACTTGCTTCTGTTCTATAACAGGAGTTATTGGGAAGGAATGTTAAAAGACTTACATTTTGCTGTAAAAATCAACTCCATGGGGTGTCAATATATCCCGCTCGGGCTCTGCGAGGAGGTAGAGTTGTGAAAATTTAAAACAGATCCACAAATGGAGCGGAAAACTTGTTTGCCTTCACGGCCTTCCATAAAAAAGCTCCAAACCTATTTTCCTTTATTGTCACTCATTTTACCAAAAAAAAAAAAAACAAACGAAAACAATATATTTTTCTTACATTTTTGCTGGGTTCAAAAATCGATTATTCGATTTTAACAGGTTATTCGAATAATCGTGGAGCTGAGTTATCTGAGTTATCTTCCTTAGGGTGACACCAAACGAAAGAAAATTAAATTTCCTTTTTACGGTTCCTATAACATTTTTCTCTAACTCGTATAGTTTCTGAAATATTGACGATTAAATTTGAATTTTTTCGATTTTTTACGATTTTTTGAAGAAAAAATTGACTTTGTCAGACAATATCTTTAAAACCAATGTCTTCACCTTCGGTTTTACTCTTTTACGTGAAGCTCCATTCTATTGGGAAAAATATAAGCTATCAACGAAGAAAATCCATGGTAAAATGGAAAAGTTATAGGCGATCAAGTAAATACAGCCAAGTCGCGCAGTGCCTCTGCACGGGTATATTCTATGCATGTTATACCCGTAAACGCGCTTGTATCTACTGCGCTGCCAATGTGCTGCTACTGCAGATGTGTAGGTATTGGTACAATATGCATAGAATGTACCCGTGCAGAGGCATTGCGCGACTTGGTTGTATTTACTTGATCGCCTATAACTTTTCCAGTTTACCATGGATTTTCTTCGTTGATAGCTTATTTTTTTGGAAATGGAATGGAGCTTCACGCAAAGGAGTAAAACCGAAGGTGAAATCATTGGTTTTAAAGATATTGCCTGACAAAATAAATTTTTTCTTCAAAAAATCGTAAAAAATCGAAAAAAATTCAAATTTAATCGTCAATATTTCAGAAACTATAAGAACTAGAGAAAAATGTTATAGGAGCCGTGAAAAGGAAATTTAATTTTCTTTCGTTTGGTGTGACCCTAAGGAAGATAACTCACTGTGTTAAAGAGATATACAGGATTAAGTGGACTCATTGGCCAAATAACGGTAAATTGCCGATATTTCAAAAACCTTCCCATAGAATTAAAAATGAACCCGATTTTCGGAATCAGCGACCGATTTTACATATAGAAAGGATGGTCGCGTTCAGAGTATTTTTTGGCTGTAGAGCAGTGTAATCAGTGCTTAAAAGGCGAAAAAAACTAACAATATCCAATATATATCTATTAATATATACATATGTGGGCAATTCCGTAGAAAGGTATGACTAAAAATTAAATTTTCAAACTCAAGGAGTATTTCTCCAGACATATTTGAGAAATTCGGTATATGGATATATTTTTATGACTAGATGATCATTTGTCAAAATCGGCCGAATCGGACCACTGTAGTATATAGCTCCCATACAACCGATTGCTCAGATTATAGATTTTGGGGTATAACTTCTCCATTTGAAAAGCTAGGGACAAGAAACTTTGCGGTATTGGTACCCATACTGACCCAAATAATGTGACTAAAATTGTCGACATCGGACCACTATAACATATAGCTGCCCTACGACCGATTTTTCAGATATAGCCTTTTCGGGGTATAGCTTCTTCATTTAATCTACTAGAATGTTTCTAAATAATCTTTATCCAGATAGCCTTCGGAATTAACAATGGAAATTAGTATTTGACAATGTAAAATTTCATTTTTCCGCGATTTTGCGCGTTCTTCTTCACTATTATTCTTATACCACATTCAATTTTCAGTAGTATTAAAAATTAATGTGGAAGTCCCTAAATTTCTGAGGGGGCTGCAACGCCCAGAAAACCCCCCGAATACGTACCTGCCTAGTAGTACATATTTGTATCATGGATATAAGAATGAGCACAGTGTGACAAAGTCAATAAAATATTGTTAATATAAAATAAACATTTTTTATTTCAAAATAAAAATATTTTGTTAATTCATATTTGGAATGAACCGATTTTAATACATACATTTATATGTATATTAAAGAAATTCTAAGAATAATGAAAAAACATGACAGGAAATAAACATTAAAAACGTCATTTTCGTTACCTTTTTTCGTTAGCTCCTCTTTATTAGGAGATATTTTCTTCGCTACAGCTAGTCGCATAATATCTCCTACATTGGTATCGGAAAGTACATTTCTTAATTTTTTATTAAAATTTACTAATTTTATTTTATTTCAATTAATACACATTTTGTAAAACATCAAGAACCCGCTGTGGTACAGTGGGTAGAGTGCTCGCCTGCTATACCAGAGGCATCGGGTTCAAACCCCAGTGCGGACAAACACCAAAAAATTTTTAAATTTAAGCTTAAACCTCGTCAGAGTTATAATAGCGCCAGTGTATTATTATTATTGTTTTAATTTTTATATTGTTGATATTTTATTTTCTCCTCCAACTTCTTATTTTAAAGTGATATGAAATTAAATTAAAATAGAAGCTAATACAATTCTGGACTATAAAATTTGTTTGATATTGCCCACAGTGCACTCCATTTTGACGAAACTGAGAGTTTTTAAAATTTAAATAGTAAAATGGGGTGCTTTTTTGAAATGTAAAAACTTCTGAATAAGAGTTGCCGCAGCTACTGATTGCAGAGATCAATTTTGGGCATTTTTAGTTTTACTATTGTTGATTATATACATATGTGCAAAATATACTAAATTTGATCTCCTGGCAGTGCATTGTGGTATATGCGTATTAAAATACATATACATATGTATGTATTTTCATAGGTAAGTACATATTGCTATGCACAATAAAAATGCTCAAAATAAATCGTCGTACCATACGAAAACTAGCATACGATTTTTTGTGGCTGACGAAATGCAGAAATTTCGTTGAAACCACAACAATTTTAATATATAAACAGCATATAATTATTCCTACTTTTCGTCAGCCAAACATTTAAAGTCCTACTTTTCGTCCGCCAAAGTGAAATGTGCTACTTTTCGTACAGAATTTTTTAATTGCCAGCTTTCGTCAGAAATTTTAATGTGCTAGTTTTCGTATGGTACGACCAAATATCAGAATATTCTTATAATATAAAAAATAGTAATTAACATGTTTGACAGCTGAATTGGTTTTGTGCAAAATTAATAAATAAAATAAATAAATAAATGAGGAGAGCAGAAGAAAATAAAAATAATTTCAAGGCCAAATCTTTGAATATTTTCAAGGCCCCGAGACATAAATTTGCTATTAAAACATGTATAATATTAGTAAATTTTTGGATCATTTTACTGCTTCATAGAATTTATTTTCTTAAATATTATATAAGCAAATTAAGCGTGAATTTATTTTTAAATAAATTTAAACAAAATCCACCGAAAAAATCCTTAAATTGAAACTGAAAGTTGGCATCCCTGGTAATAATTCGTGGGATACAGAAAATTAACCCATTAAAGAGTTTTTAGTGCTTAGCACGAAATTTTTATTTTAATTCAATTTTTAATTGTTGGGGTAAGTGGAAAAAAATTCAACAACTATTTACAGCGAAGGTTGAGTGTATAGCTATTTCACGAAAAACCATTTTCGATCATCAGCACTCTTTTCGGAAGTGGAAGAGGATTCACCGGGGATTGAACCCGAGTCCATTCCATCTTCAGCCGCAATGACCCAATGCTTAACACACTCGGCCATTGAGACTCTGTGCAAGCTGTTGGATTTTCACCACTTTTGCCTTTTTCATTTTCAACATTTAACGTTAGTGTGTATATGCTTTTGCATATATTCTACCCAAACGTGCTGAATTTTTTGTTGGCAGTTCGCAATGAACATTTGTTGTTGGTATGTATTTTTTTATATACCAACAACGTTAACAATTTTACTTGAAAGAGTTTTTAGTGCTTAGCACGAAATTTTTATTTTAATTCAATTTTTAATTGTTGGGGTAAGTGGAAAAAAATTCAACAACTATTTACAGCGAAGGTTGAGTGTATAGCTATTTCACGAAAAACCATTTTCGATCATCAGCACTCTTTTCGGAAGTGGAAGAGGATTCACCGGGGATTGAACCCGAGTCCATTCCATCTTCAGCCGCAATGACCCAATGCTTAACACACTCGGCCATTGAGACTCTGTGCAAGCTGTTGGATTTTCACCACTTTTGCCTTTTTCATTTTCAACATTTAACGTTAGTGTGTATATGCTTTTGCATATATTCTACCCAAACGTGCTGAATTTTTTGTTGGCAGTTCGCAATGAACATTTGTTGTTGGTATGTATTTTTTTATATACCAACAACGTTAACAATTTTACTTGAAAGAGTTTTTAGTGCTTAGCACGAAATTTTTATTTTAATTCAATTTTTAATTGTTGGGGTAAGTGGAAAAAAATTCAACAACTATTTACAGCGAAGGTTGAGTGTATAGCTATTTCACGAAAAACCATTTTCGATCATCAGCACTCTTTTCGGAAGTGGAAGAGGATTCACCGGGGATTGAACCCGAGTCCATTCCATCTTCAGCCGCAATGACCCAATGCTTAACACACTCGGCCATTGAGACTCTGTGCAAGCTGTTGGATTTTCACCACTTTTGCCTTTTTCATTTTCAACATTTAACGTTAGTGTGTATATGCTTTTGCATATATTCTACCCAAACGTGCTGAATTTTTTGTTGGCAGTTCGCAATGAACATTTGTTGTTGGTATGTATTTTTTTATATACCAACAACGTTAACAATTTTACTTGAAAGAGTTTTTAGTGCTTAGCACGAAATTTTTATTTTAATTCAATTTTTAATTGTTGGGGTAAGTGGAAAAAAATTCAACAACTATTTACAGCGAAGGTTGAGTGTATAGCTATTTCACGAAAAACCATTTTCGATCATCAGCACTCTTTTCGGAAGTGGAAGAGGATTCACCGGGGATTGAACCCGAGTCCATTCCATCTTCAGCCGCAATGACCCAATGCTTAACACACTCGGCCATTGAGACTCTGTGCAAGCTGTTGGATTTTCACCACTTTTGCCTTTTTCATTTTCAACATTTAACGTTAGTGTGTATATGCTTTTGCATATATTCTACCCAAACGTGCTGAATTTTTTGTTGGCAGTTCGCAATGAACATTTGTTGTTGGTATGTATTTTTTTATATACCAACAACGTTAACAATTTTACTTGAAAGAGTTTTTAGTGCTTAGCACGAAATTTTTATTTTAATTCAATTTTTAATTGTTGGGGTAAGTGGAAAAAAATTCAACAACTATTTACAGCGAAGGTTGAGTGTATAGCTATTTCACGAAAAACCATTTTCGATCATCAGCACTCTTTTCGGAAGTGGAAGAGGATTCACCGGGGATTGAACCCGAGTCCATTCCATCTTCAGCCGCAATGACCCAATGCTTAACACACTCGGCCATTGAGACTCTGTGCAAGCTGTTGGATTTTCACCACTTTTGCCTTTTTCATTTTCAACATTTAACGTTAGTGTGTATATGCTTTTGCATATATTCTACCCAAACGTGCTGAATTTTTTGTTGGCAGTTCGCAATGAACATTTGTTGTTGGTATGTATTTTTTTATATACCAACAACGTTAACAATTTTACTTGAAAGAGTTTTTAGTGCTTAGCACGAAATTTTTATTTTAATTCAATTTTTAATTGTTGGGGTAAGTGGAAAAAAATTCAACAACTATTTACAGCGAAGGTTGAGTGTATAGCTATTTCACGAAAAACCATTTTCGATCATCAGCACTCTTTTCGGAAGTGGAAGAGGATTCACCGGGGATTGAACCCGAGTCCATTCCATCTTCAGCCGCAATGACCCAATGCTTAACACACTCGGCCATTGAGACTCTGTGCAAGCTGTTGGATTTTCACCACTTTTGCCTTTTTCATTTTCAACATTTAACGTTAGTGTGTCTATGCTTTTGCATATATTCTACCCAAACGTGCTGAATTTTTTGTTGGCAGTTCGCAATGAACATTTGTTGTTGGTATGTATTTTTTTATATACCAACAACGTTAACAATTTTACTTGAAAGAGTTTTTAGTGCTTAGCACGAAATTTTTATTTTAATTCAATTTTTAATTGTTAGTTAGTTAGTTGTTGAATTTTTTTCCACTTACCCCAACAATTAAAAATTGAATTAAAATAAAAATTTCGTGCT
This sequence comes from Urophora cardui, assembly GCA_960531455.1. Classification (NCBI taxonomy): domain Eukaryota; kingdom Metazoa; phylum Arthropoda; class Insecta; order Diptera; family Tephritidae; genus Urophora; species Urophora cardui. The sequence continues at coordinate 4,994,233 of OY482672.1, read as the reverse complement.
AAGCACTAAAAACTCTTTCAAGTAAAATTGTTAACGTTGTTGGTATATAAAAAAATACATACCAACAACAAATGTTCATTGCGAACTGCCAACAAAAAATTCAGCACGTTTGGGTAGAATATATGCAAAAGCATATACACACTAACGTTAAATGTTGAAAATGAAAAAGGCAAAAGTGGTGAAAATCCAACAGCTTGCACAGAGTCTCAATGGCCGAGTGTGTTAAGCATTGGGTCATTGCGGCTGAAGATGGAATGGACTCGGGTTCAATCCCCGGTGAATCCTCTTCCACTTCCGAAAAGAGTGCTGATGATCGAAAATGGTTTTTCGTGAAATAGCTATACACTCAACCTTCGCTGTAAATAGTTGTTGAATTTTTTTCCACTTACCCCAACAATTAAAAATTGAATTAAAATAAAAATTTCGTGCTAAGCACTAAAAACTCTTTCAAGTAAAATTGTTAACGTTGTTGGTATATAAAAAAATACATACCAACAACAAATGTTCATTGCGAACTGCCAACAAAAAATTCAGCACGTTTGGGTAGAATATATGCAAAAGCATATACACACTAACGTTAAATGTTGAAAATGAAAAAGGCAAAAGTGGTGAAAATCCAACAGCTTGCACAGAGTCTCAATGGCCGAGTGTGTTAAGCATTGGGTCATTGCGGCTGAAGATGGAATGGACTCGGGTTCAATCCCCGGTGAATCCTCTTCCACTTCCGAAAAGAGTGCTGATGATCGAAAATGGTTTTTCGTGAAATAGCTATACACTCAACCTTCGCTGTAAATAGTTGTTGAATTTTTTTCCACTTACCCCAACAATTAAAAATTGAATTAAAATAAAAATTTCGTGCTAAGCACTAAAAACTCTTTCAAGTAAAATTGTTAACGTTGTTGGTATATAAAAAAATACATACCAACAACAAATGTTCATTGCGAACTGCCAACAAAAAATTCAGCACGTTTGGGTAGAATATATGCAAAAGCATATACACACTAACGTTAAATGTTGAAAATGAAAAAGGCAAAAGTGGTGAAAATCCAACAGCTTGCACAGAGTCTCAATGGCCGAGTGTGTTAAGCATTGGGTCATTGCGGCTGAAGATGGAATGGACTCGGGTTCAATCCCCGGTGAATCCTCTTCCACTTCCGAAAAGAGTGCTGATGATCGGAAATGGTTTTTCGTGAAATAGCTATACACTCAACCTTCGCTGTAAATAGTTGTTGAATTTTTTTCCACTTACCCCAACAATTAAAAATTGAATTAAAATAAAAATTTCGTGCTAAGCACTAAAAACTCTTTCAAGTAAAATTGTTAACGTTGTTGGTATATAAAAAAATACATACCAACAACAAATGTTCATTGCGAACTGCCAACAAAAAATTCAGCACGTTTGGGTAGAATATATGCAAAAGCATATACACACTAACGTTAAATGTTGAAAATGAAAAAGGCAAAAGTGGTGAAAATCCAACAGCTTGCACAGAGTCTCAATGGCCGAGTGTGTTAAGCATTGGGTCATTGCGGCTGAAGATGGAATGGACTCGGGTTCAATCCCCGGTGAATCCTCTTCCACTTCCGAAAAGAGTGCTGATGATCGAAAATGGTTTTTCGTGAAATAGCTATACACTCAACCTTCGCTGTAAATAGTTGTTGAATTTTTTTCCACTTACCCCAACAATTAAAAATTGAATTAAAATAAAAATTTCGTGCTAAGCACTAAAAACTCTTTCAAGTAAAATTGTTAACGTTGTTGGTATATAAAAAAATACATACCAACAACAAATGTTCATTGCGAACTGCCAACAAAAAATTCAGCACGTTTGGGTAGAATATATGCAAAAGCATATACACACTAACGTTAAATGTTGAAAATGAAAAAGGCAAAAGTGGTGAAAATCCAACAGCTTGCACAGAGTCTCAATGGCCGAGTGTGTTAAGCATTGGGTCATTGCGGCTGAAGATGGAATGGACTCGGGTTCAATCCCCGGTGAATCCTCTTCCACTTCCGAAAAGAGTGCTGATGATCGAAAATGGTTTTTCGTGAAATAGCTATACACTCAACCTTCGCTGTAAATAGTTGTTGAATTTTTTTCCACTTACCCCAACAATTAAAAATTGAATTAAAATAAAAATTTCGTGCTAAGCACTAAAAACTCTTTCAAGTAAAATTGTTAACGTTGTTGGTATATAAAAAAATACATACCAACAACAAATGTTCATTGCGAACTGCCAACAAAAAATTCAGCACGTTTGGGTAGAATATATGCAAAAGCATATACACACTAACGTTAAATGTTGAAAATGAAAAAGGCAAAAGTGGTGAAAATCCAACAGCTTGCACAGAGTCTCAATGGCCGAGTGTGTTAAGCATTGGGTCATTGCGGCTGAAGATGGAATGGACTCGGGTTCAATCCCCGGTGAATCCTCTTCCACTTCCGAAAAGAGTGCTGATGATCGAAAATGGTTTTTCGTGAAATAGCTATACACTCAACCTTCGCTGTAAATAGTTGTTGAATTTTTTTCCACTTACCCCAACAATTAAAAATTGAATTAAAATAAAAATTTCGTGCTAAGCACTAAAAACTCTTTCAAGTAAAATTGTTAACGTTGTTGGTATATAAAAAAATACATACCAACAACAAATGTTCATTGCGAACTGCCAACAAAAAATTCAGCACGTTTGGGTAGAATATATGCAAAAGCATATACACACTAACGTTAAATGTTGAAAATGAAAAAGGCAAAAGTGGTGAAAATCCAACAGCTTGCACAGAGTCTCAATGGCCGAGTGTGTTAAGCATTGGGTCATTGCGGCTGAAGATGGAATGGACTCGGGTTCAATCCCCGGTGAATCCTCTTCCACTTCCGAAAAGAGTGCTGATGATCGAAAATGGTTTTTCGTGAAATAGCTATACACTCAACCTTCGCTGTAAATAGTTGTTGAATTTTTTTCCACTTACCCCAACAATTAAAAATTGAATTAAAATAAAAATTTCGTGCTAAGCACTAAAAACTCTTTCAAGTAAAATTGTTAACGTTGTTGGTATATAAAAAAATACATACCAACAACAAATGTTCATTGCGAACTGCCAACAAAAAATTCAGCACGTTTGGGTAGAATATATGCAAAAGCATATACACACTAACGTTAAATGTTGAAAATGAAAAAGGCAAAAGTGGTGAAAATCCAACAGCTTGCACAGAGTCTCAATGGCCGAGTGTGTTAAGCATTGGGTCATTGCGGCTGAAGATGGAATGGACTCGGGTTCAATCCCCGGTGAATCCTCTTCCACTTCCGAAAAGAGTGCTGATGATCGAAAATGGTTTTTCGTGAAATAGCTATACACTCAACCTTCGCTGTAAATAGTTGTTGAATTTTTTTCCACTTACCCCAACAATTAACCCATTAAAGTTTTATTATTTATATCTAAAATAAAGTTTAGTATGAATTAGTTCAACGAAGCAAAAAACGAAGAAGGGGTCGCGAACATTTACATGGGTGCGGTTTGTAGGTGGCGAAGGTCGTTCGGTTAGGTTTTTTCCTACATTCAAAAGTCTTTTCAAATCAAGTGATTCCCATCACAACTTAAGGTTTTAATGTATCTATTTCTAGAATTTTAAACAGCCTATTGACTTTAACCATAATATTCTTATGTGAGGTTCTCGACATGTTGGAAAGATCAATACCATGATAAAAAATGAATTCATTAGTAAAAAATCTAATCGAAAATGGATGATTTTTGTGAATTTATCTACACTTATGCCTTTAAAGCTTTTTTGATAAATAGTAGGGAGCGAAGAGAATATTAGACCGCATAGGGTTAATTGAAAATTTTGTGAGCAACAGCAAAAAAAAAAATTTAATTGTCAATTAATGAATAATTTTTCTCTCATTATGCTCACTAATACAGACGCAACTCGCTCAAATTTTCGTCCCCTTCCTTTGTTTTGAAATCCCCTCTCTCCATGGAAAGTCTCAGCTGGCAGAATTTTTGAGGGCAAATGGCAACTTTTGCCCATCCCAAACCTAAACCAATTGAAAACAGCCAACCAGAGCAATTTAAATTTATTTGTTAACTTTATTGAATATTTTATTTATTATTTCTTAAAACAGAATATTTTATTTATTTATTTATTTATTTAATAAGCATACGCTTAGGTTATTTTTTTTTTATACCAGAACTTTTTGAAGCGGTGGGTGTATTTAAAAAAGAATTAATGGATTCTTGAACACTGCGATCATTCAATTTTACAAATTTATACATTCTCCCCGCTCGTATGATTATTTCAAAGAGTTTGCCTTCCACAACCACGAGTGCTTGATCCAATTTTTTATGTCCCAGGGATAGGTCTGTTTCACTAAACTGATTTTTGTTTATTAAGTTGTTAAACACTTTCAATTCTTCACTAAATCGCCACCAGCGACAGAATGATCCAGTTGGTTCACTATATTCATGCCAACCGATGACCTTCATTTTGGCGTCCTTCGGCGGATTACCACTGAGGAGGGATAATTTTCCAACTGTTTTGGTAAATGTAAAAGGACTGCGCAGTTTGAGAATTGAAACACCATTAATATCGTGTTTGGCTTCAACTCCGCTACTTTGTACATCTGGTTCAGAATAATGAAGTTTAACACCCACGATCGAAACACCGGCCAACACACCCATTTTATCTATATCATTTATCGTAGTAATACGCGGTGCAATCGCATAATTTTCAGAAAGTAATGCACCAACCGTATCATAAAGGTCACACGAAGTTATTGCCGCCAGATATTTTCTGTCGTCCACACATTCACAGAATTGCAGAATGGCTAATAAAAAGATCGATATAAGCGATAGAATAATACGTTTATCCATTTTACAACTTTCTTCAATTCTTTATGAAGTATTAAAAAGTAATCTGCGGCGATTGGCTTTATATACTGAATTTCACCAACAATTTCGAAACACTTGAACAAATAAGTTAAAGCCAAGGCTGCACAACGATATCAACAAAAAAATTGGTTTTGTTGAATATCAAATAAAAACAAGTAAGAGCGTGGCTGTCTTCGGCCGTACCGAAGACTTCATACCTTTCATGAATGGGGAAATGGAAAGTTACCTATATACATAGCCTGATTTAGTTTAATTTCAATACTGTGGGTTATTTATGGAAAGATTTATTAGAAAAAATCGTGTCTTAGCTATTTAAATTGAGAAGTTATACCCTAAAATATCTATATCTGAACAATCGGTTGTATGGGAGCTATATGTTATAGTGCTCCGTTCTTCACAATTTTCGGTAACCTTATTTGGGCCCATATGGATACAAATAATTTAAAACAGGGCTGCTCACCTCATAGGCACTCAAAGCACAATTGTTTTTGTTTTGTTCCGAACCATAGGCACAGATACATACATATTTTCACTTCAAATATGAAAATAAAATTTTCTTTGCACTCCCATAAGCACTCAGATATAAAAAAATTTTATATGAATGTGCCTATGATTCATGTTGAATGTGCAGATAAAAGGCACTTTGTATAGGAGCTCGAGCACTGCCGTAAGAAATCGAAATTTACAATAACAAATTTGTAATGAAAAAAATATTCAAAAAATGAAAGCACTGTAAAAAATTTGTATTCAAAAAATTTTCATATAAAAAATAAAACAAAATTTTATGTATTTGATACTACCATTTGAAAATAAATTCTAAAATAATATTTTGTTGGAATTCATAAAGAAAATTAAATGAGCAAAAAAATTTTTCAGTGCATATACAAAATTTGTAGATGTATTGAGTTTTGTACTTTCAATACGAGAGCGTTAAGAAGCCCTGATTTAAATTTCATGCTCCTAGCTGTTTAAATGGAGAACAGTGCAAGCAATTGGGGTGTGATAAAAAAAATTTCAGACAACGACAAAAGCAACGTGTCGTTTCATTTAATTGTTTGTTAAAAGTGCGAGATTGGAAAATTTGCCGAAATAGTGCGAGGTATAACACTATATTGCGAAAGTGGCTACACTGCTGTGGGTTAAAACTTCAACCAAAAAATAGTATCTTAAGAAAAAAGAAAAAATTTGCTTAGATACTCATATGAGAGTTTTTAACCAACAAACAATTAAATGAAACGACACGTTGCTTTTGTCGTTGTCTGAAATTTATTTATCACACCCCAATTGCTTGCACTGCTAATATTTAACTACTTTAAGTTAATTGACGTAGGTATGCGTTTGCGTATTAGAAAAGTCCACAACTGTTTTAAATTTTTAACGGTAGACGTGTTCTAACATAGAACAAACTACACCTTTTCAAGTCCATAATGAGAATATGTAAGATCGTATTGAGAAATGTAAATTCGTATTGAGAGTGGGAAATGTAAGTTCAAAATGTGAAAACCTAAATTCAAATGGGAAAGTATAAATTCATATTGGGAATGTATAAGTTGATATTGAGAAATATAAATTCTTATTGAGAACACATAAATAAATTCAAAATGAGAAAATGTAAATTAAAAATGAGATTAAATGCGGTGCTAAAAATTCAATTTTATTAAAGAGATAATACAGATTTATATACACTAGAGTGCTGCCTCGTGTCGAAACTCGACAGTTTTTCTAGATGTTTTCTTATGATTAAGGTGCAACTATAGTTTTTGTGTAATTGTTTGTTGTTATTGTCAATTTTACTATTTTGTTGTTGTTCCTGTTGATGCTGCTCCTTTTGTTGCTACTTTCACTGCTACTATTTTGTTTTCTTGTTGTTGTTGGTATTGTCGTTACTCGTTTGCACAATTCTCCTACCTACTTCTTTCTTCCTATTTCTGCTCTTTTCTTTCCTCAATTTCTTTACTTATTCTTTCTTATCTATATATTAATAAGCTAACATTTTTCCCATACAAACAATTGCCAGGCTGTTTTGCACATTTAACATACTCATATCCACATAAAATTGATATGGATGTGTTCGTATGAGTGAGGAGCAGTGCATAGGCATATATTTTTTTCTATAAATTATTTAATTTATTTATAATTAGTAAATAAAGTTTTTAGTTAAGAGAAAGAGATATCGTAAAAATGTTTACAGATATCGTAAACACAGCTGGAGAGTTGCTTTAATTTTAAAGCACTCTCTCTCTCTCTCTCTCTTCCTTTTTGTTTATTTATGAACATTGGGATCGCATTCGAAAAATCTACTCAAATCTCTGCTCTATGAGTGAAAACTTTGTCTATGAGTGATTTGTAGATTTTCTATTATGATTTTTATAAATGCCAGGGCGATAGAGCGCAAGAAAACTCAAAAGCTCCAAGAAGTAGGCCGTGCGATAGAGAAAAGGGAGCAACCAATTACAAATACATTGAAATTAAAACCTCCATCGAATACTTTGCCGAAGCCATTTTTGGCGCTCAAATATATTTTATTATATGGATGCCACACTTATTTACTTTAGATTATTTACTTTAGATTGTGCCAATACATACATATGTGCACTTTTCAATTATTTTCATTTAATTTTTGTTTTCATTTCACTTTATTCAATGTTAGGTCTTTTTTATTAGATTATTTACTTTAGATTGTGCCATTAAAATAAAAATAACAATTTTTGGGGCTTGCCTATATACATATGTACATACATACATACAAGGCCGTATCTAGGGGGGGGGATGGCAGGGATCAATCCCCCCCCGAAATTAATGCGATAAAATTTTGTTTATAATATAAATATGCTTAATTGTATTTTTTAGAAGCATAGAAATCATGTAAAAAGTTAGTCTCAATTATTATTTCTGTGCCCGCAAATTAAAGTAGCCTAACTCGAGATAATGCGAAATTGAGTTATTGTTATAGTGTTAATCTTTGGAGGAAACCCCATCGATCTGTCTTATCCCCATTTAAATTGGAGTAATATTTAAAAAGTTATTAAGATATAAAAATTATCCTAACTCAGATAGAAACATTTTGCACCAGTTAAAACAACTTATCTTCTAGCAAATCTCTTAAGTCTAGTATTGTATGAAAAATCGTTTTATTAAAAAATACTAACTAGAGCATAGATGCCCAAGCCCTATACTCGCATACACATTTTGTTTTTGTAATGCTCGTAAGTATAGGATTTTACTCGCCTATACACTTTCATAAGAAATTTGTGTATATGGCGAGCATAGGCGAGCATAGGAAAATAAAATTTGTATACTCCCGAAACGTTTCTATGGAAATACAAAAACAATTTTTTATTTAGATTCGAACATATCCAACCCAGCAATGAAAAGAATGAAATGTGGGACATATATGTATGTATGTACATATGTATATACATATGTATACTAATTTGATTCGTTCATATTTTCGATAATGTTATCCATGTCTATTTAAACATTTGTGGTTGATAGTTGCAAAACTGACTCGAGGTGTTTGTCTGAGATCCGGTTTCTGTGTTTTGATTTTACAATTTTTAATTTTGAAAATACACTTTCACATTTATATGTAATAAAAACATTGACGAAAATTTTAAAATAAACGCTCGGAGGCAAAGATATTTAATTTTGTCATACTAATAATTAATTAATTATTTATTTATATATTTTGAAAAATTTAGAGGGCATTGAAAATTAATTAATAAATTCAGTAATTGTAGACAAGGTCCATAAATCTGGTATTAAAGATGTTTTTTAAGCTTTCTAAAACCAATCCACTTTTCAATATTAATTAATTATTTATTTATAAATATTAATATTAATTTTATTAATTAAAAATGTATACATATATTCAAATGCATATTCGATAGCTTTGTTTGCATAACATAAATATATGTAAATACAAAGTTGGATTTTTAGTTAATTTCGATCATCAGTCTGGTTTGTGTCCTAATTTTTTTACTGGGTTATCGAGATGTCAATCAAGTTGTAAAAAAATACAAAAACAAACATATAGAAAAACAATTTTTTTTTCTTTAAATTATGACATTGCTCGCCCGTAAGAAATGTTTGGGCATCATTGAACTAGAGTTATGTGGGTATTTCATGGACGTATTTATTTGCGTTTTCAGTTTATTAAAAAAACCTAACTTGAGTTAGGAATTATAATTTTTTTTTGTCTATTTTGTTTTCATAGCCTAACTCGAAATATATTTTAAGTGATTTTTTTTTTTATTTTTACACAATTTATCTCGAGTTAGGTTTTTTTGTTAGAATATTTTTCTCATTTCATGCGTTATTATCTTCAGTTAGGTTTTTTTGTTGGAAGCAAGTGGATACGATAAACTGAGATAAGAGATTTTTCAAGGATATATATTATAGAAATTCAATTAATTATTATATACTGTATACATACAAAAACCTTTTTTCGTCAATTAAACTTTAATGTGGCCGCTGAGGTGTAGTGCGTAGAGTGCTCGCCTGCTATACCAGAGGTCAAGGGTTCTAACCCAGTCCAGACAAACACCACAAAAAATTTTTCTAATTGATTAAACCCCAATTATTGGGTTTTTATAAATAGCGGTCACCTCTCTGTAGTGGGCGGCATACCCTCCGAGTGTATTTCTGCCATGAAAAGGCTTCTCACAAAAAAGCATTCGCCGTTGGGAGCTCGCATAAAACTGTAGGTCCACACAAATTGTAGGAAAAACAATAGTTAAGAAGCACACCTCGAATTGGGAGAGAAGCTCGGCAATAAAACTCGTTAGAGTTTTAATATCGCCAGTGTATTATTGTTATTTTTTATTTATTTATTAATATTGATAGTTAAGTTTAAAAGCTAGAAACTAACAGATATTTTTTTTATATAGCACTGGCAACTCAGGCCTTCGGCTAGTTATTATTGTTATTAAACTTTAATCGTGTAGCCTTTTACAAGGTATAGATCCTGGTAACATGGAGGAAGAAGACTTTCTGAATATGGATTATAGTAGCGACGACTCAATTAAGGACTCATTTTTTAACGATAGTCAGTCGGACACGGGGTCAGATAGTGCTGATTAGCATATGCCTTCCTACACCTTTTTGCGATCTTCTGAATATTTTTATAAACGCTTTATACACTTTTTATTTAACTGTACATGACTGTGTTTCCGGACAACCTACGTGTTATATGTGGCATGAGACCCTTGCAAATTGTGGTGGCAATGGAATAGCATCGTGCTTATTCAAACACTTAAATAGTTTACCATTCAATATTAAACATGTCGTTTTTTATAGCGATTGCTGTCCTGGCCAAAACCAAAACTGTTATTAGTACTATGTTTTAAATCTTCATGCAAGGTGATACTAACATTGACAAAATTTACCACAAGTTTTTGGTTCATGGTCATACGCATATGGAGTGTGCTGTAGACATGCCTTAATTGAACGAAAAAAAAACAAACGAATTTAAGATTCCACTGGGTTTATAAACATATGTATTTTGCACATGACTCTATATGTCGATTCCATCACAATTACCAGCTATTTTCTATCAAACAGTAGTGCTACCGCGCCCCTTTTTTCGGCGGTTCCAGCTGTTATAGCTTTGAACCTCTCGCCTGGGAATCTTCATTAATTAATTCTGGATAAACCAAGCTTCTTGTGGTGATTTCCCTAGTACCATGCCTTTTTCAGTATTCGGTAAAATAAAACGCAAATTCAGTTCGGGTTGAAAACGATCCGCGGCGTAGGATTATGGATTATTTTCTTCAGGCACAAACAGCAATGATTAGCGAAACGATTTTTATTTTATTGCATTCATTTCAAACAAAAATTAAAAGTCAAAAACTCTAAGACTTCTAATTCCACTACTTAGTTAGTTATATCCACTTAAATTATCGTTTCGGGTCGTTTTCGACTCGAACGTAGGTCTACGCTTAAAAACACTTAACTCGAGTTAAATGGAAATAAAAACCTTATTGGGAAGAATTCGACACAATAAAAGAACTTAACTCGAGTTAATTCTGCTTTTCGTAAAAATTGCATCCAATAAAAGCACTTAAGTTATAAAAGACAATTTTTTTCAATTAACCTTGCTTTAAGATTTCTGGTTCACAACTATTCCTTCTCTAACACTACAAATCCATTATTTCCCCTTTTAAAAACCCGAATTGGTCCAATGGTTTGAATTTTGACAAAAAATTTAGTTTTCTCCGTTCACCATATTTTGAGTTAGGCTACTTTAATTTGCGGGCACAGATTTGTATCTATGTATGTACTAGCAAGTACCCAGCTTACTTCGTTGCGCCGCAAAAATTAAATATACTGATGTTTAGCTTTGAGTAGAGTGTAAGAATGGATTACACATTCATATTTTGTGCTTGTTTTCTGCAAGGAATGTAATATACACTTTAAAATTAAACAACGTTATAAACAATACATTTATTAACAACAAAAAACTCAAAGTTATAATAATTCAAACAACGTTTGGTACCTACACAGAGCGAAAACCAGCTAATAAAATAGAACAAAAGTAAGAACATATCTCTATAGTTTTTCTTTAAGAAGAATCCCTACTTACTTTTAATGGGATAGTCTTTTTAATAAAATCAAGAAGAAATCTTCGAATATATATGTGGATATCTCCTTGAATTAATAAAGAGGGCGTTCTTCTTATTTTTATTAGGTTATCTAATTAAATTTATTATAAAGTTAGTCTTATATACATACATATGTAAACTGAGTTAGCGGTCCACAGTCGACAACAATACTGCGTAAAGAAAAGTTGAGTAGAAAGTTTTTTATTTATTGTAAGAAGCTATACTTTTAAATAAAATTAAAAAGATTTACCTCCCAAAAATAAGAAGAAATCTCTATGGAAATATCTTCGAAAAATTGAGTAAGAAGTTTTCTATTTATTGTGAGAAGGTAAGCTTTTAAATAAAATTAAAAGAAATCTCTATGGAAATATCTTCGAAAAATTGAGTAAGAAGTTTTCTATTTATTGTAAGAAGGTATACTTTTAAATAAAATTAAAAAGATTTACCTCCCAAAAATAAGAAGAAATCTCTATGGAAATATCTTCGTCTCTGACTTCTGTCATCTTTTTGGGCCACGAAGCTGTTCAAAGAGACAATCTTCTTATTTTTATGAGGATTATTTGGCTCTGTGTACATTAGTAGGCAAATTAGTTCATAAAATAAGGTACATCTTGTTCAATAATTAAAAACTTCCGTGAACACAACATTGTTTGTTTTGTTGCCATTTCCAGGTATAAGAAAACTCTGGTTTTGTGGTGAACCAGTACGCGACAGAGCGACATACATTTGACCGTAAGAAAACACCTCCTTGCGAAGGTCTACCCCAATATAGCTAAATGTTTGCCCTTGGGACTTAAAAAAAACGCAAATTTCACTCATACGACCCATGAAAAGGGAAGAATGTTCCATATAGTTTAAATCCGGTCTGTAGTTAAATGCTGATTTCGTATGAATCGCCACATGTCTCCTCTGCATTCCACGCAAACGTGAGTTCTCTAAACGATTTGCATGTTCAGCGACTGTCCCGTTTCTTCTGAACCTAATTTGGCGCCTGTTTCCAGAAGATATAGATATCTGCGGTTTTGCTTTTGGCATGTCTAATAATTGTTTAACAAAATCATAAACTTATAATTAACTTAATTGGGTAAGAGCTTAATTTAAAATTTTACCATTGAAATTAATGGTGATTTCGTTTCATCAAAAAAATGCGCATTTTTGTTACACTCTTCAATTTTCCGTTTTCGTTTGCAAAATGAAGGTAAAACGTCAAACAGAATATCTCTTCTTTTTTTAGTGGTTTTATTAGGCTCGTGGATCTAGAGGTAATTTAGTGTAAAAAAACTACATAAGTTTTTCACTTGCTACCCTGTTTTCGTTTCCTAAAAATGTACACTTCAGTGGTGTAAAAAACTCACACTTTTTACCCTCTAAAGCTTTGACAGGGTAGCTGGTTGCACTGAAAACACTGCTCTACAGCCAAAAAATACTCTGAACGCGACCATCCTTTCTATATGTAAAATCGGTCGCTGATTCCGAAAATCGGGTTCATTTTTAATTCTATGGGAAGGTTTTTGAAATATCGGCAATTTACCGTTATTTGGCCAATGAGTCCACTTAATCCAGTATATCTCTTTAACACAGTGAGTTATCTTCCTTAGGGTCACACCAAACGAAAGAAAATTAAATTTCCTTTTCACGGCTCCTATAACATTTTTCTCTAGTTCTTATAGTTTCTGAAATATTGACGATTAAATTTGAATTTTTTCGATTTTTTACGATTTTTTGAAGAAAAAATTTACTTTGTCAGGCAATATCTTTAAAACCAATGATTTCACCTTCGGTTTTACTCCTTTGCGTGAAGCTCCATTCCATTTCCAAAAAAATAAGCTATCAACGAAGAAAATCCATGGTAAACTGGAAAAGTTATAGGCGATCAAGTAAATACAACCAAGTCGCGCAATGCCTCTGCACGGGTACATTCTATGCATATTGTACCAATACCTACACATCTGCAGTAGCAGCACATTGGCAGCGCAGTAGATACAAGCGCGTTTACGGGTATAACATGCATAGAATATACCCGTGCAGAGGCACTGCGCGACTTGGCTGTATTTACTTGATCGCCTATAACTTTTCCATTTTACCATGGATTTTCTTCGTTGATAGCTTATCTTTTTCCCAATAGAATGGAGCTTCACGTAAAAGAGTAAAACCGAAGGTGAAGACATTGGTTTTAAAGATATTGTCTGACAAAGTCAATTTTTTCTTCAAAAAATCGTAAAAAATCGAAAAAATTCAAATTTAATCGTCAATATTTCAGAAACTATACGAGTTAGAGAAAAATGTTATAGGAACCGTAAAAAGGAAATTTAATTTTCTTTCGTTTGGTGTCACCCTAAGGAAGATAACTCACTGTGTTAAAGAGATATACTGGATTAAGTGGACCCATTGGCCAAATAACGGTAAATTGCCGATATCTCAAAAACCTTCCCATAGAATTAAAAATGAACCCGATTTTCGGAATCAGAGACCGATTTTACATATAGATAGGATAGTCACGTCCAAAGTACAGACAAAAAATTTCATTTTGTGATCCAGTGAAATCAGCTGACGAAAATTTTATTTGACAGATAAATTTGGTGAAATTAATTGGATTTTGCAATAACAATTAAATATGGGTGATAAGCGAAACCTAATTATTCATGCACATAGCATAGCAAACGGGGCAGACATGTATGTAATTTGAATTTGAAATGTTTTTTTTTTAGTTAATCCCCCCCCAAAATGAAATCCTGGCTACGGCCTTGCATACATACATATATATTTGTGCAAATATATGGATTCCTTTTTTTTTGTGTATCTATATATTAATAGGCTAACATTTTTCCCATACAAACAATTGCCAGGCTGTTTTGCACATTTAACATACTCATATCCACATAAAATTGATATGGATGTGTTCGTATGAGTCAGGAGCAGTGCATAGGCATATAATTTTTTCTATTAATTATTTAATTTATTTATAATTAATAAATAAAATTTTTAGTTAAGATAAATAGATATCGTAAACGTGTTTACAAATATCGTAAACACAGTTGTAGAGTCGCTTTAATTTAAAATCGCTCACCACCGGGCCTACCTTCCTAGATCTGCCTTGATTTTGACCATGATTTCGCGTCGGACCGTGATCAAAAGGGCAAATCAGTGTTGCGGTACAACTGGAATTTGGAAAGTGTTGCTTATCTCCGCGAAAAGGAATAATTTTTGTACCAATACAAAGTTGAAAAAATAAATTGCATGGTCGAATTTCGACCACCGGCGATACTAGTCCTTATTATTACTTTACTTTGTGTTTTTGTTGCAGTGCTTTTGCTACTTTTTTATGTTTCTACTTCCTCGAATCTACACAGACACACACTACATGGTCCTACGTTTTGACCCAATAGATTACCTTTGCATCAAATAAATAAATAAATAAATATCTGGGGACCCGGTCTAGGCATCACTATTTAAAGAGCTCTGTGTTGAAGTCCTTCTCAACAGATTTCATATTGCTCGAAGACTTGCTGGGTCCACATTTAGGTCTGTATTTAGGGAAGCTCCCACTTTTTTGAAATTCTATATACCCTATTATGTGCGCTAACACCACATGAATCTACTGTGAACATTTCATAAAGATCGGTTGATTACTTTGGGAGTCTATAAAGGACACACATGCACAACTACACACATATGTACACATGGATTTTACCAATTTTCGGACTTTTCGGGAGAGATTTCCCAAAATTGTCTTCCGTAAGAACCTTCTCCTCGAAAATACGAACAACTGACAAAAAAATTTTACAGAAATCGGCCCAGTTGTTCTCATTTGATGAGGTAATATAGATTTTTTACACCATTTTTATATATATAGATATAGATTCCCATTTTCTCTTATACTATTTTGGATATATGTATATTAGATAGGGTCGAAAAAAAAATGTTGTAAAAGTCCGCCCCTAAATTTGAAGCTTATATTGAGAGGGTTAAGGGACACAAAAAAAAATTTTTTTTTTGATCCTGCGAAATATCGCCGAAATTGTTTTTTTCTTGTAACTTTGTTATTTATCATCCGATTTTTAAAATAACAAAGTTACAAGAAAAAAAACATTTCGGCGGAAGTTCGCGAGATCAGAAAAAAAATTTTTTTTGTCCCTTAATCCTCCCAACATAAGCTTCAAATTTAGGGGCGGACTTGCACAAGTTTACCTATACTGAATTGCTTAAAACAATTAATTAAATAATAGCTACATTAAATATTCGTAGTGACGTAACTTCTTTGTTTATTAATTTAGTAAAACCCTTTAAAGGCAACATTGTCATGAATTTTGAAGCACTTTCATTTGACAAAACAAAGAGGATAATTCATGGACATACAAATAAGTTAGCTGACCCAACTATGTGAAAACGACTTCAAAGCTCAAAAGAACATTAAAAGGAAGTGTAGAGCTGCAAAATACGAAAATAGTGACGTGTCAATTTTAAAAATCCGATGAAAAATAAAAAGTTACAATAAAAAAACGATTTCGGCGGTATTTCGCGGGGTCAAAAAAAAATTTTTTTTTGTGTCCCTTAACCCTCTCAACATAAGCTTCAAATTTAGGGGCGGACTTTTACAACTTTTTTTTCGTATGGGGACCAACCCTATCTAATGTATATTTATATAAGTATATATAAATTTCTTTTTTGTTGTATATATAAATTAATAGCGAAACCATTCCAAATAGAATAACCATTCTCAAGAATTCTCCTTCCTCTCCCTCTAGTAAATTTCAAAGCTAATGATATCTGTTGCTCGTATTGAGTTTGTTCTGAAAAATTACACCGAAAAAATATAGTTGTCGACGTCAAAGAGAGTATTCCTTATTTTTTTTTTTATCCGTTGATTATAGAATTATCTCATATGCCCTTAAATAAATTTTCAATACCCTACCATAAATATTTCAGGAGATTTTCGATGTGAAAGTTTCAATTTGTATCGGAGGTGCTTGCTTGCTTAATTGGCACGTAACCGTCTCGACGATTTTGGCCGAATCCAACATAGCGCGCCAGCTATTTCTATTTCGTGCAGCGTGGCGCCATTTGGGAATACCTAGGGCGCCAGCATCACTGTCCACCTGATCTTCCCAACGCAGTGGAGGTCTCCCCTTTCTTCTGCGTTCAGCGGGTTTCGACAGAAATACTTTCGTGACCGGAGCACTTTCGTCCATTCTCACGACATGACCTGCCCAGCGCAGCCGCTGAATCTTTATTCGCTGAACAATGTCGATGTCTGCGTACAGCTCGTACAGCTCGTCGTTAAATCTCCGTCGATACTCGCTCTCGCTAACGCGCAAAGGTCCATAAATCCTCCGAAGAACTTTCCTCTCGAATACTCCAAGCGCCATCTCATCTGCTTTTGATATAGTCCATGCTTCTGCGCCGTACATGAGGACTGGAACGATGAGTGTCCTGTAGAGTGTGATTTTGGTTCGTCGAGAGAGAACTTCACTTTTCAATTGCCTACTTAGTCCAAAGTAGCATTTATTGGCAAGAGTGATTCTTCGTTGGATTTCAGTGCTGACATTATTTTTGGTGTTAATGCTGGTTCCCAAATAGACGAAGTCCTTAACTGTTTCGAATTTGTAGCTATCAACAGTGACGTGGCTGCCAAGGCGGAGGTGCCCATCCCCGTTTTACCAAAACCTAGCGTTTTTATCCGTTGAGTACGTAATTATATTACATAATTCATACCAATTTTCAGTATTCTAGTCCAAATACTTCAAGAGTTATTACGAAATAAAGGAACAGTTTTTATGGGAGGTGCCCATTCCTCGTTTTCAATAAGATCAAAAATATCTATGCCTATAACCTTCACGGGATGAAAATAATTAAGTGTGCAAAGTATCGTGTGGGTCCGTTCAGTCCCGTAATGAGAGTTTAAACACAATTTCCATATCATATTTATAATGTAAGAAGATAGGGAAAGTGGGCGTGGTCATGCTACGATTTCGTCCATTTTCAATACCAACCGTCCCGGTCTGGATAGAAATTTCCATTCCAAATTTCATCGAACTATTTCAATTTTTGCGCAAGTTAGAGTGCGTAAAGTTCGGACAGGTGGACAGATGGACATGGCTCAATCGATTTCTTTTTTCAACCTGATTATTTTGATATATGTATATAAGTCTATATCTATCTCGATTATTTCATGGCGTTACGTACTACCGTGTTGTGATTAAAACTATTATAGATACTCTGTGTATTACGTACAGCTAAGATAAAAAATTAAATGTGTTGCATATTTCAAAGCGTCACATATTTAATTTCCTTCGCTTATTTACGTTCTTTGTATAAAATTTTAGATCATCAGGGTCCTCGTTTTGACCTATGTATATCTCGGGACCCGACCTAGGAATCATAAAGAGTAGAGCTCTCTGTAGAAGCCTTCCTCAAATCCTTTCATTTGATACGAATTTTGCTCAGAAACATTCAAGGATCATCCGGGTCCTCGTTTTGACTCATATCTGGAGACCCGGTCTAGGGGTCACAATGAAAAGAGCTTCATATCGAATTCCTGCTCAAAACCTTTCATTTGATACCAATATTGCTCAAAAAAAAAATTAAAGCGTGAATAACGGGTATTCATGAACATTGATGTGTAAACTGTTTCGAAATCGGATATTTATTCCCTTTTCCTTATTCCTTTTTTCCTGGTTTTCTATGGATTAAAAGGCGACTATCGTTTTTGTAATTTTTTGTTGTCATTGTGACTGCTACTATTTTGTTGTTTTTGTTTGTTTTGGTTTTTGGTTTTTAACTTTTGATTTTTTATGTTGTTTTGTTTTGTATTGCTCAGAAACATGCAAGATCATCCGAGTCCACGTTTGACCCATATCTGGTGACCCGGCCTAGGAATCATAAAGACTAGAGCTCCGTGTAGAAGTCCTGCTCTTTCATTTGATACCAATATTGCTCAGAAACATTCCGGGTTAATCCGTGGTCACATTTTCACCCATATTTGGGGACCCGACCTAGGACTCATAATGAATAGGGCTCTATGTGAAAGCCCTGATCAACACCTTTCATTTGATACCAATATTGCTCAGAAACATTCAAGGATCATCCAGTCCTCATTTTGGCCCATATCTCGGGACCCGACCTAGACATCATAAAGAATAGAGCTCCATGTAGAAGCCCTGTTGAACACCTTTGATACCAATATTGCTCAGAAACATTCAAGGATCATCCGGGTCCTCGTTTTGAACTATGTATATCTCGGGACCCGACCTAGGAATCATAAAGAATAGGGCTCCCTGTAGAATCCATGCTCAAAGCCTTTCGTTTGATATCAATATTGCTCAGAAACATTCAAGGACATCCAGGTCCTCGTATTGCCCCATATCTCGGGACCCGACATAGGAACCATAAAGAGTAGAGCTCCGTGTAGAATCCCCACTCAGAACCCTTCATTTGATACCAATATTGCTCAGAAACATGCAAGATCATCCGGCTCCTCCTATTGACCCATATCTCCGGACCCGACCTAGGAACTATGAAGAATAGAGCTCCCCGAAGAAGGCCTGCTCAATATCTTTCATTTGATACCAATTTTGCTCAGAAACATTCGAGGATCATCCGGGTCCTCGCTTTGACCGATATCAATTTGAGTGGTAGTTAAATCTCGAATTTATTAAAAGCAGAAACTTGCTTTTGAAATATTCGTGTATCTATGAAAAATCTTAAAAAAGTTATGTGTTTGTACGGGACAGGGCTGGTCTACCATGATCCTTGGTTTATGCGAACCAGGACCAATTTTTGGCAAATTAATTGTATTAGAAAAAAAAATAAAAAAGTAAGTCTGGTAGCACTAATATCAAGGTTTATTCAAACAGCAAAAAAATATTAAAAATAAGGTAATTTCAAAAGAATTAAAAATGCTGTAATGTAGTTTTTTACATGGTTTGTACGGGACAAATGGTATAAATCTTTACAATTTACAGAAAAACAAAAAGGTTATCATTGAAAAAGGCTTGCATTTGAAAAACTGGTATATGTGTGAGAAATCGAAATGTTTGTACTGGACAAATTTACCATTTCCCATGGAATGCTCCAGATAATGAATTCAAAAGCAATCTACCAATTTTGCCTTAAAATTATTTCACATGATTTTTACATTATTCGTTCCACCTCTTTGAGTTTAATTTTATATTAATATATATTTTAAAAAATTTCATTAATGCGCAAGTCTCTCAACCTCTATGCAAAATCTCAGCAACAAGACTGCTTGTGTCGGCAACTTCAATTACGTTGCTCAACATATAGATAGTACATGCATATGTATATTAAATATGTTGAGGCCCTTTGCATTATATTGCATAATGTTAACAGCGTCAACAGCAACAAATGATTAGCCAAGCGCTAACTCTAGACAGCAGACACATTTATTTTTCTATCTTCATTCCTTTATTTAATGTATTTTATTCTATTTTGGTTGAATTTCAGATTTTACTAGTTAGCTTCTCTTGTTATTTAAACCCCATTTCCTTTAATTACACACTTTTTCGCATTTCTGTTGTTCACTTAATGACTTATCGTGTATAAAAAAATTACCTTAAACGAATTGGTATCTACGAATACATTAAATAGAATACCTTCGAGTTACTCCTTCGGCACCGGCACAGGAAAGGGCTATAAAGCATTTTTAATGCTTCCGAAGACGTACTTAAGTGAAGTTCTGCACTTTTCTAGTCTTTTATAGCTGCCGGCTGCCATTGAGTTAAACATATATATTGGTTTATGTATACCGCAGGGTGTTTCCTGCCTCCCTTGAAAGCATTTACATATGAACTTATATACATGTAACTAGATATTTATTTTATTATTTTAAATCTTTCTTCTACACTTTGCTTTGGTAAGCTATTTAATTTTTAATTGAAAATCTATCCACGCAAACCTGAGCAGCTTTAGGGTGCTTTTAAGGAATTTAATGATTTCGTTAATTATTTTTATGTGAAATCACTTTAGTCACAACCATTTGTGTTATGAAGCGAAAGTTAAAAGTGATAAAGTTATTTGTAAACAAGCTTAAGAAGCATTAGCCAATTTTAGGGCTCACCAAGAATTTTCCGATTCGTATAATAACACATTCCCTTTCTTAAATCATTTGTTGCTATTTAGAGTGCACAATTCTAACCACTTTGGCTCAGAGGTGGAGTGCTATAGTGCAAAAAAAGTCATTTTATCATTCCTATGACCTTCACAAGGAATTCAGTAATAAAATTAAATAAACATTTTTTGCATTGAAAATAAATTACTTACCTTGTTGGTCTTTCGTTGCTCCTTTGAGTGCTCACGTAATATAAAAGACTTCTGGAACGAATTTTTAATTAATTTCTTTTTAATTTCAATTTATTGTAATTTTCTGTCACGAACAATCTACAGCCGGCCCTATACAGCTTCCGAAAAAAAAAATCACGTGCTTAGTTCAGTTCACTCTCACAACAATTAACCCGAACTTTTATTTACCACATTTTATGACTTGTTGCTGTTCGTAACAATGCCTTCACACTACCTTATCTGCCTCACAGCAACGAACTCAATTGCCTTAAGGCTGCCGTAGAACTAAAGAAGTCCTCAGCTAAAGAAAAGTGTCATTATAAAAAATTAGAAAACTTGTACATTTTACCATTTACAGACTAAACGTGTGAAGGTGTTATGTACATACATAGTGCGATTGACTAACACGCACTAATATAGACTGCACAACACACATACACATGAGCCCACTTAGCCTGTTGCAATTTGCAGAATGTTAAGTTCTCTAGCAGTCATTATGCGCTTGGTTAACAGTTACGAACTTCATTAAGTTGCAACATCATAATGAAGTAAAGATTTACCAGAGAAAATGATAATGCTACAAATGTTAATACTCAACAGTCTAAAAGCACAGTTGGTGTGCGATTTTAAAAATATCGTAAGCCTTTTCCTTGACATTGGCCACAAAAAAGAGTGGCCTTCAATGTCTGACTTGTTTCCCAATACCGAGACACACATACTTCGGAAGTATGAGCATACTTTTATAATGAAATATTCGCGCTTTTCTCTCTCATTTGAGCATTTTATACCAGAAATATTTCTGATTGCATTGAGAGTGTACGAGAGAGTACTTATTCTACACTCAATACTCTCCTTCTTAATAATCGCATTTTCAATATAAGCTAGCACAGTTAGCATAAATAATGTGAGCTTTGGTATACTAAAAGCTTGTGACTTAAACTTAAATAACAAAAAAAAATGTCATTAATTGCCATGGAATCATCATTGGGCTCACAAGATCATCTGAAAACAAGCATAGCACGTGACATATGATTTTGCATCGTATTACATCACATCACTTTAGTATCTAAAAAAAGTCATTAGATTACGTCGTTTTACTTTTATGCCTACATCGTATCACAACAAAAATTACATAACGTCACATGACATCACTTCATTCACATCAGTCCATCAAATCACTTCACATATCGCTAGCTTAGAGTGCAAACTGTGTAAGTCCACTTTTATGAAAAAGTGTATTTTTATGTGGAACGCTAGAAAAATCAAATACGCACCGCGCTAAACAAGTCTGAGATACTTGTCATATTTCTACTCGTTGTTATTCAGTGATACGCAAATTGTGTAAGTCCAAAAAGCGAAGAAAATTGTGTAAGTCCAAAATATTTATATGAACAGAAAATTTTTTTTTCATTTCGAATTTTTTTATTTTTTGTCTCTCCTACAAAGTTTTAAAAAAGGACTTACACAATTTGCACTCTAAGCTAGCGATATCACAAAACATCATATCACATCACTTCATATCAAATCACTTCATAACACAAAACATCATATCACATCACTTCATATCCCATCACATTACATCACTTCATATCACATCACGTCACGTGGATCATATCACATCAGACCTTACATCGCTTACCATCGCACATCATATCACTTTACATAACACAACATCACTTAACATCAGATCATATCACTTCGCTCATGCTTCCAATAATTTTCTTTCATTTTTTTAAATCGCCTATTACTAGATCGCATCCAAATATCGCGTTTCTTAACGCTTTGTAAGAAAATATTTAAGTTTAATGTTTAAGTACGTTAAATTTTGCTTAGTTTATTTATTTTGTGGCTTGGATATGACCTATATTCGAATAAATACGGTAATAAAATATCGAAAGAGTTAAATTTATTAGCATTTTACTATATAATTTTTATTGTGAGATTATAGTTTACACAATATGTTCGATTCAGTTCCCTTCAAGAGTGTGCTCTTGTGCGCCACCTTTTGTCACCTACATAAATACTTGAACAACACACAGAGATGCAATAAAATTTACGAATTCCATTACACATTGGCAAAGAAAGTAAGTAATTGAAAACCCACGAGCATATGTACGTATAATTGGACACATGTACCTATTCACTGTAACCCATCAACCACAGCACAAACCTTAGATGTAGCTTAAACCAAAATTCCATGGCGCACTTAAGCAAATATATTGCGGTGATACAAATAGCAGCGATCTTGCAATATATTTTGAATGCGTATGCAATTTGGCTTAAAACCGTTAGCTTACACATACAACATGTTTTATGTTACACTAATCGCACACTTAAGCTCCAACTTTACAACGAAAAAGATGTTCAACTCAGGTGACCCAATTTGCATGGACGCACACAAACGCTTAACTGCCTTAAATGTATTGATATGGAATTTAGTGTTGCCACTAACGCCTTCAAACAAATATAGATATTCATTAACTTTTGGGGCACCAATTGCCCGCGCAAAAATAAATGCTAAAGGCTTTGATAGAAAAGTGCGCATAGTTTATTGTATTGCAGTGCTCAAGTGAAGTCAGTGAGGTGCGCAAAAAGAGAAGAGTTAAATAAATAAATAAACGAGTAAAGATATGAGCGAATTAATATTTTAACGCCTTTTTAAAATGTAATTTCAGTTCAGTTATAGTTTGGCAGAAAAGTTACAGACTTCGTAAGAAATGGGTCAAACTAACCCTTATGTGAAAGAGACTCAAATAATCTGTGAAATTATTCCTCATGCAATTTTAATTATGTACTCGTACACATGAACGAACAAATTTCAATCCACTTTTATTTTTTCACTTATTCTAAAAATGTTCAATTTAAAAAGTGCATATGTGCAACCACAAATATGCATACATATACATGTGTGTGTTTTCTATAAAAGAAAACGTCTCTTATTTCTCTAAAGCACCCATTGACATTTCTCGCGCTCTTAATGTTGCCCGTAACATTAATTTATTTAAATTAGCCATTAAATTTGGGCTGCATTAGTTGCCGCAATAAAAAAATAATCGTACAGTTAACTGAGCGTTATGGACTAGGTCGGTGGAGAAGATGAAATCCGCATGAATTTGGCACTTTATTTGCGTACGATGTGAATGTTCATATATATGTATGTAGGCTATAACGCTTTGCAATGAAATCCTACGCAAATATATATGTATATGTATGCATATATTTATTTAATACATATGCTCACACCTAAAGCAATTCCACATTCAATTTGAACTTGATTTTGGGGCAAGCAAAAGTTTAAAAGTGCCATAGGAATTGTGCCAAAGTTTTCTAAAGCTTATACTACACGTACATACTGCGCCATTTCCCAAGCCCTCACGCTAATTAAACTAATAGGTACATTCACATTGTATTGACTAAATTTTTTTAAGTTTTTGGCGTAGATGAAAGTGAACTTTCAACTCAAATAATGCCTGCACCCAAATAAAAATCGACATACGATATTGAAGGAGGGCATTGCAGCTAAAAATACTTATGTGTTACCAAGAAAATGTAAAGGATTTAATATGAAGTATTTTGGACTTTTGAATTTTTATTCAAAATTTTACAGCTCTATGCGCCTTGGGAGGTACACATTCCTAGGCTCTTTGCATTTTCTTTTTTTGCAACTTTATAAGCCATGTAAACTCAATTCGCTTCTTGGCTAGGTCTTTATTGAAAATTTCCAAAGCACCAGCTCTACATCAAGCATCGCGCGCCACCTGTGCGATTTGCGTTCCAAGCCTGCGATAAGGAAATGCTCGTCTAATGATGACAGCATCAATTTGTATTTCTTCTTATATTATTCCAATAATTTAATCTAATAAGAGGAATATGCGCAATTGCCATTAGCCAACCACACACTCATTGTCTTGCTATCGCTGTTGCTTAAGCGCCACAACTTTCGTGCAGGAGCTCAATTAATTTGCCACACGCAGCCTCGGCTTAGGCTTAGGCTTAGTGATTATGATTTGTTTGTTTGTGAAAGCGCAACGATTATAATATGCGAGGAGTTCAGTTCTATAACAAAACAAGTAAAACAAAAAAAAAAAATAACTAAAGAAATGCATTTGAATAAGTAATTGCGCAAATATTAGAGATTTATTTGTGTGGATAAACTCAAGGTCGATAGCCTTGAGGCAACTCACACGCCAGCACAGGCTTACTTGTAAGCACAACCTGCCGGTGTTACTCACAATTGCTGCGAACTGCACCTGTTGCACGCGTACGCTGTGGCAAGTTGTTGTAAAAGCAATAAAATTTATGGTCTAAGTGCCATTTTTACAGTTGCCTTGTGATTAGTGTGATTAAATGAAGTGCAGAAGAAAACTAAATTAATTACCGAGAATTGCAACTGTGTACGTACAGCTGATGTTGTTGATTTTGTTGATGATGAGAAGATGATTAGAATGACGTTGGAATGGGAAATGGCAGTTGGAATTGTTATGTTTAATGTTTCTTTATCCACACTGAGAGAAAAAAAATATATGGAGGGGTCAAAGAAATTGTTTACCTATTTTGAACACTACTTTCTTTGTTTTGAGTAAATTTTCCTTAAAACATGTTAAAAGGTTTATAAAATAATGTTGTTACATGCGTTACCATGGTTTCATATACTTGTTTTGAAAAAATTCATACATTAAAATAATGAAAAATTCTTTAAGCGCCATTCCATTCCCAACTTTCCTTGTTTTGAAGACTTGATTTCTTTAATTTTGAGAAATTAAATTCCAATACAAATCCCCATGGCAACGAATTTGTTTGAATGTTTTTTTATGTTTTTTCCACATTTTTGAGACGCGTGTTCAAAATAAGGAAAATTATGTCTTTGATCGAGAGAAATTTTTTTTTGAGTGCAACAAACGGTTAATTAGTTAATGCAGTCATTAAGGATGGTACCTCGATGTTCTAACATAGTGCCTGATGTCTTTTTAATTTGGTATTTCATGATAAAATGTGCTATTTTTGATTTGAATAGGATGAACAACAAAGGGGAGAAGGCGTTTTCAAGAAAATAGCAGGTCTAAAATGAAAGCAATTTCCTCGAGCTGTGGACAGCAAAAATAATAAGTTTTCACAGAAGACAGTCTCTTCTAGCAGGAAAAGTGTTTTACAGACTGAGTGTGAATAGTCGTGTAGGTGTTAGATTATCGTGGTATTTATGTCAAACGCTTCGCTATGATCGGTTTTCTGTAGCTTATTGTATAGCCAACAGCTTCAAATATATCAGTTATTTGGTCTAGTGGTTAGAATACTCTCGCACTATACAGTTCCAGTCTCCAATGCTGCCCGTGTCAAACATCAAGTTCTATACGCGCCAGAGTATTTTTACTATCTAGGGAAAGGTTTAGGGATCTAGGAATGTGTAAATTGAATGTGTCAATAAAAACTCTTCGAGATTAGGAAGTCCAATGGTTCAATTTCAACTTCTATGAGAACGAAGTTCAAATTTTCTGTGTGGCAACTTAGCATTGTTTCGACTTTCCTTTTCTTTAAAATTGGTAATTTTCATTTTGTAATAGTAAAATAATTTCGCAAGAAAACTTAGAAGGCAGTTCATTTAACTGACTATTTAGTATTTCCGCTTATCTTGCGCAATTAACTCCTCTTCGGCTTTGCTGTTACGCCAACATAGGCATCGTTAATTTACTTCAAATTTCGCATACATCCATACATACATACATGCATATTTAAATACATACATAATATGCAGAAATAAATCTATTACTTTTGCCAATAGCGAACCATTTGGACGTGACATAAAGCTGGCTTGGCAACAAAGTCACTCCAAGTACCGCTCAAAACGCTGATAAAGTAAATTATTCATGCTTGTTCCCAAAGCGGCTTTTACTTAGTACAGTTATAAAGGATTTTCTGTGAAGAAAAGAACAAACAAATAATAAGACTAGGAAAAGCGCTGCAACGGCACACTCATTTGTCTAACGCGTCCGCCGGATTTACCAATAAATAATTTAGACAACGCATCAGAGTGGCAATAATAGATCGAATGAGACTGAATGCTTTCGCACAGTAAGCTGATCTAATTTTTTATTTTTGATGTGTAAACAGCTTTGCTGTAGCTACGAGTGATTTCGAAAAACAGGTAAAGTTTACGCATAAACGTAAATGACCTTTGTGTTAGTGCACTGCTGCGTCCGTGTGAATCGCTTGGCACTGTCAGTGGTAGGTAGGTAGATAGACATGTACTACTTGCAAATGCTTGCATGCATAGCCGTGCAAATGCAAATATCAACAACAACAGCAACGAAGCGAAGTGAAGTTGTTGTTGTTGTTGTTTTCTGCAACAATGCGACAAATAGGCAAAATAAAAAGGACCAACCTGTTTGAACATGTATGTAGCCTTGACTCGTGTTTTATTTGAATAAATGCTTTATTGAACAAATATGTACAAATGCTACACGTCAGGCAGCGAGTCTTTTCGAGTTGATGCCCAAAAGTTAACTCCACGTTCGTTCGTTAATTCGTTCGTTCATTACCCAATTCTCTCATCAACTCTTTATCTTTTAGATAATCAGTCTTGTCACATCAGGGTTGTATTTGTTTAGGAGCAATGTTAAAAGGTTCGTCCGCTTCTTGTCCTCCGTCTACGTCCGTCTGTCATTCCCACATTCGGCCCTCCTGACTCAGGATTCGACCCGAATTCTGCACACCATGGTTTAAGATATTCTGCCACGGTGGATGTCACATTAGGACCTTCTACTTCGTCTAATTTTTGCACCTTGTAACGACCATGAGGTAACTTTTCAATGATTTTATATGGTCCAAAGTACTTCTGTTTCAATTTCAAATTCGTACCAAATTGTGTGCGCTTTATAGCCACAACGTCATTGACTTCATAATTTACGTTCTTTTTCCTCTTTCGATTATAACTCCGACGATTTTCTTCTTGCATTGCTGAAATATTTTGCTTTGCTAATTGTCGCGCTTCGCTGCGGTCAGCTTCAACCGATTCAATTGCTTCATTTTCAATGATTTCGTCTAGTGGCGGCGATTCTGCCAATCTCATGTCACATCCGGTTAAAAGTTTAAAGGGCGCAATTTTTATGCTTCTTGGGGCCGAATTGTTTACATACTGTTGAACTTTCCCAATGTGCTTGTACCACTGATCGGTGTTATCTTGCGATAGCTTTGCCAACATGGGTATAACGATCTTGTGCATTCTTTCGACCTGGCCGTTTCCTCTCGGCACTCCCGTTGTAATGAGCAAATGTTGTATCTGGTTTCTCTTACAATAGTCGTCAAATGCGTGCGATGTAAAAGCGGAACCCCTATCCGTGATGATTCTTCTCGGGTTGCCAAATATTGCTTCTTGTTTTGTTAGTCGATCAATCACCGCATCTGCTCCCGTATCTTTCGTGGGATACAGCCACACAAACTTGGAGAATGCATCCACAACTACTAAGATGTACTTGTACTGCTTCCGAGTCGACGCGAGTGGGCCAACATGGTCTATGTGGAAAGTCAATAAAGGCTTATCCTCTTTATCTATCGGCGCTAAAAACCCATCTTTTTTGCCAGCTTTCGAATTAACTACGATGCATGCAACGCAGCAGTTTACAATTTCTGCAACCTTAGACTCGAGGTGCGGTATGAAAAAGTCTTTCTCTACGCAATCCCTAGTCTTTTTAACTGAAAAGTGTCCTTGCCGATGTGCCATCTCGATTATCTCTTTCTCCATTTGTGTTGGTACCACAATCAACTGTCGATTTGGGTCTTTATAAAGAATATCGCTATAAATGTAAAAGTCCTCGTAACTATGCGTTTCCAAAACCTTACGAATTGCTTTCGTCCACTCATCTTTAAGCTGTGCCGCTCTAAGTCGATGTCTTAATGAATCTTCTATCTGCATACAGGGAATTCTGCTCAGAGCGTCCACATGTCTCATCTGTGTTCCGGGTCGATGTTCGATCACGTAGTCAAATTCCTGCAAGTGCATAGCCCATCTTGCAACCCGTAATGGCACGTCCCTTTTCTGTAGCGTCATCGTGAAAGCATTGCAGTCAGTGACTATCTTGAATTTTGTCCCCAATACATAAACGCGCCACTTTTTAAGCGCCTCCACTATGGCTAGTACCTCCAACTCATAAGAGTGATACTTCTGTTCGGCGGGTGATGTTTTGCGGCTCATAAATTGGATTGGATGTAATTGCTGGTCTTCGGAATTTTTTTGGAAAATAATTGCTCCGTACCCATACATAGAAGCGTCGGTGTGGATTTCAGTTATTGCTTTGGGGTTAAACATCGCGAGAACTGGTGCTTGAACAAGGGCTGTTTTCAGCTGTTCAAACGATGATAAGGCTTCGTTACTCATTCTAAAATCTGAATCTTTCTTCAACATGTCCGACAAAGGTTTCGCTATTAATGCATAATTTTTGATGAAACGACGAAAATATGACATTAAACCCAAATATCTTTGCAGATCTTTCCTTGTTTTCGGTAACGGAAAATTTTCTACCACTTTTGTTTTTTCCTTGCTTGGTTTAATCGTCCCTTTCTCAATTGTATACCCCAAAAACTGTATCTTTTCCTGAAGGAACTGACATTTTTCCCATCTAACTCTGAGTCCCTTATCCGCTGCTAGCTTCAATACCTTTCCCAATTTTGATAATGCTTCTTCTTCGGTTTTCGCCGGAATTACCAAATCGTCCATATAAACTACTACCGTCCCATCTCTAATGAACTCTCTCAATATCGCGTGTATATAGCGGCAAAATACTGCGGGCGAATTACAAATACCAAAAGGTACATACTGAAACTCGTATTGACCGCTATGTGTCACAAACGATGTGTATTTACGAGAATTCTCATCCACCGGTACATGGAAGAAACCATTGGCCAAATCTAAAGTCGTAAATATGTTTGCTTCTCTAAGCCTCTCTAGTGCGTCATCGATTAAGGTCATAGGAAAATTGTCCCGTATAATTTTCGCGTTCAGCTTGCGATAGTCGCAGCAAAATCGTTTTGTGCCGTTTTTCTTAGACACGAGTACTACAGGTGAAGCGTAATTCGAGCAACTTGGGCGTATTATACCTTCGTCTAACCACTGTTCAACCTGCCTATCTATGGTTTGTTGCTCATCGTACGACACTCTTCGTGGTGGTTGGTAAATGGGAACATCGTCACTCAGAATTATTTTCATACTCACTGGTGGGTTATCGTCTTTCTTCGGTTTGTACCCTTCGATCATTTTCCTAACTGTGTCTGCTGTTTTCCTACTAAGATGAGTTAAATCGTACTCTGGTTCTTCAAAAGTGATGTTGAAACAGTTATTTGAAAAAATATTTGTCATCGGATCATCATTCTGTACGACGTTTTCCATTGGCACGTCTGTCTTTGTATCGGTTCCGACAATAGAAACTTTCTTCCTAAACTCAACGCCGTCATCACTAACAAGCATGTCGAAATATTTAAAAATGTAAGTACCAAGGATAACCTCATAGCTAATGTCATCTGTTTCTACGACATGGAATGTCAGATTTACCTCAACCTCGTCTATTAGCACTTTTACCTCGAAGCTACCCATCGTTGAAATTTTAGCTGCACCAATGCCTATCAATTGGCGTCGATCAGGCGTTAACTTTATTGACATGTCTAATTTACTAAACGTGTCGCATCGCATTAAACATAAACTACAACCTGTGTCGATCAGAGCCCATACATCGACATTACAAACGCTTATTTGTTTAAGTTTTAATTTCGTTTTAGAAATTTCGCCGATTGAATTAACCTGACTCTTTTCTTCCTTTGCAGTCTTATCTCGTTTTACCCTACATTCAAAAGATCTATGCCCCATTTGCTGACATTTAAAACATTTGTATTGGTTATGTTTGCAGTCTTTCGCCAAATGTGAATGCTCCCCACATTTATAGCAACGCTTTTCGTTTTTCGTAGGCAAAGGATTAGTATTTTCTTGTTTCGGCCTATTATACACATCAGCTTTCTTAGAATTGTCCACCCTCGGTTCTTGCTTAATCTTTTCGTAAATTACTAACTGCTCCTTAAGTTCACTAATTGACTTAGCTTGATACAATACAGATTTACTAAATTTAGACCCAGGAATTCCGTCTACAAAATATTCTAACAAACTTTCTTCATCCAAACGTATGGATTTGCCTATCTCCATCAACGCATATAGATACTCGCGGTACGATTCATTAGGTTTCTTATACCTTTTACCTAACAATTTATGCACGTCTGCGGTCGACAGTTTGTTACCGAACTCTTTGATGAGAGTCGATTTCAAAGAATTCCAATCACGCAACCCAGTTTGGCTACTCACAAAAAGTTTAGCTGCGCCACGCAGCAATTGCTTTGCATATATAAATTTATGAATTTCGTTCCAATTTACAATTTCAGCATTCTCTTCTATAAGCTTGATCCATTCCTTCACATTAGATGTGTCAGCGCCGTCGAAAGTTGAAAGGCTTTCCTGAATGTCTTTAAGAGTAAAGTGTGCATTGTTTACCGGTGCAGGTGACGGTCTATGTGCAAGTTCAATAACAGAATTATTTGAGTGGAAATCACCATCTTCATATTCATCTTCCTCTTCATCGTCACCATCGTCGATCAGGCCTAAATGTTGGAGAAGTCTTTCCCTAAGGTCATGTTTACGTCCCGCTACTCCTAAACCCAACTCCCTTAATTTCTCCTTCAAATTTACTACTGTCATTTTTAGAACAGCGTCCGCGTCAAGGGCATCAGTACTCATCTTTACAATATTTATAATACACACGTATCAATTATATAAAATGATTTAAAATGTATCTTAAATATTCTTATAAACGTATGTATATATAAATACTATGGAGTAATATAACGACTAGTTGTTTAACTATCAATAACTCGATATTCAATTCGAATATAAACACAAAAATGTCTCATATAAACGTGGGTACGATACAAAACTTAGATACAATAATTAATTTTACATACAGATTCTTCAATATACGAAAATATGTATTTTAATACATTCATCCACATGGAATATTCGAAAATATCCCGATAATCAGCAATAAATCAATATTGAAAGATATGTATGTATTTTAACACATTCATCCAGTAGAATATTCGTAAATACTCCAATAGTCAACACTAAATCGATTTACATATGTAGATAAAACAAAACGTAAAGAAATTCCAATTGGAAATAGCAATCTTCTTCTTTTTCTTCTTTACTATTCTTTCTTCTTCTATTCTTTTCCTTCTTCAATTCCAATTGGCATGTGCATATATATGTACGTATGTATGTTTATTAGCGTTCTATGGTAAGACGTTTACTCTTCTACATACTCGTTGTCTTTCCACGTACTCACAAAGTATTTTTACTTTTCACAATACACGCTATACACATACATATATAGGCAATAAATACCAATTAGAATTTCACTTTCACAGTAAATTCAATGCTTTATCTTTGTTTCAAATATCCAATTAGAAACTTGTTTTTACATTTACACATTGATATCTTCACGAATATTTTAATTAGTTATTCTTCTTCTATCAACTTACACTACTCTTTACTTTATCTTCACAGTTCTTCTTCTCTTCACTTATATTTTAGTTAACTTCTTTACCTTAAATTTCGTCTTCTATTTTAAGGCATCTTCTTTTCTCACTTATCTCGTCTTCGCCTCTCACTGCTTGGCTCTCGTCTCAGCTGCTGTTACTGGTATGCTCTGTCTTCGTCACTGCTTATGCGATTGTGCTCTGCTCAAACCCGTCGCTGTTTGCTCTGCCTGTTGTCACCGCTGTAGTGTGTATCTGATGGCGTCGCAACTACTGTATGAGTCGCTGCTGTCGTCACTAACGTAAGCGATTCTGCTCGGCTCAAGCTACCTACTCGCTGTTTGTTCTGTTTGTCGTCGCTGGCTTTGCTTATGGCAACGTGTTTGATGACGTTGTTGCCAATGTGATCGCTCGTTCCGTGCCAACTTATGTACATAAAATTTACACGCCGTCGTCGCTCGTTCCGAAGTGTACGCTTGAACTCTGTTAATGGCAATTTGTTTGATGGCGTCGCTGCCTATGCTAACGCTCTGCCGTCGTCAACTTCGATTTTCGTGCACTTCGTCGCTGAAGCAGAACTGCGTTTTTTGTGACCACTTGTATATGTGCGTTGCCGAGGTGATTGCTCGCGTAACTGTATCAATATGTACATAGAATATTTTTGCAATTTACCGCTACCTTCTAGAACCTTCTGGTATTTTTGCTGCTACGGCTATGTACATATGCGTGTCGTTGATTTCGTGATTTTTGGCGGCAAATAAGTGTTGTTGTTGCAGCACGTTAATTACCCAAATTTCACGTTGACTTACGTACTTTTGGCGTTTCTGCTGAATTTTATTGATGCGTCTCGGTGAATACGTGATTTTTACGGAAAATAAGTGTTGTTGTTGCAGCACGTAATTCCCAAAATTCACGTTGACTTACGTACTTTTGGCGTTTCTGCTGAATGTTTGCGCCTCGATTTGGCGTTTTTGCTGAATGTTGTTGGCGCAACAAGGCAATTGTCCGTGGTGTAACTCTTGCTCCGGCGTTTTCGCTAAATGTTGTTGATGCAACAAAAGCAATTGGCCGTGATGAAATTTCCTCCGGTTGGCTCGAATTTTATAAAAAATTCAATTCCGGGTGAGCCCCCAAATGTAGCCTTGACTCGTGTTTTATTTGAATAAATGCTTTATTGAACAAATATGTACAAATGCTACACGTCAGGCAGCGAGTCTTTTCGAGTTGATGCCCAAAAGTTAACTCCACGTTCGTTCGTTAATTCGTTCGTTCATTACCCAATTCTCTCATCAACTCTTTATCTTTTAGATAATCAGTCTTGTCACATCAGGGTTGTATTTGTTTAGGAGCAATGTTAAAAGGTTCGTCCGCTTCTTGTCCTCCGTCTACGTCCGTCTGTCATTCCCACATGTATGCAAATGTATGGATATGCACACCTACATCTACCTATCTAATTTTCTATGCAATATTGGTATCGAATGAAAGGTTTTGAGCAGGACTTCGATATGAAGCTCTATTCATTGTGACCCCTAGGTCTCCAGATATGTGTCAAAAGGAGGACCCGGATGATCCTTGAATGTTTCTGAGCAATACAAAACAAAACAACATAAAAAATCAAAAGTCAAAAACCAAAAACCAAAACAAACAAAAACAACAAAATAGCAGCAGTCACAATGACAACAAAAAACAAGTAAAAGCGCAGCTGTCTTCGGCCGTACCGAAGACTTCATACCTTTCATGAGTGGGGAAATGAAAAGTTACCTATGTATGTACATAGCCGGATTAAGTTTAATTTATAATTTTAATTCTGTGGGTTCATTTATGGAAAGATTTATTAGAAAAAATGGTGTCTTGGCTATTTATATGGAAGAGTTATACACCAAAATGTCCATATCTTAACAATCGGTTGTATGGGAGCTATATGTTATAATGGTCCGATCTTGACAATTTTCGGTAACCCCGTTTGGGCCCATATGGGTACAAATACTTCAAAATTTCACGCCGTTAGCTGTTAAAATGGAGAAGTTATACACCAAAATGTCCATATCTGAACAATCGGTTGTAGGGGAGCTATATGTTATAGTGGTCCGATCTTGACAATTTTCGGTAACCCTGTTTGGGCCCATATGGGTACAAATACTTAAAAATTTCTCGCCGTTAGCTGTTAAAATGGAGGAGTTATACACCAAAATGTGTTTATCTGAACAATCAGTTGTAGGGGAGCTATAGGTTATAGTGGTCCGATCTTAACAATTTTCGGCAATCCCGTTTGGGTCCATATGGGTACAAATACTTCAAAATTTCAGGCCGTTAGCTATTAAAATGGAGGAGTTATACACCAAAATGTGTATATCTGAACAATCGGTTGTAGGGGAGCTATAGGTTATAGTGGTCCGATCTTAACAATTTTCGGCAATCCCGTTTGGGTCCATATGGGTACAAATACTTCAAAATTTCAGGCCGTTAGCTGTTAAAATGGAGGAGTTATACACCAAAATGTGTATATCTGAATAATCGGATGTTGTGGAACTATATGTTATAGTGGTCCGATCTTGACAATTTTCGGTAACCTTGTTTGGGCCAAAATGGGCACGTCTACTTCAAAGTTTCATGTCCTTAGCTGTTTAAATGGGGAAGTTATGCACAAATTACATCCAAAAATTTCATGTATATCTGAATAATCGGTTGTTTTCTATATGTTATAGTGGTCCGATTCGGCCGGTTCCGACATATGATCAGCTGCATATAACAAAATACGTGTATTCCGAATTTCATTCAGATATCTCAAAAACTGATGTACTAGTTTGCGTTCACACAGACGGACGGACGGACAGACGGACAGACGGACCGACGGACAGACGGACATGTCTTAATCGACTCAGCTCGTGATTGTGATCATATCGGTATATATTTTGGTGGGTCCCCTACGCTTCCTTCTGGTACTTTCGACAAAAAAATTTTGGCATTAAGTTATAATACCATTTCATTCTCATGAAAGGTATAATTACAGAAACGATAGTCGCCTTTTAATCCATAGAAAACCAGGAAAAAAGGAATAAGAAAAAGGGAATAAATATCCGATTTCGAAACAGTTTACACATCAATATTCATGAATACCCGTTATTCACGCTTTAATTTTTTTTTTTTTGCAAGAAGGACATAGTAATACAAATTTAACTAAGCTTACGTGCTCCACCGTTTGTTGCTGCTGTTGCGAGGTGATCGCTCGCCATCGTTGAGCAGAGCAGCTTAAATGCGATGAAAAATTGCGTGCATTAATCAAATGCGCCGGACAACACGGAAAAGGCGGTGTTGCACGAATGGCATTTCGCACTTACACCACCAGCAACCGCAGCTCCAGAGCTGCATTCAGTGTATTGTGTGTGTGCTCCATTAAAAGGTATCAACTACTAGAGCCACTATGACGCTATCCACACTGTCGAACGACTGGCTAGCTAGTTAGAGCCGCTGGCAAGACTTATTGGAAGGAAGTCGTAACTGGACGGCGTGTTGTTACAACAATAAATAAATTGCATTTTAAAAAGGGCATTAGAAAACCGATGCGGATTTTGTCATTTTTCATACGCCAGATGCCCAAATCATGCTGCAGGCATCAATGGACTAGACTGAGTAAATATATATGTATGTATGTATGCAGCTATGTTTAGTATTCTAATGCGCATGCGCAGCAGGTCGAATTACTTGTACCGCCTGCTGCCTGCTGTTGAGCGACATCTTGTCCAGCTGTTTTGGCTGTTGGCCAGTGGTGGCTGGCTTATTGGTTGCAGGCCTGCCAATTAAGCGTAACAAATTCAAATCAATTTGTGTGTGCGAACAAGCTGACGTGGGGCTGGTTGGTTGGTTCATCGATGGCAACTGGACAAGGTCTAACTTAAGTAGTACTGAGAAGGAGTGCATCTGAGGCGGTTGAGAGTTTCATTAATAAGTTGGATTGTGGGAATAAGACCATTGACGAATTGAATGAAAAAGAGTAAATTTGAAATGAGTCAGCGTTAGTTGAGGGTGAGAATAATAAAATTTGATAATGATTGTTAAAGAAAAAGAATAAAATGATTTTTAATTTGGCTTAACGTTCTTATTTGAGACTGTTACTCTTTTCAACAGCAAATCCTCCGCCCGTTTTCACTGGCACGAAATAATGGAGACCGTTCAACTTGCAGCAAACCAAAGTTCTTTAACTACCGTTAGCTTTTGAGGCATTTCTGCGCTGGCAGCACCTGCTCTTTGCTTTATGAGGTTTCCCTTTCCTTTTCCTGCTTTGCAAAAGGCAGCAAAGAAATTTATGTGCGACTGTATAATACTTTGATGCAGTTGATCACGATGGCAAGCCAAGATGGCAGACATTGGTGCAAGGCCAATGTTGGCGCAACAAACTGTTCAAGGTGCAACCAGCAGTCAGTTCAAAGCAAGCCACACAGCAAATACGCACGTAGAGTTATATAAGCAGTGACTTTAGTAATATTTCTATCATCTTTTTTTGCTGTTGTTGTAAGTTTATACAATCGTGCACAGAGGCTTGTTTGTTGCAACGGCACTTGCTGCACGTACAGCACTGTCGTCAATAATATCACCTGCAGTAGCTTACACTTGCATGCAGAGTTGCTGCCATTGTTTATGATTGGAATTTCATGCCGTGTTTTTGTGTGTGCATTCCTCACACTTGCTGCTGTCGCTCATTTTCCCTTTTTTTGTTTTTTTGGCTTAGAAGACACTGTTGCAACTCAATTAATATTATTTTTCTTTAGTTATTCATTTTTAATCCATGCCTTCACACGAAATCTGCTGACTTCTGTTAACGATCAGCGAGTCCGCCTACTCAGGAGCTCATGTTGCCTGGGACGTTTTGGCGAGGCGTTTGTTGGTATTATCGCAAGCAGAAATGTCAGTGATTCGATGGTGGAGATTCTTAGGATCATATGTATTTGCGGAAATTATAGCTGGTGTGGTTGGTTTCTTAAATTATGACATCATGGACAATAGTAAAGGTAGAGGGATGAGTTGCCTAATCAGAACTGAATATTGAGTTGATTTGAACCTCGACTCAGAGTCTTCTAAAAACTTAGCTTATTGGTTGTTGTTGATGTTGTTGTGGTTTTTGTTGTTGTTGTTGGTGTTGTTGTTGTTGTTGTTGTTGTTGTTGTTGTTGTTGTTGTTGTTGTTGTTGTCGGTGTGGTTTTTGTTGTTGTGTTTGTTTTTGTTATTGTAATCACCTAGACACTTCCTGAATGTTTTGTAAATATACTACATTGCAATTATTGAAAAAATTTCAAAATTGCTTAAGGTAATGCAAATTTAAAAATAACTAATAACAATAACTGTTATCCCTAATAGCGGCGCCAATTTCAATAATGTATTGATTACCGAACAAAACAAACTTGGTTGATAAGCCAACACCTCATTGTCGTTTAAATTGGCAAAACATTTATATTCGCTCCACGAAAGCGACTGCAACATGAATTATTGTATTGGTATGCGATTAGGAAACAACAATAAAATTATCACTACAGAATACAGAATTTTTAGCATATACTTACACACATACATATTAGCGCATTAGCACATACTTCTTGGCAACATCAATCAAAACGGTGACTGGAGCGTAGCATTTATGTATGTATACTATACTGAGAAGCATATCGACCCCTTTGTGCGACTTTATCGTAAGGGACAAAGGAAAATTTTACACGAGCATTTTTTTACTGTTTTTGTTGGTATATTTAAATGAAATTGAACATGCGATTAGATAGTTAATTAATGTAATGAACCTGATATTTTTTTCTTGAAAAAATTTGCAGTTTTCGAAAAAGTCATAATTTTGCCCCTTACGATAATTTCGCTCTCAATGTTTTATGAGCGTATTTGAAAAAATGTCCCTTACAATGGTATTTAAAAAAGGTTGTATATAACAAATACAAGTGCCTTATTCCATACTTTTAGATTTTTAATGATGAGGTCATGGTAATATAGTGACTAAGTGAGTTTCCACCATCGTTTTACTACTAGTTATGTATATTCAAAATATTTTTTATATGGGCAATACGATAAATTCGAGCTCAAGAAAAAGTATAGATTGTCCCTTACGATAAAAAAAGAAACAGCTATAAGGATTTCAGCTACAATATTTTACCAGGTGATGCGCTGAGGGATGTATAACAAATTTGCATCAAAAAGTAAATTTCGAGAAAATTACCCTTACGATAAAATTGCGCAAAGTGGTCGATATGTTTGTACCAGACCTGGGTAATATCAAGTACCAGTACGACTTGTGACAAGTACATTTTAAAGGAATTGTGCTGGTACTGGTACTGGCATTCCCAAAATTTTCAAGTGCAAGTACAAGGAATTGAAAAAGAATTGAAGTTTTAGCAAATACTTCAAAGTATTTGAAAAGAATTGAAAAATGTACTTGAATCGATTTTTCAATTATTTTCAAGTACTTTCAATTACTTACAATCTTGAAACCAATATTTAAAAAAAAAATTACAAAAATAAACGATATTTTATACTTTTTACATGTCGCTTGTAGTCCATATTATGTTTATTTAACAAAATGCATTTGAAATTTAACATACGTAAATAATTAAATTTAATTTAAAACAAAAAAAATAATTCAACATAAATAAAATTATAAGAAAAAATATTACGTATCTTAATCCTAAATATCTAGAAAAACTGTGGAAATTCGACAGTAGGCGCACTCTAGTTTTTTTAAATATTGGTTTCAACTCGACGTTCCGTCGACGATTGTAAGTAATTGAAAGTATTTGAAAAGAATTCAAAAATCGATTCAAGTACATTTTTCAATTCTTTTCAAGTACTTTCAATTATTTTCAAATACTTTCAAGTATTTGCTAAAGCTTCAATTCTTTTTCAATTCCTTGTACTTGTACTTGTACTTGTACTTGTAATTAAATATTCTGAAAGTACCTAGAACGGACTAATTACTTCAAGATCAAAATATAGATTATTTAAGTACGTAATAGTCCAATTACTACTCAGTATTATCTAGGTATGGTTTGTACGTATGTGCACTTATTTGCCGTTATTCGCACAAGAATATGTTTGGCATTGCATGACACTTATTTGAGCGATTACACATTATCGTTCAGTTTCCCTTGTTGTTATTAAGCATGCGGCAAATGTACATTTGTATACATACCTACATACACATGTATCTATACATTTTTGAAGCAACATGTTTTCGGTAATTTTATAGCGAATCTCTTATGGCACATCAGCTCTTATGGCACGTCAACAGGTTAAGTTTGCGTGGCAGATTAAGTTAGATTTCGTTGTAATAGATGTTGCTGCTGCTGCTGATGATAATGATGGTGTAGATGAGGTCGCTGCTGTTGCAAGTGTCAAAGGAAAAATTTTGATTGCTCGCAACACGCAGTGGTCATTTCATGCATTTATGTATATGTATTCATGTATCTGTGTATATAACTGCTTTTAACAGCGAAAAGTGTTAAATAAATGCGATGCTGTCATTACTGCACGTGCGTGTGATAATCACGCAATTTTTCTCATAATAGCCATGTGTGGAATGTGTGAGATAAAAAACATAACTTTTCTTAATTAGACATTTTTTTTATAGGAAAAACTAGTCAGCCGTAAGAAAATTTTTAAAAATCGCATATTTTAAAATGCTGTCAGAATTTCGCAAAAAGTTCTTTCGATATTTGTGTTACATCTCAGATTTTCGTGAAGGATTATTTAAAATAATTTCGATGCCCACGCTTTGACTCGATCAGAAGTACGTACACTCAAAAAAAAAATTACTCAGATTATGGAAAAATGGGAATGATTCGGCGCTAAAGACATATTTCCATATTTTGATGTACAATTTTCTTTAAAACGTGGTTTTTATTCCTTGATTTGAAGAAAATCGTACATCAAAATATGGAAATATGTCTTTAGCGCCGAATCATTCCCACTTTTCCATAATCTGAGTAAGTTGTTTTTTCAGTGTATATAAAATTTAAAGCTGTACATACATACAGTTGTCAAATTATGTTTTTTCTGCCTTATTAACCCTCCGTCTGACACTTGGTTCCAGCCAGACCTTTTTCATTTTCAAACTACGAAAAAGAGTACTATAAATTGAGCTAGATGCTTGAAATTTCAGGTAGCTTACTAAAATTTAATTTTCTACAGACCTGTAAAAAAAAGTACGTTGATATCTCATATACTAAGCTAGTTATACCGATATGTTGACTAACACATCACATTCGGTACACTTGGGTCTGGCTGGACCCACATACAAATTGTATGAAAATGAAAGTGGGTGTACGTGTTTTGCTTAAGAACTTCCAAAGTATCCAATAGATTTTTATGAAATTTTCACAGTGGGTTCATGTGGTCTCTTCGCATAAGATGTGGTTTGAAAAATTGGACACTTCCCGGAATTTCTGCCCAAATGTGGACCCGAATGGCCCGGAATGCACTTGGGCAATGTTGGTGTCAAACGAAAGGTACTAATCTGGGCTTGAAAATAGAGTTATTTTTATTGGGTTTTCTAACCTGGTTCACAAGATATAAATGAAAACGTGGATCCGAGGGCCCCAAATGTTTTTTTTTTTTTGAAGGTATCGATACTTATTATATGTAGCTGTGTGTAGACAGAGGAAGGCAGGTTTAGCGCAGCGAAGCGTGACGGTTATACCCTAGTATTCCTATATATTTTTTACCTAATATGAAGGAGTGCAATCGTTTGCATATTTTTCTTTGAAATTTATGAATTAATTAGTTTATATTTTTCAGTTCTGATTTTTTGGTTATTTGATAAATTTAAGTGCAAATATAATTCATAAAATACGCGTTATTTTTTATTTTTACCAAGAAAATTTTGAGTGATGAAATTGATTTGATGTGCAATTTTAGACCACATAGAACGAACTTTGATAGTGAATTTTATGAACGGCTAGCAGCTGCATTAGCTAATGATTTGGGACGTGAGTGGGCTGCTGAGGAAATTGAAAAAAAAAACTTAATAAAAATTTGAATGTAATAATATAAATAAGCTAACATTCAGAAATTCTGTACAAAATTCCTATATTTACGCGTAAATTCACACAAAATTCCGAGGCCATTTCGCTGCGACAAACATGACTCCCTCTATATACATATGTGACTATTCCTATCTCCATTACTATCGCTTACACACATTCCCAGCGAATAGACGATTTGACCCAGCTTAGATATCTCATTAAAAATAACTCTCTATTCAAGCCCTGATTAGCACCTTTCATTTGATACCAATATTGCCCAAGTACATTCCGGGGCCATTCGGGTCCACATTTGGGCCAAAATTCCGAGAACCGACAACTTTTTCAAACCACATCTTATGCGGAGTGACCACATGAACCCACTGGGAAAATTTCATAAAAATCGGTTGGATACTTTGGAAGTTCTTCAACATCACAAGCACACACACTTTCATTTTCATACAATTTGTATGTGGGTCCAGCCAGACCCAAGTGTACCGAATGTGACAATCGAAATAAGTGTCTGACGGAGAGTTAATAAAAAATAATTTTTTTGGCAATGAACGTGAAAAATTATTGCACTTTTGCGAAGATTTAGGGTGAGTGAACCATAATTCAGTGTGATTGAATGGCACAATTATACATACAATGTATAACGTAAAACTGTGTGAAAAACACACGCACGCTAAGTTTGTGTATCCGATCTCCGAGATGCAACAAATTTTCAAATTATGTTTGTTCGTTTGTTTCACAAAAGGCAAATCTAATTCAATAGATGACATTCGGATTTTGCATAAAATTACCTGTAGCAGAAATTGAAGGGCAAATCTTATTTAAATATTTCAGTTCAAGCATTCATCCAATTAAATCAATTTAAAAATGTGCGAAAATAAACATTTTGAATGCCTTCATTAGTAGCGAATATTGAGTGTGAATTGAAGAGGCGATGATATGGCAAATTGCCATACTGCGTTGTGATTAATTAAAATGCATAAAAAGCGCTGAAATTCTAAAAAGAAATAAATACATGAATATGTACATTATTCGATATATATAAATTTAATTTATTATTAGTGGGCACGGATGCGGCGCCACTCTGCACTAAGATAAATTGAGACTGCTGCTCACTCTCTGTGGTAGATGTTCTTTCCGGAAAATTAACGAGTCTATTCGAGATTCATATTGTTGGAGCAGTAATGATCACTTCGGACTGTTTCTTCATGGCTTCCCTTTATGCAAACAATCTTTCCTATTTTGTCTGCCAGGCTGTTCAATAGAATGTGAATACTATAGTACTAGGGTAAACTTCTGCACATAAGTAGATTTTCTAGTTTTATACGGCCAAAAATATTTTATTGTCTACATATATTCCAAATTGCTTGTTTAATGCAAAATTTTAATAATTTGTGTTAAAAGTCGATTTTATTGAAAAATATATACAGTGACTCAAAAAAAATCATACGCCAGATTTTTTTAATTTATTTCAAAGAGTTCTGCCGAAAATTTTACTTTCTTATTTTCATTTAAAAATATAGACAATAAAAATCGTTTTAAGCAGGATTTCTAAGCTTATGGAAAAAATCCGAAAAATCGTAGAATTTTCTAAAAGTCGATTAAAAATTTCAAAGCGAGGCCAGAATTTATAGAAGATTTTGAGGAGATTTCTAAGTATACTGTTCTTTAGCCAAACAATTTTAGTGTAAAAGGTGCAATTCTCAATGATGTGAAAAATTCCGTCGATTTTAGAAATTTTTTTCTGTAAGGTGTTTGCCTTATATGTACGTGAGACCGTTCCAATAAAAATTTCCGAAAATCCAATGAAAATTTTCAAAAAGTTGAATGTTGCATATTATTATATTAAAATTGAATGAGCTGCAAAATTGTATACTCAAAAATCTTCTGAAAAAATGTAGCTTTAGAATTCTTAGCCCCTTTTTATGATAAGTATTTCTTTGACTTTCAAAAATTGGAAATACTAAAAATACTGCCTAAAAAGTTAACAATAATCGGTGATAAAAATCTCGGTTACTTTCGAGCATCACCTACATTAACCAAGAAGATATGCGTTAGAAATATAAACATTAAAATCAAATATAAAACACAAAAAAGAAAATTATTGTAGGTACATATGAAAAACCCTGTATCTAGTAGTGAAGTGCGGCTTTGTGCGACGTAATTTTTTGCCGGAAAAATACTAATTGTACTAGATATCATGTCCGAGGGTTAATTTCACTGAGCCTGACAGAGCAACATAACAAAATCAATTTTGAACACAAAAAAGGGTGAACATTTTTTTAAAATGTCCCAACTTTAAAAGCTTAAAACTATAAACTTAGAATTATTGGAAATCAAGGATATTAAAAGTGTTAATAATAATAATTACTTGAAGATTTAGGATCCATCACGATTACTTAAATGAAATGCTTTAAATAATAAATATTCACGTTAAAACTAGCACTTAAAATATGTAAAAAAAAACTAAAAAATTAACTTTAGATATGCTAAGTTTCG
Organism: Urophora cardui; assembly: GCA_960531455.1. Classification (NCBI taxonomy): domain Eukaryota; kingdom Metazoa; phylum Arthropoda; class Insecta; order Diptera; family Tephritidae; genus Urophora; species Urophora cardui. The sequence continues at coordinate 4,950,364 of OY482672.1, read as the reverse complement.
ACCATCTGGGAGCAAGTGCAGAGTATGGGATCGGGAAAAAAGCGATGAATTATTGTTTCCCAGTCTATTTCCAATATGTTGGTATGTTTTTTTCTGTAATTGTAACAACTTCACAAAATTCAATTTTGGCCGCATAAAACTTGAAAATCTACCTATGTGCTCTGTGAAATAAATCGGAGAGATTGATAATTGTAGATATATCTCTCAGTTGAATCGAATCATGAATTCTAAGTTTTCCAGAGTGCCATTATGTGGCTGATATCTCTATTAAATTTCCTTACATTTGTTCAGAAATAGTTTCTGGTCTCATTCAAAAAAAGCTGAAAAATAGAACAATGAAAGCCCCCGTATACTAACGCTGGCCGGTTGAGGAACAGCTAACATGTACTTCTTAGCTCAAGTACATGTTATGCAATAAAAGGGCGGTATTTTGTTTAAAATATATTTTCTTTTAATTAAGCCATACATTTCCTTACAAACTGCGGGATAATTATCTCTTATTTATATTTAGCTCACAAGAAAAACATTAATTCACGCTAAAGTGTTGGTTGCCAGTAAACGGTTGGTGTCACCTTAGACAAACTACCCTGATCACTTATGAAGATGTCGCCATTTTCATGCGAACTCACCACTTGCGCCAAATGTGCGCCACAAATCTCCGGCGTTTGACTTTTGCTATTATTCATCTCTTCGCTAATCTTTTTCGCATATTCAAAAGTGTATTTGCTGCCAATGTTATTTTTTAAAGGCGTTTCAGTGAAACCAGCAGTGTTGCCAGGTCATGAAGAAAAACGAGGCTAGATTGGCAAAAAAAAAAAGTTAGAAAAGGCTGAAACTAAAAAAAAAGAAGCTAAAAAGAAGTCAGCATTTTTTTTAGGCAAATTTGGTGTATATAGGTGTATTCTGCATGAATTGTACTAACTTTCGGACACTAACCCGTTTTTATATGGACACATATTTTGGGTTTTTTTCGGTTGTTCCCCTTAATTTTGGTAAATTTGGTTATGATATTCAGAAGCTAGATGATTTTTCCCAACTTTTGGACTTTAACCCATTATCGTATATCGTGCATATATAAAAAGATACATTCATTTGAAATTTGTAATTGATCTTATCAACTAAGTTTATATTGGCACACATATGTATATTTTATTTATCCATCAGATAGCCCCAAGATAGCCCACACCTATCACTTCAATTCTATTATTTATTTATATGCCATTCTCGTACAAATATCAATTCATCATCGGAGCGACTCTTTCACTGACACAGTCTCTGATAGCACACAGTAACACTTTTTGGTTGACAATAGCACGAAAGTAATATGTGCTGTAGCACAATCGTGCTGTAACACAAACGTGTTGTAGCACAATCGTGCCAACTCAGTGAGTCGACTCTTTTTAGTGAGTCAGTGCTTATGTGTCAACTCCCAAAAAATCGTGTCATTACTCACTCCTACAACTCGAAATAAAATAACATATGTATGCATGTATATATTTCGGGGAAAAGCAGGCCTACTATATTTTGACAACAATGTAACAAGGTTGCTATAAAAACCTTACGGTCAGAACACATTCATGGCGTCGCATACGTACAACGGCGTTCACATGAATTACTGCAAGTTCTTGTTATACAAATTAGTACAAGTAACATTTTGAGTAAAAAAGGCTAGAAAAAAGCCACGAAGCTAAACCGAAAATTATGAGGCTAAAGGACAAAAAAAAGGCTAAATCTAGTCTCGAAAAGGCTTACCTGGCAACACTGGAAACCCGGACAGAAAGTGACAACAGCAACACCGGTGATGCTATGATAATAGGGATCCTAAGCAGATGAAGAATAAAAAAGGAAAAAAAAGAGGAAAGAAAGAAATTAAAATTATTAAATATTGCGTCAATTCTAACTCCTCCACATGATACTTACGGCAATTGAACGCGAGAAACCCATAACACCGAATTTCGATGCGCAGTACACGGCAGTCGGTGGACTCGGCTCCAAGCCCAACACAGAGGCGATATTCACAATCAAACCACCACGTCCTTGCTTATTTTTATCTATGTATGGCAGCGCCTCAAATGTGGTATTGATGAGTCCAATCAAATTGATGTTCGTCGTCAGCTCAACATCGGGATCAGCCAATATGCCAGCGCCATTGACTAGTACATCGATATATTTGATTTTTGCTACAGCATCGGCAATTGCGCTCTTTATCGAGTTCTTGCTTGTGATGTCAAATTTTGTGTAGTAAACTTTAGTTTTAGGATTTATGGCTTGCAAAGCCTTTATGTTTGTCGCATTATCTAATATATCGAAAACGACTAAGGACTGTGGAAAGGAGAAAGAAATAGAGTTGAGTAAGTATTCTCCTAGCGTAAATAGAAAACAGCAAACGAAAGTCACACGACAGTGAGTCTCTTCCCAGCCGAATATATAGCCAGCCAAGAAGAGCAACTCTCAAGTACTCACTTGTAAATTTTTCTTCATTAACTCTTTGCAGGCTTCGTATCCAATGAAGCCGGGTCCGCCTACAAAAACAACATTTTTACCGCTCAGCGACATCTTTTTGTAACGCGTACAATTTTAAACAGACTAAGTTCAAATGCTTCACCGGGAAGACAATCTTTAAATACTGCAATATAAAGCATAGCTCAGCGTTTATATAGCCTGTAAAGCTAAAGCCGCTTTCCATTTGTTTTGATGCGCCTTCCCTACTGATAACACGTTTGCAGTTACATATTTATATTTTTACAGATAAAGTATATGAAAGGGATTGTACCGAGTCAGCAAAATTCACATCAGAAGGCTTTAAACAACTATTTTCTTTTAATCCAACCATGTAAAAATATCTGTCATGCTGCAACTGATAACACTGCTCTACAGCCAAAAAATACTCTGAACGCGACCATCCTATTTATATGTAAAATCGGTCGCTGATTCCGAAAATCGGGCTCATTTTTAATTCTATGGGAAGGTTTTTGAGATATCGGCAATTTACCGTTATTTGGCCAATGGCTCCACTTAATCCTGTATACCTCTTTAACGCAGTGAGCTATCTTCCTTGGAGTGACACTCAACGAAAGAAAATTAAATTTCCTTTTCATCCCTGCTACAACATTTTTCTGTAACTCTTATAGTTTCTGAAATATTGACGATTCAATTTGAATTTTTTCGATTTTTTACGATTTTTTGAAGAAAAAATTGACTTTGTCAGGCAATATCTTTTAAACCAATGTCTTCACCTTCGGTTTTACTCCTTTACGTGAAGCTCCATTCTATTGGGAAAAAGATAAGCTATCAACGAAGAAAATCCATGGTAAAATAGAAAAGTTATAGGCGATCAAGTAAATACATCCAAGTCGCGCAATGCCTCTGCACGGGTATATTCTATGCATGTTATACCAATACCTACACATCTGCAGTAGCAGCACATTGGCAGCGCAGTAGATAAAAGCCCATTTACGGGTATAACATGCATAGAATATACCCGTGCAGAGGCATTGCGCGAGTTGGATGTATTTACTTGATCGCCTATAACTTTTCCATTTTACCATGGATTTTCTTCGTTGATAGCTTATATTTTTCCCAATAGAATGGAGCTTCATGTAAAGGAGTAAAACCGAAGGTGAAGACATTGGTTTAAAAGATATTGCCTGACAAATTCAATTTTTTCTTCAAAAAATCGTAAAAAATCGAAAAAATTCAAATTGAATCGTCAATATTTCAGAAACTATAAGAGTTACAGAAAAATGTTATAGCAGCGATGAAAAGGAAATTTAATTTTCTTTCGTTGAGTGTCACTCCAAGGAAGATAGCTCACTGCGTTAAAAAGGTATACAGGATTAAGTGGAGCCAGTGGCCAAATAACGGTAAATTGCCGATATCTCAAAAACCTTCCCATAGAATTAAAAATGAGCCCGATTTTCGGAATCAGCGACCGATTTTACATATAGATAGGATGGTCACGTCCAAAGTACAGACAAAAAATTTAATTTTGTGATCCAGTGTAATAGTCAGAGTTTGACCTTTACTTAATTGGCGGCTTATCGGAAGTGATTTGCCGGGAATATAGTGCTGATACGTCAGAGGCCTACTTAGCAGTGACTTAGTAAAAAGTAGCCACAAAAGTTATTTGTCATGCAATCAAATTCCCATGTGAGATTTTGGGTTAAAATCAGAAAAGCATCTTAGTATGCGAAGAGGACTCTGACTTTGATAAAGCTCACTTGAAATAAAATCACTAGCGACAAACGTCAAAATTATCAAGCAGCTGAGCTCAACTACTTGTGAAAATTTGGAGTTATCAGCAACAGTTCTGCAAATAAGCCTGTTAGAACGATTAGCCATTCATATCGTCGAAGTTAACTCACTTTAAATAAATCACAATGCCTTTTTTCGGAGAGTGGTTTACCTTCCAATAAGATATCTACATAAGAGTACGAGATTCTGAAAAAAACTTGGGACACAATATAAATAATTTTATATTTATTTATTTAAAATATATTATTACATTTCAAGAAGATATGGTTACTGATAAACCTTACAACTAGATTATTATATATGTATTGTGTAAAAGATAATTTTTTTTTAATTAGAATAAATGAGGTTAAAGGAAAAAAAATTATTACTATACATGGAAATAAACATTTCCGTGTACTGAGTTTAAGCCATATAGAACAATAAGTCATTTGTTTTATAAAGTTTTCACCAAAAGCAGTGGCAGTCCAATCTAGTGTCAACAGGTAGTGTATTATGTTAAGCAGTGTACATGATTAGTTTATTGATTTCTCAAATGCTAATCGCCGGTACATCGGCTTATTTTATTATCAGTTTAAATTTTTTTTTTTTTTTTAATTCTAATTTAAATAATACATATTTACTAATAGTTGAAAAGAAAGTGTGAAAACATTTAAAATTCCATTGGCGCTCTTATCTTTCGTAGGTTGTTCATATTTTATTATGCCTTTTACTGTATGTAACAACAAATAATATTATTTTCATTGTTTTGAGAAAGGTTGCTGAACTACATACATATAAATAAAGATGGTTTGATATAAAACTGAAAAGTAGTGCATATGAATTTGAACATCTTTATTAAAATTGAGCAGCTGATTGTCAAGTCTCTTTAGAAATGAAGGACATGTAAATATGATTATTAATACTCATAAAAACTACTCGTAATACGTTATAATAACACATGACGCAGATACATACATATATTTATGTAGATATGTACACAGCTCAGCTGTTTAAATAAAAACCCTTCTAAGCCTTTGCATTTGCATTTTGATTTGTTTGCCAATTTAACGATAAATAAATAGAATTTATTAATGCTTTTTATCGCATTTCCAATTCGTCTGTCATAATTACATTGCGAGATGGATGAGTACAACGAACAGCTGCTGCTGAAATCACATGCAAACGAACCACAATCCTATTAACCAAATTATGTCAACAATGCGAAAATAAATAAGCGAAATTATTATTTGAGATTTGAAGGAAAATATTCACGCTAGAAGGAAATTGAATTTAATTGAATGAAATTTTGTAAAGGTCATGGAAAGTTTTCTTAATTAAGGAAATATTTTTTATACGAGTATATTTATAAATATATATATTTTGTTGTTGTTGTTGTTGATTTTTTAATGGCAAAAAGCAGGGATTACCAAAGAGATGCGCTATAACTATATCAGACCCAACTGCTGTGTAAACGATGCCGAAGCGGTTTTCGTGAAAGCAAATTAAAAAACTCTCAAACCTTTCCAAAAGCTTTTCTAAGTATGTATGTGCAACAATTTTTGGTATTTTTCAGAAGTACAAATCTATTCAAGAATGTGGAAAAGTTTCATTGTCTTCTTGCTAGGGTTAAGCATTTTAGCAGCGAAGAAAATGTACGTATGTTTTGAAGATATGTAAACTCATTGACCTTAAAAAATTAAAACTATGTATTTATGTAGATATGTATAAAAAATGTATGTATGTATAGAAGAACAAACCAGCTGGCTTATCCGGCTTCACTTTATTTTTACCGATTTTTTTAATTTAAAAATAAAAAAATAAGTAAAAATTTATTTTTAAACTAAATTTATTGGTCACATCACAACATCACATACATACATGCACAAGCAAACATACAAACAAATGCAGACACATTTGTTTGTGTCCACATATACTTGCGGCGACGAAAAGCACATAAATTTGTTTTGCCCAAAATTTTCCACACCCACCCGCAAGCATTAAACGCACCCAAATGCTCTCAATGTCAAACAGACATGCGCCCTAAGTGCACAGAGCGGCATCGCCTCAGTCGCAACGGCACCAGGCGTACCAGCGTTCGGCGGAGAAATGCCCACCTATAAAAGCCCAAAAAGTCATTTGGATAAAAGACAGTCGCCGGTGGCAAGCAGCGTTTTTCGGTAACGATTTTGAGTCCAATCCCTGTGTAAAAAAAAATAAGAAATGAGTGACAAAATGAGTTTGAAGGATAAGAATGTTGTGTTTGTTGGCGGTTTCGGCGGAATTGGTTATGAGGCTTGTAAACAGCTGATGCTGAGAGAGTTGGGGGTAAGATGCCATCACTGGAAAGAGATAATAAAATGTTAATTTTGATTAAAATAATTAAAGTGGAAGAACAGATTTTCTAAGAAAATTTCGATAAAAAGTAAAAACTTGAAGCGAATAATTTTTGAAGCGACAAAAAATAAGAGTCCTCTCAACCCAAGAATAATAAGTACTTACATTATAGGAAAGAAATTAGTAGACAATAAAGATTCATAAAAAATAAATTAAAAAAAGCAGGACAAAATAAAATACTTCGATTTATTGGTGATGAAGCAATTAAAAAAGAACGATGCCTAAGCAGTTTTCACTAAATACTCAAGTAGTGTGTTGTAATATAAAACTTATGTGCATAAATAATATGAAGAACATATTGAAAACACAATGGCGCTAAATAAATCTAACTCTCTTCCTTCCATTTGTATTTTTTTATATTCTCCAGTCCCTCTTCGTTTTCGATGTACTCGATAAGCCCGAAGCTTTACAATCACTGCAGGAACTCAACACCAATACCAAAGTGCATTACACCAAATTCGACATCACCAACAAAGCGTCCATCAAACAATCATTGGTTGATGTAGCCGATAAGGTACAATACATTGATGCGCTGGTCAACTGCGCCGGCATTTTAAGTGATCCCGATGTTGAGCAGACGATCAACGTCAATTTGGTGGGCTTGATAAATACAACCTTTGAGGCGCTGCAGTACATGGACAAGAACAAGAAGGGACGCGGTGGTGTGATTATTAACGTCGCGTCCGTGTTTGGCTTGGAGCCATGCCCGCCAGCTGCTGTGTACTCGGCGTCCAAGTTTGGTGTTGTGGGTTTCTCGCGCTCACTCGGGGTAAGAAGGCACTTTTAAATTATATGTATACTAGCTGACCCGGCAAACTTCGTTCTGCCCAAAATTGATTTTTTTATTAATTTCATTTCAAAAATTGTTATAACACCGGTATTATTTTTAATAGAAAATTAACGATTTTTCACTACTTCATTGTGTATACAACTTCAAAAATATATAATTTTAGTATTCAGTTTAAGGCTGCACGATACACAAAATTTTTAGTTTTCTGTTCCGGATATTTATTTTCACTAAGTAAGTAAGAGGATTGATATAGTATACCTCCATAATGGTTTTCAGGCCCCTCCTCCAACCCTTTTAGATATATTCAGCCTCAAAAGTTTAGTACGTATGGGAGGTGCAATGCCCCATTTTTCGATAAATCTTTTTTTTTTTTGGTGAACATGGTATTGATATCGTATATCTGCAAAGTGATTTCTATGTACATGCCATGAACGCTTTTAAGGATATTTAGCCTTAAAAATTAAAAACGCATGGGAGGTGCCACGCCCCCTTTTCCCAAAACTACTGTTTTTTCATAAGCACGCTATTGATATCGTTAATCTCCTGATCAATTTTCAGGTCCCAACCTTAAACGTTTTTATAGATATTCATATATTTTGAAAAATATATTTGAAAAATTAAGTTTGTATGGGAGGTGCCACGCCCCCTTTTCCGATAACCTACACTTTTATGCGCAAAAATTGTTTTGATATCATATAGCTCTGTACCAATTTCCAGGTCCCTGACTTAAATCCTTTTAAAGATATTCAGCTTAAAAAATTAAGTGTTGTTGGGAAGTGCCACGCCCCCTGTTCGTATAACTCCTATTATTTTGCGTTAATATGGAATTGTTATCGTTTATCCCCGCACCAATTTCCAAGCCCCTAGCGTAAATAATTTTAGAGATATTCAGCATGCAAAAAATTAAGTTTGTATGGGAGGTGCCACGCCCCTTTTTCCGATAACCCCCACTTTTATGAGTGGGAATGGTTTTGATATCATATAGCTCCATACCAATTTTCAGCTCCCTACCTTGAACTGTTTTAGAGATAATCAGCTTTAAAAATTAAGGTTGTATGGGAGATGCCACGCCCCCTTTTCTGATAACCCCCACTTTTATGCGTGGGAATGGTTTTGATATCATTTAGCTCTATACCAATTTTCAGCTCCCTATCTTAAACTGTTTTAGAGATAATCAACTTTAAAAATTAAGGTTGTATGGGAGGTGCCACGCCCCTTTTTCCGATAACCCCCACTTTTATGAGTGGGAATGGTTTTGATATCATTTAGCTCTATACCAATTTTCAGCTCCCTATCTTGAACTGTTTTAGAGATAATCAGCTTTAAAAATTAAGGTTGTATTGGAGGTGCCACGCCCCTTTTTCCGATAACCCCCACTTTTATGAGTGGGAATGGTTTTGATATCATTTAGCTCCATACCAATTTTCAGCTCCCTACCTTGAACTGTTTTAGAGATAATCAGCTTTAAAAATTAAGGTTGTATGGGAGGTGCCACGCCCCTTTTTCCGATAACCCCCACTTTTATGTGTGGGAATGGTTTTGATATCATTTAGCTCTATACCAATTTTCAGCTCCCTACCTTGAACTGTTTTAGAGATAATCAGCTTTAAAAATTAAGGTTGTATGGGAGGTGCCACGCCCCCTTTTCTGATAACCCCGACCTTTCTGAGTGTTAAGGGGTTTGATATCGCCTACCTCTAGTATACCAATTTTCAGCTCCCTACCTTGAACTGTTTTAGAGATAATCAGCTTTAAAAATTAAGGTTGTATGGGAGGTGCCACGCCCCCTTTTCTGATAACCCCGACCTTTCTGAGTGTTAAGGGGTTTGATATCGCCTACCTCTATACCAATCTTCAGCTCCCTACCTTGAACTGTTTTAGAGATAATCAGCTTTAAAAATTAAGGTTGTATGGGAGGTGCCACGCCCCCCTAACATTTTTTAGTTTTTTCTTCGACTAAACCTTCGCGGGATAACAACAAACAAACCCCCCTTAGGAAGTATTTGATTTGGTTCAGCCGTTTTCAAGTTTTAGCGTTCATTAGCTGTACTAGTACACAGAGTATTATAATTTTGATTTCATAACGGTGGATTGTAACAGAATGAAATAATCGAGATAGATATAGACTTATATATATCAAAATGATCAGAGTGAAAAGAGAAATCGATTGAGCCATGTCCGTCCGTCCGTCTGTCCGTCTGTAAACACTCTAACTCGCGCAAAAATTGAGATATTTTGATGAAATTTGAAATGCAAGTTGGTATCGAGACTGGGATGGTTGGTATGGAAAATGGGCGAAATCGGACCATGACCACGCCCACCTTTCCTATATAGAAAAAATCGGAAATTTAGTATCTCAGTCACCAATATAGCTGGAGCGATAAAATTTTACCCACGTGTTGAGCTCAGGCCCTATGAAGAAATTTTATGAAATTTTGGAAAATGGGCGGTGCCACGCCCACTTATTAAGGGTCAAACATTGAAAGTTTTATGAGTCATAACTCAGAAACCGTTGAAGATATATCGATGAAATTTGGTACGCGTTATTTACTTACTTAGACAAACGTTTTGACGGAAAATAGTTAAAATCGGTAGACGGCCACGCCCACTTTTATATATGTGTATTATAAAGTGACCTAATAAAAACATTTTAAGCGATATCTTTGTCAAATATAAAGATAATTCATTCAAATTTTATGGCAGGAATCCAACTGCGGACGTAAAACGAAAAACACAAAAATTTTGGAAAATGGGCGTGGCACCGCCTCTTTTTAGAAGCAGGAATATACGAGATTTCTTAGCCAATAACTCGACAAATAATTGAGATATTATGACGAAACTTGGTTTATATACTTTTATATCTTGTGTTAACAGACACGCAGAAATTTATTGAAATCGGTTTATGACCACGCCTACTTTTTAACAAAGATATTTCTAGAACACCCTTTAGGAATTTGTCACGCGGCATCTTTGTAACTAGAAGTCATGAAGAAATGAAATTTTGCACAAAGAATAATATTCATATGCTTAGTTGGATGACTGATAAAAATTTTCAAAATGGGCGTGGCTACGCCAATTTTATGCAGCACTCGCTTTATATTAAGTAACGCAAACAAACAATGAAAGCATACAGCTGATTATCTAATGTTCGATGCCACTCGAACTTAGGCTTCCTTACTTGTTATATATATAGATTCTACTTTAATCCCTACTATTTCTTTACTTTATATTTTGTAACTTCTTTTTTCTCCCCTTCAATTACAGGAACCGAGCTATTTTGAGCATACCGGCGTTGCTGTGGCAACATTCAGTCCCGGCTTCACTGAGACGCCGCTGAAAAATAATTTGGCCAACAAACACACCTTCGATTATTCCAAAGGTCTTGTCGAGAAATTCATGTCCGCCAAATCACAAAAACCCGAAGTTTGTGGCGCGCATTTGGCTCAAGTGGTTGAGCTGCAAGACAATGGCGCCATCTACATTAGCAATCAAGGTACATTGGCTAAGGTGAAGCCAAGCGTGTACTGGGAACCCACATATTGAAAGACTTAAATATATAGGTACATAAATTGATAAGGGAACGTGTTGCAAGAAATGAAATTTTACTGAAAATCTAAAAAAATTAGCTTATAGTGTTAATCATTTTATAGAAAATTAGAGAAAATAAATGAAAAATATTTTTATTAACCTAAACTTCGAAATACCTTAAATGGAGGATAATTTAAGTAGAGGATTAACTAACAGGTAAAAAGCGAAAAACATCAAAAACTTTATTAAATCTTTCAATATGTTTCTCTGAATGGCATTTTCTATCGGCAGTGATGAAACCTTATGGTGAAGAATTAGCGCGACGCTAAAAATTATAATAATAAAGAGCATAAATTTTCAGGTAGGACAGAGGAAGAAAAATATTACGCAAAATATGAAACCCCCTAATGTCTATGAATACATACGCACATGATCGATGTATGATTGCTTATTGTTGCAGATTTTTTTCTTAGGAAAAATAAGCAAACAAGCGGCGAAAAATTTGACAATTAAAAAACAAAACTGTTAGTGTCTCTTCGGTATTTTAAATGCGTTTAATAAATCAGATTATATTGCGCGCCTACACTTTCATACGCACAAATGTTTGGCTATATACATACATACATATTCGTTTATCCATCAAAAAATTGCTTTTAATTTATTTTTTGGCCGCACAAATATTTATGAGCGTGAAAATTTTTTACAATTTCTAATTTTTGTTTGTTCAACAATCCAAGTGTGATGTGCCTAATATTATGATCTAGTTAGCTAACATTTCAGACAAAAATGTATTCTTCAAAACAAATTAAAATTTTATGAGGCATTGATATGAAATCAAACGCATTTGGATAATTAAGAAAACAAAAATAAGTTGAGAGCAGATCATCTATTCCAGATCTATGTGGCCTATGAATAGTATATATGTAGTATATATGTATAACCTTCATACTCTGAGTACAACTCTCACATATATACATACATATCTACTCATATGCATGTATTCGCCTAAGCACATACCCTGCAAAAAATGCGATCACTCCGGGATACATCCGGGACAACTCGCAAGGGAGCATGCGATTACTACCCATTTGTATCTCTTAATATGGGTTGAAGTGTTCTCTTTTGTTTGAGCATGTCCTATGAAGAGACTAATTGTACCCAGTTTGTACCCGAACGGGTAGTAAAAGCGCACAATTGTACCCGTTTTGTACCCGAACAGGTAGCGAATGCGACACATCCATTTGTGCGACTAATTGTACCCGTTTGATACCCTTTCGGGTACAATTCGTCTACAATTAGTATACATATGTACCCGTTCGGGTACAATTGGGAACAATTGTAGACTAATTGTACCCGAAAGAGAGCGCTCCCGGACAAATCTTTTTAGAGACTCGTCGCACACTTTTTTACAGGGTAATTGTTTCATTAAATTTGAAAATCTGTGTCATTTGAAAACATCACTGGAATGAAGATCGAATTTAATTTTTTTGTTAGAACATTTTTTGTATTAATGGTAAGTATATAAGTATCACTCCACTATAATGTGCTTACATACATACATAAGTATTCTTATCTTAATTTTTTTTAGTTCGATTTGTTGCCCTCCACTGTTTTAAAATAAAAATATAAAAAACCGGCCGGCTTTCGGCGATTTACAAATTATACAGCTAAAGATATACATATTTATGTACATATGTAGGTTCATCAAAATTATTAAAAATATGTTTTCTTTCGGTGCTATTTTGCCCGCCATATGATCAGTAATACACTCGATTTTATATTTTCACATTTATTTTTACACAGAATTTCATTAAGAGAACACACACACACAAGAGAGCACAACAGCATTATATTTTGCTCACCTTTTTTAGTTGCTTTTGCTGTCATGCCTAAAAGTATGCAACAGTTTTGATGTCTGCATCATTTTTGATATTAAGAAATGTGGCAGCACTCCATTTGGTGGCACAAAGCAATGGCTAAGCATCTACTTATGCGCCTACATACATACAAGTAAGATAAGTTTATATACCCACCAAAGAAATCTAAGCCTGTTGAAGAATTAAAACAGAAGATTTAAAGGCTTATGAAATAAGACCTGAAAATTATAACGGTACCAAATTTGTATGGCTGATTTTCCTGTGTTGCTGTCATCAGGCCATAAGAAGTACTCTCTCTCTCTCTGAGAGCACACCTCATTCCAAAGGCTTATCCGACATGCGAAATAAGGACTAGATAGGTATTAAAACCTTAGGAGCAGACAGAGTGAATGCATAACAGAAGCAGCGCTGCCAGCGTACTCCTTTTATAGACTTGATTTGTCAACAATAAGCAAAACTTTTTTGCAGGGTATGTATGTGCGTTTGGATGTACATATGCACCCAGAAAAAAAATAGTGTGAAATCAACCAAAAATCAACAAATTTTGTGGTTAATTTTTTTCAACACGATGCTTAATGTATGCCATCATGTAATCGTGTAAATTTAACACTACTGTCAAGTGTTAGTTTAACAGGATGACAACTGTAGAATTAACACTAAAAAGTATTGAGTCTTCCTGTTGATTTTACAATTTTAACTAGTTAATGTTACAATAAAAGCTGGTTAAATTAACACGAAGTGGTCCTGTTGAATTAACAATAACATCTTTTTGATTTTACCTTAAATTTATTGTTAAATTAACTAGAAAGTCTTGTTGATTTTGCAATTTATTTTTTTTTATAAAAAAACATATAAAACATAAAATATATAATCATCAGATCAATAAAGCATATTCGAGTACATCACCCGCACAACCGACCAAATTGAAAGCGTCCTTCTCATACGAATAGTTTATACATGGGCAATAGTATTTACTATCACTGGCACCGAGTAATGTTTGGCCGCTAATGCAACGGTATATGCACCGCATGCTGCATGAAAAACTCTATTCGCTAAACATCTCTTCGTGGTAAAAATTGCAAACTATGAAGAGGACAAAGAAAATATTGAACATTAAAAACTTTTAGAAACAAAAATGCAACCCACTTTTAACTTACCTGCGAACTAAAAACATAAATGGAAAAACCATTATCACGCACTGCCAATGATGCTAAACTCCCATCATTGCCACGGCACAAAATTTTATTTTTGTTAAAAAAAAATTATTAGTTTGTGTTTTGCACGAACAGCAGAACTTCAAACGTTGAAAAAATTGTGTATGTTTCAAAATAGTTTTGACGTTCTTTTCAAAACTTTTTAAGATTATATTGACACTATCATCGTGTTGAATAAATCAAAATTCCAAATGACGATTATGTTTGAACATTGTTTCGTGTTATATCAACCAACTTTAATTGTTGATTGTGGTTCTTGTTGTTTTAACATTTGTTTTCAAGTTGTATAAACACTAAAATTGGTACGTCATTTTTCTAACATTTTTTTTAGTTTATATGAACACTATCATCATGTTAAATAAACCAAATTCCAAATGACATTTAGGAATAAAATTGTATCTTTGAATCATCTTGTATATTTTAAAATATCTTCATGTTGTATCAACAATAAAATTTGGTTGAATTTACCAAATTTTCAGATGACAGTTACAAAGCCAAAATCATGTTTCAAACATCGTGTAATTTGAAAAAAATGTTGCTGTTCTATGTGTAAAGATCGATCGTGTTAATTTTACATGAATCGTGTTGATGATTTTTTTTCTGAGTGTGTAGATGTTATTGGTTTGGCGCACATATTGAAATGACCGAAGAGGGTTGAACGGAATGTAGTGGGAAAAGTTACTCCTGTAATTGACGAGAACCGTTACAACACCATAAAGAATAATGAAAATATAAAGTAGAGTGATACGGTTTGACATCCGACTAGCCATTTTGTGATCCATCCAATAAATTTAAGCTCAATAGAATCCCCTGATTAATTAGTTTATTTGATGCCGTCTTTGGGTTTGGCGTGAGATGAAACTGTTTTGTGTTCCATTTTGTCGTTGATCCATCTAACCTCTCCTTTGTTACTTATCCGCCTTTCATTGCCTTTAAACTTAATTCAAGGTCCTCTAATCTACGATTGTATCTGTTATTTGACAAAGACCGCACTCCGCTTTCCATAGAAAATTGTGCCAAAATTTGGGAATTCTTTTTAAATCCAATATAGTACTCCCAGGGCCTGCTAATTGTTTTCTAAATGTTTAAGTATTACCGGTTTGTCTTTTTTATCGGAAAGGAATAAACCAAAACTAGATTTCTGTAAAAAAAAACAGACACAAAAGCGACGAAATGACAAGCAGAGCATAAAAAATAGAAAACTAATTTCCTTTCGCTGCACCTAAATTGTAAAAATAATTAAAAAAAAAAAGAAGAAAATATGTTATTTTCGGTAGAACTGGTTTGTTTGGGACATTATTTAGCCGAACTTAAATACAGCAAAAGTATCACTAGCTACAAATAAATTAAGACATAAACATTAATTAATTTTTAGTGTTTTAAATAGAGTAATGGCTGTTGTTATTATCCTGAAGTATTTACATACATACATACGTTTGTATGGATGTAGATGTATGGCACTAAAGTTAAAAATTACTTAAAACTGCTTGACATATTTTTGGAATTGAAATAAATATTTATGTACATATGTATGTATTTATTTCTCATCCTTCAAACTTTGTAGCTAAATGACATCGAGAAAGAAAGTAAATAAAAGTCAATACCATAAATTCTTATAGGCCAACCATCACAAATAATTCTTATGACTCACCATTAGAGTAATGGAGTTTTAAGTGCAAGTAAAAGACTTTTGTTCAAAGCAAAGACAAAAAGCCAAAGCATTTAAAACAATTTAAACCGCTGGTATTAGCCAGGGGACCGCCTGCCAAAGAGCCAAAACTACCAAATTGTCATTGCCACTCGCTAACACCGCATAACAACCACATTTTGTCCACACTTTTAACAACATTTTTGGAAAGGCTTTTGCAAAGAAAACCGCAAATGCAAAATACAATAAAAATTTCATGCAAGATGCGACAAAGAAATTACAACAACACCTACGCAATTATTTGCCACCAGACAAGTGGCAAGGCGATTGTGATGCGATTGAGATGCGACGACGATAAGCGGGCGAGTGGCACGATCACGTACCGTATGGCGATGCGTCGCTCGCTTTGCCGCGCACCTTTAAAGGTCATCTGCTACACTGTGTTCTGTGGTTGTGATAATCATGATGATTATTATAGCGATTATGATGACTGTAAAGAAAAATTAATAATGAAATTTTCCACTTTCTGTGCTACTTTTTTTTTTAAGAGTTTAATGAAGTCATGGCTAGATAACCGTTCTGGAAAAAAAAATCTTCAAGGTGATGATGAAGATGTAGATAATAAAGCTTAATAAAATCATTCAAAGGCGATAAATTAAGACCCCAATATTTACTTTTTTTGACACACTCACTGTTGGACGTCTTTATCCCGCTCTCAAATCGGAAATTAGGCTACTGCAGCCGAGATGTTGTGAGTGAGTGTGGGTGCACCAAAGAAAAGAAAAATCACAAATTTTATGGCTTAATTTATGGTCACCATAACAATACAAAGCCTCTTATGCAATTTTCTTGATTTTAATGCACGAGTAACAGTTTTTTTTACTGCCTAAAACGAAGTGCGAATGACAAAAAAGAGGATTTAGGAGATTATTTTGCAGGTGAAGTGTGTATATATGTAATGGTGAATGTACCTACGCTGCGGTACATATGTACTGCCGCTTTACACATACATAGCACACTCTGTTATCTTCATCTTAATTAACATGTTCTCCATTAGAATTGTCATTTGCGAGCGTAACAATAAATGGCTTATCCTGTTTCAATGTTTGTAGGTGGCCTGACATGAAATGGGGACATAAACTACTAAATTGATGTTACAGTCGATAGATACATACGTAATAAATGTGCTTTTAATATATTAAAGCGTCTTTTATTGCTTGCTTGACACAAATCTCGTGCCAGCGGCTGTAAATTTGAAAGTGTACAGCTTTATTGTGCTTTTTGTTTACGTTTTCTCGTTTGTTAATATTAACATATGTAGAACAACAAAAAAAAAACGTTTGTAGCGAAATTTGGAACATTTCATAAAGTTAAAAATTATCATGTTAAATATCTAAGAGATTCCACATTCTTTTCAATAAAATAATGTACCGAAATACGGCAAAAGTTTTGTACCGAAATTCGATATATTGGTATGTCTTAAAAATTATAATTTTGCTTCATACATGTTAAATATCTAAAATATTGCACATTCTCTTCAATAAAATAATGTACCGAAATACGAAAAAAAAGTTTTACCTAAATTCGATATATTTGGTATGTGTTAAAAATTATAATTTTGCTTCATACATGTTAAGTATCTAAAATATTGCACATTCTCTGCAATAAAATAATGTACCGAAATACGGAAAAAAAGTTGTACCTAAATTCGATATATTTGGTATGTGTTAAAAATTATAATTTTGCTTCATACATGTTAAATATCTAAAATATTGCACATTCTCTGCAATAAAATAATGTACCGAAATACGGAAAAAAAGTTGTACCTAAATTCGATATATTTGGTATGTGTTAAAAATTATAATTTTGCTTCATACATGTTAAGTATCTAAAATATTGCACATTCTCTGCAATAAAATAATGTACCGAAATACGGAAAAAAAGTTGTACCTAAATTCGATATATTTGGTATGTGTTAAAAATTATAATTTTGCTTCATACATGTTAAGTATCTAAAATATTGCACATTCTCTGCAATAAAAAAATGTACCGAAATACGGAAAAAAAGTTGTACCTAAATTCGATATATTTGGTATGTGTTAAAAATTATAATTTTGCTTCATACATGTTAAATATCTAAAATATTGCACATTCTCTGCAATAAAATAGTGTACCGAAATACGGAAAAAAAGTTGTACCTAAATTCGATATATTTGGTATGTGTTAAAAATTATAATTTTGCTTCATACATGTTAAGTATCTAAAATATTGCACATTCTCTGCAATAAAATAATGTACTGAAATACGGAAAAAAAGTTGTACCTAAATTCGATATATTTGGTATGTGTTAAAAATTATAATTTTGCTTCATACATGTTAAATATCTAAAATATTGCACATTCTCTGCAATAAAATAATGTACCGAAATATGGAAAAAAAGTTGTACCTAAATTCGATATATTTGGTATGTGTTAAAAATTATAATTTTGCTTCATACATGTTAAGTATCTAAAATATTGCACATTCTCTGCAATAAAATAATGTACCGAAATACGGAAAAAAAGTTGTACCTAAATTCGATATATTTGGTATGTGTTAAAAATTATAATTTTGCTTCATACATGTTAAGTATCTAAAATATTGCACATTCTCTGCAATAAAATAATGTACCGAAATACGGAAAAAAAGTTGTACCTAAATTCGATATATTTGGTATGTGTTAAAAATTATAATTTTGCTTCATACATGTTAAGTATCTAAAATATTGCACATTCTCTGCAATAAAATAATGTACCGAAATACGGAAAAAAAGTTGTACCTAAATTCGATATATTTGGTATGTGTTAAAAATTATAATTTTGCTTCATACATGTTAAGTATCTAAAATATTGCACATTCTCTGCAATAAAATAATGTACCGAAATACGGAAAAAAAGTTGTACCTAAATTCGATATATTTGGTATGTGTTAAAAATTATAATTTTGCTTCATACATGTTAAGTATCTAAAATATTGCACATTCTCTGCAATAAAATAATGTACCGAAATACGGAAAAAAAGTTGTACCTAAATTCGATATATTTGGTATGTGTTAAAAATTACAATTTTGCTTCATACATGTTAAGTATCTAAAATATTGCACATTCTCTGCAATAAAATAATGTACCGAAATACGGAAAAAAAGTTGTACCTAAATTCGATATATTTGGTATGTGTTAAAAATTATAATTTTGCTTCATACATGTTAAATATCTAAAATATTGCACATTCTCTTCAATAAGTTATTGTAACGAAATGCTGTACAAAATTTGTACCGAAAAAAGGTACACTCATAAAAGTCACAGCCGGAAAATTTTTGCTTTACGCGATGATCACTTTATTATTTTCATAAAAAAATTGTCACCGCATCAATTTGCAAAAGGTGCTCTATATTGGCTATACAAAATGTGGACAGAAATTAAATAAGTTACTAAAATATAAGTTTATTTTGATAAAAGTTAACTACATATACGCATACATATTTCAATAACCCTAACATTGTTTGTACAAATCAAATTTGTACAGAAATTCGGTAAAAAAAAATACCTGAATTAGGTACAAGAATTACTTTCCGCTTTTTTTTTCGAAAAAAAATAATTTATATAACAAATCCGCATGTCAAAGTACAAAAAACAAACAACTGCAAAGCAGTAGACTTCCTTAGCTTTACCTGTACCAAATTGTATAACTCTAGGTATATAATTTAAAATTAATTATCTAACACAGCTAACAAGTGCTTTATTAAATCAAATCTCATAGATCTAACAACGAGAGGGAATGGGACTACATCCATACAAACATACAAAGAGCTTATCAGAGCAGCTAAGAAAATCTAATGCACGTCTACGTAAACCAGCGCACAGCTTCGCATACCGTCCGTACCGCCGCCATACCGTGCACTAGTCAAACACAAGCATTCAAAGTTGAAATCTTAAATAAAGTAAAAGCGACAGCTGTGACCGCAACGAACGGCATCGTTTCCGCTTCTGAACGTGCAACTTTTGCTTTCCACCACTCCCAAAGCAAGAACTTTTATTCTGTTCGCACGCTTCCTTTCCTTCCTTGTACTGACTGCAGTTATGTGACTAGGCACGTCGCTCTGGTTCACCCTAACCTTTGCGTGTGCTATTACAAACAGACTATTGACAAAGAGAAACTTGCGACCCTAGCGACCGGTGCCTGTGCGGCTAGCTGGTGTTGGCGGAGCGCCTCTTTGCTATCTGACTGGCCGATTCACTGGCTCGCTGCTGGCGGCTACACTTAACGTTAGGATGCGCGGCGGAAGATTGCGCATGCGTGCGTGCGCGCGCTCACTTTTCAATTGCGCACGCTCGCTAGACGTCGGCGCGTCCAGTTTAGACCGTGCGCTTTAGATCTTTTCATTTTCACACAGCGAAGACGAAGGTCCGGAGCCCAAAACAACAAAAACAAGTAAAAGCGCGGCTGTCTTCGGCCGTACCGAAGACTTCATACCTTTCATGAGTGGGAAAATGAAAAGTTACCTATGTATGTACATAGCCGGATTAAGTTTAATTTATAATTTTAATTCTGTGGGTTATTTATGGAAAGATTTATTAGAAAAAATGGTGTCTTTACTATTTAAATGGAGGAGTTATACACCAAAATGTGCATATCTGAACAATCGGTTGTATGGGAGCTATATGTTATAGTGGTCCGATCTTGACAATTTTCGGTAATCCCGTTTGGGCCCGTATGGGTACAAATACTTCAAAATTTCACGCCGTTAGCTGTTAAAATGGAGGAGTTATACACCAAAATGTCCATATCTGAACAATCGGTTGTAGGGAAGCTATATGTTATAGTGGTCCGATCTTAACAATTTTCGGTAATCCCGTTTGGGCCCATATGTGTACAAATACTTCAAAATTTCACACCGTTAGCTGTTAAAATGGAGGAGTTATACACCAAAATGTGCATATCTGAACAATCGGTTGTATGGGAGCTATATGTTATAGTGGTCCGATCTAGACAATTTTCGGTTACCTTGTTTGGGCCAAAATGGGCACGTCTACTTAAAAGTTTCATGTCCTTAGCTGTTTAAATGGGGAAGTTATGCACAAATTACTTCCAAAAATTTCATGTATATCTGAATAATCGGTTGTTTTCTATATGTTATAGTGGTCCGATTCGGCCGGTTCCGACAAATGATCAGCTGCATATAACAACATACCTGTATTCCGAATTTCATTCAGATATCTCAAAAACTGAGGGACTAGTTTGCGTTCACACAGACGGACGGACGGACAGACGGACATGGCTTAATCGACTCAGCTCGTGATTCTGATCATATCGGTATATATTTTGGTGGGTCCCCCACGCTTCCTTCTGGTACTTTCGACAAAAATTTTTTGGCACTAAGTTATAATACCATTTCATTCTCATGAAAGGTATAAAAAGGCCAAAATGAGCGTCTACGAGTTGAGGAAGAATATGCGTCGCTAAGCACTAAGCACGGATCGCTTTCAATACAGTGCTTACAAATGGCACTAAGGACACCACACAAAGGGGGAAAAAAGAACAGGAAAATAAAAACAAAAAGCAAACGCCTTTGTGCTCTTCGCAGCCCTCTGCTCCCTCTTCTTGTAAGCACTCTTAGGTACAACTTAAGTGATTTTATTTCATTCAGTAACGCAAAGCTAACTTTGGCTGCTTCCTAGCGGTGCTTATCAATGCGCCGGCATCGCTCATTTGCCGCTGAGCAGCAGAGCTCGTGAATTGCGGACGGTTGGCTGTTTGGTTGGCTCTGGCGTTAGCTTATACTTTTTTTGAACGTGTTGTGATCTAATATAATTGGCGCTTTGGGTGCGATGCGCGTTATTTATATTGGGTAGTCGAAAATGTTTCCTCAAAATTTTGCAAAGCTTGGCGAATAGCGAGGGTTGTTTTTAGGATGTACAGAGTTTAATTGCTTCATTTTCGTCTGGATAGCCTTCACGAAGTAAGCTCGTATTATAATAGGTGTTCGTATGCGCTACGCCTACTTGGGCAGTGTTTCCTACAATATGAGTTACACGTTAAGATTTGCCCAGTCTAGATTAAGAAACGATTTTCATGCTGCGATGCTAATATTTTCTTTTTTTTCATAAGGACTTTATGCTATAGACACACATCGTAGTATAGTAATAATATTACGATCTATACCACATACATATATGTCAACCTCATATTGTAGTTTAATTGAAAATTTTCATAGTATATCCAAATCATAGTATTGATATTATGATATTCATACCACATGTGTGTCTGAGGTAGAGTTTTAGGATAAAACTGCTTCGAAGTTATTTCAAGTGGCCTCAGAGGTTTCTTTTCAGAACTGCTTCAGAAGTAGTTTCGCATCATTTTTGGATAACTTCGAAATTACTTAGATAAGTGTTTTCTGAAGATGGAAAATAGTTTGAATATACAGTCAACACTTTTTAGCTGTTTACAAGATGGAGCCAGTCTTGACCTAACGTTACCTTATTACTTCCTCTATAAAATGTACTACAGTGTACCTCAAACTGCACATTTCCATTGCTTTAAAAACTTTTCGAATAAAAGCTCTCTCTATTACAAACTTTTGTGTGTGTAAGTGTAATGGTTGACTCTAATTGAGATTTCTTAATCGAAAATTCGCAGCAACCTTTCTGATCACCCATTTTAGGCAGCAAGGAATAAACATGTATGTAGTTCCACGTCAAATTACAACACTATTCGCCACTGTCCACTTCTAATATATGTATACAAAAGGCCCACAAACAAACAAACAAACAAACAAACGCAATGAGAACGAAACACACAAAAATAAATTATTCGTTTACAGTTGCTGCAAACATTTATTCCATTTCCGGGTGCAGAATGTGCAAAAAAATGGACTTTTAAAATGCGATTAACTGTGCTTTGAGGCGGTCAAAGCGAACAAAATGAAATAAAATAAAACGTAGTGAATAATAAATTAAATAAATTAACGGACCAAACTCACAGAAAACAAAAAACAAAAAAAAAACGAAAAACGAACAGCATTGCAAATAAAGATGTTATCCCAAAGTGAATCATCATACGAAAACCAAACTTGGCGCTTAATAAAAAAGTCAAGTATTTTAGCGATTCTCTGACCTCAGCGTAGAACGGACAACGAAACAAAGCACAACGGAATCGTTAATGAAAATATTACTACTAGGTACTACAACTTCTTTCGACGCCTCATTTCTTCCTTCGCTCAATTAATGGTTTAATTCTTTTGCGCTCTGCCGTTTTAAAAGCTTTCACAAAATTTTAGCAGCAGCCGGCAGTGGCAGCCAATCAGCCAAGAATGTGTTAATTTTAACACATTTGCCGAAAACATAGAAATTTGGCAAAAGAAAGAAAGAATAAACAAAAATAAACGTAAATTGTTTTAATCAAACGCGACGCGCGAAGCAAAGTCCTCCTCTGAGGCTTCATCATCCACCTTCGCTACATTTACTTAAAAGCCCGTCTCCACATAAGTTGATTCGCCAGCGAAACATCTATCGAAACATCTCGCATCCCGTCTCCACGTGGCTGATCGTTATTCAGTTTAACATTTTTATACTCAGCTGTACTAGTACACAGAGTATTATAGTTTTAATCACATAACGGTGGATTGTAACAGAATGAAATAATCGAGATAGATATAGACTTATATATATCAAAATGATCAGGGTGAAAAGAGAAATCGATTGAGCCATGTCCGTCCGTCCGTCCGTCCGTCCGTCTGCCGGCTGTCCGCCTGTAAACACTCTAACTCGCGCAAAAATTGAGATATTTTGATGAAATTTGAAATGCAAGTTGGTATCGACACTGGGACGGTTGGTATTGAAAATGGGCGAAATCGGACCATGACCACGCCCACTTTTCCTATATAGCAAAAATCGGAAATTTGGTATCTCAGCCACTAATATAGCTAGAGTGATGAAATTTTACCCACGTGTTGAGCTCAGGCCCCTAAGAAGAAATTTGATGGAATTTTGGAAAATGGGCGGCGCCACGCCCACTTATTAAGGAGCAAACATTGAAAGCTTTCAAGTCATAACTCAGAAACTGTTGAAGATATATCGATGAAATTTGATGCGCGTGATATACTTACTTAGGCAAATGTTTGAACGAAAAATTGTCAAAATCGGTTGACGGCCACGCCCACTTTTACATATGGGTATTATAAAGTGACCTAATAAAAACATTTTAAGCGATATCTCTGTCAAATATAAAGATATATCATTGAAATTTTACGCCAGGAGTCCACCTGCGCACATACAACGAAAAGCACAAAAATTTTGGAAAATGGGCGTGGCACCGCCTCTTTTTAGAAGCTGGAATATACGAGATTTCTGAGCCCATAACTCGACAAATAATTTATATATAATGACGAAACTTGGTGTGTGCACTTTTATTACTTGTGGTAATACATGTTGAAAATTTTAGCGAAATCGGTTGACGACCACGCCCACTTTTATATATGGGTATTATAAAGTGGCCTAATAAAAACATTTTAAGCGATATCTTTGTCAAATATAAAGATAATTCATTGAAATTTTGTGGAAAGAGTTCCACAATAGACCGGAAACAAAAAATAGACAAATTTTGGAAAATGGGCGTGGCACCGCCTCTTTTTAGACAAAGGAATGTACGAGATTTCTTAGCCTATAACTCGACAAATAATTAATATATTATGACGAAACTTGGTTTATACACTTTTATAACTTGTGTTAATAGACACGCAAAAATTTATTGAAATCGGTTTATGACCACGCCTACTTTTTAACAAAGATATTTCTGGAACACCCTTTGGGAATTTGTAACGTGACATCTTTGTAACTAGAAGTCATAAAGGAAAGAAATTTTGCACAAAGAATAATATTCATATGCTTAGTTGGATGACTGATAAAAATTTTGAAAATGGGCGCGGCTACGCCTACTTTATGCAGCACTTGCTTTTTATAAAGTACCTACACCGTGTTTCCATCAAACGCAAACAAACAATGAAAGCATACAGCTGAGTATCTAATGTTCGATTCCCCTCGAACTTAGGCTTACTTACTTGTTTTTCTTGTTCTTCTTAACTGTTTGTATGTTTGCTTATTTTTGCGTTTTTGTTTTAGTCTGTGTGAGATTTCGATAGATTTTCGATACAAAATTAGAGAAGGCATCGATATAATCGGTTTTGGCAAGAGGATTGAGAACGAAACAAGTATTTCAACCTTCACTCGCTCTCAGAAGTTTGTATGGAAATTAGAGAGTTTCGGCACTCGTTTCGAGATCGAAACAAGATTGAGAGAGGGAGCGCAGATGAAAAGATCGAAACACGTTATGTGGAGACATGGTATAAGCAGTTGTTTTGTGTGCTCGGCAAGTCATTAGCAGCGCACGACAGTGCATAATCTTGTCATTGCTAATTCGCGGCATTTTCTGCTAAAATAGCAAATATTTCTTCTGCTACTTATTTGCTTTTATTCTTATTCCAGTAGGTAAAAGTAGTTGACGTAGAATGGTACATACTTCTATTTTATGCATATACTCGTAGTACATACATACGCTTGTTCTTTTCCGACAAAACGCCGAAATTTTCAAAGGTCACATTTTCTTCATCATTAAAAGTGTTTGCCGAAATTACCTTTGTACCGAAATCCGGTACATTTTTATTTTGCAACAAATAACAGTTTGTTACTTTATTTGCACTGAATTTTGCAAAAGTGACAGCTTTATTGCTAATTCTTTTTTTACCGTAATCGGGTACAAAACTTTTCGAGGTAATTGTTATTACCGTAAGCCGCTACAAACAATTTTTTTTGCAAACATTTTTTCATTTATCAGTAGCTGAGTCTTCGATGGACCATATTTTTTGTATATTAAACATTTTGTATCGAAATACGGTACATTAATGTTTTTTTGTTAAAAAGAAAGTTTGTTACTTAATGAAGGATAAATCCATTAAATCTCATGCCTTTTTGGCATTACAAACTTCTACCCAATTTGTAACAAATTTTTACCGAATTTGTACCTTATTTATACCTTATTTATACCTTAGTTGTACCTTATTTATACCTTATTTGTACCTTATTTGTACCAAACATTTTATATTAATTTACCTTTTCTCCAATGTTCACGCGCTACGTTTCACTTTAACGGTCGTAACTCCAACACACTACACAGCTCCAGCTACAAACGTATTACAAGCACAGCCAGCATCATTAGCTTCCTTTTTTTCTAGTATCTATATATCCTTAAAACATCCTCAAACAAAAAAAATGCAAAAAACTATTTTATGCACAAATAAAGTGTGTTATTATCAGCGAACGTGCATCTGCGCAGTCTAATTTGCTGTGTTAGTTTATGGCTAAGAATAAGAATATTTGTAGTTCGTTAGTTAACCAAAATTTTCAAGATCTTAAGTCGGAATACACGTTTGTATGTAATGTCTACAGACGAAGGCAGTGGGAATGCATATTTCCAAATGAAAGACAAATGCAACAATGTAAATAAATGAATATTATTCATGTGTTGGTTTCACGGTGTGATGGTCATTCTCTTTTGGTGTTGAATTAATTGACTTTGGGCTCATTTGGCCACTTTTTTTTTTGGTTGGCATTTAAATTTAGTAACTCTCTTGATATCTCCAACGTGTGACAGTGAGTGTAATGCGAATTGAGTCAGATGAAGAACTTTTGCTAGGGGATACAGAATTCTACACATGAAAAAGTATTCTGTGCGGACACCTGTCATACTCGTAAGCCTAAATCATGGCCTTTTCGACTCTACATCAGCCCAAACACCACTAAGTGTTATTCCTTTACAACTAATATCGTGAGCTTCAGTACTGTTTCTACTCTGTTTAGTGTTTCTGCACTCACGTCCTCGTGTTAATGTCAATTTTATTTGCTCGCCCACTGTCTCTACTTGTGCTTTAGAAACTAAAAGTGCTGTTTTTATTGGTATTGTTGCTGATAGGATAACCATTCGCTGATGACGTCGCATTTAATGATCAATGATTTTGGCTGATCACCCACAGTTTTTGTCGCTCGCTTTTTTCTAGTTAATTACCGATGACACCGTGGATGTTTGGCTGTTTTTTTTTTAGCTTATTCACTTAACTTTAATTTACATTTGGTGTTAATGGTAATTAACTAAATGAAAGGAAAGCTATTTCCTTTTATCTACATACATACATACGTACATGCATAAATCTATACGTAAGATTTGTATAGCCCTCGTGAACTCTAAATGTTGTATATACAATTAAATTTGTAATGAATTTGAAATGCTTTGTTTCAATATTTACATTTGTATTACTTTAACGGATACTGAGATATAGCAAAAAGGTAATATTTATTGGACTTACTTGGAAAGAATAACTTTTTTTTATTGCTTTTTTGATGACTTTAGTCCTGTATGAAGCCCTGAATGTGTTTGCCTGTACTTAATTTTAAACTTTGGTGTTAATAGCTTCACAATCGCTGAATTGAAATCTAAAAAGTAACATTCAAATGACGTAAAAATATCTTATTTTCCTATATTAGAAGTTTTAATGCTCTAGTAGTACTAGTTTGTTCCTTAATGTAGTTAAAAGTTGCTACTGGACACTGCGTTCTAGGGTTAACTGTATTAAAGATAAAATATGTATAGAGGATTGGACAAAAGGCGGAGATTATGAGAATATATCGACTCCAACGCCATCTATTGGAATAAAACGTAGCATTCCAACGTTACGAATGTACGTACTGTCAGAATGTGTGTGGAAGAATATTTCTACATTTTTTTTCATTATCAGCTTTCGTTTATGCCTATTGAGATTTTTAGAACATTTATCTTTTCCAGGGCACAATATCAAACAACCCATCACAAAGAAGTATTCAATTCGGTTCAACCATTTTCAAGCTACGAGTACTTACTAGCTAAACCTCGTAGAATAAACTTAGTTTTATATATAAGATGATTACTACTACTATTGTTGATGTTTTACTAGTTATAATGAATAAAAGATAAAAAATTAATATAAACATAAACAAACAATAAGATTAAAATAAATATAAATTAACTGCCCAAACTTCACAAAATTTTACTTTCAATTGAAGAATTCATTGCTGTAGTCGATTGGTTATGCCTAATTTCATAGCCAATCATTCTCAGCCAAAGTCAATAAGCTAATTAGCAATGAAAAATAAATGTTCGCGCTAATTAACAGGTGATTTTATGCTGTTTATTTAGCTCTTTTTATTTTTATGTTTTATTTTGCCACAAGCCAAATGCGCGTCATTAGCTATTATTAGAAGTAGTGGATAGCAAAAGCTAGAACTCTCACTTTTGTAAAATTGGCTTGCTTTTGAGTTGATGGAAAAAAAACCGAAATAAATAAAATACAAGAATAGATAAATTAAGTAGCGCTTAAAGGTGATTAGGTGTAAAAATTATTAATTTTTGGCACGTTATTTGAGCGATCGACAGAAGTAAGGGGAAATGTAGTAGATAGTAAAAATATTTTATCTCAGTATTAAGGATTGTACAGAAACTGGTTTTCGCGATGTAATTTTGCGCTTTTTGGAGCACAGTGACCGCCAGTTATTCATTATAAAAATGCATTTAGCGCGAATTTTACTGTAACCATTCTGCCCTGTGGCAAGTGCGCTGAGCAATTTTGTCATACAACTAACTTATATTTGGATGCATATTTTATGTGCAACATTTGTACGTCTTCTGACCATTCCATAATTTTTCTTCACAGCTTCACGCTGTAAAAAGTCAGCAAATGAACGAAATATAACCGATAAATATTCGGCATTCAAAATCGCGATTGCTTCCCTTCCCGACGCAACAAATCACTTTCAGAAAGTGAAAAATTAAAATTTTTGTATATGTTTATGTTAAAAAAAAAAAGCAATACAAAAATTTGAATTTTTCACTTTTTCAAAGTGATTTCTTGCTTCGTCTGGCTGTACCCTAATGGAAATACAGCAAATACGGGTATATGATCTATAAAGGCATGTGTTGAGGACATGAGCGAGGAAGAGGACCTCATACAATTCGACGACTAGAACTATAAATAAACACATACATAACTTATCTAGAAAATTTAATTTTTTTGTATATTTAGTTTCTTTATTTAAGTATGCTAAACACTTTATGATTTTTTTTTTGTAGACCCTTTTTTGTACACCCCCTTTTTTTCTTCACTTTCGGTTTTCTTTAAAATAAAGCACTTCTCCTTTTTTTTCACAATATATTTCATAATTTTATTTTGAGTTTTCTTTTCCACAATATGATTTATATATATTTGATTTCACAATATAATTTATGTTTTAGTTCAATATGACGTATTGAGAAGCGCGCATACAATAAGCCGGCACGAAGGTAAGTTTTCAACTCACTAGATGCTTAAAAGTAAATAGAAAAAAGGTAGCTGGATCTTTCCAGTGGGAGCGGTACGGTAAGTAGATATGTAGATATGGGGAGAGGAAGAACGAGGTAAGTAACAGGTAAGTATAGGGTGCTTAAAGATGTGTAATTGGGCAGGGAAAAGGTAAGTATGGATCATAAAGAGAAATTAGGGGTGGATGTTTATGCAAAAAAAATAAAATTTTCTAGATAAGTTATGTATGTGTTTATTTATAGTTCTAGTCGTCGAATTGTATGAGGTCCTCTTCCTCGCTCATGTCCTCAACATGGCGGCCGGCCTGCGCGGATGTGGGGATCAAGAGGTCTTTCAACTCTTCTAGCGACGCCACCGCTTTGGCGAAGAGGCTCCGCATCCGTAGTTGATTGCCTGAGTTGTTACGCGATTTGGGTTTGGCCTTGAGAATAACGCGTCGATTCCTGGCCTTTGGAGTCGGGACAATGCGCCGGGATTGTGGCTTCTGCTTTAGCTCTTCTCGTCGAGGCTGCCGATGTAACATAGTGTGATGTGCCAGGCCACACCGACGGCATCTGTCCGGCGAGTCGCATGCGCTTGTGACGTGCGATGTTGCGAGGCAATTTATACAGTACTTATGGGCACGTACTGACTCATATCGCTGCTCGGGAGTCATTGCTTTAAAAGCATTGCAAATACGCAGAGAGTGCTGCTCGCAGCACAGCCGACATGTGCCGTAACTTCCATAGCGTGGTCTGGAAAGAGTGGGAAACGTTTGTTAGTTGGGTGGAGGAGAGAGAAAGAGACAGAGATTTCATCACGAAATATATAAAAAATGAGTGGGGAACTATTCCTGGCTAGGTGGGAGGTGAGCAACATAGAGTTTTACTGCACTGGAGGCAGTGAACAAAGTTTTGTGATGGGACGTGTGTACACTCCAGTTTGAGTACGAAGGTCGACTATTCGGACTCTTTCGTCTGGACCAGGATGAAGTTTTATGACTCGCCCGAGTCGCCATTCGTTTGGGGGGAGTAGGTCATCTTTTATGACCACTAAGTCGCCTTCGCTAAGGTTTGGCTGCTGGGTTTTCCACTTATTTCGTTTGTGGAGCTCTCTGAGGTATTCATTTTTCCATCGAGTGCTGAATTGATGGTGTAATACCTGTAATTTTTGCCATTTGTTGACAAGAGAGAGGTTTTCAGAGTTTGGGTCTGGTAGTGAGAGTAGTGGGGCGCCACGCAGGAAATGTCCTGGTGTCAAAACGAGAAGATCATTAGCATCTTGTGACATTGGGGAGAGCGGTCTAGAGTTGAGTACCGCTTCGATTCGAGTAAGAAGTGTAGAGAATTCCTCGAATGTGAACTTGTGATTCCCGGCAACTTTGAGGAAATGGGTTTTAAAGCTTTTAACTGCTGCTTCCCATAATCCTCCCATATGAGGGGCGTATGGTGGGATGAATTGCCAGGACATGCCATGAGTTGAATATTTGTCGGCTATGTCAGCAGCAGCTTCATGGAGAAATTTGGAAAATTCCTTTTGAAAGAGTCGGCTGGCACCAACGAACGTTTTTCCGTTGTCCGACATAACTTTGTGGGGGAGTCCACGACGACTGACAAAGCGGGAGAACGCTGCTTTGAATGCTGCTGTAGTGAGATCTGAGCAGACTTCGAGGTGGACTGCTTTAGTGGAGAAGCATACAAATACGCAAACGTATGCTTTGGCATAAGATGCTTTTCTTTGGGTCGAGATTTTTACTTGAAATGGACCAGCAAAATCCACTCCTGTAGTGTGAAATGGCAAGGAGTACGTAGACCTTTCGGGGGGCAGCGCAGCCATTATTTGGGATCTGGACTGCTGCTTATAGAGTGTGCAGGTCTTGCAGTGAAAGATGCACTTCTTCACTTTTTGCTTGAGGCGGGGTATATAGTACTCTTGCTGTATCATGCGTATCATTAGTTGTTTTTCTGCATGTAGGAGGGTAGAGTGCGTAAACTCTAAGAGTAATGTGCAAAATCTCGAATTTTCTGGGATTATAATTGGGTGACGCTCATTGTAGCTAAGAGCGGAGTGTGCGAGCCTACCATTTACTCGCATTATGCCTGTTTTATCGAGCATGGGATTAAGAGTTACTAGAGGACTCTTTTTGTGTATGGGTATACGGGATTGTATATCAGCGATCGTATCTGCGTAATATTTCATTTGAGTTTGGAGTACGATACGATTTTTTGCGTGATTTATTTCACTTTGAGTAAGTGTGAGCGTTTGGGGGATTATGAGTTTTCTCGTTTTATTAATGAAACGATACATGTATGCAACAACTCGTAGAGCTCGAGCAAATGAGGAGAAGCGTTCGAGCATATCTGGGGTTTCCACCATGTGAAACGTTTGGATACGTTTTTGTTCGGGGGGAGTTGCGTTTTGTGGCTCTGTTTTTGGCCAAAATGTGGGTGGTTTGGAAAGCCATTCTGGGCCTTTCCACCAAAGAGGACACTCAGCTAATTCTTGTGGTTTGCATCCGCGTGTGCCAAGATCAGCTGGGTTATCTCCACTGGGTACATGGCGCCATGTGGCATTACTGACATTGTCGAGGATTTGAGCTGTGCGATTTGCGACATATGTCTTCCATGTATGGGGTGGCTTTTCTAGCCATGCGAGCACGATTGAGGAATCTGACCATAGTATTAAGTCGTGTGAAGTCAGATTTAAGTGGGAGCGCATTTGTTTCACCAGTTTGGTGAGAAGCACTGCTCCGCACAGTTCGAGGCGAGGGAGGCTCACTGTTTTTAGTGGAGCCACTTTACTTTTTGCAGCGAGTAAGTGAGAAGAGAATTCGGTTTCGCTGTTCTGCACTCTGATATATATGCAGGCGCAGAATGCTTTTTCAGAGGCATCCGAAAATCCGTGCATTTGGAAAGATTTATTGGGAGAAAAATCAATCCATCGGGGTATTTTAATTTCACTAATCGCTGGGAGATTTTCGCGAAAAGTTGTCCATTTGTGGAAGGAGCTGGGCTTAACGTGTTCATCCCAGTCCGTTCCTTCTAGCCATAGTTGCTGGAGGAGAGTTTTGGCTAGTATCATTATAGGCGATAGCCATCCTGCCGGGTCAAACAATTTCGCAATCGCCGAGAGTATTTGTCGCTTTGTAGTTGAGTTAGCGACGGGAAGTGGGTCATATGAATATGAGAATGTGTCGTTTATTGCATTCCATTTGATGCCGAGGGTTTTCGTTGAGCTGACATCATGGAATTTGAGAAAATCTTCATCGAGCAGATGAGATTTTGGGATATCTTTGAGTATATCGGGGTGGTTTGCCGTTATCTTTTTGAGAGGAAAACCGGCTGATTTTAACGTTTCGATAACTTGATGAAGCGAGTTGAGAGTGGACTGTATTGTATGTTCGCCCGAGAGAATATCGTCTACATATGTTTCGTGTAGCAATATATCATGAGCGAGAGGGTGGGAGTTTTGAGTATCTTCTGCGAGTTGGTGGAGTGTGCGTATTGCGAGATATGGGGCACAGTTGACGCCAAATGTCACTGTCTTCAATTTGTAATCTTCCATGGGGAGTTCTGGAGATTTTCGGAAGAGGATTCTTTGATAATCCTGGTCTTCCTCGTGTACGAGTATTTGGCGATACATTTTTTCGATATCGCCATTAAAAACATATTTAAAGAGTCTCCAATTGAGTAGAACGAGCATAAGATCATTTTGGAGAATGGGTTCAGTATGGAGAATGTCATTCAGGGAATTTCCTGAGTACGAGATTTTTGAGGCGTTGAATACGACGCGAACCTTTGTAGTTTTGCTGTCGGGTTTTAAGACAGCATGGTGAGGGAGATAAAACGATAAATATTTTCCGTTTTCGACTATCTCGCGGGGTGGGATTTTTTCCATATGTCCCAGAGTGATGTATTCGGCCAGAACCTCCGAATATTTATCCTTTAGTTCTGGTCGTTTTTCCGGCTCGAAGGACCATGTTTAAAAATCAATAATAATTTAATTTTTTTGTATATTTAGTTTCTTTATTTAAGTATGCTAAACACTTTATGATTTTTTTTTTGTAGACCCTTTTTTGTACACCCCCTTTTTTTCTTCACTTTCGGTTTTCTTTAAAATAAAGCACTTCTCCTTTTTTTTCACAATATATTTCATAATTTTATTTTGAGTTTTCTTTTCCACAATATGATTTATATATATTTGATTTCACAATATAATTTATGTTTTAGTTCAATATGACGTATTGAGAAGCGCGCATACAATAAGCCGGCACGAAGGTAAGTTTTCAACTCACTAGATGCTTAAAAGTAAATAGAAAAAAGGTAGCTGGATCTTTCCAGTGGGAGCGGTACGGTAAGTAGATATGTAGATATGGGGAGAGGAAGAACGAGGTAAGTAACAGGTAAGTATAGGGTGCTTAAAGATGTGTAATTGGGCAGGGAAAAGGTAAGTATGGATCATAAAGAGAAATTAGGGGTGGATGTTTATGCAAAAAAAATAAAATTTTCTAGATAAGTTATGTATGTGTTTATTTATAGTTCTAGTCGTCGAATTGTATGAGGTCCTCTTCCTCGCTCATGTCCTCAACAGCATGTAAAAAGGGTATGAGCAATCGAAAATATGAATTTGCATACCATAAAACAAAGTTAAAAATATTTCATAAATACGATGGCGCGCTAATGACAAGCAATCGCAAAATTTATTGAACTTAAGGAGCGTGAAGTTAAACGTATTAAAGCGCTATTCCGTTGCGTTGAAAGCCAATATTGCCTCACAAAGAAAAATGCATAAAAGTACGTTGAATTGATCTATGGATTATTGCAGTCATTCAGTCACCCGCTGCTCTGCGTCATACTCAATTGATTGGTTAGCGAATATTAAAAGTTCAATGCGGGAGTAAATATAACGAAGGACCGTTAAAATGTCTGCGGTGAAGCGCCTTCCACTTCTTGCCCTTGCACATTCGCCGCACTCACTCTTTATTGCTGACATAGTCCACTCTCTCAGCAGCCATCATAACCGTAAGCTTTCCTTTTCCTTTTATTTCAAATATTAATGTCAATGCCAGCGCATTATGATGACTAGCAGTACACTGCACCACCAGCCAAACAGTCAATTCCAGCTAGATCTGCCAGATCGTCTACAATGTCAGCGTCAGCTGTCCTCTCAGTGGCATAGTTTTTGTGAAGGTTCAACAGCGCCAGATAAAGCGACAGACAGGACAGGACAGATGGAAAGAAAGACCTGTGAATGGATTATAAATCAATGTACTAGTGTTTAGAGGAATTTGAATTGCCATTGAAATTTTGGCATTTCATAAACGAATTTAGCAATAGTTATATATGACGGTATATAAGTGTGTACGTGCATAAATAAATGCAAATTTATTTATATGCAAAAGCATTTAGTGATGTATGAAGGAGCTAATAAAAGTTACAGGACAGATTGCATATACTTGTATGTGAAAAAAATGAAATTAAAGGAATTTAGCTTCCATTATTTGGATATTTTTTGTAGATGGGATTTCATTGGCGTAGGTCAACGCAGAATCATTACTGCCAATAATTTCTACTAAGGAATAAAGTAGGCAGTTTCTTCTCTGACAGTGTTTTATCTGAGGGTTTAACATTTTCTTCTATATAACAAGTAAGAGCGCAGCTGTCTTCGGGCGTACCGAAGACCTCATAGCTTTCATGAATGGGGAAATTAAAAGTTACATAGTCTGATATTGTTTAATTTATATTTTCAATTCTGTGGGTTATTTATGCAAAGATTCCTTAGAAAAAGAAGTGTCATGATTTATATGGAGAAGTTATACCCTAATATATATATATATCTGAACAATCGGGTGTGTGGCATCTATATGTTATAGTGCTGCGATCTTGACAAATTTCGGTGACATTATGTAGGTCTGCAACGCCTCCTTCTCGTATTTTCGCCATTCGTGTTTCGGCACAAATTTATAATACCATTTCATTCCCATGAAAGATATAAAAATAACATCCTCTTACATTAAAAGACTGAAGAAGCGAACTTCATTAAATTAAACGGCATCTTTCAAAGCAATAGTCAGAAAAGTAATATTTAGTTCTAGACTGTATAAGGAATCCTTTTTTCCTTGCCTGCTTAATTCTTACAGAGTTACATAGTCATCAAAGCGCAACTGCATGATTTGCTTTAGCTGAACTTAATAATATTGGAATCATGACTCTAGCAAGTTATTCTCTCTCTAACCATTTCTATAGCTTACTCGGATGCTTCTACACACTGCACTTAAATTTTATGTTCAATTGATGCTCCATTAATTATTTTGTTCATACATAATCATATCACTAAACTATCAAAATCAAATTAATCAAAAACTATACTTACACACCCAACGTTTATAGTGTAATAAAATATAACGATGACAACGTTTAAAATGTAATTTTCACTAATTGAATGCGTGACGTTGCAACCGAAACCCGCTGCTGTGCAGCACTTGTTTGTGTGCGTTAAGCTGCACTTGTGTAAATAATTTGCATAAATAGCACATAATTTTGCTTAAGTCGAGCAAATTGACAACGACCATCTCTCATGTCTTCGAAAACCCAGTCCAACCGGTGCGTGTCGCATAGGCAACTCACAGCAGAGGGGCGTGTACGCATGCGTTGTCACCAAGCAAAAATTAATAAATAAATATTTCAACAAGCGTTGCGTACGCCGCGGGGCATTGCCAATGTAAAGCTGAAAAAATGTTATTTTGCGATCTATGTGGGCTTAAATGGGTGTGCCCACTTAATTAATTACCTTGCAACCGCCTACGGCGTACTATGAGATTTTGCTAACGCAACGCGATATGGCGCCACGCCACAGTGTGCAAAGTGTGGTGAGGCTTGGAGAGGTTGATTCAAATTGTTTTGCATTTTTATTACTTAATTTTTAAATGTTTTTTTTACCTTATTTGCTCACTATGCAACTGTGCAACGGTTTTTCTCACATTCGATATCATAATTGCTTCATTAAGCTATAAATTTTGGTTTACGAGGCAACAAACACATACGTACGTACATATGCTCTAAAACGCTCATCTTTTGCAAGCATACATACATACGTTAATTTTTTAATGTTACCGTAACATCTTTACGACTATGTAAATGTGATTGCGTTTTATGACTTGTTTCTTTTTGTTTTTGTTTAAATATTCATGAGCAAAATTTATCACTTCTTCTACTTACATCAACCAGCAAAATGTTTGTACAAAATGATTAATTCCCTACAAAACGTAAAGCGGCACATACAATTATTCAATTTACAAACTTTAGGTTTTTATGCTTATTTTTTAGTTACTTTTGTATTTTTATTTACGCCTCTTCTAGGTATTTAGGCATGTTGTTGCTACACTTATGTATATACTATGCTATATATTCATACGTAATTACATAAATATTGCTCTGCAACATTTTGCTTATATGGCTTTTGGAGTTGAAACAAGATTTGTTTGTGGCTAATTTTTAAGTAAGTCTTTATTTCCCTTCAAGGCAAATTCATTATGGTAATGGCAGGGCGAATTCGGCAATATTCGCCTCGATTCGCTTAAGTTTTTGTCCAGCAGAATGTCAAACGCAAAGTCAAATTTTTCTTTGTTTGACATTCTCCTGTATTCTTCTGTACACGGCGAGTGAAAAACGAGAAGAAGAAGAAGTCAGCTGTTCACGTACCATTACCATATGAATTTGCCTTGTTTCCCTTGTTGTTGTTTTAATAGTTTTCGTTTCCCACTTTTTTTAAATTTCATACGCATTTTGCTTTTTTCATTTTATTTCACTAGCAATTACAATGCGAATAGACTAATGAAAGGGTAACAAGTAAACAATACAAAAACAATTATCTGCGTAGCCGAAGCGAGGCGTTAAAAAGCTCATAAAAGTTGCACTTTCTTGTTATTACTCTTGTTGTTTCTTTTTATCTGTGTAGGTGTTTTTCCTATCATATATTTATCGTTTGTTTTAATTCACTTGCTTTTGGTTAGCAGCGAGTGGAGTTGCGTCGTGTGATTATAAATAATTGCATTAACACCTGTTTTCTCAACTTCTCTGTAATGGCTCTCATTGTTGTTGCACTTCTCGCTACTTTCGTTGCTGTGATTTATTCATGTGAGTCAGAAGTAAACATTTTTATAGCGGAATAATAAATTTGTTTGCAATTGGAGCTTTATGTGTTTCTCTGTAATCGATGACTTAATTGGCCCATTTAATTTTCCGTTTGTTTTCGTGAGTGAGAGATTTTAATTCTTCCTTTACCTACGAAAACTGATTTAAAACTTAATTGGCAGATTGTTTATGGGCATTCGTTAGCGCGCAAACTTTTCATAAATTTTCAAGAGATTTTTAATGCGAATACTCCAAGCGCAATTTCAACAACATGATGCTTCATCGCCTATGTGCCGTACATAAAAAAGAGGCAAATGGAAGAGCGTGAAAATTTTAAGGTATACTTACTTTGTATTACACTCTGATTACACTGTGCTTTGACAGGAGGGTTTATTGCTCCGTAATTGATGAAACCAAAAACTTGCTCCTGTAGTAACAAAGCCCCGTAATGCATTTCTGGCCTATAGGCCTGGTTTCATTTTTAGTTGCCTGTGCTTGTGCCCTTGTCTTTGAGCTGGCGGAAATATCAATAACAGAGTAAAAGCAGCAAAAGCAACAACATTTATTAAATAATTTTTTATTTTTTTTTTGTTATTTGTTTTCTCAATCAAAACCAAAAGCCCACTAAAAATTCGCCTCCAATATTGAGCAGTCCGAATACCGCGCAATATTTTGCCAGCAACATTATTATGTCTTAGCCATTTTGTTTTTCTGCTGCTTAAAATTTACCCATGCCATTGTACCACAGCGCCATTTTATGTGAAAATAAACATCAAATATGAATTGCTTGATCCAAAAAACAGCAATTTAACATACATTTCGCAAGCAATTCTTTCATTTTATCACACTTGGATCACTTTTCCCTATACATATGGTTACCAACTTCAAATAAAAATAAAATTGAAACCAGCCCTTAGGCCAAAAATCCAGTATAAGGTTTTGATATGGGAGAGCTAAGGTTTCTTTTGGTTTCACCAATTACGTAGAATCTTGTTATTATAATATTTTTAAAGTTTACGCTTTACTTTACGTCTATGGTGAGACCGAGTCATTTTGAATTATCGCAAATAAAACACATTTACATTTTTGTATTATATACTATATTTATTTATATGCATTTCGCTTTATTGCTTTCATATACTTAATCAGTACAATTCGTATAAAAAAGAGTCTAATGTCTAGATATTATTTAATCATATTTTAGTTTTAAATTAGAAATTAGCGCGATTCTACTAAGCAAGCAATCATACAAAAGTCAAATGGATCCATTTAAATTTGTTGTAGGTTTGCAATGCTTCTCTTCATCTTCATCTTCGTTTTCCTTTTTCTAAATCCTCTTCGTTTTAATTATTCTTCTATTTCTAGTGCATTTCCACCTACTTTTACAACTTCGCCTGTTTTACTTAAAGCATATACTGCATATTTTATTTATTTATATGTTTACTAATTATGTAGCCGTATAGCAATAATAATTAAAATTAAATTTAAAATAATATAAGATAATCTAAGCTAAAGAGCTCCTCATGTATGTATTTACATTGCGGCGTTCACTGAATTTATTGCCTTTTATAGCTTTGTTTTCATTTTCTTACTTAGATATGTTGTGTTACTATTTTACTTAAAATTTAAATTATTTTGCTAAATAAAAATGTATAGAGTCTTTTTTATAAGATAGCACACAAAAGATGGTAATTAATTTTATGATAATAAGTATCTAATACATAAATAATTAGCTAATAAAAG
The DNA here is from genome assembly GCA_960531455.1 of Urophora cardui. Taxonomy (NCBI): domain Eukaryota; kingdom Metazoa; phylum Arthropoda; class Insecta; order Diptera; family Tephritidae; genus Urophora; species Urophora cardui. Next base: position 4,911,406 of record OY482672.1, on the reverse strand, counting down.
AATAAACAGAAAAATAATAAATAGTTAATCTTTTTTTATAGAATTTAGCTTAACTACCCTCAAACAAAAATATTTTTTATGACTTCGTATGTAAGTATGTGTTTTTGTGTAAATGCTTCTGCTTTGCTATATTTTAGGCATTGCTTTTGGGTCTACGAAAAAATAAATTAATTCCTTCGCATTTTGATACAAAACTACTTGGAAAGTATTTTCCTACTGTTGTATGTTTGTAAGTGTGTTGCACTTATTGCTACCAGAGCAACAATGTCCATATATTGATCTATTTTTGTGCAGGAGAGCGGTGATTGTGTAGGAGAGCGTAGTAATATAAGGTTAAGGTTACATTGGCCAAGACCCGATAATCCCTCACATATAATAATATAAGCTCCACAGCAGTTTTAGATTTGCCAATTAAAGTTTAGATTAAAGCGTTAATAGATTTTTTAATTTCTATATCTTTCAGTTAGTCATAAAATATTTACTTAAGTTACTCTTTCGTTTTTTATTTGATTCTTGAAGCATTTCACTAAAAATTAAATATTTTGCTTTTATGATTTATTTTATTAACTTTTATGATGGATTTTGTTAACATACATAGATTAATTTTAGCTCATTTGAGCAACTTTTTATTTTTGTTGCGCTCCTTTTTGCCTCCTCTCCGGTTTATTTGCTTGTAATGCGCATTCCTAATCAGCAATTTCTGCTTCAAAGTAATTCACAATCAACTACAGAACTCCATTTGTGTGCTTAAACGTATCTAACGTATTTTGTTGCGTGTATGTCTGTCTGTAAGTAGTTATTTCTAAATATTTCCATGTAAAAATCTTAAGTTTTTGGTCCATTAAAACAAAAAAGCACACATGATACAGTAATTGTGAGTTGTTGCAGTTACCGCTAAGACAATCCGCAGAAGCTCTGAGTATATAACTCGGGTTGTTCCGGTACTTATACCCGTTAGTAGTGGTTGTTGTTGCTTTGCTTGCTTGTTTTTAGTTAAATCGAAATCACCGTTAGAAGTGCGCATTGGGTCGAATTTTTCCGATATTTTCAGTAAGACTTTTGCTTAAAAATATAAAAATATTTTTTTTAACAAAAACCTATTTAAAAGGCAGGAAAATTTATAATAATTAAAATTTTTGTTAAGTTCCGCAACTTTTTTTGCCTTCAAATTTTTTAACTGAAGCATCATAAATATCAAAGGTATATAACTTAAACTTAAAAGAGTCTAGCCTAAACCAAACGCTAATTTTCCATTACGTATAAAAGTAGCCTTTTAAAAAAATTTTATTACAAAAAAAACCTAAGCCTCGGATATCTTTTATATCTCCTTATAATCGTGTTCGTGTCTCTATGTGTACGTGTGTAAATGTTTGCAAGTGCATGTGACCTTTACTAATTTTCAGTGTGTTTGTGCGTGTTCTCGTGTAAAAGATTTTGTTTCAGATTTTTTTTTTTTTTGTAATTTCTGTTCAATTCAAATATTTTACTTTTCTCAATTATATTGATGACCATAGCGTCCCGTCATGCCGCTGTCGTATAATTTACCCAGCGTATCATTGGCGGAATGCGCACTCACTGCAACGCCACCGCAACGTTGTGTTACATGTGATGGTGACAAAGATGACGACGACGATGACGATGTTTTACCGCCATAGATCATGGGTGCGGGAGCGCCGCCATAAACGGCAGCCGCTGCTGCTGCATCGTGTTGATACAAATAGCGTTCCTTCTTCGAACGTTTTTGCACGGTTTTCCAAACTATGTAGATGGTGAATTGAGCCAAAAGGAAGAGCGCGCTGGCAATTATAACGCCTGATGGATAAGAGAAAAGAGAAAGAGAGCAAGAAAAAGTTTGTAAGTTAGTGCTTTTTGCAAAAAAAAAATTAACTGCTGAAATAAAATTTATTAATTGTATAGTATAAATAAAGAGGAAGTAAATTAAGAGAAGAGAAAATATTTGTCGACAGGAAATAGCTGCTTATAATAATCAAATACTAGCTGGACCCGTGCGCATCTTGCGCAAAAAATAATAAAACATACGTGGCGCCAGTCGATATAGTTTGTGCTATCACGCCCATTTTAAAAAACTTATATTTATTTGGTTTTATGTTTACATGGAACTTTCAATGAATTACTTATATGTTTGACAAACATATCGCATAAAATGTTTTTATTATATCTAGGTTAGGTTAGGTTGAGGTGGCTGTCTCCGCAATTCATGAAAGCGGGGACACACTTAGGCCGAGGTGGCCCATTGTGATACCACACGGGAGCCCTAGCTTCTTTATCCCTGTTTACAAACCTTTCCGGAAAAATTAGATTCGAAAGTATGATAAGATTAGATGCCCGTTAAGCTAAACCAGCGCGTTTGTTTCATGAAGCGCAGAAAATCTAGTGTCCTTGCATTTTCATCTCCGCCAGGCACTCGAAAAAATGTTTATGGAGAAAGCGGTACCTGGATTGCGACAGTGCGGGGCAGTGGCATAGATAGTGCTCAACACTCTCTATTTCCTCCACGTCCCTGCAGCTGCGGCAGAAGTCGTTTTTATATAGGCCCATGCGAGAGGCGTGAGTGCCCATAAGACAATGGCCTGTTGGAAGTCCCACCAGCGGACCTATAGAGAGCCGATTCAGATGCAGCACCGATACAGACCTAGCCTCATCCAGTCTAGGCCAGATTTGCCTAGAAATCACACAAGTTGACTCCCTGGCCCATCTAGCGTTAGCCTGTTCAATGGAGCGAGATCTCAACCAGTGCTTGCATGAGTTAAGCGGGGGGCCAACCCATGTCGCAGATGTGATATCCTATTATATCTACATACATATATATATGCATATATTTTATATATATTTTTATATATATGTATGTGGTCCCTGCCGACTTGGGTAATTTTTTTCCACACGTTTGCCTTGCCAAGCAAATCAGTGGTCCAAGCTTAATCGATTCATCTACTACAGTTCCTGAGTTCTGACTTATAAATCTTTGAAAATTTGCCCCTCTTGGCGCATTTTTCAAAATTTCAGCATGTTTCCTCATAACGGCATAACGTCATTTCATCACTCGGGCTTTGTTAGTGACTGAATTATCATGTTTTACGTGTTTTTCGATACATCCATATGCCTTATTTTCAACCCCAACTTTCTCTGTTCCCATTAGAATCTGTGTACCCAATTTCATTTAAATATTTCTATTTTTGCGCAAGTTAGAGTGTGTACGGCCGGACGGACGGACATGGTTAAATCATTTTTTTCATCCTGATCGTTTTGATATATATATATGTCAGTCCATATCTATCTCAATTATTTTATGGTCTTACGTACAACCGTTATGTGACCAAAAGTATAATATAATACATACATATATTGTATGTACTACGTACAGCATATCCTATACTGAAAAGCCCCCATTTAGTGTAGGAATGAATACACGCGTGTTCGCCTAAAATAATATAATGTTTACATACAAACATACAGCTGAATCTTATAAAAGTGTTTTAAAATATACACGACTGTTAAAATGGAGCAATATGTATCTGCATTTGAGATTTGAATTGATAGAATAAAATAATTCTGAAGGCATAGTTTTAGGCGCAAATCTTTTAGTTTAAATTTAAACATTTTAGTTTTGCAAAATACAATTTAAAAAAAGTACCACACTCAATAAAACACCGTTTCGCATGCATAGCTAATTAATACCTTTAAAACGATGCCTTACTTATTAATTTTGGTAAATTATGTGAGCAGAAAAAGGGATATTTATAAAACACCAATTAGAAATAATATCTGTGGCAATTTGCAATAATCGCTTAAGTCTTAAAATTTGATTTCGAGATAAATTGCTTTTTATATTCGAAAGCGTTTCTTAACAAATCATAAAAGTCGATTAAAAACTATGGACGCAAAATCAGTGAGCCATCCACAATGTTACGATCAAATATTGTAAATAAAACAAAATGTCATGAAGAAATTCGATTAAGTATATACGTCTACTTTGGCTGTTATCGCAAGTTTAATAATCCTGTACTAGCCGGACCCGTGCGCATCTTGCGCAAAAAATAACAAAACATACGTGGCGCCAGTCGGTATGATTTGTGCTGTCACGCCCATTTTAAAAAACTTATTATTTATTTGGTTTGGTGGACCTTATGGATCTTTCAATGAATTACCTAGATATTTGTTTGACAAAGATGTCGCATAAAATGTTTTTATTATTCCTATATAGGTATGTGCAATATATTTGTATATATTTTATATATATTTTTATGTGCGTATGTGGTTCTTGCCGACTTGGGTAATTTTTTTCCACACGTTTGCCTTGGCTTAATCGATTTATCTGCTACAGTTCCTGAGTTTTGAATTATAAATCTTTGAAAATTTGCTCCTATTGGCCCATCTTTCAAAATTTCAGCACGTTTCCTCATAACTGCATAACGTAATTTCATCACTCGGGCTTTATTAGTGATTGAATTATCATGATTTACGTGCTTTTCGAAATACATCCATATGCCTTATTATCAACCCCAATTTTCTCTGTTCCCATTAGAATCTATGTACCAAATTTCATTAAAATATTTCTATTTTTGCGCAAGTTAGAGTGTATACGGCCGGACGGACGGACATGGTTCAATCATTTTTTTTCATTCTGATCGTTTTGATATACTCGTATATATTAAGGTGGAGTGAAAATTTTTTTTTGGAAACTCAATTTGTTCCAAAGCCAGAACGGCACCTTTCTAGCCCAGTAATAAGCCTTTAAAATTTTATTGACCTACTCGCATGTTTAGAGGTGCCCCCAGCCCCACAAAGTTGAAAAAATAGCACGATCTGGTACAAATTTGAAATTTCTACAATTATGAAATCAAAAAAACGAAGTATGAGGATTGATAAACAGGCTAGGTTGAGTATAAAAGTGAATTTTTTTTTTGGAAACAACAACAACCAAAGTTATTAAAGGTCAAAGTTTATATTATGCATTTTTTAAATTGCAATTACTTAAAAACTACTGAACCGATTTCAAATATTTTTATACCATTCGATAGGTATTTTGAATCCCTTTAGTTTGATATACATTTTATGTGGGTTCCATAACACTCCCCGCTGCGGGGGCAAATCCCCCTTTTACCCCCCCCTTACTTTTCATATAAAGTACCACGCCCAATAAAACACCGTGTCGCATGCATAGCTAATTAATACCTTTAAAACGATGCCTTACTTATTAATTTTGGTAACTTATGTGAGCAGAAAAAGGGATATTTATAAAACACCAATTAGAAATAATATATATATGATTGTAAATTAAGCCTAAATGTTTTTATTTATATCTTTTGATTGAATTAAGTTATAAGCATGGGGGTTTTACAGAAATATAGTGTTTTAAAAGGAGAATAACGTGGTATATATAACTCGAAATCTTCCTAAGTCGACTTAAGCGATTATTGCTTGTGACCACAGATATATCGTCGTACCATACGAAAACTAACATATTTAAAATTTCTGGCGAAAGCTATCAATAAAAAAATTCTGTACGAAAAGTAGAACATTTGACGTTTGGCCGATGAAAAGTAACAAAATCGAGTTTAGGCTGACGAAAGTATCAGTAATTGTATACTGTTTTTACATTAAAATTGTTGTTGTTTAAACGAAATTGATAGTTTTCGTCAGCCAAAAGTCGATTTTGTTATTTTTCGTCGGCCAAAAGTCGAACATGTTTCTTTTCGTCAGTCACAAAAAACGTATGTTAGTTTTCGTATGGTACGACGATATATGATTTAACAGTTGGATAAAAATAATAATAATTATTATTAAGTCAATATTCTAACTGGCGAAAAAATAAACCACAAAAATTATACGAATGATAAGCGCTCATACATATGTACACAGTTACATGCAGGCATATCTATATGTATCATAACTTTTGCTCAGCTGCAATTGTGCCATCAGAAATGCGCCATTACCATCAGGTGCAAAAAAAAAAAACAAAAAAGAGCCATAAAAATCAAATCAAAAAAAAAAAAAACATCCAAATAACTAATAGCTTAAAAAACTAAAAAACACTCTTTAATCTTAAAAATCGTACTAAAAATTGAGAAATAATTTAATTAGAAACAAAATGATGAACGAAAATATAAGTATTTAAGGAAAAGCGTGGGGTGCTCAGTATGTCAAAAAACATTTAAAATCGGTGTTTTTTTACTAATAATTTTATTTTGACTTTTTTGAGATTTCATATATCGTACTCTTTAATTTCGCAACTAGGTATATTTTTGTACTAGTTGTACGAATCGAATATTTTCATGTTCAAATATTACTGAGCACCCCCACGCTTTTCCTTAAATACTTATATTTTCGTTCACCATTTTGTTTCTAATTAAATTATTTCTCAATTTTTAGTACGATTTTTAAGATTAAAGCGTGTTTTTTAGTTTTTTAAGCTATTATTTATTTTTAACTTTTTAGTGAAATTTTTCATTAAAGGATGTTTTATGCGGACGCAAGAATAAAAGTAAAAAGAAGTCTGATGAAGGGATGTGGTGATCTCCGAAATAGATCTACATACATATGTATTTATAACTTCTACCAAAAATCCCAATATGCAGTGAAGTAAACTAGCTTATTATGCAATAATTTCCAAACCCTTTTATTCAAGGTTTTCCAAACTAGTTTAGAAATACAAAATTTCCCAAACGTTTTGTTATGTTTTACAATCATATATATATAAGTACTGCCGCTGTTGCGTTTTGTGCTGTGTTTGAACATACCCAAGTTGAGGTGAAGCATTTGAGCGTTAGCATTTGAAAAGAACAAAAAAGAAACCTGATTGAATAAATTCGAATTTAGACAACAAAATTCCGAATACGATTGTAGCGTAATGGTGAGGTATGCTGTCTACGGACCAAGGAGCGCAGGTTCGAGTCCCGAGTAGCGCATTTTTTTGTTTTTTTTTTCTTTTTTTTTTTTTTTTGAGAAATTTTTTTCACTTCACGTTGTATAAAAATGTTTATTAAGAATTACTTTCCAAACGTGAAATGCAATTATAGAATTAGGGTTCCTTTTCGTTGATTCAGCAATTACTATTAAACGAATTACAAGTTTAATATTAAAGATTTTCCAAACGTTTTGCTTACTGAAGTAAGTTTATTGTAAACTTATAACAAATGTATTTTGCATATTGAGATATTAATTTTTCACATAAATTTTTTCCTTATAAAAAAAAACATTGGTCATAAGAGCTCAAAAATGAAGCCTAAACGAAAAAATATCAACTAATATGTACTATGTGTATCGAAGCAAAACTATTTCGGTTTTTAATCGGAGATATGCTCTTCTTTATTTGCCTGTGCTTATTCACAATGAACAGTCAGCGCTCCAAAATATTATCATTGTCCTATAATCACTTCCATATTTTCTTGTATACCACAAATATTGTAAACAACTTCTTGAAAATAAAAATTGTCAAACACATGTGAAAGTTACCAAGAAACCAGCAGCGAAAAAATAACCAATTTTGGTAATTACCAAGTTCGGCAACAGTGCTATATAGTTCGGCAAGTGTGCTAATAGAATTTGAACAAACAAAACCAGTTCTTGCTTTGCATACGTATGTATGTACATGCGGTTGATTTCATTGCAAACAGAAACAAAACAGAAAGCTTCAAGCTTCATTTTTGAGTGAATTTATGTAATGAGTTTATCGCCATCGCCATGAGCGATCGCTGGCTGTTGTGTGTTAGTTCGCTCGCTATTTGAGTGGTTATACGTTTTTATACTCAGCTGTACTAGTACACAGAGTATAATAGTTTTGATTTCATAACGGTGGATTGTAACATAATGAAATAATCGAGATAGATATGGACTTATATATATCAAAATGATCGGGGTGAAAAGAGAAATCGATTGAGCCATGTCCGTCCGTCCGTCCGTCCGTACGCACTCTAACTCGCGTAAAAATTGAGATATTTTGATGAAATTTGAAATGCAAGTTGGTATCGAGACTGGGACGGTTGGTATTGAAAATGGGCGAAATCGGACCATGGCCACGCCCACTTTTCCTATATAGAAAAAATCGGAAATTTGGTATCTCAATCACTAATACAGCTGGAGCGATGAAATTTTACCCACGTGTTGATCTCAGGCTCCTAGGAAGAAATTTGATGAAATTTTGGAAAACGGGCGGTGCCACGCCCACTTATTAAGGGTCAAACATTGTAAGTTGTATATGTCATAATTCAGAAACTATTGAAGATATATCGATGAAATTCGGTATGCGTGATTTACTTACTTAGGCAAATATGTGGACGGATAGTTAAAATCGGTTGACGGCCACGCCCACTTTTATATATGTGTATTATAAAGTGACCTAATAAAAACATTTTAAGCGATATCTCTGTCAAATATAAAGATATATCACTGAAATTTTGTCGCAAGAGTCCGACTATGGACATAAAACAGAAAACATAAAAATTTTTGAAAATGGGCGGTGCCACGCCCACTTATTAAGGGGCAAACATTGAAAGTTTTATGAGTCATAACTCAGAAACCGTTGAAGGTATATCGATGAAATTTGGTACGCGTAATATACTTACTTAGATCAATTTTTGGACTAAAAATTGCCAAAATCGGCTGACGACCACGCCCACTTTTATATATGGGTATTATGAAGTGACCCAATAAAAATATTTTAAGCTATATCTCTGTCAAATATAAAGATATATCATTGAAATTTTATGGCAGGAGTCCAACTGCGGACATAAAACTAAAAACACAAACATTTTGGAAAATGGGCGTGGCAACGCCTCTTTTTAGAAGCAGGAATATACGAGATTTCTGAGCCCATAACTCGACAAATAATTGATATATAATGATGAAACTTGGTGCATACACTTTCATTACTTGTGGTAATACATGTTCAAAATTTTACCGAAATCGGTTGACGGTCACGCCCACTTTTATATATGGGAGCTATTAAGGGGCCTAATAAGAACATTTTAAGCGATATCTTTGTCAAATATAAAGATAATTCATTGAAATTTTGTGGCATGAGTTCCACAATAGACCGGACACAAAAAGTATAAAAATTTTGGAAAATGGGCGTGGCACCGCCTCTTTTTAGACAAAGGAATATACGAGATTTCTTAGCCTATAACTCGGCAAATAATTGAGATATTATGACGAAACTTGGTTTATACACTTTTATAACTTGTGCTAATAGACATGCAAAAATTTATTCAAATCGGTTTACGACCACGCCTACTTTTTAACAAAGATATTTCTGGAACACCCTTTTGGAATTTGTAACGTGACGTCTTTGTAGCTAAAAGTCATAGAGGGATGCAATTTTGCACAAAGGTTAATATTCATATGCTTAGTCGGATGACTGATAAAAATGTTGAAAATGGGCGTGACTACGCCCACTTTATGCAGCACTCGCTTTATATAAAGTACACCGTGTTTCCATCAAACGTAAACAAACAATGAAAGCATACAGCTGAGTATCTAATGTTCGATTCCACTCGAACTTAGGCTTCCTTACTTGTTCTTTGAACATTTGTTTGTGATTTGAGAAGAATGTATTTTTGAGCGTTCGTGAGTGAGTTTTTCCGTATCCTGAAAGCTTGTTACTTATTGGCTTGTATACGGGAGTGAATTGAAATTCATAGAGGCTATTTTGAAGAAAGGTAACTTAAAAGCCGCAATGAAGCATAAAGTATAATGTTGAATGTCCTACTATATGATGCCGTTGGGCTCTTGATGTCATGTTTCGAATCCGGAGGAGAATAGAAATAATATAGAGAACACAATAAAAGTGAATGTTTGAAAGATATAATAATTTAGTTAAATGTTGCAACTTTTATGATGGGATGAAGTTACATACATACATACATACATACATACATACATACATACATACATACATACATACAGGTGAAGCTAGTAAAAGCGTGTTAAAAAAGAGAGTCGAATATTTACCGTAAATATTTACAATTACATGCCAAAGTGAAATCAAAACTGCATAAAAATGTACACACAAATGTATGTATGTAACAATATGTTCAAGCGCACATCATTGTTGCCAAATAAATAAATTGTACGAGGCAAGTAGTAAATACATATAAGTTACGCGGCGCGATCAGATCATCAGAAGGCGTCATCGCATGAATTTGAGCAGCTGCTACCAAATGTGACCGACCAGCCAGCCATGCAATAGACAAGCAATGGACAAGCACACCGACTGTGCTATGACTGTCGAAAATGTCAAAAAAGCATAAAACAAAAACACTCAAAAAATAAAAACTTCGAAAACGAACAGCGCGCAGCAAAACATTCAAAATGCAGCTGCTGAGCTTTCCTTAGTGCTGAGCAAAGCGTTTGATATAAAGCATTGCTTCAGCTGTGCTACTTCAACTTTTGCGGCGGCATTGAAAGCGTGTAGCCAGCATGCACATGTGTGTATGTGCGTGCTTATATGCGTGCGTGCGTACGTCCCAATGACACACAAAATGCAATGACTATGGAGAAACAAAAACAAATTGCAGCCAAAAAACCAAATGAAAAGCAATAAAACTGTAAGTGAAATTTATTGCCAACACATGCGGCGAACGAATAATAGTAGTAAGTAAGCAAGTGAACGAACGAAAGTAATTGGCAAATTTGTATGTCTGTACGTTTACGAAGAGTTGAGACAAGATGCCAACGCATTTTTCTGTGAAGTGAAGTTTTATACCCGCATGCCAGCTTAAGAATTTTTAAAGTTGTTTTTGGCTAAAAGTTCTTTTCGAAAGCGAAATAATTAAACTTTGAGTTGAGCTGCTTTTTTAGTCACACTCTTTGCTTTAGCATAAAACAACTTTTACTCGGTTTGTTTGATTGAACTGATCTTTGGCGTTTTGACCACTTCGATTTAGAATCACCTCTGGACAAGGCTCTGCCAACCACTTTAACAAGGTACCAGTGCATACTTTTTTGACTGTGGTGACCGTTCCATTCAAGTTGCGTCAAAAAATTAAATGCCAAAAATTAAAAATTTGGTATTTGAACCATCAAAAATTGCTATTAAAAATATCGAAACCCACAAAAAACGCCAAACATTTTCGAATTGTGCTCAAAATAGTGAATTATAAGCACTACAATGAGCCAGATTTGGATTCGGGCAAGCACTACTACTTCGGCTGCACTACTCACAAATTCTAGGCTGTGCTTTCGTCATTACAATAAAAACAAAATCGAAACTAATAACTAATAACAAAAAATTTTTAAACCCCCAGCAGGGTATATATAACCGAATTTTTACTGGCTTAATTTTCCTAACACTCAACACATGCATTCAATTATTATCACCTACCGAATTTCTTTTTTTTTTCGCTATCATACGATCAATATCAACACACATAGATTATCCAGAAAATGAAAGTCAATGGCACGCATGCGCATGCTTAGCATTCCAACAATAACAACTTATCTACAAAAAGTCATCAACAAGAAATCAACAAGAAACCATCAAGTTTAAACGCTTTAATTTTAGAAAAAATAAGATGAAAAAAAAATATAAAAAAACAGCAAAAAAATACAATTGAAAAAATGTAGCAGTTAATAGAGTGCCCAAAATGCCACAAAACTACGGCGCCGCCCATTCATCACTTCACACGCACGTAGAAACCGTAACACAACAACTCTTTAAGCGCACGCAACCTTCAAAATACAACAAACAACGGCAAGAGCAGCAATCAATGTCCAAAAATACGACTAACCGATTAAAAGGCAGTAAAGCTGCCTTCAACTTCAGCCAAAAAGGCACACGGCACTTGAAGAAGAAATTAATGGACGAACAGATGAACAAACCAACCGAAGGCGGAATGGAGGTACTCTGAAAAAAATACCCGCAGCTAAAAATCAACAACTTTCCGTTGTTGAATCTCCGTATTTGATTCAACAGTAAAAGTATTTGTTTTAACGGCAAAGTTTTTGATTCAACAAATTTCCGTAGTTAATTCAAAGACGTGCGTTGTTGATTCAAAAACTTGCTTGCTGTTAAACATTTTTTAAGTAAAAAGAAAAAAGGATTTGAAAGAAAATATAAAAAAATAAACAAAATTTTTCAAATTCGTTTAATTCGCTTCAATTTTAAAATAAAATAAAGAAAGTAATATACATACATACATAAATAAAAAAAATTAATTAAACAAAAAGTAATATCTATTGATAAACTCAGCTTTTTTGATGTCGTGAGAGTTGTCTGCAGATGTACTGATGCGTTTGGAAATGGTGAATGGATGAATGACTAAAGTTCGTTTGGTGACGGCGGGCCTTAGTATTAATCTTACTACATATCGAGCCCTAACCGCCAAAAAGTGTATCCAACAAAAATTAAATTTTACAGGAAGTTTTTTTTTATTTTCTTTTCATACAGTTGGTAATCAGCCTTGAAATTTATTTATGGCCGGTTTCACAATCTGCGGTTAATTTAATCGCTGGTTAGTTTGACGTAAATTGTATGGCGAGCTGTCAAATAAATTGGTTCACCGGGCAAAAATCTCTGGTTAAGTGCTTAACCGGAGGTGGTGAAACCGGCCCTAAGTCTATGAAATTGTGGGAGTTGATTAAAAACGCTAAAATCGATAATTTTGTTGGATACACTTTATGACGGTTAGGGCTCGATAAGTAAACATACATACATATATTATATGTATAAAAAACTAAAATAAAATAATATCTATTATATTAAAAGAAAATACCATTTTTACAATTTTCTTGAGGTTAACTTAAATGCGTAAGTATTTGCTTCAATGGTGCCCGTTTTTCGACCAAAAACTTTTGCGGTTAATTCAAAAGCAAAAGTTGTTAGCTTAAATACGAAGAGTATTTGAATCAACAGTGCTCACTTTTGGACTAAAATTTTTTGCTGTTAATTTAAAAGCAAAAACTGTTAACTTAAATGTAAAAGTATTTCATTCAACAGTTTCCGTTGTTAACTTAAATACGAAAAGTATTTGAATCAAAAACGCTCGCATCTTTGAAACAACACCGGAGCGTTGTTGGGCACATTTCAACTGCGGAAAGTTGTTCATTTAACTGCAAAAGTCTTTGTATTTACAACGTTTTTTTTTCAGAGTAGAAAAAAGAGCGATCATTTTGGGTAATTTGCTAAGTTTAGTGCGTTGAAATGCTACATTAAATTTGTTGGTGTTAAATTTTTTATTATTATTATTATTTTTTTTTTTTTTTCAAGTGCACTTTTAATTTCGCTTTGCTGCGCTGAACGTTTCTCACCAATTTTCTACGCCCAAAATGCTGCTGAAAAGTTAACAACATTATCTATTTTTGTATTGGACACCATTCAACACAAAATGTAACAAAACGTCAGCAGCAACTTTCACTATTTTCGCTCTGCATTTCCTATTTTCTGTTAAGAGCTTTGTTATTTCTATTATATACCCTTCATGGGCAACAAAGTGAAGATAATTTTAACTACAAAATGTATCTGTAAGTAAACATGATTACCATAGAAATGAAAGTGGAATCGAATCAAACATTATCAATTTCTTACTACGCTCTTCCTTGCAAGGTCACATCATTTGCCTGAAACCTTACAATCCGCATCACCGTCTAACGAACGAAGAATAACTCTATTGTGCTAATGTGCAAAAGCGACTGAGAAATACGCTATAGATAAGCTGATGCACAATTTCGTGATACGCTTAAATCAAAGAAACAAAAGGAAACGTTTCACCTCGGTGCCTTATGGAAAAGAAGATCGAAAAAGCTTAGAATATTCAAGGCTTTCAGAGAGAATTTGCAGATTTTCTCATGTGTCGGATGTTCCAAGTGTTTAGCTTTTCGGTAAGCAAACACATTTCCAGAAGTCACTGCTTGAAAACTGTAGTCATTTCAGACAGACAGATAGGCGCACGAAGGTATGCACCTAAATTAACTGTGGTGCTTTAGCACAGCTGAAAACAGCGTTGCCCTTATTTATATATCTACGCCTTTTTTGTTTAATATGAAACATTTTACACAACCAACTTGCTCGCCATCGACTTACACTCGCCATTCAGTGGGCTGTGTCTATGAATGTTGCACTGTCTCGAACCTCAGTCAGTTAGTCAGTCAATGTGTCAACCAAAAATGCGACAGCAAAGCCATTCCAAAAGCGTGCGCGCATGGCCATGCGTAAGAGGCAAGTTCGCCTTTTTACAAACTGAGAAATTTAGTGCTATTTTAGTAGCGCGTAGCTATTCTTGACAGTCTCCAACAACAAATGGCACACAATAGCCGCCAAACCGATTCATTGCCCATTTTGATGTAAAATATTCGAGTTGACGAGCGAACGGCACAAATTGCATTTGTGGTTTCTGACGTTTGTTGCGTTGTGCGTTTTGGTGTTTGAGTTTTCGGGGTCGAACGTTCGCTTAGCTTGGCTTGGCTTGGCTTGACAGTGTTTTTGCTAAGCAATGAAAAGCGATGGCCAGCAAAAGTAGCAACAACAAACAGGTAAAAAAAATTGTGATGGCTTACTTTTTGAAATAAAAAAGATAAAGAGACAATTTGTGGAATGTGTTTGTTATGGTCTTTTGTTGTTGTTGGTTGAAAGTAACAATTTTGGCCATTCTTTGATGCCAACATTGTCAGGTTGCTTGCTACTTGCCAATTTTTTTGATGCTTTTTTCTTCTGTGGGCTGCTTTGCTGTGTTTCTGTGTGTGTGTGTGTGTGTGTGTGCCGCAGCTATTTTATGATGTCTCATCAGATTGGGGGCGTCCCAGTTTAACTAAGGCCCCCGTTTTTGCAATTTTTTTATTAGGTGTGTTTTGTTGTTGGCTTGTTTGGCAATCATGAAAAAAAGTGCACAAGTGTTTAAAGCATAACCGCATAACCACAAAAATGCATATTTCCGAGTTATGTATCGAGATTAGAAGGAAAAATTCTTTTGTGAGCTTTCACCCAACTCAGAGCAGCTTCAACTACAGTCTTTTGTGCCATAATTAGTTATTATGGTCTCGAAATAACCTTTAAATACTCCCTTGCTGAATTGGGAAGCCTTCTTATACTTCATGCAACTTAGTTCAAAGTAACCGTCACCTGCTGGCGCCATTTTCTTACTCAATTTCAATAACAAAAATTCACAAAATGAACTCATTTATTAACAATATTCTTCAGCGAAAACTGTTTTCCAATGTAAAATTGTGTGAGAAATATTGGCTTTGCCACTTCACAGGACGCAGCACGATTTACTTGTAAACCGAACTAATTAACAGCATTTATTAACCCGTTAACCTGCTTCAAATGACCTTCTCGTTATTGGGGCAAAAGATGCTAAAAGCTCAACGAATATTAATACGTGCATTTTTTACAAGTCTGTGCACAAAAAAACATACGTAAGTAAATATGTGCATATTCGCGCATGAGCATGCAAGAAATCAGGTATTTATAGCCACATCTTCACTGGCACGCATTCGAATGAAGAAATAGTATTAAAAAAAATTATATATGTATGTATGTATTTATATAAAATCTATATAAAAATGGTGTAAAAAATGTTACTAACCTCATCAGATGAGAACGGCTGGGCCGATTTCTGTAAAATTTTTTGTCAGTTGTTCGTATTCTCGAGGAGATGGTTCGTACGGAAGAAAATTTTGGAAAATCTCTCCGGAAAAGTCCGAAAATTGGAAAAATCGGTGTGTATGTGTGTATGTGTGCATCTGTGGATGTGTGTCCTTTATAAACTCCCAAAGTAACCATCCGTTCTTTATGAAATATTCACAGTAGATTCATGTGGTGTTAGTGCACATAGTAGGGTATATAGAATTCCGAAAAAAAGGAAGCTTCTCGGAATATAGGCCTAAATGAAGACCCAGATCGATCCAGCAAGTCTTCGACCAATATTGGTATCAAATGAAAGGTGTTGAACAGGCCCTCAACATAAAGTTATTTTCATTGCGATACCTAGGCCGGGTTCCCAGATATGGGTTAAAACGTGGGACCGAGTGACCCTGGAAAGTTTCTGGGCAATATTGGTAGCAAATGAAAAGCGTTGAGCAGGCACATACAGCTATTGTCATTGTGATTTCTAAGGCTGTTTCCCAGAAATGGCTAAAGTAGTGGGCCCGGATGGTGATCGACGGTCCCAGTAAGGTAAAGGTAGGTAGCTATAGGGATAGGGGTAGGGATAGGGATAGATATAGGGATAAGGATAAGGATAGGGATGGGGATAGGGATAGGGATGGGGATGGGGATAGGGATGGGGATAGGGATAGGGATAGGGATAGGGATAGGGATAGGGATAGGGATAGGGATAGGGATAGGGATAGGGATAGGGATAGGGATAGGGATAGGGATAGGGATAGGGATAGGGATAGGGATAGGGATAGGGATAGGGATAGGGATAGGGATAGGGATAGGGATAGGGATAGGGATAGGTATAGGGATAGGGATACGGATAGGGATAGGGATGGGGATAGGGATAGGGATAGGGATAGGGATAGGGATAGAGATAGAGATAGAGATAGAGATAGGGATAGGGATAGGGATAGGGATAGGGATAGGGATAGGGATAGGGATAGGGATAGGGATAGGGATAGGGATAGGGATAGGGATAGGGATAGGGATAGGGATAGGGATAGGGATAGGGATAGGGATAGGGATAGGGATAGGGATAGGGATAGGGATAGGGATAGGGATAGGGATAGGGAAAGGGTAGGGATAGAGATAGAGATAGGGATAAGGATAAGGATAAGGATAAGGATAAGGATAAGGATAAGGATAGGGATAGGGATGGTGATAGGGATAAAGATTGAGATTGAGATTAAGATTGAGACCGAAATAGAGATAGGGATTGAGATAGAGATAGGGATCGGGGGAAGTAGGTTTGTCGCGGAGAATATAACTATAACTTTTATTCAGAGAATAGACAATTTTTTGTTATCATTATGTAGTCATTAAGATGGACTCTAAGATAATGGTTAGCAATACGGTAATCAAAGACTTTTCTTTAGGCTTCATGGGAATAAATTTTAGCAGAACAACGGCTGCCGGGTCAGCTAGTAATGTAATAAAAATATATAAAACAGACATTTCTGCAAAGAAAAAGTCTGTAAAATATTATCTTAAAACAATTGCAACATTTGTTGCTGTGTGCGCGCAACATGTTGCCAACAAACATCGGACCAAAACCAAATCAAAAGCAACACACAAAAAGCGGAGCCAACAAGAATTTTTGGCACATAAATATATGATCAAAAAGGAAGAAAAAATTGTGAAAATATAGAAAAGGCTAAAGAATCTTTCAGCATCTTTCCAAAGCGTAAAAAATGCTCCAAATCGGCAGAATCGGGCCGCGCATTAGTAACGTGCGCGCGCAACAGGTGGCATTGCACGCTTCACACAGCAGAGCTCTTGTGTGGTTGTTGTTGTTGCTATACTACTACTGCATATATTTCTTAGCTTCTGTTAGCAACACCGACGCGCTAAAAAGGGGCAAATGGCCAACGGAACAACAACAAAACACATACGAAAAACGCTACTATGTAGACTGTCAGGCAGCCAGCCAGCCGCAGACATCCCCAGCCATATTGGCTGATTTGTTGCCGATCTTCACTCAATGCGGCCAAATTTTTTCGTTGCTTTTATTTTTTTTTTCCTGTTGCACGTTTTTACGACACGTTTGGCGTGCAAATTCTTACCGCTTGCGGTATGTCGATTAAGCGGCAGACAGACAAAAAATTACAAAAAAAAAGCGCTTGTGCTAATTTTTTTCTCTATCGAAAATATAGCCAAAAATTTGTAATAAACAAAAACAAAAAAACATGCATAAAATAAAATGTTTGTGTCAAAGTTGAAATGACGCGCATTATTGAGCCGCCATCGCCACCACTGACCCGCTCACTTGTGCGCTCGTGAGTGGGTTGGCATGCACTGTTTGCACTGTTGTTGCACTGATTTGCTGCCTAAGCCCCCAATCAAGCGCTGGTGCAAATGTTATTGCTAATGAAGCGATTGTGCCCAATATGAGAAACTAAGGTTTGCTAAGAGCGGAATGGTGTTTGGTTGTTGCATTCTCTGTATACCCAGTTGCTCTCAAGTGTTATTGTTTAAAAAAAAAACTCATTGAAATGAAATCTTATTTGCCAAAACACAGAGAGACTTGATAATAAACTGATTACTTTTATTTGAATAATGTTTGGTCATGATATTAGAGCTGCAACGGGAGGATATTTGTATCCATTTTTGTTTCAAGATATTTCTTTTCCAAACCATTTTTGTTTAAAAACTTTTCTTCAAATTTTTTTTATTTCTAAATAATTTTTTGGTTCAAAACATTTTTTGCTTCAAAACATTTTTTTGTTTCCAAACAATTTATTGTGTGAAAATATTTTTTGTTCAAAACTTTTTTGTTCAAGTCTTTTTCTGATTCTAAAAATTTTTTGTTTCAAAACCTTTTTTGCTTCAGAATTCATTTTTTTTTTCAAAAATTTTTTTGTTTCGGAACTTTTTTTTTTCAAAAATTTGTTTGTGTCAAAGGCTATTTCTTTTTCAAAACCGTTTTTGTATCAAAACATTTCTTTGTTTTGATTTTTTGGTTCTAAACATACATATTTCGTTTCAAAATATTTTTTTGTTTTAAAATTTCTTTTTGTATCTAACCATTTTTTGTTCAAAACTAGTCCTTTCTAAAATTTATTTGTTTCAACCTATTTTTGTTTTAAAACTTTTTTGTTTCAAAAAATTTAATTTTCAATTTTTTTTTTGTTTCAAAATATTTTTTGTTTCAATCTTTTTTTGTTTAAAACTTTTCTGTTTTAAAATTATTTTTTTTAATTTGTGTTCCAAAACATTTTTTGTCTCAAAAAATTTTTTTATTTCAAAGCATTCCGGTCCCAAATATTTTTTCTTTTTTTCAAAATTTTTTTAAGATATATTTTTTTGTTTCTAAATATTTTTTTTCACAATTTCTTTGTTTCAAAACATTTTTCTTTTCAAAAAAACAATTTTAGCTTTTGTTTTTTTTTTGTTCTTGCTTGAAGATATTTTTCTGTTTCCAAATTTGTTTCAAAAAACAATTATTTTTTTTCAAAACTTTTTTTAAATAGCTTTATTTCAGGGCTGCTCAACGCTCTCGTATTGACAGTACAAAACTCAAAACATCTACAAATTTTGTATATGCACTGAAAATTTTTTTTGCTCATTTAAATTTTTTTATGAATTCCAATAAAAAATTATTTTAGAATTTTTTTTTAAATGGTAGTATCACATACATAAACATTTTTTTTATTTTTTATATGAAAATTTTTTGAATACAAATTTTTTACAGTGCTTTAATTTTTTTAATTTTTTTTTTTCATTACACATTTGTTATTGTAAATTTCGATTTCTTACGACAGTAAGAGTCTCGAGCTCCTATACAAAGTGCCTTTGCTCTGCACATTCAATATGACTCATGGGAACATACATATAAAATTTTTTTAGATCTGAGTGCTTATGGGAGTGCAAAGAAAATTTTATTTTCATATTTGAGGTGAAAATATGTATCTGTGCCTATGATTCGGAACAAAACAAAAACAATTGTGCTTTGAGTGCCTATGAGATGAGCAGCCCTGCTTTATTTCAAATATTTTCCCAAACATGTTTTCCTCTTTTTTTTAGGTTTTGTTTGAAAACATCTCGAACTGTTTTTTTGCATTTTTGTTCTTTATCTAAAAATGTTTCGCTCCTCAGTTGCTCTGGTTATAAATTGCTAATTCAAAATTGCTAAATAATGACAGCCTTGGAGGTCACTCAGTACATAGTAGGTGCCTCTAAAGTTTAGAGTCCAAACCCATATTTTCAGCCAAGCAGTAGCTGGGTGAGTTCAGCGATTGCTCTGCGCGTAGTGGAACAGCATGAGATGCGCGACAAGCCACTTTGAGCGCTGCAACCATATTTTTGCGCACAGCATGTGGCACAAATTTAGCTGTGCATGCGCGGTCGCTAATACAAGTTCAATAATTTAGATATCTATGCACTCGTACGTACATACATATCTACGTATGTTCAATAGGAGCTTCCAATGCGCATCGGGGCGCAACACAAATTTTCCGATTGCCTATCGTAATTGATTCATTATCGTGGCCATGGACCGCATGGCATAACAAATAAGCCGTGGCTCAAGCACAAACAAACAAACAAACAAACAAAAATTGGCTAAAATTACATTCACAGCGAAATGCAAAATTTCCACGGCTTGCCAATTTATTTCTGACGTCGCTATATGCATACATACATATGTACATATATACACGTAGGGAGTGCAATCAGGCAACAAGCGCCAACCAGCAGCAGCGCAGCAAATCACAATGCGGCCGTGTGTCGTTATGCTTGCCGCGCCAATTTGCCACCGTTATTGCAGTTGCATATGCCACTGCGCTATTGGACGTTAGCGCAGTTAAGACTGCTATTCATATGCAGCGGACGCGAATCTGTGTTTTGCTTTCCATTGCGCCGCAATGGTGCAAATTCGCTGGCAACATTGTTTCGCGGCACGTATGCAACATTGGCGTGAATGATGAGCAAAGCCCATTACTGGTTTTTAGCGGGCAACGGTTGCCGCTAAGCAAATAATATTGATACTGAAATAAGCGGCAGGAAATGTACGTGAGTGAATGAAGCTAAAATTTGTATACCCAGCGTTGAGTTTTTTAAACACACAATCTTTATAAAGTATAGCTATTTGCTTAGAATGATAAAACAAGTTGAATTGTTACATATGTGTGCATAAAAATTTAAGCAATCGAAAATAAATTTTCCAACTAAATTGCAGCAAAAAAAGACTGCAAGGACTCTTTGTGAATTTGTAATCACTCTATGTATATCTCTTTGAGTTTTCACTAACTTATTCAAACACTTACCATAGCCATTCAAGCAGGTGAGCGCATCATCGCCACCACCGATGCCGGCAAACACTTTGTGATCGGCGCCGTCCAATGCATTGTTGGCATCCGCTTGATTGAAGCCGAATTTATCGGTGATTTGAATGGATTGCACCAGCAGTATATTGTCATCGACGGCATTCGATTTGCTGTTTTTGTTGTCAATGTGGTTGAGCTCTTTGTTTTTGCTTTTGCTGCTGCCGCCGCTCACATCGCGTTTCTCACGTTGTGCCAAAGTGCTTAACAGGAATTCGGCTGGTGGAGAAGAAGTGGTTATAATTGAAAAAAGAGGTTGAAGAAATGAAAAAAAGAGAAAAAAATGCAAATTAACTTTCTTGCAATTGCTATTTGCAAAAATAACAACAAAAAAGTAAAAGAAAAAGAAAAAAGCAATCAAAACAAACCGAAATTCAATTGTTCGCAATAAATCTTTAATCTCTAATGGCAAAACGCATTTGTTGCGCGCGCCACAATTGAATTGCAGCAAAAATTCAATAGAAGCGAATATACTGTTACCTGAAACACATGCACATACATACTCCATAAATGAACACTTCAACACTCAGTCACTCACCCACTCCCCAACCACTATCGCTTCCTTCCAGCAATCGGCCTTTATTTTCTTCTTACTTCCTTTCAACTTACCGCCATCGACGCCATTCGCCACCGAACGCCTTCTACGCCCATACGAAATCAGCGATTTGGCATCAGCACCGCCCATAATCGCCTCCTCATTCTCACACATCACCGGCTCACAGCGCGGTATACAGGGTGTGACAAGCGCCCTAAACTGCACAACCTCCGATGAGGGGAATTTGAATGCATCAAATTGCGATACGAGCACTTTGCGATTGTGTGACATCTTCTGTATGGCGCCCATGATATACTGATCGGTGGGACAACCATTGGCATCGATCAGCGTTATTTCGGCATTATCCGTACCGTCCATAGCCACCAGCTCACGTACAAATATCTCATAGGGACTATTCGGTTCAACAATTTCGAAGCGCAGCGCCAACGGATCACCAACCTCTGCAATGCGTTTCATATCGCTGCCGTCGCGCGATGTGATCTTCATGACCACATTCGGTGAATCGATAATGATTTCTTCGCTCAACGATGACTCAATTTCGCCAGTGACACCCAAGTCCACGTCATTCGACACGGTTTTATTAGTCAAATCATACTGGCAAGAAACCGCCAAACCCAAATCGGATGATGTGACAATCATATCGTGATGTTGTATCACAATATCATTCATGTAACGGCCATAAGCACTTTGGCGCACATTGCACTCCAAGTCGTTGTAGCCCATGCGGAAGTCGAACTCGAGTGAGTTGTTGACATTGACCGCGCATGATTTGGGCGAACCCTTGGCGTAGACTTTGCCATCGAACAGCTTGGAGGTGCGTATTTTGGTGATCATTTCACCAGAGCGACACTCAATCGAGAGATTGTAGCAAGAGGAGAGCTCATAGGTGGCTGCCTCGGGCACATCCAAATAGGGATCGAGCACATCGGTGAGGGTAGCGCGGCTGTGATGCGACAGACGGCAAACCATATCACCAGTGTCGTTGTAGTCGTATGAATGGCACCTAAAGTGGGAACAGGAGAAGATAAAGATGAAGAAAGTAATTTTTAATTAAAATATGTTTAGGGAAATAAAAAGTTTCTCAGTACAAACACTGAAAGCAGAATTTAGTTTACATTGGTTTGGGAGCTCAAAATGTCATAAAATTTCCGTTCTTACCTGTACGGCGAGTTCAAGCACAAATCGCGACACTCATCAATGCTATTGATATCTTGATACACCGAATCGACCGTTTTCAAAATTTTTCCGGAAATACGTTTAAATTCGCATAGCTTGCTGGGCTCTTCAGCGCAATTATTCTCCAAATAATCAGCGCCATCGTAGGGCTCCACATTGTTAGCGCCAGTGAGCGTAATACGATCCATATCGGAGAGTTCGCACAAGCCAGAGTGACGATAAAAGTTGGCAGATCTGCGAATTGCGGAAAGCAAATGAATAAATTCAATGATTACTGTTACCATATTTACTTCATAGAATTCAAGTAGCTACATACTTCATTTTTCACATAAAAAATTTTAAACAGGTGGCAACTCTTTAAAAAATAGTTGGCCAAAACTCAAGATAATAAGTACATTTATAAACTATAGTATTTTAATTTATAAGACGAACTATAAATGTAGTTTAAAAATTTCCATAAATGTTCTCCATTTTTATCTTGCAGTATCCAGTTAAAAAATTCAAACTTAAAGAAAAAATAGTTGCCAACTGTCAAACCTACGATTTTGAAAAATTATTATTTTTTCTTCGTGTTAAATATAATCCCTTAATTTTTTTATAAAAAATTTGAACCACTTTAAAAAATATCTTTGAAAACTTGAATTTAATATATACAATTAAATTATATTTGCCTACCGAATTATCTTTTTGACAGATGGCAACCCTCAAAAAAAATTCGCCATTTTGATTTTATTTTGAAAAAAAAATTTAAAATAAAATTCCCAAAATGTATTGGATGCCAAAAAAGGAATTTTAACCAATCATTTTAGTTAAAAATATAAAAATTCAATTACTTTTTTCCCAGGTGGCAACTAGCTCCAAAATATTTTGATTAAACAATGCTAGAATTATGTCCTTTTGATATGCATATAATATACCTATTAAAAATGTAATTTTCGTATGAAAATTTCTTGTCAGGTGGCAACCCCTACCTGATTTTTATAAAAATTTTCATAATTTTTCTTAGGCAACTATCTTCAAAGAAATTTTCGTATACAATTTTTTGTCACGTGGCAACCCGTACCGGATATTTTATAAAAATTGTCTCTTCAAAGAAATTTCTGTAAAAAATTTTCATGTCAGGTGCCAACCCCAACCGGATTTTTAATAAAAATGCTCATTATTCTTCTTGTCAAAAATTATCACAAAATCGGTTATAAAATAGGTGGCAACTATCTTCCAAGAAGTTTTTGCAACTTCTTCTGATTTAACGGATTTCATTCCATTTAAAGCCTCAGATTATTTATAAATCTCTTTTTCAATAAATTAGCTTTCATATATGTGTATCATATTGATCCATTTGTGCTCTAGTAAGTAAAAATTCGCCTAAAAGTTGATTTGCTTTATATACTGTTTTGTTTTAGTTGTTTTAGTTGAATAACGGATGCCACTAGAAGAGTTTATCTACAATTCTCAAGAATTTCGTGTGCAATTTGACCCAATTACAAAGTAGCTACAAAAACAATAATAATAAAAAAAAATTGTAAAAATAATAAAAAAGCAAAACAATTCATCTTTAACCATTACATATACACTACCCATACTTCCCTGCATTAGCATTTATACTATTTCTTCTCTCATAGTCTTTTTCAACATCATACATCACTCCTTCGTTCCCTTGCCAACTACAAACCCTCCGGCAACCAATTCAGTTACCTCTTATGAATAAATATACCAAAACTCTTACCTGCACGTGAATTCCATTTCGCCCAGACACAACTCCAAACAGTCGCGGCGCGTGTAGACTGTTTGGCTGGATTTGACATGATCCACGAGGCGATAACCTTGAACGCGATCGACGCACCAGGCTTTCGAGCAAGGACGCACGCCCAAACAGGCTTTTTGTGCGTAAATTGTGAAAACTGGAAATTGCGAACGCGAAAGTGAACCTGAAGGAGGAAACAAAGACAAAGAGGAGGAAAAAGAAGAAAACAGAAAAAATTTAAATGCGAAATAAACCAAAAAACGGGAATTTTTTAATAAAAAATAATACATATCGTCGTTGAAGATGCATTTTTGCGTAAGAGGTATTAAATTACATACCTCTTACGCAAAAATGCATCTTCAACGACGATATGTACATACTGATAACTGAACGAGCAAAAAATGTGAAAAGAAAACTAAAAAGCAAATTGAAGCATTTTCAGGTTTTACGCATGCGCGTACGCACTTCCGCCTTGTGCCTAGTATGTACATATGTAACGGTAATATGCGTAGAGCAACCAGCACCCAAGAGCCAGCGACCCAGCATCCGCAAGCCAATCTCGTGCTACGCACACACCCATTCGTGTTGAAGGAACAGGCGCAAAGAAATCGATAGCACGCAACGATTCAATGCGATGTGTGCGATTCATGCGACGAATGGAGGCTGTGCTGGACCAGCAACAGCAACAAAAACCAAACTGGCACCTGCCAACTTGCACATATAGCAGCAAAAACAACAACAGCAGCCTTCGAGTTCGATGGCGACAAACTTGGGCGCAAAAATTGTGCGTTGCTGGGCTTGCATGCATGCGTTTTGGTGCAGAAATAACAACAACAACAATTTTCGAAATATTATAAATGCAAGAAGGTATAAAAATGTGTGAATTGAGTAAAAAAACCAAGTAAGGAAGCCTAAGTTCGAGTGGAATCGAACATTAGATACTCAGCTGTATGTTTTCATTGTTTGTTTGCGTTTGATGGATTTTATATAAAGCGAGTGCTGCATAAAGTGGGCGTAGCCACGCCCATTTTCAAAATTTTTATCAGTCATCCAACTAAGCATATGAATATTATTCTTTGTGCAAAATTGCATTGCTTTATGACTTCTAGTTACAAAGATGTCACGTTACAATTCCCAAAGGGTGTTCCAGAAATATCTTTGCTAAAAAGTAGGCGTGGTCATAAACCGATTTCAATAAATTTTTGCGTGTCTATTAACACAAGTTATAAAAGTGTATAAACCAAGTTTCGTCATAATATCTCAATTATTTGTCGAGTTATGGGCTCCGAAATCTCGTATATTCCAGCTTCTAAAAGGAGGCGGTGCCACGCAAATTTTCCAAAATTTTTACGGTTTTTGTCTTATGTTCATAGTTAGACTCCTGCCATAAATTTTAATGATATATCTTTATATTTGACAGAGATATCGCTTAAAATGTTTTTATTAGGCCCCTTTATAGTTCCCATATATAAAAGTGGGCGTGGCCGTCAACCGATTTTGGAAATTTTTCGTCCAAACATTTGTCTAAGTAAGTAAATCACGCATACAAAATTTGATCGATATATCTTCAACGGTTTCTGAGTTATTACATATGAAACTTTCAATGTTTGACCCTTAATAAGTGGGCGTGGCACCGCCCATTTTCTAAAATTTCACCAAATTTCTTCATAGGGGCCTGAGCTCAACACGTGGGTAAAATTTCATCGCACTAGCTATATTAGTGACTGAGATACCAAATTTCCGATTTTTTCTATATAGGAAAAGTGGGCGTGGTCATGGTCCGATTTCGTCCATTTTCAATACCAACCGTCCCAGTCTCGATACCAACTTACATTCCAAATTTTATCAAAATATCTAAATTTTTGCGCGAGTTAGAGTGTTTATAGACGGACGGACGGACAGACGGACGGACGGACATGGCTCAATCGATTTCTTTTTTCACCCTGATCATTTTGATATATATAAGTCTATATCTATCTCGATTATTTCATTCTGTTACAATCCACCGTTATGTGATTAAAACTATAATACTCTGTGTACTAGTACAGCTGAGTATAAAAACGGCAATGTCAAAGGCATGGCATACTCGTTGGCACAGAAAACCTGTTGCTTGTGGCAAGTTGCCGCCTTGCCATTTGATCGCCTCCTGGTTGCCTCCTGCTGTTTTGTTGCTTATTGATTGTTGTTGGTATTTTTAATGCCGTCATTGTTTGTGCCAGTATGTGTGTGTGTGCCCTTCGCATTCAACTGGCCTCATAAAGCAGCTGGGGCAGCCTGCACATGCATAATTTTATGCGTGAAAATGTAGGTGTGTGCGCTCGCGCACGTTTTGAGCGCGTTTTTTTTTCATGTCGATTATTTAATGCAAGTGCATTGGCAATAAAAAGCAACAGGAACAACAAAAGCAGCAGTGATCAAAAGGTAACGACAGCAAAAACAAAGGCAGCAGTGATCAAAAAACCAACGACAACAACAGCACCTGCCATAACTGCAACCTTCCACTATGCAATTTAGCACAATCAATTCACCATTGTTAAACGGATGGCGCATAGAGGATGCAAGCAGGAATAAAATAAGAAAAAAAAATTTTTGTTTTTCGAAAGTTGACTTTATTTATACCCCGTTGCGTCTTTTCTTTTGCTAACAGTATGTGCCAAAATGCATTGCCAAAATATTTGAAAGATATGCGAAGGAAAGCGGGGTAGCACATGACTCCAGAAATTTAGTTTTCGATGGAGGTTGGTTTAATAAAAGGAATAATCCAAATGAGGGTATTTAGTTTTTGTATAAAGCTCTATGCTTTCGAATTTTGTCCTTCTACCCACTCAGAAATTTTCGTGGCACATTTCACGCCAGACAAGAGCTTTAAAACTCATATTGAATTCATATAATATTCTTTTCGTTACAAACTATAGTTATTTAAACAAAGTGCTCACATAAGTAACTCGTTATATATTAGCCGCTTAAGCCCCATCATGGTATAAATTTGTAGATATGGTATAAATTTGTAGATATGTGAAAAAATCGCACTACTTTACTTTTATATGCATGTATATATGTAACATTACAATGTTGCGATTTCGTTTCAAAACGAGTTCGCTGCTTAAGTCTTTTGTTGTTGGCTGCACAAGCTGTGAATTGCATATGTAATACTTTGCGCTTGCCGCCTAACAGCTATTGATAGCACTGGCGGGCACTGCACTCTGCGCAAATAGCGACCAGTTTGATGGCCCACAATTCAATGGCGGTACCGCTATGACATACATACAACAAAAAACATAATACTATTATACATACATTGCACATACGGGCCACTTATATATTTTATCAATATTATGACTTCGTATAACGCAAAATCCGTTTACAAACACATACACAAACTTACCTGGCAATACATCAGCGGTGGTTTTGAATAAAACACAAAGACCGGTCTCGTAATTAACAGCACTGCAAGATTCGTTCACCTGGCATGCCTCCAAGCAATCAGTCAGCATCAATATGCCGGGCAGCGTGTCAAGTAATTTAGTTGGCGCCGAGAGAACATAACTGCAAGAGATAGTTAGAAGATAAACATAAATGAATAGATATACTCGTATGTATATGAGTATGTCATTCAGTCAATTGTTGTTTCTATAACAAAGTGCAGAGAAGCAATGAAAGAAAGAAGGCAAAGAAAGACAAGGCAAAGCAAAGCCAAAGCCAAAGCAAACCATTAAATGCAAAATTGGTGGTGCAAATGTAGAACAATTTGTGCAATAGAGAGGAGTACATATACTAACATTTATGTATGTACATACAGATGTACATATATTTAAGTAAACATATGTATTTGTGTGTACATAATGTGACCAGAGCAGTAATCATATAAATATATACGTAACATTCAAATGGGTCATTATTTCTATGCTCAGTTGATGTAATGTGAAGACAACTTGTATTCCTCTTTTCCAAATATAATTTTATTAGAATTAATGGATATTTCATTGCCACTATGGTCCAGTGGGTAGATTGCTTGCCTACCGTGCCAGGGGTGATGATTTCGAACCGATGCCTAATATATTAAAATCCAACTATGTATTGAGTTTTTCAACAAAAATAACAAACACCCCTCGCCAGTGGGCCGCGACACACCCTGAGTTCATTATTTCTGCTATTAAAAATCTTCTGACAAAGAATGCATTCGCTGCCCGGAGCAGCCACCAAACTGTAGGTCCACCTAATTATCATGAAACAGAAACATGAAAAAAATTAAGGAACGAGCCTGTAAGTGAGACAGAAGCTCGGCCTAAAATTTGTTGGAGCTATACTTATTTGAACCAGTGTATTATTTGTATTATATTTCATTAAAGATATAATTTTATTATATTACTTTTGAAATGGAAAAATTAAATTACATTTTCTTACTGTAAGCCTTTAAAATATGAAGACTGATAAAACGGTTTCTATGTTTTCATATTTATTATGTTATATTTTAATACCAGTAAATAAGAAAATATGAATAAAAAAGATATATACATATAAACTTATCTAAAAAAGTGATTTCTTTTATTTGTTCACATAAAAGGAAATTTTACTTTTCTCACCAAGATTTGACATGCACTTTCTTTATATAATAAAAAACTAGCTGTACCCGGCCAAACTTTGCTTTTGGCCCACTTAGTAATGAAAAATAGCACACTTTTAAACAAATAGAAGTGTGTGGATGAAAAAGCTTTCCTCGGGCTGCAGGCCTCAGTAAAATCCAAATAAGTTGAAAGAAATGAGGGAATTTTATCTCTTCAAAAGTTCACCTCTCTTCATGCCCTTATCGCCTTCTTCTTCGATTTGATCCCCCACTGCTTTTCATTCCACTATTTCCTTTAACTTGCACCGTTCATTTCCGCTTCCGTTTTCTTTCCCTTTCCCATCACATTTCACATTCGCTTTCTTCCCTTCCCTTCACTTCCCTTCCCTTCCCTTCCCTTCCCTTCCCTTCCCTTCCCTTCCCTTCCCTTCCCTTCCCTTCCCTTCCCTTCCCTTCCCTTCCCTTCCCTTCCCTTCCCTTCCCTTCCTTCCCTTCCCTTCCCTTACCTTCCCTTCCCTTCCCTTCCCTTCCCTTCCCTTCCCTTCCCTTCCCTTCTCTTCCCTTCCCTTCTCTTCCCTTCCCTTCCCTTCCCTTCCCTTCCAATCACTTTCCTTTCCCTTTCTCTAGCGCTATCATTTCCCTTTCTCTAGCGCTATCATTTACGGCTCCTTCCCTGTCCTTTCATTACCCCTCCTATTCCTTCGCCCCTCAGTGTTCAACTTTCTCTCTCCCCATCCCTCACCATCCCATTTGCATTTCTTTCTCTATCTCCTTTTTCGCCCTGCTTTTTCCCTCTCCTTTTCCATCTCCTTTTCCTTTCTCTTTTCCTACGGAACCGGGTTGGGCATTCCTTAGAAATATTCTGGAGCATCCGAGTCCACATTTTTACCCATAACTGGGTACCTGGCCTAAGAATCATAATGAAAAGAGCTCTATGTAGCAGCCCTGGTCAACAGCTTACATTTTGTACCAGTATTGCTTAGCAGTATTCCGGGGTCATTCGGGTCAACATATTGACCCATATCTAGGGACCCAGCCTAGGAAAGATAATAGAAGCTCTGATTTCCACTTTTCATTCGATACCACAAATATTCAGGGAAAAGTCGGGTCCACGTTTTGACCTTTTGACCTACGTATATCTAGGCAACCGACTCCCGAATTTAAAAAAAATATGCACATAAACCATCTAGCCGAATTACTCAACTGCTGTGAAAATTTGTTCAAATTCCCTCCAGTCGTTTGCGCGGTATCCGGCAACAAATAAATAGCTTGGGATTATATACACGTATAGAAGAGATACTTTAGAGATTCGCAGGACTATTTAGGCTTAGCCTAACATGAGTAGATACAGTGAACGTCCTAAAATTGCCTTATTCCTATTGACTTACTTCAATATCCATACCTACTTTCTTGCCTTCAGTTATTACATGCCTCAGGCAAGCGGAAGCCATGTCTAGTCAGTTAAGCAAGTTTTTGTACACACGTGTTTTATGATTTAATATTTCCTTTGAACTGAATTAAGATTCTTGCAATAAAAATTATTCTCATTCTAAAACTAACAACTCTTCAGTTATTTATTATTTTTTTTTTTGCTCAGCTTATCCGCTAATAAAAGCACAATAAAAATTCTAATCGATTAACTCGCTTGCCGTTTGCCGTTCACCGCTAGCCATTTGTCGCTTTCCGCTTTGCTTTTCTACTTCAGTCTTTGCTATTTACGTGTTATTCATATTAAGTAATTCCTGCCGCTCTTACTCACCCCGTTATAATCTCAAATCCCAGCATATCCGGATCGCAGTCCTCCTCAATGGGCGACAATGTAGCCGCCGACACACTGTCCCCCTTCGCCTCCGCGGATGCAGACGACGACGACAACGACGAGGACGCGACACCAGCGCCGGTGCTGCCTAAGCTCGCTTCCGATAGCGGTGCCATTGGTTTGGGTAGCTCATTGCCAGCGGCATAGCCATCGCTTCCGGTCGAGTCATCGCCATCGCTACTGTAACTGCCGCTGCCGGCGATTTGTGTTGGTACGCTTGTGCTGGTGCTTGTGCTCGTTGCTGCCAACGCAGCTGCTGCGGCGCCATTCATACCCGTGTTTGGTGTGTGTGCGGAGGTCCCGATGAGATTGGTTGGTGTCGTGGCTGCGGCGGAGAGGGGCTGTGGCGCGGTTGCACCGATTGTAGCCCCAGCTGCGGCCGCTGCTCCTGCTGCTGCGGCGGCTGGTGATGCTGAAGCCGCTGCTGCTGCCGGCGCTACTGCTGGTGACGGTGTCACATTGGTGCGGGGAAATGTTTTCGCCGGTTTAACCGGACGTTTTATCTTACGCGCCGCCGAGGCATTGCTGGCGAACAACAGCACAACTATCAGACAGATGGTGCAGCGATGTAAAAACATTTTGTTTCACCGCTATTTAATTAATTGTTTTACGATTTAATAATTGCAGTTGAACTTAATTTGCTGTTTGTGATTTGTTTGTGTTGGTGTATTTGCAGTTAATAGCTGCTGGAAATGTGTCTGCAATGAAGTAAGAGAAGAAGAAATAAAGCAAGATTATTAGTTGCGCTTAATGACAAAAAAAGAAGTAGAACATGAATATGGCAACAAGTGTCATATTTTGGGTAGATGAACAATCGGTTTTATACCAGTTATAATAGTCCGATTTGACCGATTCCGACGCATAATTAATTGTACCCAAAATTACACCCTTATACTTAATTTCAAGCAAATGTCTCAACAACTGAGGTACTAGTTTGCGTTGAGAAACAAAGAAAAACCTACGTACAGACAGAAAAACGGATAAGACTTAAACGACTCAGCCCATAATTATGTTCATATCGGTGTATATTTTAGCACGTCTATCGCCTCTCCCTCTAATACTTGATAATCGTGTTTTGGGCCAAAATTAAAATACCACCGTCTTCATTACAGGTGAAGCTATAAAATTGGATATTATAGAATTTTCCCTTTTCGTGCTTCATTTTCCTCTTTTATTTCCTTACGTTAGTAACACACAAAGGTAGTTGCTGTTGTTACCGCTTCTTTCCTCTTGCTTTTTATGTTTGCTTTTATCCTCGTGGGTCATAACTAATTACTCGCATATAACTTTTTCATTATTTTCTGCCTTATGCTCCAATTAAAGACGTGAGAAAAATTCGCTTACAGCTAAAAAACTCATTATCAAACTCAGCTTAAAGCACAATCCCAACAGACAGCACCATCGTAATTTACTCAATGGAATAAACCTGTTCTTACTGTTAACTCACACTTTATTTATTTTACGGTTTTTTTAAGATCACAGTTTTTCTTAAATATCCTTTTTTTCTAACCCCATTCACTACGTCTGCTAGCAATCCATTGCACAATCGACAATTTTTTCCAGCTATAGCGTTAAATAAGGAAGAAAAAACTTGAAGTTTCATATTCATATTCTCATACCTAGGACAATGAATAAGTTCATGGGAAGTAAATAAGCGGGAATATATGTATATAAATGTTCATTCTATGTAGTCTAGTCTAGTGTCTATTTATGCCATGGACATTTTCGTTTATTTAAATTTTTTTTTTTACAACTGAATATTATAGTTAAATTTTTTATAATAATTAATAAAATAAATTTATTGCATTTCGATGCTTTTTAAATGCGAAAAATGGCTGGTTGTTTTCAATGTTCGCTAGCGCCTAGGAATTTGTTTAGAAGAGAACTAAAAATTTTGAAAATTATATTTGGTTTTTTTTTATATTTTTTAATAGTTAGTTATATGACATTGATATTCGCGTTAACAGAGTTCTAGAGTAATCAGAAGATAGCTTCCCTTAATTCATTTCACTGCGATAGGCGTTTCTTGTACTTATGTATGTAACTTGTGATGAGACAGAGTTAAGAAACTAGCACTACTTTATCTATTTAAAAACTAATAGAAATTTTAATAAAGCATGTTGGTGAACTATAATCGTAAACAGTTAATTCCCAGACATATAAAACGTCATTGTTGACAATGCTGAATTGATGTTTATCAACGCCATAAAAAGAAATGTTAAACAAACACGCTAAACAATTGTTTAAATTTAATTTTTACATTACTTGTTAAATCTCAACAGAGCAGGCTGAGAGAATTTCTGATTACTAGTATGCATGCTTAGAATATGCCTCACATCATTGCAAAAATCAGGAAATATTCACATGAAATTATCTTTACACAAGCTTATAAAATAATACGTATGTACGTATTTATCCGGAGTTTTAGATTTTAAGATAAGCAGGTCTACTCATATTTAAATCTTTATTGTCTACAGTGGGTGCCGGAAGTAAACTGTTCTGGACAAGGGGAGGTATTAGTCATATATTAGCAACATTTTTAAAATCCTTAAAAAAGATTGAAGAAAAGGCTTAGCAGTTTGAAAGTACCTAAACAAACAACTCATTTAAATTGTCTTCAAATATTTCCAAACCCTTGCATGCTCCAGGAATGGTATGTGTACGTAGACCACTAACATCTTGTTACATTATTTGCAGGCCCTTGACATGCACATATACTATCTTTTAAAGTCACATACTTATTATTTGCTAATTATTTTAATATATGTTACTCATGCCGGCTTATTTATAATTACTTACTTACATGGGCATAAATATTTCTAAATATGTAGGAAGAACTTAATAAAATTTTGTTGCAATAAGGGCATTTAGAACGTTTGTTTGAGTTGTTGGCAGTTACAGTGAAGCAGATGATGTATATATGTATATCTGCATTACTGCATTTTCTTTTGTTCGCGTAAGTAATTACATAATGACAGTGCATTGCAAACAAAGCTTGTCAATCTTGATTTAATTACTTACTTACTGCTATTTACACGAAGGTTTTTTTCTCTTAAATAATTTGCCCCTATTATTACTAACGTGATTCACATACAAATACATAATTTCATTGAAATAAATATATTTGCTTATTTTTTTTTTTGCTAAGGCAGTAAGCTATGCTATGCGGAAGAAGGTGATTTTAGTAAAGAAGTAAAAGCGGTGCAATTTTTGTCTCCTATGGAGTTAATTTATTTAAGACCGCCTTTGAAAAAAGCTCTATTATATCTTTCCTGAATATGAAATTTTATTAGATCTTTGGCTCAAAATGCGGTTTTATAAGTATCAGATGAATAGTAATAATAATTGATGGTCTTATAAAAAAAAATTACAATAATAATAAAAATTCTGATATGTCTTTCCGTCTATTTTAAGGCCAACTACTCTGAAAAAACTACCCGTAGTTAACTCAACAACTTTCCGCTGTTGAATCTCCGTCTTTGATTCAACAGCAAAAGTATTTGTTTTAACGGCAAAGTTTTTGATTCAAAAACTTTCCATAGTTAATTCAAAGACGGGCGTTTTTGATTCAAAAACTCCCTTGCTGTTGAAAAATTTTAAAGTAAATAAAAAATAGAAAATTGTTTTTTTCAAACTCGTTCAATTAATTTAAATTTTCGGGAAAAATATATAAATATATGCAATATATAATTACAAATAAAGGTAAGTCAGAATAATGATATTATTTATATATTATTATAATATATTAAAATTATATGTACATACATATATACGTTGAAAAATTTATTTTGTATTTTCAGATTAAATATGTTTGATTATCCCGTTTTTCCGATAGCGAGCAATCGAACGAGCCAAATCTGCAGGTAAAACTTGTCGGTGATGAGAAAATAATCAAGTTATTCTTGTCGTGGGAGTTATGTACAGGTGCAGTGATGCAGTTCAATGAATGCGGTATCAAAAACTGCTTGCAATGATGCACTCCCACGACATCTACGAAATATTAAATAAAAAAGAACTCATCGCCGACAGGATAAAATTCCGAAAACCTACAAATGTGGCGGTCGGAAAACAATAAACAATGTGTTATGAAATAATAAAAAAAATAAGTTGACTTTATGTGTTTGTGTTTGTGTAAAAAGCCCTGTAAAATAAAATAAAATAAAATAATATCTATTATATTAAAAAAAAAATTACTATTGTTTACAATTTTTTTGATGTTAACTTAAAAGCGTAAGTAATTGCTTCAATGGTGCCCGTTTTTGGACCACAAACTTTTGCTGTTAGTTCAAATGCAAAAATTGTTAGCTTAAATACGAAAAGTATTTAAATCAACGGTGCTCGCTTTTGGACTAAAAAATTTTGCTGTTTATTCAAAAGCAAACACTGTTAACTTAAATGTAAAAGTATTTCATTCAACAGTTTCCGTTGTTAACTTAAATACGAAAAGTATTTGAATCAAAAACGCTCACATCTTTGAAACAACAACGGAGCGTTGTTGGGCACATTTCAACTGCGGCAAGTTGTTAATTTAACTGCAAAAGTCTTTGTATTTACAACGTTTTTTTTTAGAGTAGTTATTCATTTTTGGTTTTTATTAAAAATCGAAAGTGTAGGTACCTTTTTAAGTATGTACAATTGATGAATAATCTGAATTGGCCATCGCTACAAATCTCTATTAAATATAATGCTCATAAAATTGGTCGTTCAAATACAGTCAATTTGCTAAAACTTTTATATCTAAGGAGCGACTACATCTCAGTATGTAGTAGCTACAGAATTGGACAGCGCAAGCTAATAAAAATGAGACCATTCAACATCTTATATTCCTCATTCTTGAAAATGAAGTCTTTAAATTTAAAAATACCACACAAATAAATCTTGAACCTGCTTATGGCAGGTGAAAGTTTTTATTTTAGATATCGTTGACATTTATTCTTTTATTGCTAATGCAATTTGGTTAGTCTGTTTCTTCAAATGCTACTTCATCAAAAAATTTACTTGTATTCAATTTAAAGAGGTAAAAGGAATGCGGAAGTTTAATTCATAATTAAATAAAATGGAAATTACTCACATAAATTCTACTCACGGTGACCTAAATATAGTTTCACACAAACTTTAATTCAAGCTATTGACCTAATTAAGACAAAAAGCCAACTATTAGCTGCTGTGGCAATATCACAGCTTAAGTAATTTAAGTATTACCATTCTCGGTGACACAATATAAATTTTATTCACTTACTACGATTATAAATCTTATTGTTTGTAAAAGGGAAATTATTTGTAATTAGAAGGTGGCTCTAGTTTTTAAATGTTTTAAAAACACGCTTAACTACAATTCATTGTTTAAACCGTTGAGTTGGATAATAAAATAAGCTCTACTAATTATAATTAAGTCACTAACAACACCAAAATTGTGCTCAAGATGACAAAAAAGCTAATTAGCATGTGAAAAAAGACGAAATAAATCAAATATATCAGAGCTGCGCCGTAATAGTAGAACTGACTTTTATGAGTTTTGAGCGCACTTTTTTATGACTGCGAAGCAACAAGTTCGTGTCTTAAGTCTTTCGATTGTGGGAGGAATAAGTGTGTTTTACGACTTTTGGACGGCTGTTATAAAAAATGCGTTTCAAACAACAAATATTCTTACTTGATCAGTATCGTATTTAATGGGCTAAAGCAGTTTGTTCTTAGAACTATTATAGAAATTCTGTTGGAATTTGAAATAGCCCTTCAGGCGATGCAGTTGTACAGAGCAACTTTGATTGATATAGACACACAAATACAACAGCAAATCAAGGTTAATTTACAATAATCAATTAAACTAGAATTGCATGTATGCGCACATTAACACCACAAAACTATGCCACCAATCAATAAATTCCAGTATTTTTCAATTTATGATGACATAAACGCTGGCAACAAAACAAAACGCGCGGCAATTCAAAATGCAGTTGCAATTTTCTAACAACAGTTATGCAATATACAATTTGAGCAAGCACAGAAAAAAGAAAATACCAGAAAAATTAATACAAAACACAGCGGTATGGCAAATGTGATTTTGTGCTTTGCTTGAGTGTGCCATTTGTCAAGAATTGCGCGCAGAGAAAGAGTTGTAATGCAGAAACCGCGTGTAAGACAAGCGTGCACCAATGGCAATATTCTAATAACTAGTGGCATGCAAATGTATGTGAGCATGTATTTGTGTGTGTATTCTGCAGCAAAGTGTGGTTACTGTGCAGCATTTAAGTTTGCTGCTTTTTAATATTACAGTGTGTGTGTGTGTCTATTTGTGGCACAATTTGCGCATAATTCACGCCTCTAGCACACAAATCACAACAAACCAGAACAGACCACTACAGAAAATGTGAGTCAATCTGTCTGTTTGTATGCATGTTTTGCATGCAAATTGGCTCATTACGAGTATGCAACTAATCAAGTGAGGCTTTGCGGAATGAGATTAAAATACATACATACATATATGTAGAGATGTAAACCAAGTCGTGCATTCTACTTTTTAAATTTTTACCGCAAAAACGGCATTAACATTTGTATGCAACTACTGTTTCGGTTGCTGCCACTGACACCTCTGCCGCTATTGCTGCTGTTATTGGGTCATATCTGGAGAACTAGTTTTTTTTATTTAGCTTGTGTTATTCTGTTATGACATGTCGATTTGTTAATATATTCAAGTAGTGTAACAGTTCGTAATACTTTTGCGTATTATGGCATGCAATTAATGTATTTAGAACGTAATTTCTTATGCATAAGTTTTCTGCATTATATAAAAATTAACATTTTATGATTGTGTCTCATTGAATGGCCTTAATATGTTAATAGCGCATACATATAATATATTACTGGCGAATTTTATGCTCAGCATCAGTATTTAGCCGTTTTGTTCTCTTTGCTAGTTGATTTGCATTTTTATTGAGACTACGTGGCTCATGCTGGCTCACTTTCGTCGCTCGCTCGCCCATAAGAGCCTTTTTGCCCAACACTGGCCTAAAGAATTGAGTAAAAACGATTGGACAAAAGCTGGAGGAGAAGCGGATGCAGAATGCATAGGGCAGACAAGGCGAACTGTTTTCAGCCAAGATTTGGGTGTTCAAGTCATCGATGCATTCCATTTTGCCATCGAGCGATTGGCGAATTTGATTTTATTGCCAACTTCATTTGCGTTTCCAGCGGCTCAAGTTAAAATGCTTGCGCGCGCATGAGCACTCGGCAGCCGTTGGCAAGTATTTTATTTTGTTCATTAGGTTTATAAATATGAAATTTCGCTGTAGCAAGAGCTAAAAAAAGACAGCCAAATTTACTAGCAAAAACATAAAATAAATAAAATTGCCGAATAAGCGAAGACAAAAATGGAATAACAAAGCACATTTGCCACAAACAAACAAAAAATCGCTGCAAGCTAAAGTGGCAAATTTTTCGTATTTTTGTTCACTGCCACTTTTATTTACGACGTGATTGGGTGTTAAAATTATTGATGTGATTTTTTTCTGTTTGAGCAAGAAAATCAACAGAAAACGGAGACGAAATAAAGGAAGTACAAGAACATTAACAGTAAAATGTATATTATGGGCATGCAGCCACATAAATGCTTTTAATGGAGTATGTAAATTTGTCGCAAAAAAAAGAACTAGAAAAATCAAATAAACGAAATATAAAAGAATTCGAAACACATTAGCAACAAATTATTAGCCGCAGACTCCTTCGTGAATTTGTGTTTATTGAATTGAATGCACCGCCAATAGAAACAATTTAATTGTGAATTGTGTCCGGCAATTACTTTGCGCTAACTTTACAAACTTGCAGCAATAAAAACAACAACAACACATGCACACACACACACAAAGCCATACATACAATACTTACCTCAAATTGCACTTAAGTGCAAAAGCTCTGTTGCGCGCACATTTTGTCTACTCACGGCAATTGCCGACACAAGCAGCAGCAAAGCAAAAGGACAGCGGTGAGCCAGCGAAAAAAAATGAATAAAAAGGAAATATTCGCATTTCAGTTTATTGCTCCAAATCACGTATCGCCTTTTGCTGCTTTAAATCGTTTGTGTAGTTATTGACTGCCGGTTTTTATGGCCTTTCGGGCGATTTGTGCTTTTGTTGCTCATAATTTTCATTTCTTTTTACTCTACTTAGATTAAAGCACTGCATGGCGGGGAAATGCGTTCAACTCCATTTGGTTATAGGTAAAATGCGGAAATGAACTTCTAACTTCAAACGCATACTTTGTGTTACATATTTAGTTTTGATTGCTGTTGCTGCTGTCTGTAAATATGTATGTATACAGAATCATGTGCATGTGTTTGTCTGTAGGCATTTATTTGCTGACAGCCGAATTGACTTGCTGCTGCTATTGAAGCGTTTATTGTTATAGGACGCTACATGCTTTTATATTGTTTGTCTCATTTGTGTATGATTATGTAGCAAAAAAGCACTGGCGGGCTAAATTTATGGCATATTAAATTCCTTGGGGATAATTTGCTTTGGTTTTACATCTTTCCCCAACACTTGACTTCATTCTTGAATTTATTTAGTGTAAAAAAATGCTATATGGAAATCCTCTCTGTCGCCTAGAATGCCTTTTATGGGCCAAGCGCCAGAGTGTTTTTGTCCCTGGGGCGCTTTCCTAGCATTTTTCAGGCGGAAATATTCGCCATTAGTCATGGCATGGCAAACCTTTTTGCAGATTTTTTTTGCTCAAATTTTACTGAAAACTCATGGTAGAGACACACATCGTAGTATAGTAGAAATATTGAGTTCTATACCACATATATGTCACTCTCATATTGTAGTTTAATTGAAAATTTTCATAGTAAAGCCAAATCATAGTATTGATATTATAATATTTCTACCACATGTGTGTCTGAGGCATCAGAGACTTTAGGTAGTTCATTTGATACTGTTGACAGCTCAATTAATTTTGGGGCGCTCTCTTTATCGCTTGACGATGTTATTGATGGCATCCTGCACATCAAAAAATCATCGCTATCTGATGTAGATGGCTTGTCACCTTATCTCCTCAAAAATTGTCTCGCATTCGCTCACCCACTTCTTCTAGTATTTAATAAATCATTGAGATGT
The DNA here is from genome assembly GCA_960531455.1 of Urophora cardui. NCBI lineage: Eukaryota > Metazoa > Arthropoda > Insecta > Diptera > Tephritidae > Urophora > Urophora cardui. The sequence continues at coordinate 4,871,509 of OY482672.1, read as the reverse complement.
GGTGAATTTATTGATGCTTGGAAGCTAACTTTTATTAGTCCAATTTTCAAAAGTGGTATCAAAAGTAATATTTGCAATTACAGGCCCATTGCTAAACTCTCAACCTTTTCAAAACTGTTTGAATACATTGTAAAACAGAAGTTATACTTTGCAGTCAAACATATAATATCGGATAGCCAACATGGCTTCACCACTGGCAATTTTTTCTGATTTCTGTCTGTCGGCGTTCAATGACCGTCTTTAGGTGGATGCTGTCTATACTGACTTTTCGAAAGCGTTCGACAAAGTCAGTCATTCAATTCTAATACATAAATTGGCCAGTTTGGGTTTTCACTCGAGATTTCTGTCCTGGATAAAATCTTACCTCCAACATCGAAAATGTGTCGTAGTTGTTGACAATACACATTCTAATTATTTCACAGCATCATCTAGTGTTCCTCAGGGCAGCATTCTTGGGCCGCTTCTTTTTGTAATTTTTATCAATGACATCTCAACCTGCTTTACGAGAACTAATTTTCTTCTTTATGCTGATGACCTGAAGCTCTTCTCAACCATTTCAACGTCTGCAGACTCTCAAAAAATCCAGTCTGACCTAGATAGGCTATCAGATTGGTGTTGTATCAATGGCCTACAGCTAAATATAAATAAATGTGTCCATGCATCGTTTTCTAAATCTCGCTCATGTATACCCACTACTTATTTCATTAATGGAACTCAACTTTCGACTTTTACTGAGATAACCGATTTAGGTGTAGTTTTTGATTCGAAATTTTCATTTAATAGCCACATAAACTATATAATTTCTAAATCATATTCAATGTTGGCGTTTATTCGCCGATCTACCCGAGAATTTTCAGATCCCTACACACTTAAGTTACTATTTACTTCACTTGTCCGATCGAAATTAGAATATGCCGCTTTCATCTGGAGGCCATATCATGCAATTCATATCACCAGACTTGAGCGGGTTCAGAAAACGTTCCTGCGCTTTGCTCTTCGGTCCCTGAACTTTTCTGAACCGATCCCTTCCTATCAAGCCAGATGCTTGCTAATTAATCTAAAATCTCTTGAGAGTAGACGAACTACCTTGTCGCTAATTTTTGTGTTTGATATCATTAAGGGAGTGGTTGACTCTCCATACCTCCTGGAGCGTATTTATTTTTATATTCCTCCCAGGTCTCTCCGGAGTAATGATATGTTTTATACGGAGCGTGTGCGAACACTTTACGCATCTAATTCACCTATCATTCGGGCTTTAAAAGAATTTAATAGGCAATCAATTTCCACATCTTTTGACTTCTCATTGCCAAGATCTAACTTTAAGCTAGTTTTAAGCGAATTAAATTTGTAATTTATTCTTTCGTTGCAAATTATTCTTTAAGTAGTCTGTAAGTACTCTTGTTTGTACAATAAACCACTATATTTAAATAAATAAATATAAGATAACGGTTTAATATCAATAAAAAATAATTCCCGCGGGCGTTATTTCGTTTTATCCATGGGCTTTATTTCTCTTTCGGAAGGGCAATTAAGCCCGGGAAAAAAGCGCGCGATTTTTAATTCCAATTTTTCGTTTTTTTTTTTTTTTTTAAATATGGTGTATTATTATTGGAAAATGCGCCGCAGATATATATTTATCTATATATATAAATACCTAATTAAACTAAGCATCCCTGTCTCAGTAATAAACAGAGAGGCTTAGTTAAATGGAATATTATTTAAAAGAAGTGGCGGAGTTTCTACATATTTTTTATTTAAATTTTTCGCCTGCGCCGCTTTTTCTAATAATAATACACCATATTTAAAAAAAAAAAACGTTAATTCCACGGGCGTTATTTCACTGCACCATCGTTGCTGGGTTATTTGCAATAAAAAATATAAGTTACCTTGAGGCAAATAATATACACACGTGCCAATGAAGGCGTTATTAAATTGTTGCGTTTGTACCGAAAAATAACAAAACAAATTATTTATTAGCTTCTCAGCAAATACAATGTATGTTTTGCAATTATATTAAATATTTTATAATAACAACTTTTACTTTCTGTCATTGTTGTCATGAGAGTTAAATTACTACATTTATCACCAACAATTATCCACTTTTATATGTATTATTTCATTTAATATAATAATACAATGGCGCTATTATAACTCTGACGAGTTTTTTGGCCGAGCTTCTCTCCCAATTCGAGGTGTGCTCCTTTTTGTTTTTCCTACTAATTGGGTGGACCTACAGTTTTATGCCGGCTCCGAACGGCGAATGCATTTTTTGTGAGAAGCTTTTTCATGGCAGAAATACTCTCGGAGGGTATGCCGCCCACTGTCGAGAGGTGACCGCTGCTCTTAAAAAACCCAATAATTGGATTTTTACTAATTAGAAAAATTGTTTTTTGGTGTTTGGCTCGGACCGTGGTTTGAACCCGAGACCTCTGGCATAGCAGGCGAGCACTCTACCCACTGCACCACAGCGGCCACATTTACTGTTATTAAAACAAAACAAAATTTTTTAATTACTTTCACGTGCTGGCGACTAATTAGTTTATTTCCATTTTACATACGAGTACACACAAGAGCAATCAACACTTTCACGCACGATCTAACAACACCACAACGCCATTCGCTATCAATTCAATTTCAAAAGCAGAAATTTATTGAACCCCTGCGCTGACAAATGACTGAGGGCAAAGCGTTACGATTGAAAGTGTACGACGCACAAAAAATTGAAGAATAAAAGCAAATTAACATAGCAAAAATAAGTAAACAAAAAAAAAAAAAACAAATGTGCAGATAATACACAAACAAATTATTGAGTTTGTCGAAATGGTCGAAAAGTAAACATTTTAATATGAAACCGACCGCAACACATTTGCCGCTTGTATGCAGTAGAGCTCAGCACAGCTGCGTGCAGCGCCAAAATGGTGGCCAAAGATGGTCAGTGGCCGGCAACCGGTACGGCAGCGTCACCCAACTATTTTGCTGGCTGTGAAAGTGAAATTTACACTTCCTCAACTCAATTAATATAATTCACATCAAACAGACATCAATCACAAGATAGTTTGTTTTCACCTTAGCTCACTTCTGTTTGTTTTCTGTTTGTTTTCTGCGTGTGGGTATATCAATCATTTGGATTTCTTTGACATTTGACTCTTACATGGCATTTCAATTTGCAAAAAGCAATTGACCAAAACTACCCACAACACTTACGCTTTTTTGGCCAAATAATTGCCAGCGCTTGAATTGCCAAAAATGGCATACACCATAAATTAGAGAAATTAGTTTATTGGGTCAAAAAGTTGTGCATTAATTTTGGTATGCCTTTTACAACCTTTTTGGTGCGTGCTAATTTATTTGTGATATATTTATGTATTTATATATATGTGTGGTCGACAAAAATTAGTAAAAGCGGTGCAAAAATATGCTCTTTCACTAACTTAAATCTTTTTCTTACTCCTATTACAACAAAGCATACCTTTTCATTTATTTGTTGGTCAATATTTTTGCTTGTGCTACATTCTAAGCAAGTGAAAAGCCTAATTTATTAAATTAGTGGTTGTAAGGCAGTATCTGTATCTATTTGTACGCTTGGTTAGCTGCGCGAAAAAGTGAAGAGAATTTAATTTGCCATCAAATAAAAAATAAAACAAACAAACAAAAATTGTGCACTAAAAATCACACAGCCAGCTTTGTAGCCCAGTTGGCCCATCTAGTAGTTGGTCATCGGCGCTGTTCTTATGGCGCGTTCGTTGCTTAAGTCTTTAGGTTTGGCGCCAAGTGCCTGCTTGCGTGAGCTGAGCATTTCGCCAACACATTTGCTTATTAGATTAGAACAGAATCGTTTAATGTAATGAAAGAAGAGAAAAAAATTGTTTTTTCAGCAACAACAACTTAAGCTTGTAACTTTCATTAGAAAATTTTATATTCTATTAAAACTATAAAATATCTATGATAATTGCTACAAAATGCCGTGATCAAGTGGTGTTGAGATTATTAAATCGCCTCTGAAGATTTAATTTATGTAGCAGATAATTAATTGAGTATATGAAGAGTTCTTCTAGAGGGTTTCGTGTTTTTTTTTTTTGTGTATATTTTTAAAATATAACTTTTATTTGGCATCAATCTCATTATTAATTAGAGTGAGTTGTTAAGGTCAGTCAAATTGAAGCTTATTGTGGGCAATTAATTAAGTTTTTAAAAGCAATTTCGTACTATTTACAGAAATTATAAGATAATTCCGTGGCTCAGTTTAAGTAAAGTTAGCTGCGCCTTAGTTCAGATTTGCCTCGAAATCCCACATAAGTACCAGCATATTTGGCGAAAGGTAATGCCATAACAAAGCCAACATTTTAAACAGTATAAACTATTTTTTTTCGATCAATATTTATTTTTAATAAATTTTTACTTACTTTCCTACTTTTAGTACTATTCTTACCTAAACTTCTCTCTTAAACTGATTTTCTAAACTGAAATAAAGAAAGAAAAATATTTTAATAAATTCTGACTAGATTATTTGTTTACTAATTTTTTTAATATAAACACAAATACATATATATTTCATATAATTATAAAAAATATAATATGGAACGACTTTTCGTCAGCTGCTGTAAAATTTTGTTTGGTTATAAACCAGTTTCGGTGATGTACAATTTTCAGTGACTTAAATAAATACTTGAATTTCAGTTCTAAAATTGCTCACTACTGCGATGGACTCGGCTCTCAAAACACCAACTACTCCCTCATTTTTTTTATATATAACAACGGGAGATTTATTCCATTAATTTAAAAGTTTAATAAACTTTTTTTTTTCAAGTTCTATTCACTTTCACGAGCCCTTTGTCAGGTCATAAGCAGCGAATAAAGCAAATGCCATAAACTCATTCTAAACAAAAAAAAACCACTACAAACCACTTTCCCTTCATAAAACCAGAAAATAAAATTTAGTTGTCCAAATGGAACCTGAAAACAAAACAAAAGTGACAGTTGAATTTGGCACTTGAAAACACGATAAGCGTGATTTATAAACCACAAAAACAAATCGCAAAAATAGCGCACATTTCACTTTTCAACCACGAAACATGTTAATTACTACATTCTTAACTCTGCTTCACACTTTACGTACTTGCGGCGCATCGTAAACCATAAACCAGTCGTCATTAAGTCGCTAAGAACTGCAAAAACAAACAGAAATGGTGTTATGACATGATTAAAAACTTTGTGCTTCGCAAGTAATAAAAAAAAAACATACACTTTCATTGCCCACTCAGAAACAAAGGCGAACAACACCAATATTGGATTTAAACAAGCTTTTTGAAGAAAAACAAATAAATAAACAAAAATTAAAAAAGCTAAGAACAACAAGAATCGTTTTGAAGGGAAAGTGACATGAAAAGAGTTAACAAAAAAAGTAATTAATAAAATTAAATTGAAAAAAAAAAAAAAAACGTTAGGAACAGACTCTCACTCAACACTCAATCAGTTGACTTCGCGCTATCACCCTCATTTCAGTCTCATTTGATTACCTTTTGAAAGCTTGACAAATTGACAATACAATCAGCAAATTTAATGACAATCAACACTTGGCACTTAAGATATCTTTTTTTATTTTTTAATCTTTTTGCTATTAAATTCTCCCAAATGCAAGTTAAGGTGACACTGTTCACTAGCTACTCACTCACAAGCATGACTTTTATCTTATCTTATCTTGCAACAGAGATTGACATCTGCTCTTTCATAGTCAAAAAAACAATCCTTGATGAACGGGATATTAGATTTACTTAAGCACGATTTGAGTCAACTTGTGTGATCGCTGGTGCACCGATCGGTACTAACTGCTGTGCTATGCCGCTCGCTAAGTTTTGCTGACTAAGCGACTGTGCTATGCGGTTCGATTGTTTGCTAGACATTATTTTACTTTCGTTACACGCACTCATGCAGACACACAAAACATACAAAATGAACAGATTCCCTCAAGCTGACGATATATTTAAATATGGAAAGCTCGCTAATTTCGTCTATTCATTCTTTTAATCTTTTTATATTATTTTTTTTTTGTTTTGTTGCTTTGTTTTACTTCTACTTTTTCGCTTGACCTTCAACTGTAAGTTTTTGGCTGCTAATTTCTTTGCCAATTTCACCAGCACCTTGCGGCTTTTTAACAAAAGAAAAGGGCCAATCAAGGCGCATTGAAGCGATGGACAGCATGAAACTAACGGTGTTTGCTGATTGGTTTTTGTTTTTTTATAAAATCGCGCAACTTAGCAAGCCTAAAGAAAAGCTAACCCTTTGGAAATTGTATTATTTATTAAATTACTAATTTGTATGATTTTTCAAACAAATATGGTTACACACATTATTTCTTTCTTTTATTGTTTCTCAAAAATGCCAAAATAATCGGAGAAATCTACGTGTGATTCTTTGGTATTCAGATAGATTTTGTGTCCATATATGTATGCATACATAAGCACCTGCTTATTGAGATGTACATATGTAAATGCGCTACAAAGTTCATTCAACGTTTTGAGCACATCCAATCATTTGTAGAAAAATAAATTTGCGGTAAGCTACGAAAAAATGTCTCAATCAAATTGAATTAAAAGTTTTTGCTGCCCTACATTTTTACTTTTGTTTTACGTTGGCGAAGTTGAATGGCCCTAATGGGAAATATGTTCGTATGTACTCATTCCCAGCTTCAAGCAAATGGAAACATAAATACGCAAAAAAAAAAGAAAAAACAATGGACAATTAAAACAATCATGGCCTATGATTAGCTTAAGCGAAAGTGATTTATTTGAAAAGTGATTTTGCATCTGAAAGTCAATCTAAATCATCATAGATGAAAATAAAACAAACAAACAAATGAACAAATAAGATTTCTCCAAAATTAGTGACTTCTTAATTGCACGTTTATGAAAAGAGCAAATTTCAATAAGTGTTCATAAAAATGCATACCATTGTATATACATATTATCTAATTAGTGAAACCACATACATATCAAGCATAAGAATTCTTTAAGACTTGATCTTGTTCTTAAAGCATCAAATATTTTAAGTATGATATTTACAGTCCCTCAATTCTTATTAATAATTGCCACCACGATTAAAGTCTAATGTTATATAAATCCTCCACAAATTGTTGCCGTCTAAACAACTTAATTTCCTGTTTAATTCCCCATACATCCGGTGTTCCCCAGGGAAGCATTTTAGGCCCATTACTATTCGTACTTTTTATCAATGATATTTCTACCTGCTTTAAGCACTCTAATTTTCTTTTGTATGCCGATGATTTGAAGCTCTTCAGTTCTATTTCAAACTCTGGAGATTCTTCTAAAATCCAGTCTGATCTAAATAACCTCTCAAATTGGTGCCTTACTAATGGCTTACAGCTAAATACTAGCAAATGTCTTCATATCTTGACACTTGCACAGAAACTACTGACTTAGGAGTTGTCTTTGACTCGAAATTCACATTTAATAGCCATCTAAATTATATCATCGCGAAGTCGTACTCAATGTTGGCTTTTATTCGTCGCTTTAGCCAGGATTTCACGGATCCTTACACTTTAAAATTATTGTTTACTTCCCTTGTTCGCTCCAAACTAGAATACGCTTCTTTTATCTGGAGGCCTTATCATGCCAATCACATTAACCGAATTGAAAGGGTCCAAAAAAACCTTTCTTAAATTTGCATTGCAGTCTCTTAATTTTTCTGTTCCTATCCCCTCTTACCGTGCTAGATGGATGCTTATTAACTTAAAATCCCTTCAGTTCAGAAGAACGTCTTTGTCGCTTATCTTTATTTTCGATATCATAAATTGTGTAGTAAATTCGCCATATCTTCTGGAAAGAATCCGTTTTTATGTTCCCCTTAGAACCCTTCGGAGCAGTAATATTTTCTATTCGTCGAGTGCTCGAACACTTTATGCCTCTAATGCTCCTATATCCCGAGCACTAAATGAGTTCAATAACCTAGAAAATTCCCTTTTGGTTGATTTTTCATTATCTAGAACTAATTTTAAGATATTATTAAATGATTTAATAAATGTATAATTATTTGATGCTTTAACTCTAAGTAGTCTCTAAGTACCATTGTACGCTTGATTACTTTTGTTTGGAATAAATAAAAAAAAAAAAAAAAAAAAATTTTTTTTATTTTGTCTAAATTCTTAACTTTTTTATTGAGATTTTCTGACAAATAATGTAAATGCTTTCAAATCCTACGCTCAGCTTGTCAAAATTCGTTTTACACACAAGCTTTGTTGTGAGTGATACAAATGCGAGCGGGCATTTTAATAAATAAATCTGAAAATAAACAGAAATTGTAGCACGTGCCAGTTGTCCAATTTACATAAAATATTAAAAAATAAAAACGCGCCATATAAACAAATTTAAGCCACATGCCACAAATTTGTTAAGCCATTAAGCTGACAAGCCGAAAATGGCTAAAATTTTAGGCACCGCTGTGTTGCTGTATAATAAATTTGTTTGGCTGTTTGAACATGTCCAAAGGCATTTGTGTTATTTCGAAGTCATTTTTGTTGTTGTAACATAAATGCAACTTGTATGGATTGTAAAATATCTTGTTACTAGCTGGCATATACTAAGTAACAAAAAAAAAAACAAACAACATAAATGTTCAAAGTAGCGGAAAAACGAAAGAAAATAAAAGAAATCTATCTATTTTTACTTCAAAGCTCCGCAGAAAGGGGAATATTTACTTAGGAATATTATAAATTAATATAAAAGGAGTTTATAATTAAGACTGCTTAAAACTGGTGTCACTGCAGCTTCACTGCTTCGCTTTAAGAGCACTAATTTTGTCTCAAAGTTAGCTAGAGTGCTACGAGAACAGAACGTGAAATATTGGCATTGTTCTACTCTGTGGGCAGCCAATTCTACGATTCAATATCTGGGGTAGCAAAGTTACAGAAAATGTTTCATTTCATTAGCAAATGCGTTCATTTAGTTTCATCTTGGAAAAGCTGATAGAATCTAGGAAATTTGAGGCTCCTCTGTGGTATCAAAATGGTCCAAATAGCCTATCCGGTCTTACAGTTTGGACTGTGCCACTACGGCCTAAGATTTATGCTCAACATTTACTGCTCATTTGGGAGGTACTTGGAAGGTGGGAGGTATTTGGAATCGAGTCGTTAAAATTGTGTAACACTTTTTATCTGTAATTAATTATTTATAAATAAGTGACCCATTTAGCGTGCGAATAGGGGGCGTGAGTAGAACAAGCACTGCATACATATTAATATGTATGCGTTTATCAGCAGTGTCAGTGCAGTATCAGAGGCAAACCAATGTATATAATATAATATAATACAATGGCGCTATTATAACTCTGACGAGTTTTATGGCCGAGCTTCTCTCCCAATTCGAGGTGTGCTCCTTTTTGTTTTTCCTACTAATTGGGTGGACCTACAGTTTTATGCCGGCTCCGAACGGCGAATGCATTTTTTGTGAGAAGCTTATTCATGGCAGAAATACTCTCGGAGGGTATGCCGCCCACTGCCGAGAGGTGACCGCTGCTCTTAAAAAATCCAATAATCGGATTTTTACTAATTAGAAAAATTTTTTGGTGTTTGGCTCGGACCGTGGTTTGAACCCGAGACCTCTGGCATAGCAGGCGAGCACTCTACCCACTGCACCACAGCGGACCACAATGTATATACAGATGTGAATATTTGTGTATGCCAGCTTTTTATATTTATTAACTTAACCCACAACAAGCCAACAACAAAAGCGCATGACAGAGCAAGCCGCTTTGCCTCATTTCTTTTCAATTTAATTTAATTAAAGTATGGCAAACAAATATATGTGGGTGTATACGGCCAACAGTAGCAGTAGACACTGGCGAAGTTTTAGTTTTTATAGCATGCTACATAGCAATACGAGTATGTGGCAACAACAGCAACAGCAGTGGCAAATGTGGCAGTCGGGAAGCAAGCGCAAGATCGGGAGATGGCAGCAGCGGCGCCGCGCATGAAGTAGTGCTAGATTTGCCTTTTATTTATAGACAATTTAGCTGCTGGGTGGGAGCTTGTTGGGTATTTTATTATTACTGTTAGTCGTTGAGTTGCTCTATATCCATTGGCAGACAGTGTGGCAGCAGCAGCAAAGTACGGTAGCACAATTTTAATTTTTTTCTTTCAGTTTTTTTTTTTACCTTTTGCTTGGATTAGCGTTAATTTTATCTTTTTCTTTCCTCACTTCAACTCTTGCTCTTTTCCATGTAAGTTTTGCTCCGTCTCTAAGCCCACAGACATGCTAAAATATGCATGTCACATCACATAATCGCCGTGCCGACACTTGCTGCACAACACACCACAACACTGTGCTGCGCTGCACCGTAACCTGACTTCATTGTTGTATTAGTAAGAGCGACGCGTCAGACACAAAGCAACTAAACGGTATATTTTTTATGGCACAGAAATCTTTACATATACATATATAAATATGCACATGTATATGGCTGTGTACATAACTTAATGTGTAGGCGTACGTTTTTTGTGCTTAAAATGCAAGAAAATTCTAATACCACCTGTGCATTTAAGCCTAAATTGTTGCTGTCGGCCAGCGGTTACGGTTCATTACTGCAGATTCTGCAAGAGCTAATGAATAGTTACGAGCAAGGATGTGCATTTTTGCACTACCACTCAAAGTGCATTACCATTCAATAGTGAATGGTAATGCAAATGTGGTTTGCACTACCATTCAGTAGTGAATGGTAATGCAAATGTGGCCTGCACTACCATTCAGTAGTGAATGGTAATGCAAATGTGGTTTGCACTACCATTCAGTAGTGAATGCGAATGCAAATGTGGCTTGCACTACCATTCAGTAGTGAATGGTAATGCAAATGTGGCCTGCACTACCATTCAGTAGTGAATGGTAATGCAAATGTGGTTTGCACTACCATTCAGTAGTGAATGCGAATGCAAATGTGGCTTCCACTACCATTCATTGCATTCGCACTACAAGACCGATTTGTGAAAACCTATGATCGTAGTTTAGGTATTAAGTGGCCAATCTATTTAATAACGGGAAGGAAGTTTATGGGATATTCTACACATGGAATAAGGAAAACTGATTGGAAACCAACGCGGCATTGCAATATGTCCTGTGTATATCAATAGGTTTTAAGGTTGTTAATAAATTTCTTTTAAACACGTAGGTAAAAAAATACTTATACTTATACAGTGTCTAACAGAGGTATTTTGCATATGGCATTTGTTGAGAAAATATGGGAAATTCGCCTATTTTTTCGAATTCATTTGAAAATTATTGACATGATCTGATAGCTGAAGCTTCATATACACAAAAACATTAATTAAAAAACATAAACACATTTCATCTTTAATATAAAATTATCAATTTTCTAAGCTAATTCCATGTGTAGAAGATCTCACAAACTTCCTTCCCGTTATTAAATAGATTGGCTACTTCATGCCTAAACTACGATCATAGGTTTTCACAAATCATACTTGTAGTGGGAATGCAATGAATGGTAGTGGAAGCCACATTTGCATTACCATTCACTACTGAATGGTAGTGAAAACCACATTTGCATTACCATTCACTACTGAATGGTAGTGCAAGCCACATTTGCATTACCATTCACTACTGAATGGTAGTGCAAACCACATTTGCATTACCATTCACTACTGAATGGTAGTGCAAGCCACATTTGCTTTACCATTCAATAGTGAAGGGTAATGCAAATCAAATTTTCACTACCACTCATCAGTGATTGGAGAATGCTAGGCTGAATGCAATCAAAATTGAATGCACTGTGCCCAACCCTGGTGCAAACCACATTTGCATTACCATTCACTACTGAATGGTAGTGCAAACCACATTTGCATTACCATTCACTATTGAATGGTAATGCACTTTGAGTGGTAGTGCAAAAATGCCCATCCTTGGTTTGCACTACCATTCAGTAGTGAATGGTAATGCAAATGTGGTTTGCACTACCATTCAGTAGTGAATGGTATTGCAAATGTGGCTTCCACTACCATTCATTGCATTCCCACTACAAGACCGATTTGTGAAAACCTATGATCGTAGTTTAGGTATTAAGTGGCCAATCTATTTAATAACGGGAAGGAAGTTTATGGGATATTCTACACATGGAATAAGGCTTAGAAAACTGATTGGAAACCAACGCGGCATTGCAATATGTCCTGTGTATATCAATAGGTTTTAAGGTTATTAATAAATTTCTTTTAAACACGTAGGTAAAAAAATACTTATACTTATACAGTGTCTCACAGAGGTATTTTGCATATGGCATTTGTTGAGAAAATATGGGAAATTCGCCTATTTTTTCGAATTCATTTGAAAATTATTGACATGATCTGATAGCTGAAGCTTCATATACACAAAAACATTAATTAAAAAACATAAACACATTTCATCTTTAATATAAAATTATCAATTTTCTAAGCTAATTCCATGTGTAGAAGGTCTCACAAACTTCCTTCCCGTTATTAAATAGATTGGCTACTTCATGCCTAAACTACGATCATAGGTTTTCACAAATCATACTTGTAGTGGGAATGCAATGAATGGTAGTGGAAGCCACATTTGCATTACCATTCACTACTGAATGGTAGTGCAAGCCACATTTGCATTACCATTCAGTAGTGAATGGTAATGCAAATCAAATTTTCACTACCACTCATCAGTGATTGGAGAATGCAAGGCTGAATGCAATCAAAATTGAATGCACTGTGCCCAACCCTGGTTACGAGTATTTATGTGTTTATATGTATGTGCGAAAGCAAAATATGAGAACGCTTTAAAGTATTCTAAACACATACCCTGTTTTGAATGCACCAAGTAACTGAATACAGCTGTAGTATTGGAAGATTTAGTGTTGCTTTTATTCTAGTTCTGCTTCTCTTCGTGCTGCACGCTCTACATGCTATTCTACACTCAATTTCTCGATAGCTAATTGTATAGAAGATTCCAATCGAATACAAAATATCGACAGCCACACTGGAAAACCCTGCATGTTCGAAACCAAAAAGTTTTCAGCAGATAATTTTATCATATCAACCGGACTTTTTTCAATACATTTTAATGCCGTACTAACTACTGAAAAGAAGCGGGAATTTGTAACCCGAGTTTGACTGCATTTTAATGCGCACAAGTCCACGCTCTATGGGAAAGGCTCAGAACCTTATTTTTGTAAAAATAGTGACTTACAGAGTTTTGCAGTGGGGCCGTCGATATGCCTTTTAGCGGCCAGCAGACACCATAAAGTACACAAACATATAGACACACATACATAAGTGTGTCCGAAAAAGGTGTGGGCAGACAAACTACAAATATAAATACATATATGTAAATGCGCAAATATGCATGTATGTACATATGTACAGAATTTTCGCAAAAAATCGCAAAGAATCGCATTGGCATGCAAACAAGTTGCGGGTGCTGGTGCTTGCGCTGCTGCTGGCGCATACCAACTGGCCAATGTGTCGACGGCGAGTGCTATTAACCCATATTTGCATTAACTGCCAACGGCCGTAGTGAGGCAGTAAACAGCGGGTGTATATGCAAGGCAGCACGTCAAAGCATGTCAGTTATGAAAAGCATGGCATGAGACAAAGTTAAAAAAAAAACATATAGCAACATAACTTTAACGACAATCGCTGTGCATATCGATACAAAGTCAATGCTCGAATGGCATTTCTACAGCTACTGCAAGTATTTAGACTTTTTGTGGTGGCAGTCGTGCACATATAAAATATGAAAAGTTATGACTTGTATTTGAAAAACATTGAACTGAAAAAATTGAATGCTTCGCGAGCGAATTTTTTTTGGTTTTTTAAAGCATATTTTTTTTTTTGAATACGTTTGGCCTTCTGTTTTATTGCTTCAGCAATTCAACTGCGCTTATAAAAAAAGAGGCATCCAAGATGCTGAAAGAATATTCCCAACTAATCCAGAGCACTTAAAAGATTACATTAAGAGCTGTAAACGGCTCACTTATTGAAGCTTATCCTTAAAAAATTAGAACTTTTGGAACAACAAACTCTTTATAACTTTTCCTTTAATATCTCTGCAGACTTGTAGGAGTTTGTGGTTTGGCGTGTAAAAAAATTGTTTGGGACTCATAAAAATACATTCATTGATCTGTTTTCTTTATGAAATAATTTTCAATACTAAATACAGTGGTAGATATTTTATTTATTAACTGATTCCTTTCTGCGGTTAATCACGAACGTAACAGCGATGAGTACACCTTTTCCTTCTGGCAAAAAAAAACTTTGTGTACGGTAATATGTAGTTGTTAAAACCGCTAAATTCCTTTCCAATTACAGTGCGTTTATAACATGACCATCCCTAAATATCTGCATAAATATACATAATATGTAAACTCGTAAACATACCCTGCAGGAAGAAAAAAATCAATTCCTAAAAGTAGTTGATTTTTAACTGACTATTTTGAGACAATTGAAAAAAAAAATAATCAATTTGTATGAAACAGCAAGAACCCCATTTTAGTTGGTTGCTTTGTCATGCAGGAATATCCAAAAAAACGTAAAGTGTGCATTGACAAAACCTTTCAAATGCCTGATGAAAATATTTTTATTCAAAAATATTTAAATAGATAGAATTTTGCTGTGAAAATTCCTCATTTTGGATTTGGGAAGCGAAGCAATGGAAAAATATCAAAATTCTTGCGAATTACATGAATGTAAACATGTAGGTACGTAACAGCTACATACATCTGCAACCATTTCCGATGTATAATTTTCTAAAAATTAATTATGTTATATTTTGGGATCAATTATTTTTCACCCCAAAAAAGTTATTTTATAGTTATCCTCCAAGTAATTCAGAAGTACACAGGACTGACTATTTTATCGCCATTCCCAAACAAAAGTAGTTAGCCTTTTTCAAAGAAAATATACAATTAAAAGTGACCACTAGCGTCTTTGTAAACAGTTTAAAGTCAGTTTTAAGTTAGATGCATTTCCTGCAGGGTATATATGTACATACACACATACGTATGTATGTATGTGCATACAAATATCCCTTGTACTCTATGGCTTTGCATACTCCGTTTATAAGTAGTTACGTCTAACTTTTTTGCACATAAAAATTTAGTGAAGTCATTAAAATTAGTTAATTAAGTGTTTTCGCAGTGTGTGAAGTTTATGCGTGCAGGCAGGTAAAAGATGCAACAGTAAACATGTTTTGCAATGTTTATGATATTTTTTAAACGCTTTCTAATAAATTTTAAAAGTGACATGTTGTTAAATTTTTAGAGAAATAGCTGACAGCAAGAGCTATGTATGTATTTGTTGAATGGCGACAAAAATAGATAGTAAATTTCAAAAGGTTGCTTACATCACGTAATTTTAATTTTAATGGGAAATATTAGAGAGACCGTTATGCACATACATCTGTATTTATGCATGTATATAAATAAAAAGCTCTTACCTCATCGGTTGCCAACATGAAAATACATACACTTTTTTATAGCCCCAAAGTAATGATTGATGGCCTTTAACTGAGACTTCCCTGTCGAAATTTGCTTCTCTGCTAGCGGTTCCTTGTGAGTTTTTATTTGCTCGGATAACAAGTCGTTTTACTTGGTACTAAAAAATTTTATCCGAAAAGACCACTACTGAAATCTAATGACGAATAATTTTGTGGAGGGTTACTCTAGCAACCTTTAAAATGCCTATTTTCTCGTACCCTCCGAAAAAGCGTTAAAAACCCTTCGTAAAGTTAAAATATTCCACAAACCTAAACCTTAATGCTGCTTGAAGAACATTTTCCTCATCAGTTTTGAAGTAACGTTTAGGAATCGGTTTTATGCCTGGATATATATGACCTCAGCCTTCCTCAATTCGTACCAAATTCAATTTGTGGTTTCTGAAGAGATACAGTATTAGGCTGCGGTACCACTGTAGTATCTTTCAGGCAGAAGTATAGCTGAAAGAGGGCAACAGAGATATTAGTATGTAATATCAATTTCGAAGGGGACGTGTTAATATCTATATAGATAGTCAGACAGCTATAAAGCCGATACTGTCGCATATTACCTCACCAAAGTGTGTATGTGTGGCCGCTGTGCTTCAGTGGGTATAGTGCTCGGGTTCTCAGTCCGGACAAACACCAAAAAAAAAATATTCTAATTAATTAAAACTCAATTATTGGGTTTTAGAAATAGTGGTCACCTCTCGGCAGTGGGCGGTAGTGCTGGAAAACCATCGATTGAACTATCGATACTATCGATGGGGCCGATGCCATAGCGATAATCGATGGTTTTTTTTAACCATCGATAGTATTTTACTTGGTACATAACTACAACCTCTGTTAAAAAATTAATCAAAAAAACTGAGATTTATAATTTTAAGGTACTTGATTGGAATATGTGGGCTGTGAGTATATAAATAAAAGACTAGTGAATAATTTTATGAAAAAAACTTGCAAATGAAACGGTTTTTTTTATTGAGAATTGAGCAATTAAGGTTTTGATTTCGGCTCTTCTATTATTTTGTGGACAACTGTATACGCACAAATGTGTGTATGTAGTATTCTTACTTTGAATATATATATATATAAAAAAAAAAGAAAAAAAAACAATAAAGCGATAAGAAAATTTTTTACATAAGTAATAAGAAAACGATCCTCTCATGTAATAAAAAAACAGCTCACTCAGGTAATAAGAAAATGAATCATACAGAAAATAAGAAAACGCCTCAATTGGGCGGGTAACCTTCGAAACGATTGCGACGCGGCTAAGCGAATCGTTCAGGTAATAACAAAACGAATCATTGAAGTGATCAGAAAACGAGTCGACTGTGCGAGTTACCTTCGGCGGACGTTTTAGTCCGACTAGCAATAAGAAATCGGCAAGATTTCGATACTGCTTGCAATATATTTATTTTCGAAACGACTCGTTTTTTTATTGCCGGCAATAAAAAATGTTTGGTGGATATATTGACTTATTTTTTGTATTGAACTTTTTACATAAACTTTGGTTTTCTATTAATTTTATAATATGTTTCTAATAAAAATTTATATTTTTCTTTTAAATATGGGAACGTAAGTACATACATGCATACATATGTATGTATGTATGTATATATGCATTAAATATTTGAGTACCACATTTCCCTTTAACGGGCCACCTACGTACATATATTAAACCATCGATACTATCGATGGATGCCTTTAAAACTATCGATGGTCCATCGATGGGACCACTACCGATGGTTTTCCAGCACTAGTGGGCGGCATACCCTTCGAGTGTATTTCTGCCATGAAAACGCTTCTCACAAAAATGCATTCGCCGTTCGGAGCCGGCATAAAACTGCTCTCCACCCATTTATTAGAAAAAAACAAAAGGAGCACACTCTGAATTGGGAGAGAAGCTCGGCCATAAAGCACGTCGTAGTTATAATTAGGGAAGCTAAAAATATGCCCGAAAAATAACTGAAATATGCTTGTAAATATGCACAAAAAAATCTCATTATATGCATATATGCCTAAAACATACCTGAAATATGCTCAAAAAATGTATGTATTTCATTTCAAGCTTACATTTTTATTTAACGAATTTTGCAAAATAATAATAATATAAGAACTGAAACGTACAATTCACATTTTCCCCATTTAAAAAATTTGTTTTGGAATACTATAAAATACTTTAAATTAATTTTAGATTCGTATTTATGTAAATACATGAGAACTTTTTACAAAGAAAACGAAACCATTCCATTAATATTGCGCAGGGTTGCATTGAACTATCATATGTTTTACTATATTTTCTAGTGTGAATTTTCGGCGGTTTTCCGAGGAAAAGCTTTTGTATGGGAAAACGATTAATATTGACCGTGTGGCATCGAGTATTGATGGATCGGGATTCTGGATCGCAAATATTTATAAATTTTGAAATCCGCGATCTGGATCGCAATATTGGCAATAAACGAATTGAAAGTGAAAGTGTGAAAAGGACGGAAGTAAAATATTTTAAACCTCAGAGCGAGAAAAATATCGCAATATTCATATTGAACGTGTAGCACTAGTCTGCGTTTCATTAGACCATCAATATGAATCGCGATTCATATTGGCAGTGTAGCGTATGCCTATGTATGTCGATATATATTGCATATTATTGTTCCCTTCAAATTTTCACACTACAGCTTTTTTCTATCAATAACAGGGCATCGGAGCAAAGTTTTTTTTTTACTCTGAGTTTGCTTTGAGGCTACGACCAGCATACAAGAACTTAGTGCTTGTCGTGGTGAATTTTTATGAGGGAAAATGCTCCGCTCCGGGGCCCAGATCAATAGTTAAATAGCCTCGTTTGTATGTATACGCAACTATCTGAATTAACCACAGATAAGATGTTGCCAGCTTAATATTTTTCGATATCGCTCGATTAAGTGCCAAAATATGCTAAAATCAGCACGAAATTCATTTTGACCGTAAATATGCATTTTAGGTGTAAATATGCATTTGCATATTTTTAGCTTCCCTAGTTATAATAGCGCCAGTGTATTATTATTAAGTGTCTAGCGGCCTGTGAGAAAGCCTTAAGGGTAATATGTAGGGATAATAATGTCTATTTGTACTGGATCCCAGGCCACAAGGAGACAGACGATAATGAGAAACTGGTGAGCTGGAAAAGAGGGTTGCAGGTCTCGAAACAGGACACTCGCAGGCTGTAGAGGGTTCAAAATTATTTTTAAATCGTGTGATCCGAAGCTAACAAAATGATAGCTTTCCCTGAAGAGGGAAGAAAGCAGACTTATAATCGTTGTCCGCATGGGACTCTGCCTTTTAGCATCACCTGCTGTGAAGCATGTTCCCTGCTCCTGTGCTGTGTTTTCCAGGCTAAGACTTCTGTTAATAGGGAAAGTTTTCTTCAGTGATTTCGAATCTGTATCGAAAAAAGAGGTAAATAAACTCTTGGTGTTTGCCAAAGGAACGGGGTTGTTCTTCAGTTTGAGTCCAAGCTTTTAATGTAGAAGTGTTCGTGCTCAATGAATTTTCCAGTAATTTCTCTAATCCAGACTTACCTAACCTTCAGAAAATATATTGTTGTATTATACTATGTATTTTTCTACATAATAATAAATACAACTCGAGACCATTTCTGGATCTCCAACCAACTCACACATTCCCATTCTGAAACAAGCAATAAACAATAAAATAAAACTATAAAAAAGTGCTAATATATGTGCATGTGAACACATAACATATATATTTTTATGTTTGCGTGTCGGCATGTGCGCCCATGCTCCACATCAATCCGCACTTGCACAGCTGATGAGCACGTCAAACTCGTGGCATGTGAGTCACTTCCGTGAAAACGTATGTATGCATGCGCAGAAGAACACACTTACTTACATAGACAAATCATAAGTACAATGACTACTTGCCACTAAGCACGCATCACAAACAAGCGCTGCCTCAAATAATTATAAAATTTCTCACAAGTGTATTATGTTGAAAATATGCAGTCGAGTAGATAAATGCCGCCTTTTAACTGCCTTAAGAAAATAATTCTTTTTTTCTTCTACTTCTTTCTAATAGGATAGCACATTAAAAAAGAAAAAAAGAAGAAGAAGCAATAAAGTAAATTAAAATTAAATACAGCGCAATGAACGCTATAGAAATTATATTTATGATGCGGATGAGCAATTGCGGGTATAGTAAATGAAAAGTGAACAGCAACAGCGCCACTTCCAAAGCCACTGGTGCGGCTGCCAACGAGAATGGGCTAGAATGGGGGTTAGTGTTACATTGTTGTGAGCTGAGCACATGCGCAGAAGCTCAATACAAACGAACAGGCAGGCGAGTGTTCCAGCTTTCGTTCTGAATTATAGTACGTTTTACATTTAATTCTAGATTCTACAGTTTAACTTTGGAAGGTAACGAATGCAACCAGAAATTAGTAGAAGTAGTAAGCTAAAGCGTTTGCGGAGCGTACAGGTAGCGAGATAAGAATGCACGGGCAGGCGGATGGAAAAGCATCAAGTGATTTCCTATAAAATCTGAAAATGCGATTTTCTAATGTCGTAAACTAACAAAGAAATAAGCGCTCGATAATATGTTTTATACCCAAATGCGTTAAAAGGGACCAAAACCTTTCAATTTTCATTAAGTTTGCCATAGAGATAAATACGTCTGTACGTACAATTGCTCAGCTGAAGTACTATCGTTTCTGCGATGCATTGATCTCCTTTGTGCTCATATGCATCAACATACAATTATGGCATAAAACATCCGTCAGCCAGCTCAGCTTATAATCCGCACGTACGTACCGCACGGTAGCAATTAAATCCAAATAATAACAAAGCGCATAACACAAATACAGAAACAACAACAGCAACAAACATCATTCAGCAAAATATAAAAAATCGCAGAAGCAGAAGAAGAAAAAAAAAAAAGAATAAGAAGCACATAAATCGCGCTTTAATTTCAATTCAATAGTCGCATGTGTTTGCTGTCAGTGCCCCTTCAACGCTATAAAGCCCACTTGCAGCGTTTTACGATCAGCGCTCGTTAAAAAATTTGATATATTTGCAATTTCTTTTTTTTTTTTTTTTGGTTTTTCTTCTTGTTGCATTTTCTTATTTGTTGTTTGCCTTTTGCTTGTACACAGCGGTAATTGCTTTATGCTACACGGCATACGGCGCACACCGTGGCGGGCGCGAGATCAAAGGCAAACACATAAATCATAAATGTAATAAGAAGCAATTGAAAATGAGTGAATGAATGAAATGAGCAGCAGCAGCAGCAGAGGTTCAGTAGCAATAGCAGCTGTTATGAACAACAGCAACAAAAACATAATTTCTGCAAAGACCGCCACAAAATTCACGCATTGTTGCTGCTCTTGCTTTACTTGCTACTGTTGTTGTGCATATGTACGTGGTTGCAATTGCTTTTGTTTGCTTACTTTGAAGAATTTCTGCTGCTACATGTTGCAACAATGTACGGAATGTGTGCTGTTTGGCTGTAAAGCACGCAAGCTTTTCTTTTTCTTCTTTCAATAATTTTTCTTCTTTCTAAATAACGATTTTTATTTACTTTTATGCGGCTGATTTATTTATTTATTTTCTAAGTATACTTCAATATAGAAAAGAAGCACCGCCCCTTCTTATAATATCCATATAGAGTACTTCTCATTTCCTCTCCTATTAATTTCACTACCAACTGTCGTGTACTGAGCTAACTGCTCATTAGCTAATCGCTAAACGTATCCGCAAAGCCACAGCACTACCTTAGAACTATACGAGTTTGAATAAAAGAAAGGAATTTTGTTGGCTCGTTGGGTTCTTTTTTATGGTCTTTAGTGCATTGGTGCTCACTGGAATTTAGAATAGTTGGTCAATTTAAACAAAAAATGCTCAAAATTCTTAGCGCGCTTGGCTCCATTTGCAAATTTTTTCTCATTTTACTATTCAAATGCCCCAAAAACCAAACAAATAGGCAACAATTTTCTAAACCAAACACACACGTTCATTCAACGCACACCCCGTAAACGAGTTGGACATTTCTGTGCCGACATTGGCTAAATGAATGTTAAATGGCGTGAGCTAATTGATTGCATGATTTTTTATGAGCGCGTTCAATTTTTTACTACCAATATTTTTAATTTGTTGGTACGTTTGATTATTATCGTACTTCTTAGCTATTTACCACCCATAATCGAGTTGCTAACACCAATTTAATGGTTTTGCTGTTGCAGAAATTCATAGAGTAGAGTAGCTTTATTCATAGATATTTTTTAGCGCTAATATGAGATGCTGATGAAAAATATTTTGTATACAAGTAATGTGTATATATTAACGATTAATCATCTAAAAAGTTGAAGCGGAAATATCCCTAAATTATTTTGTATTTAGTCGCAGCTTTTTGTCAAGTTATAAGCACGGCAAACTATGACTATGTCTTGAGAGATATGTGTTTATTTTGGAGGCCACTCCTTCTCAATACTGGACATGGACTCTGAAATATCTATAAATTATACACAAACCAGGAATAAACCTTAAATTTTCCGACAAGAAATAAAAACCACACGCTCACACTTTTACTCATTTTTTCAACCACAAACTGGGTTGCCAGTCTTCTTTATTTATTTTTATTTTCTTTTTTAGCAACACGCAGGTTGCCATCTAGTCAATACTTAACAGTCCCCCCGAAAACCAGCGGTTTTCAAATCATTTGAGACATGTATTAATAGTTTAGTCTTCAATAGGCAAAATGCAAATTTTCTGCACTGGTCTACGGAGTACGTTTGTCGACGTCTGAATTGTCACCGATCGTACCAGATTATCTGCACTCGGATGAAGCTCGATCACTCGTCCTAGCGCCCACTGTGCTGGAGGAAAGTTCTCACTCTTTATCAATACCAATTGTCCCAATTGGACCCGCTCGGAACTTCTTCGCCATTTTCTTCGCTCTTGCAGAGATACCAAATATTCATTGTGCCATCTTTCCCAGAAATTCTTTAGCATGCGTTGTCTTTCTCTCCACAGCACCGCGCCTTTACTCGAAGAGGTTTCTGGTATGTCAAACGGCAATGGTAATACCAAAGGCTCTCCTACTATGAAGTGTCCAGGTGTTAGTGCTTGTAAATCTTCTGGGTCGTCGTTCAATGGTTGTAGTGGGCGGGAATTAAGTATTGCCTCGACTTGTGCAAGCAATGTCCTTAGCTGTTCAAAAGGCAAGACTCTCAGTCCGATTACTCTAATTAGGTGAT
Source organism: Urophora cardui (assembly GCA_960531455.1). NCBI lineage: Eukaryota > Metazoa > Arthropoda > Insecta > Diptera > Tephritidae > Urophora > Urophora cardui. Next base: position 4,848,769 of record OY482672.1, on the reverse strand, counting down.
GCTTCATTGACTTGACTGCCGCCTCATATATACCACCTTGGTGTGGAGCTGCCGGTGTCATAAATTGCCACTCTGTACCTTTCATCGATAAGTGCTGGAAAGTATCTTTCTTATACCAGCATTCCACAGCTCGCCTAATTTCTTTCGCTGCTCCCACAAACGCTGTACCGTTATCGCTGTAGATTCTTTCACATCTCCCGCGACGAGCAATGAACCTTTCATAACAAGCAATGAAGGCTATAGTTGTAAGATCGCTTACTATATCCAAATGAATGGCTCTTGTTTTTAGGCATATGAATACAGCGATCCATACCTTCTGACGTATAATTTGGTTCCCTTCTCTGTCAATCATTTTAATGTCTAAAGGTCCAGCGTAATCCACGCCGACGTGCAAGAATGGCTTCCCCGCTTGTATTCGTTCAGCGGGTAAATCTGCCATCAACTGCGACTCCATTCTATGACTGTGTCTAACACAAACCACGCAGTTGTGTAAATATTGCCTCAACAAACTACGCAGACGGGGAATCCAATATGTCTGGCGAATAAACTGCATCATAACCTGCACTCCACCATGTTTTGTTGCTTGATGGGCGTGATGCATTATCAACCATCCCAACCTGGATCCACTAGGCACTATCACAGGATGACGCATGTTTTCGTCAAGGTTTGAATTTTTTAATCGGCCATGAACTCTCAGAAGATCCTCTATTAATACTGGCTTAAGAGGCTCGATTTTACTTTGCTCCGGGATATGTTTTCCACTCTTCAAGCACGCAATCTCCTTGTAATAATATTTTTCCTGCTCTTGTTTCAGTAAAAGATGCATGGCTCTAGCCCTATATTCATTATTCAGCGCTGTGTGATCTATTTCACTTCTTTTCGTTCTCCGCGACGTAACGTGCCTCTTTGCATTCGCAATAAATTTGTATAAATACGCCACAACATTGACCGCTCTGTCCAACGTATCAACATATTCAATCAAGGGCACCGTCTCTTTTGTCGTACGTCTGATAATATGCACAGGCTCTTTAATGTTCACCACTGAATATACTTTGCACTCATTCTCAGCCTCCACCGCTGTGTTTGGCACAAGCACACATTCTGGCCAGCTCGCCGAGTCTTTTCGTAGCCACTCCGGGCCAAACATCCATAGATTACAATGTGTTATCTCCGATGGCTTCATTCCACGACTTAAGATATCAGCAGGATTATCTTTCGTATTGACGTACCTCCACCTCTTGATATCTGTGTTTGTTTGTATAGAAGACACGCGATTTGCTACGAAGGTTTTCAAGTTTCGCGGTATTTTTCCGATCCAGTGCAACACCACTTGGGAATCTGTCCACAATGTATATGTAATATTGGAAAACTCCATTGCTCTCTTAACATCAACCAGCAAACGTGATAGGAGCTCAGCAGCCGCTAACTCTAACCGTGGCACCGATATTGTTTTCATAGGGGCTACGCGGGATTTAGAAACAAGCAGTGTAGTTTTCGCCGGTCCACCCGAGGCTTTGACTCGTACGTAAATTACGGCACCATATGCCATTGTTGATGCATCAGAAAACCCGTGCAGCTCAACTTCTTGACCACCGAATGTTCCGATCCATCTATCTAGGAAAAACTGCTCCAAGTGTATCATACCTTCCCAATACTCTTTGAAACGTTCTTCTATATCGTTATCCACAGGCGTATCCCATTCTAGGCCAATACGCCATAGGTCTTGTATCAAAATTTTCCCCATTATTGTTATCGGTGAAATATACCCGTTCGGATCATAAAGCTGAGCCACACAGCTCAAAATTTGTCTTTTTGTAATCGCACCTTCTATCTTTGGAGTTTTCACAACAAAGGAAAACTGATCTCGGCCAATGTTCCACTTCAGCCCTAAAACTGTTGCTCTCTCTTCTTCCATGAACATACTCGCTTCTTCTTCTTCTGATAACATGCATTCCATAAGCCTTTTAGAGTTGGATCTCCACTTTCTCATCTCAAAACCTCCCCCTGATAATATATTCTGTACTAACCTTGCCATATGTATTGCTTGCTCTTCACTGTCTGCTCCGGTAATGCAGTCGTCCATATACAAATCATTTTCAATTATTCTGGAAGCTTCCGGATGTTGATTAGCCGCATCTCGTGCACACTGTATTACCGATCTAACTGCGTTAAAGGCTGAAGACGTCATACCATAAGTTACTACTTTCAGGTAGTATTCCCGAAGAGGATCACTACTATTCTCCCTCCAGAAAATACGCTGCAAGTTCCATTGTTCTTTTTTGACACACACCTGTCTGAACATCATTTTGATATCGCCTATAACCCCAATTTTGTGCCTACGGAACCTCATAACGATTTCTGCTAAGTCCCGCTGCAGTTTCTCGCCCAACATCTGCACATCGTTCAATGAAATCCCCCTGTCTGTTCGACAACTGGCATCGAAGACTACCCTAAATTTTTTGGTTACGCAGTGATGGGGGATGTAGTATAACATCTCATCTGGTGGAGCTGGGTTTAAGGCGATTTCCATGTGTCCCAGTTGTTCATACTCCCTCATAAAATCTACGTATTGTTTTTTCACCTCTGGGTCTCGGTTTAGCTTTCTTTCTAGAGCAAAAAATCGTTGAAGCGCAATGCCTCTTGAACACCCTATATTTCTGACATCATCTTTTATAGGAATCGATACCGTAAATCTTCCGTTGTTGTCTCTTGAATACGTTTCTAAAAAAAATCTCTCAACCTTTTCTTCCTCCTCTGAGCGCTTGGAAAACGATGCGATTTCATCTAATTGCCAGAACCTTTTAACCAAATCACCGAGTTCTTCAACACATGTGCAATTGATGTACGAAGAAGTTATGCCGGTATCGTCATCAATGTGAGCTTCTTGAATGCCACAAACTACTAGGCCCAATCGCGTCTCAATAAGAGCAATCTCAGTTGACTTCGCAGGATGCACAGCTACCAAAATCTTTGAAAACACTCTTACATTGAGAATAACGAGCACTTTATCTGGTTTCCAATACTCAGGATCTGCTAATTGCATTGACCTTGAAGTATGTATTGTGTGCATTCTTCCCATTACGTTCGGTAATACAGGTTCCCAATTACTCTCACTAGGCAATACCAGAAACTCTTCCTCTATGTAACTGTTTTCATCAAACCACGGCCTAACTTTCAAGAATACACGACGACTAACTACGATGGATTTTCCTTCGATTCCAATCATCTTACGGGTGGCAGGCAAAGAAGGAAAATTGTATGTATTTTGTAAGCTGGATGCAATCAAATTCGGTTGCGCTCCACTGTCCAGCAGCGCTCTAACTGGACCGAAGCATCGACCTTCAGATTCTAGTCTCACCATAACCGTCGGTAACAGGGCTGGCCTTAAATCCAAATCAAATTCAAAATGCATCTCATACTTCTGATTTTCTTTTATTTCTTTTTCTATAGCATTACAATCTTTTTCTTGTTCCAAAACTACCTTACGTTTCTTAAGAAACTGCTCCTGCTTCTCCAGCAGACTCAGTTGCATATCAACCCTTTTTATTTCATCATCTATAGCACAAACTTCGTTGGGCTGGTTTAACTGTGCAGCTTGAACAAAATCGCCAGCTGAATTTTGTTGCCGCTTTGTTGGCTGTGCCCCATAACTTCTTTTACGTTCGCGTTCGTGACTGCGCCCTACCTCCTCAACCATAAGCGCCTGCTTTGCGACTTCTTTTGTAGGACACAATAAGCTATTATGTTTAACATGCCCTGAACAGCGTGGACATGTACCCTGAAAACAGCTATTCGCTGTATGACCACGCTTTAAACAATTGCAACAAAGGTTATGCTTCTGTACCAAGTCTTCGCGTGAACGCAAGCTCAGTGCCATAAATTCGCCACATGTCCAAATTGCGTGATCACGCCCACATGCCGCACAAACCATTGCATTCTTCGTAACCGCTCTGTTTGCTCCATCATTTTTGTTCGTTCGATTATTATTACCCCCAAGCCTGCGGCTATTATCTACTATATAATTTCCCCCTGGTTTTCGTGTACGATGTAGGTCAGATATATTTGCCAGAGCTGATGCCTGTCTGTCCAAAAAATCGAGCATTTGCTTCACAGTAGGTATATCTGACTCTCTTTGTAATTCCCATTGTTTGCTCGTCTCAGGATCTAATCGCTCGTGTAATATGTGAACAACTATCATATCCCAACCCTCTATTGGTACCCCCTGAGCACGAAGCTGACGCAATGATTCGTGTGTTACATTCGACATACGTTGCAGATCATCTGGCTTTGGTGGGCCCTCTAGGTTTGGTAGCCGCAATAATTGCCGCAAATGTTCTCGACATATAGGGTATTTTTTATTGTAAAGTTGGTTAAGTCGTGCCCATGCTTCAATATAATTTTCCTCAGTAAGCTGCCATTCCCCCAAAGTTCGTGCTGCTTTCCCTATCAACGATTTTTTTAAGTATGCAAACTTAAATGCCGGCGAAACACTTTCATTGTCATGTATCGCTGCTATAAACCTATCGCGAAAACCAGGCCACTTCGTGATTGTTCCATCGAAATCCCCCCAAGTGTTTTTTAAGTCATGTTGATGATGTGGCCAATTTACCTGTAAAGCCAACGGCTGATGTACTATACCAGCGGGTGCTTGCATTGGCGTTAAAGCCTTTACTTTTGTTGCAAGTGCAGAATGTGCAGCAAAATAACACGTTTCAACTTGCGCCGCCACACCATCAAACTTTGTTGCTTTTTTAGGGACACGCTCTATTTGTTTCTGGTGGACTTCAACAAAGCGCTTGTAATACTCCTCAAGCTTCTCTGCTCGTACCTTTACTTCCTCTAAAGATGCGACTTCAAACTCCGGCTGCCGGCAATAGTCGCCTATACGTTCAATCGATTTGGAAAGACTTTCCATTAATTCTGCCATATTCGCTAATCGTATTAAATGAAAGTAAAGTTATACATATATGTTCATATTTTCTCATGTATTTGGTTATTTAAAACGTTTACCCTTGTCAATTTCTTCAGTGATCTGAAATGTACATAAGAACGTATGTATGTATAACAAATCCAAATAATATGTATCAATTGCTTGTTTGTTTGCTTGCTGTTCGAATCAAACTGACGCCTTCGTCTCGAGCAGAGTGTTTCATATAACTTAAGTATCACTCAATACTCTCTTATTCTATTTCATTTCCGAAAACTGCAATGGGTTCGAAAAATTCATTTCCTTATAAAGTGCACATATGTAATTATTTTAAGGCGCTATTCCAAAATACAAATCGAAGATGCGAAGGCAATACATAGAGAATAAGAATCAGTATATACATATATACGATGACCGTGTACACCAATTTATCTTTGTTTCGAAATTCGAATTAAGTAACGAACAGTGTTGCCTACTTCACGATGGCGTGATATTTTGGTGATTTTTCTCCCTTCCCTTTTTTTTTTTTTTAAGAAGAAGAAAAAAAAAAAAAAAAAAAATTGGACCGAAAGTATCATGACAACACTGGTAACAGGCATCTTAGAAGCTTATATGTATTGTGTGCCAGTAAAAGCAACGAAATATTCAACCGAAGTCGCAAACCCATATTGTACTCACTACATTTTCAATTATTTATGGTAGGTACATACTTTTATAGCACCATAAATCAAAACAAACACAATAACACCACTGTTTCTCTCATGTTATAGTAAATGCTCGAACGACAGTAGGGTGATCAAAAATATGTTGTACATTTATCTTGTGGAAATATGAAGGTTATGTAAAATATATTCTTGCGAGTATCTGCAATCGTAGCTATTTGACTCAATATTTACATTTTCAATCATTTTATGAACTCTATCGTCAATATTCCATTAACTACCGTGTAATATAGTAAATTTCTTTCCAATTTGTTTCTGCTATTGAATCTATCGTAATTGCTCAACCCATTGTTGAATTCTACCTATCCTATCTAAATGTTCCACCACTTGGTGAACTATATCGTAAATACTCACCATTTGGTGAACTATCGTAAACGTTCAACCATCTGTTGAACTCTATCGTACATGTTCAACCACTTGGTGAACTATATCGTAAATATTCACCATTTGGTGAACTATCGTAAACGTTCAACCATTTGTTGAACTCTATCGTAAATGTTCAACCATTTGTTGAACTCTATCGTAAATATTCACCCATTTGGTGAACTCTATCGGAAATGTTCAACCATTTGTTGAACTCTATCGTAAATATTCACCCATTTGGTGAACTCTATCGGAAATGTTCAACCATTTGTTGAACTCTATCGTAAATGTTCAACCATTTGTTGAACTCTATCGTAAATATTCACCCATTTGGTGAACTCTATCGGAAATGTTCAACCATTTGTTGAACTCTATCGTACATGTTCAACCATTTGTTGAACTCTCTCGTAAATTTTCGTTTTTGAATTCTATATGTGCATATATGCATATAAAACAATACCAACATCTTAAAGTGATATTCGCAAACATCTCGTTTATTATGTTAAATTTCAATGCATATATGTACATATGTATTAAGCTTAAATTTTCTGGCTGTGGACTGTAAAACATACAATTTTTCATATCTTTTTCAGGCATCCCTGTGTTTATAGCAATAAAATCTAATGCAATAACAAGAGAAATCTCGAACTTACACATGCGGCGATGTTCGAAAAGCCTCTCACTTATTTCATCACACATTGTTCTCTCTTCACTTGCCTCTGTTGCTGCTATGTAAACATAAGCGAAATGTTCGGACGGAATAAGAAGAAGATCTCTTTAAAGCCTGTTCAGATTGGCATGATTTAAGGGTCATTCAGGCAAAAATCGTTGTTTCGGCGCTAATTACCCTCAAATAACGTTGTTTCGCCATACAAAAATGCCAACCGAAATTACCCTTGAAATGCGTATTTCGGCGAAAATACTCACGAAATTACTCTGCAATCGGTCTCTTCGCTAAATTTTATCGACTATAATCGAAAACATCTTTACCAATCGCTAATATTTCACATTAGCAATTAAAATTTGTTCGCGACGGTTTCTGAGATATATTCTAATTGTATATTGCATAAGCGATTCTTTAATTATAAAAAAATTAATTTGGTGGGAGTATTTTATTAATGATATTTAAATTTAAGTGGACCATGTAAAAATTTTTATTTTGCGCAGGAACAGCGTGACTGAACCGCGACTAAATGAAATTACTCAAAAACGTGTGGGAACGCGCGTGATTTCGGAAAGTAATTTCGGCTTATCAACATAATTTCAAATGCAATCTGAACCGGCTTTTAGTTCAGCTAAATTCCACTTATGTATTTTTCAAATGCTTGTGTGTGTAGTTATCGAGCATCAAACAAATTTGAATAAAAAGGCACTGCCGCAAGAATTTGAAGCAACAACAAAAACAAATGTGTTTGATTTGTTGTGATGTTTCCACTTATATAATTTAAAATTGCATGTGTACATAAATTTTGACTACGCAAATACACCAAATGCATACATGTATATGCATATGTATGTACATATATAGCACCATGTACAATCTACACTTTTCCTGGATTCCTGATCCGGCTCTACTAGGACCAATGTTTATTTTGGAGGCCACTCCTTCTCAATACTGGACATGGACTCTGAAATATCTATAAATTATACACAAACCAGGAATAAACCTTAAATTTTCCGACAAGAAATAAAAACCACACGCTCACACTTTTACTCATTTTTTCAACCACAAACTGGGTTGCCAGTCTTCTTTATTTATTTTTATTTTCTTTTTTAGCAACACGCAGGTTGCCATCTAGTCAATACTTAACAATATGTGATATGCCTTTCAGAAAATAACGCTACACCTTTTTCAGTTTTAATTCAGAAAGTTCCAATTGATATTCAGAATTTCAATTATAATTTTCTGAATTTCAAATTTAACTTTCTGAATTTAAAATGTAATTTTCTGAATTTCAAATGTAACTTTCCGAATTTCATTTGTAATTTTCTGAATTTCCAATGCAATTTGCTGAATTTAAAATTGAAATTCTGAATTTCAATTGTAACTTTCTAAATTTCAAATGAAAATTCTGAATTTCAATTGTAATTTTCTGAATATCAATTGGAACTTTCTGAATTTAAACTGGAAAAGGTGTAGATAAGATACCACACGCTTGATATTATACGCAATATTACGTTCTCTTTAAAACATTATACCGCGTTTGAGGTGGCCGGCTAACAAAATGGACTCTATGTGCAATAGATAGCAAGTAATGAAAATCCACCTTGTCTACCACATTCAAATCTCTCCAAAGTATAAGCGAAGAAATTAAGCCGTAAAGATTTCGTGCGGCCTACCGAAATGAGCTACTTTCGAGTAAGAAATCTACTCTACATAAACCAAAATATATTTCTGTTTAATTTCATATTCGGAGTGCTTCGTTGAGGGATTCTTAGGGTAGTCGAAAAGACGCATTTAAGGAGTCCTAGAGGAGCATTTTTGCCCACAAATTCTAAAAGGAACTTTTCTGCCTTAGAAATGCCTTCTCGGAGTTTTCTTATAAGTGTGAAAAGGCGTAGGGAGTGCCAGCAGAGTACATTGCGGATTCTGCTTATTGGCTGGAATGTAAAAAAACACGCAAAATTTCTAAGACCGAAATTGTAATTAAAAATATCTTTTCTGTGTTATATAGAAAAAAATTCAAAATATTAATGAACAATCACAACCGAGTTTGATTGATAATAAATTACAATTGTATTAATAAAAGACTAAAGCAACGAACTTGGTGTGTAACTTAGCTTCAAGGTGTCAAGGTGTCACATAAGCATTTATGTGTCAATGGTAATGCTTCTTGAGATTTAAACATAATACAGGAACTTCAGAAAGAATACACACTTCTTCAAAAATATTCCTTTCTAAAAGACATGTATCACTTCGGTATATAACTATGTACATTGTACATATATTAAAAAGCAAAAAGTAAATGGCTGGCCCTGAAACATACATGACCACCGAATTCATTTAACAGAGAGATGCTAATCCTTGCAATAATATTAACAGATTTTATCCTTACAAAAATTTACAACATAATTACACACATAATAACCTAAATCGCTAGAAAAATAACTCATTTGTCATAGAGAAGTGAATTCCACTGCTTTTATCTATCTGTTTCCCAATGCATTTTGTTTTTTCATTAGCATCCAATTACAAGCGCCTAATCATATCAATTGCTACTTATCAAAAGATGTCAGCGTTCAAAATGGATACAACAACTATCACTTTGAAATATAACCATACATGCAGATAGTACATATACACACACACCTACACACATGCAAACAGATATTTGAACGTTAATCATTGTTGATCGCTACACATCTGGTGCGAGATTGATTGAGTGTTGGCACGAACAGTTCGTTGTATGATTGGATGGCAGAGATGATTGGATGTAGTGAGATGAGTGATTTGATGGGTGCGTTCAGAAGCTGCTATATAAATATGTATGTACGTGTAAATCCATTACTTTCATTGCAATGCATGGAAATATTCAGTAGCTGAGTTGAGCTCGACTTGAAAGTTCTTTTTTCTTTTGCACATACACACACACACTTAGAGAAGAAAGGTCAGACATGTGAGCAGCGGCTAGATAATTCATCACAATCGAGGAAAAAAAGATATAAATTGTTGTTTTTCTTTTTTTTTCAATATATACCTACACACGTACACGTGAAAGATTTATGATGGTAAAAATTGCTTGGAATTCTCTCAACTAAATATTGCTATTTTTCCGGCTTAAAACAACGCTGCCATCAACGGCGATACTCATTGCGGATGAATGGCATAGAAATATGTAATGTGCATTAATGCTACTGGACAATGGAAATAATAAGATATACGCGCGTACGTGAAGCTCAAATGGTGACACCTTGAATTTTTAAATAAAAAATAAAAAGGTGTTTAGTTATGGGGGAAATGTATGGGTATCTTTATCTTGAAGTATCAGCTATCCAGGTATTCATTGAGTTTTTTGGTTGTTCAAATAATTTGCGCAAGAAAAGCTGTATTTTTTTGCAAAATGTAAGACAAGTCTATCATCTATTCCTATGTCATGTCTGCTACTTCAAATTTTCCCACAGTAAAGTGCACACGCATGCTGCTCGTATTGGCTGCTGCAGCTGGTGCTACTTAGCAAACAATAAGCAAGCAACCTGTGTTACTTATCTTTCACTCTCTTTTAGCGAGTAATTTTTTTTTTTGTTATTGCTATTTGTTGATTTTTTATAAATTGTTTCATAAGAATTACATTTCCTTTTAATTTCAGCTGCTGGCGCACTAGTCGCTTTTGCCGCAGCATACTTACAGACTTTGCTACAGAATTTCTATGGACTGGCATCCTGCTTTTATGATATTAACAATAATAGTAATAAAATTCTGTATCCTTTTCCGAATAAATAAATGTAGGTATGACCTATTTCTAATAACAAGTGAGCTTTAGATAACACTGTGCAACCATTTGAGGAATTTCGTTTGGCGCTGGAATGAAACTAAATTGCTGAGTTCTGCTCTAAGTCCTTTTACGTTGCTTCGATAAAGATTTTGTCTGAGGATACTCCTAGCGAAATTTGAAATTTTTGGGAAAATAATTTTCCGTAACACTTTAACCCTCTAATGACCTAAATACCAATTTCTTTGACTCATCGAAAAAGGGTTCAAAAAGACTCTTATATGAGGGAACTAGAGGGCTAAAATATTCTACAAACTTAACCCTCGATCAGTTTGACTGTATATAGCCAAAGAATATATTTCTGTCCCATGTATTTACTTTAACCCTTTTTTACGTGTATAACAAAATAATAATAATAATACAATGGCGCTATTATAACTCTGACGAGTTTTATGGCCGAGCTTCTCTCCCAATTCGAGGTGTGCTCCTTTTTTTGTTTTTCCTACTAATTGGGTGGACCTACAGTTTTATGCCGGCTCCGAACGGCGAATGCATTTTTTTGTGAGAAGCTTTTTCATGGCAGAAATACTCTCGGAGGGTATGCCGCCCACTGCCGACAGGTGACCGCTGCTCTTAAAAAACCCAATAATTGGATTTTTACTAATTAGAAAAATTGTTTTGGTGTTTGGCTCGGACCGTGGTTTGAACCCGAGACCTCTGGCATAGCAGGCGAGCACTCTACCCACTGCACCACAGCGGCCACAAACAAAAACCCTCAGAAAAAAAATTGCGAATCTCAAATGGTCATTAAAAAGAAATTTTACGAAATGTTGCCAATTATTTTTCCATGTGCGTATAGGTCTTTTATCTCGAAACACTTTCTCACTTTGTAATAAAACCAAGAACTCTCGGCATTTAAGGACAAAATTTGTAAAATATTTTAGCTGGATTGGTGGATAATTTGTGCTGTCAAAACAAAAATATTAGAGTTGATTTATTTCCAAACAAGTTTTCTTCCACTAAGTACTAGATAAAAGGTATAACAACTTTAATGGGAATATATCAACAGGCAAATAGCAGAAAATAAAATCATAACATTTTTTTTTTAATTTTCAACTTTCAACATGCTTTAGACTGCTCCGGCGGGTTTCGGCGACTGTTGCTTAAGGTCTGTATTGCATCTTATATTTAAGTAAGTTACCAAACCAATCAAAACAACAACTTATAACAGTAATAATAATAAAAGCAAAAAGTGTTCCATAACATCTTAAAAAAGATGATATAACAAAATGATTCTATGGCTGTGCCTATTGGAATATATCGTCGCTCCCAACGAAGACTAGCACGGTTCAGTTAGCGTGGAAGACTAGCACGGTTCGTTGTTCGCGTGGAAGACTAGCATGCTTCAGTTCTCTGCGTGGAAGACTAGCACGCTTCATTTCCTGAAGGGGTATTACACGATATGTTTTGGCAGATGTATATGCCACTTTTTTGTATGGATACAGAATAAAACCGTATAAACACTAAAGAGAAAGCCAGGTTTTATTTGCACAACCTATGCACATACTTAAAAGTAGGCCTAGTACAAGTCTAGGAATATTTGAAACACATATACTTTTCAAACAAGTGAAGCATGTTAGTCTTCCACGCAGAGAACTGAATCATGCTAGTCTTCCACGCGAACAACGAAGTGTGTTAGTCTTCCACGCGAACAACGAACCGTGCTAGTCTTCGTTGGGAGCGACGATATGTATGTATTACTATTAAATAGAAGCAAGTGCTGATGGCTGAGTTCCTTATCCAGCATAAAATTTTCAGCTTTTTTTATTGCTTAAAAACTTATTTTCATCTTTCTAATATTTTCCAAGTAAATTCTTTTTTTTATTGCTCTGCTTTAAGCTGATTCCACATAGAACTTTGTGTTGCGCTACGTGACACTTTCTGCGCGACAGCTGAGATTAAAATACATGTACATATATATATGAGGTTTCTCACATAACAAAAAGTAACGCAACGCCGAAGTTACGTAAAGCACAAAGTTGCCCAAATCTCAACTTTTGGGGGCGTTGAAATTTTTTTTCAGTTTCACTTTAATTCAAATGTAAATAAACAAATTTAAATTTCACACAATTGAAAAATAATTTAATAGATTTTTATTTTCTTATTTACTTTTTTGTAAATAAAACGGAGAATGAAAGATTTTTCAGAAAATAAATATTTTTTGAGTGATGTTGCAGCGTTCATTGTGGCATAGTTTTTCAGTTTTGCGTTGTTTGACATAGAAAGCGGCGTAACGCAAAGCGGAAAAAGTTTTATGTGGAATCAGCTTTATGTGGAATCAGCTTTACGCTCATCTACCCTACTTTTCATGTTTACTTCACTTAGTGTCATAGCGGCAATTGCTTTATTATTTTTGCTCTTTTCTTTTTTTTTCGTCTTTTTCTTTTTTTTTTTGTTTCTTTGATTGTTCTGATTTTGTCTTTCTAACACATAAATAACTAATTTACTTTTGAAGACTGCAATTTTTCATTTATTTAGCTTTGCCATTTGTTAATAAGTGCCTCTCTTTTATGTGACTGTAAACAGCTTATTTAGGCAATAAAAATTTAATTACTTGGATAAATGAATTTTCACAAATAGTGGCACTCTGATGCCAATATTGGAGACTTCTTCGGAGGATAATAAGCGACAAAAGCTAGCGGAGATTGATTGATAGATGCTGCCAAAATTATAAGTAAATTCCAAGAAGCTGAGGAAGAAGGAAATGAGGCAAATCTAAAAAAACAGCGTAATTATTCCTGGTACAGTACATACTAAAGTCGCTTCATTCTCTTCCCTGCAGCTAAATTTCTCGCTGGTTTTGTGTGATTTTTTTTTAGTTTGTATGTGTTTATAAATGTCACTTGTTGTGCTGTTGACGTTTTAACCCATTTCCTAATGAAATTGTCAATCACTCTTGACAGTTGCGACCTCTCAGCGCCGCGCGATAATTCTTTTCAAATTAGCTGAGAATTTCATGTCTATGCAATGACAATTGTACAAAGTAGATGTCACTGACAACAGAAGAATATATTAACAGATGTATGTATGTTTTTGTGCTGCATGTGTTCGTGTATGTGTACTGTCTGCATATAGAAATAAAAAGTACCAGCTAAACTAGAAAAAACGTGTGAGATGTGACTTGAAACTAAAAAATTTAGACGGCAAGCAAACCACTGTGACTTGCACATATACATATATGTATATTATTTTCTGATAGACTGTAAGTAAAGTTGCATACAGATCTATAGTATACATATGCAACCATTTAAGTATGTGTGTATGTATAATTATATTAGTTCTACACACCACCCTTCTTTAATGCTTAACAATGGTTGAGAAATTCTCTAAAAACATACATATTTACAACGATGCGCCATAAAAAACGTAATAATAGAAAAGTATTTGAAATGACAAACAAGAAAATAGTGAATAAAAATAAAAAAACAACATGAATTGTTTAAAAAGTGTCACCTCTCGTACTTATTTTGACATAAGCTAGTTTACAAGTGCAACGTGTCACATTATTGGTCGCCTACTAAAATAAAGTAAAATAAAATGAAAAAATAAAATAAAATGAAAAAATAAAATAAAATAGAATAAAATAAAATAAAATAAAATAAAAAATAAAATAAAAGAAAATAAAAAATAAAATAAAATAAAAAAAAGCAATGCAGCATCTGGGGAAAAGACAGGAGGGGCGATTATGGGAGCGGCATTTTAAAGTAAATGGAGAATTTATAAACGGTGAATTCGTGCTAAGTTGCAACGGTGCTTTTGCTTTTTCATGTAATCCGTCAATGAAATTGCACCGTTGAGAATTGATGATGACCGCATTGCTGCTCTGTGAGGCATATGAATGAGCAAGCTGGTGAACTTAGGCCATAAATAAAGGTAGATGTATTGACGAAATTGTCACTTGTGTGCTGCTGCACTTGTCTACTATAATTTCTTTCATATTTATTTCCTTTCCTATAATCTCATCTCCCGCGACGACATCTTATGACATTTTAAGGTCACGTAAAAGAGTGTTAAGCATCGTGTAGCTGCATAGAAGCATAAAACAATATTGAGTGATATTGAGAGTCAATGAGATGTGGATGAATTAATTGTAATGTCTAATGAAGAAAGAAAAGATGTGCAGATGCTTTTTGCAAGTGTTTAGCAGATGAGAGTAGCTTATAGACACAAACAAATTGTACAAAGCAATCGTTAAATACCTTTTAGCACATGATAACTTTCAATAGCATCTATAATTGTCTTCCGAAAGGTATTAAATTCCAAGGCCGGTAAGGAAGTCTAATCCACAAACACCGAAGAGAAAATGGAAATAAATGTTGTATCCTTTTTTTACAAAGAAGCCGATGTAGAAAACTCATAATTATTCAATGGGGGCTGTTTTTAGTAAGAGTTATCATGTAACAGTTTTTTTTTTACACAACAACAATTTAAGTGCCATTAAACTTTGAATTACTCTCCAGAAAACGAAAGTTCGTACTTAGAATGTAAGAGACAAATTCAATTTAGTATTAAAGGACATAATAGGGAATATAATTCGTATTATTTTTAGAAGTGATTACTAATTTTTCTGTTCACAGCGGTGTAGTAATAAACTTACCTTTAAAGTGTTTGTAATCTGTCTGAGAGTATGCTTCGTATGTTTCTTCAGCAGCTGAAAGAGAGAAAGGAAACTAATAAAGTAAGTAAGAAAGAAAAGTAAATAATACATACATTTATATAGAGCAAAGAATGTTTTTTGAATTAGTAGCTAATACATTTTTGTAAATTGTTAGTGTTACATATAAAATTAATCGTTGTTTTTATGCAGCAAAGGAAACATGTTGTCTGTGCTGTCTGCGTATTAAATAAATGTACTACCTCTACCTTGAGCTAAATGCTATGCCTTGATGTCGCAAAACAGCCTTTAGAGTGAAACTAAATTTTCCATTTTAAAATGTTTCGCAATCTTAGTATCTCTCGCTTTTCTTGCTTCTCAGCTCTTGTGCCAGTTTAACAATTTTCTTTTGCCTGCCCTCTTTTGTTATCAATCTATTATTCACTTCGTTGCAAAAGTTTTGACTTTTTGTTTTTTTCATTTAAATTTTTCTTGGTTTTTTCGCTTTTTTCTTCAGCTTGCGGGACCACAAAAGACATTTACTTGCCACAATTCCCAGCGCCGCCGTTTTTGAATTTGCAAAGTCGGCCAACGGGGCAAGCAAATGCACGTTGATGGTTTTTCTTCAGCAGGTGACATTGAAACCAAATTTATTTATGTAGCTTGCTTTAACTAGTACTCTTTTTTGCTTGAGATACAAAAACTCTGCTTGTAGCTGAAATTTTTTTTTTTGGGTTGTGAAACGTTTCTTCCCAAAGCAGCGTCCCTCTAATGTTGTCAAGTGAAAACTTAAATGAAAAAATTAACTAAAAACACAAGCAAAAAATAAAAAACGACAAGACAACGCAAAGCACTTGCCACTTTTCTAAAGTTAAATTTTATGTTTGCGTCTGCATGCAGTGGGAAGGAGGCAATTCTCTCAATTGCATGCTCCACAATTTATTGTTCTGTTTTTGTGTTGTGTTTTTTTTTTCTTGTTTTTCTTTGAATTATTTGCTTTAATTTTTTTCATTGGCATGCTGCAACATTTTCTTTTGTTTTTGTTTTTTTCTTTTTATTTTATTGTTGTTATCTTATTGTTGTTATCACAATTTGTAAAATTACTTTTTAAGTGACATTATTAGGTTCAGCCACAAAAAAGGCACTGCCACACAACCGCACAGCGCCCAAACTAAGCACGCAGCACAGCCGAGATGCACTTGATATGCAAAAGTTGGTAAAGTTGTTGTTGTTGGTTGCTTAGCTATTGTTTTTGTTGTTACTGTCTTGTTTTTCCTTCTTTTGTTATTGCTGTGTTGTCTTTTGGTTGCCGCTTTGCTGTTGCCAGTGACTGAGAATAAGTTTTTACGCCATTTAAAACATTTAAATGACCATTGTTAGTAGTTTTAATGTATGTGTGTACATATGTATTTTTCTTTTATATTTACTTAAGCAAATAGATTCATAATGTTTGGCACTGTGTCATTGTGGCAAGCGAAAGTTGACCCAGTGCCGCAGAGTACCGCAGAAGAAAAGCGGAAAAAACATGTCTATTAGACTGGCCGCAAATTTTTTTTTCTCGAATTCTATTAATAAACACTGCCTAAAAGGTGAGGTATGGTATAAGAAAAAACGTCCTATTTTTTTATTCAGATCGCACCAAGCTTTGTTGACCCTCATCAAGCTTAAAAGGTTAAAAAATTTTTTCTTTAATTAATTTTTTATTTTTTTATTTTATGAAATTTCAAGAAATTAAGAATAATAAAAACAATATCAATTCAATAAAATGGACTTTTTGTGAGACGGAAATGTCTTACGATAATGTTCAACTACTTGCAGTAGGAATTGTTTATCCTCTTCGTCATACGTTAAGGTACGGTTAAAGTCTGTTATCAACTTAACTGCCCTTTCGGCTGCATCGTTCACCACTGCCAAAGTTTGACATGCCGATTTCGCTTTGCGATAATCATCTTTGGTTTGCCACGTAGAGGGATCCGAATTTATAAATGATGTATTAATATTCAAAGAAATGCTTTCATCGAAAAATGATAACCCAACAATTTCCTCACTCAAGTACCACAAATGGTTTTTAATCTTATGCAACAAGGCATTAGAAACTTCTTTATCAAAATATAAAATGGCATCTTTTATTAATTTGAGATCTTGTGCTGGTGCATCTATTGCATTAATGCATGTAAACCAATATGGAACGTAAATGTTTGTCAAGAAGATACAAATACTGCGAAGGTTTTTCAATTCCGATGAAGTCAATTTGAACTGATCGCGAAACAAAAATATTTTATAGCAATATATGCATTTCGACATGAACCTAGCATGCGATGTTGCTCCGGGTTGGCGTACTTTAGTAAAGTTTGGAACATTTTCTCCAATAAAAAGCAATGACAGTTGGAGAAGCTCCTAATAATCGGACCTTGAACTTTTTGATTTTTCGTACAACCGATACACAACTTCATACAACAGCCCCAAAAACATTGCGATTTCCAGCGCAACATGCTCATGTTGTATAAAAAATTGCAAGGTGTGTGGCTGGCATCATGACGATCGGATAGTGTACGCACACTATTCATTGTGGTTCATGTACGAGTAACATAGTTCTCATAATAAAGCGAGTTGTTGTACTTCACTACAAGAAAACCAAACGAGTAAGGTCCGGTTATACTTGCATAGCACAGCAGCGCACAACATAAGAACTGTCACATACGAAATCTGTTTAATGGGATTTCCGTGTAATCGATTACTCAACGCATAGCGGCACAGGGCACAGCATAGAAGTCTGTTGAATTTTGATTTCTGTGTTATGTGCTATGCGATTTGACATTTGGCAACACGAATGTGTGTGTGCTGAGAGTGCGAAGGGTTGCACGCAAGGCTAATTTATACAGGTTAACTTACTAAACAGCTGATTTTTCACTTTTTTCTACTGTTTTACTTTAATAATGGTGCTTATATCAAACTGGGATCAATTTTGAGCATGGTGCAATATGATTTCTACAAAGGCGAACTATGATTTTGACAGAAGCACCACAGAATACACAAACAATTTACATGGAGTGTGTATGTATGTATGTACGAATGTCGGGATGCGAAAACTTTTATTAATTAACCATGGTTGCACGTCTATGCGAAGTATAATCAGCTCTATGCGCTATATGTTTTGCGCTGCCCTGCTTTGCAATGCTATGCAAGTATAACAGGGCCTTAACTCGTTTGGACATATGAATGTACTCATGCAACAGTCTACTGACTACTGCTGACTATTTCTGGTAAAACTGTCAAACGATCAGCTGTTTGGAAATTTACTTCCCTGCTGGAATAGTTAGACTCATTTCAACATTTGTATCAGCACGTTAAGAGCAGGGTGAAAAACAGCAGCAATGTCTTGGAATTTGATTGTTTTTGCTCGTTAAGTACCGTTATATTCACTTAGCAACTCAAAGCAACGGTACTGATACTTTGTTTTAGGTTTAGAAAACGCAAGAAGGGCTCAGCAAGAGAATTTTTATCTCTCAAAACAGACATATTAAAAAAAATCATGTTCAAGGTTAAAAAATAAAATTTTCCATACATTGGGCTCAATGAGGGTCAACTAGACAACAACGGATCGGGCCAAAAAATTAAGGCCGTCTTTTTAACCCTAAACCTCATATTTTAAGAACTGTTAATATACAAATTTCAACAAAAAAAAAAATCCATACATGCTGCGGCCAGTCTAATGTCTATGCACATTTTTTTCTACCTTTTTTGTTGTTTTATTTTTTTATTATTTTTGTAAGTGAAACTTCCTTGTGGTCTTCGCTGCACAAGTCATGCGTAAGTCTGTGCAAAGGAAAATGCAGCTCCAAAAAAAGTAAAAACTTTTGCGATGTCGTAGGCAACTTTTTGTATTCATTAACAGGGTTTGAAAAACTGCCAGCAAAACAGCAACAGTCTCAAAAAATAAGCTGCTCCTGTTCTGCGAAAGTTGTCATTATTTTTTTACAACTTTTGAATTTTGATTTCCTTTGAAAATATCTACATTCGAAGCAGAGAGCATTCGAATCATTTTTTTTTTGTTTCTCTGTGCTGTTGCTTTGCTGTGTAATTTCAAAGAGTTCAGTTAACAGCAAAACACAGATAAACAAAAATTTCAATTTTCAGTACGGCTTTTTGAAATTTGATTTTTTTTACCTTATAATTTCGATTTTGTTCACATAAAAAAAAAAAATTCCTGTAAAAAAATTATGTTTGCATTTGTTGTTGTTTTACTGTGCTGTAAAAATTTCCACAGTACAGCAACAGTCGACAGTAATTTTTGGAAATTGAAGGCTGCATAGTTACAGTACAGTAGAATTTTTTATTTTTTTTTACTTTTGTTGCGCTGTTCATTTTTTAATTTTGAAATGAAAATTAAATTCAAAGTAAATGAAAACAAAAATTGAAAGTAATTTCAAACCCTGTTCATTAATATTAATATTATTAATTACTTTAAAATGAAGCGCAGACTAGAGAAGGGTCTTCTGAATCCATAAGTTTAACAGACATAATTTGGAGACTTCAATACATATTTCTGAGAAAATATTTAAGGGTAGAGTGATTTAATATTTCGCTAGCTTAGAGTGCAAATTGTGTAAGTCCTTTTTTCAAACTTTATAGGAGAGACAAAAAAAAACAAAAAATAAAAAAATTTCAAAATGAAAAAAAAAATTTCTGTTCATGTAAATATTTTGGACTTACACAATTTTCTTCGCTTTTTGGACTTACACAATTTGCGTATCACTGAATAACAACGAGTAGAAATGTGACAAGTATCACAGACTTGTTTAGCGTGGTGCGTATTTGATTTTTCTAGATTTCTACACTTAAAAACACTTTTTCATAAAAATGGACTTACACAGTTTGCACTCTAAGCTAGCGATTTTTTGTTTGTTTTTGATCATCTTGCGCCAACTGATATAAAAATTATTGAATTCAAAGCTCCTTCTCCCCATATTCCCAGCTCTCCTTATCATGTTTTACGACAGGCAGCAGCGCCAACTTACAAAGAAAGCTATTCGCTGTTGTGTTCAATCATAATTTACATGCAACATTTGCCAATATTAATTACATTTATTATTAATTTCATTTATTATTAATTTCCCTGATACGAATGCCGATAGCCAATGAGTAAACAAATAAATTTAAAAAATATCGCCATGAAGTCAATTCAATTTTCATATTCGCATTGAACCGTTGCGTGTGTGCCGTAAAAATGGCAACTCATGTGGCTGAACTCTTTCATTTTTCACTTTTAGCCAATAACAATAAAATTTAACATGCTGTAAATGTCATTAGTATGACTAATCAAATAATGGCCGCGTGGCATGAGACAGTGCCACACGGTAAAGCGCTACGCGTTAGGCAACGGCGGCGCTGCAAGAGAAAAAAGGCCAAGCGAGTCATTGGCGGCTGGCGTGGGACCATTCACGGTTGGCAGGTGTTGGTAACTGCACAGATGGTCAATATACATATTTTGTTTTTCATCTTTTTTTAAACATATGAGTTTGGCATGTTTTGGTGGGCACATTTGTGGTGATATGAGCATTACCAGCGGCGCTATTAGCTAAATTATCGTTGTAATTAATGGTCAATTGTCATTCAAGTGACATCTATAATTGTTTTTATGAATTTCCTGTTTAGTAGTTTGCTTGCGCAGCATGTGTTATAACTTCTTTTTCGCAAATGGTGGCTTATAGGCAGTGCGCCGAAAACTGTTTAGATATGGATTTGCATACACAAAAATCAGATGTGTAATCAGGAAATTGATGGCGCGATGTTCGTACGGACTACGCATGAAAACTGTATAGAATGCTCGGCCCTCTTTATTCTTGCAAAACTGTCTTATAAATACGATATCGACTTAAACAAGAAACGTGACCAGCAACACGTAAACCTCAAGCGCCATCAAACTGTACAGCAACTGCCTTTCTAATGCGTCATGAGCTGAGTATTAATGGTGTTCTTGACTAAGCAAATCAAATAGATAAAGATGCTTAAATCGCACACGTTTCGCGTGCATAAATGCCTCAGCAGTGCATTTGAAAACGAAAATAGTATGTGAAAAGAGCCACCTCATTTTTTCTCGAGCCACTAATACGCGCTAATTCCATAAGCTGCACCACTGATAAGTAGCGGCCCCACCTACGGCAAGCAACACACACATTCACATACGAGTATATGCGTATGCTTGAATATTTATTCAATTTCCACGAGTATTTTCACAGCGAAATCATTTTTCTTCTCTTCTTCTTCTTTCTTACGCAGCCAATCGGCCGCTCAGTTGTCAATCACTTCACTTGTCCAGTTGCTGCATTTGACAGCTTCAATCACGTTGCATGGTCAACGTTTGCTTTTTCAGCGTTAGCTGCAGCGTCTTATACGTCATTTTGACATTTTTTTTAATTTTTTTTTCATATATTCGCATTCATTATGTTCATGGCTATGCCAACGCATTAACCTTAATTGATTGCACGCGGCTCAAGCGATGGGTCTTCGTTAAGGCATTCTTGCTGTTAGTTTTTGGTTTTAAAGTTGAAATGTTGCCACACGCAGTCACACACAGCAATGCAGTTCAATTTATATCATTTTACTAACTTTTTGCTGCTTTGCGTGCTTTTGTTTGTCCACCTGCGCTCATGCGCATGCGCCGCCAACAAACGCGAATTGCTATTTAACCTAGTTAAACAACTTGTTGGCATAGTTAGCTAACAAAAAATTCAAATTTGTTGACTATTGTTTGCTTGTAAATTGCTTGTTTTGAGTGAGTTTTTCTTTAGCGCATAATGAGATCGCTTACAACGCGTGTCTACACAGCGCGTGTTTGGACTAGTGATTTATTTTGAGAACATTCTGCGAGATTGATAGTGAACAATTATTTTTATTTTTTATGTCTTTGGTTGCATTTCTAATTAAGTGGAAATTCATGTGTGTACGTACCGTGTAAGAGTGTTTATTCAATTTGAAATTGTTATGCTAATTTATAGAATGCTGCAAGAACGCGAGCTTTGGACTTCAGCGATAGTTTGAAGTTTTAACATCTGTTCAAATTGTTGCAGAAGGGTAGTGATATGGTGTCTTCTTTAAGAATAGCAGTTTTTGTTGTTGTTGTAGCCACCAAGACACTCTCCGAAGGTTTTGGGGGGCGGCTTTCCATTATTCCGGCACGCCCTGAGAAAAATTACTTATGCAGGGCGGTAGAGGGGCTCTCACGGATCTAAAAAATCAAAACCAAACTTGCCGGAGGCTTATAGTTCCCGAGATATTCCTTCTTAAAGTTGTGAAAATACTACGCAGAAGGACATCACCGTGGCGGTAGCCACGGTTGGGGCACACGTCCGGACGGATGGCGTAGCCCAGGGTTAATTTTTATAAGCGCGGCCGAAGGCCGCTAACGCAGAAAAGTTGATTCTTTTACGAAATTTTCGCTAAACTTCATGTGTGGTGAAATTTGTATGGAAAAATCGGGAACTATAGGCCTCCGGTTGGTGGGGTCTTCAGTTTTGTGATCTGGGGCCCCCTACCCCCTCTAAAAAACCGTTTTTTTCTAGCCGTGGGGAGCGTGTCTAAAATTTTACCTATCTCGGAAACCATAAGCCTCCGGCAAGTTGGGTTTTCAGATTTGGGATCTGTGAGACCACCTCTACACCCGTGTATAAGTTATTTTTCTCGGGGCCTGCTGGAATAATGCAAAAATTTCCCGGTTTTGGGGAGTGTGCGGGAAGCATATATATAGTACTTCTATATTGATAGTATTCTATCTGTGCAATATGTATGAATTCAGTCAACAATTTTGTGCCACTGGCAGTTCTGCGCATGCGCCTCAATTACATTTAATGTCATCTGTGAATATGTGTGACAATACATTCAATTGAGTTCAGAGGCGTTTGAGAAAAAATTTGAAAGGCATCATTGTGTCCTATGGGACTTATACCCCTTTGATTTTAGTTTTTGAATTTGTTTATAATTAATATAAGAAATTTACCACATTTATTTTGAGATGCAAGCTTTTGTGAATTTTTGTATGAAAATTAGTGGAAATGTTCTAGACAAATCTATTTTCTATCATATTTTTATGAATCGCAGCCGAAAATGTTCCATGTTAAAATACTGTGGTCCGATCCATGGGCATTTTATCAAAAAGTAGAGTTCTGCCGTTTGAGAGTTATGTTTGTAAAGTATGTACGTTCGAAGGCCGCCAAGACGGTGATCTAAGCAAAAGTACTGCGAATTTCTAAACTGAATAACAGGACAATTTAGACAACGAACTTTTGGACACAGCAACATATGAGGACCAAAGTTCAGACACGCTACTCTCCAAACCGACTTTAACAGGGAACCACAGGTAATAATATAACAAGACGGATAGAGAAAGGACTACGAACCAATCGCTTTACTACTACTACTGCAGTACCTTTCAGGCCTTGATACGAAAAGGAAAGTTTTCTAATATGCGTTTACTTGCAATTTTAGTATGTTGCGAAGGAATTGAATTTCTTTTCAAATGCCTGCAACCCCCATTGTCCTTTGACGGGTAATCGCTTGTTTGAAAATGGTTGCTGCAGATTCGAATGTTTTTAACAACGTCGTCAGGAATCAGACCGCACGCATGCATCCATTGTTTGCAAATCGTTTCGTCTTTTGGAAATCTATTTACATATGTATATATATATTTATATAACCAATAATGCACTCAAAACGAAATACGTATGTAAAGCTATTTTATTTATTTTATCCCTTTTATTATCACAAATATAGCACCGCTTCGACATTTTTTAATACGAGAATCAAATAATAAATAGTATGTAAATTCTCTATAATTTTTTTAATGTGCCGTCACTGGAGTTTATTTTGAATTCATATGTCATTTTTCAAATTTGATTGCTTGGGTTTCTCTTTCTTTTTTATATTTCTGTACTGTAATGTAGGCTGGTGGAACTCGTAGGTATTACGAATATAGGAGTACTATATATATGGGGGGAAGTAACAATCCTAGCCCGACTGTCGTGCGAACGATTTTTTCTGGCCATTATCAATCTTCTAGGTCGGTGGAAAAAATTTACACAAGAAAGTACATAATTTAAATGTGCTACTTGAACCTCTAGCTTGCCAATTCTTCTACAATAAACTTTATGTCAATACTTATTTACGCAGCTATTAATCAATTTATAGGTCACTCGATTACATTTAAGTAATTGAAATTTCACAATATAAAAGAAATTGCCAAAAACAATAAAAGCAAGTATTCAGGGCGTACGTGCCCACGCATCCGTAATGTTGTCGCATTTCAAGTCAAGCTGACAAAGCAAAGTAAAAGAAAGCAATGTGACATACATAAATACATACATAGTGACACGCAAAGAAAGTAATTCTTATGTAAATAAACAAATGAGTTTGCTCCACATAAAATATAAAAGAATTGGCAATTAGAAAGCAATCAAAATAACACCAAATAAAATAACACGCAAATAGAATGAATGAGACGTAAATTAACCAATTTATTAAGTGTTTTTAGGGAGAGCTTTTGTGCTGTTTGATACCTTGAATATTAAAGCAATTGATTTAAAAATTTTCTCACTTTATACGACTTAACATTTATTTCAACTGTTATTAATTTCATTTCAATTTGGCATTATCTCATACTGTACATAGCATGAGACCTGAATTGGCCATTTGCTCATTAATTATATGCCACGTGGGTCGATGAAGGCAATGGACATGCACTAATTACTGCCAAGTGTACAGATAGCGTAAAGAAGAGGGGAAACAAGCAAATTGCTAAAGGAATTTATGACTGTTTATGTATATAATTCTTGCTCTTCCTTATCGACGCTTAACCGTCCAAGCAATCATAATTATGAACGACTCCAGCTAATCGCGTCTGTCGTTTCGCCTTCCTGATATCTGGCGCCAAGGAGAAATGCCAAAGGAGGCCAAGCCATTCTCCACCTGATCTTTCCAATGCAGTGGAGAACTCGCTATTGTCCGACGAAATCAAATTAGTCTATTTTTACAGCTTAGAGCAGGAACAATGGATAGCGCGAAAATACAAATGTAATACAAACACAAACATATGTAAGTCGCACGTGTAGTAAGTATGCAAACTTGCATGACGCAGCAGTGTTTATCATCATAAACATCATCATAAACACCGCCACATCAATAAAAAAATTAACCAGCACATGATAGCATAGGCCAAGACCATCAAAGAAGCGAGCTTATATATTGAAAAAAAAAAAAACGTTTCAAGCTTTTCTACTACAACAAAAGTTTATTGTCGTTTTCCGCTGCTTAAACGCTGCATAAGTAAACCGTCCGGCATAGCACACATTTCCATACAAACACGCAGCGCGCTATTCATTTGTAGTCAATTTTCGGGGTCATATCGCTAAGACGATACGAGTAAATGAAATGAAAAGCAGTTGTGTACATTTTTCTTATCTTTTACTAATTTTCTTTCTTTTTTTTTTTTAATTTTATTTCATGCTTCCTCTCTGGCTTTTCTTTTATTTTCTGCAGCTTCTGCTTAAGTCGAGTAGGCTGCTGCTTGCCGCTGCCTTTTGCTTGCCACTAAAACACGTTGTTGCTTTGTTGTTTTAGCTTTCTTGCCACTTGCTGCTTGCCGCTTGTGGCCTTGTTTGATATTGTCACGACTTGCTGCTACATACCATAGCTACTTTGTTGCATATAGTACATATGTATGTATATGTGTATATATTTATATATATGTATATGCACTGTCGGTTTCTTCTTTAAAAATGTCGCCATCGTTATTGCCGCTACTTTGTGCACATTATTGGACTTTTTAATTAAATTGCATTTTCCCAATTTGGCGGCGCTAACGGTTGGTTGCTAACGGTTTGATGTTCCTTCAAATAAACTTTTGTACAAACAAACCTACAAATTTGCTGCTTATTTATCTTTCTTTTTTTAATTTTTATTTATGCATTTTGAAATCTTTACGAACATTTATACGCCCCATTTTATCTTAAAACCTAACAAACCTCTCTGTTTTCCCTTAAGCGCAATTCCAGCCGCGAACTAAGCAAACAATTTACTTTGCATTAAAAGTGAATCTTCTTTATCGTTGCATGGCCTCATTGACCCGGTTCAATGGCAAATTGAATATATAAGCAGAGAAAATTTTACTCTGGTTGCCTGTCTTAGTGGCATCTGGTGGCATCGAATGTGATTGTGAGCAGATGGCAATTGACAAAAATCGAAAGGTGACTACCCCTTGCCGCTGCCGGTCACGTCGCTGTCGTCGCCGATATTACCAGAGCCAACTGGCTGTGCATATTAATGAAATGAAACTCAATAGCGGAGAGATATTCGTATCATTACCGGCAATCAGCGAATCTTCGTGAATCCTTTTGACCGCCAGCGGCTGAAAAAATTGCCTTTGCGCTAACAATTAATGTGGGTGCAGTGAAATAACGCCCGTGGAATTAACGCCCGTGGGCGTTATTTCCCAAAAAAAAAAGGAAATAACGCCCGCGGGTGTTTTTTCTTTTCTTGAAAAAGAAATAGCGCCTGCGAATAAAACGAAATTAAACCCGTGGGTATTATTTCCACTCAGAAAGGAAAGAACTAATTTTTGTTTTTTTTTAAATATGGTGTTTGTTTTATTGGAAAAAGCGCCGCAGGCGAAAAATTGGAATAAAAAATCGGGCGATTTTTAATTCCAATTTTTGGTTTTTTTTTTTTTTTTAATATGGTGTATTAGTATTGGAAAAAGCGCCGCAGGCGAATCAAATGAGTAATCCCGAAAATACGACATGTGACACAGAAGACATTGATGTATCCGAAATGGATTGTTCTGACTATGAAGAAACGGCGGACAATTTTTGCGAGAGTCAAAGCATGTTGTTGTGTGTTATTTGTTTTACCAAGCCACGCCATGTTCTCTTAAGCCCATGCAATCACTTTAAATTGTGTGCGGATTGCTTTGGAGAGCACAGTAAGGTTGCAATCGTAAATGGCAATAGAAATATTTTGTGCCCGGTTTGTCGTCAAATTGTTCAAAACTCTATAAGAGTATTTGTTTAGATTGTGGTCTGAAAGTGCCAATATCTATGTAATGAAGTTTTGTTTATTTTGATTGCGTATTTAAATATTTACTTACTTAGAGACCTCGAAAATTGTTACTAATAAATGATTATAGAATTTTACTGAAGCTTTGTTTATTTTGATTGAGTATTTGAATATTTAGAAGGGGATTTAAAAAAAATATAAACAATCGAAAAATTGGAATTAAAAATCACGCGATTTTTAATTCCAATTTTTCGCCTGCGGCGCTTTTTCCAATAATACACCATATTTAAAAAAAAAGCCCGTCTGCGGGCTAAATTGCCCTTCCGAAAGAGAAATAAAGCCCGTGGATCAAACGTAATAACGCCCGCGGGAATTATTTCTTTTTCAAAAAGGAAAAAATGCCCGCGGGTGTTATTTCCTTTTTTGGGAAATAACGCCGCGGGCGTTAATACCACGGGCGTTATTTCACTTTACCATTAATGTGTTGTCATTGGCTTAGCTGCATGCATAATAAAACGAAAAGATTTTTGTATAAAGACCGAGTGACCGAGAAGGCGAGACGCGGAGTAGTTCATATTTGCGGCGACCATTTGCGTGGGGACATAATAAATGCATGAAAGGATCTTTGTAGCGTATGGATTTGGGATTGAGCGAATGTATTTTGTAC
This sequence comes from Urophora cardui, assembly GCA_960531455.1. NCBI lineage: Eukaryota > Metazoa > Arthropoda > Insecta > Diptera > Tephritidae > Urophora > Urophora cardui. Next base: position 4,820,961 of record OY482672.1, on the reverse strand, counting down.
TGGGGCGATGTGAACTTTGCGATATTAGAGCGTGATTGCTTTGGTGGGGATAATTGCTGATGACATTATTGTCCATTAGAAAGTTATTGGCGCATTGGAAAAATGAATGCAGATAAAAAGCTTATAAAGGGTATTAATTAACATTTATTCCTTGCAACAACCACAGAAACATGCTAATTTGGTGCGAGAGATTTTAGGTTTTCCTATTTGGGGAAAAATTGGCAGTCCAATTCTTATTACGAGTACGCTCTTCAACGCGCTTCCAGTAAATGTTGGAAAAGTTCTCTCGAAGCGTCACTTAATCGAAAGTGAGATTTTTCTACTTCAATTTCTTTTGTTACCCTCCATCAAACTAAGAGTCGCGGGAATGACATTTTTTGCAACCAACTGCAGTTGTTTGGTGTAAAATTTAATAAAGGCAAGCAAAAATAGCACCATCACCAAAATGTTGCAAGTCTGTAAATGAAAGTGACAAAACGAGAAAATCTATAAAAAAAAAAAAGTCAAAGGAAGACAAGTTCGGCCATAAAACTCGTAAAAATTATATATATTGTATAAAAATCCTAAGAAAACAAGAACCAGGAATTCAGAACTGTTTACACATCAATGCTAGAAAAAAGCTCACAGCAATTTGTAGCAATTTTCCGCATTCTCCAAATTATAAAATGCCACCTGAGATTCAAAAAAGGAAAATGGCCGCAAAGCGCCAAAAGCTATATGTCCATGTCCTTGCCACTCATTGCACTAGATTGTCAGACAACTGAGGCAGCAAAAAAGTGAAAATCTACAAAAGTATGCCACTTTGTTGTGGAAAAAAAAAAACAAAGCAAGAAAGCAAAAAAGCAAAAAACCAAAAAAAGTCACAAATCTCCAAAATGGAAAACAAAAAAATATTAACCAGAAGAAAAACTCGAAATCTAATAAGCAATGTATACATTTCAGATAGAAAATCAACAACAACAAAAAAACACAAACACCGAACAACATTAACAAGCAGCTAACTTGCCTCAAACAGCCTTTTTCTCTTCTCTACCAGACCTGGTCTAGGGGGCAAACTGCATTTGCATAAGTTTTAACCAAAAGCGATGGTAATGATTGCGATTGCCTGTCACACAAACGCCAGCCAAGAATTTTCCCCCGAAAAAAAGTGAAAAAGTTTAAAAGAAAAAGCAAGCAAACAAATGGAATGCCCGAAAAAATTTGCAACAAATCGAATTAAATGAGAAGAAAGTTTTCCATTTCACATGGACGCCAAAGCCAGTTACATGAGGGTCGATAGACCTTAGACTGTAGTGGTGCGATTGACTGGCGCGCAATGGGTGAGCAGGCGAGTTGAAGCAACAGATGCAAGCATGATAAATATTTATGTACATATGTATAAGTAAATGTATGTATGTATATGTGTGCACGAAGCATTGATAGTGTGATTGACTTGCTGTTGCACTGATGTTGGCAGTTTAATATATACCGTTGCTTGTATTGGCAATGAAAGTGAATCTCAGCCGAATTGTTGTTGTTGTGTTGGTAGCAGCCTCCTCGCTTAATAGCTGTGAAAATTGCCAAACCCGAGCAAATTAAAGCAAAACAGAGAATGGGCAGCAGACTTGCATGCATATACACTCAAATGCTCGATATTCTTTGTGGTGATCTATGTTGAACGAAAGACTTAGGAAACAAACTTTTTTAGGGCTTACTTTCTTTTTATTTGCTATGTTTCTTTTTTAAATCACAATAATTTGCCGGTAATTTCGATTTTGGATTCATTTCCATCTCAATCAGGAAGTAAAGCTAGCCAAAATTCAGCAGCAATTGGCTTGCAAATACCCAGATGTGGAAAGTTTAAAAGAAATGGAATGATGACATACTCTAGTGCAGGGCTGCTCACCTCATAGGCACTCAACGCACAATTGTTTTTGTTTTGTTCCGAATCATAGGCACAGATACATATTTTCACTTCAAATATTAAAATAAAATTTTCTTTGCACTCCCATAAGCACTCAGATTTAAAAAAATTTATTTGTATGTGCCTATGATTCATATTGAATGTGCAGAGCAAAGGCACTTTGTATAGGAGCTCGAGCACTGCCGTAAGAAATCGAAATTTACAATAAGAAATATGTAATGAAAAAAAAATTCAAAAAATGAAAGCACTGTAAAAAATTTTTATTCAAAAAACTTTCATATACAAAATTAAAAAAATTTGTATGTATGTTATACTACCATTTGAAAAGAAATTCTAAAATAATATTTTATTGGAATTCATAAAAAAATTTAAATGAGCAAAAAAATTTTTCAGTGCATATACAAAGTTTGTAGATGTTTTGAGTTTTGTACTTCCAATACGAGAGCATTGAGCAGCCCTGCTCTAGTGCATTTCTGACATGAAAATTAACTTAACTTAACTTAACTAAATTTAACTAAACTTAAATTTAACTAAATATAATTGAACTTAACTTACTTGTCTTTTTCAACTCAACTAACTTAAATCAGCCAATGTATAATAAATTATATAGAAATTTCGACTATAAACTATAATCCAGTATTAAAATCCCATTTGGGTATACAAATATTTTTTTTAATGATCAATTTTTTTTTTTATTTTATTAGTCTATTTTGAATTTATTTTTAACACTTCCCAACGAGTTAACCGAACAACATTTCATGCCAACGGTGCTCAACACACAACAGCACAAAAACATTCAGCTCTGCAGCATCACTGCAACTGCTTTTGTATGCAAGTAGTCTGTCACTCAACCAAAGTCAAATAGTTAAATAGTTGGCAACGTGCCACACGACATTAAACAATGCCAATCAGACAACGAAGCTGCAACCAAAGCCGGTGGCAGTGGCAATGGCAGTGTGGCGCAGCAATGACATGCGGCAGCTAATCAAGCGAAATGCGAAGAAAGCGATGAATTAGAGTGAGAAAAAAGCAATAGAAACAGCAACAAAAATAAATGAAAAAAGTAACAACAACAACAATAACAAATCAAACAAAAAATCATTTGCATTTAAGCATCAATCGTTGCCAAGCATCCTCAAAGTCATGTGCTTTTGTTTGTGATCGCGTGTCATGTGGGGCAAGTGGTAAACGGCGAGTGGCAAGTGGCAATTGGCGGTTCGAACAGCAGGCGTTGGCAAACATGGCACAGCGTCAGCAGCACACAAATATGTAATTGCAAGTAGTGCTCAGCTCACCGGCAGCAACAACTTTTTCCAAATAGTGCCCAAAAACCACAGACATAACAAGCACTTGTCTGCTTTTGCCGCCAAATGTTGCAAGTTCACATTGACTGTTGTCGTCCTCGACAGCGTCGTCGTCCACGGGCGGCACATTATGTATGTATGTATGCATATTATGGTGGTTCGCAAATGTATGGAGTCAAATTGTATATCAACCTCAGCCCCTAGGTAGATGCTAATATAGACAAGGATATCGCAAGGGTCAAAATTCTATAGAGACTGAAAAACCTAAATTTAATTTTTTGTATATCTAATGCCCAAAATCGGCAGTCCTGCACGCAAGGATACCAAATATAAATTTTGATCCCGATCCGAGACGGTTAAAGGGTGTCTCCTAGGGGCCAATATTCATATTACTATGTATAACCCCTGTGCGACACCCCCGTGTCCCCCCGTCTCTGATTGTGAACAAAATTTATATGTGAATGCAGAGGCTGAGACCGCAGAAAATCGGTAATTTGGTTTTAAGAAACACCCTTATGCATATACTTCTGCATTTTCGCACGTTGCACGTTTATCAATTATGTATATTTTTCGTGCGCTGAATCGCGATGATTGGACTTTAAGTAAATAAATAGCAACAACTGTTTGCGCTGCATTTATTTCAATAACCGCACGGTGATGCTGTTCCTGTGAAAAGTTTAGTAAAATACAGTGTAGCAATTGCTAAGCAATTTCCGACTTTTTATTCCTCTATATATTCAGGAAGCAATTACAAACGAACCTCTAGAAAGTATTACCTACTTTGGACCATCCATTTACATTAACTTAAATTTAAATTAAACAAGTAAGGAAGCCTAAGTTCGAGTGGAATCGAACATTAGATACTCAGCTGTATGTTTTCATTGTTTGTTTGCGTTTGATGGAAACACTGTGTACTTTAAATAAATTGAGTGCTGCATAAAGTGGGCGTAGCCACGCCCATTGTTAACATTTTTATCAGTCATCCAACTAAGCATTTGAATATTATTCTTTGTGCAAAATTTCATTCCTTTATGACTTCTAGTTACAAAGATGTCACATTACAAATTTCCAAAGCGTGTTCCAGAAATATCTTTGCTAAAAAGTAGGCGTGGTCTTAAACCGATTTCAATAAATTTTTTCGTGTCTATTAATACAAGTTATAAAAGTGTATAAACCAAGTTTCATCATAATATCTCAATTATTTGTCGACTTATGGGCTCCGAAATCTCGTATATTCCTTTGTCTAAAAGGAGGCGGTGCCACGCCCATTTTCCAAAATTTTTCTATTTTTTGTTTCCGGTCTATTGTAGAAATCATACCACAAAACTTCAATGAATTATCTTTACATTTGACAAAGATATCGCTTAAAATGTTTTTATTATGTCACTTTATAATACCCATATATAAAAGTGGGCGTGGTCGCCAAACCAATTTCGCTAAAATTTTGAACATGTATTACCACAAGCAATAAAAGTGTACACACCCAGTTTCGTCAATATATATAAATTATTTGTCGAGTTATGGGCTCAGAAATCTCGTATATTCCTGTTTCTAAAAAGAGGCGGTGCCACGCCCATTTTCCAAAATTTTTGTGTTTTTCGTTTTATGTCCGCAGTTGGACTTCTGCTATAAAATTTTAATGATATATCTTTATACTTGACAGAGATATGGCTTAAAATGTTTTTATTAGGTCACTTTGTAATATTCATATATAAAAGTGGGCGTGGCCGTCAACCGATTTTAACTATTTTCCGTCCAAACGTTTGCCTAGGTAAGTAAATCACGCGTACCAAATTTCATCGATATATCTTCAATGGTTTCTGAGTTATGACATATAAAACTTTCCATGTTTGACCCTTAATAAGTGGGCGTGGCACCGCCCATTTTCCAAAATTTCATCAAATTTCTTCCTAGGGGCCTGAGCTGAACACGTGAGTAAAATTTCATCGCTCCTGCTATATTAGTGACTGAGGTACCAAATTTACGATTTTTTCTATATAGGAAAAGTGGGCGTGGTCATGGTCCGATTTCGCCCATTTTCAATACCAACCGTCCCAGTACCGATACCAACTTGCAATTCAAATTTCATCGAAATATCTCAATTTTTGCGCCAGTTAGAGTGTTTACAGGCGGACGGACGGACAGACGGACGGACGGACGGACGGACGGACGGACATGGCTCAATCGATTTCTCTTTTCACCCTGATCATTTTGATATATATAAGTCTATATCTATCTCGATTATTTCATTCTGTTACAATCCACCGTTATGTGATTAAAACTATAATACTCTGTGTACTAGTACAGCTGAGTATAAAAAAAACCGTTAACTTAATTTTATATAAAAGAACAAGTTTCTAGAATATCTTATGCTTTTAGCTACCTTTGAAAGGGATTCTTTTGATTCATCTTCAAGTAGTCTGAATACTAGTCGTATTGTATACGCAACGTAAAACCCTCAATATTTTTGTCATCGATTTTTGTAAAACGTACGCGCCCACAATAATGACGCGCTATTGCTATTATCACTTGCTCTGCTGTTTTCTGTTGTTTTATTATTGTTTTATTGCCGTGAACTTCAATGACCTCAATGCCAAACAATCAGACAGAGGAACAAACAACATGTTGCTGCCGTCGCTGCAAAACACTGTAACAGCAACACTGCACAAGCGCAAGTACAATAAACAAAATGACAACACACAAAAACAGCAACATCAACGCTTTTATTCAATCTAATCGATCGCAGCAAACGAGCGAGAAATCACTCGTGTGGCCAAATATTTGGTTTTGCGCACATGTTGCATATAACAAAAACGTAAGCAAGCAAAGCAAGTGTCTGTCTTGTTGTTGTTGCCGCTGGTTTGGCTATGTATTTGTTTGTGTAGTTTTGTTGCTGTTTAGTGTTTTCTTTTTGTCTAGCAAACAAATCGTTAATGTGCAAAATATTTAATGGCCACAGTAGGCGACGATTGTTTGCTGTTCGATGACCAGTTTTAAGTTTGCTGTTGTTGTTTTTTTGTAATGATTGTTTTTTTTTTACAGCGCTTTTGTGTTGTGAATTTGGCGAAACGCTTTTTCGGAAGTTTCAGTTTTTTTTTTTTTGCCTTTTTGCTTTCGGCAATAAACTTTGCGCCGCCAACAGCTGTTGTCGTCCCCAAAACTATTTCTATGGCAATAATCGTACTTTTTTTATTGTTTATTGTTGTTGCTGCTGGTATTTTCATCTCTATGCTAACAATGTGTGCTTATTTTGGCGCAATTACCTGCCTTTACTTTATTTAATTTCACTCGTTTACTTTGACTAACTGGCCATGCTGTAAGCACACCCACACATTGTTTATACTGTGCAACAATTTGAGGCTTTTCGGCTGTGGGCCAAAGGAAACCTCATCTGGAAGAAAGACCTAGACTCACAAAGTAAAAACACAAAATAAATAAATCTAATAAAATTAAACGGGGATTAAGTTTGTAGAGCATTTTAACCCCGTACTTCCTCAAGAAAACATCCTTTCAGCCCGTTTTCACGGTGTCGAAAAAATGGAGTTTTGAAGATCACTGCAGGTTTGAAATGTTACGTTAAGAAGCTTTATAATTTATACAAAACAAAAACCCAAAATCGCAACAACATGCTAGATTACAAAGGCACGGTATCACTAATGCCACTGTTGTTGGTATGTAGATTTTGCTTAAAAGAAACTGGTCAATAACTCTAAAAAGAATACACAGTTGTAGAAACTTATTCCGCATACAATTTTACTTTATTTTGTCCAGCTATGCTTTCCAAGCCGCTCAGCCGCCGTTTCCCTGCAGCTCCCACTTTCAATACCAATTTTACTTGCACTTCAAACAGCTGTTTGAGGAATTTTGTTGCCTTCTTTTTGTATAAAATTTTCGAATTTCACTCATTCAATTGTATGCTCGCGTGTTTGTTTTTGTGTGTTTATTTATCTATTCCAACAACAACAACAAAATATCGCTCGTCAGTCACGCCAAGTGTTTCCAGTGCCATTCCCTTGTTTGCTCTCCACAACACGCTTCATTAATTTAGCTAGTTGTTGGGGCTAAGCTGTTGCTTGATTGGTCTTTACTTAGCCACTTGACGGTAGCGCTGGTGCAAATACGTGTGTGTGTGTATACATTTATCTACCCAGTAAAGTGACAACTTCAATGTCAGCAAACAGAACTTTGACATGGTAAAAGTTGCAATGCAATGTGGTGGGGTTTTGGGGGTTTATTAAATACCTAGAAATTTGGTTTAATTAGAGCAAGTTTTGCATGCAAATGGACAAATATCTAGACTGAAATTAAAAGGGAAATGCTTTTGAATTATCGGATACTTATTTCCTTGCTTTGCAAAATTTATTTATTTTTCGGCTGCCATTTTATTGAGAATTAGAAGATACTTGCCTTTGATAGATACAAGCGCGCATCAGCACTATAAGAGATTTAATAACTTTTGATGCACATATGTATAAGACATTTCCCTTTTAGCAGCGACATAAAAGTTTCTTTTCATTCATTACATTAAAAATAATTAATTTTTACTACTAACTAAATAAAACGATAAACTCTTACTCTTCTTTTTTCTCTAGTTTTTCACTTTCCTTCCCTCCAACAAACAATGTAAATAAGTAAACAGCAGCCCTCTACTTCTACTTCTACTGCTATCTTATGCCATTTTAGTACTTAAGTAACTAGCATCAAATCCTATTTGCTACCAACAAAGCTGACAGTCGTTTCCTTCTACTATTGCGGCTATTAAAACCGCAATTTCTCACACTTCATTGCAAAAACATTTGCGTTCAGCAAAAATGATATTAAGCCAATGACTCCGACTCTTACAGCCGGCAGCAACACAATGTTGATTAGCAATTTATGAAGACAAAAACAAAAAAAAAACATGAAACTGCAATTCGATACTTGATGAGTTGCGTCTAATTGGATTTATTTGCTTACTAATCAAAGGAAGATCGTGTGTGTATAAAGTTAAATGGAACTTTCGTTTTAAACGCGCATTGCGAACCGGTTTTATAAAGTGTGAATAAATTTCATTTGTTTTTGTTTTTTTTTATTGCTTCGTTGATACCCAGGAAGGCTTAAGCGAAGGCTTTATATAGCAAATGTGTAATGCCTGCTTCCGTGTATTGGTGTTAAAATAATTAAAAGTAGGTAAACAGTAATGAAAAAATATCGTATTGTGTGTTGTGAGTGAAACTTGAGTAAAGAAAAGAATTTAACGTTAAACGACTATTAAAGAATACCAAATACCATTGATTATAATTATATACATTTCCAATGGAGTAAGTAAATACTGCATTGACCCTATGCAGAAAGCTAATCGACGTCATCTTCAAAGTTCTTGTGCTTGATTTCCAAGTAGCCATATTACGTATTTTCCTACTGTATTTAATAAAAGTTCCCATACATTTCAGAAGAGCGCAAACTTATTTCTGAAATGTTCAAAAAACTTAAAAGCCAATTTTACAAAGACTAAAATGTGTGCCTGAAGAGCTGTGAAAAGTTTAGATGTGTTATAAAAAAAGCTAAAATTTATTTCAAAAAAAAGCGTAGGCTTCTCAAGAAAGCTCACGAAAGCTCAGCACGAAAAGATATACTCCCTATGGCACATCGCCGAAACCGGTTTATAACCAATTCAAAGTAGACAAAGGAAATTCGCTCCACAATGCATTGCAATCCTACCCTATCAGAGAAACAAACAACAACAACAAAATAAATTAAAACTCAAAAAGCTCAATTTTTTTTTTTGAAAGAACTAAAGTGTATTTCAGAAGATATCAAACCTACTGAAAAGTTTAATAGCAGCAAATGTATTCTATAAGGGCTCAAATTTGTGACAGAAAATGAAAAAAATCTCAGGTGGTAAGCTGCAGAAAAGATAAGAAAGCTGATATGCGTTCCACAAAAGCTCAAATATATTCCATAAAATCCATATTTGTTTGAGAAAGCGTAAGCCATTTTTAGCAGAGTTCAAAAAAACTCAAATGTGTTCCACAAAAGCTCAGATGTTTTCCGTAAAAAGTCTTATTTGTTTGAGAAAGCGTAACCCATTTTTCGGAAAAGCTCAAAAGATTCAGTGAGGTCAATCGTCTCAAAGGAAATATAAAGAAGCTTAATGTATTCCATAAAAGCTCAAATTTGTTTCAAAAAAGGTCATCTATGCTTCAAAAATAAAAAAAAAAGCTCCGGTACAAAGCTCAATTGGCAAAATCATGGATTAAAGTCTTAGCCAAGGCAATTCCAGTACCGCCTCGAGAACCTTCTGCGAGCGAACGATGCCTGAAACACAATAAATAATTCATTAAAATCAGTTGGCATTTATCAAAAACTAAAAATTTCACTTTTCTCGTAAATTTATAAACAATAATAACAGCAAAAATAAATCACTCAATCTGTATAAAACAAAAAATTCTTTTCCTGCAACTTTCGTGGCCACCATTTGTATCGCCGCATGCTGGCTGCACAACGCAACTGCGACTTTTCATAAGCTCCACATGTGGTCAATGCGGTCAAATGAAAGCGAAACAAATACGGCGAGTTGAGTACACAGCCAGAGGAACACACAACAAACAACATAAGGCACACATGACGCGCGCATAAGGCACAGCAAGGCGCAAGGCATAAGGCAGTCGAAAGCAGCCAGCAACAACCAACAGCAACAACATTATGCAGCAACTTTTCTCTATGCCATGGTGCGCTTGCCAGTGTATGGGTGTGTGTGTGTGTCTCAGCAAAAGTTGCGCATCAAAATTGAAATGAAAATCTTCAAGCGCTTAAATGTATGTACTTTTTTTTGAAGCCTCAAACACACAGACACACGCACACAAATAAAGTAACAATAACGATAAGCACATCAAATAGACATGAAGACATTTGTAGATTTGAACACTTCATGGCATGACTATGTACATATGCAGCGCACAATGCAAAGAAAAGTCCAAAAAAAGTAAAAATTTTCAAAAAACGAACAAATCATTTATGAAAAAAAAACCTGAAAGCTTCTGTTGCATTTCGTTTTCTTTATTGTTCACTTTGATTTGTTTATTTTTTTTTTCTACCTGAAATATGTTTGCCGACAATGCGCGCGTAGCATTTAGATAAATTTTTTACGTCTTTTTTTGTACATACTGATGCACTTATGTAAAGATAAATTCATACACACATACGCTTTGACCTATAAATGATGGGAAAAAATAACAAGCTTTTCTATTGGCTCTGCTAACCACTTCGGCGTTGGCGCAATCCAGGGCGCACTTGAAGGCGCACTTCAATGAAGGCGCTTTACTGTTGCTACCACTATCGCTCTTGTTATTGTTGTTGTTACTTTGTTATTTATATTGTTGTTGATTTTATTTTATTGCTGGTTTGTTAAGCTAAAACAATTTTTTCCTTGCCTCCTTATTTACAATTTATGCTTTGCTCATTTTATGTGCATATTTCCCTCTTAGTTGGGTTTGCTTTGCTTTGACAATATTTTCCTTTTCGTTTGTGGTTTGCTGTTGTTTGCAGCACTGTCAACGATTTGAAAAATTGGCTTTGACAATTTAGTGGACAAGTTTTTATTTTCTTTTATTCCTAAAAGTAAATAAAATGATAGTGATTTATGACATTATAGCGCGTGGCATTTGCGGTTGACTTTCGGCATTCGACGTGCAATGTTTGTGTAAAGGATGAAGAGAAAATGCCTCAGCTGCTTGGGTGGCCTCCACAAAGCCACATGCATGAATAGTCTGATAAAAAAAATGCGAACAATTCGGAAGATAAAAGTGTGCAGTCTCTTTTCCTGATAAGCATAGAAATGAAAGTGTAATCCGTATATAAAGAGAAAGATGATATGGCAGTCTTGGGGTATATAAAAGGAGCTATCAGCGATTTAGTAAGCAGTTTTTTCTACACTGTCCTTGTTCAAAACTTCGAAGACTTGGGTCGGCTCTGATAAAAATCTTTAGCTTCTCGATAATTCAACTAATTTGCCAGAAGAGTCCCAAATGTTATGTTTTCCGGAACGAATTTCCATCATCCCTTGCCAACTTTGACTTATTTATAAACCGGTTTTGCCTATATGCCATTTTCAGTAACTTGTTTCGAAACAACATCGCTGTTGAGGACATGAGCGATGACGAAGATCTCATCCAATTCGATAGAGTAAGCCACGAAGAATTATATGTACATCCCTAATCTTATTAGCATAGTCACCCTCCTCTCAACTCTTATACTTACCTTTTTTAGTACTCACCTCTCTCTCTATCCCTCCGTATCTCATACTTAACTCTATTACTCTACCCACCTACTCACCTGGAAAAGTCCCTCTAAACCTATCTTTAGACATAAAGTTTCAAAACAAAAGAAGTGTAGAAAAAGTGAATATAAAATAAAGTAAACAAATACAGAACCTAAATATTGAAATAAAGAGTAGCTAGTGTTTTATTCAAATAAAGTAAAGGGGGATGGAGAAAATAAAGTGGGAAAAATCCTATAAAGTGAAACAATATAATAATAGAAAAACTCAACATACATATAGATATATGTACGTACCCTGTCGGTAAAGCAAAGAAAAAAAAAATAAATAAAAGAATTGAATGTTTTTGTCATTTAAGCTTTTCCGAAAACTTTTTATCTTCCCTGAAGAATGGTTTACCCTTGCTAAGAAACATTTCCGCTTTCTTACCCTCTGTAAATGGCCCTCGGGCTTTGCTGAAATGTAGTTGAACACATTTGGGCTTTCTTTGAATACACCTGGGCATTTTTTATCTTTTATGAAGGACTCATGATCTTTTCTGAAATAGATCTAACAGAAAATAAACAATTTAAGCGCCAATAAAGAAGTGATTTCTAAGGCAATGTCTTATGGAATATCTCTACTAATTTTAGCAGCGGTTGCTAAAGTTTTGCTGGATGAGTTAAAAAAAAATTATCCCCCGTATATGCAACATTAACTCATATATAATAAGCCGCTCACTAATCGGCGAACGCATAACACTTTCATTGTCAAACTACTAAAAATCTGTTACTTTTCTTTTTGACATAACAGACAATATAATTTTTGTTACGTGCACTTACATTGCGCCGACATGCAAAGCTACATACACAAGAGGCTTTAAGCAAATTTCTTTTTAAAACTAAAAAATATGATAAAATAACATAATAAAATTTCATATGTAATGCATAACTCAATTAAATAACAATGCACAGCGGAATGTTAAAACTGAAATGCATTTCGAAAAATCATAAACGCTTTTAATTGTTTGCCGTGTCTGCTGAAGTAGCTGCCCAGCATTGTATATGGCATTTATGTATGTAACTTATTATTAAGACACAAAAACTTGATTATTATCATTAAAATTTAAGTATGTGTTAATTTGCTGAAAGTCATTACTCTTTCACCGTTTACGATAATAATAATAATAATATTAAAAAGAAAAATGAAAGTCTTTACGCAATAAGTGCATGCAATGAAGTGAATTGTTTTACATTGAATTAAATTATATATATGCTAAAGTTACCAACGAACTCAGTTATGTTTATCGGTTGGGTTAGTTGTAGACCATTTTTAGAGCAGATTTTTTGTACTGAATAGCACTTTCCAGAAAGACCAAGTAAATCCTGATAGGAGTACATATTAGGTATAATGAAGCAATAAGGCATTGATTAACAATAACCATTCTATAATATGACTTCTTTTATGCAAACCGGAGTAGCTATACCAACAAGGGATTGATAGTTAAATCTATTCGCTTCAACCTGCAGCACAAGGCATTCCCTCTTCGTTTCTATGAATCGGTTATATCTACATGATAGCACATGTTAAAATAATGGAATATTTAAGGCAGGTTAATCTGTTTTTTTTTTTTGGTGCAGTTGCCACTGGCTTTTAAACTAATTACAGATTTAGTGAGTGATAAATGTAAATACGTGTGTATGTCCTCAAATTGACCACAATAAACTTTCGCTTTTAGGCAAGCGATTTTGTTAGTACTACTGGCATTGCGACCTTATTGAGTTGTGCGCATATCTTGTTAGACATGGCTGCCCATAATAATGCTACAAAGGGGGCAATGCTTCTCTTGACTTACGCATTTATATATGTATGTAACACAAAGGTGTATGTAAGATAGAATGTGCTATTTGTAGCATGTGAAAATTAAATAATATTTTAGTTTTACCTTTTTTTTCCTTTTTCCACAGACACTTTTTGTTGACTCATGCTCTGCCAATGTTGAGTTCAACACATTAACACGTTTTTGTTGCAGATATTTTCAAAGCGCTGCAGTTAAGCGTTGCAGCTTTTGCTTTTTCCTGATCACCTTTCTTTCTCATTTTTCTTCGTCACCTTTTCGCGCACAAACTACGCATGTTACTATTCTTCTCTTCGAGCTTACAGTTATTAGTTATGGGTCGCCATTTGTTGTACACTTTTTGTTTGCTTGTTACTTGCAGCTAACTGACACATATGTACATGTGTTAAAATAAATATATATATAAATTTAGCTGGCTGCGAGTGTGTACACAGCTAGACAAATATATTTAGCATGGATTTAAAGTGAGAAAAGGAAGATGGAATAACAAGAAATATATAAAAGGAATGAAACAGTAACACACATTTAACTTTTTACGTTTTTTTTTCTATAAGAAAAACTAATATACAAAGACGAAAAAAGCAAGAAAAAGTAAAAAACTAAACTCAAATATCATGGGAAATGCTTTGCAGGCATATGTAAATATAATGATAATAAATGAGAAGGTTGGTCATACGAACGCCGGTTTTTACGCCTGAGCTTTGCATATGATCACTTTCCGCCAGTTAAGAGTACATACAAATGCACGTATTTTTGTACATATGCACTTGCGCGTCTACATATGCGCTTTCAACCACAATTTATTATTTTAACTGATTAGCGTTGAAAGATTAACGTGGCAAAGTGTCAGTTATTTTTAATAAATTTGCCATATTTAAAGATAATCATTATTATTATTATCAATAAATGGCGTTTATAAGGTTAAAGGTGCAATTGACTGCAGGCGAGTAATGCTTAAGCGTGGGTTTGAATTTGCAAATACATGGAAAATTATTATTTGCATATGAGCGTGCATTGAAATATAAGACTTAAGACACGAACTTGGTGATACGTGATAACAATAGAAATGAAGGTAGAACCGAAGAATTTGTAGAGCATACCGCAAAAAAACATTTAATAGAATTTCCGGGTTCAAAGGGTTTATTTTTATCTTTCAGGAAGTCTTTAAATATAGACCATTCTAGTCGCAAATTTCTTTGTTGCTTTTAATTGCAACAATAATCGCCAGAATTAAAGCTCACAATGCGACTGTTATGAAAGAAAATTCCCATAAAAAAACATAATCTTGCAATAGCCTACAGACATATATCCTTTTAAATATACATTTATCCATGCAAAACTCTAATTAATCTGCTTAATGTTGTGCAACCTATAAAAATTGACAGCTATACATAAAATATGCATCTAAAAATGAAACTGGTGCATAAACAAACACAAATCTCTGCGCAGTCATCAAACAAACCAAACACATAAAAATGTTGCAAGCCAAATATAAGAAATAAATGTGCTGCAATCGCCAAAAGCAAGCAGAAAAATTGAAAAAAGGCAAGTAATGGTTACAACAGCAGCCCCAAATAACAGCGAACGAAACTGCAGCAATAAAGAAATAACGACAGGCGAAACAGCAAACGGAACATCAGCATCGACAACAAATAACATGAGTGCCAATAAAGAAAAATGTAGCCACTTGTAGACAAATAAATAAAGTTTTAGCAATGAATCCTCTATTTTCCTCTATTTTGCTATTTTAGCAATACACACAACAATCACTTCCATAAAATTTTTGCATATTAAACTAAGTAAGCGGATAACATTTTAATATACACCATCCAGCAGCCCGCATAATACTTTTGTTTTGCTTAATATCTGCTTACTTGTTTCTACTATTTCTATCTATTCACATATTTATTTGCATCTATGTGTGCCAGTGTCTTTGCTAAATATTTAAACAAAACTTATCTAACAAATCTTAATTGTTTTGCATCCGTTTGCTGAGACTCTCGAGCACAAACAACATACCGCTGCCCCACGCCATCACCATTAATAGCAACCACAATCCCCTCTTCCAAACAGCATAACGAATCAGCTACCAACAGTCAACGAACGACCGTTCCGAATTGTCTAGTCCAGAATTGCGGCACCCGATTGACCCAAATTTGCTGCCTGCCGGTCGCACACGAAATGTCGTAGCTGCTCGAGTAGCCGCTGAAACTGGTGATATGTGAATTAACGATAAAGATAAAGCGCTAGAACTAACAACCAAAGAGAAAAAAACGTTAAGAATCATTTGCAAAAAACTGTTTTTTGTTTGAATATTTCTCTGCAAATGTAGCTACTAAGTTGGATATATGTATTGTGTGTACATATTAAGACGATTTTGTAATCTTTAATCGCTTAAAGTTTTGTATTAATTTAATTAGTCATGGGCAATATTTGGTTGTCGTTAAGGTGCACAGGACCTGCTCTATAAGACACAAAGTATTCTACAATAAAAATTAATGAAAATCGTACCGTGTGAAAGTCTACATTAGTATAAATTAAAAATATTAACACAAATGCCGTCTTACCTAGTTTCTTAGTCATTCGCTGTTCTCTGTTTCAAAGCATCATAACTTATTCTAAGCATACATAGTTTCTTATTTCACAACTTCATCAACTCATTCCCTTCCACTTCATTTTCCACTTGTTACTCCTCACTCCACTCATCATTCTTGCCAGTAAGTAATTAGCTTTGACACTTGCAACTTGTTCATGGCTCATCTTTTTGTTCGTCTGTCGCATTCGTTACGCTCTTTTTTTTGATTTGCTCTTGATTTTATCTGCGATTTGTCTACGCTAACCTAAGCTGCTTTAATTTGGTGCTGTGTCTTCATACATTCCAACATACATTTTTAAGTTAATTATGTTAGAATCGTTGAAGCTGCTGTCTACATTGTAGAAATAAAAAAGGAGAGCAAGAAAATAAAAGTCACCTGCAGAGCCGTTATTTCCACTCGTGTAAACAACGGCAGTTAATGATTTAGTTTTTATTTTTATTTTCACTGTTGGTTGTTTTCGTTTCCTAAGTAAAGATCTTTAGGGTATGTACATATCGAAGGCTGAGAATAAGATCGCCCTATTTCAAAAATTGTTTCAAGAACGCCCTATTTGAAAAAATGTTTTAATAACGTCCTATTTCAGATTTTGCTTCAAGAACGCCCTATTTGAAAATTTGTTTCAATAACGTCCTATTTCAGACAACTATTCTAAAACGCCCTATTTCAGAGAAATATATGTGGAATTTTCTCTGAAATAGGGCGTTTTTGAAGCAAAATCTGAAATAGGACGTTATTGAAACAATTTTTCAAATAGGGCGTTTTTGAAACAAAATCTGAAATAGGACGTTATTCAAACAATTTTTGGAATAGGGCGTTTTTGAAACAATTTTTGAAATAGGGCGATCTTATTCTCAGGCATCGATATATAATTAATTTTTCCTTTTTGCTTAAATACAATTTTCTGCTGCTGGGGAAACGTTTTTCTTTTTCTTTGAATGCGCATTTGCGCTGTTCAGTACTTTTTCGTTTTTTTTGTTATTTAATTAAAATTATCTACATTGAGCGCTGTTTCTT
This sequence comes from Urophora cardui, assembly GCA_960531455.1. Classification (NCBI taxonomy): domain Eukaryota; kingdom Metazoa; phylum Arthropoda; class Insecta; order Diptera; family Tephritidae; genus Urophora; species Urophora cardui. The sequence continues at coordinate 4,804,049 of OY482672.1, read as the reverse complement.
CCAGAAGAATGTTCGTGTCTGAAATCTTTATTAAGCGCTGCTTCTTCCAAAAACAAGTTCGTGATTTAAGTTTTTCTGAGCGCTGCTTCTTTCAATACCAAGTTTCTATCTTAAGTCTTTCTAGAGCGCTGCTTCTTCCAAAAGCAAGTTCGTGTCTTAAGTCTTTCTTTTTAGCGCTGCTTCTTCCAAAAGAAAAAAAAAACAAGGTTCGTGTCTTAAGTCTTTATTAACCGCTGGTTGGTGTCTTAAGTCTTTAATTACCTCTGCTTTTCCCAAAGTAAGTTCGTGTCTTAAGTCTTTCTAAGCCCTGGTTCTTCCATAAGCAAATTCTTTTTTAAGTCTTTCTCGAGCGCTGCTTTTTTCAATAGAAAGTTTGTGTCTTCAAATGTTTCCTCTTTAAAATCAAAAATATTCGAAAATGAACAGAAAAGAAATACCAAAAGTTCAATTTTGCTCATAAATTAAATTCAAACTTCCGCTACATTTAGCTCTAATTTCAATCAATCAAATCCATACAAATCTTTAAAACATGACGGCTTCAACGTTTAGCGATTTAACCGCAGATCGCTATAAATTCATTTACACGCTTAATTTTCTAATTTTATAGTTGATTTATTTTGGTGTTATTAAATCAATTTTCTTCATATTGCAAATGGAAAGCAACAAAAAATAATAATAAAAAGTAAAAAAACACGGTTATTTCTGAGAGTAATAAGTAATTTGAAATGTAATAGATGATGGTGTCCTTTAATGGCTTAATATCACTGTGCTAGTCCAGAAGTTGAACATCACTGGGTCATATATGGCAAACATAATTCGCGTACGCTTATTTTAAAGATCATAGTCATTTTTTTTTTGGTTGGATCTAGTTTTCAAGTAATGGGTCTTTAAAAATATGATTTTTGATTATTGAAGGAGAAATCCACACGATAAAATTACTTGCTAATTGCAGGAACTCTCTAAAAGTAATTCACTAATAAAAAAAGGAAATCACTGATGCAGTCAAGTAAGTCTTTCAAATTTATCCCCTACCCATCCACTGTCAGTCACTACTCAAGTTTAAAATAATGCGCCTTTATAGCGACATTCGGTTCAAGAATAACAAATTAAAATTCCACTTGCCCATCAATGTTTTTTATGTCTCAGTATTCTCTATGTATGAATCTGATAGTATTTATTAGTGTGTGCTTGCCAGGAAGTTGTGACAGCACAACAACTAATAATAACACAATTGCCAATCACAGTTAGACGAACATACATATATGAGGCAGACAGACAGCTACAACTATCTAGTATGTAATAACACAAGAAACAAAAACAAAAAACGCTTTACATGCTTCGTCTCAAACGCGCTAAATTGATTGATAGTTAACGTTAAAAAAAACAAGCAATGAAAATAAAAAAAAATAGTATAAAAAGCAGACAATGTTGTTGACAGTTGCACAGCTGCTGCAAGGATGATTGTTATACAAACGCATACATATATACGCTCGAACACACATATTAAAGCACAAGCGAGCTCAAGTTCTGCTCGCTGACTACTTCCATTGTTAGTCGCGCACTGTTGTAGGCTTGGCAATTCTTTTTCTCTTCTTTTTTTACAGGCATTGCTTTATTATCCTGTTGCTGTTTTTCTCTCGCTTTGCAAAGCTGCCGCTTTAATTATATAAAGCAGTCAGCAATTTCTGCTTGCCGTATTACATAAATGTCATATACTTTTCGTACGAGACATGTTACGGTAAATGGGAGTGTTACCGGGTTTCTGGCAGCTGAATGAATGAATACCAGCCATCAAATTGGCGCGTGTGCAACAGGTGTGTAGAGCACTTTGTGTTGTTTTGCTGTTGCTTACGGCATTATCATTGACTTTCTTTTAATTATTTTATGAAATGTTAGGAGTTTATCTTCTCAAATCGGTTGTTTCCTTTTTTACTTAATTTTTTAGGGTTAATTGTTTTGAATTATGTAAAAAAACATAAGGAAGAGAAAAACATTGAACTTATTAAATATGGTAGATATCAATCTTCTTTCTTTACATAGACCAATGATATGTATTATTTCCAAGGATGGGCATTTTTGCATTACCATTCAAAGTGCATTACCATTCACTACTGAATGGTAGTGCAAGCCACATTTGCATTACCATTCAATAGTGAATGGTAATGCAAATCAAATTTTCACTACCACTCATCAGTGAATGGAGAATGCAAGGCTGAATGCAATCAAAATTGAATGCACTGTGCCCAACCCTGATTATTTCATATAGACAACCAACCTATTATTGCATTGGTAATTATTTTATGACTAACAAATTAAAGTAACAAATAAACTCTTTATGTAGAGTAGGGATCCAAAATTAAAAATCAATACCAAACACCTTTGCGCTCTACAAAATCAACTAAATTTTTACCCAAATTTACAGTAAATAACTTCACACCCTTTCCAGTTTATCTACATCAAAACTAATGAAAACAAATATCATTCATAAAGAGCAGCTGAAACCGTTAGTGTCTCTGTTTAAGCATCAAAGCATTTGTTTCAAATTACAACAATAATTAAATTTCTAATCTGGCTAACTAAAGTTGCCTAAAGCTGTTACCTTTACACATGTTAGCATTGAACAATAGAGATACCCAAATTATATGTTGTAGGTTATTCCAAAGAAAATATGCAATCAATTCAATTGTTAATTTTGAATTATTTATTTGAAACATAAAAATAGTTTCTGCTTTGGTAAGTTGTCTGGTGTTGGATTTTATAAATTTTCACTATTTTTGTTTTACTTACTTTTCTTTGCCAGCTGTTTTAATTTCTAATTTTTTTTAGAGTTTATGATAAAGTTATACTTTAAATAAAAAGATTGGGAGTTATAATAATATAATAATATAATAATACAATGGCCCTATTATAACTCCGACGAGTTTTATGGCCGAGATTCTCTCCCAATTAGAGGTGTGCTCCTTTTTTTTTCCTACTAATGCGTTTACTATATCGAGGTTCAGCGGTTGAGCTTTTATATTCTAAAGCAATAAACCAAATAAACAATAACAGTTTGGTACTAAGGAATAGGTTTTATTTTTATCTGTAATACTTTATCATTTTTTTTTTTTTTTTTTAGATATAGAGCTATAGAGTATTATCTAATAAAATTCAAATATATATAATTTTGGATGGGTCTGTGTTATTCTGGTCGAAATTTACTAGGTTTTTATTTACTTAAGAAAGAGAAGCCATACATTATATGTTGTTTCATTATTCAGCAACGATTTGTTTTTTAATTTTTTTAATTTAAAAAAAATCTTGAATTTTCACGAGCAATTCTCTGAAAGATTTCACTTTTCCTAATGCATGTGTTTGTTATTTAATAAGAAATAATTAAAGAATTTCTTTTTAATTACACTTTGAATAAAGGAGAGGTACACATCCAAATATCTGTTCACTTGCTGGCCAAGTTCATGTCGTAAGACTTTTAAATAAGTTAAGGACAAACTTCGTTTCCTTAGTCTAATTAAAATTTACCAAAGTCTTTCCACAGCTGTTATTGATTTTTTCATGCGCAAATGGTCAATGAAATATGTTGAAACTTTTCCATGTTTTTTTTGCAGTGTTTCTTATCCTTTACTTGTTACACATATCTCTTTAAGTCGAGAATTACGCATTTTTGTGTATGAATTTTACTGAAAAATTGCTCAAAGCACAGAAAGGAAAATAGCTCGCTTTGAAAAGAATTTCTTTATAAGAAAATTACGGATTTTAATTTTCGAGAATTTTCTACTTTCGCTTACTGCCTTGCTTCTATTACCATATTTTTAGTTCCCTCACAGTTTTCATCGATTCTTTTCTGAACAGGCATTTTTGCAATAAAATATTTGTTATAAAATATTTCACAAATTTAATGCACAATTTTACTCCACATGTTGACGGGTTTGCACACTTAATAATTTTGTTGTAATTTGTTCATCTACGAGTACATTAGACCGTATAGAAAAAAACGTCGATGCCTCATATATATAATGTATTTTTGGAAAATATACCTAAAACAACAGTATTTAGGACCATCCTAGACATCAGTATTTCTTTTTTATCTAAAAAGAAATTTCTCATTTGGCAGATCATTAATTCTAAATAAAACATTGGGGTGCTCTAATGTACCTTTATTTTTCCAGTATATTTAACGACCTCAAAATTTTTTAATATTTCGCCAAAGAAGTAGTTAGATTGATTTAGTAGAACCGTGCTTCTTTCAAGTCATACAAAGTTCTTTCTAGAAAGTTCGTTTCTTCAGTCTTTCAATTTTTAATTTCTTTGAAATTTCTTCTATTCTTTTACTTGGTAATGAGTTAGATTTTAAAAATATCTTTATATCACTCACTTGTTGCAGGGTATAGTTGATTGTAGATATACTGCTCCAACTAGTCCGCACTTTGATATCCTTCTATGTGATCGAGATACCAGATTAATATAGCTTAAGTTATTGAGTCAACACTATTGCACTTTTATGTTATAATAACATTTTTTTTAATAATTTATAGATCAAAGTTAACAGTATTCCCACAAATATACGTTGTTGATGGTTTTCTTCAGTTTCCTTTTTTTTGTATTCTTCAAAGTAGTTTCTTTGAATATTTGTTTCACTCTGAACTATACAACTTCTTTAAAATTACTCTTAAACGTGCTTTTAAAGGTCTTTAAACACAAATAAGCACCACGTAATAGTTTAAATCGTTTACAACATTTAATCCTTGTGATTTAATTCGCTTGACTTTTGCACAGTTCGCAATATTCGCAAAAGTATTGGGTTCTATCTCATAGAGATTCGTCCGCTGAACACACACTCGCAGAAAAATGCTTTAGAATTTCACAGTTATAGAAAATTTCATGTTCTATTCCACGATCAACTTTTTAAGAAATTATTATTTTTTTTCGTTAAATTAATTTTTTCTCTATTAAATTTGACTTCTTCCAAAGCAAAACTATCCGATATAGTTTTTTCCGACTATGTATTTGGAAAGAAGGAAAGGCGAACTTGACCGTAGAGAAGTGACTGAATAACTAAAGCATATGCCAAGCTAATAAGTAGTTATATAAGTTCGACGGCTTTTCTTTTTGAGTGCGCGCAAGCACAAGCACTGCAAGGAATGAAGAAAACGAAGAAGCGGAAGGCGAAGATGTTGCGGCTGGTGATGGTGGCCAGTTGCTCGCTTGCAAATATACCCAGCTAAATGTTAGTGGCTCAGTTCGGCTGCTGCTGCTGCTGTGGCTCTTTCGGCTATTTGTGGTTGTTGCTATACGAAATGTTCCGCTTTGTCTATCTGCGCTTACGCCACCTTGGCAATGGCATTGGTAATGCTCGAGCTGACGATTCTAGCTTCAGCAATGCCTGCAGTGCCAATAGAATGAAAGCGAGCAACGGCACAGAGTTCGGCTAACAGAGCAACACAGTACAAAATAACTACAAACAGCAGCAACAACAACATGCAGCAACAGCAACTGAACGGTGTACAATAAAGTGCGCGCTTGTAAAGGCTAGCCAACTAAAAGCTAACAGCAGCAGCAAGAAGAAAGCAGCTGAGCGAAATTAAAAAAGAAGAAGAATAAAAAACAAACCTTATTAGCTCAAAAGAAAGCAGCTCCACTCAGCTTGTTCGTGCTTGTTTGTTCTCATGTGGTCCGCTCTTCAGCGCATGCCATTGGGCCGCTTGTTTCTCCATTTAAGCTCTTTCTTAAATATTCTTCTCACAAGTAATTGACTTTCTCTCTCAATGCGAGCACTAGCAATGCAGGCAGATCTGAGCGTAAGAAAACCGGCGTTTCCGAAGGTTATTCACAAGTTATACGCTGCACCAAACACACGGTCATTGTCATGGTCACTCACAGTCTTTCTCCACTCATTCATAGTCTGTCGCAACTCATTCGCCTTGAACATTTTCTGCCCGTAATTGGTTTGCTCACCAGCCCACTTAAGTTTTTCAGCTTTTCATCGCTAAAGGGATCACAATTGCATTCATTGCGGCATTGCAGTCTCAAGGTGTTGGTTGTGCTGCTTTTTAGCTGAGCGAATGATTTTCGCAGAAGGAATTTTAAAATATACGCCCTTTCGCTTTAAACTGATTTGTTGTTTTTAATTTTCTTAGCAAATTTTTCGTTCATTTCTTGCATTTTATTTATATATGTATTTTGTAAGTAGGCTTGAGTATTCTCTCCATAATTGCGAGGCTTCTTGTCTATGCATCCCAAATATATGTAAGGAACACCAATTCCAAGTGAGGGATCTTTGCGACCAAAGAAGGAGTGCTGTAAAATTTCTAGAACATTTTCCAAAATTCCATTATTTCGGACTCGCGGAAAAGGGTTCAAAATTACATACTCATTTATTTGATGATCATTCAATTCCTCATGAGGGAATTAGAAAGGATCCGGGTATAAGGAAAAGGTGGGATAGTGGAATCAGTGTTGCTCTGCAAACTTCCCAGATTCTTTAATAAATCTGAAAAGTTTGTCAAGTGGTAGAAAATGTGCATCCACCACTCTCAATAGATCCGACCAAAGAAAGCACAATCACAGTCTAGCGAAGGCCGGACAAGTGCAGAGAAAATGCTCTGTGCCGTCGTCTTCCTCCTCAGGACAAGATGAGCATAATGAGCCCTCTATGCTGCCTATGGTAGTCATGTGCTGTTCCCATGGATTGTGTGCTATACGGACCACCACAAGTGGCCGAAGTTCCCTCCTTCTCTGCTTGATGTGGAGTCTTGCTACCTCCTACTTAGGCTTTGTCAGAAAGCATTTTGTAATCTTACAGGGTAAATTTGGCTCTTCTTTCTAGTTCTGCATACAATAAATTAGTCAAACTCTACTTGAGTGAAACAGATTAGTTAAAGGCTTCCGAGCTAGCTTATTTTTCTTTTTTCTGCTTCACACAGCCACGTTGTTCTAATAAATATTGCATGCCATCAAAAAGCAAAAATAATAATCTACAAAAAATCAATTGATTTATTTTCTGTGTCCCACTAAAATTGTAAATTAAGAGAAATTTAAATAAATACAAACAACTAAAGCAAGTACAAAAAAATAACCAACCAGCCATATATAACAGACCTAAAATAGTTTTTTCCAGCCTTTACTTTGCATGAGCGAAACTAAACTCAATGGGTATTGGACGATGGTCACGACAATTACGATATTTCAGCATAGATACACGAACGATTATCGAGCGCTGCCGCTACATACATACAGACAAAAATCTACTGACAAAGCGGCATGGCACAAACTATTGGCGACGAGCAAAAAACAAAAAAGCGAAGACAATGCACCAGTAGCGAAATTTATAAATAAATAAAAATAAGTACAAAAAAAAACAATTATCATGCTTATCGTCGAGTCCGTCCGAAAACAGTTCAATAAAAACCAAAACAAGCAGAAAGCGCATAAATTAAGCGCCAAATGAAACTCATTCATGAGCGCAGACTGCGACGATGAAGAATGAAATATGTACTACAACAAGGCAAGGCGCATAGTAACAACAAGCAACAAAAACAGAATGCAACAACAACTAAAACAATAATTGCATATGCGATTGCTAAGCGGCAAGCGGTTGGCGAGAAGCCGGCAACATGTGCTGCTTATCGTAGAAATCGAGTAAGCTGAATGTATGTGTGAGAGGGAGAGACAAAATAATGGAGTGAGATCTAAAGAATTATAAAGCTCTCATCCTCTTGCTCAACGAGCTCACCTACTAAAAAGCCTTGACCGTGATCAACCAAGCAGTTGAGCCGAAAACAATGTTTAACGAGAGGCAAAAAGGTTCACGCTCTACTCGCGATTTTGAGTAATTGAGCGGAAAGACTCAAGAGAAAGTTTCAGATGAGAGGCTTTGGCACATGCACCTGCTCCAGCAGCAGCAACATGATCAACAATCAACGACCAACAACAGAACAGCTGTTTGGCTTGCCTTGGTAGGTGGAAAATTTTTGAGGAAAGCTATGCGGAATAATGCAGGAGTTATAAGAAATTTTGTAGTTTTGTCGCTTTCGAAGAAAATTGGCGCTGGAATTGGAAAAAATTGCAGCGCTGAGTAATGCAGTTCAAGGCAAAGTTAATCGATAACAAGAGATATAAGTATGTAGATATGTGTGCGTGAAACAAGCAAGCGCACAATTTGTTGCTGAACCGATGCACCGACCAATGGTCCATGGGGTTTCCACATAAAATTTCACAGACTTTTGTTTTCACAACAAAATTTTCTATCCTTTTAGTTTTCTTTTCGTCTTTTTATACTCAGCTGTACTAGTACACAGAGTATTATAGTTTTGATTTCCTAACGGTGGATTGTAACAGAATGAAATAATCGAGATAGATATAGACTTATATATATCAAAATGATCAGGGTGAAAAGAGAAATCGATTGAGCCATGTCCGTCCGTCTGTCCGTCTGTCCGTCTGTCCGTCTGTACGCACGATAACTCGCGCAAAAATTGAGATATTTTGATGAAATTTGGAATGCAAGTTGGTATCAAGACGAGAACGGATGGTATTGAAAATGGGCGAAATCGGACCATGACCACGCCCACCTCCCCTATATAGTAAAAATCCGAAATTTTGTATCTCAGTAACTAATAGAGCTGGAGTGATGAAATTTTACCCACGTATTGACCTCAGGCCCTTATGAAGAAATGTGGTGAAATTTTGGAAAATGGGCGGTGCCACGCCCACTTATTAAGGGGCAAACATTGAAAGTTTTATGAGTCATAACTCAGAAACCGTTGAAGGTATATCGATGAAATTTGGTAGGCGTGATATACTTACTTAGACAAATGTTTGGACGAAAAATTGCCAAAATCGGTTGACGACCACGCCCACTTTTATATATGGGTATTATAAAGTGGCCTAATAAAAACATTTTAAGCCATATCTCTGTCAAATATAAAGATATATCATTGAAATTTTATGGCAGGAGTCCAACTATGGACATAAAACAAAAAACACAAAAATTTTGGAAAATGGGCGTGGCACCGCCTCTTTTTAGAAACAGGAATATACGAGATTTCTTAGCCCATAACTCGACAAATAATTTATATATAATGACGAAACTTGGTGTGTACACTTTTATTACTTGTGGTAATAGACACGCAAAAATTTATTGAAATCGATTTATGACCACGCCTACTTTTTAACAAAGATATTTCTGAAACACCCTTTGGGAATTTTTAACGTGAAATCTTTGTAACTAGAACTCGTAAAGGAATGAAATTTTGCACAAATAATAATATTCATATACTTAGTTGGATAACTGATAAAAATTTTGGAAAATGGGCGTGGCTACGCCCACTTTATGCAGCACTCACTTTATATAGAGTACAACGTGTTTCCATTAAACGCAAACAAACAATAAAAGCATACAGCTGAGTATCTAATGTTCGATTCCACTCGAACTTAGGCTTCCTTACTTGTTTTTTCTGTTTTCTTTCCTTTTACTTCAGTTCATAATAATTTGTTCTGCATGCTTGTCTTCATCACGTGCTTTGAAATAGTCGGCGTCGGCAGCTCTTCTGACTTCTAATTAGATTATAAATACATACCTTTCTATGAATACTGGCAGACTTAAAGGCGCATGCACGTCGATGTTAAAAATAGACTTAGGAGTGATACTTTAGGGATAACAAGTTATTGAAACAATATCATAAAAAGGGGAGAGTGATATTACTTGAGGCTGAACGCATCACCGCTAGGCAAAGCGGAAGTAGAAAAAGAATAAAATTCCTTTCCTTTGCTTGGGAGAGAATTTTCTTTAGTAATTTTGAATACCATTCATGAATAGCAAGCGTTGTTATAACTTCAGACCGAATTATGGAGAAGAATGAGTTATTTATGGGTTAACTTTCGGAATTAGCCAAATCGTACCATTATATAATATAGTTCACATTGCTCACGTTTGGACATTTTGGCGTGTAATGAAGCCATGTAGCATTTCATGAAAGGTATACAATTTTGTGTACCGCCAAAGAAATCACCGATTTTTAACATTTCGTTTCTTGAGTCTTTGGTTTAAGTTGACAAATAGTAGTTAAATGCCAGATTAATCATATTATAATACGCTGGCGCAATTATAACTCTGACGAGTTTTATGGCCGAGCTTCTCTCCCTATTTGAGGTGTGCTGCTTTTGTTGTTCCTACTAATTGGGTGGACCTGCAGTTTCATGCCGGCTCCGAACGGCGAATGCGTCTTTTGTGAGAAGCTTTTTCATGGCAGAAATAAATACACTCAGAGGGTATGCCGCCCACTACCGAGAGAGGTGAACGCTATTTCTTAAAACCAAATAAATGGGTTTTAATTAATTAGAAATTTTTTTTTGGTGTTTGTCCAGATTAAAATGCCAAAAACAGAAACGATTTTCAAACCAAAAATGTGTAGAAAAATATGCCCTTGAAAACTTGAACATCCAGTCGATATTTTGGCCGAAATGCATACATGAAGGAGTATGACTCATATTTCATCTTTCTATATTTTTATTTTACTTCAGGTTAAACTAATAATTGACCCTTATTTCTATATAAATATATTTATATGAATAACAGAGTACCCAATTCCATTTATGTATTTAACCCAATAAATTTCCGATTGCAGCCATAGTCAGGCGAAGACAAATAAATATGCCCACGCACTTTTGAAATATTCTCCAAAATCATATTGACGGCAACAAGTTTAAATGATTCTAAAAAGCAATCAGAGATATAAAGCACGCTACTACATAAATAATAACAACAGTTATAACATAAATACATATGTATATTATATTTATTTATATGCCAACACCTTTTCTTGTGTTTGTGTTGGCGTTGGAAAGTTTTCACTTTTCTGCTTCTCTTATTTACTCATATCTATTTTAGCTAGTTATTTATAGTCAACAATGATGTTTTGTATTGCATTTATTTTTTTATTATTAATAATAATAATAATAATAATAATAATAATAATAATAATAATAATAATAATAATAATAATAATAATAATAATAATAATAATACAATGGCGCTATTATAACTCTGACGAGTTTTATGGCCGAGCTTCTCTCCCAATTCGAGGTGTGCTCCTTTTTGTTTTTCCTAATAATTGGGTGGACCTACAGTTTTATGCCGGCTCCGAACGGCGAATGCATTTTTTGTGAGAAGCTTTTTCATGGCAGAAATACTCTCGGAGGGTATGCCGTCCACTGCCGAGAGGTGACCGCTGCTCTTAAAAACCCAATAATTGGATTTTTACTAATTAGAAAAAAAATTTTTTTTTTTTTTGGTGTTTTGCTCGGACCGTGATTTGAACCCAAGACCTCTGGCATAGCAGGCGAGCACTCTACCCACTGCACCACAGCGGCCACTTTTATTAGGCACAATAAAAGCGTGTGTATATAAATTGTTACTTATTTAGAGTAAAAAGAATTGTTTCAGCAAACAAGTGTGACTTAACCCATTCATACAGTCTAACATAAATTTTCGATATTTTGTTCTTTGTTTTGATTGTGTGTCAAAATTTGCGTTTTTTTTTCTTTTTAATTTGTTTAGTGTTTTGTGTGCTAAGTTCAGTTATTGTTATTAAGTAGAGCTCAATTTTAATTTTAAATATACCAATCAGCAGCTTAAGTATTTTCTAATTCAATTTTAGAAGCATAAAAGCGCTGAGAACAACTAAGAAAAAAGCAGAATCGATATTCCAAATATTCCACAATTACCATAGATTCATCAGATAAATAGCTAAAAAATCATTTATAATAATGTATCCTAAATTTTTCATGTTAAACAACCAAAAAAGCAAAATTAAATGCCATCATATACATAATGGTTACTCCTTTTTCGCCTGCAGCAAATGACTATGTTTTACACAAACACTTCACGAAACACGAATAAGAACAATGCACCGAAATGTTTTTACTTTACTTTATTTTTGTTGTTGTAGTAGAGCTGGAGCCCACCCATATTTAGCTAAATTGAATTAGACAAAGGCGCCAACATTAGAAATAATGATAAATCTGCTGAGAGATCTCCACTGCACTAGGAAGCAGAAGCGACAGTGGCCGCAGAGCAAAACCAAACTCAAAACCAAATTCAATAAGCGCAAAGGAAATGAAGGCTTCCTGTGCAACAATGTACTGCAAGCATGCATGAATAAATGCATATACAAGCAAACAAACATATAAATGCATTTAAATCTGTATATCGATGTAGTGCGCTCATCGTGCTTTTGCCGGCGTGTTTTGTTTTGTTGCGTTACAAATGCTCATTAAATTAACGCGCCGTCTGATAAAGATTACAAATGCACAAAGCGGGCAGCAACAGCACAAGTCACAACAAAAACAACAACAACAACAGCAACAAGAAACAATCCAAGCGCCAACAGCACAATGAATCGCATCGCTTTAGTATAATATGAACATAATGGAAATAAATAGGCACAACAGAGAAAAAAGAAAAAAAAAAAACAAAAAAAAAATAATCAAAAAAAAAAATATTAAATGATTATTGTAAAATATTTGGCCAATGGGCAAAATTGTAGGAAGAGTTTTTTTTATATATTCGTATTACATTCTGCTTTTTCACATGCGCCTTTGTGTGGCCGCAACGCCCTCAGTGTCTTCAAACAAAATGCGCGTATATTAATATAACCACTTCAGAGTCACGTAATACATATCTTAGCAACAATCAGCATTATTAATATATATTAAAGTACTATTCATCAACACGCAAGCAAATATAAGCACACACGACGAAAGAAATATGAAATATAAAAAGAAGTATTTTCAAAAGTGATGAATTCTTCAACAAACAAAATGATTAACTTCGATTAGCCACTTGAAGTGGCTTAACTTTCGACCTATGAGGGCACCTCTTTGAAGTTAACTTATAATTGAATGTGCACATTTAAGTTATTATATATACCAAAGGAGCACTTTAATATTATTTAAGTGCCCAGAAATTAGGATTAGATGGATTGCCAAGGGTGGGTAACCAACGGAAATGGTATAGTTAAGATGATATGAGGACACATCAAGAACTAAAGTGAGACGTGATACCTCCCATACAAAGTCAAATGTTCATGCTGTAATGATGGAAGGTCCAAAAATGTGTACGCTGTGGATTTATTTGCTATTTGGTAGCTTTCGTTTGGTTTAAAATAAAATTTAAAATAAATAAATTAAAAATTTAAAATGCCATGTAGTACCCGAGAGAGCTGAAAATTCAACAATAGGCATGGTTGAACTTTAACCACTTGGCGATTATTGTTCCCATTACAATAACAACAGAATTAAGAACAACACCTGCAACAACATCGGCATCATCATCATTATCAAAAACAACAAAAACTTGTATACAAGCAAATGATTTGAAATTGGAATTTATCCTTGGCCGCATTCACTAGCCAAGTTTCTCAAGAACTTCTTCATTACAGCTAACCAGTTCACTAGTTCATTAACACAAATTACGCTCCAAAAGCTCTTCGTGAGTTGTCAAACACGAAACAAAAAACATAACGCAGCAAAAATGGCATTTGCGGCAGAATAGTGAGAATCAAAACACAAAAAAAAAGACTAGAAATATGTCATAAGCAAAACATATCGTTAATTCAAATCATCTCTGACACCAAAATCACTATTTGCCGATACTAGTTTTCTAGCTGCTTTGTTGGTTGCATGTAAATGCTGTCGTAACAATAAAAACGCAAACAGAAATAAAAAATAAAAAGAAAATTGTGTCAAATTAAATAAAACCGCAAAATGCTGTCACATTTTCCGCATCCGCGCCAACTATTGGTTGAGTCGGTAAAGATAGGCAGAAGCGAAATAGGTTTAAATTCGAATAAATACAAATATTATGTATCCCGTGGCTATAGATTTTGTGTTGTCGATTAGACTTAACTCACTTGATTTTATGGGAACAAAAATTTAAGCGAGTACCTTTCGAACAGCAGCTAAACAATTAGGCAATGTGAAAAAAATTTTAAGAATTATTAGGACAAATGTGCAACATGATGCATCAAAAGCTTATTTGAGAGCCACAATATACCTTCAAATTTTTCAACAATAACATGAAACTATCAACAACACAAAATTATTTTTCACAGCTCTCGATATTTGTGCCGCCGCGATGGTTAAATTAAACGTAGCGACTATGACTGCTATCTGAGGAATGGGAACACATCGCTCGTTCACTTCGTATCGCCGCTGAGGAATCTATAGGATACAAGCGAGCCCACAAGAACACCTGGTACGACAAGGAATGTCGCGATGCCTCGGAAAGAAAGAACGCCGCCTACAGGGCTACATTGTGTGCGGGCGCAACGCGAAGCGTATGGGAGCGTTATCGAACGGCGAAGAAGGAAGAGAGGCGCCTTTTTCGAAAGAAGAAAAGGGAGGCTGAAAGGCGCGAGTGTGAAGAGCTTGAGATGCTGGCGGGTAGGAACGATGCTCGAAAATTCTATCAAAAAATCAGGCGGATGACTGAAGGTTTCAAGACCGGGGCAAATTCCTGCCGGAATGATAACGGTGATCTGGTAACTGATGTCCAGAGCATACTTAAGTTGTGGAGGGATCACTTCTCCTCCTTGCTAGATAATGGCAACAGTGAAAGTGCGGAAGGAGAAGATGTACGATCCGAATCCCCAATAGCAGATGATGGTAGGCATGTTCCACCACCTGATCATGACGAAGTGCGAATAGCAGTATCTAGGCTTAAGAATAACAAGGCCCCGGGCGCTGACGGCTTGCCAGCCGAGCTATTCAAACATGGTGGCGAAGAGTTGATAAGGAGCAAGCATCAACTCCTATGCAGAATATGGTCGGACGAGCGCATGCCCGACGATTGGAACTTAAGTGTGCTCTGCCCAATCCACAAAAAAGGAGACTCCACAGTACGCGCCAATTATCGTGGGATAAGCCTCCTGAATATCGCATATAAGGTCTTAGCAAGTGTATTGTGCGAAAGACTGAAGCCTATCGTCAACAATCTGATTGGACCTTATCAGTGTGGCTTCAGACCTGGTAAATCTACCATCGACCAGATCTTCACAATACGACAAATATTGGAAAAAACCCATGAAAAAGGATCCGACACACACCATCTCTTTGTCGATTTTAAAGCCGCTTTTGATAGCACGAATAGGAATTGCCTGTATGTCGCAATGTCTGAATTTGGTTTCCCTGCTAAACTTATACGGCTATGCCAAATGACATTGACTAACACCACCAGCTCCGTCAGAATTGGGAAGGACCTCTCCGAGCCGTTCGAGACCAAACGAGGTTTCAGACAAGGTGACTCTCTTTCGTGCGACTTCTTCAATTTGATGCTGGAAAAGATAATACAAGCTGCAGAACTTAACCATACAGGAAGCATCTTATATCACAAGAGTGTGCAACTGCTGGCGTACGCCGATGACATCGACATCATTGGCACTAACATGCGCGCCGTATGTTCTGCCTTCTCCAAGCTGGATAAAGAGGCTAAGAAAATGGGTTTGGCGGTCAACAAGGACAAGACGAAGTACCTCCTGTCATCACACAAAGAAACAGCACGCCTTGGCAGCCACGTCAATGTTGATAGCTACAAATTCGAAACTGTTAAGGACTTCGTCTATCTGGGAACCAGCATTAACACCAAGAATGAGATCCAACGAAGAATCACGCTTGCCAATAAATGCTACTTCGGACTAAGTAGGCAACTGAAAAGTAAAGTCCTCTCTCGACAAACAAAAATCACACTCTAGAGGACGCTCATCGTTCCAGTCCTCATGTACGGCGCAGAAGCATGGACAATTTCAAAATCAGATGAGATGGCACTTGGAGTATTCGAGAGAAAAGTTCTTCGTAAGATTTATGGACCTTTGCGCGTTGGCGTGGGCGAGTATCGACGGAGATTTAACGATGAGCTGTACGAGCTTTACACAGACATCGACATTGTTCAGCGAATAAAGATCCAGCGGCTGCGTTGGGCAGGTCATGTCGTGAGAATGGACGAAGGCGCTCCGGCCAAGAAAGCATTTCTATCGAAACCCGCTGAACGCAAAAGAAAAGGGAGACCTCCACTGCGTTGGGAAAATCAGGTGGACAGCGATGCTGCCTCCCTAGGTGTTCCCAAGTGGCGCCATGCTGCACGAAACAGAAGCAATTGGCGCGCTCTGTTGAACTCGGCCAGAATCGTCTAGACGGTTAAGCGCCAATCAAGAAGAAGAAGAGACTATGACTGCTGCGCAACTAATGTTGTTGTAGTTGATTTAGTTGCTTCAGTTTGTTTGTTTGCTTCAATTGTTGCACAAGAAATTCTTTAAGCTTGATTTGCATTCCACCACCATAGCACACCCCACCGCACCACATTGCACTTAAATACGCGCTGGGCAGATTGAATTCTTGAGAAAGCACAAACTAAAATCGTAGAAAGCAACAAGTGATTTTGTGATTTACGCGCAACGGAATTGTGGCTTTCGCATAATCGTCGGCACAGCAGTCAATCAACCGAGAAGGAGAGGAGAAACAAGCAAAAACCATAAAGAAAAAATAATTTCAAAATTTCTAATATTCTATAATTTGATGGAAATGGCATTCTTTGGCATTTTGCATTGATATTGATTTGCAGTTCTAGCCACGCATTGGGAATGCGCTTTGTATGGAGACTGCTCACAGTTGTTGTTTTGTGCTGCTGTGGTTTTTCTTCTTCTTGCTGTCCTTTTTGTTGCTAATACGCTTTTGACCGCTTTTCCTTTTGTCTCGTTCTAATAATTTTGCATATTTTTTTCTCTTTGTATATTTAAGCTTTAAGTATTTTGCTTATAGATAAGAAAAAAGTATCAGATGTTTAAGTAACTTTTCTATTGCTGCTGGTTTTAATAAAGTTTCAATCAATGCGTGTGCTGCGCTTCATTTAAGTTGCCCTTTCCAAGGTTGCTTTGCTACGTGTATCCGTTATATGTTTGTACGTGCACTTGTACTTCTATTTTCCATGTCAGCGGAAATATTTTCTTTTTGGATTTTCCATTTGCGGACGTGGCTGCCAGCTCTGCGTTTCGAATTGGAAAACTTTGAACAGAAAGCGTAAAATTATTTTGTGCGCATCATTCTAATGTAGAGAAGAAGATTTGCCTTTCACTCGCAATGAATGCTTTTACCGAGCAAATATGTGAAAATGGCATCACGTGCGTAATGGAGATTGCAAAAGATACTTACACTTGTTATACCTACATATATGCGTATGTTAGGGCAAGTAACGGTAATTAATGCCTGCGTATGATTCTCCCTTTGGCTTTCATTAAAGTGCTTGCAGCGCTTTATGCCGGAAGCTAGAATAGTTTAGTAATTTAAATCAATATAAATTGGAAATAAACTGCTGCTAGGATATTTTAGCCATTTTAAACTAAAAATACGAGTATTAAACCAAGTCTAACCAATAATGCTCCATTTAGTAAGTAAGTGCTACAATTCACTCGCTTCCATAGAAAAAATATGTGATAAAACAACAATTGTTTACCTTTTTCCAACTCCTCTATGGAACTACATATATACTCCTCTACTGCACCTCCAACACACACATTTAAAATCACTTAAGTTCATTGGTAGTTCAAATCAATTAAAATTTTCCTTTACACGCAATGCGATAGTTAACACCATTTAGCTGCAGATAAACGGGCTAGCGCGCAAGATTGCGTGAATTAATCGGAAAGAATTTGTTAGTTTAGCTTAGCTTAGTTTTCCATGGAAAAATCGGTGATGCAAATTAACTTCTGTGTGAGTTTATGAAAGAAAACACAACAAAACGTAAATCTGAAGCAAATGCAGTGGCAGTAAAGATGATAAATGTAGCGAAAAGGCTTTTTATTGGTTCTACATTACAGAGAGAAGAATTGGTGCACTAAAAGGGGGTAAAAATTATTTTATCAGTGTTTTTATTAGTAACTACAGCAGTGTTTAAAGAGTAGCGTAAGATTGAGAAGCACGAGTCTCATCTTCTCTTATTAGTTAATATATTTAGTATATTTTATTGCTTTCCAAAATCCACTTGTTGCAAGATTAGCCAAATCAAATGCAACTATTTACTCTTTATTTTCACGAATAATTTGGCAACTGCTTCCAACTCATTTTCATTGCAATCTCATTAGCATATTTCTGTTGCAGTTTAGAAAAGTGAAAATGAAAATGAAACCGTGGAATATGAGTTTTCATTTAACTATTTCGCCCACAGTCACTTAATTTGCAACAAATAAAGAAAAATTTCACGCTAAATATTTTGTTAAATGGAGATGATGAGGCAAATGCTTAGTTCAACTTTTTTTTTGTGCTGCCATTGTGGTTGTTAATGCTGTTTTTTCCAAAGCACTTGAGTGTAATATTGGCAGGAGTTGATACAAATATGAATGGACTTGTACAAAACTGCCGCAAAGGGAAATTATTTTCGGGTGTTTGTGCTTTTTGGCAGTGTATATACTTTTCAGAGAAAGGACTTGCAGAATCTTGCATGTTTCTTAATTTTAGTTTAACGAGGGAAAAGTTTCTTTTATTTACTGTTTTCTTTTGTAATATAAAAAGTGAGTAGGCGCTTTACTGATAAAAAAAACTGAGGGCAGTAGTTTAAACAAGAATTCAATTAAGCCACTAACTGATAAGCATCGCACGCAGTTTGAGCCAAAGATATTGTTGTAAAAGCAATAAAATCTGTAAAAGAAGCATAATTGAATCTCTTTAGCGTAAAGTTAAATGATGCATACAAAAATTACAAAAGAAAAAACAGGATCGAAAGCAAAACTGGTCAAAAATCATACAAACAAGCGCATCTCTACGCCCATTTCTCGTCCTGCTTGCTTGGTCAAAAAGTTGAAAATTGAAAGAAATCGGGTCAGAAGAGGCGTCACTTATTTGTCTGAACACCGATTTGGCGTGAAGGGTAAGTGTGCGTAATTGGTTTCACCGAGCAGAAAAAAAGGGACACATTACTGCACTTTTGCCTACACACTGTGGAATTATATGTACGTATGAAATAAAAGCAAGTTCATAATGAATAAATAAAAGGAAAATAATAAATTAAATGAGATAAAAATCGAGTGTGGCGATAAAAAATATATTTTGGCATTTACTTCGCCTCTTCAATCATATTTAGGCGTATAGTAGTACAAAAATACTTGACTGCCTGATGGTCAGACAAATGTTGCCAATTTGACTTGGTTTTTATTGTGAAAATTTCATTATCCCTTTGTAGGAAATTTAAAAAAAAATGTTAGAGAAATTATATGATAAATTTTCCGTAAGATTCTTTACTTGATAACGTTAAGCTACTTGCCATCGCTTAAGTCCACCGGGTCGGTAATTTCGTGCCCATCATTCGTCATATATTACTTACATATGTCTCCAAGCTATTGCCATTCGTGGCGTATACCAAAAGTAGCACTTCTTTTGAACTCACTACTTCTCCAAATAAAGTTATTGAGATTCTCTAGGGTTCTGGCCTACCAAAGTATAAAATGAGACGCTAATTGTATGACAACAATGACGGCAACACTGCCAGCAACATAAAACCTCCTCTCTATACCTTCATATCAGGCATCGATTCGCTGGGGCACTGCAACAAAAAAAAACTTAGCACAAAAACAAATTAAAATTCTCAAAAAAACACCAATCATTGGCACTTTTATCACTGATTAAAATAAATTTAAATTTCTCATTTTTGTGCTCAATCATGCCCAGCGGCAAAGAAGCGCATACTTGCGAAGAAATGCTAAATTAAAGGGCTCACCAAACGTTTTGCAGCACCAGCGAGCGGCTTAAATTGTTTATGGGGCTTAATTGTTTTTGATGGCCCTTCGTTCTGACTTGTTTCATGCTTTTCAATTTTTTGTTTTTGTTTCTAGGCGCTTTGACGTACAAAGAGGCGTTAAAAAGACATTATACGCCTTAAATAAGCAAGAAAGTTCTTGCAACACAAAAAAAAACAAGCGAAATTTCTGGTAAATTAAGTGGCTGGTGCGCATATACCTATATATGTAATTGTTGCTGTTGTTCTGTGCATTATTTTTCAATTATCGAAGTATTTTGTGTAAATTGGCCTCTTTATTCTTATTTTACGCATTCTTGCCATACATGCACACGTACATATATCAACACATATACACACGTGTTGTATGCCGCCATTTAATCTTTACAAATTGCTTAATTTTAAGTGAAATTTTGCCACGCTGATTTACCACATAAAGCAACAATTTTTCAAAGGCGTGCAAAAACAAAGAAAACGAAATAAAATACGCAGTCACTGAACTGACTCAAAGGGTTCTTCTACCGACTTTTTTGCTTGCCATTAACGTGCCCTGATTGAGTGCCATTAATATCATCACAACATAAGTGCCAAATTTTGTGGAATGTAGCACTTAAGAATTATTTTCATATTTTCGTCGTGAGTCTAATTATGAAAAATTATGCTAATAAATTAGTGGCCGCTGTGGTGCAGTGGGTAGAGTGCTCGCCTGCTATGCCAGAGGTCTCGGGTTCAAACCACGGTCCGAGCAAAACACCAAAAAACAATTTTTCTAATTAGTAAAAATCCAATTATTGGGTTTTTTAAGAGCAGCGGTCACCTCTCGACAGTGGGCGGCATACCCTCCGAGAGTATTTCTGCCATGAAAAAGCTTCTCACAAAAAATGCATTCGCCGCTCGGAGCCGGCATAAAACTGTAGGTCCACCCAATTAGTAGGAAAAACAAAAAGGAGCACACCTCGAATTGGGAGAGAAGCTCGGCCATAAAACTCGTCAGAGTTATAATAGCGCCATTGTATTATATTATATTATGCTAATAAAGATTTTCTTAAATGGATAATTTGATTAAAAATTGCTGTTTGTAAAGAATGCGGCTACGAGTTTTTGGCAATTACTGCGGTGCTGATAGCGTTTTATTATCTAATAAAATTTCAATTGGGAGGTCGATAGAGGGTTGAGGAGTTCTAACGAAACGTCTTCGGCAGGGGTTTGAGTAAACTAGATTATTATAAAAGCAACATAAAATTAAATAGAAGGAAAATAAAGCAAAATGTTGCGGACTTTACTCTGAGTAGCCTTTCACCTTACTTAGGGTCACTCTGGCTCCAGATAATGGCAAATAAATTGTTGTATAGTGTAAACAGAATGAAAAAACACTTGATGTGCCTTATAACAGTTTGGTACATATTAAAGTGACATGTAAGGGCTTGTGATCTTGAAATATAATTTTTTAAAATGCCTTGTTTTGGTTGTTTTGTGTTTTATATTTTTATACTCAGCTGTACTAGTACACAGAGTATTATAGTTTTAATCACATAACGGTGGATTGTAACAGAGTGAAATAATCGAGATAGATATAGACTTATATATATCAAAATGATCAGGGTGAAAAGAGAAATCGATTTAGCCATGTCCGTCCGTCCGTCCGTCCGTCCGTCTGTCCGTCCGTCCGTCTGTCCGTCTGTCCGTCCGTCTGTAAACACTCTAACTCGCGCAAAAATTGAGATATTTTGATGAAATTTGAAATGCAAGTTGGTATCGAGACTGGGACGGTTGGTATTGAAAATGGGCGAAATCGGACCATGACCACGCCCACTTTTCCTATATAGAAATAATCGGAAATTTGGTATCTCAGTCACTAATATAGCTGGAGCGATGAAATTTTACCCACGTGTTGAGCTCAGGCCCCTAAGAAGAAATTTGATGAAAGTTTGGAAAATAGGCGGTGCCACGCCCACTTATTAAGGGTCAAACCTAGAAAGTTTTATATGTCATAACTCAGAAACCATTGAAGATATATCGACAAAATTTGGTACGCGTGATTTACTTACTTAGGCATACGTTTGGACGGAAAATAGTTAAAATCGGTTGACGGCCACGCCCACTTTTATATATGTATATTACAAAGTGACCTAATAAAAACATTTTAAGCGATATCTCTGTCAAATATAAAGATCTATCATTGAAATTTTGTCGCGTAAGTCCAACTGCGGACATAAAACGAAAAACACAAAAATTTTGGAAAATGGGCGGTGCCACGCCCACTTATTAAGGGGCAAACATTGAAAGTTTTATGAGTCATAAATCAGAAACCGTTGAAGATATATCGATGAAATTTGGTACGCGTGATATACTTACTTAGTCAAATATTTGGACGAAAAATTTCCGAAATCGGTTTAGGGCCACGCCCACTTTTATATATGGGTCTTATAAAGTGACCTAATAAAAGCATTTTAAGCGATATCTCTGTCAAATATAAAGATATATCATTGAAATTTTATAGCAGGAGTCCAACTGCGGATATAAAACGAAAAAAACAAAAATTTTGGAAAATGGGCGTGGCACCGCCTCTTTTTATAAACAGGAATATACGAGATTTCTGAGCCCATAACTCGACAAATAATTTATATATAATGACGAAACTTGGTGTGTATACTTTCATTACTTGTGGTAATACACGCTCAAAATTTTAGCGAAATCGGTTGACGACCACGCCCACTTTTATATATGAGAACTATAAAGGGGCCTAATAAAAACATTTTAAGCCATATCTCTGTCAAATATAAAGATCTGTCATTGAAATTTTGTGGCATGACTTCCACAATAGACCGGAAACAACAAATAGAAAAATTTTGGAAAATGGGCGTGGCACCGCCTCTTTTTACACAAAGGGATATACGAGATTTCTTAGCCTATAACTCGACAAATAATTGAGATATTATGACGAAACTTGGTTTATACACTTTTATAACTTGTGTTAATAGACACGCAAAAATTTATTGAAATCGGTTTATGACCACGCCTACTTTTTAAGAAAGATATTTCTGGAACACCCTTTGGGAATTTGTAACATGACATCTTTGTAACTAGAAGTCATAAAGGAATGAAATTTTGCACAAAGTAAAATATTGATATGCTTAGTTGGATGACTGATAAAAATTTAGAAAATGGGCGTGACTACGCCCACTTTATGCAGCACTCGCTTTATATTAAATGCACCGTGTTTCCATCAAACGCAAACAAACAATGAAAGCATACAGCTGAGTATCTAATGTTCGATTCCACTCGAACTTAGGCTTCCTTACTTGTTTAAATTGCAGTTCGTTTTCTTTATGTAAATTCTTTTAGGAAACGAGCGCCATCTGTCATATTTTCGTAAACGTTCCCTAATGTCAGCCAATTGTTGTTGCATTTTCTGCGCCAAACTGATGCGCCTTGCATCTCTGCTTTCCCCTCTTTCTGTGTTGTGCCCAGACAAAATACAAACACCACAGATGATATCAAACATTTTACCATTTAAATAACCAAATAAGGCATGTCGCTTGTAGCATATTGTTCTATGCTTTCTTTGGCTGGCAGACAGTCAGCCATCAACTTTTCCTTGTCTGCATGTTGACAGGAAATTTCGATGTAAATTTTTACGGCTTCCTTAATGTGCGTTTAGCGTTCTTCGGAAAAATTGCTTTATGTAATTTTAATTGAAAATTCGGGTGGTTATGCATTTGATGAGCGAGTATATATAAATACAATGAAACGGCTTTATTTTAATAGAGAAAATACGTGTAATAACGTTGATAAAAACAAGAGAAAAAGTGCAAGTCCCAGCAAAGAAAAAACTGAACCGTAGAAATGAAAACAGAATAGAATCAAATGCTATTGAAGAAAGCCTGGGACTTTCAAATCTATCTGCTTTCAGAGAATATTCTGCTATTTCTTTTTTATGATATTAATTAACAATACACGTAAACGGTCCCATTGGATCCAAGTGCTTTGATTTTTGTCTTTATCCCTAAATTCAATTTGAAGTAGACACAGAAAGAATCTGGGAACTCAAAACGGGCTATCTAATAGTGGTATTGGTTACACAAAAGAGAGGAAGCACATCATCTTCTCTCAAGAAATTTTCATCACACCAAAACAGTTTATTCCACCACCACCCGTACACATACCTGTTAACCCTAATGCTCTAAAGTGAGCCTCTCAGTCTCACTATAAAGTTTAAAAGCGAATTATTCCTAAACCAAAAAAGCTTTTTGTCTGAAATTTTGGGTATTCCTCCATTTGTGTTCATAAATTATGAAATAATTATGATCTTTGGGCTATTTATTTATTTTAACAATTTTTTTTGCAATCGTATAAAATTGTTACGAAAAACCGAAAGTGAGCCTCAAAGACTCACTTAAGTATTTTTAACGTAATAAGCTTACATTTCTAGAGTTCAACTAAATTTTGAATCCGTTGTTCACAAGGTTTATCCAGTGAGGTTTTTACATTGTGAACTCACCATACTTCCCCCGGATTTTGGTGAATTCGACGTATTTCACCATGGATCTTAATATAATAGGATGTCATAAAATTAAGGAGACCGGAAAAGTCAACAATTTCAAAACAATTAACATTTTATCATTTTTCTGTTTACTGAGATTCTAAATTACGGAAAAGATGCGTTTAAATAGAGAATCGAACGATGAGCTGCTTTATGCGTAAGTAATTTCACCACGAACGTCGCGTTTTAAAAATTTGGAATTTGGTTGCGAAAGATATATATTAGCGGCGATCATATGAAAAATGTATTCATATTCATTTGATTCATAGCTTTTCTCATTGTGTGCACAAAAACAAATTTATAACAGATGTAATAAAACCATTTGTAATGAACATTCAAACAACTACAAAAATGTGTGAAAATTGTAGTACATTAATATCTCCTATTTTACGGAATTACGTTTTTATACTCAGCTGTACTAGTACACAGAGTATTATAGTTTTGATTTCATAACGGTGGATTGTAACAGAATGAAATAATCGAGATAGATATAGACTTATATATATCAAAATGATCAGGGTGAAAAAAGAAATCGATTGAGCCATGTCCGTCCGTCCGTCTGTCCGTCCGTCCGTCTGTAAACACTCTAACTCGCGCAAAAATTGAGATATTTTGATGAAATTTGAAATGCAAGTTGGTATCGAGACTGGGACGGTTGGTATTGAAAATGGGCGAAATCGGACAATGACCACGCCCACTTTTCCTATATAGAAAAAATTGGAAATTTGGTATCTCAGTCATTAATAGAGCTGGAGTGATGAAATTTTACCCACGTGTTGAGCTCAGGCCCCTAAGAAGAAATTTGATGAAATTTTGGAAAATGGGCGGTGCCACGCCCACTTATTAAGGGTCAAACATTGAAAGTTTTATATGTCATAACTCAGAAACCGTTGCAGATATATCGATAAAATTTGGTAGGCGTGATGTACTTACTTAGGCAAATCTTTGGACGGAAAATTGTTAAAATCGGTTGACGGCCACGCCCACTTTTATATATGTGTATTATAAAGTGACCTAATAAAAATATTTTAAGCGATATCTCTCTCAAATATAAAGATATATCATTGAAATTTTATGGCAGCAGTCCAACTATGGACATAAAACAAAAAACATAAAAATTTTTGAAAATGGGCGGTGCCACGCCCACTTATTAAGGGGCAAACATTGAAAGTTTTATGAGTCATAACTCAGAAACAATTGAAGATATATCGATGAAATTTGGTACGCGTGATATACTTACTTAGGCAAATGTTTGGACGAAAAATTGCCAAAATCGGTTGACGACCACGCCCACTTTTATATATGTGTATTATAAAGTGACCTAATAAAAACATTTTAAGCGATATCTTTGTCAAATATAAAGATATATCATTGAGATTTTATGGTAGGAGTCCACCTGTGGACATAAAACGAAAAACACAAAAATTTTGGAAAATGGGCGTGGCACCGCCTCTTTTTAGAAGCAGGAATATACGAGATTTCTGAGCCCATAACTCGACAACTAATTGATATATAATGACGAAACTTGGTGTGTACACTTTTATTACATGTGGTAATACATGTTCAAAATTTTAGCGAAATCGGTTGACGACCACGCCCACTTTTATATATGGGTATTATAAAGTGGCCTAATCAAAACATTTTAAGCGATATCTTTGTCAGATATAAAGATAATTCATTGAAATTTTGTATCATGAGTTCCACAATAGACCGGAAACAAGAAATAGAAAAATTTTGGAAAATGGGCGTGGCACCGCCTCTTTTTAGACAAAGGGGTATACGAGATTTCTTAGCCTATAACTCGACAAATAATTGAGATATTATGACGAAACTTGGTTTATACACTTTTATAACTTGTGTTAATAGACACGCAAAAATTTATTGAAATCGGTTTAAGACCACGCCTACTTTTTAACAAAGATATTTCTGGAACACCCTTTGGGAATTTGTAACGTGACATCTTTGTAACTAGAAGTCATAAAGGAATGAAGTTTTGCACAAAGAATAATATTAATATGCTTAGTTGGATCACTGATAAAAATTTTGAAAATGGACGTGGCTACGTCCACTTTATGCAGCACTCGCTTTATATAAAGTACACCGTGTTTCCATCAAACGCAAGCAAACAATGAAAGCATACAGCTGAGTATCTAATGTTCGATTCCACTCGAACTTAGGCTTCCTTACTTGTTTATCCTTTTCTCTTTGTTGAGGGAGGTATGCTTTTTTTTACTAAAGAGTGTCTCTTGCTAGACAAGTTCAAGGTCTGAATATTCCAGCATTGCATACCACTCATTTTTGAATGATTTTGCCAACATTTCGATTGTGGTTTGCTTTCACCTGACCTTAATTACATATTTTCGGCAAAAAAGCCAAAAGCTGAGCAAAATTGCTTATGCGTAACGGGAAGATAAAGTATTGAAATGCATAGCGTAAGTGTAAAAAAAGAGCTTTAAGCACATACAGCGCACTCAAAATACGTATGCACAACTTACATACATACATATATATTAATTTAAACCATTTAGTATGTACGAAAGTAATCTATTTGTGTCAAAAAAGTATCAAAAAGCTATTGAATGCATACGTGTGCTAAATATGTGTGTAGTACTTGTAGCTTTCAGCGTAAGAGTTCTTTGAAACGTAAAGAAAATAACAAAAAATTCGTGCGCGTGCCATATGCTTGATTGATCTGCTATGCGCTTAAGGAATCGTACTTTTGTAAGAATATATGTATGTATATAAGTAAAAATATATATGTAAGTACTTTCTTTGTGCCGGCAAATGTGTTCCAGTTACTTTGAAAGCATTTCGCCAAACTTTTCGTTGAAACTTGTTTTATTTTTGCTTATTTGGCCTTTAGATGTTTGCAAATCTTTGTTTTTATTTTATTTTATTTTATTTTTCAGTTTTTGCGAAAAAAAAACACAAATCACAAAGCCGTTTTGTACGCACTAACCGTTAGCACGCCGTTTAAGCATTGCTTTGTTTTTGTTCAATTTTCGTTTAGCTTTAATTGGTAAGAATTGAAAAATCATGAATGAGTGTTTTGTGAATTTTGTTTATTTTTGAGCCACTTTGTTTTTAGCTAAGCTTCATTGCTATTTAAGAAATTATTTTTCGCTTGCTCATTGTGCACATTAGTTAAATGGTGGTTATGGAGTCTCACCTATTAATTTGCCGCTCTTTTGTTGTATTTATTTGTTAATGTGTAATTAAGTGGGCTTTTATACCCAGATTTGCTTTCTTTTTTTGCCCATTTTTTCTATTATGTACTATAAGCGAGTTAGTTACAGTTATGGCACTGGAAACAACATGCTGCCAAAGGGCATTGAACTATGTTAATGCTGATGATTTTGTTACATGAATTACTATATTTAATGCTGAAAATATGAAGAATAAATAGTTAGATATCTACCTTAACCCTTCTTTATACCGAAATAAAAAGTAATGAGATAATATTTTGCTAAAATGTAAATATGCAAAGATTTACAGCCTCACTTGTTCATATTTGTTTATAATTTTTATTTGGTTCTCTATTTCTGGTGTTCTTTCTTCTTCTTCTTGTTCTTTCTTCTTCTTCTTCTTGTTCTTCTAATTCTTCTTCTTCTGCTTCTTCTTCTTCTTCTTCTGCTTCTTCTTCTTCTTCTTCTCTTTCTTCTAATGACATAAGGTAAAAGCACTCATCGATATTTCATTTTTTTATTATTTATTTACGGCATCTCTATTGACTTTAAGTATTCGTTGAAGCATTCATACCAACAAGGAGTGCGACGACCCATTAAAGTGTTTCGTTTTCACTCTTTTCGGTTGGTGAAATTAAATAATTAGGTTAAATAAAAATTTATGCATAAATGAGTGGCATTAGAATCGCCTAATTTGGCAAATATTTTTTTTTTTTTTTCTAATTTTATATATGTTGTATATATTGACTCGTACAGAAAATGAAATATTATGACAGATCATCTTATGTGTGTAATACCTGAAATGATGGTTTTTAAGCTTTCAAAAACTTAAAATCGGTGCATTCGTGCATTTTTTTTGTTCTTGTGTAAACAATTTTGCTGGCGCCAGGCAATTATTTTTACTACTATTAAGTACTTCTGAATGCATTTGAAAGCTTTAAGAGCTGCTTAGGCAAATAAGTATGTACACAAAAGCTAATGAATTTGTTCGAAAACAGAGCAAAATAAACATTGAGTTAAGGGTTGGTTTATTAAAAATGCTGATTTTTAAAGAGCTTTGGTGCGTGCGCTTTATTTATTTAATGCATTGTTTGCAAGCTCCCTTTGGACTTTAGTAACTAGCTTAGAGTTAGTAAAATTCTGTACGCATGGATGATTTTAAATTAAATATCACTCAGGCGCTGCGTTAAGCGTTTAATCTTGGAAACAGTTCCCTAAAAAATAAGTCATATAAGAAACTAGAAGTGAACAAATAGATGAGAGAGAAAACAGCAGCGATAAACTTGTCGCACTCAATATATCATTTTAAATTTAAAAAAAGCATTTTTCCAAACAAAAACGAAAATATGTAGCAACTATGATCGAAGCACTTACATTTTGCATGTAGTGGGCGAATTCCAGTGAAAAATACGTTCCTTTTCTTCTTCTTCTGCCACATGCAAGCAAAAAAAACTAATGCCGCTTGAAAGTAGCTTAAAGTATGCTAATTGGCAGATATGCATGAAATTGGCATAAAATATTTAAATATGCCTGAATTATGAAATGTTTTAAACATAAAATGGATATTAGTTGTATCCAGCAAAGAATTCTAAAACAAATTTCGCTTTTCGTAGAGCAAAAGTACAACGAAAATTAACTTGAAAGTAAAATTTGTTTAGCAAAAGCTTTTACAAACTCAACAGCATACGCCAAGCTAATTAAATATATGTATATACATACCTATATGCATACAATTTTATGTATAAGAAAATTTATTTGTTTTATTTATTGTTCACACTTTAATGGTTTGATTAATATTTTTCTTTTTTCAAATCTTCATTTTATTTGCATCATACCGACAAAGCTTAATATTCCATATATTAATTATTAATAATAAACCAAATAATAAGTAAATAATTAAAAGCCAATTTATTATTTATGTATAAATCAAATGAATTTAGCACAAAGTGAGGCGCTTGAGCAGTAGAAAGAAGCGGCAAGCGACAGGGAATGGCTGAGCGAAAGGCCACCCTTTGTTGTTGTGGTTGTTGTTGCGAAGAGCAGCTGAAGATAAAGTTGAAGAAGAAAATTGAAAGTTGCTCTAATGAAGACGTTTAAACAAAACGCCAAAATTATGTTTTGCAGCAACAAATACCAACTAATTGCTTGTGAATGTATGAACAAATACGAAGATTATTGTTCAAACTCTATACGAAAACTTCTAAAGTGAATGTGCTTGGTTAAATGAGAAAGTGTGGTGAAAATTTGTAGAAAGAAAAAAGCAAAACCGTTAATTGAAGGCTCATGTGAGTATTTGTATTTCTTTTAAATTATTTATATGTGCAAGTAAAGATATATCAATGATTGACGATTTGAATAAAATTTTTTTTTTATGAAACTAAACGAAAGCGACATTTTAGCAGGAATGGATAAGGAACTTTAATGTTCTTACTAAAGATTTTGAGACAAGCTGTTTCATTTTGAAAATCAAACTTGGCTAAGAATGACCGACTGACTCAATTAAGCAAAATCAATTTGTAAAACAATTCTATGATGAATAAGAATTCAAAGTGACACGAAACCATCACACAAAAAAAGAATTGAAAATTAAGGGTATATATAAATAATAAGACCTAGATTAGTAGTAATATGGCTGCCCTCGCCATTTTCTGATTTCTTTGTTGTTTTGTGTGTCATCATAAATCCTGCTAACCATTTTTAAGACGAAATAATATGTGTTATGAACATAAGGAATCCGTTGAATATTAATATGAACGAAAAAAGAATTTGTTTCAAAATTTATTTGTGCCCCAGTTAAGCGTCAAATTTTCTAACAGCGTTTGAATAGCATCTACTTGTGCATACTCATTGATATGATAACTTTTTGTGCCACAAAAAAACCAAAAAAAAGTCACGGCATAACAAAAACTTGCCATCAAAATACCAAACGATAAAATAAATAATGAAAATAAAATTCTTTTATTATGCATTTCTGCCATTTGATGGGCCTTCTTAAAAATTTGAAAGTGAATTTGCGTTTAGTAAGACAAAGACAAAAGAGCAGGTGTTGTAAATATTAATAAATTAGCAGAGTTAGTAAATTCCGTTGTAGTGGTGATGAGTTAGTGGAGACTTGCTTTTCAACTTTTCAGAAAATTAACATAATAATAAACACAAATGTTGTGCTTATCGAATTCGACAACGGTCAAAGAATGAACTGGCCTTTTACGCACCTAATGTCAGCATTGTCTTGCTTCTTGCTGCTCTAAATAATTGTTGAATGAGACGAGGAAATGTTCGAAGGCAGTAATAGTATGTATCAATTTCCAAAAATTATATATCTTAGAAAATACATATTTTACTGTTACTACTTGCCTGCTTTATTAAAACAAAAGCCAATGAAAGTTTTTCCGTTTATGTTTAAATTATAGCGTAGACTAAATGCGTGTAGAAAATTAGTGATTTATGGAATTTTTTTTTTGCTGCCCAAGCTTTGCTTCATTTTTACTTCAATTCAGTGGCGTAGCTAGAGAATTTTTCGGGGGGGGGGGAGGGTGTCACAGCCAATGTAAAAAATTTACCAAAATGAAAATTACCAAAAAAAACTACAATTTTTTTTACAAATGATAAAAATCGCTAGCTTAGAATGCAAATAGTGTAAGTCCTTTTTTAAAACTTTGTAGGAGAGACAAAATACAAAAAAGAAAAAAAAATTCGAAATGAAAAAAAATTTCTGTTCATATAAATATTTTGGACTTACACAATTTTTTTCGCTTTTTGGACTTACACAATTTGCGTATCACTGAATAACAACGAGTAGAAATATGACAAGTATCTCAGACTTGATTAGCGCGGTGCGTATTTGATTTTTCTAGTGTTCTACATAAAAATACACTTTTTCATAAAAGTGGACTTACACAGTTTGCACTCTAAGCTAGCGAAATGTAATTTTTTTCGGACTATAATTTAACATTTTAGTACACAAATATCGCTTATAATACATATATCAAACTCTTAAGGCCCTTGGCCACTTAAAATCTGGAATGTTAAGAAGTGTATACATATGTGTGAGTGTCGGGTGATTGACGCAAATATCTAAAAGATTTGATTCTCATCAACGCGAGCCCGAACAAGAACGTGTAGCACGACGACTGCCGATTGCACTAACACACACAAAAAACTCACACATACACACTCCTTGACATGCCAGATTGTCAGTTGCCAAGGGCCTTTAACTATACTTCAAAAGTAAGTCTCATATTCTCTTCTGGAAATCTACGCGCATAGGTAGATTTTCAAGTTTTATGCGCCCAAAATTGAATTTTGTAAAATTGTTACAATTACAGAAAAAAACATACCCACATATTGGAAATAGAATGGGGAACAATAATTCATCGCTTTTTTCCCAACCCCATACTCTGCACTTGCCCCAGATGGTCGCAACTTAGCATATCTGAAGTTAATTTTTTTGTTTTTTTCTTACATATTTTTAAGTGCTAGTTTCAACTTGAATATTTATTATTTAAAGCATTTCATTTAAGTAATCGTGATGAATCCTAAAGGTTCAAGTAATTATTAACACTTTTCAATAATATCCTTGGTTTCCAATAATTCTAAGTTTATAGCTTTAAGCTTTTAAAGTTGGGATATTTAAAAAAAAATTATTACTCTTTTTCATGTTAAAAATTGGTTTTGTTATGTTGCTCTGTCAGACTCAGTCAAATTAACCCTCGGACTTGATATCTAGTACAATTAGTAGTTAGCCGACAAAAAATTACGTCGCACAAAGCCGCACTTCACTACTAGATACAGGGTTTTTCATATGTACCTACAATAATTTTCTTTTTGTGCTTTATATTTAATTTTAATGTTTATATTTCTAACGCATATCTTGGTTAATGTAGGTGATGCTCGAAAGTAGCCCAGATATTTAGCAGCGATTATTGTTAACTTTTTAGGCAGTATTTTTAGTATTTCTAATTTTTCAAAGTTAAGGAAGTACTTATCATAAAAAGGGGCTAAGAACTATAAAGCTACATTTTTTAGAATATTTTTGAGTATGCAATTTTGCAGCTCATTCAATTGTAATATAATAATATGCAACATTCAACTTTTTGAAAAATTTCATTGGCTTTTCGGAAATTTTAATTGGAACGGTCTCACGTACATATAACGCAAACACCCTACAGAAAAAAATTACTAAAATCGACGGAAATTTTTACAGCATTGAGAATAGCACTTTTTACACTAAAATTGGTTGGCTACATAACAGTACACTTAGAAATCTCCTCAAAATCTTCTATAAATTCTGGCCGCGCTTTGAAATTTTTAATCCACTTTTAGAAATTTCTACGATTTTTCGAATTTTTTCCATAAGCTTAGAAATCCTGCTTAAGACGATTTTTATTGAAAAATTGTTTACATTTTTAAACGAAAATAAGAGAGTCAAATTTTCGACAGAATTGTTTGAAATAAATTTAAAAGCTCTGGCGTATGATTTTTTTTTTTGAGTCACTGTATATATTTTTCAATAAAATCGCCTTTTAACTAGAGCCCTAGATACCCGGGTATCGAGCAATTCGATCTGATCGTTTTTGTTTGAAGCCCGTTTGTTGTTCAAATGCCCGTACAAACATTAGAGCATCCGAGCTTACAAACAAAAAAAATCTGTATCGGAAAAACAAAAATAAAAAAACTACATATAAAGAAAAAAAAATAATAAACAAAAGAAAAAAACAAACTTCAAAATACCCGAATTGTTCAAATGCCCATACAAACATACGGGTAATAAACAAACAAACAACTCTTCGAGCATTTGAACAACAACTGTTCGAGCTACTCGAAAATGTTCAAAAAAAATCGAGAGCTCTACTTTTAACACAAATTATTAAAATTTTGCATTAAACAAGCAATTTGGAATAGATGTACACAATAAAATATTTTTGGCCGCATAAAACTTGAAAATCTACCTGTGTGCTACGGTTATAAATAATAATTTTCTTATATAATTTAGTTTTTTAATATTCCATTTTGACAGACATTAAGTAAAATTTTAAGTTCAGATACTCTTATACATTGCATAGTTATTCCCATTGTAGTTTATACTAATATTATTTGATTAAGATGATAAGTAATTGAAAGAAAACTTGAAATTTAAAAAATTGGCGTTACTTTTCTGTTATTATCATGTTAATAACAGCAATACCGTATAATAATTGTATCGTTTGTTGAGCCGTAGGGAAGTGCAGGAACCGTAGGAATTTTACCACAAAAGAGCGAATATAAGTACAAAGAATGTAAATTGTGGTAAAATTCCTGCGGTTCTTGCACTTTCCTACGGCTCAACAAACGCTAGAATTATAAGTAATACTTCGTGAAAAAGCGCTAAATTTCAAATTACCAATTTCGAAAAATTACTATTCTCATTGATTTTTTCCTGAAAAAGAAATGTATGCTAATAAAGTCAAAGATGGTTTTATGGTCAAAACGAATCTTTCGGGAGGGGTTTTGTCCCCAACCCCCCCCCCCCCCGTTACAACGCCACTGCTTCAATTGGCTACGTTTCCATAAAATTCATACTAAATAAAGAGATTTTATGTAGCTAATGATGCTGTGCTAAATCAATTGAAACATTAGACTTAGAACACGAACTTGCGTTCAGAAGTATATAATTTTCAAACAAATACCATGTCTACTTTGTATTTAGTCATAAATACCGCTACAGCTTAGTTTCTGAAAATAGAAAAAAGATTAAATCATATCTTGGCAACAAAATACACACAACGGTTTACCGCAAAAATGATTTACGACCTAGAAAAATATTATTTTTGAATTTTTTCTACTGACATAATGACCAAAAAACAGATGAGTTAAAATATTTTGCTAAGAAATTTTGGCAACCTTATTTGGCAAATTGTAGTAATACTTGCAATTTGCGTCTTTATATGAGTAATTTATAAATTTCATCACTTACACATGTACTCAATGTATAAATAAGTGAATATTTTAAAAATATAAATACACGCGCCATCTATTGGAACATAGTGGTGGTTATAACCTAATCTCATTAGTAAATATGTTGCATATATTTAGACAGCAGCTAGAAATTACATACAT
The DNA here is from genome assembly GCA_960531455.1 of Urophora cardui. Classification (NCBI taxonomy): domain Eukaryota; kingdom Metazoa; phylum Arthropoda; class Insecta; order Diptera; family Tephritidae; genus Urophora; species Urophora cardui. Next base: position 4,769,452 of record OY482672.1, on the reverse strand, counting down.
ACATACATACATACAGGTGAAACTAATAAAAGCGTGTTAAAAAAGGTCAGGTTGAATCAATTTGATAAGCTTCATATGGTCAAACATTCATCTGTAAATCAAATAACTAAAACTGGGAAAGCGCGCTTGTTAAAATACAGATGTACCCGATTTACATGTGATTTAAGCAAATAGCAAAGAAAGCATAAATAAAACATTTGCATTTAACAAAAAACCAGTTTTTAATGTAAAGCACATCATGTAGACACAAACATATGCACACATATACATGTGTATAAAAAAAGTGTAATATATTAATGTTCATTCATAAGCAAGTCGCCATTAATAAATAGAAGCAAAAATATTTACGTTGGTTTTGTTTTGCTGGTTTAAACAGCCGTGCAGTTATGCGTGAATTGATGTCAAGAGTTAAGTGGAAAAGAACCCAGACGACTTTCGCTTCTAATTCACTTTTTTCCAAAGGTTTTTGTTACACATTTGATTTAAACAAAAAATATTAGTAAAAAGTGTCGAAAAGCAAAAAAAAAAGAACCTCAATTAAAAAATACACGTGTATATAAAAAGATAACTAAACTAGAATTGACAACAACACTTAATAAAGATAGAGGAGACGTTGTTTTATAAGCACATTTCACTCTCACTACAAAAAATACAACAACAACAACTCGTTTTGCAGCGTAAAGCACAAACGCAAAGTAAAAGCTGTGCTGCTGGACTGATTAACGCGCGTTGACAATTAGAAAAAAGTGCATACATTCTAGAGTATTAGTCGTATTAGGGTGGCTCGTTTTTTTATGATTTTCATGAACATGGTATAGTATAAATTTGGTCTAAGATACCATTGCTGTAGTTTAATGAACTAAATTCACTATCAAAAGTTTGCATATACGTGCGTTTGAACGAAAACTTGTTGCTCAATTTTGAATATATCCGCTTTAGATTTGTTATGCAGGTGCATTTTGTTGTATACAGTTGATTATTTGTGTGAGTGAATCTAATCGAACCAAAGCTAAAGTGATGTATTGTGGAACGATCCTCCGTCATCCCTTGTCAAGTTTGGTTTGGAGACAAACCGGTTTCGGCTAATATGCGCCATCTTCAGTGTCTTTTTTCTTCGTTCTAAAGCTAAAGTCTTTATATTCGAACCACCCTAATGTGCGCATTTATTGCTTTAAAGCTTTTAACTAATGCATTAGAAAAGAAGCAAATAAAACCTCATTAACGCAATAACTATAAAAGCAGTTAACCCAGTTAACGTCCAACAATTCTTAATTTTAATAAATGAAGACAACTCAATCAAGAGAACATCAATAACTGATGGTACATTACTCTAGTTCGTATCAAAAAAGTGCTTATTTTTGCTCACTAAAAGAAATTGCTCAGATCTCAAGATAAAAAAGCATTCCTCATTGACATATTCAGATGAGAATAAGAAGTCAAAAGAATTTATAATTTTTTCCACCAATTCGCAGGCATTATGAAAAGATGCTGACAACAAAAATAAGTCAACAAATTAACATCAACAAAAACCAAGTAATGTCCATTTAATATTTAAAAGAAAATGATTTATTTCAATGCAAAAGCCTGTAGGTCATAAATCGCACTCAATTTATGTTAAGCGATTTTTCATTGCACTTCTGTTTGGTCAGCTGCACAACATCGGCCAAAAAATTTCATATGAAATCATCAGCTGATCATCCATATAATATAAAATACAATGGCGCTTTTTTATAAATCTGACGAGTTTTATGGCCAAGCATCTCTCCCAATTCGAGGTGTGCTGCTTTTGTTTTTCCTACTAATTGGGTGGACCTACAGTTTTATGCCGGCTCCGAACGGCGAATGCATTTTTTGTGAGAAGCTTTTTCATGGCAGAAATACACTCTCGGAGGGCATGCCGCCCACTGCCGAGAGGCGACCGCTGCTCTTAAAAAACCCAATAATTGAATTTTTACTGATTAGTGAATTAGAATTTTTTGGTGTTTACTTGGTCTGGGGTTTGATCTCGAGACCTCTGGCATAGCAGGCGAGCACTCTGCCCACTGCACCACAGCGGCCACTGCCGATCATCCATGGTTATGTGAATGTCAAAATCAGTGAAGTGAATGCATCATTGAATGCAATCATAGTGGCGCAAGTGGTGTTAGATTACATGAAAAAACAACAACGACAACACCAGCAACAAACATAAACAAAAACAGGGGGACCAGCGACAATCGTAAACAACAATCGCAACAACAATCACAACAACGACAGTAATAAATTGCCTATTGAATCGTTTGATAACACAATTTTTTTGTATGTGTGTGTGCGCATTTAAACACAAAAAAAGAAAAGACAAAAAAGTAATGAAATTATAATCAAATAAAACCAGTTAAAATGCTTAGAAGATGAAGTAGAAGTTCTAAAAGCAGTTTGTTGCTGCTTTCTTTTGCATTTAAAGCCGGCAAACAATATTTTATGAGTGCGGAGAAAGTAGTTGTCAGCCACAAGAATTTCTTGACTTAATAAAGACAAGTTGTTTACAAACATGCGAGAATGTACTAAAATGCTTAAATGTAATTATATATGTATGTTTGTATTCTTGTGGCAAAAACTGTTCTAACCAGAATTTTCGAGCATATTTAGTTTATTCTTCATTTATACACACACACATACATATAAAAAGATTTTAACAATATTTGCAGGTGGCTTTTATATCATAAATTCTGTTGTTGTTGTTTTTGTCACTTAGATACTTACCAGAGATCCGCAGCGGTGCACCGCATTTTCTAAAGCACCGCAAAAATACTTATTTTTTAAGCCACTCAAAAAATAAGTACCCAGAAAAAAAATTCACCGCCACCGCATTGATTGAAAACCTAAATGATATTGCGGTATTTAGTGTTGTTTACACCGCATACCGTAAACATCGCATAACGCAAACACCGCATACCGCAAACACCGCATATCGCAAACACCGCATATCGCAAACACCGCATTTGTTTATTTGTATACTATTCAGTGTTGCCGGAAATTTTTCACACACTGCAAAGGTATAGGCAATTGAAAATTCATTTTTGTTTGTACATAAATACATATGTAGATATGTGTTACTGATTATAAGATATACAGCAAATTTATTCTCAAGTATTTTTTATATTTTTGTGTGCTTTGTTTTTTGTGGCAGTTTTTTGAATAATAAAATATTTTTAAATAATGAAATAATCAAAAAATTTCATTTTTGAAATCCAATACGACTAATAGGGCCGTCAGAATGAATACTTTTCCGTCAAACTAGCAATCCATTTAATTGACAACATAGTTGAATTAAATGTATATAAATGACTATCGACACATTCAGTATCTCAGCTTTGCCCTAAAAAAGACATCTAATTCAACTATGTTTCTCAGTTAAACGAATTGCTAGATTGACGGAAAAGTATTCATTCCGACGGGCGCATAATAAAATGTATAAAAATAAACATGTGTATTGTTGTTGCTCCAATAAAATGACAAAAACTTCGGTTTGAATCAATGTATCGTAGCCGATTTTGCCGATTGTGAAAATTGAATGAATGCCTCGTTGGAAAATAAAGAATTATGTCACAGACAAACAAAAATGTGTAAACAAAACTTATGTATGTGTATTACTAAGAAGCCAAAAATGTGATTCAGGGATTTTAGGAAAAAACTATATTTCATGTAAATAGTACATATTTTTATCTTGAAACTCATTAGTCAAATTATTTTGAATGTAAACAAACTCTAAATTTTAAGTGACCCTTTCAATGAAAAAATTAAAAAAAACCACCCCTAGAGTTTTCCTGTATAGATATTCTTTGGTTAAAATCAATTTGTAATTATTGTAAAATTGTAATTGTAGTATTTTTCATCAGAAATCCATAAGACGGTAAAAATTACAAACAAAATTCGCACTGGCAACATTGTAAATATCTCTATTTGGGAAATGCGGTGTTTGCGGTATGCGGTGTTTGCGATATGCGGTGTTTGCGGTATACGGTGTTTACGATATGCGGTGTTTGCGGTGTTGTGTTATCCATACTACCGCATTCCGGAATTGATCAAGAAAATGCGGTACGGTGTTTATTATGATCGCATATTTTGCGGTTTCGGTCATACTCCCACCGCATTTTTTATGAGTATACTCTAAATCACAAAAAATGTATCGCATGCTGATCTCTGATACTTACCAAGCAGTCCTGCAACATTCACTTGTTCGCTTTGTATTTATATGGCAAGTAGTTTATAGAATGAAATTAAATTAAAACTGGAATTGAAGAAAATCAATGATTTCTCAGCTGTTTCGCTGTATAAGGAACCAAAACTATCTGTAAATGAAGTATCACAGCGTGGTTTTTACAATTAGATCATCATATCTCACTACCTGAAATCTACATCGGCAATATCACATTCGCACGTAAATTTTGGTGCTCCTTCGAGATTTTGAGTTTTTTGAGCTTTGAGGGTCTTCAATCGATGACGATATACTTAACAAAAGTTCTTCTCAAATGGCTACATTCTTTTGCATATACAGAGATGGTTTTCTGCTCTATTAAAGTACAATAATTTAGCATTAATCATGTCTTATTGGGAATCCTATTATAGAACTTTTACAATCGAATTCTATTATAATTATAGCGCCATTTTAAAATACTATATAGCTAATTTCTAAAATTAATATAAGAGTAAATGACCAACAACTTTGCAGAGTAGTTTAAATATCTCATTACTGAATACATAAAATAACAAGACTAAGCCGTTTATACTTACTATAAAATCGCCCAACTATTCAGCCAACAGAATGTCATTATTCTATAGTTCAAAAAATTGGCAATAAGTTGAGCAAGTAACAGAAAAATTGAATAATAAGATTAATTTTCAAAAAAAAAATATCTAATGTAAAAAAAACTATAATTGCCACAATTGGGATTATGGTTACTCTATCTGAGCTGAGAAATGAAATTGCAAAGCAAAAATTTTACTGCTAATTGATTTTGAATGCCGTATGTATTTTAACTTTTATGCTTTATTTCATAAATAAAGTACCTGGATGAGCGAACTTATCTCGGACTGCCATTTTTTCGCAGGTCCTCGCAATCGAAATAAAAAGTTAAAATAAAAAAATTAGTGGAAAAATGAAACTTTTCAGAAGTTTGCGCCCGAGCCCCCTTGTATACTAAATTTCATGAAAATTGTTGAAGCCATTTGTGAGATAGTAAATTCGCCTCTCTTGGACGCAGTACCTCTACCTCTTCATGTCCTTCTCCCTCTACTTTTATTTTTCCTTTCTCTTTCTCTTTCTCTTTCTCTTTCTCTTTCCCTTTCATCTACGTTTCCTTTTTCTTTTCCTTTTCCCTTTCCTTTCCCTATCGCTTTCCCTATTCCTCTCCCTAACCCCTCCTTTTCTCTCACCCTCCTATTCTTTCTCCCTTATCCTCTCCCAATCTCTCTCTCCCCCTCCCCTATGCTACTCTATTTTGATTTCCCCTCGCTTCTCCCTTTCCCACCATTTCCCATTCCCATTTCCATTCCATTCCATTCGGCTTTCTTTTTCCTTCCATTTTCCCTTTACTTAGGGAACCATGTTGAGCATTACATCGAAGAGATCCCTATATTGAAGCCATGATTCCCAATTTTCGGAGTCATCTATGCTGAAGTCCCCATTAAGACCTCTAATTGGATACCGCTCAGAAACATTCGATAGTCAACCGGGTCCAAGTTTTGACTCATATCCGGGGATCGGGCTTAGGCATTACAATTAAAAAGTCCTCATCAAAACCTTTCATTCGATACCAATATCGCTCAGAAACATTCGAGCATCAACTGGGTGCACGTTTTAGCTCATATCTGGGGACCCGACCTAAGCAACACAATTAAAAAAGTACTATGTCGAAGTCTTCATCAAGACCTTTCATTTGATACCAATATCGCTCAGAAACATTCGAGGCGGGATGACCCTCCCACATTTTGACCCATATATGGAGACCCGGTCTAGGCATCACAATTAAAAGAGTTCTATGTTTAAGTCCTCATCAAGACCTTTTGCTATCCATATCGCTCAGAAACTTACGAGGGTCATCCGGGTCCACATTTTGACCCATATCTCGGGACCCGGGATACAAGTTAGTAAAAAAAATTAAATTTTTCAAGAGTTCACCCCCTAAGCTCCCTGTATACCAAATTTCATGAAAATCGTTGGAGCCGTTTTCGAGATCCAGATTATATACACATATATACAAGAATTGCTTGTTTAAAGGTATTAGATTTAATTTAAGTTTACTAAGTTCAGTTTAAATAAAACTTTAAACAAAAGTGAAAGTCCTGCATAGGCGCACACTTACTCGTATAGATAGGTGTGTCAGTAAATACGTACATTAAAGCTAAATTTTTAAATAAACGTTATAAAAAGATCACTCCGAACTCAATTTTTAACACCCGAGTTGATTTGCTCTAATTACGTACGTACATTAAAGCTAAATTTTTAAATAAACGTTATAAAAAGAGCACTCCGAACTCAATTTTTAACACCCGAGTTGATTTGCTCTAATTGATTTGACTATTTGCCTAAGTTCATGCCATTTGCTCTTGAAGGCATGTTTTATATTAATTTTTTATTCTTTTCATAAGAGCTATGGTTCTTCATATTTTACACCCATTTTCTTTGCCTTTATACTTGCCGCCGCCAAGATGCAGGGAATAAAATCTTAATTTTTTCTTCAATCAGGGTCACTTCTATTTGCTAATTTTACTAATTTATAAATTAATTTGGCACACTTTCTTTGGCATCCGCGGGTTACCACATTCAGTACTCCAAAAAAAAAACGTACAATAAACACTTGATAAGTTCAAATTACAAGTGAAAGTTTGATCTGCAGCACACACATGCAGCGACGCATAAAATTTATTGCATGGCATTATTTACATGTGCAAACAAACATAAACAAACACACACACACACATTTACACACATCACATCCATTTTTATCAACTAAAAATGATCAAAGGCATTTTGTTAATAAATTTTAATTTAGAAACACGCGCGTACTTAATGAATGAATTTCTTCATAAAAAGTTATGCAAACAAAAAGTGTGAAAAAAAAAACATATTATAAATGTTTGTTGTTGTTCGCTGATTCGCCGCCAATGAACGCATTTCATTACTCCATCTAATCAAAAAACTTACGTAAAGTTATGAAAAAGTTTGAATGAAATACTTTTATGATACCACAAACAAAACAAAAAGTGTTAAACTGTGAAAGTGAACGAAATAATAATAATTTTTGGCGTTTAATTATGTTAAAAAAAGGCATTTGACGGTTTATGTACAATCAAAAGAAAGTTCGGCGGCCAACGAAATGCACTTCACTTTCGATTTACATTCCATTTCCATGTTCCGGCTCACTGCAATTTGTACACATAACTAATTGGCTGACAAAATGGCGGAAAGTTTTGTACTTGCATGTACATGTGATTGGTATAAAAGTGGTGATGATGATGCAGATGATGATGAAGTCTATCAAAACCTGCAATTACGACAGTTGATAATCACTGGCCTTACATAAAATCTCAAAATAAATCTCACATACGCAACTTTGCCGTTTGCATAACGGTGACCCCACAAACGACCTAAATACCGTTATGTTTATTTAGCATTATTAACAGTCCTAACGCAACAAACAGAGTTATTGAGTGCTAAGCGCTCGGCCAGCAGCAGATGCGCTAATTGACACGCGCACACACAGCAAGTAAATTAAACACACATAAGAATCATTATCATTTAGAAACAATACACAACAACAACAACAACAATATAAGAAAACAAATATGCTTAGGCATATGTGAGCTTTTGCGCTTACATAAGGAGAAGTAACTGAGATAAGCCAATAAGCAAAGCAGCAAATGTGCAAATGCTAAGTATTTAGAAGATGTAGTGCTAATAACTTTTCTAGCTGCCACAAAGCAACAACAAATGAAAGAATAAAGACGAAGTATCAGTATGCAAAGCACGTTTGTATGTATGTAAATATGCATACATATATTATGATGGCAACGAGTTCTGTGCTATGGTGGCCAAGCAAAAGTGTGTTCAAATTAACGCCAAGGCAGAACCATGGCAGAACAAATTGAATTGGCTTCTAGTGCTTGTCAGCAGATAAATGAAGCTGCAACCAGTTACCAGAGCTCGCGTTACATATGTGCTAAGCAGAAATATTACTAGTAATAGGATCAGTCTATTATTAGACATTTATTATATTCATTTACCTTTAAGATATGTTCTAATCATTAGTTGGCAGCCATTTGTGTGAGGAAAATGTCACTAAGGGGACATTACCCAAGCTGAAAGCAATCTATAATACTCAGCAGATGTAAATAATATTAAGATCAATATATCAACCAATAACTGGCTATTTGACATTTGCCTACTCGCAGACTACTTATCTTAGAATTAGTACAGAGAAGCCTGTTGCATACACTTACACACCAAAGAACAGATAAACCACATACATTCGTATGCAAATTAGATTGAAAATTGATTTTACCGAGATTTGCTGTCTTCTGCTGTTGGAAATCAATTAAATAACTGTAATTTGCTGGGGCAATAATAATAACAACAACATTAATGCATAATCTACAAGCAACAAGCACATATCACCACATAAACAACAACAACAATATTAGCTAACAGGCAGCTTAGCTGTTCTAGCAATTTTTAGTTTAAGCTACCACACAACAATTGCCATAGCTGTACACATTTATGCAACATGTGCGCACATTTACACACAGAGAAAAACTATTGTACAATCAACTCAGAATCGCATATAAACCAACTTAAAACTTAGGTATAATTTACTTACTAAGTTTTTTCGTCATCTTAACGATAATAATTTTATAAAAAATTCAGCAAAGTAATTTAGTAAAAAATAAAAGTAAAAAAGGTTATCTTAGCCAAACAACTCCTTTTTTGGTAGCCAAAGTGCTTGGGTAATAAATCACCTAAGTTTTGTTTGGCGAGTTATACAAGTTTCTTGTGCCCCATACACATTTTTGTAACTAAGTAAACTTTGTTAGATTTACTATAGTTTTTTCTCTGTGTGTACAAATACATGTACCACATGCAAAAACAAAAACAGCTCAAGTAGCATTCAACATTAAATTGACGCATAAAAATTGAAATGAATGAATGTGTGTGTGTATGTACTTGTTGCCGGAAGTTCAATGACCACACTTAGCTTTTTTTATGGATATGTTTCTATGTAAGTACATATATGTTTGTATGTTAGAACGTATGTGAAAAAAATATAAATATCTTATAAACTGCCCGCAGCACCGCACCGCCTATACCCTGCGGGTATTGATCTCCAACGACAAAGGGCCAAAAGGTTGCAGCAGATCATAGGCAAAGCAACCTGTTCCTCTTGCCACAATATATATGGCAACCTCAAAACTTAAAGAAATATTTTGCGTTTTTCACTACATACATATATATACATTAAGCCGTATCACGAGAATAAAGTTTGCGTGTGTCAGTTTTATTTGAACACTTACGTCGAAAAAATATTTATGGTGTAAAAATTTTTTTTTCAGGCTCGCGTTAAAAACAGCTAAATCGCGTTTTTAAACGGTTTTATTTAGCTCACCCCGTTTGTTTTATTGTTGGGTCAAATTTAGTAATTCAAATTTCACCCTCTTCCTGTCAACCGATTAATCTGAAATTTTGTACGCATGTATAACCCCGATGACAATGCAATATTATGAAAAAAAAATTCCGATAGGTGGCGCGTGGGTCGCTATATTTACAAAAATCGCATTTATGGTCCGATTTGGCTGAAATTCGGAACATGTATTACTACCTTGAAAAGAAATATTTTCTTTAAAAAAAAATTCCGCTAGGTGGCGCGTGGGTCGCTATATTTACAAAAATCGCATTTATGGTCCGATTTGGCTGAAATTCGGAACATGTATTACTACCTTGAAAAGAAATATTTTCGTAAAAAAAAAATTCCGCTAGGTGGCGCGTGGGTCGCTATATTTACAAAAATCGCATTTATGGTCCGATTTGGCTGAAATTCGGAACATGTGTTACTACCTTGAAAGGAAATATTTTCCTAAAAAAAACTTCCGATAGGTGGCGCGCGGGTCGCTATATTTAGAAAAATCGCATTTATGGTCCGATTTGGCTGAAATTCGGAACATGTATTACTACCTTGAGAAGAAATATTTTCTTCAAAAAAAATTCCGCTAGGTGGAACTGAGATCGGGGTAATTAAAACTGAAAATCCTATTTGCAGGGACTACGTATAGAGGCGTTGGACTGCAATAAACTAACGGGCAAGAAACCTTGCAATAATGAAGCACTAAATGAATTAAACAGAATGCGAAATAAAAACTAAAAACTAGAAAATAAAAATAGGTAAAAAAACTTTTTAAGTTAAACAGTTTTATGTTATACATACATTGCAATGCTAAGATAAATGTACTAGAAACCAAAAAATAATAAAATAGATACAGTCGTGGGAATTATAAACATTTGCATAGACTAGACTAAAATAAAACCGTGGGGCACGTCAATTGTCTACAATCGTTGATTAAAATGTTTGTTTTGTAATGTTACACCATAATTAGGCAGTTGTTCAACCGACAACTATGGACGTGTGATAAGTAGGGCTAGAATGTGGAAAAAAGCGAGCAAGCTCGATTATAAGCGAGTTTTAGGGTTTCATAGTGGTGAGCGAGTAGTACTTTTATCACATGTTTTGTCGATTAAAGACAAACTACGAGCAGTGAAACGATTCCTCGTGTGAATGTCCAACGATAAACTAGTTGAAACATCTCTTTTATTAACATGGAGTGTATAACTATTGGAATTTCCATGAGCAAGAAAATAGTATGTAATTTACTCACCGTCTGCGGGCCAACTGCCTAACGACGAATTAAACGATTCTTCTATCGCACACTAAGTCGATAATTTGTAGACAATTAACGTGCCCCACGATTTTATTTTAGTCTAGTCTATGCAAATGTTTATAATTCCCACGACTGTATCTATTTTATTATTTTTTGGTTTTTAGTACATTTATCTTAAGCATTGCAATGTATGTATAACATAAAACTGTTTAACTTAAAAAGTTTTTTTACCTATTTTTATTAAACGGTTTTATTTAGCTCACCCCGTTTGTTTTATTGTTGGGTCAAATTTAGTAATTCAAATTTCACCCTCTTCCTGTCAACCGATTAATCTGAAATTTTGTACGCATGTATAACCCCGATGACAATGCAATATTATGAAAAAAAAATTCCGATAGGTGGCGCGTGGGTCGCTATATTTACAAAAATCGCATTCATGGTCCGATTTGGCTGAAATTCGGAACATGTATTACTACCTTGAAAAGAAATATTTTCGTAAAAAAAAAATTCCGCTAGGTGGCGCGTGGGTCGCTATATTTACAAAAATCGCATTTATGGTCCGATTTGGCTGAAATTCGGAACATGTATTACTACCTTGAAAGGAAATATTTTCCTAAAAAAAACTTCCGATAGGTGGCGCGTGGGTCGCTATATTTATAAAAATAGCATTTATGGTCCGATTTGGCTGAAATTCGGAACATGTATTACTACCTTGAAAAGAAATATTTTCTTCAAAAAAAATTCCGCTAGGTGGAGCTGAGATCGGGGTAATTAAAACTGAAAATCCTATTTGCAGGGACTACGTATAGAGGCGTTGGACTGCAATAAACTAACGGGCAAGAAACCTTGCAATAATGAAGCACTAAATGAATTAAACAGAATGCGAAATAAAAACTAAAAACTAGAAAATAAAAATAGGTAAAAAAAACTTTTTAAGTTAAACAGTTTTATGTTATACATACATTGCAATGCTTAAGATAAATGTACTAAAAACCAAAAAATAATAAAATAGATACAGTCGTGGGAATTATAAACATTTGCATAGACTAGACTAAAATAAAACCGTGGGGCACGTCAATTGTCTACAATCGTTGATTAAAATGTTTGTTTTGTAATGTTACACCATAATTAGGCAGTTGTTCAACCGACAACGATGGACGTGTGATAAGTAGGGCTAGAATGTGGAGAAAAGCGAGCAAGCTCGATTATAAGCGAGTTTTAGGGTTTCATAGTGGTGAGCGAGTAGTACTTTTATCACATGTTTTGTCGATTAAAGACAAACTACGAGCAGTGAAACGATTCCTCGTGTGAATGTCCAACGATAAACTAGTTGAAACATCTCTTTTATTAACATGGAGTGTATAACTATTGGAATTTCCATGAGCAAGAAAATAGTATGTAATTTCCTCACCGTCTGCGGGCCAACTGCCTAACGACGAATTAAACGATTCTTCTATCGCACATTAAGTCGATAATTTGTAGACAATTAACGTGCCCCACGATTTTATTTTAGTCTAGTCTATGCAAATATTTATAATTCCCACGACTGTATCTATTTTATTATTTTTTGGTTTTTAGTACATTTATCTTAAGCATTGCAATGTATGTATAACATAAAACTGTTTAACTTAAAAAGTTTTTTTTACCTATTTTTTTGTAATAACTTCCTTATTTGATGTCGGATCTCTATGATTTTAATGTCGCAGAAAAGGTCTCGCTCTGCACTATATTTGGCCCATATAAAGTTTCGACCTCAAAGGTTGTTCTGAGTTTTACCTTTAAAAATTTTGGAGTTACTATCCCTAGATTTTTTTATTTTTATCACTAATACAAAGCTTTCAAAAAACCATGCGGACTCCGCTAAAAAGTTGTAGTCTTTATTCACAAACAAAAAAGTTATACCGTTTTAAAATCAGAGAACCTGTTTTTTGAAAAAATATCCCAAGCTCTTATTTATATGAGGCAGTAACGCCATATAGTATGAGTTTTTGATTAAAAAGTATTCTAAGTCCTCGCTTGACTTGAGAATATTGTACCGCGATGGAACAGCTACCAATACTGGATACATGATATGCAAAAAATTATTGATGATTGGACTATTCGTGCTGATCAGCGTTATTTATATTGAATGATAATAGCTGTAGTGAAGATTTGGTAAGTATTTAAGTGGGATCTCTAAGCGCTGGCTTACAACGGTTTCACGATTTCTGCATCCGTGCGTATCGTAAAATCATCCAAGTTGCTTAGAAAAACTGCTAGATTTCGTTGTAAAATTATACGCGCCTACAGAGACAATGGAAGTCTAAATGTATTATCAATCCTTGCACTGGATGCGTCGTCTGCCCCTAGAAATGCAGTTAATTATTCAGCCTACAATAGAAAACAACGCACTTTACTTTAATCCCCCCCATCGGATCGCTTTGTATGTGAAAACTGAAAATGTTTTCTTAAATATCTCGAAAATGAGAGCTAATCCGGATTTTCTAAAAGCGCCATCGTAATCTGGAGCCAAAAATTAAGCTGACGTGTTTCGCCGTTTCTCTGGTAATTTTTTATAAAAAAAAAACAAGTGTTTCATTTTACAACGTTATAACTTTTTTGTTTGTGAATAAAGGCTAGAATTTTTTTGGGGGATTCCTCATGGTTTTTTGAGAGCTTTGTATTAGTGATAAAAATAAAAAAATCTAGGGATAGTAACTCCAAAATTTTTAAAGGTAAAACTCAGGACAACCTTTGAGGACGAAACTTTATATGGGCCAAATATAGTGCTGAGTGAGACCTTTTCTGCGACATTAAGATCATGGAGATCCGACATCAAATAAGGAAGTTATTACAAAAAACGCGATTTAGCTGTTTTTAACGCGGGCCTAAAAAAATTTTTTTTACACCAAAAATATTTTTTCGACATAAGTGTTCAAATAAAACTGACACACACTAAACTTTTTTTTTGTCCATATAACGTGATACGGCTTAATATACATACTTACATCTTATGCCCATTCAAGCAGTACGTGTCTTGGTTATGGACATTTCTGTACAGTAGCATTTCCTGCTCAGTGCATTAAGCTAAGCATGTCTAGTAATCAATTTTTATCTAAAAGTGATTTAGCTGAAGCTATTAACTGTTTTTAAAATACTCAAACCACACAAAGCTCCTAACAGCACTGGCGTTGCTTCGCCGGAACTCCTATTTGAACAAAAGTGGAATTTTTATGTTCTTATGTGGAACAGTTGTCTTACGGATACCGAATAATTAAAGGCTTATCAGAGGAGTTGTAATCTCCGACACATGACTTTTAGGAAATCGCCCCACATAAAGTCCTTTCTTGAAAGCAGCCCCTCTTGTGTGTTATGATGAGTCTTTTAGTTTTAAACCTAAAGAAAATTATGCTCTCTTCGATTCTATAGATTGAGGGTTTCCCAGAGTTCTTTATAAGCTCGTCTTCTCTTCTGTTATTTAAACCATTTTTTGTTCGCTTGACATTAATTGGAACTGTAAGGGCTTCCGCTCAATGAGATTACCACGATAAAGTAACATATTATACAAGAGTGTAGAATAAAATAACTAATAACAAACGTTTAATACATTTCCACTTTCATTTGTGTCGTAATCATTTTTATTGCTGAAGAGTTTGTCATCGCCTTGTGACCACTAGTAAGTGATATATATTAAAATTGTTGACACTTGAATGTGAAATTTGTTATGTTTTCCCACTGCTATGATATTTGTTCATATTATAATTAAAAGGAGTTACACAATCTTCTATGTACATATGTATATATACCTGAAGAGGTTCAGATAACAAATCAGCAGCATGATAAACAATTAAGTTCTTGACTAACTATCGCAGAAATATAAGAATATAACTATAATTTACACCTCAAAACCTGTCAACATCTTTTAACTTTGAGAGGCTGCCAACAAATGGATTCACTTCAGCAGCAGCAGCAACATGGCAAATGTAACAATATAACAGCAACGAGAACAGAAAACAACAACAACAACAGTAGAACTAACTATAACACTAATATAGTAGCAAAAGCCAAATGCCAAAGCCTTAAGGCATTCACTAGTGCAAAAGGAAAAATTAAAATATAACAAAGCAAACGGCATAAAAGCGACAGCCAACAGAGTGCCAGAAAACGTCAAAACTTCTTGCAACAACAACACGCAAGTTACTCCTGTTTCACTGCCAACATGGCCATAATTTTGAGGTGCAATGCCATTAGACTTTATGCCATGCGTATGTGGTTATTACACCCATACATTTTTGCCATTTTTTACTTCCTTATTACGCCTTTAATTATCCATTCAAGGTCGTTGCTTTGCTCTATGTTGCATGTGGCTTGTTGCTTCAGGCATGTGGCATGTGACAGCCCAACCAACCAAGGCGATGATTAGTTCAATCGATTTTGATTTAAATGCAGATTGTTTTTCGTGGACGTATGCATGCATATACATATATGTGTTTAAGTATATGTAAGGTATGACCAGCTGGTGCTGGTGCTACTGTTTTTGTTGCTTTTGCGATCTCGATAAGCCATCGTACACAATTGCAGCAGCTGTATGCAGTTTATTAAAGAACAGTGTCATTTAAATATATTTGCCGTTAGCGATGATTTGATATTTTAATGGCAATGTATATATGTGCTTATGTGTGTATATATGCACCTTGACTCTGACATAATAACACTGTCCAACAGCATTTTTGCAATAGAGAAACCGCAGTATTTTCTAGAAGGAGATCATTTTTGGTGAACAAATGGTATAATCCAGCACGTCTGGATTCCTTTTTATCTGTGGCAAAAAGGTTTTAATTTTTATTTTCTTTTTATTTTTTTCGCGCAGCGTCTGCGGTGGCAAAGCTAGAGTTTTGATAATGAAAATTAATGTAAACATTTTATTTTGCTTTTTTATGTTTGTTGTAAGTATATATAAGCCCCTTACCCCTTAACAGACCTGGGCACCCTCAATTACATTTTGTAATTAATTACACCTTCAATTACATATAATTGGTAATTGAAATTCTACAATTACAAATACATGTAATTGTAATTCAGATTTTTCAATTGCAATTACATGTAATTGGTAATTAAAAAATGGCAATTACAATTACTTGCAAATGTAATTGAAAATCTCCAATTACAAGTAATTGTAATGGAATCACACCAATTACATTTTTATTGGGTTTGAGAAAATTTAGTTATACAATTTGTTTTTGTTCCTATTCTTGTTTTTTTGTTATTGTTATTGTTTTTGCTTTTGTTTTTGTTTTTGTTTTTGTTTTTGCTTTTGTTTTTGTTTTTGATTTTGTGTTTTTTTCTTAGCAAAAGAACAAAAACAAAAGCAAAAGCAAAAACAAAAACAAAAAAAGCAAAAACCAAAAACCAAAACAAAAGCAAAAACAAAAACAAAAGCAAAAACAAAAGCAAAAGCAAAAACAAAAGCAAAAGCAAAAGCAAAAGCAAAAACAAAAACAAAAGCAAAAACAAAAACAAAAGCAAAAACAAAAACAATTACAATAACAATAACAAAACGAACAAGAATAGAAACAAAAACAAATTGTATAACTAAATTTTCTCAAACCCAAGAAAAATGTAAGTGTGATTCCATTACAATTACTTGTAATTGGAGATTTTCAATTACATTTGCAAGTAATTGTAATTGGAAATTTTCAATTACAATTTCACGTAATTGTAATTGAAAAATATCAATTACCAATTATATGTAATTGTAATTGAAAAAATGTTATTGAGGATGCCCAGGTCTGCCCCTTACTAATACATATACATATATAAATGTATATGTCTCAATGCAAATTACTATGCGCGTACACTAAAAAAACAAAATTTTCTTTGTTTTGTGTAAATTTTCTCAAAAATGTGGAAAAAGCATAAAAAAACATTCAAACAAATTCGTTGCCATGGGGATTTGTATGGGAATTTAATTTCTCAAAATTAAAGAAATCAAGTCTTCAAATCAAGGAAAGTTGGGAATGGAATGGCGCTTAAAGAATTTTTCATTATTTTAATGTATGGATTTTTTCAAAACAAGTATATGAAACCATGTTAACGCATGTAACAACAATATTTTATAAACCTTTTAACATGTTTTAAGGAAAATTTACTCAAAACAAAGAAAGTAGTGTACAAAATAGGTAAACAATTTCTTTGGCCCCTCCATATATTTTTTTTCTCTCAGTGTATTACCGCAAATACTGTGAAATCTGTAATGCCTTATCATTGACTAAGGTGTTGAAAAAGTCAATAAATCCAAGAAGATTGCACCAATTCATACCACGGCATGGTATAATAATTGAAATTATAGCGCTATCCTTTCTACAAAAACACCGCGCGTCAACACACAATGTTGCAGAAAGTTCTACGAGTTTACAGGAGAAGAAGAGGCACTGTTGCAAGTTATTGTTGCACGTTATCTCCAATTTCATTTTGCTCTCTTCCACACTATTGCGTTCATTACGGTCTTGCGCACTTGGCTTGCGTGTGTTACCCATACCAGTACATCAATCGTCTATTCACCTTTGTTGATTGATTAGTTATTACCGCATAGAAACAGAGCGCGGTTGCTTTGTTTGCTTGCCACAATCAATGCCACACCACCACTAGTTGCATCAGTAAATTTTAATTGCATTTACTGCATAGTCAGAGTGTTGGAGCCAATTTGCGTCATCGAAGAATATCGCTTGCATGCAGAGTGAATCTCCGCGTTCTTCTTGTGCGCCGTTTTGTATTCAATTTGCTTGCATGCGCATGCACGTGGTGGAAGTGACCTTGTGCGAATTGCGTTCGTTCTAATAATAAGAAATAATTTTTGATTGGGAAACTGCACCGTGATGTAGTGTAGCATGTGAAATTCTTGTTTATGCTGACAGTGGTCTGGGCTTCTCGCTACTGCTTTTATGTTTGATATTTTACAATTGCTGTGGACTATCGTTCATTGCAGATTTGGAAGTGGAATCTAATGACATTTAACTACATTCATAAAATTTCTTCTCTTCTAATTAAAATGTGTTTAAGTGGATTCTGCTGTGCTGTTTACTGTTGCAGGAAGAGCTTCCGTGAGGCTTTCAAATATGACTCTTTGGCTTAAGAGTATTTTCGGGAAAAGAGGAAAGAAAGTCCTCCTGGCTAGCAAGTATCGTCTCCAATGCTGGAAATTTCAATGTGCTTAAGCCATTTGCTGTAATAATTTGGCAACAATCATACTTCCTAATCATTAAATTAAGCTCTGAATGTGATAGTCCGATTAGAGAGATTGAGTAATCTGTACTTATGTATGTAAATATAAACTTTTCTAATCCATTTAGAAGTGGCTATATATTGCAATAATAGCTACGAGTATAAAGTTTATAGTTTTTTATTTCAGAATTGCATACTAAAGTCTTTGTTGCTTCTTCTGCTCTTAAACTACAGTTAGTTTGTGCTAACGACCGCTTTTTTGGCATTAGACACCGACTGTGAGTGTGCCGCTTAGCTTCGTCTGATTCCATCAAATTGATTGAATTTGTTAGTGACAACAAACACTGCTTTAACTGCCTCGTAGCTGGAACTGGCAGTGAAAATATTTAAAATCTAACGGTATTATGTAAGACTTATTACGCCAGCGAAGTTTGTCTAATCTTTGTTGTTGCTGCTGATGCAATCCTCTTCATTTTATGAACATTCCTGCCTTGTCAACACTTTGTTTCGTCGTATCAATTTAATTGAGGCAAGCGAAGCAACACAAGCAGCAAAAGCAGAAGAATTTGGAAAAAGTTCTTCCTCATGCTGCAGCGAAAAAAAACAAGGAAATAATTCGTCGACTTGGCGGCATTTCACTGCTGTCAATAAAATTTTATGAGATTGGTTGCTCTTATTGGCAGCTATAAAAATGTTATGGCAACAGAGTTTGCCGACAAGTGCGCCGCAAAGCGTTTGTAACACCAAAAGGAGCGATGAAACAAAAACACCCGCTGCCGAAGCTGTGGTTTCTTATAATTATATGTATGTATTATGTATATACGTATGCATGTATCTTTACTACTATTTCTATGTAGGTAGTCTTCATATGAATTCCGAGCTTAAAGAAACTATCTGCGCACAGAGACATGCGGCCACATTAATGTCTATCATTTTATATTTTAAACATGTAAATTTTAAAAATTGACCAAACATACCATAGTTTATCTGCCATCGCGTTCTGGCACTCTTACTTGTATTACCTGACTGGCCCACTGAGAGTTATGTGAGTGTTTGAGTGATGTAATCACGGCTGTCGATCGGCGTTCGATGTTGTCCGCCTACTTGCACTTAATCACTTTGCTCTACCGCTGTGCGGCATTGCTTGTGCTGCACAAATCATTCATAAACACGACAATGTCCACAATCCACTTTTGCAAAGCAAACTTTTGCTGCAGCCATCGCGAATTGCTAAATGTTGCAGATGCAGTGTACGCTGCGGTTAATA
This sequence comes from Urophora cardui, assembly GCA_960531455.1. Lineage (NCBI taxonomy): Eukaryota > Metazoa > Arthropoda > Insecta > Diptera > Tephritidae > Urophora > Urophora cardui. The sequence continues at coordinate 4,750,077 of OY482672.1, read as the reverse complement.
GACCCGTTATGTATCGCAAATTTGCGTAGGTGAAAATGGGAACAGGTTAGTAGATAGTATCTAAATTGAGAGGTGACCGAGTTGATAAACAAAAATTAAATAAAGTTAAACAAAATAATGTAAATTTAATTCATTGAATAGCAAATGTTATAAGTTTTTAAACAGGAAAATATGCAAACGCAACTCCAAACGTATACAAGTAAATCTGTTTTTCTAAACACAGGTGTTTCATGTAATTTAATACACTTATATATATTTACATACTAAGCGCCGCTCTGCCACGTCTTATTGTTTGATTGCTTTTACTCAGCTGTGGCATGCAACATTAACTGCTAATCAATTCCATCAATCAACAATGCAACAAAGTGTTGCATTAACAATTTTCATTGCGAAACATGGAGAAGCATAATTCAAAACTGCTCTGGACGAAAGACTTAAGACACGAACCTGTACTCAAGTCATACTGCTAAGATAGCTGATTTTCACTATTCACCAGACAATATTAGTTGGAAATATCACAAATTCTTACTTTTTGAGACATTTGACATTTATTTATCAACATAACATATACATATATACTTTTTGTGAAGGAAAAAATACTGACGATTACAAAAAGCAAATTATACAATCAAAATTAAAAGGGCTCCTTATTAATAATAGACGAAAGCAATATTTGCGTTTATTTTATCTAAAATATATAGAGAAAAAAGTGTAAGTATTCCAAATAGATACCACACACTTGATCTCATTTTAGAAAAACGATTTTCATTTCATGCCTTCGATTGGGCTGCTACTTCCGCAGTAGGAAAACCAGGAAAGAAATGCTGGCGATGGCAAAAGTGTATACGCTGACACGGAACACATGCACACATAACGGTTACACGTAGCAAGCAACCTTACAAAGGGCAAGAAGATTGAATTTTTATTAACTGTAAAAGCAATCACAGAATTTGTGAGGGTTTGAAATATTACACTTTATACACATTTATTTATGTATGTAACTACATAAATGTACGTGTTTAGGTATAAACATATAAGTACATATACATCTGTATAAAACAATATATATAAAGTTATATCAAAACACAAACAACAACAGTAAATAGAAGCGATGCAAAAATCATTACAAGCGCGTGCCTAGAATGAAGAATCAGCAGCAAAACAAACTGCAAAAGAATTTCAATCAAATTATTGAATATTAGAAATTTCGTATTGCAGTGCAATGCGGCTAAGTGCGGTTGTGGTGGTGGAATGCAGATCAAACTTAAAGAATTTCCTGCGCGCCAATTCTTTTAAAATAACAATGGCACACTAACAGAAAACAATTCAACTAGCAAACTATAACTTGAAATTAACCGCAATTGCTGCATTTACGTAGACCCTTTTTGCGACTCAAATTTCGAACTCCAATCCGGAAGGTCAAGATCTTTTTCTTTCTAAGCATCTAGAGCTTTTAGATATGATAATGCTATGAAAATTATATACATTTTCGACTAGTACTCTAGTAATCCCTGTTGGATAAATTTTCAAACATATGACAGCAAATTTTGTAACTTGAAAATACATATATAAGGGAAAATTAACTGTTGTTTAGCTGTGTTAATTTGACAATAAGTAAAAGTTTAAACAGTTGAAATATCCTAGAACCACTTGCGATGACTCAAAACAGTTTTTTTTTTCGTGGCCAAGGACCACAGAAAAGAGGAGAGAAGTTATAGCATATTTAGATATTTTTCATTTAATTTAAGTATTTATCATAAAAAGACAATACAAGTGCTCCTGCATTAAGGTATGCAATTGCACATTGAAATCTTTGTTTGCATCCATGTAAGAGTACGTGTGCCCAGCTATCGTGTAAAGTGAATTTACCATTCTCTATAGTGAGCCCTTTTATAATGATGCTTCTTTAACCATAACAAATATGCAATCTTTGCACAAGTCCATAGTGCGATTGCAGTAGACATAACTATTCAACTATGTGTTAGAATATTATGCAATTCAAATGAGCTTCAGTCACACACAAGGCGAAAAGCTGTCAAAGATTAGCTGCATATATTAGTGCCCACAAACAACATGGGCGCGTATTCACGTGCATATCTTGCGTGTACATTTGAATTTATACTTACAACGTTATACATATATTCACAGACCATTTCTAAGACATATGCATACCAACTATTTCCGATGGCATAATGCATCTTTTTGGCTATTACAGCAGCTTTGCACCAACCAGCGCAGGGCATGTGCAATCAAAATTTCCATATGCATTTGCATAAGCGATTTCGGTGGTACGATGAGGATGCAATGTTGCACTTACGTAAACGCGCGCAAGCTGAACTTGCAACTTCATACAAAGCAAGCAACTGATAAGCATAATGAAGTGCAGCAAGTCAATGTGTGTAAAGCGCGCGCAAACCACTCATATTTATCAAACCATATTTGTAGTTGCATACACCAACATACATGCTTTCATATGTATATTCATCTGTAGCAAAAGAAAAAAGGAACAAAGCCAAAAAAATATGAATTTAACATTTTTTTGCATGTAAGAATTATAAAAACACTGGCGGTAGCAAAAACTATGGGCAGCGTTCATGCAATTTGTTGTTGCTGTGTGTGTATTTCTATTTGTCGGCATGTGAATATTGGCGTTCAGCCCATTTTCAGCAATCACAGCTCGTTTATCATGATTATGTATCAGTTCAGCAGCGTACTAACAAGCAACAACGACGGCGATGGCGAGACGACGTTGCAACTTGCAACATCGCAAGTACCCGCATGCTGGTGTTGCTACATGCAATGCTCCGCATGTCCATTGAACTGGATGATGGTGGCGGTTCGCTGAATGAATTGGCCCGCCAACATGCCTCCGTGGCCGCTAGCCGGACTCACAAACACACAAGCTGTTTTTAGTGCCAAAGGGCCAGCGCCAGTGTCGCTGATCTCAACACGCGGCACTTTTTTGTTGCGCCGCGAAATCCGCAGTACAAAAAACTTGGTGTGTGGCAAACATAACGAGCGCGAGTATTAGATAATGGAAACGAATTTAAAAAAAAGTAAAATAGTTTAACTGGACATTATATACCCCAATGTGTGAATTTCATTGATATTTCATAATTGTTTATTTTCTAACTGCCAAGTGGGTATAGTAAAAGATGGATAGGAAAAGCGTTCTATAAAGAAGCTTACTTGCTTATGCAAAAGCAACAACAGCGAACAAACAAGCAATTCTGCTACTGTTTCAGGCATCATTTGTTATCATATTAATAAGCGAACAAGAGCAACAACAATCACAAAAACAAATCAACCACAACTACAAGAATACTTATTGTACAGTGACTTTTAACTAACACAACAACAAGCATATGAATTCTTATGGTTAATAGGACAAAAACGGACAATAAAATATCAATAAAAAAAGACAAAATGCAGTCTGAGAAACAGTCGGAAAGTTGCTGCCACTGACCAGTAAATAGCATCGCCCAGTGACCACCAGTGACATTAGCATCTTTTACTGCAGCGCGACATCCGTTGGCAGCGTGAGCGTGTGACAGCGCCGGAACCAGCAATTTACCTCCTGCGCTTGGCCAGTGGAAGAGCAATGTATATATTTGGTCAACTGCTAAACTTGCCACCATTGACTGTCACCATTGTCGCATGCGATTCTAACTGTCACGCTGCTGTTGCCGAGCACCGCTTCTCCATTTGAAACTGAACCATTTTATACCTTTCCTGAACATGAAATGGTATCTATTATAACTTTGTGCAGAAACACGAATCTTGTACCAGAAGTAGGCGTGATAGACCCACTAAAATATATATCAATATGATCAGCGTTATGAGCTGAGCCTGTCTGTCTATCAGTCTGTTTGAACGCAAACTCAAACTAATCGCTCATTTGTTGAAATATTTCTTTGAAATTCGGTACGTGGGTATCTTTTTAAGAGAAGCTGAGCATTTGTCGGAATCGGCCGAACCAAATTAAACAAAATCTTTTTTATGTGAATTTTATATGAGCTATTGGCCAGTTTTTAATTAAGAAAAATTGAAAAAATTTCACATAAAAATAATTATTAGAATTAAACGGCCATATAAAAACAAAACGTAAATAAACAAAATCTTGTTATATAACCTTCCATATCCCCACTCATGAAAGGTATGATCCGATACGGCCGAGACAGCAGCCTTCTTACCTGTTTTTTTTGTTATGGTGGCCCTTTGTTCGCCTTATTCATTCGCTCAGTCCAACAAGGAAGCTTAGTTACGAAATTTATTACCGCGGCAACACGCCACGTATTTTTTGTCGACAAATGCGAGCACAATTCTATGCAACAATGAAAATGTGACGTTTATGTCGGCTGCTGCTAGCGTTGCTGCTATTTTGCTAGAGCATAAGTTAATTTACAGTCGGGGTGGGGGCAATGTAGAAGAAAATAATGTTGAAATAAAAATCGTATAATCTAATAAAGAAGTATCTGTGATGATTTCTAGAACTAATGGTGGAAGTAGTGAAAGCGAATCTTAGCAAGACTATTGCCTAAGTGTATTTTTTTAGAGCTAATGAATAGTTTTAGTTAAGAAAAATTTAAAATTAATTTTTTGGTGGAAATTGTATGTAGATCTATTTCGTAGATCACCACAAGTTTCTTTTTTGTTGTTTGCTTTTCCGAAATTCGTTCCACAATACATCACCACAACTTCTCATCAGACTTCTTTTTGCTTTTTCGCAGCCTCACCGAGAATAAAGCTCTTTTGCTTTTGTTCTGGAAAAAATATCTACTCTTCTGGTCTAGGTTATGAAGATATGTATATTTATTGGATCCGCGATCGTTGGCATAGCTTTCATGTCGAATCAAATTCAATCATGATCATTTTCAGATCTATACGCTGATGATAAAAAGGTCATTGTTCTAAAAACAGGTGATATTCCTTAACTGACGTTAAATTTTACGAAAGTTAAACGACAGAAGCATTTTCTACATGTTGCTGATCTTGTTATGGAATATTTCCGAGTTTACAACACTCAGATACTGCAACCATATCGCTGGATAAACCAAAATCTTTGCTAAAATCGTTTATGTGAAGACTTTCTTTTCCTTATTTGCAACCAAATTTACTTAATTGCAAATAAAACTCATTTAATGGCCACTGTTCTGCTCTCTTCGACTTCCAGCTCTTTGACTTCGAGGTACGAATTCTGCTGACTCCAGCATAATCTAATAATATTAAGCGCTTTGACAGCGCTCGTTAATTCAATTTATCTCACTTTGGCAGTTATTGTTTGTTCATTATAGCTACTGGTGCTACTTTTTTGCAGTTGCAGTTTCTAGTCGTATGCAACATCCAACACATGTGCACACGTATATTAGAGTGGTCCTAAATACTATATGGAGACAAATTTTATAGCATATTTCCTCCATCTCACCCTCCAGGTCGATGTTAATACAGTCGAGGCTACCACATATAAATTTTTGTCCCGATCGGAGTCAGTTAAGAGGTGTCGCACAGGGGCAAAGTTCATATTACCATATGCGAACACTGTGCGACACACCCTAACCATCTCCGATCGGAACCAAAATTTATATGTGTTATAGTTGACTGTGCTGTTACCGATCAATGGGGCGAGACCACAGTAAATCGCTAATTTGACATTAAGGACCACCCTAATGTACACACATACTATACACATTAAGGTGTTTCGCTTTGAGCTAAATTTGTAGACCATTAGATTTACTACAAAAAGATGACATACAACAAACACTTTTATTACAGCAAGAAAAAATATCAACCATAAGTGAAACACCCTAATACACTTGCATACATCTACAGTGGACACCCAAATATGTATTTACGCTCTGTTGGACCGCAGAACTAACTTTGTAGTTTTTTGTTTTTGTTTTTGTTTTCGTTTTTGTTTTTCTTTGTATTTACAACGTAGTGCTACAGCATTGTTGCTTTTGTTTTGTTATTTTCCAGCGACTTTCGGCCCTTGTTGGCAGGTTATTGTGTGCTCTGGTTATTTTCTGCTGATTTACAATTTGCGATCAACTTATTTTTTTTTTTATTTTTTTTTTTTTCATTTCATTTTTATATTGTTTTTTCTTTATGTTCTTCGCCAGTTATGGCCAGTCGTAGCAATGAGATGTTGACTGGCAGCAGCAGCGTTGTTGCTGATCTGCTGTTGATCTTGTTTGCGTCGTCAAGTTATTATTATTTTTTTACTATGTACATTTTTCAGCACAATTACTTCTTAGTTTATTTCTGAGCTAAGTGTTTGTTATGTGTGGTAAAATAAGCAGAGGGTGCTTATTGTTGTTATTGTTATAGTTTTTTTTCATTTTATCATTGTTGGCGATGGTGGTGGTGGTTATGGCGTTGTTATGGTTGTTATGCACAAATGATGATCATGATTAAGGTTGCTTGTGTCCGCTGGCATGACTGATCCAACTAACTAGCCAACTACACCAGCTAGACGGCCAAATGGCCAACTTGTCGGCTGACCATTGCGCAAAAGCTTTGTATGTGTGCGTTTATGTGTTTGATCTGCCACCAAGCTGGCTGCTACTACACTTGTAGTACGAGACACTGATTTGTTCGCTGGCTGCGACCGCCGCGGTGCGACAAGTGGCCACCGTGCTTTACTGTTTACTTCGTCAGCTGAGCTGCGCTTACCCTTCTATGGCATAATTCAATTTTGTTATTTGTTTATTGGCATATGTTTTTCGTTTATTAAAATTATATAAAAATATGTATGCTTAAGCGCATAGCTGGTAGGTATTTTGCTGTTTAACTCATGTTGCATTATTATGCCGATTAGGAAGTTATGAATGTAATTTGTATATTCTGGGATAAACGACGATTTAGATTCTTTTTGTTTGAATTTTAGTTTTAGTAAGTACTTTGGGCTTCTGGCAACGCCGCTTCATGCATTTCCTTTCTCTTCATTTAGAAGTGAGTGCTCCATATATACATACACAAACAAACATATGTGCGTACATGCATGCTTACTATTCCTTGCCAAATTTGGTGGCCACACGGCTGGCTGTTAGTGATCGCAAGCAGTTTTTATTTGTGCCATTGCTTGGTGTTATTATTTTTATGAATGTTGTTGTTGTTGTTGCAATTTTACTGCATTCACTGAGTTCTTGTTTTGTGGTTATTACTACTATTGCTAACTTTGTTATTGCTCTTATTGCAGTTATGGCATTACTTTTTTGCTGGGCGTTGCGGTGTGGCGGCGTGTGTGTGTGTGTTACATAAATTGGGCGATTATACGAAATACGAAGGTACTTTTACCTGAAAATTGGCCAGCACAAGATTACAACTACTACCGTTTTTCAGCATTTTCCGTATTTGGAAGTTTTAGTTACATAAGTTCACATTGTAATAGCAAGTTCGTAGATATGCATTTATGACGTTGGTATTTTTTTTTTTGGGAGTTTAATTTGCTTTTGCGTAAAGGAAAATTTGTTGGAAAAATGTAAGGTGAATGTACTATTCATTTAAGGATACTATTTAATGCAGCGTTTTAATGATAGCAAGCTAGTTTAGTTTCCAATTTAATATCCGAGTAAATAATAATTCTGCCTTTCTAAATGAAATATAAAATCAGTGATAAACACCCATATGTTGATAACGCTGTGCAACAATTTGATGATTTTTGTCTGGGGGCTGAAGTTGTGAAGCGTGAGAAATAAATATTGTCTGAAAACACCTTAATCTACATGCATGCATATAAGCAAATATAATTAATTGACGATAAAGATGTTAAAAATTGCTGCAATTACAGAAACAAAAATCTAGGCTGCAGATTTCTCTGCCATTATCATCTTAAAAACTAGTTCAAATTCCATGAGAAATTCAGAAAAAGACCTTACACTCTTAACTACATATATGTATGTATATAAGTCCATATGTGGATACATACAAGTGCAAGTAGAGAAGCTTTTCTTTCTAATTTACTCATCATTCGCACTTTCTTTTCTTTTTCAATTAACTGCCCAAATGGCGGCGTTAAATGCAGAACCAACAAAGATAAGTAAATAATTTCGAAAAATAAATACATAATTACTTACCAAGTTATGCTCAATTATTGTATAAAAATCCATACATACATACACGCATACTTCATACATAGTATATACACAAGTATATGCATAACACAAATACCACTGCTTAAAAGTTTGGTGGTCTCAACTATACTTAGATACTAATTGATAATTATTGATTGATTTCGAAATGGAAATGGTAAATAAAAAAAGAAAATATACTTAATTGGCTGCTAATAATTAATATGAGTATTAAAGGTTATATACATACGTGTATATGCATGTAATATGTGAAATGCAAAATCTGAAAGTGAGTTTGTTTATTTTCTTTGAATTACACAAAAAAAAAAGAATAAATATGTAAATAAAGAGAAAGCTAACTAATAAAAGGCAACAACTAATACTGAACACAATTAAGTCAATTTAGTTAAAAGAAAGGTTTATAAACTAGGAGAAAATAGTAATTCCTTTTTTGACAATTATCTCAATTCTTTAGTGCATTTTGAATAGAGCCAGGAAACCCACTATTGACTGTTAAGATTCACATCGCATCCTTGTTTTATGAATAGTAAAATTCCTTTCTTAGAGTTGCATCCTAACTATTTTCAGACTGTATCCTATCCAAAATACCGTTACTTCTCCAGCCTTGCCTCTTTAGTCAAGGGTTCTACCAATCTTCCAAATCCATGCTAAGCATATCCAGCTAAATTACTCAACTCTAATGTGTATGATTAATGATTTTGTAAAAATCTCAAACATAAATTAGCACTCAAACCATAGCGGCATATGTATACTTACATAAAGAGGAACACTAAGCAGCGTGACAGCAGCGTAGAAGCAGCGGCAAGCAACATGTTTCCCAAGCAGCTACAGCATCATATTTTGTAGCTACACGCAGCCATAAATATCTATGTACATATGTTTGTGCAACTTAAGTTACTTGTTGCACGCAATTGCGTGGTTGCATCGCACTTACGGCACTTGTGGCTGCGGCTGCAACTGCGGCTTGTAAAACGAATGTGACTTATGATGGATACCAATCCATCAGCAACATATTTTTTCTGCTAACGCTTTATGAGATATGAATATACGTACATACTTATAGATGCATATACATTAAGGTGGCCCAAAAAAAAGTAAAACTCAACAAAACATTGGGGAACAAGGCTATTTTTATGCTGTGTCTAAAACAATATGTGTTCCCTTTTCCAATGAAAAAAAACAAAATCATTATTGATCATTAAGGGCTTTTTAAAAAAAAAATATCTAACACCACTGATTTAAAACGGGAAATTTGTAGGCAATTGCACGACCTCTAAGCTTTAACATACGAAGGCAAAATTTTTAGTATAGATTTCCGTAATATAATTGGCTAGCGTAGAACTAAACTGGTCTATCTAACATTTTTTCAGAAATCGAGTTATGCACATTTTTGAACTTGAAAATCATAAATTTATCCGTGCAAAATTGATGTAGGTCTTATTTCTTCACCAAAGTGTCCAAACGATAAAAATGTCACTTTAGAATTCACGTCATTGTCATTTCAAGAAATTCTAAAGTGGTCCAACTAGCATAGACTACCATAGACCAGTATGATCTTACACCAGATGAGTGGATGGAATTGGTTAAAAAATGTAGAAAGCATGCTCCTTTTGATCTTAATAATATGGTGGGGAAATTTATGTCATTTGACGAACAACGGCCAATGTTCAGGGACTACCAGAGTATAGTAGACGACGGTGGAAAAATTTCCCAAATGCGAAAGGCAAAATTTGTCAAGGGTGAATCTGTGATGCAGTTTAATGATGATTATTGTGAAACATATAAATCCGCCGATATAAAGAAATCTAGCGTCAACCTACATGATTTCATAGACTTCTTGCAGAATTTTACACCAGCGACATACGCGTTTTGAAATTCAACAAAATGCAGGACATCAAACAAATGTTGAAATTTGTACCACCGATTCATCACCCCTTTTACCTGTCTCTCCACATGTAAATCGCAGAGATGAAACAGAAAACAATCCAGAAGATTTTCTACCAGCCCGCCGTGGAGAAAACTAGGTTACTGTTACTTTTCATGGAGAGGTGATCATTTACGAACATGTGTATGTTATTTTTGTAATTAAAGTACTTCCTTTCACATATTTTTTACTTTATTCATATAATTTTCAATTTTTAGTTCAAACTTCCTTAAAAATTGAAAATTCTAAAGTGGTCTATGTAACAAGTTTTCTTGTTACATATAAATATTATATAAAAAACGTTTCTATAATATTTTTTTTTAATGCAGAATGTTAAGTTAACTATTAAGCTAACATAATAATTTACAATATTCACTTAACATACACTAACAATCGCACATCGCATTAAAACGCGTTTCATCTGTTTTCTCCAATTTTGTATTTTGTTAGATAGACCAGTTTAGCTCTACGCTAGCCAATTGTATTGAATGCGGGTTGTTCTGCGAATTTCCGAACAAATTTATATTCTTCACAAAATTTTTGGACCACCCTAATATTCATATACATTGTAGGCGATAAAGTGTTAAATGGATGTGACAACCATAGCAACAACAACTGTAGCCATTTAAGCGTAATATAATTGCGTATGAATTGCTGCCAGCGGAAAAGATCATAGATATTTACATACGTATATGAATACCTGTACGCTTATGCATTTGTAATTATGTATGCGCATTAAGATGGATCGTCGCTAGAATAGTTTGATAGACAGTGATCGTTATAATTAGGCGGCATTACAGTGCTGGAAGCAATTGAATCGAAGGAATAAAGTAGGAAGAATTCAATTAAATAAATTTAATGAGATTTTGAGTGCCGGCAATCAAGACTGTCGTTTCTGCTATCTTCTATACACTAACTCTTTAACGATATTCGTTATCGTCAACGATTATTTTAAGGATCATAACAAAAACGTGTTTGAGTCATTCATGTGAGTGGTTACAGTGATTTGGAGAACATGCAATTTAAAAATATATTTGTCTGAAATGATCTATCTGATCATGGAAAATTAGCTCTTACGAACTAGACAACACATATTCAAACAGGGTTGCCAGCTTTATAATAATACTTAATACGTTCGCAATAACATCCGAATGCCAAACGATAGAGCATGACACAAAAATAGAACTGCCTCCGAGGAATTTTTATACTCAGCTGTACTAGTACACAGAGTATTATAGTTTTAATCACATAACGGTGGATTGTAACAGAATGACATAATCGAGATAGATATAGACTTATATATATCAAAATGATCAGGGTGAAAAGAGAAATCGATTGAGCCATGTCCGTCCGTCCGTCCGTCCGTCTGTAAACGCCCACGTGTTGAGCTCAGGCCCCTATGAAGAAATTTGATGAAATTTTGGAAAATGGGCGGTGCCACGCCCACTTATTAAGGGTCAAACATGGAAAGTTTTATATGTCATAACTCAGAAACCATTGAAGATATATCGATGAAATTCGGTACGCGTGATATATTTACTTAGGCAAATGGTTGGACGAAAAATTTCCAAAATCGGTTGACGGCCACGCCCACTTTTATATATGTGTATTATAAAGTGGCCTAATAAAAATATTTTAAGCGATATCTCTGTCAAATATAAAGATATATCATTGAAATTTTATAGCAGGAGTCCAATTGCGGACGTAAAACGAAAAACACAAAAATTTTGGAAAATGGGCGTGGCACCGCCTCTCTTTAGAAACAGGAATATACTGTGGTAATACTTGTTCAAAATTTTAGCGAAATCGGTTTGACGACCACGCCTACTTTTATACATGGGAACTATAAATTGGCCTAATAAAAAAATTTTAAGCGATATCTTTGACAAATATAGAGATAATTCATAGAAATTTTGTGGCATGAGTTCCACAATAGACCGGAAACAAAAAGTATAAAAATTTTGAAAAATGGGCTTGGCACCGCCTCTTTTTAGACAAAGGAATATACGAGATTTCTTAGCCTATAACTCGACAAATAATTGAGATATTATGACGAAACTTGGTTTATACACTTTTATAACTTGTGTTAATAGACACGCAAAAATTTATTGAAATCGGTTTATGACCACGCCTACTTTTTAACAAAGATATTTCTGGAACACCCTTTGGGAATTTGTAACGTGACATCTTTGTAACTAGAAGTCAAAAAGGAATGAAATTTTGCACAAAGAATAATATTCATATGCTCAGTTGGATGACTGATAAAAATGTTGGAAATGGGCGTGGCTACGCCCACTTTATGCGGCACTCGCTTTATGTAAAATACGCCGTGTTTCCATCAAACGCAAACAAACAATGAAAGCATACAGCTGAGTATATAATGTTCGATTCCACTCGAACTTAGGCTTCCTTACTTGTTTTAATTCAATAAACTCACTTATCTTTAGAGGAAGGCTTTTCAAAACATTTCATGTACGTAAAGCTGCAAAGACTATAAACAAGAGCTCTAACCAGCTGCGTCATACTAACATTTATGTAAGCTCGCATTATATACAAATTTATAACACTTGCCAAAAGCATAACTACAAACTTACATAAGCACATTTAACAGCAGCAACAACAACAACAACAGAAAAACAGCTAGTTCACCACGCCAACAAATTGCTGACTGTCTGATTTATGGCGTTGTGCTCGGAAGTGTTTCAACACGCAAGAACCGTTACATACAGACAAAGCAGTGCGAGAATGTAACGCTACCTACATGCCAGCAACATGTGTAGATACATATAACTGTGTAGATAGAGACACATATGTATGTTGGTAGTGTGAATTGTTGCCCACAACAAATGGCATGTGCAAGGTGCAGTGGCAGTCACTGACCAAGCAAGGATGCTGCGGCTGAGTCGCTGGTGCTGTTGTTGCTATTGCTTGTTATTTTTTTTTTGTGTTTTGTTTGCTGTTGCCTCTTCGGCCCATCGGATATGCGGCTATACTTAGTTACGTAATAGTTTTTGTTAAAAATGGGCGTGTCTAATGTACTTTACGTGTCGATGTAATAATTCCATCATCTATCGAACATTGGCATTTTTATTGCGGTAAACTGCCAGCAATAACAATGGAACGCCGTTGCTCGCTTACAAAACAACAACAAACAAACACAAAAACATATGCGAGCTGGCTTCCAAATCGCTTGCCAACAACCAACAATTTCATTCAATTCGTTGGCTTGTTATAAAATTTATATGAACATTCCTTTTTGACTAAATTGGAGCAACCGACGCGCGGTACGGCGTTTGTTGCTTAGTTGGCCAGCGATTATGTATGAACTATATAACAAAAATGGCAACTGCGTAGCACAAAACGTGGCGAAATGTGGCCGGTTATGCATATTGAAGGGCCAACTGGTCGGCCGCCGGGTGACTGGGCAACTTGTGCGTTGCGCTGCGCTGCGTCACGCCGCAATTTGTTTGGAATTTTCGTTGTTGCGCTGCAGATTACGCAAACCATGCAAACGTCATGCCACGGCTGCCAATTCCACTAACGCTACCGCTACGGTTGCTGTTTACGCTCATTAAAACTAATTGCCAACACAATATCATTGTCCGGCGGCATATGGGCATTTCCTGGGCGTTGCGGTCGGTATGTTCGCACGATTTTTTGAACTTTTGAGGCAGAAATATCGCGAAATATTGTATCGTTTTATGATAAAGGGAAAGATTTAGGCCACAGCCTAATGATTAGAGTATGTTAGCGACAGAAATTTAGTTTAATGCCTCTGTTTTATCCACTTAAACTGCGTTCCGGACGTTTATCATAAAACGATACAATATTTCGCGATATTTCTGCCTCAAAAGTTCAAAAAATTGTGAGAACATACCGTCCGCAACGCCCAGGAAATACCTGTATTCGTTATCGGCTGAGCGTTATTCTTAATTTGTATTACACTGTGCAACAAGTAATACTTTTTGGAAAAGGTTTAAGGGGTTAAAATACGAGTAAAGCCGACAATCGTTAAGTCATTTTACAAATTTTGTCGCAAATAGGCTTGGCAGACGGCAGCGATAATCCCCATTACCGCAACACTTAATTCGATTCAAATTTTACCCTGACAGACGGCAAATATTGCGGATTAGTAAAACAGCTGATGGAAGGTAGGCGCAGCGGCGAATTTAAAAATATTTTTTATTTCCAAAGGTAGAGTATATTGTCAAAATCAAAGCGAATTCACTGAAATTTTCAGGATTACCTCCAGTTAATTCTCAAGTTAACACCGAATTAGCTAGATATTCCGGATTATCGCTGCCGTCTGTCAATGATATTACAATAACAGTGACGTGATTTATAAACTCTTCGTTAACGAAAAAAGACAAAAATCTATTGAAAATGGCAACACTGGAAACTTCAGGTGCTTTAAATAAGGAATAGGCCATTCGATAATTCTCCTCAAACGAATGTAGACATCTATTTACTGCAGTGATGCTCAAACGCACACTACCAAATTGTGCGCTTGTGTTGAAATATGAGAGAGCTTGCTTATACACCCAAAAAAATTTCAAAATACGCGATAAACAAAAATTTTGTGTATTTCGCTTAGTTACATATTTGCAAACTTAACACTCAGCATTACCGAAAAAGTTTTCGGAAAATATAAACTTGTCTTCCCACTCAATATTAAACATCCTAAAATTGTCAATCAACGCGTTCATACAAATTACATGCGTAGCAGTCAACAGTCGTTTATCAAGTGATTTGCAAACGCACTTAATTTTTCGCTATGCATAGAGAGCGCTTGCCTTATACGTGTGAGCAAATCTGTGAGAGAGCTAGGAAAAGAGCGTCACTGATTTATTGAAAATGGAGAATAGTGGCAGGGATGCCACTATTGGGCTTTTCCTACCAAAACTGGTACGTTTTATTGCTTTTGGTAGGTTGGTAGGACGATTTGAATATTGGTAGGTTTTTGCCTTCGTTCAACTAGCATCACCGATTTGGTACATTTGGCCACTTTGCCACAACACTGTTTAGAAAACGTGTCTTCTCAGTAGAGTTTTGTCACAGGATTATTATTTCTCAAATATTATTCCACAAAATGTAAATCCTGATTTCCTCCGCACTGGACAAGCGGTGGCAGCCACTAATACCCAATCCAACCTTGTCCGAATATCATTTAACGCCAACTAAAGTTTTTGTTTATCTGGAAACTGTTGCTTCGTCCTCTTTTCCTTCAAATTGCATCACTCATTCTAAAATTAATTGAAATATGTGGAAATAATATTAAATTTAATACTAAGGCTTTCAAAATCAAAAAAAAAAAATCAAAATAAACAGTTTTTTTTTATTTTAAGCGGTAAAAAAAGAAAAGTGTCCGGTTACTGCAGGGTGGTCGGTTACTGGCACAGTTACCCTAAATGAATTCGGTAAATATGATTAAATCTCACATTAAAAAAAAAATTGGTAGGCTCGAAGCCATTTTGGTAGGTTTTTGGTAGGAAAAAATTTTCTTAGTGGCATCCCTGAATAGTGGTTGAACAGCGAAACTCTGTGCTCAGCTTAAAAAATTAAAATTCGTTTAACAAGCAGGGATGCCACTTTTGGGCTTTTCCTACCAAAACTGGTAGGTTTTATTCCTTTTGGTAGGTTGGTAGGACGATTTGAATTTTGGTAGGTTTTTGCCTTCGTTCAACTAACATCACTGATTTCGTACATTTGTCACTTTGCCACAACACTGTTGAGAAAACGTGTCTTCTCAGTAGAGTTTTGTTACAGAACTCTGCTAAATAGAAACGCTTTCGTTTTTACATGGCCGTTTTAATTCTAATAATTATTTTATGTGAATTTTCTATCGACGGCTGAGAATAAGATCGCCCTATTTCAAAAATTGTTTCAAAAACTCCCTATTCCAAAAATTGTTTGAATAACGTCCTATTTCAGATTTTGCTTCAAAAACGCCCTATTTCAGAGAAAACTCCATATATATTTCTCTGAAATAGGGCGTTTTTGAATAATTGTCTGAAATAGGACTTTATTCAAACAATTTTTGGTATAGGGCGTTTTTGAAACAATTTTTGAAATAGGGCGATCTTATTCTCAGCCGTCGATATGAGCTATTGGCCAGTTTATAATTAAGAAAAATTGAAAAAAATTTTTTGGTAGAAGTTATGGATCCATTTCGGAGACCACCACATCCCCTCATCAGACTTCTTCCAGCGCTTTCTTTGAGATTCAAGTACACTTGCCCCCACAGACACAACTGCAGGAAATTGAAAACAGAAAGGCATCTGACATTTTGCGC
Source organism: Urophora cardui (assembly GCA_960531455.1). NCBI lineage: Eukaryota > Metazoa > Arthropoda > Insecta > Diptera > Tephritidae > Urophora > Urophora cardui. Next base: position 4,733,771 of record OY482672.1, on the reverse strand, counting down.
TATATGAAGCAAACAAGGTTGTCCGTATACATGGTGTGTAATAAAGAGCTTTATGTGGTATCACATAATCATGATCATCAGGCCTACCTAGGTAGTAAATGTGTTTGCTGTACCAAGTGGAAACAATGTCCGCTATTTCACTCAATAAATTTTCTTACGTTTCATTCCTCATTATTCCTCAAATGTTATTCCACAAATGTAAATCCTGATTTCCTCCGCACTGGACGAGCAGAGACAGCCACTAATACCCAATCCAACCTTGCCAGAATATCATTAAACGCCAACTCAAGTTTTTGTTTATGTGGGAACGCTGCTTCCTCCTCTTTTCCTTCACATTTTTATCACTCATTCTAAAATTACTTGAAATTTGTACAAATAATATTAAATTTAATACTAACATTTTCAAATAAAAAAAAATAAACAGCGGTAAAAAACAAAAGTGCCCGGTTACTGCAAGGTGGTCGGTTACTGGCACAGTTGCCCTAAATGAATTTGTTGAATATGGTTAAATCTCACATTAAGGGCCGATTTCATAATGAAATTCTTAAAGCTCCTTTTGTTAAAAGAGCCTTTTAGTTAAAGAGCCATTTAAATGTTCTTTAAAGTGGGAGTGATTTCATAATCATATCGTCGCTGCGCCAACAAATTCAGTTATATGTTTTTTTTCGATTTTTTTTTATTACATATTTATTTAGCGCTATCCGCTAGCCACATTTCTGCATTCCCTTTTTCTGATATCCTTCTTTGGTTAGAAGTTATCAAACACAGCTATATGCTCTCAGTAGTAGAAATGCTCTGTAAAATCAGTTATACATCTATTTTCGTATAATTGTTTTTTGATTTCAGGTTATTTTTGTGTAAAAAAATTATTTAAAAATAGCGTGTGTGACCAATTTTCAAAATACGAGGGGCACTGGTCAATTATTTAATGCATTTCCAAGCTATCGATAATTTCATCGGACCCTATCGAAGAATTGTATACACATCTTTCACGATTTCTTACCCCCACTAGCAAATTTAAACAATTTGTAAAAAGAGCTATGTGCTGTAAAACGGCGCAAATGCTTCATGCGAAGTGGTTGGTCAAAAAAAGTAAAAAAAAATTGCACAAGTCTATTACATATGTGTAGTATCATTAGTTAACAATTCAAACTAGAAAAAATATTCTCTAGGCTCACCAGAAAACGGTTTTTTTGCTCTCCTTTGTTGGCGCAGCAACGATATAAAATTAAAAGGCTCCTTTAACGTCAAATGATTTTCATAAATTTAAAAATAAATATAAATTTATTGAAATTTGACATTTGGTTTTTTTCTGAAAATATGTAAATAAATTTTTTGATTGTGGCTTTATTTTATTTTGTTGAAAAAATAAAAAGAACAAAGAAGCATAATTTGGAAACCCTGTGCAGAAAAAATAGGAAGCGGTCATCCAACCTCACAAAAGAGGAAGAGATGAATATTGCATTATAGGACTCAACAAACAAAACAACAAACAAAATCGGTTAAAAAATTTTAATAAATTTTTGATATTTGATTTTGACAGACTGCAGAAATGACATTTTTTCTGGCAAAATGAACCTTTAAATAACTTAAATGCCCGTTTTTGGGTATTTAACTTCAAAGGAACTTTTATCTTCAAAAATACTTTATGAAATCGATCAGCAAATTAAAGGCTCCTTTAGAATTTAAAGGAACTTTTAATTTGATTACGAAATCGGCCCTAAAAAAAAATTGGTAGGGTCGAAGCCATTTTGGTAGGTTTTTGGTAGGAAAAAAATTTTCTTAGTGGCATCCCTGTTAACAAGGCAGGGAAATCTCCTTTACGTCTCCGCACTACCTCTCACTACTACCAAGTGTTATAGCAATCAGAGCAAGTGTTGGCATTTGTTCATATATTTACCATCATTAGAATGGCATTAGAATTAGTTGCTGCTGCAACATTTAGCCCAAAAAAAAGGGCACATCGCTAGTGCGCTTATTCATGTTGGCAAATCGCTCTAATGCTAAACATTTTCCGTTTGCCATTTGCCGCTTCCCACAATTGTCATTTGGCTGAGCGATTTTTCTGCCACATCACTGCCAACACATTTGACTAGGATTAAGAGCAGCGAGCTGGCAATGAAAGCGTTATTTGCAACAACAACAACAACAATAACAGCACCAGAACTTCAATGATGAAGCGCAGAAGGCACAGCACAGGTGCCAATTTGATTGACCCCCGGCCGTCAACCCTCACCTACTGGGCTTCCTTGCTTTCTTTATCTTCGCACCCATTACCATTTTCCATTTATGTACGCTTGCCGTCAATTCTGTTTGCAATTTTAAATCATTTACTAAATGGAACGTGTGATTGGCGCATTGTGAGCTTTTTTTGCAATATATTCCACTATTATATGTGTATGTGGCAGGCAAAGGCATGCCATTCCAAGCCAATTCGCACTTTGTTTTTCTAATCTGAAACCCTCGCTAACAGTTAAAATCCCTTATCTAACTAATACGCAGATCAGATAAGAAAAATGTGCAGTTAATGCGGTGAGTTAGAAGTAAATATGGTAATTTGGATTGAAATGGATTTTCGTATAAAATAAATGTGCATATGTGGAAGAGAATAAAGATAAGTACCTAGTTCAGTCATGTGCACACAGCATGCACGCCTCTTAGTTGCGCTCTACATCATTAATTTTATCTAATTGGTAGCAAATTCCTTGTGGGCGGCCTGCGACGAGACTAGATTTAATCTCCCGCGAACGACTTGCGTAACAGAACTCTGTATGCAACTTAGTTAGTTATCTAAGAATTTGGTTTAAATAGACACACGTTGGAAATATATTTGCATATTTGGTTAAGCAAATCATGAGAATATATGAACTATTGTTCTGAAGTGCTTGCCTTAAATTCACTGCCATCTCTAAAATACCCCAGAGTGATACTTGATTTCAGGCTAAGATTTAATTATTCGATTTAAAGGAAATCAAACTAGCGCAATGTGGTAGAAAATCTGGCAGTTGTATCGTAGAAAGGTCTGTGTATATGTACTTACTACATACTTTGTTTTTATACTCAGCTGTACTAGTACACAGAGTATTATACACGGTGAGCTTAAACAACTTATTATGAAAAGTCAAAGTAACCAAGATATTATTTCATGGTTGTATTCTTGGACATATTAGAAGATGTTCTGAGCCAAAATTGAAATCATTCATCGGACACATTTTGAGAAATTCCATGTTTTTTTTAAAATGGTCAATTTTTTCTTTTCCTGCGAGCCCCTGTTCTTTTTATGGCACCCACGGTAAAATGACTGTTCTGTTCTTCTAGTATATAAGTGTATAGTAAAATTCATTACAGTAAAAATACATTTTAAGACGTTTATTATTTATTATTTATAATAGCTTTGTTCGTTTACGGATATTTTTTGATGTTTTTCGAAAACTTTTAAAAACAAACACTTTGTCGCCGTTTTTTTACGCCAAATCTCCAACAGAAGAGAACCAACTAAGAGAGAAAACTGACATTTCATTTTGTGAGAAGCTGTTGAATTTTGTTGGACAAATTTTTGCCAACAGCACTTTTCCAACAGGAAAACAGCTGATCAAACAACAGCTGACTTGAATTTTTGCAAGTAACAAGATTTGCAAAATATACAAATCAATTATAAAATTGGAAAAATACACTAAATTGGCAACAAATATGGATAAATTAAATATGCAAAATAAGTTACATACTTTTTGCGAAGTATTTATATGCATATTATGTACCTTAGTAAATTGTAATCTCCTTTGCGGGAATATATATTAACGGGGCCGCTGTGGTGCAGTGGGGAGTGTTGTGGCCACTGTGTTGTGGCGGACAGTGGCTAGTCTGCCATACCAGAGGTCATGGGTTGGATCCCCAGCCTGGATAGAGGGAAAATTTGTATATAATGTTCCACGATCCGATAACAATTAATTTTCCAGAGGGTAGGGGTGGTCTCACAGATCACAAAAAACAAAGTACTACCCTCCGGACGCTTATAGTTCAGGAGACATTCCTTGTTAAATTAATGTATGTATGTGTAGAACATCTTTCTGCGTTGGCGGCTTTTGGCCGCGCTTCAATAAAATTACCCTCAGCCGGCAGAATTCTCTTTCTGGATTAATATCCATGGAGCATAGACATCTTAATACATCGGTGTTTTCCAATAATTTCTTACAACTATTGCGTTAATGTGGGCTGAGAAGTTCTATGTCCAATAAAAGATTTTTCGTGGTTGCTCAGGTTTTGATGGGAATAGTTGTAAGAAATTATTGGAAAACACCGATGTATTAAGAAGTATATTTCCTTTAGAGCGCCTAAAATACGTAAAAGCTTTTAACGATTTTCATTCAGTGGTCGAATCTTGCTTCACTATTGATTTGAAAAGTAATTATGTTAACTGTATTTCTAATTTCCGAAAGAGTTACAACGATCTTTCTATACCCATAACCCCAAAAGTGCATACAGTTTTTTTTTTCATATAGAAGATTTTTGTTCAAGGCAGGGAATAGGATTAGGGTATCATTCAGAGCAAGCCATGGAGGCTGTGCATTATGATTTCAAAAAAACATGGGATTATAAGTATCGAACTAGACCAAATAACCCAAATTATATGGAGAATTTGAAGAAAACTGTATGTGAATATAATATTCTTCATATTTAAAAAAAAAAACTTTCAACCTTTTTATGTTTATATTAAAATATTATAAATAATAAATAATAAACGTCTTAAAATGTATTTTTACTGTAATGAATTTTACTATACACTTATATACTAGAAGAACAGAACAGTCGTTTTTCCGTGGGTGCCATAAAAAGAACAGGGGCTCGCATGAAAAGAAAAAATTGACCATTTTAAAAAAAACATGGAATTTCTCAAAATGTGTCCGATGAATGATTTCAATTTTGGCTCAGAACATCTTCTAATATATCCAAGAATACAGCCATGAAATAATATCTTGGTTACTTTGACTTTTCATAATAAGTTGTTTAAGCTCACCGTGTATAGTTTTAATCACATAACGGTGGATTGTAACAGAATGAAATAATCGAGATAGATATAGACTTATATATATCAAAATGATCAGGGTGAAAAGAGAAATCGAATGAGCCATGTCCGTCCGTCCGTCAGTCCATCTGTCCGTCTGTAAATACTCTAACTCGCGCAAAAATTAAGATATTTTGATGAAATTTGAAATGCAAGTTGGTATCGACACTGGGACGGTTGGTATTGAAAATGGGCGAAATCGGGCCATGACCACGCCCACTTTTCCTATATAGAAAAAATCTGAAATTTGGTATCTCAGCTATTAATAAAGCTAGAGCGATGAAATTTTACCCACGTATTGAGCTCAGGCCCTTATGAAGAAATTTGATGAAGTTTTGGAAAATGGGCGGTGCCACGCCCACTTATTAAGGGTCAAACATTGAAAGTTTTATATGTCATAACTCAGAAACCGTTGAAGATATATCGATGAAATTTGGTATGCGTAATTGGCTTACATAGACAAATGTTTTGACGAAAAATTATCAAAATCGGTTGACGGCCACGCCCACTTTTATATATGGGTATTATAAAGTGACCTAATAAAACCATTTTAAGCGATATCTTTGTCAAATGTAAAGATAATTCATTGAAATTTTGTGACATGAGTTCCACAATAGACCGGAAACATAAAATAGACAAATTTTGGAAAATGGGCGTGGCACCGCCTCCTTTTGGACAAAGGTATATACGAGATTTCTTAGCCTTTAACTCGACAAATAATTGAGATATTATGACGAAACTTGGTTTATATACTTTTATGACTTGTGTTAATAGACACGCAAAAATTTATTGAAATCGGTTTATGACCACGCCTACTTTTTAACAAAGATATTTCTGGAACACCCTTTGGGAATTTGTAACGTAACATCTTTGTAACTAGAAGTCATAAAGGAATGAAATTTTGCACAAAGAATAATATTCATATGCTTAGTTGGATGACTGATAAAAATTTTGCAAATGGGCATGGCTAAACCCACTTTATGCGGCACTTTATATAAAGTAAACCGTGTTTCCATGAAACGCAAACAAACAATGAAGGCATAAAGCTGAGTATCTAATGTTCGATTCCACTCGAACTTAGGCTTCCTTACTTGTTATTTTCATTATTTTAATCTTCACTAATTTCAAATTTACAAAAACGCAAACACCTTTCTGATTTTCAGTAATTGCTGGTTAACTGACAACACGAAATGCTACGAAAAGAAAACTGAAAGTATAGATATACCGATTGTAGCCAACTTTTCGCAACAGCAAATGGGCTAATTCTTATTACTCAGAAGCATTACAACTTTTGAACAACAAAAAAAAACAGAAAAAACAACAACAACAATAACAACAACAACCCTATCACACACAAATGGTAAAGCACTTCGCACAATATACAAGCATTCAAATATTCGATATTTGCTTTTTCTTCTATTTTTATTTTCTGATCTTTCTCACATGCAAATGAAGAGCAGTAAACCCAATAGACCAAAGGGCTTGAGAATAATATTATAACAAGCTTACAAATATAGGCGTTAAGCTTGAGGAAAGCTTGTGTAAAGTATTGAAAAAGTCTTAAGAACAATTGTAGAAAAATCAAAACGGCACCCTTTTTATAAGCTTACAAATGTAATTGTAGAAAAATATTACTTGTCAAAGCTTGTTGTAAGCTTATAATATAATTGTATGTATAAATAGTAGAAAAAAGAAAAAAAATGAATTTTTATTTGCATTTTTTTTTTCTTTTTCTTTCCTTCTTCACCTTTACTGCAATGTTCTTTATTTTATATTCTCATCCTGTTTCGAACCATGACATCAACCTGAAGTTCAATCCAACGGTATCATATAGTGGGACATTCAACATTATATTGAACATTATTGAGGCTTTTATACCTCCCTTTTCGAAAAAGGAATCAATGAATTATATGAATCATTGTAAAACCAAAATTTAAAAAAAATTTACAGCAAGCTTAAAACAATCTTATTATTAATAGTTGTTTAAGCTTTCATTGCAAGTGTAAAGTAAGCTTATTGTAATATTGTTTTCAAGCTTGTGTTCCTTAATTATTACAATCATGCTTGTGAATAAGCGTACAATTAGGCTTATAAAAACTGTATTGCAATAAGCTTACAATGGACAATTGTTATAAGCTTGTTCTCAAGTCCTATTACATTTCGCTTACATCCTGGTCTGTTGGGTAAATTTACAAAACTTTTATTTGTTATACAAAAAAAAAATGAAGCACTAATATAGATAATTAATACTTATTCACTTTCAAAGAGCATTTCATGACAAAAACGAGATAGGCTAATAGATAATAACTAGTAAACCTGGCCACGCGATGCTGTGGCTTTCAATTACACTGTGCGACAATTTGAGGGTGGAAGACCACTTATTTCTACATTTAACAATTTTTTTGATTGCCATTTTAAATTTGACTTCCCCTTAAAATTGGTAGAATATGAATGGGATGTATGCCCATAGAATCTTATTAATAAAATATAAAATGAAGCATAGACCTAGATAGTTACTGGTTATTTTTATTTTCTGTGGACCTAGATTTTGTGCGAGAGGCCCCATAGTGAAGTTTTGTGCCGAATAATTTTCTAGAATATGTTAACCTTAAAGCGACCTCCAAAGGCCATTTTTTGCAGTCCTCTTTCTCTTTCTAGTTTTCTTTCATATGACATCCCAAATTTAAAAATCAAACAAACAATTGCGTAAACCTGAATTTTTGAAAAGATGGCAACCCTTTTTGTAAAAATGATAATAAATTACTAATTTTCAAGCAAAGCCCTTTTATATGACACCTCAAATTTAAAAATCAAACTATGTCGTAAAAATGAAATTTTGAACAGGTGGCAACCCTTTTTGTAAAAACTATAATACATTACTTATTTTCACACAAAGCCCTTTCATATGACACCTCAAATTTAAAAATCAAACAAACTATAGCGTAACACTGAATTTTTCAACAGGTGGCAACCCTTCTTGTACAAATTTTAGTAAATTACGCATTTTCAGCTCAAGCCCTTTCACATGGTACCTGAAATTTAAAAATCAATCAAACTATAAAGGAGAATTAAATTTTTAAACAGGTGGCAACCCTTTCAGTGGCCGCTGTGGTGCAGTGGGCAGAGTGCTCGCCTGCTATGCCAGAGGTCTCGGATTCAAACCACGGTCCGAGCAAAACACCAAAAAATTTTTCTAATTAGTAAAAATCCAATTATTGGATTTTTTAAGAGCAGCGTTCACCTCTCGGCAGTGGGCGGCATACCCTCCGAGTGTATTTCTGCCATGAAAAAGCTTCTCACAAAAAATGCATTCGCCGTTCGGAGCCGGCATAAAACTGTAGGTCCACCCAATTAGTAGGAAAAACAAAAAGGAGCACACCTCGAATTGGGAGAGAAGCTCGACCATAAAACTCGTCAGAGTTATAAAAGCGCCATTGTATTATATTATTATAACCCTTTTCAGAAATATTAAACCTTCCTGCACATCTACAGGTCAAGCCCTTTCATGTGACACCCCATTTTCGAAAATCGGTGTAAAGGTGTAAAAGTTATGGTGCGTACAAAAAATCGCTTAGCGTAATATATATAAAGATAGTGTAAAAATGTTTGTTTAGAAAAAAGTGAACTGCCCCCGCGCAATAAAGATTTGCGCACGCACACACAGCTGCCGGTTGGACCCCATTCGCAAGCGTTTATGTTTATTATAGTTTATTTTATTCCTCTTCGTGCTCTCATTTGTGCAAATTTCCTCTTAATTAACGGTACCAAAAACGAAGTACCATTAGATCAAGTTAATACCGCTGACGCACGTCATTTTACTTTCCAACCTTTTGTGATTTTTTTTGGTATTTTTTTGTGTATTTAATCAAATTAGTTTTGATTTGATTATTTTTATTAATCTCTCTATGGTTGCTCTAAGCAAACTCTATCGAATCAATCTATCCGTTTTCTATTTTAAGGCAAATAACCCTCAAAGTAGCAAGTATTAGCGCTTGGTTAACTACAGCAAATTTTCAAAAAGAAAAAAAACTTTAAACCCAATTCAATTAATTAAATTTTTTTCCATGAATACTAATACCAAGCCTAATTAACGGCTAGTTTAGTGAGTTTTTATTAGCTGAAAAAAGCCAAAGACGGCTAGAATAAATTCCAGAGCTTCATTTTGTGCCAGCTTTTGTCAAGCAATAAACATTTGCATATCAAATATTGGTAAATATTTATAGGAAGGCAGTAACTATTCAAACTTGGCGAAGTGTGTTCAGGTACGATAGAATACAAGAATATGTCATCGAAGTGGACGTGACTAGTGTTTGAACAGCTTGCAGGGGAGCAGTTGGCATAGAAACTACAGCTGTCTTCCTTTACTGCAATGTTCTTTATTTTATATTCTCATCCTGTTTCGAACCATGACATCAACCTGAAGTTCAATCCAACGGTATCATATAGTGGGACATTCAACATTATCCAATCCAATTATTGGATTTTTTAAGAGCAGCGTTCACCTCTCGGCAGTGGGCGGCATACCCTCCGAGTGTATTTCTGCCATGAAAAAGCTTCTCACAAAAAATGCATTCGCCGTTCGGAGCCGGCATAAAACTGTAGGTCCACCCAATTAGTAGGAAAAACAAAAAGGAGCACACCTCGAATTGGGAGAGAAGCTCGACCATAAAACTCGTCAGAGTTATAAAAGCGCCATTGTATTATATTATTATAACCCTTTTCAGAAATATTAAACCTTCCTGCACATCTACAGGTCAAGCCCTTTCATGTGACACCCCATTTTCGAAAATCGGTGTAAAGGTGTAAAAGTTATGGTGCGTACAAAAAATCGCTTAGCGTAATATATATAAAGATAGTGTAAAAATGTTTGTTTAGAAAAAAGTGAACTGCCCCCGCGCAATAAAGATTTGCGCACGCACACACAGCTGCCGGTTGGACCCCATTCGCAAGCGTTTATGTTTATTATAGTTTATTTTATTCCTCTTCGTGCTCTCATTTGTGCAAATTTCCTCTTAATTAACGGTACCAAAAACGAAGTACCATTAGATCAAGTTAATACCGCTGACGCACGTCATTTTACTTTCCAACCTTTTGTGATTTTTTTTGGTATTTTTTTGTGTATTTAATCAAATTAGTTTTGATTTGATTATTTTTATTAATCTCTCTATGGTTGCTCTAAGCAAACTCTATCGAATCAATCTATCCGTTTTCTATTTTAAGGCAAATAACCCTCAAAGTAGCAAGTATTAGCGCTTGGTTAACTACAGCAAATTTTCAAAAAGAAAAAAAACTTTAAACCCAATTCAATTAATTAAATTTTTTTCCATGAATACTAATACCAAGCCTAATTAACGGCTAGTTTAGTGAGTTTTTATTAGCTGAAAAAAGCCAAAGACGGCTAGAATAAATTCCAGAGCTTCATTTTGTGCCAGCTTTTGTCAAGCAATAAACATTTGCATATCAAATATTGGTAAATATTTATAGGAAGGCAGTAACTATTCAAACTTGGCGAAGTGTGTTCAGGTACGATAGAATACAAGAATATGTCATCGAAGTGGACGTGACTAGTGTTTGAACAGCTTGCAGGGGAGCAGTTGGCATAGAAACTACAGCTGTCTTCCATACACTAGAAACAATGTAACTATATTATGGGATAGGTGAAATTCGTATACCACTTTGGTTAGAGTTTGATGGGCAGTGGGTGCTTTAAAACCTTCAAAATAAACAGTGGCGTTACGTCCTCTTCTACACTTGTTTTACGCTTGTATAACTTATTTAAACGAATTTGCGATATAGCTATTTGCGATATATCTATTCCATGCCATTAGAAAGATTCTTGTGTTCCATGTTAGGCCTTACAATTTTAGGCTTCATCATGCCTACATTTTGGTTCAAGTTGTTTTAAAACACTCTGAGAATCTCATTTCAGCGCAACATTGAACTGTATAATAACGAAGTTCTTACCTACAGGGATATGAAACTTTCCCGGAATTTAAGGAGAAATCAGTGAGGGTAAATTTAAAATTGTTACACCAACATAAACCACTGAACTTACCAATTAGGAATTTTGTGCATCCACATAAGCTACTTCCAAGCTTTTTAAGCTTAGCTTTGAATTAGGACAAAAATTGCATAAACTCGTTTTTAGATATAAAATGGATATAGTATGTAGATGAATTGAGGGCAAACAGGTAGTATCTTCGTAAAGAAGTTTAGCTGCTAAAAAATCCTTTAATCCCGTTAAACTTCAATTCTTTTTCAATTCAAGATAAAAAACTGTACTTACACCCAGGAAAAAAATAGTGTGAAATCAACCAAAAATCAACAAATTTTGTGGTTAATTTTTTTCAACACGATGCTTAATGTATGCCATCATGTAATCGTGTAAATTTAACACTACTGTCAAGTGTTAGTTTAACAGGATGACAACTGTAGAATCAACACTAAAAAGTATTGAGTCTTCCTGTTGATTTTACAATTTTAACTAGTTAATGTTACAATAAAAGCTGGTTAAATTAACACGAAATGGTCCTGTTGAATTAACAATAACATCTTTTTGATTTTACCTTAAATTTATTGTTAAATTAACTAGAAAGTCTTGTTGATTTTACAATTTATTTTTTTTTTTTTTAATAAAAAACATATCAAACATAAAATATATAATCATCAGATCAATAAAGCATATTCGAGTACATCACCCGCACAACTGACCAAATTGAAGGCGTCCTTCTCATACGAACACAAATGTACCGGCGATAGTTTATACATGGGCGATAGTACTATCACTTGCACCGAGTAATGTTTGGCCGCTTATGCAACAACCGCATGCTGCACGCAAACCCCCATTCGCTAAAAAACCTCCTCGTGATATTGCAACCTATGAAGAGGAAAAATAAAATATTGAACATTAAATACTTTTAGAAACAAAAATGTAATCCTCTTTTATCTCACCTGCAAACTGAAAATATAAGTCGAAAACCCACTATCGCGAACTGACAATGATGCTAAACTAAAAATAATTTGCTTTATGTATCTTTCAAAATAGTTTTGACGTTCTTTTTTAACACTTTTTTTTAGATTACATTGACACTATGATCGTGTTGAATGAACCAAAATTACAAATGACGTTTATGTTTGAACATTGTTTCGTGTTATATCAATCAAATTTTATTTTTAATTGTGGTTCTTGTTGTTTTCACATTTGTTTTCATGTTGTATTAACACTAAAATTGGGACGTCATTTTTCTAACATTTTTTTTAGTTTATATTGACACTATCATCATGTTAAATAAACCAAATTCCAAATGACATTTAGGAATAAAATTTTATATTTGAATCATCTTGTATATTTTAAAATTTCTTCATGTTGTATCAACAATAAAATTTGGTTGAATTTACCAAATTTTCAGATGACAGTTACAAAGCCAAAATCATGTTTCAAACATCGTGTAATTTGAAAAAAATTGTTGCTGTTCTATGTGTAAAGATCGATCGTGTTAATTTTACATGAATCGTGTTGATGATTTTTTTCTGAGTGTAGAATGGGCATTGTTTAAGGCTCAAAGCTAAATTGAATATCGCCAGCAAATATCCTGTTAATAAAATTTCTATTAGTGCAATATCTACGAGATTGTGTGTTTCTTGGGCAAAAGCTTATGTATTGCGCAAAAAATTCTTACGGTTATTTTATGGCGCTGCTAACACTGAAAGTCTATCACATATAAATTTATCCTCTAAGAACTTCCACAGCACACAGATGGAACATCAAAGGAGATTAAGAAAAATATATAAAATTTTAATGAATGAAATACAAAGGTGGTGGTAGAAGGCGGAAGAATATCTGCAAAGGAGCCGTTCTTCGACTGCTTCTTCTTCTTCTTTCTCATTCTCTGCATTTGCGGAGGCGTGTATTGCACACTGTGAGCTACAAATTGTGTCCTCCAAACACATACATATGCACTTGCGAACTGTATGTTATGAAAGCGTTATGTAAGCATATTGGCTGCCACTTCATAATTTTGAAGTTTTACAGCGGCGGTAACACCAACAACAACAACAGAACGTTGTTCAGTTCCTTTTTACCCAAAGTGTTGTTGCAGTTGTTGTTGGCGCTGCTTGTTCGCTGTTAATGTCTTGCTGTACACCTTTTTATACTCAGCTGTACTAGTACACAGAGTATTATAGTTTTAATCACATAACGGTGGTTTGTAACAGAGTGAAATAATCGAGATAGATATAGACTTATATATACCAAAATGATCAGGGTGAAAAGAGAAATCGATTGAGCCATGTCCGTCCGTCCGTCCGTCTGTCCGTCCGTCTGTAAACACTCTAATTCGCGCAAAAATTGAGATATTTTGATGAAATTTGAAATGCAAGTTGGTATCGAGACTGGGACGGTTGGTATTGAAAATGGGCGAAATCGGACCATGACCACGCCCACTTTTCCTATATAGAAAAAATCTGAAATTTGGTATCTCAGCTATTAATATAGCTGGAGCGATGAAATTTTACCCACGTATTGAGATCAGGCCCCTATGAAGAAATTTGATGAAATTTTGGAAAACGGGCGGTGCCACGCCCACTTATTAAGGGTCAAACATTGCAAGTTTTATATGTCATAACTCAGAAACCGTTGAAGATATGTCGATGAAATTTGGTATGCGTAATATACTTACTTAGGCAAATGTTTGGACGAAGAATTGCCAAAATCGGTATGGGTATTATAAAGTGACCCAATAAAAACATTTTAATCCATATCTCTGTGAAATATAAAGATATATCATTGAAATTTTATGGCAGGAGTCAGACTGCGGACATAAAACAAAAAACACAAAAATTTTGGAAAATGGGCGTGGCAGCGCCTCTTTTTACAAGCAGGAATTTACTAGATTTCTAAGCCCATAACTCGACAAATAATTGATATATAATGACAGAACTTGGTGTATACACCTTTGTTACTTGTGGTAATACACGTTCTAAATTTTAGCGAAATCGGTTGATGACCACGCCCACTTTTGTATATGGGAACTATAAAGGGGCCTAATAAAAACATTTTAAGCGATATCTTTGTCAATTGTAAAGATAATTCATTGAGATTTTGTGGCATGATTTCTACAATAGACCGGAAACAAAAAATAGAAAAATTTTGGAAAATGGGCGTGGCACCGCCTCCTTATATTATAACGAAACTTGGTTTATACACTTTTATAACTTGTATTAATAGACACGCAGAAATTTATTGAAATCGGTTTATGACCACGCCTACTTTTTAACAAAGATATTTCTGGAACACCCTTTGGGAATTGTAACGTGACATCTTTGTAACTAGAAGTCATAAAGGAATTAAATTTTGCACAAAGAATAATATTCATATGCTTAGTTGGATGACTGATAAAAATTTTGAAAATGGAGGTGGCTACGCCCGCTTTATGCAGCACTCGCTTTATATAAAATACGCCGTGTTTCCATCAAACGAAAACAAACAATGAAAGCATACAGCTGAGTATCTAATGTTCGATTCCACTCGAACTTAGGCTTCCTTACTTGTTATTATTGTTTTGCTGTGCTGTTTATGTTGCGAACAGCTTTGACCTGCTGCCAATCAGCCATAAAGTCATACAACAGCAGCAACAACAACACAGTAACAACAAAAACAACCAAGAACTACTGCAAATCGTAAACACATCATGTTGATTGGTTTATGACGCGCAGTCTTGTTTGTTATTATTATTGGTATGAATTTGGTTAGCTGCCGCTGTTGTGCCGCGTTTCGGCTTGTTGCCACAGATTACGTTGTGTCGGCTGTTGCTGTTGCTGTTTTTGTTACTGTTAGTTTTATTTTTGTTGCTAATTTTGTTCTTGTTGTTCTTATTATTTACTCCTCTAGTTATGGTCGCGTTTCAGATACGTTAATTCCTTTTTTACTGATCCCATCACCATCGGTGGGTCTGCAACCAAGCAACGCAAGCCATTGTTTACTTACTTAACTAATTAACGGAGTTTGCACGCACTATTAGGGTGAGATGTCTGATTTTTTTCTTTTCCTTTTCTTATACTTTCCTCGAGATTAGTGGAAAGTTTTTGCTCTAAGTATATCAAGCGTAATGTATGATTGTGCTACTTTTTCCGTGCTCTGAGAATTAAATAAAAAAAATTTAATTTTTTATTTTTTAGAAACTAGAAAAAACTTGTTAAGCATGGATGTAACTACAACTGTTTCACCTTAGATCCCTCTAAGACTCATCAGGTTACTTTTGCTTCTGCCAAGACTCGAACTTGCGCACCTTGCAGTACAATAACTACAGTTCTAACCGCTGAGCTATTGCCTGCCTTCGACATCTGATAGAAAATTTGTTGCTAGTTTCTTTCCTAAAAAATTAAGTTCATTTGAACATCCCTACACTTTATTCGCTACTTATGTTTAATCATACAATAATATGTAAATATGTACATATGTATGTGCATAAGTTAGAAACGAATTATAGTAGGAAAGAAACTAGCAACAAATTTTCTATCAGATGTCGAAGGCAGGCAATAGCTCAGCGGTTAGAACTGTAGTTATTGTACTGCAAGGTGCGCAAGTTCGAGTCTTGGCAGAAGCAAAAGTAACCTGATGAGTCTTAGAGGGATCTAAGGTGAAACAGCTGTAGTTACATCCATGCTTAAAAAGTTTTTTTCTAGTTTCTAAAAAATAAAAAATAAAATATAACCTGGGCCTGTGCTCGTTAAATTAAATAAATTAAAAAAAATTTTAATTGTTTGGGGTTTAAATTGAATTAAATAAAAATTTCATGGTGAGCACTAAAACTCTTTCAAAAAAAATTTTTCTTCGGAAACTTTTTTCGGCGATTTCTAGTGTAATTTATTAGCTTGGTCCATGTAATTTAATTTTTTTAATTCCTTCTCTTATACATTATTTATGTACAACCCTAATAAAGAGACCATATACTCGTCATATAGAATTACTTCACTTACGTGTTAAACAAATTTTCACATACATGCTCGAACATTAAATCACCGGCTGTTGTAAGCCACTTTCTTTTGCACGCAAGTTCGAAAAAAGACACTAGGGCGACCTGCAAAATGCTTAACAGAAAAATCGACTATAATAAGCTCAAAATAAATCAAGGAACTTTAAGCTCCAGTGCTCCGTACAGTTCAACGTTCGGCCGCACACATCATTAGCGCCGAGCTGCCGAAATTTCTTCCTCACAATTTCAGCGAACCACAATTTGCAAATTTGCACAATTTTCAATTGATACGTAGCAATACATTTCAGCTGTGCTTTTCAATTTCGCGTGTAAGAATTCCTTTAATTTGAACTTTTCTCAATTCCCGTTGCAGGTCAATAAATTTCTATGCCTCATTTGTGTATGCTTGCCATTTCATCGCATGCCGTAATATTCATCATGCCACTGCTGCCCATGTACATACATACATATATCTATGTACATTCATGTGGCACATAATCTTCTTAACCTATGTAACTCATTTTTGCGTTGTTATTCTTTTTTGCTATTGTTGCTATTTTTGTTGTTAACGTTGTTTTGCTATTTTTTTTTGTTGTTGCTGATTTTCAATTTGCATTTCTTCATCTTCGTCTGGATCTGTATCTGCATCTGCATCTACATCAAACCAACGCCTGCCTCGGTTGCTTGCATTCACAAAAAATTAGTCCGCATATTTACAGTTAAAAATTCGGCCACTTCACTTCACATGATTTAGGCTGTAAGTACGTACAAATTTACAGTTATTTAATAGATACCACCAACAAATAAAGCGAACAAAATTACATTCGTTTGAACTTGCGGTTAAATTACACAGTGTTGCAATCTCATAAATGACTTAAAACTTCAATCGCCAGTCATAGGTTTGGGCACATGCCGTGAATATTAACTGTAACCAAACCTTACCCGAAATACATGTTATCTTGCCGTCTTAGGCGAGTTACAAACAGACAGGTATATGCTTGAGAGCAATATGACAAAATTTCCTTCCACATAAAACAAAATTTACGCCTCATCGCAATTGCGCGCCACAAATATCCTCATTTTATTGGTACTTATACGTTGTAAAATATGACTTTCTGCTGTTAAGTAGCAGAACCAGGGTTTGAAATTGCTTAGCTACTTTCGCTGCATTTGCTTTTGCTTTGCTTTTGCTAACGAACAGTAAATTAGCAAACTCGGCCAGCCAAGTATTCAGCTGATCCGTGTTTGCTTGTATAGTTAAGCAAGGCAACGCGATTTGGGGGATTTCATTTTACTTCCAGCAATTAGTTGTGTCTTTGCATTTTTTCTGCTTTTGCTTATTTTGCTGAAACGATTTGTTTACGCATATTTCGATTTTTTATACATATTTACTTATGTGTATGTATATATGTACACATAATATGTATGTATGTCCATTTGTAAACATCTTTTCATGTTGAATTTTGCTTAAAAACTAGTTTCAGCCATGATTCAACAATAAAGGTTTTCGCATGACGACATACCTTCATACATAGTGGGGCCAGAAGTGTCATGCAAAGAGGAATGTAGAAGAATTTGACAGATTCGGCCCCTATGGAAATGCTAGGGTGCGTGTGTGTGTGGCATATGTCAACAAAAAAAAATGCTTGTGGACGTGTGTTTATGAAGATTGAAGAAGAAGTCAGCTGATCTTATGCAATCTCCTTTATTGTTCCTCCATGGTTTCAGCAAAATAAGCAACTGTAAGCAAAAATTTACTACTCAACTAATTGCTGGAAGTAAAAGCAACCCTCTCAAATTGAGTTGCTTGGCTTAACTATACAAGCAAACACGACTCAGCTGAAAACTGAAGCGAATGATTCGTGTTTTCGTTTTTGGCTCGGCTGAATTCAGCAATAAGCAAAAAACATCGGCTATTGCTGTTTTGCAGCAAGCAAATTCAAACCCTGAGCAGAACACTTTTCCAGCAAAATATGTTTTTATGTATGTGTGTGTTTGTATGCGGCCAATTGCTGGCGAACAGCAACTGTGCGCCGCCCAAGTGCAAATTGAGTTGAAATCAAAGAACGTAAATTTTATAAGAAGGGAGAATCCGCTCACGAAAAATGTAGCGAGTGAATTACGAAATTGGCTGAAATTTCAATCCAGGTTGAATTTCTGTTTTGATTCTTTCATCCGTAATTTCGTGGCGAAATAAAGTTAACGCCATTTTTGTTTCAATTTATTCTTTGTCATTTGCTTTTCTACCCAATGCGAAATTTGAAGAGCCATAACATATGTTCAAAATCAAAATATTTAGCTTATTATTTATATTAAGTATTATTTAAATAATAACTAAATATATGTTTTAAGTGGTTCTACAATATATATATAATTAATAATAACATGTTTATCTCTATACATTACGTGTTGTTATACATATATTGTTTATGACAATATGCAAATTTATTGATCATATACATTTTTTGAACATTCTAACAATGGATGTTATCGAAATCAGAATTTATGGTGTTTAAATTTAGCAATATATCAAATAATTATGATTTCCATTTTTATTTTGTCTTTCCAAATGCTGATTATGCGCACAGGGCATTCTGGCTGCACAAAGAAGAAAATGCGATAGAGCTACGCACACATCTTACGTAGGCCACATAGGTATACAGACAATTTTAATTGTGTTGGTGTCCGCGGTTTTTTTTTCGCGATGTTGACAAATAACATGGGCTTCGATTGGCTGCTTTTGTTTTTGTATCACCACACATATCTGCTTCTTCGCTATTCTGTTCTAGTGACATATACCCAATGCCAAGATGCCTAACACATTACACCTTTTGAACGACCAATACCACAATTTGTACACAATGCAAACTGATTTACAATGTGCATAAAGAAGTGTATAGAGTTTACAAATATTAATTTTGTTATTTTTTGAGTTTGGTTTTGTTTGTGAGGTTTGTATATGTACATATATGCAAACATCATCTATTGTATAATCTACATTTTCGCTGTTGGGTATATTCGTAAATGCTTTGCATTTTTGGTTCTAATGATGACGATCTTACTTCTTTGGCAAACCAGTTTTGCCTATGATTATTTATGTATGCATGTACGTAAGTTTCTATATCCAACTGGCAGACTCGAATTTAACATTTTGTATGAAAGAAATGCGATTAATTCGGGACGTGTTCGGGATCAATCGCTTACATCCCGAAGGTTGCAAATGTAGTTTAATCTCCTTCATTCAAAGCTATAAGGCTATTTTTTGTTATGAAAATTTCTAAAAATGGTTAATTGTTATATGTATATGTATATTAGAACAAAGTTTATTCGATTCGGTTCCATCTTGTAGTGAAATCTTTTAAATTAAAATTAAGTATTTTCTCCAAATATTTTTATAAATCAGTCATGAAGATTTAAATAAAGATTATACAATAAGTTTTAAATAATATAATATAATATAATATAATATAATATAATATAATATAATATAATATAATATAATATAATATAATATAATATAATATAATATAATATAATATAATATAATATAATATAATATAATATAATATAATATAATATAATATAATATAATATAATATAATATAATATAATATAATATAATATAATATAATATAATATAATATAATATAATATAATATAATATAATATAATATAATATAATATAATATAATATAATATAATATAATATAATATAATATAATATAATATAATATAATATAATATAATATAATATAATATAATATAATATAATATAATATAATATAATATAATATAATATAATATAATATAATATAATATAATATAATATAATATAATATAATATAATATAATATAATATAATATAATATAATATAATTTAATTTAATATAATGTAATAAGTTTTACTTTTGAAAAAATTTGCCTACGTTTATACCGGGACAAACCCTTTCGGGATTAATCGCATATTTTATGGAGGTGAATCTAAAATCCTGAAACTTATTAAACTTATTTGAAGTTAGGCTTCTAGATGACGAAAAGGCGTTGTTTGAGGGAAGAAGTCCCAAACAAACCTTGATTCATAATTTTGATGCACCAGGCGCATATCAAAAATAAAAATAAGCGCCGAATTAATTTTGCATACGTATATATGTATGTACATATGTACACATATTTGCATGTCCATACATACATATGTATGCCAAATGTATGCATGCATAAGTCAGAGATTTCTATTTTCTATTCTTATTTGTTCTTATTACATATTCGCGTCGAAAAACCAAAATAAAAAAGTCAAGTGAATTCGGGACGCGAAAAATAGTGTGAGGCAACTCGCGCATACTGGATTGAAATTTCAGAGCAGATTTTATCGAACTCGTCCAAAATAACGAACATTCCCTTCTTATAAAATTTACGTTCTTTGTTGAAATGATGAGTTAATTAGCGGAAAATCAGAGTTGCTTAATCTCTCTCTCAAACTGTATAGAGTAATGTCTATCGAGCACCAGTATTAGGCTGCCGTATTACTGTAGGGCACGGAAGCCTTAAGGGTAATATACAGGGATGTAATGCCCATTTATATTGGATCCCTGGCCACAAGGGGATAAACGGGAATGAGATAGCTGGGTGTAGGTCTTGGGGCAGAGCACGCCATGAACTTTCCGATGCTACCAGTCTGAAAAGGCGTGGAAAAAACCGCAGGGCTGTAGGGGGTCCAAAATTATGTATAAATCGTACGATCCGGAGCTAATTAAATAGTTTCTATCCCTGAAAAGGATGAATGCAGACTTTTTTAGCATCACCTACATTCAAACTCAGACTAGTTGGTGAAAGGGAATGCAGATGGTGCATATTGTGGAAGGAGGCTCTGGAGCATGTTCTCTGCTACTGTCCTGCTTTTTCCAGGCTACGGCTTCGGCTACTAAGGAATGTTGTGCTCAATGTTCTCGAATCTGTATCCAAAATAGGGGTAAAATGATTGGTAACACTACGGACTCACTCAATCTATGCGAGGCCATTAATGGCCAGCCAGTCTAACCTAATCTATACCTTGAAAACTCTAGAACTATTTCTACAATTAGTAAACGCTTATATAAGATTTGTGTCTGTTTTAAGGTATAAGCAAATTTTTGTATATATTCCCACCAAAAAATCTAATCTTTATTTAAGAATTAAAACAGCAGATTTAAAGGCTTACGAAATAAGGCCTGAAAATTAAAAGGGTAGAAAATTTGTATGGCGTCAGGCTTGAAATAAGGCAGATTTTCCTGTGTTGATGTCATCCGGTCATAATAAGTACTCTCTCTCTCTGAGAGCACACCTTATACCAAAGGCTTATCCGCCATACGAAATAAGGCCTAGAAAAGCATTAGAAAATTAGGAGCAGACAGAGTGAGTGCATAACAGAAGCAGCGGTGCCAGCGCACTCCTTTTTTAGACCTGATTTGTCAACAATAAGCAAAACTTTTTTGCAGGGTATATACGCATGTATTTATGTATGTATGCTAAAAAATAAGCAGCATCTAATTAATATGTAAACTTCATCAGAGACATTCGATAAAAATAGGCGGTGACTTACCGTTTCTTGAGAATTTAATTTGCACATTTCTTAATGTTTTATTTTGCTATTCCTTTCTATTTACTCACCTTTAAATTTGCTAATTTCTGTTATTGGTTTTATATTATTTTTTTCACTAACTAAATATGGAAGTTTATTGCTATTATTTCCTCTTTCTATTTGCCGGAAAACCAACTTAAGCCAAGCAAAGCAAAAGGATTTAAAGCTTTGGGCTAAATAAGAGATTTAATCACAGCAAATTCCACAAAAACATTCTGGCAACATTCTAGCAACAAGTACTCGTACATATCTACATTTTATATGATTTACTTAAATGCGATTCCAGTTTATGCATTTGTTGCTCTTGGCATTGCGGTAACATGGGCAAGAGCTAACACAGGACTAAGTGTAAAACAAAAAACATCAATGATACTAAATGAAATTTAAAGGAAAATCTTAAAGCTTTAAACGGATTATGAATTGGAAGCAAATTTATAAAAGTATCTAGATTTTAGAATAGATTTTTAAAAAAAGGACTGCAAATCCCAAAGGCAAGATATTTTTGTAAGACGACACAAGACTAAGTAAACACCAACAAATGCATAAAAAAGATCACAACATAGCAGAAAAAAAATAAGTCCAACTAAAGAACTATCTATATACGATTCCACAAATTGCGCAAAAACCACCAAAGTTGCAGCAACAACAACAACAGCAACAAAAACACCAAACAAATAAAGCTAAAAAGCCAAGCACCAACTGTTAGAATTACAAATTTTCAATTCACCGAAAACATTGAGGGCGTTGAAGCGCACCACCATATCAACAACAACAAATCAACAATAACTAAACAACAACAAAAACCAACAACAATATAACAACAAAGCACGCGGAATGGTTGCGTTGCCAAATACAATTTAAGGCGCCTAATCTAACATCTGGTGTGGCGCAGTGACTACACATTAAGGAAGTGTGCGCCAAGAATTTGCATTTTTCAAAGCTACTACTACCAACTAAAGAAGGAAATGACACAACAACACCGCCAACAAGAAGAAGAAAAAAATAAAAATAACAAAAACAAGTAAGGAAGCCTAAGTTCGAGTGGAATCGAACATTAGATACTCAGCTGTATGCTTTCATTGTTTGTTTGCGTCTGATAGAATCACGGTGTATTTTATATAAAGCGAGTGCTGCATAAAGTGGGCGTAGCCACGCCCATTTTCAACATTTGGTGGTCATAAACCGATTTGAATAAATATTTGCATGTCTATTAACACAAGTTATAAAAGTGTATAAACCAAGCTTCGTTATAATATCTCAATTATTTGCCGAGTTATAGGCTAAGAAATCTCGTATATTCCTTTATCTAAAAAGAGGCGGTGCCACGCCCATTTTCCAAAATTTTTATACTTTTTGTTTCCGGTCTATTGTGGAACTCATGCCACAAAATTTCAATGAATTACCTTTATATTTGACAAAGATATCGCTTAAAATGTTTTAATTAGGCCACTTTATAATACCCATATATAAAAGTGGGCGTGGTCGTCAACCGATTTCGCTAAAATTTTGAACATGTATTACCACAAGTAATAAAAGTGTACGCACCAAATTTAGTCATTATATATCAATTGTTTGTCGAGCTATGGGCTCAGAAATCTAGTATATTCCTGCTTCTAAAAAGAGGCGGTGCCACGCCCATTTTCCAAAATTTTTGTGTTTTTCGTTTTATGTCCATAGTTTGACTCCTGCCATAACATTTCAATGATATATCTTTATTTTTGACAGAGATATAGCTTAAAATTTTTTTATTGGGCCACTTTATAATACCCATATATAAAAGTGGGCGTGGTCGTCGACCGATTTTGGCAATTTTTAGCCCAAACATTTGCCTAAGTAAGTATATTACGCACACCAAATTTCATCGATATATCTTCAACGGTTTCTGAGTTATGACTCATAAAACTTTCAATGTTTGCCTCTTAATAAGTGGGCGTGGCACCGCCCATTTTTCAAAGTTTTTCTGTTTTCTGTTTTATGTCCATAGTTGGACTCATGCGACAAAATTTCAGTGATATATCTTTATATTTGACAGAGATATCGCTTAAAATGTTTTTATTAGGTCACTTTATAATATACATATATAAAAGTGGGCGTGGCCGTCAACCGATTTTAACTATTTTCCGTCCAAATGTTTGGCTGAGTAAGTAAATCACGCATAGCAAATTTCATCGATATATCTTCAATGGTTTCTGAGTTATGACATATAAAACTTTCCATGTTTGACCCTTAATAAGTGGGCGTGGCACCGCCCATTTTCCAAAATTTCATCAAATTTCTTCATAGGGGCCTGAGCTCAATACGTGGGTAAAATTTCATCGCTCCAGCTATATTAGTGACTGAGATACCAAATTTCTGATTTTTTCTATATAGGAAAAGTGGGCGTGGTCATGGTCCGATTTCGCCTATTTTCAATACCAACCGTCCCAGTCTCGATACCAACTTGCATTTCAAATTTCATCAAAATATCTCAATTTTTGCGCGAGTTAGAGTGTTTACAGACGGACGGACGGACAGACGGACGGACGGACGGACGGACGGACGGACGGACGGACGGACATGGCTCAATCGATTTCTCTTTTCACCCTGATCATTTTGATATATATAAGTCTATATCTATCTCGATTATTTCATTCTGTTACAATCCACCGTTATGTGATTAAAACTATAATACTCTGTGTACTATTACAGCTGAGTATAAAAATTAAAAGCAAACAGACAAGCTATTTGAGAAGATAACTGCAACACGAAATATAAATAAAAAGAAGAAAAACTAAAATAAGAACAAATACGATCATTGAATCAGAGAACGCAAATAAATGCGTTTATTACTAAAAGAACCATAACAAAATAGAATATTCGTGTTCAGTTAAGACTTTTAAAGACGAAGACAATGATTGTTTGAGGTGGCTTACCTCATTGAATGTTATATCCATGCGTTCATGATTTCACTCTACGTCAATTTGAAGAGTCATCAAGCACGAATAACTCAAATTACGTGCTAAGTAACTTGACTTATTGATTTTTACATGCATGCCTTTAAAAAACTAAGTATTAATGACTAACTAAACGAACTCCAATGACCCATTTATTTTTGACCTGACTTGTATTGAAAATTCCTTTTAAATATTAGGCTCAAATCTTAGATTCTAAAAATGTGAATGAGTTGGCTCAGTAGCTCCAACTCATAGTTAGGAGTCAGCTAACTCAATTCACTCATTTGTCTTCTTTATTTTTACACTCTCTCGCAATGAAACTTTGAATGTGTGTCTGTTTGCATGTGTGTCTTGTCTTACATTTTAGACTTGGAAAATATTCATGAGTTAACTCAATCAATCTAACTAAATTTAAAAAGCTCAACCAGCGCAACATTATGATTTGACTGATTGGATTTTACACTCACTTGTATGTAAAACTATTGCTGATTTTTTGTGTCTTGGCGCATATTTTACATTCTAAAAATTCAATTGAAACACCGCTCCAAATTTTAAACTTTAACTCGTTGGTTCTACACGCATTTTTATAGAAAACTGTTCCCGAATGTTTAACTAGACTCATATTTGAGACTCAAACAATATTCATGAATTGACTCAATGACCCCAAATAAATAGCAAACACCGCTCCTAATGTTAAGAATAGCCGAGATTCATATGAATATAAATGAGTCATAAAGACTCAACTGAAACATTTGAGTCATAAGATATTAGCTCAGTTTCTAATTATCTTTTTTATTTCGAGAAGAGTACTAAGTACCAAATTACTGGTGGGAGTCAACTCATTAACTCAATTCCGTGTTGAGTTGCTCACTTCTAGTTTTAATTGGATGCGTTGAGTTGTCACTTTTTCAAAATGTTAGTACCCTTCGCCATTGAACGACGACTCATATAAATATGTATATCGAGCTACAGCTAATTATAGCAAGCAACAACTATTTTCGTTCACTGCATTTCCACTGCAAAAATTGCTCGGAAATGCACAAGATCTCACTCCAAAACAGAACTTTAAGTTTGTCTGCAACTGTGCAAGAATCTAAATTGTAACCACAAATATTTGCAACAATTTGATACAATGTAAAATCAAATGAGCACAGAATGCAAAAAAGAAGAAATAAAAAATAAAATAAAATCGCAAAACAAAAACAAAAGCAATGCAATGAAGGGCATGGCAGTTGAGCCGTTTCATTTCCTTAAAAGAAAGCAAAATAAAATAAGTAAAAAAATAAAAATTAAAATTAAAATAAAAAACAAAAATGAATTTGCATCTGAGTAACAAAATTCTTTTTTTTTTCTTGTTTCCGATTCATTGCTGGTGTTGCTGTTAACGAGCCCAACGCCGCGCTTTGCATGCAAAACCGTTAATGTGTGCGCTTTGTAAGGCGATTTGCTGCTGACACGCCACAAAAAACACAAGAATGCGAAATGAAAAACAGAACAACAGAAAAAAGAAATTAACTAAATTAAAAAAATAAAGGAAAGAGGCATTAAAAAAAAATTTTTCAAAACAAAAATTCTCGTGGAATTCAAATATTTACCGCTAACCGCATTTGGTGTAATTTTTCATCTGCATCTTTAGCGTCTGCGCCCACGTCCGTTCCCGCGACCGCCCTATGACTTTTATAGACTTATTTGCAAGCAGTTTTTTCCCTATATATGTATATTTACTTGTGTTTATTCATTCAGTTTTCTTCTCTGGATCTTATGCGCTGCCCAATATTGCTGCGAACTAATTTACTGCGTTGAGTTTGGCCGTGGCTACTCACAACTTGCGCTTATCTGTGCAGGCATCTCCCTAATGCCACATGCGGTTTGCATATATAAGTATGTATGTATGTGCACATTTATTTTTACAAGGTGGCGTTTGCGAGTTTGTCTCTTGGTGTTGAGCATGGAATTTGTAGAAATTTATAACCTCTGGAACAACGACAAACACGATGCTAAGAAAAGTTGTATTAAAGACTTTGCATCACCCTGTTTACAAGTGTGTTTGTGCGTTTCACCAACGTAATTGCATTTATCACACATCAGTTATATATACAAACATATTTAAATTAACTAAAATAAAAATAAGTTCGCACTTTTAAGTACAATTGTGAGATTACATTTATGTATATGGGCATGCAATACAGTAAAATGTGCGATTGTTGGTGCGCATGTGCATTTAGCCAATTATCTTACAACAACCACATAACCGCCAATCCAACCGCTCAAGCAAATTGGTCGAAGCTGGGGCGCGTAGCAACGGACGCACTTGCGCTAACTGTTTCTATGTGAAATGAGAATTGTGAACTATTTTATGGCATTGTTCTCAAGCTGTGAGGCAACGACGGCGGCGGCGAAGGCATATCTTTCACCGAACTACGTTCAACGCTGTCGGCAAGGTAAATTAATTACCTCGGAAGGCATTCCTCTTTTACAGCAAAAACAATAAAACAATGATATGCATATATGACCACATGCATATGTAGTGTATGTACATATATTTCTTTGTTTATTGTAGCAATGGTTGTAACTTCAGCTCAATGAACTTCTAAGTTTTTTTCAAACATTCCCATTTGTTACAAACATTCATTCATTTAATGTATGTACAAATGTTCTTATTCTAGTTTTGGTTTTATTCTATAATTTTCAACGAGATTTTATTCCTTTTTTGTTGTTGTTGTGTTCATTTATTTTACACTTAATTCAGTTAAGCTGCAAAAAGTTGGGCTTGGCAAAAAAGTTGCTTTTGTATTTGGTGGTGGGCAGAACAATGGTAAGTAACGGTAAATTGCAAACGCAGCAAAGTATTTAACAAAAAATGTGGAGCTTCTGTCAGTGGAGCTTGCGCGGTTTTTGAGCAGCGCAATTAAATAATGATTATTAATTGGTAAACTGGTAAATTATAGTTTAAAATCAAACATTTTGCAATCATTTGCTGAAATATTAAATATCATTAGCCGATTTTTCTATTAAGCGACCGTGAAAATAACGCTCAACTCTCTAGACACTAATTTTAGTTTTATATAAGCACTTCACGTAGAGGGCTTCAGACGGATTCGAATTTTTGCCATTCACTGGCAGAAGAGTTCGGTTGTGCTGAGCTAGTTACCGGTAGAGCCCGCTGGTGTAGCATCTGCATAAAATAATATGATTGGTTGATATATATTCTATTGGTTGATGTTTATGCTAGAAAATCTATTACTTGGTTGATGTTTATTCTACAAGCATCTATCACAGTGGAAAATTTCCATTCATAATAGCTTCATTCTTTTACTTGGCAACACTGCTGTTCAAGTCGACTACATTAAAAAGGGTTAAAAGACCTAACGGGAAGAAATAGTTTCTTTTGTTATATATAGGATTTAAATAGGATTAAGTTTGTAGAAAACCTTAACTCTAGTTCCCTCACAAAAGTCCTTTTGAACACTTTCTCGAGACCAAAAAAATTGCATTTTTATGATAACAAGACAGTTGGAGTGTTCTAGAAAATTATTCGCTATAAAATTTTACTAACGGTCTCCTCGAACAAAATACATACATATGTAGCAGAGGAAGAAGACCTCTACTGATCACGTGGTACATCTCATTCTAGTTATTGCAAATCAGAAGCGCTTGAATAATCAGAAAGCAATTAAATATTTTTTTGATAATCAGAAAGCAATTAAATATTTTTTTTTTTTTTTTGTTATTTACTAATATAATTGATTATCTCTGCCTTGCTTTTTAACACTAATTAATTTGATAATCATGATAATCAAATTTCATATAAAATGCTATTCCAAAAAATGTATAAATTTGCATTAAAATATCAAATAAATGTCATAAACAGCAAAACTAATTTTCTAAAAATCTACGTGAATTACAAAAATTTGCCCAAAAGCTTGAATATTCTAACTCATCCCTACATAATCCAAATCAAAACTGTGTTTAGCTTTCAGGCATAGCGCTAGACTATAAAACTAGACAGTCTCGCACGCGCATTCCAATTAGGCGTGTATGCTTTCGTGCATTCATCATAGGCTCATTTGTTGCTTGGAGGTGTTGGCAATTAGCATTAAGTGGTAATTAATAATGTAACTTTTCTAATTTTTTATATCATCTGATATTCTTCGTTTTTCCGTTTATTTTTTTTTTGTGTTTTTTGTTTTTTGTTTTTGTGTTTTGTGTTTTTTTTTTTTTTGTTGAAAGTTCGACAGCCTTTGATTTATCACTTGTTTAACTGCATTTCTATTGCATTTAGGCTATTTTTTTTTTGTCTGGCACTCATTATTTAAACAAATTAGCTAAAGCAGCACCTCCTTGTTGCCCCTTTAACTTGGATACTTCTAACTCATTGCAGTTGGCTGTCGATCATTAGCACAAGCAAGCGACATGAATTTACTGGCTGCTGACCTCGGGGCTTAAAAAATATTCCAATATTTGAAGAACTTTAGTGCGTGCCGCTTATGCATATGCATAAGCATATTAGGCCCTTAAAGAGATAATTAATTTTCGATTAATCAGACACAGTTCATAATGTTTGAATGTATAATGAAGTCGCTTGTGTTGATTTATTCTCACTCTAATTCAGGGACGTAACGGTTATAAGAGAAATCGGGTAAAAGTCATATTTAACCATTATCATGAGAAAAAAAATTTTTTGGTCCTTAATAACCATTATAAAAACCAAAAAACCGTTTTGGGCCTGAGTAACCGTTATGGCAACCAAAAAAGTGTTTTGGGCTTGAATAACCGTTATGGCAACCAAAAAACTGTTTTGGGCCTGAATAACCGTTATTCAGATTTTTATTTTTTTTTTGGTCAGCTATAAAAATCAAACCTATTTATTTGTCAATATTTCTGGACGGTATTGGTATCAAATGAAAGGTGTTATGCAGGGATTGTAGCTCTGATTACCTCTTTTCATTTTATACCAATATTGCTTAAAACATTCCAGGGCATCCGGGTTCACTTTTTCACCCATAACTGGGAACTCGACCTACGAATCTTAACAAATACACCTCTATGTAAAAGAGGGCCTGACTTTGGAGTCTCACCGAATATTGCTGTTATTCTTTCTTCTTTCTTTTCTTCTTATTATTATTATTATTCTTATTCTTATTCTTCTTCTTTTTTATTCTTCTTCTTCTTTTTTTCTCCTTCTTCTTCTTATTCTTTCTCTTCTTCTTCTTCTTATACTTTCTCTTCTTCTTCTTTTTAGTAGCTAATTTCTCTCTCTTGATATCACACACTACATACATACATAACCATTTGATAATATCGCATGTGCAATAGCATTACAATTTAAATATAAATATCTTACGTTGGCATATGTAATCAAAACCGGCTGTCAGTTAACGACACAAAGCGTGGAAAAACTTGCAAAAACGCGAGCAAAGTGGCACAATTCACAAAGCAAAAAAAAAAAGAATATGAGAAATGTGCAGCCAAAGATAGCGAACACTAAAGACTTAAGCAACAAACTCGCTTGCTGTTAAGCATCAGCAATGAGCATGCACTTTATTTGCACGTTTGATGATTCTATTTTTTTTATTTTTTAAGAAAGTTACAAATTTGCACAAAAAAAGCTTGTAACAGCAAATTATTTTTCAATATTAGAATGGGCCCAGAGCTCACATCAGTACAATGCAGAATTTCTTACATCTTCATTCTCACATCAGCAATCTTAAACAAGTAAGAGCGTGGCTGTCTTCGGCCGTACCGAAGACTTCATACCTTTCATGAGTGGGGAAATGAAAAGCTACCTATGTATGTTGTACATAGCCTGATTTAGTATAATTTATAATGTCAATTTTGTGGGTTATTTATGGAACGATTTATTAGAAAAAATGGTGTCTGGGCTATTTAAATGGGGAATTTATCCACCAAAATGTGTATATCTGAACAATCGGTTGTATGGCAGCTATATTTTATGGTGCTTCGATCTGGAAAATTTTCGCTTACCTTGTTTGGGCCAACATGGGTACAAACACTTCAAAATTTTACGCTGTTAAAATGGAGGAGTTATACATCAAAATGTGTATATCTGAAAAATCGGTTGTATGGGAGATATATGTTATAGTGATCCGATCTTAACAATTTTCGGTAACCTTGTTTAGGCCAACATGTGTACAAATACTTGAAAATTTGATGTCCTTAGCTGTTTAAATGGGGAAGTTATACACCAAAATGTGTATATCTGAACAATCGTTTGTATGGCAGCTATATGTTATAGTGGTCCGATCTTGATAATTTTCGGTAACCTTCTTTGGGTCAATATGGATACAAATACCCCAAAGTTTCGTGTCCTTAGCTGTAAGAAGGGAGAAGTTATACCCCAAAATGTGTATATCTGAACAATCGGTTGTATGGCAGCTATATGTTATGGTGCTTCGATCTGGACAATTTTCGCTTACCTTGTTTGGGCCAACATGGGTACAAACACTTCAAAATTTTACGCTTTTAGCTGTTAAAATGGAGGAGTTATACATCAAAATGTGTATATCTGAAAAATCGGTTGTATGGGAGATATATGTTATAGTGATCCGATCTTAACAATTTTCGGTAACCTTCTTTGGGTCAATATGGATACAAATACCCCAAAGTTTCGTGTCCTTAGCTGTAAGAAGGGAGAAGTTATACTACCCCAAAATGTGTATATCTGAACAATCGGTTGTATGGGAGCTATATGTTATAGTGGTCCGATTCGGCCAATTCCTACAAATGATCGATTGAGCATCAAAACTCACCCGTGTTCCAAATTTCAATCAAATATCTCAAAAACTGAGGGACTAGTTTGCGTTCACACAGACGGACGGACGGACGGACGGACGGACGGACAGACGGACATGGCTTAAACGACTCTGCTCATGATTCTGATTATATCGGTATATATATTGATGGGTCTGTCACGCCTCCTTCTAGTACTTTCAAGATTTGATTTTCGGCACAAAGTTATAATACCATTTCATTCTCATGATATAATATAATAATAATAATACAATGGCGCTATTATAACTCTGACGAGTTTTATGGCCGAGCTTCTCTCCCAATTCGAGGTGTGCTCCTTTTTGTTTTTCCTACTAATTGGGTGGACCTACAGTTTTATGCCGGCTCCGAACGGCGAATGCATTTTTTGTGAGAAGCTTTTTCATGGCAGAAATACTCTCGGAGGGTATGCCGCCCACTGCCGAGAGGTGACCGCTGCTCTTAAAAAACCCAATAATTGGATTTTTACTAATTAGAAAAATTTGTTTGGCTCGGACCGCGGTTTGAACCCGAGACCTCTGGCATAGCAGGCGAGCACTCTACCCACTGCACCACAGCGGCCATCTCATTCATTCTCATGAAAGGTATAAAAAGGTCAAGCGGTTTACACTACACACAATTAGTTGGCTGCCAATTGCCAGCTGTTACACCAAACACAACTACTTTTTCCCAATCACACACCACCTTCTACACACCCAAATGCTACCAACACTCTAGCACTTCAGACTTTTTATTCCTCTTCTTCTTGTCGCCGACTTCAACTTGTTAACGCGATTTATGGTTTCACGTAATGTGAAATCTAACTCATATTATGCTCATCAACTGGCTGACGCTTTAATCAAGCGCACATCCATCTACAGCCAACAATGTGTTCGTATGTGACAAGCCATCACAACAAATATCTAAACAACTAAACAACCAACCCACCCACCCAACAGTTTTGCGTTTATTTTTACAGCTCTTTCCATTCTTTCTCGATTATCACAGCCATACATAACTGTTTTATATCACTTCCTGCAGCAGCTTGACTGCACTTCACTTAGGCAAAGTAAAATGTTATCAACATTTTGACAGTTAAAGCCGCGCAGCAGTTGTCTCAGAACCACGTCGGCAACAGAGACAGGGTGGTGGTGGCGGCTGCAGCAATGGCAGCCCAAAGGCGGTGGCGGTGGCGGCATGCAACAAACGCTGTAATTTGGTGTGTTGAACACGTTTGTGGCAACCGAAAATAGCGTAAAATTAAGTTGCAAACAGCGCAAATAGAACTAGAAAATACAAATAGCAACAACAAATAATTGCTGCAGCAAATTTTTAGCATCAGAGCATAGCAAGCCAGCAAACTCGTCACTCTTCTGCGGCGGAGCGTACAAAGCGCGCCAAATGGCGAATTTACAGTGTTACAAATTACTTTGAATTCGTTTTACACAAATTTGGAAATTGTGGAATGTTACATTATCGAGTCTTATGACTTCATTAGGGTTTTTTTTAACAAAAGCATGACAATTGAATGTTGAAGTGGACTCAACTTAATGGATTTCGTTATACCGGATAGCGGAAAAATGTTATCCGATACTAAGCACCATTTGCTATGTAGCCCTTAATCTTTTTAATATACCTTACATTTTCTACTTAAATATGTAATCCAATGCCATAGAGGCTGCACTGTTCTTTGGACTTCTATTTAATTTAATTTGAGAGAAAATTTTCTGAGGAAAAGGCCGAAATTTTTATCAACAAAAAGCAAAAACTTTAAGTGTTGTTCTTATCTTCACTCCGCAAGCTAAAATTTTCTACGATGTACCTAAACGAAATTCATTTCGACATTAAAATTAAAATAACTTTGAAAGAAAATTGCATATTTGCTGAGGAAAAACGGCTTTTATAAAGCAGTACAAAATTAGTACGAAAATAAGCACAGTTGACAAGGGTAAAAAGCCTACTGAAAACAAAAACAACAACAATACTCGCAACAATAACAAAAGCATAAGAAATAACAATAACAACAACCGTTGCTTATGCAAATTTTACAGTACGTTTGTTGGGTAGCGAGCACGAGCATGGAGTATGGCAGGGGATATGCAATGGCCAAAAACAACAACTATAACAACAGCAGTTAATGCAATAATAATAACAAGAACAACCAAAACAAACAGCAACAATTCCAAAAACAACAACAACAAATCACATTCGCATTCACATCAACTTCAGTGGCAATGGCAACTAATTCGTCTTGTTCGTTGCCAGAAGATTACGGATTTGTGTGTCTCGGTCACGAATTCCCACGCAGTCAACGCGCAGCAAAAGCAAAGCAAAAAAACAATAGCTGAAGTAAAAAAAAAAAAACAAAAAAAATTATTTAGTATATCAAGAAGCAAATAAGAACAACTATTTTCAGAAATAGAATCAAAAACAGCAGCATACACTATGCACACTAGGGTGGTCCTTTAAAATCAAATGAACATATTTTTTCAGTCTCATCCCCTAAATCGGTTAAAGTACGGTGAAAGGGAACACATATAAATTTTGGACGAGATTTATAAAGGGGTCAAAGTTCAGATAACCATATGAGACGCCTGTGCGACACCGCTTAACCGTTTCCGATCGGGACAAAAACTTATATATGGTATCTCCCGCTATATTACCATCGACCTAGGGGGTGAGGTTGAGGAAATATGCAATAAAATTTGTCTCTATATATTTGGGGACCACCCTGATGCACACACTCACACGTGGACACACGAACACACACACATTGTTACTGTTTAAAACTACTTTGTTGTTGCCGTCACTGTTGACATGCAAAATGAAAATTATAATAACAACAACAACAACAGCAACCATAAGGCGGGTAATGGTGATTACCATGGCATGCCATTGTGGTTTTAAAAGAGCAACGACGTCAGTCTGGCGACATTGATGAAACTATCGGCTTAAAGTATTCAACGTCAAAATGTTGGCTCTTGCCACCGATCAAAGACAAAATGCCACGAATAGCCGCTACGCTGCGACTTCGGCTTCGGCTTCGGTCCACTCTTCATTCCACTCGCAAATGGGGACGGAACGCGATGCGACATTGTGGCGATACGGTTTGGCACGCTTAAGTGGCCGAATGGCAGGCATGCCGGTTGGTCGCTTGGCAGGCAGATCAGTTCAGTAGGTCACTGCAGCTGGTTGTTGCACAAAATGGTATTTTAATGTTGGCAACAAAGGCAACAAAACAAACAAAAATAGAAGAAAGAAAAGAAGAAGCTATTTTGTGAATCGTGAAGATATGAACTAAGACAGCGAATAAACATTTGTAACGGAGCAATTGATGATAAGGACACCGGTTTTTCGAAATTTGTGATTGAGTACGCTTTACGGTGGTGGGAGGATGGCAGCAGTTAGCAGCGGGAGGCAACAAAAGTGAATAGAGTCGATGGTGGAAAAACGGCAACGGAAATAGGACTAGAACTACGCATATGAGAAAGATCGGGCATATGATTGTGATTATGAATAAGATTTGTACATAAATATGATTATCAGTATTAGGACGAGTTTGAAATGTAAATATGGGAACTATATTCAATTTCATTATTTGCATAGGCGAACTTGTTAAGCGACCGTTCATTATATTAGCACGCCCCTAATCGTGAAAAGCCGCCGATCAAACGAACCATTCAGTCATGTATTCAAAGTATTTCATTCATTTTTAGTGCGTTCAATAGCGACCGGTCAAGCCACAAATCGATCAACGAACCAATCGATCGACCCAAAATGTGCTGCTGACATTCTTCAACTGATTTGCAAGCGATTTATTGAGTCACTCTGTTGGAACATTGATTGCAGCAGGCACATATACATACACACATGAACACGGGAATACACAAATATTACGGCGCACAGTGGTTCGGCTCCATACATTTTGCGGAAAAAAATACAAGGAGTGGTCCTAGGCCATTGAAATTTTGCACAGAGGTTATATGTGAGCTAATTAAGAAATTTTCAAAAAATGGTTGAAATCGGTCAACCCCTAGGGGTACCTCCCTTGGACTTATAAAAAAATGATTTAAATACAAATTTTAGTTTCAGCTAAAAAAAATTAAGATATCTTCACGAAACTTGGTACATGAGTTACCCTCATTAAAGGCATTGACAGCACCAAAAATTGTTGAAATCGGCCACTCCCTAGGGGTACCTCCCCTGGACCTATAGTGAAAATTTTTAAAGAAAAATTTTAATTTCAGCTCAAAAAATTAAGATATCTTCACGAAACTTGGCGCATAAGTTACTGTGATGAAAGATATCGACAATACCAAATATAGGCGTGATTGGCACACAACCACGCCTACTTTTCCTACACCTTTTATTCAAAAACAAATGAAGATATACATTTTCAGTAACTGAAAAGAGCCCTTGTAAAAATTTGATGTACTTAATGATTATATTTATAATATATATAATCGAAAATATAACTATGTATGTATATATGGAAAGAAAAAAAAGCAAATATAAGGAAAATGTTTAACGATTTAGCATATCCTTGACAACAAAATCCAATTCCACACACTTTTTGTTTGGTTGTCGCGTTGTGGACTTTATATAATTACCAGAACTTACTAGTAATCGATTAATAACATCTGTATTGGTAGAAATTATATCATTTTTCCTAGAAAACATAAGCCTAGAAATCATTAGCCCCATTTTTTTAGTAAGGGTTAACTCAGAACATGATAAGGAGTTCAACTTTTCTGTTGAGAAAGTATCAATGTCTTCTTGTTGTGTGATCAAGTAAACTTTGCAAATTAACAGCAGCATATGTATGTATGTTTCTGTTACTACAATTTCGTCGGGATAACATTTTTTTTGCATCTAATACCTTAAAATAAGCTGGTAAAATGCTTAAACAAATGTGTTTGTTGCTATTGTTGTTTGCAAACCGCAATGTTATGACGAATGTGTTTATCGTTATTTTTGTTTGCATTACCATTTATTCTAACAAATTAGGGTTATAATTTACCAATTTGCATTTTTATCTAACCCTCTCTGTGCCTTCATATTCGTAAACAAAAAAATGTCACATAAGATGTAAACGTTAATATATACGCATCAGCCTAAAAGCATGCTACATTTTGTCAATTTATCAAAATTTGATGGGACTTTCGACATTTAAATCAAGTTTACATCGATTGGGGAAAATATGGGAAAAATTTTTTAACAGAAATCGATAGAAGACATTCCAAACTTTCATTTTATTGCAGTTAGCGAGTGTAGCACGCTGTAGCACACAAACTTTTTGTCCATCGAAGTTAGAAAAGGTACCATTTCTGAAGTACCATTTTTGCTGGCCTATATTTTTTTTAATATTTGGCCGATTGCACTGATTTTTTCTTTAATTAGTCAAGGAAGTGCTATATTTTCTTTTAAACTCACAACAGGGACAATGGAGATATAAGTTATAAGGAAAATTTATAGCTAGTTAGCAAAAATTTCAAGCAGTTTTTGTTGAATAAAATTTTTCTGACTTCTGATACCATTATTTTGTAAAAAAAATCAACTTTTTGCAAAGTAGTCATGAATTGTTCATATTTGGACATTTTTTTATAAGACTACATCATTAGAATCTGAAAATTAGGTATTGAAAAAAATGAATTTTTTCCGCGGCTGAACCACTGTGCGGCGACTTGAAATACACGAACCCACATGTCGTCTTTTTTATTCAACCGAGTTCAACCAGAACTTGCGCCCGCAACTTGACAATACTTGGTGGGATGCGGCTGATGCACCACTGCAACTGCCTCGGCCACTGCCAAATGGTCACACTTCAGTGATTGAGTTGAAAATGCCTACAAATGATTGGCAATGGTTCAAGCTGGTAGCCAAGCGCCTGACGGCCGGATGAGCAGTTTTTCGCTATGGATAATAAATACAAGAAAGAACTTAAGCATATGCATACGTAGATATTTGGATTCATGCGTGTTCACCGTGCCATCCATTGGAACATACATAAGCGCATGTGCACATGTTTTTTTTTAGCTATACATATTTTAATATCTATCGAAGGCATTCCGCCTTTTTTTTAATGCAGTCCCAATTGCACACATGACTTATTTATGTAGGCCAGTGGTGGCAGTGGCCATGTCAGTTGTGTGTAATCGAGCGGGAAAGCAGTCTGTGCCAAAACTGCGACTCAACTCACTTGTTTATATGTAAATATTTATTATTTATTTTCTTTAAAGAATAAAAAAATAACAATTCTATTTAGTTTTTTAGTTATTCAAGATCACACAGTGCAAGCGCGGTTTTGATATTTAAACTTAGTTTAGCACACACAAGGTTTTCTTTGTGTTCATGCAGCAGAACGTCCATAATTTCCCAATGGTTGCGCCCACTTGCCAATGATGCAAAATTGATACGGCATAAAAATGCGCTGTAGCGGTGGGTGACGTGGCCGTTATGCATACATACATACATACATATTAATTTACATAAGATTATGCGCATGCGCCAACAAAAAACCAAAATGCAGTTGAACAGGTGAAAGGAAGACATTTGCGTCTGAGCTGGCCGGTGGGTTCGACTTGACATTTAAATTTTGATTTGCACACAAATTTTAGCTTAGAATTCTATATTGACGTTACCTACATATATTGATGGTTACCTACATATATATTTGCGCATATACACATATCGCACGTTTTATGCAATAGGGATTTAAGTCGAAATTTTCGATTTCTGGGATTTTGCCAGATATTTCAATAACTGGGCCATGCCTTTGAGTCTAGTCTTATAAAATACACAAAAAGATAAAAATGGCGGAAATAAAGGTGATTTTGTATTCAGCCGTAGAAGGAAACTATTTGAAATTATAAAAGTTTGTTTGCGTTTTCCCAAAATAAAATTTTTTTGAGTTAAATCCCTACACAGTAAAAAATGATAGTTTATTTCTAATATCATTTGGTACTTAATTTAATCATTCTTGGAATTAAATATGTATTTTAATGCCAAAAATTCTTATTTTGAAACTATGAAAAGTTTTCCAATTTTA
This sequence comes from Urophora cardui, assembly GCA_960531455.1. Lineage (NCBI taxonomy): Eukaryota > Metazoa > Arthropoda > Insecta > Diptera > Tephritidae > Urophora > Urophora cardui. The sequence continues at coordinate 4,695,373 of OY482672.1, read as the reverse complement.
TTTAATTCAAAATAGTTTAGAAATAAAGTCTTGAAAAGTATTAAAATTCTCTCTAAAGAAGTTTAATCATTTATGGTTTAAGAACAAATCCTGAAAAGTATAAAAACTTTCTCTTTCTCACTTTTGGTTTGAAATCAAAACCAAAAAAGTATTAGAAAAAATTTGTTAAAATATATACAAGTACATAAATAAATACAAAATATTTTATAAGGTGAAACACGATGGAGAAATCAAATTTATTACAGATACCCGTAAAGCGGAGTTTCCCTGCCTTATGGAACAATTGTATCAAGTAAGTAATACAGAGGATGAAGTGAATATTATGAGGGTACAATTTGTTTTATTTTTTTTTTAGTCTTAAGGCTCTCTAGATACATCAGTATCCCTGTAAGAAAGCGACGGTGCCGAAATTTCTCTGGCAAAGGCCAGTAGCTGTAGCAGTTTTTTTACTGAAGGTTGTATGTTAAAATTCGACAAGGGAGCAGTCCATCCTATTATCGATAAATAATCACAACAAAGACTTTATAATGGTAATTCCTGTCGTTGTAATATTACATATATTATCTGAAATAAAATGAGCATTACTACATATTTTTGGTTTTGATTTAATTCCAAAAAGGTATATAATTTATTCCAATGTTCGGATTGTTCTTATACTATTTCAACTATTTTTAATACCAAAAATATTCTAAAAATGATCAAAATTTGGTTTTGATTTAGTTCCAAATAAGTATTAACATGCCACCAAGAATAATTTCTGCCTCTCATATTCTCTTCTTTTTTTTTTAAACCAGAATGGTTTTAATTTTATACTTTTTGGCATTGTAATATATAAATACCAAAATGATATTAAAATTAAACTAAAATTTTTACTGTGTATGAATAAAACGTGCGATATTGTGATATTTTTGATGTTCACAACTGTGTCTCGTTGCTAAACGAAAACTTAAATAGAATTAACTCATGGGCCACTGAAAACTGTTTGTCTCTTAACCCGTCCAAGTCGAAATGTCTAGTACTAGGAAAGAGAAGCGTCCCATACAATAACCTGCCTAAATTACGTATTAATACCGTTCCCATTGACTATGTCGATTGTGCAAGAAATCTGGGTATAACTTTCAACAGAAGTCTAACCTGGTCTGATCATATTAATGTTACCTGCGGTAAAGTGTATGCCATGCTTCGCACGCTATGGGCCACACAAAGCTTTACACCACAAAGAGTTAGGCTGCTTTTAGCAAAATCATATCTGATTCCAACGCTTCTATATGGCTGTGAAATATTTGTAAACACCGATTCAGTAAGTAAAAGGAAGTTGAATGTGCTGTTCAATAACATAGCCAGATATATCTTTTCTCTTAAACGCAGAGACCACATTACTGAGTATGCTAAGAAAATCTTTGGAGTCAGCTTCAACGACTTGCTGAAGATCAGGAGCTTGATTTTAATACACAAAATTATTTATACCAAGACGCCTAACTATTTATATAATAGAATCTCATTTTTACGCTCTAATCGTGGAAACAAATTAATTCAGCCAAGTTATAACTGTTCACTTTCCGAACGCCATTTTTTCGTATACACAACTCGTCTCTGGAACTCACTTCCACACACCTTTCAGGATCTGAGTAGCGAGGTTAGGTTCAAGACCTCTTTGTTCAAGCTTTTTGAAATATAACAAGGATACCTTTCCTTCTTCAAACTTAAGCATAAATAGTCTTCTTACTTTCTACTCTCTCTTCGTTTCTAGTTTACAATAATTATGGTTATAAATTATATTAATGTCAAATGTCAATTTATTTAACTTAATTTAACTTAATCTAATTTTTATTATAACTACTTAAAGATTTTTAAGAAATGTTTGATATTCCAACCTAATACTATAATAATATTTAGTTTTCTTTTGTATTAGGGAAATAAATAAATAAATGAAATGAAAAAATGAAAAAATATGTACATAGTTTTCGAATCGAATACTGTTGAGGCAACTGTCTTTACTGGGAAAAAGATAAGCATTGACCATCTTTAAGCGGAACGAAAAAAATGCTTTGTGGTGCAAAAATTCAAGTTCTTCGAGATTTATCTACATTATTCCTCTTATCGAACTCGTTTTAGATAAGCCAATTTAATTTAAGAAAGTCACATACACCCATTTATTAGATTTCATAAAATAAAATCTAACAATACTTTTGCTTTAGTTCCTTTTGCTCCAACGGCGTTTAATTAACACAATTTTTATTTGTGTCACAGTAACAATTGATTGTTTCGAAACAATAAAAGGAAAGGCAACAAAACACAAACAAGACAGAAGAAAAGCTAAAACTCATTTAGAGCTACACAGATTCGTCAAAAAGTCTTACGAGTTCATTTTAAGGCATGCAATTGCATTGCGAGCATAAGAGACAACCACCCAATTGTCCTTCACAAAATGAAAAAAAACAAGTAAGGAAGCCTAAGTTCGAGTGCAATCGAACATTAGATACTCAGCTGTATGCTTTCATTGTTTGTTTGCGTTTGTTCGATATAGGGTGTATTTTATATGAAACGAGTGCTGCATAAACAGGGCGCAGCCACGCCCATTTTCAAAATTTATATCAATCATCCAAATAAGCATACAAATATTATTGTTAGTGCAAAATTTCATCCCTCTATGACTTTTAGTTACAAAGACTTCACGTTACAAATTCCAAAAGGGTGTTCCAGAAATATCTTTGTTAAAAAGTAGGCGTGGTCATAAACCGATTTCAATACATTTTTGCGTGTCTATTAACACATGTTATAAAAGTGTATAAACCAAGTTTCGTCATAATATCTCAATTATTTGTCGAGTTAAAGGCTAAGAAATCTCATATATCCCTTTGTCTAAAAAGAGGCGGTGCCACGCCCATTTTCCAAACTTTTTTATTTTTTGTTTCCGGTCTATTGTAAAACTCATGTCACAAAATTTCAATGAATTATCTTTATATTTCACATAGATATCGCTTAAAATGGTTTTATTAGGTCACTTTATAATACACATATATAAAAGTGGGCGCGGTCGTCAACCGATTTTGGTAATTTTTCGTCCACACATTTGGCTAAGTAAATATATCACGCGTACCAGATTTCATCGATATATCTTTAACGGTTTCTGAGTTATGGCTTATTAAACTTTCAATATTCGCTCCTTAATAAGTGGGCGTGGCACCGCCCATTTTCCAAAATTTTTGTAGTTTTTGTTTTATGTCCATAGTTGGACTCCTGCCACAAAATCTCAGTGATTGATCTTTATATTTGACAGAGATATCGCTTAAAATGTTTTTATTAGGCCCCCTTATATTTCCTATATATAAAAGTGGGCGTGGCCGTCAACCGATTTTGATAATTTTTCGCCAAAACATTTGACTAAGTAATTATATTACGCGTACCGAATTTCATCGATATATCTTCAACGGTTTCTGAGTTATGACTCATAAAACTTTCAATGTCTGCCCCTTAATAAGTGGGCGTGGCACCGCCCATATTCCAAAATTTTTGTGTTTTTTGTTTTATGTCCATAGTTGGACTCATGCGACAAAATTTCAATGATAGATCTTTATATTTGACAGAGATATCGCTTAAAATGGTTTTATTAGGTCACTTTATAATACACATATATAAAAGTGGGCGTGGCCGTAAACCGATTTTGATAATTTTTCGTCAAAACATTTGTCTATGTAAGCAAATTACGCGTACCAAATTTCATCGATATATCTTCAACGGTTTCTGAGTTATGACATATAAAACTTTCAATGTTTGACCCTTAATAAGTGGGCGTGGCACCGCCCATTTTCCAAAACTTCATCAAATTTCTTCATAAGGGCCCGAGCTCAATACGTGGGTAAAATTTTAAAACTCTAGCTATATTAGTGGCTGAGATACCAAATTTCCGATTTTTTCTATATAGGAAAAGTGGGCGTGGTCATGGTCCGATTTCGCCCATTTTCAATACCAACCGTCCCAGTCTCGATACCAACTTGCGTTCCAAATTTCATCAAAATATCTCAATTTTTGCGCGAGTTAGAGTGTTTACAGACGGACGGACGGACGGACGGACGGACAGACGGACGGACGGACGGACGGACGGACGGACGGACGGACGGACGGACATGGCTCAATCGATTTCTCTTTTCACCCTGATCATTTTGATATATATAAGTCTATATCTATCTCGATTATTTCATTCTGTTACAATCCACCGTTATGTGATTAAAACTATAATACTCTGTGTACTAGTACAGCTGAGTATAAAAACACACACACCAACCTATAAATGCACAATCAGCCAAAGGTAACCGTAGATTTGTTGTTACCTTTCTATTTGATGGATTTTTTTCTTTTCTTTTTTTGGAACTTTTTCCGTTCTTAGCGTAGCTTTTCCACCTTTGCTAAATCAAGACTCAATGCTGCTGTTCTCAACGGTTCATTAAAGAGTTTTCCAAAAACATGCGGCGCGTGTTTGTGTTTTTTTTGTTGTTAAATTATTATGTTTTCATTTTTGTTTTTTTTTTGTTTAGTTAGCGCTTTGGTTACATGCTTTTTAGTGTTAATTAATAGCGCAAACGCCCAAATGCCAAATTTTCAGCGGATTCTATGACTAGCCTAATCGTGAGTTTATTCGCCAATCAGCGCTAAACACCACAACATATTTCATATCAATGCTCCTCTTACCAATCTCTCGCTATTTTCTTCTTTTTTAAGTTACATTCAATCACCACCGCCCTCGGTCTGTCAATTGTCAATTCGTGCCGTGAATGATTTTGTTACTGTTCGGCGTTGTCCGTTTGCACTGAATTGGTGAATGGTTCTGCGAAATGTTCTGACACGGTTATAATTGTTGTTGGTGTTTTGGAGCTGTTAATGATTCAATTGACACAAAAAATAATAATAATTTTTCTTGTTTTCAAAGACGTTTCTCATGTAGCGCGTTTATTTTACAGTGCATATTTTTTCAAGAAAGACGTTGAATGATTTTGGGCAAGGAAGGGAAGCAACTGATGCGCGTTACAATTTCCATTAATATAGAGCGTTTGAAGTACGCCATTCAGAAAAGAGAATGTAGAATGTATGTACTTATTTATATAATTTATGGGGGAGTTCTTTTGCATCTGTTTAGTGGCACATACATATATGTACATATTTAAGATTAACTTAATTTTATTCAAATGCTTCAATTCAATGATCGAATGTCTTACAAATTAGTTTTTCTGGTTTTATTAACCAAAACGAAAACAATTAGGAATGCTTCCCCGAAACTTATAACTATGTATGCATATGTACATATATATTTCCGAAAGCATAAACAATTTCCATTAGCATACTTGTGCAGTGGATCTGTTTTGCGGAATTTTCAGCTGCCTAGCTTATAATTTATTGTGCTTAATAAAATACACCAATCCTTGATGGTTATTTGTTTTATGATTACTTACATTTTCTATTTACACACATACATAATGGTTTGGCGGTAGATTAAAACAAAAATGAAATCATTAAAATTTGTAATGCATCTTAAGAAGTGTCGGCCACTAATTGTTGCAAAGTCTATCAGATTGCATGTATGCAGGTGATCGTCGGTTGTCAAAGAAAGCAATGTGACCTTAGCCCAGTAGAATTTCTTAATAAAATTTTGCATTTAATTTTATGGCTGATGCTTAAATGATGGTACTGGTTGTCGCTCGAAAAATAATAAGCAAATGTAAAATAGAAGTCAAAAAAGGAATGAAAATGACAATAACAGTAGATAGATGATAATTAGAGCTCAGAAAAATAGGTGAAATCAAGCGCCTAAAGAATGCTACATTTTGTAAATTTTGTATGCTTTCAGTGGCGGGAATATAATTTAAATATAAAGGGGTAGCATATTGGTATGGTGGGTGAATATTTTATTAGAAGAGTTCTTAATCATGTTACACAAATTTGTAGTTTGAATAAACATACAGTGGTGTGTGATGAAATAAAGCCAAAGAGGGATTTAGTTTCTTTGACATTTTTACTGAAAAAAAGTATGAACACTCGTACGTCTTGGGTTTAGAAAAAAAAAAACAAAATTTATTTCAATTTTGTATTTTATATTTTTGTACATCGTCAAGCTTTTTGAAAGCAAAACAAAACCAGCTGTAATGAAAATAAAATTTGGGAAAAGTAAGTAAATTATGGCATAGTTAATGTTCCAATAACTCATAAACAAAAATGCAAAACCGTTTTTACTACGGGAGAAATTTGTATTTTTACAGATATGGAATTATACCGAGTATCCAATTGGAAAAATGTAAACACTGAAATGGTCTTTAGAAAAAATAGGAAAGTTCAAATCAAGTTTTTTTTACCTAAAATATGCAAATATTTAAAGTCAGACCACTACAAATTAAAAAGCTGTATTATATATTCCATTCGCTAATATGCACTTGCCTCATTTTAATTCAAAACATGTATATTTGGTTTGAAATTGTAATTGTTTTTCCTTCACGTGCGAAGATTTTGTCTCAAAAGCGAGTCACTACAAATTTTTAATTTTTTTCCTTATTCTTTATAATTATATATTTATTAATTATTTATTTATTATTATTATATTTATTTATTGTAGCTTTTTTTGCAATTTTTCACGTGCAACCCATAAAAGACCTTAATAATTTATTTGTCTGGCACCCTAGTAAGCAAAAAATCCAATTGCATTCACGGGGGCTTAGACCCGAATGCACCCACCCTTAAACTTGCCACTGAATAGGTTCACAAACATTACGTAGCATAATTTTAGGCGTTTGATTTTCACCTATTATCCGAGCTCTAATGATAATACCAGTAAGTACGCATCCCCCTTCGCTGCGACAAATTTTCCTATCCCCTTCTCTCTCCTCTTCTTCTCTAACTCGACAAAATTCCAGGTTCAAACATCGGTCCACATATAAAATTTTAAGCGGTTGAGAAATCCTACGTCTATACCTCTTTCCATACCATATCGTCGGTCTTCTGCCAGAAACACAAATGTGAAATTTTTTCTAAGTACTATGTCTGCTCTTTATCGGGTATATATTGATGTAAAAACAATTAATATTGGTATAAATTCTTGTGTAAACATACATACATAATATATACTTGTATGTACATAAGCATATATACAAATATTAATTGTTATTATATCAATATATACCCGATAAAGAGCAGACATCGCACTTAGAAAAAATTTCGCATTCGTGTTTCTGGCAGGAAACCGACGATATTCTATCCATGTAAAAAATTTAAACCAAATCCGTTCACACTCATTCACTCCTCACACAAACATACTCGCGTGTAATATTAATAAGTTTATTTAGTAAACAATTATTTATTATTTTACTTTGTTTTTTTTTTTTATTTCGTTTTACACATTTGCAATTTGATTACACCTATTTGCATTCTCATATTTTTTCCTTTCTTCTAAGTTCATTGCGGTACAAACTTTCACTCTTTTTTGCAAGCGGAATCGGTCATCTTAGACTACCACGATGCGTTGCCGTTGCCAGCAATAAACTATGCAGCAATTATGTCCACATTTAAATGTATGCATGTAACACTGGCACACTCACACCACATATGGCTGAAGCGGTAATACGCCTGACCAAACCCGAATGGGGGGCTCTGTTGACTATAAAGTTTACATGTGACGGTGACATTGTTGGAGTCAAGAAAAAGGAAGGATTTTCTTTTTTATTTTTTTTTAATGTTTTTAATATACATATGTATGTATGTATGCAACATATGCAACACAAATCCATTTTTTCTTGCATTTTATTTTTTATTTGCATTTCGCATTTTATTTTTCAGCGAACGACGACGCTGTCCAACGGTGCAACGCCTAATTGGAATTGTCATTTGTGGCCACCAACTAAATTGTATATCACAATGGCAATGTGAATGATGGTATATCATTGTGTGTTTATATTGGCATCCATTTGTATAGATGTACATATGTATATATATTTAAGTATCTATGTCGAGATATGAGTATGTATTTCAGCTTGAAAAAACAGCTGCAGCTGTGAGTGATGCGTCGCTAAAATAAATCAAAAAAGATATTTAACGTACATAACTACCCGGCAAAAAAGTTTTTCTTATTGTTGACAAAGCAGGTCTATAAAAGGAGTATGCTGGCAGCGTTTTTCTGTTATGCACTCACTCTGTCTGCTCCTAGGTTAGGTTAGGTTGAGGTGGCTGTCTCCGCAATTCATGAAAGCGGGGACACACTTAGGCCGAGGTGGCCCATTGTGATACCACACGGGAGCCCTAGCTTCCTTATCCCTGTTTACAAACCTTTCCGGAAAAATTAGATTCAAAAGTATGATAAGATTAGATGCCCGTGAAGCTAAACCAGCGCGTTTGTTTCATGAAGCGCAGAAAATCTAGTGTCCTTGCATTTTCCACCTCCGCCAGGCACTCGAAAAAGTGTTTATGGAGGAAGCGGTACCTGGATAGCGACAGTGCGGGGCAGTGGCATAGATAGTGCTCAACACTCTCTATTTCCTCCACGTCCCTACAGCTGCGGCAGAAGTCGTTTTTATATAGGCCCATGCGAGAGGCGTGAGTGCCCATAAGACAATGGCCTGTTAGAAGTCCCACCAGCGGACCTATAGAGAGCCGATTCAGATGCAGCACCGATACAGACCTAGCCTCATCCAGTCTAGGCCAGATTTGCCTAGAAATCACACAAGTTGACTCCCTGGCCCCTCTAGCGTTAGCCTGTTCAATGGAGCGAGATCTCAACCAATGCTTGCATGAGTTAAGCGGGGGGCCAACCCATGCCGCAGATGTGATATCCTGCAAGCTTGTGCCTTCCCTTGCCAACTCATCTGCAATGCAGTTGCCCCGAACGTTGCTATGGCCTGGAACCCAAATGACGTTCAGGTCGCACCTTTCGGCTAGTTTGTTCAAAGACTCCCTACATTTCATTGCAACTATAGATGTAGCATTGTTACTCTGTAAGGATTTTTTGGCAGCTTGGCTGTCAGAGAAGATTTTGATAGAATTTATGTCTGGCAGATCTGTCAGGCGACGAGCTGCTTCCCATATGGCTATGAGCTCAGCCTGATAGACGCTGCAGTGATCAGGTAGGCGCAAACTTACTTTCAGATGAAGCTTTTCGCAGAAAAACCCACTTCCAACTCTATTGTTCAATTTAGAGCCGTCCGTGTAAATGTGCAGTGTATTAGGGTCGGATTCCCCTAAGTTCTTCCACTCGCTCCTCTCCGGGATTCTTGTGGAGAATTTGTTATCCCAACAAAAGGCTGGTATTGCATAGTCCAGCTTTAGAAAATTGGCAGGGACGTTACTAAGTATTTGAGCGTGCCCGAATCTGGTGTCCCTCCAGGGTTCGGTTGCATTGAGCCTTGCCGCGTTGCAGCTGGCAATGAGTTTCCCCTGTATATCCGTGGGGAGAAGAAATAGGATGGTTTCGAGAGCTTTAGTTGGGGTGGAGGGAAGGGCTCCGCTAATAAGCATGGAAGCCATTCGCTGCACTCTAGTTAATTTGCTCTTATTGGTTTCGAGTTCCAGTGCTGGCCACCATATGGTGACTGCATAGAAGAGAATAGGTCGCACTACCGCTGTGTACAGCCAATGGACGATTTGGGGGTTAAGTCCCCATCTCTTGCCTATCGCTGATTTACATGCGTAAAGTGCTAGCATGGCTTTTTGGGATCGTACTCCTACGTTCCGTTTCCAGTTTAGTTTTCTGTCTAGAATAACACCAAGGTATTTAACCTCGGTAGAGAGTTTAATCTCCTTCCCATTTATGGACGGAGGTTTGAATTCAGGTATCTTATGTTTGCGGGTATGACAGGTTGAGGCAGGCTTTATAGATAGGAACAAGTAGAGGGGTTAGAGTATCACTTGCTGCCTGTAATTCAGCAGGAAAGATTCCATCTATTCCCGGAGATTTGAAGGGTTTGAAGGATTTAATTGCCCATTTTACCCTTGTGTTAGTAATTATGTGCTCCAAGTCATTAGATGTCCTGGGGTTAGAGTAGGTTCTATAAGGTTCCGAGGTGCACCCTGGGAAGTGTGTGGTGACCAGGGTGTTCAGAATATCAGTACTAGATGTGGCCCAGTCCCCATTTTGCATTCGGATACAGCTTGGGGGAACTGGGTTAGTAGAGAGGACCTTTCGTAGACGATTGGCCTCAGAGATTTCTTCTATGTCGCTAGCGAAGTTTTTCCATGAGTCTCTTTTAGCTCTTTGGATCGACTTCTTGAAAATTTTTAAGGCATCCTTGTAGGCTTGCCAGTTGCCAGTTGTTTTCGCCTGGTTGAAGAGTTTTCTGCTGTTAAGCCGAAGCTTGGAGATCTCCGGGTTCCACCAATAAGGTTTCTTTTTACCCCGAACTTTGACCTCCGGGCAGGCACTGGTTAGTATCCCCGCCTGTCTGTCTGCTCCTAACTTTCTAATATTTATCAAGGCCTTATTTCGCATGTCGGGTAAGCCTTTGCAATAAGGTGTGCTCTCAAAGAGAGAGAGAGAGTACTGCTTATGGCCTGATGATATCAACACAGGAAAATTAGCCTTACGCCATACAAATTTGCTACCCTAATAATTTTCAGCCCTTAAATCTGCTGTTTTAATTCTTAAATAAGGCTTAGATTTTTTGATGGGTATTCTCGTATGTAAGTATGTACATATGTATATAATGGGAATTCGCATTTTGCACGCAAATGTTCACTCAGGTGCATTCAAGTGTGACTTTATGTGCATTTTTTTGTTGTTGCTATTGTCGTTATATTTCTTGGCATTTGTTTGTATAAATTAAATTATTTGATATAAATTTTTCTTTTTTCTAAGATTTTTTTAAGATTTATACATTTCAATTTGGCAAATGTTTGGGAAAGCGTAATATTAAGCTTAAAGTCTTAGACAGGATAAAGCAGCTTTTATGAACATATTAAGGGTATCGCTAACATGACATTAAGAGCAAATGCTGTAATTAAAAGAATTCATAATTTGTTATTGTCATTATGACAATGTCATATTTATCGCGATTCCCAAAAATATACACCTATGTACATATGTACCCGTAACACGGCAAATAAACTTCATCTATCAGAAGACCAGACAAGTTAAGAAAAGATAAAATAAGTTAGATAAGATGCGATAATTAAAAAAGTATGAAAGTTTTAATCATCCATGCCAGGATTCGAGTCCACGCCATACTCTGTAAGCCATGGTATTACCAAAGCTAATCTAAACTCTAATTTCTATAAACCAAGTAGTAGAATTGCATCTCCATCTAATTCTCGCATTTAGTATACGATGAGGATCATTTGAAATTTTAAACACACATAAATGAAATTCAAATATAAAAGAAGCCCAAAAAGCTTTTTCTTATTTCCGATTTCCACATCGAATGCAATTCGGTGTTTCTTCCTAAGTTGGCCAAGATATGATGAGACTAATAATGATAAAATTTGGACAATTAAATAAAGCTTATCTACAAATTGGCCAAAAATTAAAACGAAATGGCATAGTGAGTAATATAACTACATCGGTATCTTAAATATACCGTTAACGACTACTTTTAAGGCACCGCATAAAAATATTTATGATGCACTTGCAGACAAGTAAGTGGACGAGAAATAACGACGAACATGAAATAACGACACACATATCGTCGGTCCCCAGCCAGAAACACGAATGTGAAATTTTTTTAAAGTGCGATGTCTGCTCTTTATCGGGTATATATTGATATAATAACAATTAATATTAGTATATATGCTTATGTACATACACGTGCATATTATGTATGTATATTTACACAAGCATTTATACAAGTATTAATTGTTATTAAATGAATATATACCCGATAAAGAGCAGACATCGTACTTAAATAAAATTTCACATTCGTGTTTCTGGCAGGAGACCGACGATATGTACTTAAGTATGTGATAACTGAGTTTTCAGATGCTTTTGTAAGTCTCTTTGCAAGCATCTTTTTTTGTATTTTCCTTTTTTATTTGCCTTTTTATTTCACTTTTTATTTGGTTTTTTTCCTTACTTTTTTAGCCAGGCAGCCTGAGAAAGCCCCCAAGCTGTCGATCTGCTATTGACGCCATCAAGTCTATGCGATTTTGGCAGCGCGCACGACACAAAACAGCAGGCTCCTAACTAGGATAGCGACAAGAAGAAGAGAAAAAAATTGTAAAAAAAGTAATAGTTAAGGCAAAGTAATGTTAAGCAGCGGCACTTAAATGATCTTGGCGCAAGCTCATGCTCATGCTCATCCTCATCGCCAGCCTCATCAACATCAACATCATCAGCAACGCCCTCACAGTCTAGCCTTTGGCGTCGTTCGCTTTGAACATCGAACATCACCGTACACGGTAGGCAGGAAGCGACGATAGGTTGCATGAAAATGTCGAGAAAAAAGGAAAGTGGTGTTGTGTTATGTGATGTTTATAGATGGAACATCCGTTGAAATTAAAATCCGAGCTGCTCCTTTTTCAAGGATATCCATATTTTTTGTTTTTTTTGAAAGGATCAAATATTGAGGAAATCGAAAATTCGCCACCGTCCAAATTTTTCCGATTTCAATACATTATTTGGTCGCTAAGGGATACAAAAAAAGGTATTAAAAAGAAAAAAGGACACCTGTAGTGGAAAAATCCAATGTGAACAGGACCTAAAGGATAAGCACTGAAATATAAAATAACACAAAAAGTACCCACTTTAATTTGCGTATAACTCCTAAAATGTTAACTCTACGTGAAAATTCCTTATTATATGTTTCATTCAGAATAAATAAGGGAATATTTCTTTGATATACAATTTTGATGTACCTGCAGTGGTTAATGCACTTTGGTCCATCTAAAGTGAAAATTTCAAAAAAAAAGTACTTTTTTTATGGTGCTACTTTAAGTTCAAATATTTTTCTAGTTTATGTAAATATTTTAATCTAATGATCCAATTCTCATTCTTACATATCTATACGTTAATATTAAAAAGAATTAGAGCTGAAATACGTGCTAGCTGTGCACGGTGGGCGGTAAGCAAAAATAGGTTGCATGAAAATATCGAAAAAACGATCGCCGGCTAAAAACTTACGTAAAATGATATTCTAATATACTTCATAAACACACAGCAAGCGTGAATAAAATCTCCAACATTTTTTTTAAACGAAAATTAGTACCAGCACACAGCTAGGCACATATTCGTTGGGCCATCGTTTTTACGATATTCCCATGCAACCTATTGTTGCTTCCCGCCCACCGTGCACAGCTGGCGCGTATCTCAGCTCTAACTCTTTTTTAGTATTAACGTATAGATATGTAGGAATGAGAGTTGGATCATTAGATTAAAATATTTACATAAACTACAAAAATATTTGAACTTAAAATAGCACTATAAAAAAAAACGTACTTTTTTTGAATTTTTCAATTTAGATGCACAAAAGTACATTAAGCACTGCAGGTACATCAAAATTGTATATTAAAGAAATATTTCTTTATTTATTCTGAATGAAACATATAATAAGGAATTTTCACGTAGAGTTAACATTTTAGGAGTTATACGCAAATTAAAGTGGGTACTTTTTGTGTTATTTTATATTTCAGTGGTTATCCTTTAGGTCCTGTTCACATTGGATTTTTCCACTACAGGTGTCCTTTTTTCTTTTTAATACCTTTTTTTGTATCCCTTAGCGACCAAATAATGTATTGAAATCGGAAAAATTTGGACGGTGGCGAATTTTCGAATTCCTCAATATTTGATCCTTTCATAAAAAACAAAAAATATGGATATCCTTGAAAAAGGAGCAGCTCGGATTTTAATTTCAACGGATGTTTCATCTATAAACATCACATAACACAACCCCACTTTCCTTTTTTCTCGACATTTTCATGCAACCTATCGTCGCTTCCTGCCTACCGTGCGTAAGCGATCATCAAGCAACGTTTCCACATAACAAGTGTTGTTTGCTGCTTTTTATTTATTTTCCTTTTTTTTTTGCTGTCCTAAAGGTTCTTGTGTCTTTTTTGGTGCGCTAATTGTGCCTCAATCATGACTCATAACTCATGAGCTAATTAATATTTCATACATTCTGCGCTTGTTGTTGTTGTGCGCTCAATCTAAGGTCTTTTTGTTGTTTCTATTTTTTTTTTTGTGCGCACTGAAAAGTCAGTCACTCTGTCAGTCAGTCAAATGGTTACTGAGGATGTAAAAAATATGTCTGCTTCTCCTTACGCTGCCACTTCTGCTGCTCCTTTATGCTATGTCAGTGCTGCCATTTCTGCAAACTCTTCAGCTTCTGTTGCTGCAACCCATCGACCAACCGACCCACATGACATTCCGCACAAGGTTAAAACGCTTCATTAGCAAGAACTGTTAGTGGAATGTGTTGTAATGAGCGTTATGTTTTTATTGTTGCATCTTTTTTATTTTTCGTTTTTGTACGTGGTTCCTAAGCCGTGCTGTGTTTTTATGAACAAGTTCACTTGACTGTTCGATGACTGATTATGGTGGCGATCTCCTCGTTGCCCTAATCCATTCCAATGTAGAATGTTCACAGTTTTGCACGTATGTATTTGACCTTTTTTTATTGCAAAAGTGCTAAGTAGACAGTAACGGGTTAATTTTCCATTCTAAAAATATATTAAGTAGGTGAGAAAAAGGTTGAATTTGACTTCTATTTTGTACGTCTTTTTGTTAGTGAGTAGAACAATAAAGGGCAATTCCGGTAGAGGTGTGGCGCAAATCATCGCGTACGGCGCTTGAATTTGAAAGAAGATGTAGAAGAAGCATACAAGAAATTTTGTTGAAAATGAGTAGAAAGAGTGGAAAATGAGTAGCTAAATATTGGGATTTTGGTGCATATAAAAAGTTTCTAGTTCAATGACATCCTCAGAAAATTAAATAAACATCAGATCTTCAAAAAGTTTGTTTTTATGCCCCCTTTCCTAATCACCCACCACATATGTGCCTACCTTGTATGCCTAGTACACACATATTTAAATTCTTGTCTACAAGCTTCTAAAAAGAAATTATGCGAACTTATGCAAACAAAAATTGTAACTCTGGCATGTTTCATGAATTTAACATTGCCGATAGATAGGCAAATACGTGTATGCACTTATGTAGACCCCAGAGATGTTAAGTATTGCAATCTTCGTGACTTTCAGCCCTTGAAGTCCCATTCTTTTTCTTGAAGTCTTGAATGCAGCCTTTCAGTCTTTTTTTTGACTGATGATTTAAAATTTGAAGTCCCCAGTATTTGTGGCAAGTATGACTGATCATTCATTTTTTTTCACTCATTGATGACTGGCGATATTTTTTAAGCAGTCATTTAGTAAACTAGTACCAAAAATATGCTCTCTATGTATTTTAGCTGTAACAGTATTTATTTTGCATATACCTAAAATGGTCAGTTTATAAAATCTTTGAAATACATATCGCTAGCTTGGAGTGCAAACTGTGTAAGTCCATTTTTATGAAAAAGTGTATTTTTATGTACAATGCTAGAAAAATCAAATAGGCACCGCGCTAAACAAGTCTGTGACTCTTGTCATATTTCTACTCGTTGTTATTCAGTGATACGAAAATTGTGTAAGCCCAAAAATCGAAGAAAATTGTGTAAGTCCCAAATATTTTCATGAGCAGAAATTTTTTTTCATCTCGAAATTTTTTTATTTTTTTGTTTTTTATCTCTCCTACAAATTTTGGAAAAAGGGACTTACATAATTTGCACTCTAAGTTAGCGATATGTACAGTAGAGCGTATCGAGAAAAAAAGTTCGCCCCCATATGATCTCTTTTTCGAAAACATTTCCGAAAACATTTTTTTTTGACGCCGGTAGATGTCGCTAAAATTCAATTTTTCATATCTTCGGTTTTATGGAGGGTTCCTACTTTATAATTGTATTAACACTATGTGCGCCATTGGGGTCACTTCCACCCAGTACTTAGTTTACACCACCTTAATGCAACTGTTTTTTGCATGTATGTTAAACGTCGTCAATAAGCATTCATTTTTTTCAAAAGAGGGATTTCGATCGATTCAGTAGAGCCGCAAATTAAACACATTTAACGTTCCGAGGAATATGCGTTTTTCTCTTCCTGTGTTTTTTAGCTTAATTTTATAGTCTTTTTCTGAAGAGACTCCTACTGAAATTTTATGCCGAATAATTTTCTAGAACATTTTAACCATCTAGCAACCCTAAGAAATTGTTATTTTGACCCCTTTTTATACAGTCAGGAAATATAGTATAGAATTTTTAAGGACGCTATAGGGCTAAAATTTTCTAGAAAATTAATCGCCGTAAAATTGAAGTAGGGGTCACCTCAGAAAAAATCTTTGTGAAATGAACATAAAAGACAACGGGAAGCGAGAAACTTATATTCCTCTGGATGTTAAATGTGTTTTATTTCCAGTTCTACTGAAGCGGTCGAAATACTACTTTTGCAAAAGATTAATGCTTTTCGACGACGTTTAACATGCCGGTAAAAAAAAGGTACATTAAGGTGGTATAAACCCAGCACTGGGTGGAAGTGACCCCAATGGCGCACGTAGGGTTAATACAATTATAAAGTAGGAACCCTCCTCTCATGCCAAAGAGATTGGTGTATCAGACTTAGGGATCGAAACTTTAAAAACCTAGTAACCCCTATGAGAAGAATGGCAAAAGACTGTAGCTGCAATCATTTCATGATTGCAATCAAATGATTGCAGTAACGAGGTGGATTGCAGCCAGGTGACTGCACAGTTAAAATTTACCAGTCAGAATGAAGGCTTCTTTTTTTAATTCCCAGTCATGACTGGCAAAAAATGAATAGCAGTCATTTTGACCCCAATCAAAAGACTGCGCAGTCACAAAGTACTGCATTACTTAACATCTCTGGTAGACCCCCTTAAAAGAGCAGCACGGAAAAGGCACAAACAAGCAGGGGCTCTTATCTAATGCCATAATCTTGTCAGGATTTGTGCCATGATTTTCTGCAAACAACACAAACAAAAAAATGAAAAGGAACACAAAGCAAGCAAAAATTAAAATAAAAAATACTAAAGCAAAGCCAGCAGAACAGCCGGCGATAAAAACCAAAAACAAGAAAAAGGACAAAAACTTTGAAGTTATTCTAGGCAAAAGCGTAAAAAAGGAGAAACAAAACTGTAGGGCGCAAAACTCAAAAAAATGAAAAAAGTAAAAAAAAAGCATTAGAAAAAATAGGCTAAGCGCGAGCGACATGCCAACGAAAAAAAAAATGTTTTTTCATTTGACTGCATTTTTTCGTGTGCTCGTGTTGTCTCTTTTTTATTTGTTCTTTACTGGGCTTTAACACTTTTTGGTTTTAATTTTGGTTTTTTTTATCTTTCTTGTTGTTTTTATTTTATTTACTTTTTTTTTAATTTTTCGGCACAATCGCCAACATTTTTAACAGTTAAAATAGTTTCGTTGTAAAACATGAATTGTGACAGTTGGCATTGTCGGTTTCGTCGTTCGGTCGGTGACGTCTGTGTGCAGCACTTAATACCGTGTGCAATACGGCAACACAGCAGCCATGACAAAACAACAAACAGACAGCAGAACAACAGTTGCAACTAGAGCATGGGCAATGGCAACTAAAAACCAACAAACAACACAAAAAAAAAAGTAAAAAGAAGAACAAATAAAGCAAAAAAATTTGAAGAAGAATTCAAAAGTTACAAAGCAAATAAAGCAAAAGGGTCCTTTTTTGTGACTAAAACCACGCAAAAATTTTTTGAGGGGAAAATACGTCTTTTTCGAACTAATCAAAAAGACAGCCCTTCTAGCATATAAGTTTGATGTTAGATTTAATATAGGCCATCCATTATATGGTCATACTTTTAGTTCATTTTACAGATACAAATATGATATCAGTTGGATATGAATTCATTCAATTAATCCTTCATATTGGCTTTAGTCTCATAGTTCACATACAGAATACGACTTAAAAGCTATCATGTCACCTAGCTGAAAAAAAAACTACTTGAGTTGCTCTTTTCCATATAAGTATAAGGGGCTACTCAGATTTCTAAAAATATATTCAGCATCTTTAATGAACCGATGCAACAAGTAAAGCTTAATCAAAGCACATTCAATTCCCTTCGTAAATATTTCCCAAGCATTCCACCACTGGGCTATCATCATTCATCGGCACTTAAAGACGCACGCTTGTACATCAAAATAAGTGTTCGCTGTCAGAGTAACATGATTTTATTTAGGACAATAGTGAAGGAACACGATTTTAAATGTGAATTCGCCCTATATATACGGTGTTAGTTAGAGCAACAGTTGCCGAATGTTAGAATCAAAGAATGTTAACAATCAAAGTGATCGATTGTTGTTATTGGTTTTTTTTTGTATTTTTTTTGTGTTTTTATTAATCAGGGAGTCATTAAAAATACAAATGAATGTTAGAATAACAAAAATCCCTAGGGCAGCTACACGACAAAGTAAGTTCATTATTGGCTTATAAGTAAGGGGATATTTGAGAATTTTCTTTTTTTTGTTAATATTCAAAAAAATGCTCACATATCCTGAATTGAAATCAATTTTGTGCAATTTCGACCCTCTATTTCTGCAGTTTCTTTTTGTCTGCTTCATATACATATATTGAGACCCCGATGGGGCTAACACTAAACTTTGACCTATCAGACCATCATAGTCTCTTCCAGGAAGAGGCTGCTGGCATAAAAGAGTCACAACACAGCCACCACTGTAACATCGAACAACTTTCGTCTAAAATTCCTCTAGAAAATTAACGTAAATACAACACCAACAACCAATAGCATTTCGCTGCCTACCAATAGCAAACGAGCACCGCAGTTCTCGTTCGTTTTATTACTGCCGTCATATAAAAGGGTCGAAGCAGCCAGTTTCGAAACAGTCTGCGTAGATAAGCGAGTGGGAACGTATGCCTCCAAGGCACGATTACACCACCCGCTAGCTGGCCGAGAATATTCGATACCAGTCGCTGCCGGCCACCCCTTCCACGTTTATAAGCCTCTCATTCTCTCGTCTCAACATCTCACTCTTTACGAAAAGCTGCTGCCCTCTCAACACAGGCTGTGTGTGTTTGACCTTAACACTTAAATATAGGGTTCTCAATCAGTGGGGGTTTGTGAAACCTTTACTCGACCTTGGACATACTGAGCGCTACATCAGCCTTCGACAAAACTCAGCTCATATCCTCATATACAGTAATGTAGTCACTAGTCAGAAGACGAGAAAGTTTCGCCCACGCTGATATGGGTTTACTTGACCGCCGTAATATACCAATGATAGGACCGAGTAACTTACAATACGGGCACATCCGCTCCACCTTTGTAGCCTTAAAAGGGCACCCACTATTTGCAACTTTCAAAATTGCTTCAATATTTTGGAATCGCCTTACTCCAGTGATCCCAGTGATTTACCGTCTGTTTCAATATGCCGTAGTCTCACTCAATGGCACTCTTTGTGAACATTTAACACCACATGCATATACACAAAGCCATTTAACACGTAGGTGCGTATCATTAGCGTTGACACACATTTTTAGCACTTGCATCTGATTATACAAGTGACCGCAGTAGAATGCATTTCACAATAGCAAAGAACAAATACACAAACAACAAACAAAAAAACATGAAAATTGCACCGCAAACGATGCTTTGCTCCAATTTCTTATTTATTCAATCCCTTTTTCTCTGCATTTTATGCACACATATCGTACAACGACGGCCTAACAGCGCATATCACTTGTGTAGCCATAGACCAATTTGTGCGTTGCGTCGCATTCGCATTTGCGCACACAAAAAAAAGTGATTGTTAGTGTTTTTTTTGTCTTTTTTTTCCTTTTCTGTGTTGCGTTGCGGCTTTGCAGCTGTGCAAATTTGCACAACACTTCACAATTCAATTGTTGCAGCATTGGAATGCATTGCGCATTAGTTATCGTCGCAGAATTTCAAATTCAATTCCAATTTATATCTAGCCAAAAAATAGAGCAATAAGGCACACACAAAGTTAGCATGAATAAAATGTGTTGCAAATATCCACTCGTGTGTGTGTGTGTGTGTGGGAGTGCGCTTTTATTTGCTGGTTATTTGTTATTCTTTGATTATGTGGTGCACTGTGCTACATTTTGTGGTAAGCAGCACATGTAAATTTGCTTTTGCGCGCATATGATGTGTGTGCGTAGATCAGTAATATCATTATTTCTTGCTTTATGCAGAGGTAAAAATATACACATCTATTCCGGTTTACGATCCACTTTCATCGGAGGTGAATCGGATCAAATGGCATTCTGCAATTCGATTGACGTCCGATGAACGTCAGATTTTTTCGAAGTTCGGAAATCGGCATTCTGGTTCACGATGGATCGGATTTTTGACAGTTTATCGGAGCGATTCTTTCCGTCAGCTTTTGTGTGTCGGAGGCAATAGAAATTTTGATTATTTTTGGAAATATTACCAATTTAATGTAATTAAACTATGATTTTTAAATTTATGCAACATTATTATACAAAACGGGCTTGGTTTAGCTATGCTACAGGCCTTTTCTTTGCAAAATAAGTGAACAAAAGGAATCTGCTTTAGTACAATAGACTGAATAGAGGAAAATAAGTACAAGGAGTTTCAATGTATTGAATTTTTATTTAATAATAAAATTTATTATCCTTTTTAGCAATATTTATATATTATTGTTTAATAAAAGCTTCTGAAAATAATTTTAATTGTGTATTATTACTACGATCATGTAATATGTGTGGGTAGCGCAACTCGGGCATAATTTCTGTGCCAAGATGTACTCCTTTAAGCATTTTTGCCTGACTGTGTCTTTTTAAAGATTTAAAATATCGCCTTGCAACATGATTTACAAACATTTGCACGAGAAACTAACAAATCGAAGAAACGTGCTCACTTTCTATATCCGTTCATGCTCAACGCGTCCTGGCGAGTCACAAAATTCCTGCTACCCGATATGTACATATTCATGATTTGATTGATCGCAACCTGGATCCCAAATTTGCTTTTATATTTTGCGATCCATAAAAACTTGTTGATATGCGACCAGTGTGGAGCGTCACCCATGCATTGCATCAGTATAACATATCACTATAAATAGTGTAAAACAAACCAGCTGCAAGAGGGTTTCCCATGAAACTTTGTTGGAATAAGCTGTAAATACTATTTTCACTAAAGTTGGCATTTTCATTGCCCTTGAGTTCATGGAGTCCAGTTTTTTTTAATTAGTTTTAAATTACTAATAGTTAAAGTGGGAATCGCAATAATGTACCACTGGTGTTAAGGGAAAATTTGTATATAATGAACCACGATCCTATCGCAGATCATAAAAAAGTCGCTCCCGCGGACGATTATAGCGCAAGAGATATTCCTTGTTAAAGCAATGTGTGTGTAGAAGACTTCTTTGTGTCACCGGCCTTTGGGCGCGCTTTAAAAAAACCTCAGCCGGCAGAATTCTCCTTTTGGAGAACTTTAATATTATAATTTAATAATAGTTGAAAGCGTTAAAGGTAGATGAATTATCATCCAAAGAAGATTTCCTGAAAGTTTCACTGAAAAATTCGCAGTAGTTTGTAAATAAATAAAATTGGTTCATTCTATCCAAGCTTAGCCGGTGTTAATTTCCGAATTACAAGGTATTATCGCATGAAACTTGGTGACAGTATTCTATAAATGCCGTTTTCATATATGTTGGCACTTTTTTTTTATAATAGAAAGCAATATTTTAAAAAATTGAATTAAAATTAATGTCCAAATTCATTTGTTCTTCCATTTATTTTTCCACTAAATAAGCTGCTGCAGCAATGGAATCCATTTTTTAACCATTTAGTATATTCTTTCTGAAAATTTAATCTAAAACTTACTGAAAATATAAATTTGCTGTCAAAAATACAAATGTGCTGTCAAATAATACATATTATTTCGCATAAACGCTATCTAACACTGATTCGAACATAATTTAACACTTAACAACACTTATGTTCGAAACGTCGTAAACCAGAATACCGATTTTCGTTTTGTCGTAGCAGTCGGCGTCGCCGCGATCGTAGTTCCGAGGGATTGTAGAATAGCTGTGATAGACTAAGTAAATTGAGGTTTGGTTTGATATTAAATTTTTCTTGTTTTTTTTTTTTTTGTGAAAAATTAATATAACCCAATTTAACAGTTATATTTGATTATACTTGCAGCAATTCGTTGCAAACACTCTCTATTCACACTCTCTAATAATTCAGTTAATCGAATTTGCATACGAGGGTGTTGACGATCCTATTCAGTATTTGTACTCAATACAGCGAAAGTGTGAAAATACAAAACCGCAAATTATCGTATGCTTTTCTTCACAAATCTAAAACAGATTAAAATATTTACCTCAAAATATTTTCGGTAATTTTCACTAAAACACTCCCTATAGAAATGAATTGATTGACTTGAAATATTTTTGCGGTCATTCACAATGCGCCATTCACTAATTTTTGTTTAGCTAATTTTTCTTTCTTAAATCTTATTCAAATGCAGTTGCACAGCAGCTCCTAATTGAATTTTTTTATGTATGTATATATCCACATACCCGTATATAAAAAAGGTAGTGCTGAAAATGTGTGTACCGTTGACGTCAGTTGTTTTATATTACATTTTCATGAATGGAATGGAGTTTTATTATTTTATTTACTTATCTATTCTTTTGTTCTTTTTATTGCGCTTTCGAATTTTCATTTAACTCAAAGACAAACAAGCCAATAAAGGCAGTATTTTAGGTGGACAAATGAACGCCCAATTGTGTTAGGAGCCAAAACCAAGCCACCAGCAAACCAACAAGCCGCAAACACCAGACAATATTTCGGCGCTTTGTGATTTGGTTGGCCGCATGCGCTTGCGCTCTACTACAATGAATAAGTAAATAACAAAGAAATAAATAGCAAAACGGTAATTGAACGAAAAAACTCTTTTGGTCAGTGGCTGAAACTGTTTGCGTGGGACGACTACGTTCGCGATACGCAGCTTCAGATCCTTGTTGGTTCTCTATAAACTAGTTAAATGGTTCTACATAGTCTGACTTGAACATTCAACACGCATGTGTTTATCGCTGGTTTATGCATTATGTTGAAATGCTATTTTGTATACATGTACATATCTATATATGTATTTGTATAGCACTTTTTAGCACCACTGTACAAATTTTCTCTGAAATGTTTGTGGATCGTATGTACATATCGCAAGTTCGTGTCTTAAGTCTTTCGATCTTGTTAAAACATCAAGTTATATTTGACGAAGCAGAAACCACGTGCTTATGTGCGCGAATCAGACGAATTACAAGTTTTTAATAGCAAATATTTTTGCTAAAGAAAGGATTATGAATAATATAAAAAAATAACTAATAATGCGATGTGTGTGGCAAATGTTTGAACAAGATACCTAGAGCAAACAAGTATCCAAATGATCAAAATTTAAAGTGGGTTCAGTGTTAGGTACATTATCAAACTTGAGCACTGCAGATACATACCACTAGATGCAACAACTGCAAATATGTATTAGTCTCAGTTCAATTGCTCCTTTTAAGCACAATTATTTACTTAGCTCTCCTATTTTAAAGGCAAAATTATTTTCTGTAAGTTTACTTTCATACCACATGTTTTTGATATCAAAGTTTACGATGGAAATATAACACCAAAATTAAATGTCTGCAACAAAAATATACCAAAAAATATATACCAAACACGATCGCTTGTAACATAACCAATAAATAGAGTAATTTATTTCTACATCGAAAAGTGGTACATGGTGCAAGTACACATGCACTGCCATTAGGTAACACATGTGCGCGCGTGTCGTGCAAAGTTATGTTAGCAATTAAAATTAATTGCGTTTGATCATTCCAACTAAAAAGGCAATAAGTTTTACTTAACCGGATTTCAGGCACATTTGGCCGTACGGGCGCTATTCAAGAACAGTCTTCCATACTCTAGCGTCTGTAGTTTGAAGGCAAATATAAATAAATGCAGTGACAAAGAAGTCAAATGCCTTTTCGCTGTAGGAGTAAAAACGATAAAAAACAATAATAAAAAAACTCACACCGTTGTTTTTAATTCACGCATGTATTACATGTACATATTTGAACCCAATTATGTAGACTTGTAAAGGAGAATATTTTTTTTTTTGTGTATTTATTAGAATTAGTTCGTAAATAATTGCTTGGAAAACATTCTAAAGCAAAAAAAGACCATAGAAAACCGCAATATTACCTTCAACGCAGTGCCGTCCCGCTATCTAAAGCACGAGATTTAAAGCACCTTTCAAATATGCCACAGCCTAAGCAAGGTTCGCGATGAACTCATAAGCTAAGAGCTGACATGTAACTGCGAAACAAAATTAATTTCAACTAGCTAACTGTGGCGTCTGTGTTCAGATACAGAGGTCCGCAGCAAATCTCATATTCGAGAACATAGTTCAAAGATGTCCCACTCCCGTAGAAATTTGAGGTGCATGATCGCGCAGATTTAACAAATCCAAGTCGTTTGCTAGTTGTATTCTACGTTCTCGTACCGATATTAATTTTAACTCTCATATTGATTGCGCGTTCGTGTTATAATATCTGACAGCACCAAGCAAGGCCATTGCTCTTTCAATCAACCAACGGCAACGCGACTGTTATCTGCGCACTCAATACGCCGAAGGGTTAGCCAACTATTCTCAATTAAAACAAATTGCAGCAGCTCTCACAAGCAAGAAGCGGCATAGTACTTACACTGCAATAAATAAACCCACTGTAATTTCAAACGTTCTACCGCCCTCTGCACAAATTACCAGCTCTCATGATGAAGACATCCGGTGAAATAAAGTCAATGCTTACCGTTTACCTAATGAGTTAATGAGTTCATTCACCTCAAGCTGCGGCCATAAAAATGAAAGTCTTATCACAAAGGTGCTAATGGTTTACGACGCTTCTGCAAAAATCTCAAATAGATGATCGCTAAACGATGTTCTTTCTACAGGTCCCTCTTTACAGAATGCTCTTCCTGCCATAATTTTAAAGTGGCGAATGCACAAACACTTATCGTCGCCGTCATAATGTTTCGGTGCATCGACATGTGCAGTACTTAGCACCCAATTTTGTGGCGAAATCATTGTGTAATAAGTTGCCTGTAAAAAGTAGATCGTTTAGCAATAGTCCATTTGAGATTTTGCGGAAGTGTCGTAAGCAATTCGCACCTTTGCTTTCATTTTTTATGACCGCAACTGGAGGCGCTTCAATTTATTAATACAGCCGGTAATTTATAGAGAGTATTCACATAATGCAAGAAAAATATAAAGGGATTGTTATACAATTTTAGTAACATCTCCCAATCGGTAGTATAACTAACTTCAGTGAGTAAAATTTGCTGGAAGCGCCTTTTTAGGATAATGAACTTTATGTATAACATTGAGTTCAACGTTGATATGCGTTAAAATGATCTACCTATTAACCTAGCAAATCTGGCATCACCAAATACTTGTTCATTGCGTTATCTTATTTCGCAAATCTCTATTTTCTTACTACACCATTCTTGTTCTTCCTAAATAAAATGTCAAAGAGTAAGGTTGAATAATTGCTCCACGTGTGTTTTTTCTCGACATAGTTCAACAATATGAATTAGCCGGTGGAAAGAATCATGGAAACTGGGCCATTATATGAATTTGCCAGAAAACCGAGGCTTATGATTTCGTATTCAATTCCTGCGACTGCGTACTAAACACTTTTATGCGGTTCAGTTATTTTATCAATATGCAACACTTAATACAGGGCCGTAGCTAGACTTAAATTTAAGGTAGGGCAGCGTTGGTTTAAGGTAGGGCGAAAGTAAATAATGTATCATAATTGATCTGACATCGAGTCATGGCTTCCAAAAAGAATCAGCATGTATATCACTTTTCTCTAGGTCAGTGACGTACATTGGTTCAGATTTCTATATGTCTACCGAAAGGGACGGCTTTACATTAAGGAACCACGGTCCGAAAAAAATTACTTTCTCAGGGGTATGGAGGGCTTCTCACAGATCTTGAAACTTCAATCAAAACTTGCCGGATGCTTTTAGTTCAGGAGATATTTGTTGGTAATTTTTTGGTAGTCGGATGCGTCCAAAAACGGAATTCTGCCGGCGGAGGGTTATTTGTTTAAAACCCGGCCGAAGCAAAAAAGGTATTCTACACACATACATATATACATATGTGCGTGTTTTTTAACTGCCTTTCCTCGGTAATCGTATGCAGTTTTGGGGGTTTGTTTGGTAAATTTTACAACTTACAAACATCTCCGGCCGACGGGACTTATGGATTTAGAATCAGGAGGACCTCCTCTACAACCCACAATGACACTTTTTTATCAACGCGTGGTAGACTGTTGGAAAATTTTCCCCGCATATTTAATACCTATTTGTTGACATATAATTATTGTGACAGTACATAAGCAATACTCATTGAGATTAAGCCAACAAGATGGTTCAGCTTCCAGATTTAGATGTGGAGATCTTTAAATTTGGTATGTGGGTCGCCTGTAGGTATGCACGCAAGTCAAGGTGAGAAAAAAACTCTCGAAAATAATTAAACGATAACCATAGAAAATTTAGACATCTCATTTTTCCACCGAGTAAAATGTTTTAGATTAGCACACAGCCTTAGTTATCAGTTCCGCGCTTTAGTGTTGTTCGCTCACAGTGAGAATGAACCATTCCTTTAACCAAACTACAAAAATTCGTTGGTCTTATTTAATTATATATATGATGCAGGCTGGATTCTCCATATCATACATTGCAACCGCAATAATTTTTTATCTCAAACTATGACAAAAAATTTAATTATAATAATTCATCTCACTTATTGGCCTTTTTAAGGTAGGGCATTACAATTTTAAGCTAGGACATTGCCCCAAAATGCCCCCCCCCTAGCTACGGGCCTGACTTAATACAAACTGAAACGCAGTAAAATGCACACATTACCGACACTGCCGCTTACGCTGCTGACTGTGAAACGTCCGCTGCACCTTGACTGCATTCTATTGCCGCTTACTACATCACAGGTGAGCGAAGGCTGAGAACTGCGTATATAAAGGCCCATTTAATGTATGTAGTTTTACTCAAAATGAATTTGAGATGAGGAATTCCCCACATGGACCACCACACTTGCCAACAATTCCTCATTTCAATCACAAAGATTAGGCAAAAGGATACAGAAATACACGCTATGATTTGTTGTTGTTGTTGTTGTTGGTAAGCAGTTGATGTTGTTAAAAGGTTGTTCGCTTAACGGTAGTTTGTAACAATTAAAATACAAAGGTATTAAACAAAACTCCGCTTGCTTTTGAAACTCACCACTCTTGCATTAGCCGTCTATCGTTTAACTAAACATTTGGATTACCATTTTTTTTTGTCTATTTTTATTCTTTTTTTCTAGTTGTTAACTTCTTGTGTCTCATAGAGTTTGACTGTGATTTCAAGCTTTTTTGGCAGCGCATCAGCATGTTACATTTGTGCGCACAAACTAATCACAGTTGAACTTTTTGTGTGCAACGGCATGTGTGTGTGTGTGTGTGTGTCGACATGCTGTGATGCCTTTTACAGCTAAAGCGCGTATGTCAACAATCTTGTCGGCGCATTGTTTTCATTGTTTGCCAAACGAAACATCTTGTCATGCGTAACAAATTTGCTGAATTGGCAGTGATAGAAGATTTGGCTGTAGTCGCGGTTGTTTGTTATTTTAGTTGTTATAGTTTTTATTATTATTGTTGCTGTCTTTTTTGTACTTCTCTATTGTTGCTGTCGTCGATTAGCTCTTGTTGCTATTGGTGCTGTTGTTGCATACCAGCTGGCACGTTAAATAACGAAACGAAGAACAAAAAAGATAAAAATACATCAACAACAACATTCCGCTGCTCAGTCAATATCAACAATGACACATCGTTGTGGCATTTTGTCGACATCAGCAGCAACAACAACACTAAACACATACAAAACATTGCTGGCAACTGTTAGCCCAAGCGATGGTTTGTGCAACAAAGAAAACAAAAGAGGAAAAATTAAAAAAAAAAACTACAACTTGCCCCATGTTTAAATGAAGAGTTTGCTTTGCAGGGATGCGTAATGCTTTTGCAAATATTTTCATTGCTGATTTGTATTTTTTTGTATTTTTGTTTTTGTTGTGAATATTTAGCTTGGGCTGAGTCGACATTTGCAACACAGGAAATGAATTTGGCGGCTTTGTTGCATGATTGTGATTGAAAAGTTTAGTTTTTTTTTCATAAAAGAAATATGTTCCTGCAGGTTTTTGGTTTTTCTTTGTATGCTCTTATAAAGTTATATGTACACTCAGGGAAAAAAAAATTATAAAAACATATGAAAACGTGCTTAAAATGGGCAAAAACGTATTTAAAAGTGATGTAAATACCAATATTTTTATTTTAGAAATGTTCATTGAAAATTTTTAAATCAAGAAAAAATAATTTAAATTTTAAAATATTTATTTTTATTTTTAGCACTATGAGAAAACAAACGCTGCAGTGTTCTCTATAGCATTTTCTCTTCCGGATTCGAAATGGTATTCAACGGAATTCTCTTCATCTTCTCTCAATCCGAGTCCCAACTACAAAAATGTAGCCTCCGCTTGTTCTCCTCTTATTTTCTACTTCGCCTTAACTGTTTGCTATCTTTATTTCTTATTCCCCTTATTCTTCTTTATTTGATATTCTCCTCCGGATTCGAACCATGACATCAACCTGAAATTCAATCCAACGCCATCACATAGTGGAACATAAAATATTATATTGAATTGTAGTAACCTATTTATACTTCCCTTTTCCTAAAAAAGAATCCACGTATTATATGAATCATTGTAAAAACAAAATTAAAAAAATCGATGCTCATTATTGGTTTTGTTAGAATTCTCACAAAAAATATTTTCTCACAAAATAATTTTGAACAAAGAGCGAGTTTTTGAATAAACAATAATTTTCATTTTTAATTTAAGTATGTTTCTTTTTAAATCCAAAATGCAATTTTACTTCAAAAATTTCATCTTTGATTTAAAAATTTTCGTTGTTAAAATAAAAATGGTTTCGTGCATTATGAAAACAAAAATTTTATTTTTGATTTTAAAATGCTGTTTTTCCCTGAGTGTATGTATTTTTAGAGAGTGTATAGGTAAGTTTTGATTTGTTTTTGGCAAAACACGACACAATTTTCAGACGGTTGAACAAATCAACCTTTTTAGCTATTTGTTTAGAATTTTTGTTTGGGAAAAATGAGAGTGTGGCAGGCAGGCTCTTTATATTAATTGCTGATGAAGCAAGCATTTATAGGAAGAGGAGCCATGCATTTAAAATGTTGCAGTAGGAGCAATACTTAGACAAGCACTAGAGCACAAGTTTGTATATTTGTATATTTGACCAGAACGACAATTTTAATACCTGTTCCCCCATCTCTAATTACAAACACTTTCAAAAAGTGCAAAGAATATATTTTCAAACACACTATATATATATTAAAGTATATAAAATGTATTACATATTTGTTTATTCATTTATGGAGGCCTTTAAGGTTCTTTGTATAAAGATTTTGACAGCGCATAATTCTAATGAAATTGGTAAATACACAGAAAAAGTATATGCTCTCTTTTTTAATAAGAACTGCAATATTGTATTCAATTTAAGAGGCAAACGAATGAAGAAAAATACACATATTTACCTTTCGCTAGCACTGCGTTCTTTTCTGTCTTATTTTCTCAATTTTTTAGCAATTATTGAATATTTAAAATTTAAGAATTTTAAATGTAAATTTGTTTTGATTTAAGCTTTTTTTCGCATCTCTTTTTCATTTAATTGTGTCTTACTTAGTCTTTATTCTCCTTATGTTCGGCAAACAATACGTTCAAAAGACTTAAGACACGAACCTTTTAATCCATAGACTTATACAGTGGCAGCGCTTACATAATTCCAGCTTTATGAGTCCATTTCAGCCATAAAACAATGCACAAACTACTTTGCATATGTATCCGTATGCAAATATGATTTTTGCACTTATGCACCAGCAGCAACTGCGCACACAAGCAGAGACACAAGCGCCTATCTGCACATAGTATAAAGCATTACAACTTGACTTAGCGAAGCACACTAAGATTTGCATACAACAACAAAACAGGAAAAATGGCGAGTGCGAAATCGATGAATGCTAATCGGCATAATGAGGCAACTACTTGCTTGCACACATCCATATATACAAATGTAAGAATATGTATAGCTGTACGCACGAGTTCCATACCGCCTTGAGTGGCGCTGCTGCGGATGAATCGTTTAATAAGACCATAGAGTTATGCAATTGAGTCTCGTAAATTATGGCCAAAGCAGCATTCGGCGGAATAAATATCGAGAATAAATGTGACTTAAAGCGTTGCATGCAACAAATAAATCTCGATAGGCCGTCGCTGTGCCGACTGTCGACTGCTGAGCAATTGGACATTGCATTATGACCATTTATTTGTACGTTGCAGCAAGCTGTGCGCCGCAAGTTTGTTATGTCTGTTTGCTGTTTAGTTTTAGAACAAAATCTGGGTCACTTGGCTGTGAATAGAACAGTTATGCTTACCATTTTGGTTTGCGGCGCACAACAAATACAAAAAATATTAATGGAAAACCAATAAACGTCGTTGCCATTATATTGAATGGGGTGTGTGTGTGTGTGTGATATATTTGTCTGTGGCATGCAACGCGCGTGTGATTTTAATAAGCAATATGAAACTAATTTTCGTACAATTATCGGTAAAAATGTGGTAATTAATGAGTTCGTTTTGTGCACGCAAGTTGGGAAGAAATGAGCAAGTTAAGTAGATATGAAGTAAAATAAATCAATCGTTACTTTTTAGAGGAAATTCATTTTAAGATTTCAAGAGTTCTTTCGCCTTGCTTATTGTAAGACATACATATGTATGCAGTGAACAACTAGTTGAACAACCGAATGTAGTAGACGCCCGTGTGCGTGTTGCTGTTGTTTGTACGAAAGAATGCCGTAAAGAAAACGTTGATGGTTGTAGCATTATAAAAGCATCACTCTTGGCGTGGAGTTCATGTACTTTATGTATTCCGCACAAATAGCGCTGCAGCTGAACCTACTTCTTCCCACTTTTAGTAAATTCCTGTACGGATGTACATAAATTTTGCCCCTTCTACATTTTCTGGCATGATAGACTAATAAAAAGCCATGTATATGAATATGAAAGAAAATTTTCTGTCACCGTATTTCTTTGCTGGTCAGTTGACTACTAAGCGATAATTTTTTCAAAATGCGCTCAACACTATTAACCACCTCGAAAAAGCCGTAGCTCACTCAACGCCGACGTCGCCTAATCCCCAATGTCGCACTGCTCTCATCAATTCGCTGACAGCTAATCAATGCGGCGCGCTGAAACTCAATCTCCATTCACTTACAATGATTTATACTTCAATTTCTTATTTTTTTAACTACTTCATTCTTGAGCTCTCAAGACCAATTTTTATTTTTTTTTTTATTTTTTTTTTTTATTTTTTTGTTTTGTTCTCTGCGACATTCTGCACATTCTACTTTATCAACTTAAAAACTTTTTCTTTTTGTTTATTTGTGTTACACTCATATCGGCAACACCATTAAAAGTGCTCTTCACTTCCTCTATGGCTTTGTTTTATTATTTATGTTTTTGCTGTTTTTTTTCTTCTTCTTATGATTGCGATTAAGTTAGTTGGTCGTGTGGCGCATGTCCGCTTGCCGCCGTTTGACTCTTTTAATGAAGTCTGTTGCGCATGTCAACAGCACATTATTGAGTTCAGTAGGTTAAATTGGGTATGTATGTATGTATGTTTGTATGTATGTTGAGTGCTGTGTTGGCTTGTGCGCCACCGCACCGACTGTCGTCTGGTGAGATCAGCACAAACTGAAAATTATTGCTTTCTACAAATAAATAATCAAAAGTCAGTTATATGGAGCTGTTTGCTACTTTATGTGTTGCTAGTGGAATGGAGGCACTTATGTTTTTGTTCTAATACACGTAAAATTGTGCAATATCTTATTTACCTGACTGCTTTACGAATTTTGTGTAATTAATTTGCATTAACGTGTATTTATGCGGATTACGCGCACACAGCAGAATAAGTGGAAATACTTAAAGCGATCGCCATTGATGATATGAATTAAAAGCACATTTAGAGTCAATTGACGAAGTGCTTTGTGGAATGCGTGATGCAACAAGCAACTAAATTTTTGACGGAAATAAAACTGTATGGGTTTTTGCGTTTGGTTTTGTTTTTGCTTTTATTTTGTTTTTATTTTATTTTGTTTTTTTTTTTTTTTGTTTTTTACTTAGTTTTTTTTTGTTTTTTACTTAGTTTTTTTTTTGTTTTATTTTGTTTGTGTTCTTGTTTTTGGTTTTGTCCTTTCCTTTTTTACTTTTTTTTCTCTTTTTTATTTTATTTTTTTTTTGTTTTTTGTTTTTTTTTTTGTCTTTTTCGTTTTGTTTTGTTTTTTTTATATTTTTATTTTTTTATGTTTTTGTTTTGTTTTTTCTTAGTTTTTTTGTTTTTTACTTAGTTATTTTTTGTTCTCTTTTGTTTGTGTTCTTGTTTTTGGTTTTGTCCTTTCCTTTTTTAATTTTTTCTGTTTTTATTTTATTTTTTTTTTCTGTTTTTTCTTTGTTTTTTTGTCTTTTCCTTTTATCTTTTTTTGTTTTTATTTGTCTTTTTTTCTTCTGTTTTTTGTTTTCTTTTTTGTTTTTTTTTCTGGGTTTTTTTAAGTAAATTTTTATCATATTTCAATTTGCTAATGAACTTAACTAATTATGAATCCAAAATTCTTTAAATTTTGAAAACAAAAAAAAAATCCATTTAAAAGGAACAATCAATTATAACTTTATCATTTCATGATCTTACGTCTTTAAACAAGTATGATGCAAAGAATCTGAACACTTTCGAACACGTTTTTTGCTCTCCTGTAAAATAGCGAACTTAGACTTAGTTGCTTTTCCAAATGTACACACATACCTACATACATATGTCTCTACCATTGCCATTTAAGCGTGCTTACCGCCATTTCTATCGAGCCAATTAAACCAAGTTAAAACACTTTGTAAGCAAGCCATCTTGCCAACTGATTACAACACCAAACAAGCAATTTTGCAAGCCACGCCGATACCAAGCAGACCGACTGCCAGTTTTGCAGGATAACTAGTGAAAAAAAACTGAAAATTTAGAGAATAAAATAAAAAAAGACAATAGCCAGTTGAGACTTTTAATAAAAAAGTTACAATAGCTTTTTTTCCAAATAGCTTAAGCAAATATTTACTGCGGCTAGATCAATTAAAATACATGCTAGCACCCCAAAGCACCCCTAAAGTATGCCAAGATATACCAATTCGAATTTTCTTCTAATAAATTATATTCAGTATGAGGCCGCAAAGGGGTATATAAAGTATTACCACCCAAACAAGTTTTACATAGAAGGGAATAGAACATTTTGCAAAGAGCCAAAGATTTGTTTAATGTCGTCAATGAGATAGCAACAACAAAAGAACAGAATTCAAAAAAGACATTAACAAAAAGGCAAGCAAATAACAAAAAAAAAAAAAAAAAAAAAAATAGATTTTTTTAATTTAAATTACTTGACTAAAATACAGTCGCTTAGTCTATTCGAACAGTAGGTTTGCCGGTCGGTGGGTCGGTTTGGGCTGCTGTGCGGTGAAAATGTATAACCAAAATTGGTTGCCAGCAAGTTTTACAGATAAATTTCTCACGTTTTTACGATTGGCGACAAAATGCCACTTCTAATGGCGACGACTGCCACCATAATGATTCACAACTGTATATGTGTGTGCGATTGTGTGTGTGTTTGATTGTGTGTATGTGTGTGTGTGTGTGTGTGTGTGTGTGTGTGTGTGTGTGTGTGTGTGTGTGTGTGTGTGTGAAGGCAAATAATGGGTGGGCAGCAGAAGATGTCGTCGTTTCATTTGAATGTAACACATTTATGTACTCTTAAGCTACATATTTACATTTCAGTGCATACACTCCTATGTTGATACATACCAATGTTAGTGTTGGTGTGTATGCAAATACAAACAACAAAACGTTAGTGTACTAATTTGCTAAGCACTACCGTGCATACCTAATGAAAAAGCACAAATGCTTTGCATTGTCAACCAAAGCGCATTTCAATTAGATATTCATAGGGAATGCCATAAGATAAAGATTGTTTTATGCACAAACAAAGGTATTTAGCACAACGAGATCCACCACATAGGTACATTGTTCTTATACAAAGAGCAGCTGATTTAGTTTCATAACGCAACGAAGAACCTCGTTCAAAATTAGCATTATGACTGATGGAGAAACATTTTTAAAACTCATAAACTTTACATCGCCGTTAAACTTCATAACCACCTAAATGAGATTTGTGCCAAAAATTTAAATTTGTTGCCCGACGCCACGAATTCAGAGCTGGCAAGAACATTAGAAAGAAATATAGAGCTTCCTGAGCTTCCCAAAAACCAAATTTATGGTATGGTTCGATAGAGGTGGCGCTAGGAGTTAAAGTTTGCCAAATCTAAATTGTAGCATAGGCGGTAAAAAATTTGCCTAAAAAGCGTATTCGCATCGTCCCATCTATGTACGTCATCCAAGAAGGTCTTGTGAGTAATACTCCCCACTAAAGACCATATGTTCACATGAGGTGTTCAATAAATTTATCGATATCTATTATTTCACATGAAATTTTCAACAAATTGATCGATAGTATCAACTATTATTTTATGTTGGCCTCTTATTACCTGATTAATATAATAATAATACAATGGCGCTATTATAACTCTGACGAGTTTTATGGCCGAGCTTCTCTCCCAATTCGAGGTGTGCTCCTTTTTGTTTTTCCTACTAATTGGGTGGACCTACAGTTTTATGCCGGCTCCGAACGGCGAATGCATTTTTTGTGAGAAGCTTTTTCATGGCAGAAATACTCTCGGAGGGTATGCCGTCCACAGCCGAGAGGTGACCGCTGCTCTTAAAAAACCCAATAATTGGATTTTTACTAATTAGAAAAATTTTTTGGTGTTTTGCTCGGACCGTGGTTTGAACCCGAGACCTCCGGTATGGCAGGCGAGCACTCTACCCACTGCACCACAGCGGCCATATTACCTGATTATTTCCCATAATTATATCCAAATAATAGATGCACGGAGGAAGAAAGCAACTACTTGTGTATGTACTTCATTAGCCTCGCTTACATTACTTTCTAACATTTTTCAGTAGCATGTGCACGCACGTACAAATAGTTATATGTATGTATGTACATACATATTATTACTATTTCATATTTGACAACTAAATTATAGCGTTATAATCAAATCGTAGATAAAACGAACGTGATGCCAACATTGAAGCAGACAAATGGAATTGCAAACGCCGAATTCGTTATGAAATTTATCTCGAAAGAAATCAATAAAATATTTTATTCAAAGTCTGGTGTGCACTCTGCAAAGGTTTTTTTTTGTTTTATCTGGACAACAGCAACAACAACATATAAAGCGCATCTTCGAAATTCCAAAATGTCTCCTTTGATTAAATTTGGCTGCGTTTGTTGGCATTTGCTATTAGATGTTGCTGCAGTTGCTACAGCATATACATAGATACATACATACAAACACAGGTATACATATATATTTGTGCACAAATTTAGGCATGCATACATATGTAGTACGAGTGGGTGCATCCGAGCGCATGGGAATTGGGGTAATTGCTGCTTAGTTGCACTTTTACCTCAACAAAAAACCAATTTACTACAAAAAGAAAAATAAAAACAAAAACAAAATCAGTGTCCCCGAAATGAAAATAAATAGAAAAAATTAAAAAAAAAGAAACATAAGCGAAATGTTTTAAGAATTAATGAAAAAAATCTACAAATAAGTTAAAGAAATTGCTTACAAATCACGCTACTTACCCAAATGCCGCGCTGCTGCCACTGCAAAGTCAAATTAATTCAAGTGGTAAAAAGTTCACCCAATTTAGTCACTAAGCAATGCAGGGAAATTGGAAAATTTTAACAAAATTCAATGTAAAGAAACGAAGAAAGTGAGAGTAGGTAACGGCACGATTGACATGGATGCCTGCTGCGATGGAATCATGACCGCAAAACTTAGACGTAAAGTAAAGTATATTAATTCATATTGGTTCTTTTAAAACTTTCTACCTAAGCTTCTTTGTAAAGTTTTTAGATCACAGTCTTAAAAAAGGTGACAACGCCAAATTTTTCTTTCCTTTTAAAACCTTCTGCCAAACCTTCCGTTGTAGAGCTTTTAAAACACATTTTTAGAAAGGTGACAACGCCAATTTTTTTTCCATTCCTTTTAAAAATTTCTATGAAAGCTTTCGTTATAGAGCTTTTAAAGCAAATTCTTTGGAAAGGTGGCAACGCCAATTTTTCCCATTCCTTTTAAAACTTTCTACGTATGCTTTCGTTGTAGAGCTTTTAAAGCACATTTTTTAGAGAACAATTTTTTTCGACTCCTAAAACTTTCTTCTTAACCTTTCGTTGCAGAGCTTTTAAAGCACATTTCTTTTAGAAAGTAGTCAACGCCAATTTTTGTTACATTTTTTTTAGATTATGTTATGAAAGCTTCGTAGTGGAGCTTTTAAAGCACAGTAAAGCAGCCAGCAATCTAGAGTTTGACCTCGCTTGGTGTACATATATACTACGTCATTTACTATTTTGACTCTGATCGTGCGTTAAGCGCCGCGCGTTCGATTACAGTGCATATAAGTAAATCCGCATGCAAGCACGTACGTTAAAACCTAAATATATACATATTTACATACAAACATGCTTAGAAATATCTTATATATATGTAACTTTGGAAATCAGTATGTAAGCATATACTTAATTTGAGCTTAAGCAGCATCAGCATCGGCACCATGAACAGCAGAAGCAACGCTACTACTTGCCACCTACTGCTGCTGCTGCTGTGTTTATATGTAGATACTTTTTATAGTTGCTGTTTTTGTTGTTGCGCAAATGATGCGACTTTTCTTGTTTACTTTTTTTACAATTTCGGTTTAAGTTTTTGGTTTCAATGGCTTGAATGAACTGCATACATACACATATGTATATACACATGTACACAGGCTGCTGCTGGTACTTAAATCGAGATTAGGCCAGGTTAAAAAGCAACGACGCGTCGCGACGGTGATGGCGAGCAAATCATGACACTAAATTTTCCTTTTCTACAGCTAAGTAATAAATTTAGAAACCTTAATGTTAATACACAAAAAAATGAACAATAACGACAAAAAAAACAAATCTGGCAAGGTGTAGAAGTAATGGGAAATAATTTGGCAATTTCGAGCTTCGAATTTGGCAAGTGAAAATCCTTAATGTGCTGTCGCGTCTAGTAACCTAGTCTAGAGTGAGCAAAGAGATGCATGCAACAGCCAAAGTGGCGGGTAAAATTGGGCATTTAGTTAGACTTAGTTAGTCAAGCAATTGCACTAAAGTATAATTTTCTTAATTTTATCAATAAATAACATCTTTGACTTTGACATTCAAGATGTAGCGGGTAGCGAATTGGTTTTCTGGAGTTCAAAAATGTTTTCAGAAGCGGACATTTATTGACAGCGTACTCTAAATTATTCCCAGTTACTTTCTTCTTTCAAAATATTTTCCTTTAGGAGCATTATAGCATTGACAGATGGCAGCGATAATCCCGATTACGGCAACACTTAATTCGATTAAAATTTTACCCTGACAGACGGCAAGTATTGCGGATTAACAAAAAGGCTGAAGGAAGGTAGACGCAGCGGCGAATTCAAAAACTTCTTGTTTTATTTCCAAAGGTAGGGTAATGTCAAAATCAAAACGAAGTCACATCATGGTCAATAGGAATGGGCGAGTCCCAAACGAATTCAGATTTCAACCAATGCGAAATATCATTTTGATATTACACTACCAATTACAGTAACAAATTACATTCGAAATTTCTGAATTCACTTATGCGCCTACCTTCCTAGATCTGCTTTGTGTTCTTCTTTTTCTTCCTTTTCATTCACAATAGACATTTTTCACCAGGGATGTCATTACAAAATGCTTTAATCCGCTAAAATTTTGAGGACTAACTCAAGAGATATTCCGGATTACCTCCAGTTAATTCTCAAGTTAAGTCCGAATTAGCCAGATATTCCGGATTATCGCTGCCGTCTGTCGATGCTATTACACACCTTCCTTTAATAAAAAAAAATGATACAACTTAGCAGATCACAAAGCTCTAGAGCGATTTTGGTCTCTGCTCCAAGTCCTAAAACTACGATCAATTACATTTAGTATGTTCGTAAGTGAAATTCTAGTCAATGACTAATTTCATTCGGGAGCATGTATGTATGCCCGAAGCAACAATTCGCAAAAAAAAACGAACAAAAATTAAACACTTTATGTACTTTTTTCTTTTTTTTCTCCAAATTATACCGCAATCATCTTCATTTGTTGCCCATAAATTTCATCTGCTGCGCACGCTGTCACTCACATTTGATCATTTAAGGAAGTGAAATGAAAAAAAATCAAAATTATTTTTATAAATAAATATTTAATATTAAGCACGAGACCAATTTGTTCTCCTTCATTTTTTGTTTGTCCATTTGCAAAATTACCGCCAGCAAACAAAAACAAATCCACTAGTTGCTTCTTCATTCAGCAATGCCCACAGTGTAATGAAAATTACACAAACAACTCAATTTCGAAGTTAAAAAATTAAACGTTTGATGCTTCCACTTTTTCCACTAAATGCCAGAATGCATAATTGTATGGTCGTTTATCAATTTAA
Source organism: Urophora cardui (assembly GCA_960531455.1). Classification (NCBI taxonomy): domain Eukaryota; kingdom Metazoa; phylum Arthropoda; class Insecta; order Diptera; family Tephritidae; genus Urophora; species Urophora cardui. The sequence goes on along the minus strand of OY482672.1, from coordinate 4,656,540 downwards.
TTTTTTTTTCTTTTCTTTACTAAATTAAGCATTATTCACATTTCATTTTCCATTCTGTAACTTATGTTCATCAAATAAATTTGGTAATTTCTTATGACTGTGTAATTGCTGCTGCTGCTTATGTTCGTACATATCTGTGGCAATTTGCAATATTCACTTAAGTCGAAAAATGTGATTTCGAGATAAATTGATTTTTATATTCGAAAGCGTTTCATAAAAGTCGATTAAAAATTATGGACGCAAAATCAGTGAGCCATCTACAATGTTACGATCAAATTTTTTAAATAAAATAAAATGTCACGAAGACCACAACAATCAAAACTCCCGTAAAAAGTCTTAACTCCTTTTTTGTAATTTAAATATATACCAAATCTGTTGTTGTCACTCATATAACACCTGGTACTGAGAATAATCTGATAAGTGTGGCTGAGGTTCATCCTACAACTGTTTTGAAGAGGCATTGGATATACCGAAGCTCAGCCGATATATCTAGTCTTCCTCTGATGTTAATTATACTCACTTTTTATACTCAGCTGTACTAGTACACAGAGTATTATAGTTTTAATCACATAACGGTGGATTGTAACAGAATGAAATAATCGAGATAGATATAGACTTATATATATCAAAATGATCAGGGTGAAAAGAGAAATCGATTGAGCCATGTCCGTCCGTCCGTCCGTCCGTCCGTCTGTCCGTCTGTCCGTCTGTCCGTCCGTCCGTCTGTAAACACTCTAACTCGCGCAAAAATTGAGATATTTTGATGAAATTTGAAATGCAAGTTGGTATCGACACTGGGACGGTTGGTATTGAAAATGGGCGAAATCGGACCATGACCACGCCCACTTTTCCTATATAGAAAAAATCGGAAATCTGGTATCTCAGCCACTAATATAGCTAGAGTGATGAAATTTTACCCACGTGTTGAGCTCAGGCCCCTAAGAAGAAATTTGATGGAATTTTGGAAAATGGGCGGTGCCACGCCCACTTATTAAGGAGCAAACATTGAAAGCTTTATGAGTCATAACTCAAAAACTGTTGAAGATATATCGATGAAATTTGGTATGCGTGATTTACTTACTTAAACAAATGTTTTGACGGAAAATTGCCAAAATCGGTTGACGGCCACGCCCACTTTTATATATGGGAACTATAAAGGGGCCTAATAAAAACATTTTAAGCGATATCTCTGTCAAATATAAAGATCTATCACTGAAATTTTGTGGCATGAGTCCAGCTATGTACATAAAACAAAAAGCACAAAAATTTAGGAAAATGGGCGGTGCCACGCCCACTTATTAAGGGGCAAATATTGAAAGTTTTATGAGTCATAACTCAGAAACCATTGAAGACATATCAATGAAATTTAGTACACGTGATATATGTACTTAGGCAAATGTTTGGACGAAAAATTTCCAAAATCGGTTGACGACCACGCCCACTTTTATATATGGGTGTTATAAAGTGGCCTAATAAAAACATTTTAAGCGATATCTCTGTCAAATATAAAGATATATCATTGAAATTTTATAGCAGTAGTCCAACTGCGGACATAAAACGAAAACCACAAAAATTTTGGAAAATGGGCGTGGCACCGCCTCTTTTTAGAAACAGGAATATACGAGATTTCTTAGCCTATAACTCGACAAATAATTGAGATATTATGACGAAACTTGGTTTATACACTTTTATATCTTGTGTTAATAGACACGAAAAAATTTATTGAAATCGGTTTATGACCACGCCTACTTTTTAACAAAGATATTTCTGGAACACCCTTTGGGAATTTGTAACGTGACATCTTTGTAACTAGAGTCATAAAGGAGTGAAATTTTGCACAAAGAATAATATTCATATGCTTAGTTGGATGACTGATAAAAATGTTGGAAATGGGCGTGGCTACGCCCACTTTATGCGGCACTCGCTTTATGTAAAATACGCCGTGTTTCCATCAAACGCAAACAAACAATGAAAGCATACAGCTGAGTATCTAATGTTCGATTCCACTCGAACTTAGGCTTCCTTACTTGTTATTCATTAGTTCATGCTCGACTTCATGTTCATTCAACCCATGAGTCACCCCACAAACGTCACTGCTCTCTTAAACGAGCGAAAGAAAATAAAATGCGAAAAAAAAATAAAATGCGAAAATATCTTTCATCTACATGCTTAACGAATTTAATCATTCATTAATTAGTTAAGTTAGTTGATGGTAGGCTGAAATAATTACATTCCATTAAAACGGTTTGCTTTGTTAAACTACAAAAATTAGTTTCGCATGGACATACATATTAACTACATACATATATGAAAAACTGCTGAACAAAGCATACAAATATTTGTGTATTACATACATACATACATGTAGAACAACATACCTATATAAGCAAGCAGAATCATGCCGAAAATAATATGAAAAATAGCTCAAACAGCTTCATTTGCATTTTCTGCTAAAACCGAAAAACGAAGTGAAATGAAACAAGAAAAGAGCGGCCACCAATGCCACGGGAATTTGACACTCGCAAATGCAAAAAGCACAATTTAACCCCAATTTGAAGTAAATTTGTGAATTTTGCCAACAAACTGGGCCAATTGGTGTTTTTTTTGTTTTTGTTTTTGTTATTGCATTTTGTGCTTTACTTTGGCGAATAGTGGCTTGGGAAAATCCATGAAAAAAAATTTTAAATGCAACGCAATTGCTGTGCAACCGACATAATGTTCAATTGGCAACAACAACTACACGAGCATCATCATAAGCACAAAAACAGATATAGATCTAAAAACAATAACAATAACAACTAGAGCAAAATCGTAAAATACCAATCATTAAACGCTGGAAATTGGCAATGCTTAACTAAAACCGTTAAGCCGACCGTCGCTAACCGTCAATTGCCAGGCTATCGTGTTACCGCCCACCAGAAAAACAACAACAGAAACAACAACTGTGCGCTGACAATTGCGCTTGCATGGAAATACTAAAGTGAAAATGAATTGCAGATAGAGAAAAAAATAAAAAAAAACTTAGCAAATTTGATAGAAATAAAAAAAATAAAAATTAAAAAGCCATTTACTGAATAAATAAGTAATTGTAAACAATAACAACGCGAACGAGGGACATAAAGAGCGCATAAAATTAAAGCAAATTGATGCTATGATATGCCATGTTATGACAAGCTATGTGTATTTAATACAAATTGTTGTTGTTGTTTTGTTTTTGGTTGGTTATCTGTCAAAATGAAACCGTGAAGTAACTTGCCAATAGCAAGGTGGCAGGTTTCCAGAATGAGAGTGATAATGAAGAAGGGAGATTGTTAGAAGAAATATGTAGTTAATCTGATACTATTGATTGAATGTGAAATAAAATAAATGATAATTCTAGTGGCAAGAAATGATAGAGGAAAAGTAATTAATGTGATGGATTAGAAAACTCACTTGGAGTCAAAATTCATGTCATTTGTTGCATATTTCAAGGCGATATATTTATTTTTTCGTTTATGTGAATTTAAGTGAGCTATTGGCCATTTTTTAATGAAGAAAAATTGAAAAAATTTTTTTGGTAGAAGTTATGGATCCATTTCGGAGATCACCACATCCCCTCATCAGACTTCTTCAAGCGGCCTCAACCGAGAATCGAACTTAAGTCGTTCGATTGGTAGTCACATGTCTATCCCATTGAGCTACCACCGCCGTCAGCTTTGTTTCGCTTAAATTTCAATTTTCCCTCCATTACAATCCACATACCAACAACAGAAGCTTAATGACACTCTGCCTTTGCTACCTAGTATGTTGGTGCGATTGTGTGTTTGGTTTTGTACAAAGTTCTAAAGCTTTTGTACAGGCAATGCTTGTTATTGTTTCCAGACTTTTGTTTTTCGGCAGGCTCTCCGATATACATATTTACGTTTGTATTTATATGGCCGAGGGGATGTGGTGATCTCCGAAATGGATCCATAACTTCTACCAAAAAAATTTTTTCAATTTTTCTTCATTAAAAAATGGCCAATAGCTCATTTAAATTCACATAAATAATTATTAGAATTAAAACGGCCATATAAATACAAACGTAAATATTTATTTTTTCTTTTTCCTATTTTAAGGGGCACATTACTTTTTTTTTTGTTGCATACTTAAAGGCGACACTTTATATTTGTTAGTTGCATATTTCTACCTCTTTATTTTCCGTCCATTTCTATGTTCTTTGTATAAAAATTCAGTCTGAGAGTACGTAGATACCCCAAGTAAAATTTGCCATCAGAAATTGTTTTAAAACATATTAACCCGCTAACGACCACCCAAATGTATTTTATGCAGACTTGCTCCAAAAAGAGTATAAAAGGGAAGTTTTGGAATGAAGTTAAAATACACTACAAAATTGTTACCTGCTCAACTAATTTTAGAACATGAATATAGACTTACTTTTTATTTTTATTTTTTTTTTGTGATACAAATTTTAACCCCTTTAAGCACTGAATCAAAAAGTTGCAAAACTAAAATACTCACAAAATTGTTTAAATTAAAAATGGTAAATATTTAAGGCTTTACTAAGGGAATGTATGAAGTATTCAATATTAATTTGCAGCCATTCCGCGCCCGTGGCAACAGCTTTCCATCTGCAGCACCATCTAGGGCATATATTTTTTGCTATCTTTAATCACTGCGCACATAAATTCCTTTGCACTTCATACAAGCACCTTATTAACTTGTCAACTTAGTTATGTAGTTATAAATTAAACAGCAACGAGAGAGAGGCGATAAAAAATTTATGGTAAACATGACAATCATAAAAAGCAACAACATCCCAATAAACGATTTCAAGAAATTGCTACAAATATGGATATGCATATACGGCAAACCCAACAAACACGCCGACTGTGTGTAAATAAAAATAACTTTCGCTGAAAATATTAAAAATTGCTCACATTACTGCAAAAACAGCATCCTAGCCCTCGTTAGTGCTATGGTTATTTTTATTGCGGTCAATATGCGGAATGACCAAATTAAGCGCAAGCAACGCAATAAACGCCAAACAGCAATTGAATAAACCCATTCATGCGCCTACATTTTTGACCACCAAAAAATCTACACAAATAACCATTGCATTATTCTTATTGCTTGGCCGAATTGTTTAGTCGAATTGTTTAGTCGAATTGTTTTTATTGAAAATTGTTTTTTTGTGCTTCTTGTTGCATTTTTACTGCGGTTTCACAGGCTTTCCAATTTTTAAAATATAAAAAACGTCCTTTGCAAGTTATCTGCTTTACCAAACCCAAAAATATTTCAATTGCACTTTTTTATTTCGCCTAATTGAAAGCTGAGCTGCGCTCGTTGCTTACATGTTACTACAATATACATATTTGGTTTGTCGCTACAAATATGTGCATAGCTATGCGCGAGAGATAAGTAATTCACTAATCGTTTAAACGATATTTGGCCATGCGATTTACATCCGATTAGCCACAGCCATCCGACTGACAACTCAACTTCATTTCGAAGCCAAAATCAAACGCTGAAAGCTCGTCCATCAAGCGTGGAATTTGCATTATCATGGCATTTTTAGTTGCAATTTAGTACGTATGTGCATAGAAGAGAGTAGCAGGTTGCATATCAAGATTTTCCCAAAAATTTCTTTCATCATCGATGTTTTTTTTTTGCTTTCCTGCTTGCCTCTTTGACAGTTTTCAAGGTTTTATCGCTGTCAAATGACATTTATTTTCTACGGCTTCGCTGAGAGTGAATTTTCCTTTGTTGTTATGTTTAGCTGAAAACACACTTTTATCTGATTACTCCTTCAGTTAGTACTAAGTTTGACTGAGATATTATTTGAATGCAATCAGTAAGCTAGTGACTGCTTTTGGGTGACATATCCAGATTTAGATAATAAAACTCAGTTGGCTGCAATGATATGATTGGAATGCAAATTATCCTTAATGATTTTGGGAATTTGATTTTGATTTTGATTTGACAGTTTTGGCGCCATTAAGCATTTTACTGCATAACATTAAATACAACAATTGGAGTCAGGTCCAAGCACAAATATCATAAATTCGGTTAGAGCGACATCTTATTAGCGCAATCTGCAGGCAATTTCCTTGGCATATTTCGTTACAGACTATCACGACTATATAGACCTCTGCTTCTGAAAAGCATCGAAGAAAGCACGGAATGCTTTATAAACAAGTTTTTCATGACGGAAATGCAGTACATGAACTTATGAAGAACTTTCCATCATCAGCGTCCAAACCAGACCATCGCTTCTCTCTTTTCGGCCACCTACATACTCATACGAGCACATAAACTTTACCAAGGTATCCTACGCCATATTCAAAATTAATCCAAATATGCGAATGAGTGGCCGATTTATGGCCGTCTAATGAAAGTGCATGCGCAAGTGCAAAGTAATAAATAATAACTGCCGTTTTGTGCTGACTTAAACAATAAGCAGTCGTTGCACATTTCCACACACACAACGCCGCAAACAAGCTTTTTTTTGTCTAAAATGACAAAAACAAAAAGCTAATAGATGCAGAATATTTACAATATTTAAATGGTGGAAATTGACTTATTGAAAAGTCAATGTGAAACTAAAAATGCTAAATAGGCAGCAAACGGCCAGCAAGCGAAACAAAAAAAGCTGCCTGCAAATGCATAAGGCAGGAAATTTCTACGTCTGCCACTGCTAAGTGAAATTTTTCGTATACGGTATTTGCCGGCTACCATCTAACCCAGGCAATGCGAAGGAAATGACAACAACTCCTTGCATCCGGCTGTGAAAATTGCATTTCCTTCTTGAGCAAACGAAACAAAATTGCATGTAATTTGCATTTTACATTATAATAACAACAATAACCATTGCAAATAAATAAATATTTTGTACATAAATGCATACAACAATAACTACATGCAACAAAAACACCACAAAAAATAAACAAAAATTAAATGGAATTCACGCTTTAAATGCCACACGTTCAGTGGGTCAACGTGCAACATGCCTTATAAGTAAGTATTTTTATGTGTTTGAGTAGATACAATAGGCGAGAAGTTTTCCGTTTCAGCAAAGGATTATTAAATGCCACAGAAAGCTGCGCGCTGGCATTTTTCATGCGCATTAAACAAGTGAAACATAAAACATTTTTTATTTGGAAATTATGCGCATTTCATTAAAAAAAATTAACAGATAAAAAAAGAAAAATTTGGAAACATTTTAAAACACTTATTTATATAAAAACATCACTAAATTGTTGATGAAAAGTAGTGCTATAAAACAAATAAAACTCAAGCCTAAAAGGCTTAGAAGAATAATTGCTTACACACCTGCCACAAAAAAACAAATACCAAGAGGTTAGCAAGGCCAATTGTAGAAGATCGAGCAAAAAACAGCAACTAAGGAAATCTTTTTTAAGTTTATATAGATTGTACATCTATGTGGCCAATTGAATTAAAATAAAGAATCTTAATATAAATTTAGTCTCTGCATCAACTTGTACAGCTGGGTGGACCCACTGCTATGGCTTCCAAGCACATGTTGGACGAAATCGGTTCGAAATCATTTATATATCTGAATCTCCCATTCAAAGTCATTCTTACGAGCGTCTGACAGTGTTGAAACAAACAAGCTGACTTAACTTTTTGACGGCTTATTTTATATAGCTAAATAAGAGTCTTAGTTCGTCTTAGTCTAAGACTCCTCTGTGCTATGACAACGGCCCAAAAAAACAGCCTAAATGTGACTGAGCCTTGGACTATCTTTCTCTTAGGTACGCTTCCTCACTCCCTACAACTTATTTAGCTACTTTTGCTGGGATCAAATATATTACATTTGAAAGTCTTGTGCTTTGAGTTTTCATAGTTAACTCGTATCTCATTGAACTTCGCTCATTTCATTCCCTTCGCGCTCATTCACTTTTGGCAGACAGACGAGACTAATGCCTTTACTTCGCTTTTCAAATATTAATGAGATTTATGACACACATACACAGTCCACTCTTTGACCCTCTTGCCCACAAACACACACACATACATACTTACGTAAATATTTTAAACAACTCAATCTGCAGCCGTTAGCTTTTAACATTCTCGCATTGTGGGTGCCTCACGCGTGCGTCGTGCCAAACGGTAAATCACACTCGTTATTCTAAAACATTCTTTCGCTTGAATTGTGTGGCAAGTTGCTTTTTGTACGCCAACATAAATATTTTGAAATTCTTTAAACGCAAATATAAATATTTTTGTTTTTTTTTGTTTGTTATTTCTATGAAAGTTACGCAACAGGTGTGTGAGTTATGCAATGAAGTGAGTGAAGAGTGAATAGATTATATATTATTCTTACGATTCTTTTGCTTATTCTATTACTTCATTTTCCACTGCTTATTCTTTTTCTGTATTTGTTTCTTGTTCTTCTTCGTCTTCTTCAAATGAAATATTTGAGTGTTTTGTTTCAAATATTATTCTTTCTCGGCCTGTTTATGCATTTGATGCATGTTTTTGTTATTCCATGCATGTTTTGTTATTTTGTTGGCCACAATAGCTAACAAGATAAAGTGAAAAAAGAAATAAAGTAGAACAAAATTTGGTGGTTCCATCACCTTTACTTTTGGTACTTACAACGAGCATGTAAAAGATTATAATACCATTTTATTTTGATAGAATGTACGCAAAGTTATTTGTTTTTATTCTCACAGGCTAACACAAAGCGTAAGCAATTAAAAACATCGAAAAGAAAAGCAAAAAGAAATTGTAAACAAACAAACAATTTTTTTTCGTGCATTATTCATGGCTTTATCCAATTGTAATTCATTTAAAAACAGTAGCTAAATTTAATTAATTACAAAAACACACGCAAACACGCTCACCCACACACTTATGATCGCTTGAATAAATCGCTTGCAATTAATCACTTTTTGGGCTGTTGAGTGAAGAATGTTAATGGTGTTGAAGTGGCAAGCTTATTTTTCTCTTTTTTTATCTTTCAATTTGTATTAATTAATTTTTAATACTTACTGTCGCATTTGTGTCTCCTTTTATTATCGTTTATTTCCTGAATTATAGTTGATAATTTGCATTAAGTGCTTTTTAATTGCTAGCAACAAAAAAGGAGATAACTCAAAGTGTTTATAAACACGTTTTGCAGAAATTTTTTGGTGGCGGAGCTGTAGCGCCTTTCTGAATTAATTTTAATTGTACCTTTATAAATTAGAAACTTTCACTTTCACGCTGCTAAGACAAACCTTCTTCCTCGATCTATGGATATACAAACAAAAATAACATACTATCTCTTATACCACTTTTGTATAAAATTTTACTTATGTCACTTTTTTTAATGCTTGAAGGAGAAATTTATTTGAGTTGTGTTTTATTTGCATTCATTCTCACTTTCCCATCTGCCATTTATATCTAATTTTAGTCATCACTTTAGAATTCAAAAAAAGGAACAAGAAACAAAGTTCGTTGCTTAAGTCTTTTGTGCTCGTTTGCTGACGGTTTTAATAAATGGCTTATCTAGGTGATTTTGTTTGAAGCATACAAACAATAACACTGGTCGGCAAAACAATTAAAAATATGTCCTCATTTGAGGTTTGATGATTGATCTTAATGGAAGTTGGGGCGCTGATTACGAAAATCATATTGAACAAGTAAGGAAGCCTAAGTTCGAGTGGAATCGAACATTAGATACTCAGCTGTATGCTTTCATTGTTTGTTTGCGTTTGATGGAAACACGGTGTAGGTACTTTATATAAAGCAAGTGCTGCATAAAGTGGGCGTAGCCGCGCCCATTTTCAAAATTTTTATCAATCATCCAACTAAGCATATGAATATTATTCTTTGTGCAAAATTTCATTCCTTTATGACTTCTAGTTACAAAGATGTCACGTTACAAATTCCCAAAGGGTGTTCCAGAAATATCTTTGTTAATAAGTAGGCGTGGTTATAAACCGATTTCAATAAATTTTTGCGTGTCTATTAACACAAGCTATAAAAGTGTATAAACCAAGTTTCGTCATAATATCTCAATTATTTGTCGAGTTATAGGCTAAGAAATTTCTTATATTCCTTTGTCTAAAAAGAGGCGGTGCCACGCCCATTTTCAAAAATTTGTCTACTTTTTGTTTCCGGTCTATTGTGGAACTCTTGCCACAAAATTTCAATGAATTATCTTTATATTTGACAAAGATATCGCTTAAAATGTTTTTATTAGGCCACTTTATGATACCCATATATAAAAGTGGGCGTGGTCGTCAACCGATTTCGCTAAAATTTTCAACATGTATTACCACAGGTAATAAAAGTGTACACACCAAGTTTCGTCATTATATATCAATTATTTGTCGAGTTATGGGCTCAGAAATCTCGTATATTCCAGCTTCTAAAAAGAGGCGATGCCACGCCCATTTTCCAAAATTTTTGTGTTTTTCGTTGTATGTCCGCAGTTGGACTCCTGCTATAAAATTTCAATGATATATCTTTATATTTGACAGAGATATCGCTTAAAATGTTTTTATTAGGCCACTTTATAATACACATATATAAAAGTGGGCGTGGCCGTCAACCGATTTTGACAATTTTTCCTCCAAACATTTGCCCAAGTAAGTATATCACGCGTACCAAATTTCATCGATAAATCTTCAACAGTTTCTGAGTTATGACTCATAAAGCTTTCAATGTTTGCTCCTTAATAAGTGGGCGTGGCACCGCCCATTTTCCAAAATTCCATCAAATTTCTTCTTAGGGGCCTGAGCTCAACACGTGGGTAAAATTTCATCACTCTAGCTATATTAGTGGCTGAGATACCAAATTTCCGATTTTTTCTATATAGGAAAAGTGGGCGTGGTCATGGTCCGATTTCGCCCATTTTCAATACCAACCGTCCCAGTGTCGATACCAACTTGCATTTCAAATTTCATCAAAATATCTAAATTTTTGCGCGAGTTAGAGTGTTTACAGACGGACGGACGGACAGACGGACAGACGGACGGACGGACGGACGGACGGACGGACGGACGGACGGACGGACGGACATGGCTCAATCGATTTCTCTTTTCACCCTGATCATTTTGATATATATAAGTCTATATCTATCTCGATTATTTCATTCTGTTACAATCCACCGTTATGTGATTAAAACTATAATACTCTGTGTACTAGTACAGCTGAGTAAAAAAATCCCATCACGTCAGATTTTTTAAAGTTATTTAGCAAAAAAATGTTGGCCTTCCTAGTTTTAAATTTATATTATTTTTTAATCGCCTCTTATCAACGTGAATCGTTGCATTAAACATCTATGAATAAGTCTTCGTAAATATTAATTTAAATATGACTTAATTGACTTAGTGGCATACCTTTACTTTCGAAAAAGTAAAAAGGAAATATTGGCAGCAATACGTTAGGAAGGATTATCGTTCTGCGATCATATATATATATATGAACACTTTCCTTAAATTAAAAATTATAACTTTAAGACTTGTTAAACTTTCGTAAACCAAAATTTATGAACTCACAGCACGTGAGTCACATAAAACAAATGTAAATCAGATGTAGAGAGCACTTCCAAGAGCAAGCCGAACAATTTGTATGCCAAAACAAGTGTAGGTAATTTGGAAAAAAACAGAATTACTAGTATTTTCATTGGTCTGATGATGACTCTTGTGTACATGTGCACAAACACATGTACAAAAAATATTTGCAAAATATATATGATGCTTCATAGCACACATATTTCATTGTGAAAGTGAATAAATAACTCGCCGAAAGAAAACTCACTGAACAAACGGCTGCGCGCTTATAACCAACAGTCTCTGTTAATTCTATGTACATATTTTTTTAATAACTCACACAGAAAAGTATTTAATATGCAATGCAGCAGCGCAGTGCAGCTGAAAAATGTGCTGTGTGAAAAGTTCAGCAAAATTTACAAGTTAATAATAAAGAAATAAAAACAAAATAAATTTGCCAAAAGCGAATAAAATGCATCGAATTTCATTGAAAGTGCAAACAACGTTTATTAAATACAAAAACAAATAAATATGTGCATATGTTTGTAGGTGTGGCTCCAGCTCTCCCCACCACCATACTCCCCCATTTGGATGGAGCAATGCATGCAAATTTTCAATAAAAAGTACAAACTTATTTAACTGTTCGCTGGGCTCTCCAATGGAATTTGATATTCGCCACATAAAAAAGACCCCAAAAGCCATTCGTTTCCAAATCGAATTAGCAACAAAAACTTACAATGGCACTATAAAGGAGAAATGCAGAAATTTATTGCCGCTCACATTTGACAAGATTCAATGTTTGGAGTGCATCCATTGTTGGCATTGTCGCAATGCCGTGACGACGCCGCCGCCGCCGCAGTACCGTTGATAAAGCGGCAGGCGCTATTCAAGTGCAACGCGGGCGCATCGATCGCGCATGGCATAACAGCGGCCGCGGTGACTTTTAATATCTTCGATGATGATGGCGATGATGAGCGGTTGCTGGATTTATGTACTTTCATTAGAAAAATTTGCAAATGTCGCACTTGAATGATTTTTGCTATTTTTAGTTTTGGTTGTTTTTTTTGTTTTGTATTTATATACAAGGGCGCATTTTTCAATAACTGTAGTATTAATTATATGCAATTATATTATATGTGTGCCCATCTTACGGAAGTATGACTGCTTCTGCAACAGTCAAGCTCGAATTAACAACAAATAACAAGTAAAACCAAATAAATTTAAACATAGTAAATTAGACAATTAGTAAGTAAACTATAAATGATATCGATATTCTACAAAAAAAAAACAACAAAAATACCGAAAAAACATTAAACAAAAGCAACAAAAACAATAACCAAAACGAATTTAAAACATCAAACGTGTCAAACCGTGAATTATGTACAAAGCAAATATGTCAAATTGCTACTAAAAGCATAAATAAACAATTGGCGTGTGGCGCTGAACTAATCGTCGCGAGCATTTAAATGACAGCAGCCGCAAAGTGATGATTGCAGACAGGGAGAGGCGGAGACAAGGGAAGATTGATGGCAATTATGATCGTTGGCAGCCATGGAATGCTAACGATTTTCTTAGACCGTTACAAAAGTTGAATTCGTCACTGACTAATTTGACTCACTGTCGTCGATTTGTTATTCTGTTGGCGAGGAAATATTCATCAAATTAATGGAAAGTTAAATGCATTGGATGGCTTTCAGGAATACTTTTGTAAATATGCACATATATTTTGAATACGGATTAAAAGAAATTGAAATAAATAATGTTGGCTAAGATATCAAAAATACTTACTATTGTTTTTGATGAACCAGCCGACCTTCGGGTATATTTGGGAAAGCCTCTCATCATGATAAATTTTTCTTCCTTGATTGGCGCTGATGTAAAGCTAACATTTTGGAGGCTTATTTAACCGCCAAATTAGTTGAAAGCACAACATCGAGGAAAAGGTCAGGAAGGGTGCGCATTAGGGTGGTACTTAAAATCAAATTAGCTATTTTCTTCCCGGTAACAGCACAGTCACAGATATCGCATATAAATGGGAGAGGATTAAGGGGTGTTGCATGGTGATCAATATTCAGAAAACTCTATGGAGATTAAAAAAAAATTAATTACTATTTTTTTATGTTTAATGCCCGAAAGTGATAGCCATCAAGGATGTTAAATGTAAATTTTGTCTCGATTGGAGACGGTTAAGGGCTGTCTCACAAGAGTCACATGTTATGAAATTTGACCCCTGTGCGACACCCCTTAACCGTCTCTTATCGGGGCAAAAATATATATTTGGCAGCCCTTAGTGTAGGACTATCGATTTTGAGCATTACATGTAAAAAAATTTAATTTAACTTGAAAGAGTTTTTTAGTGCTTAGCACGAAAATTTTTATTTTTAATTCAATTTTTAATTGTTGGGGTAAGTGGAAAAAAATTCAACAACTATTTACAGCGAAGGTTGAGTGTATAGCTATTTCACGAAAAACCATTTTCGATCATCAGCACTCTTTTCGGAAGTGGATGCACCGGGGATTGAACCCGAGTCCATTCCAACTTCAGCCGCAATGACCCAACGGATAAACACACTCGGCCATTGAGACTCTGTGCAAGCTGTTGGATTTTTCCCACTTTTGCCTTTTTCATTTTCAACATTAACGTTAGTGTGTATATGCTTTTGCATATATTCTCCACAAACGTGCTGAATTTTTGTTGTAGGCAGTTCGCAATGAACATTGTTGTTGGTATTTATTTTTATGTATATAGGTACCAAACAACGTTAACAATTTTACTTGAAAGAGTTTTTTAGTGCTTAGCACGAAAATTTTTATTTTTAATTCAATTTTTAATTGTTGGGGTAAGTGGAAAAAAATTCAACAACTATTTACAGCGAAGGTTGAGTGTATAGCTATTTCACGAAAAACCATTTTCGATCATCAGCACTCTTTTCGGAAGTGGATGCACCGGGGATTGAACCCGAGTCCATTCCAACTTCAGCCGCAATGACCCAACGGATAAACACACTCGGCCATTGAGACTCTGTGCAAGCTGTTGGATTTTTCCCACTTTTGCCTTTTTCATTTTCAACATTAACGTTAGTGTGTATATGCTTTTGCATATATTCTCCACAAACGTGCTGAATTTTTGTTGTAGGCAGTTCGCAATGAACATTGTTGTTGGTATTTATTTTTATGTATATAGGTACCAAACAACGTTAACAATTTTACTTGAAAGAGTTTTTTAGTGCTTATCACGAAAATTTTTATTTTTAATTCAATTTTTAATTGTTGGGGTAAGTGGAAAAAAATTCAACAACTATTTACAGCGAAGGTTGAGTGTATAGCTATTTCACGAAAAACCATTTTCGATCATCAGCACTCTTTTCGGAAGTGGATGCACCGGGGAATGAACCCGAGTCCATTCCAACTTCAGCCGCAATGACCCAACGGATAAACACACTCGGCCATTGAGACTCTGTGCAAGCTGTTGGATTTTTCCCACTTTTGCCTTTTTCATTTTCAACATTAACGTTAGTGTGTATATGCTTTTGCATATATTCTCCACAAACGTGCTGAATTTTTGTTGTAGGCAGTTCGCAATGAACATTGTTGTTGGTATTTATTTTTATGTATATAGGTACCAAACAACGTTAACAATTTTACTTGAAAGAGTTTTTTAGTGCTTAGCACGAAAATTTTTATTTTTAATTCAATTTTTAATTGTTGGGGTAAGTGGAAAAAAATTCAACAACTATTTACAGCGAAGGTTGAGTGTATAGCTATTTCCACTTACCCCAACAATTAAAAATTGAATTAAAAATAAAAATTTTCGTGCTAAGCACTAAAAAACTCTTTCAAGTAAAATTGTTAACGTTGTTTGGTACCTATATACATAAAAATAAATACCAACAACAATGTTCATTGCGAACTGCCTACAACAAAAATTCAGCACGTTTGTGGAGAATATATGCAAAAGCATATACACACTAACGTTAATGTTGAAAATGAAAAAGGCAAAAGTGGGAAAAATCCAACAGCTTGCACAGAGTCTCAATGGCCGAGTGTGTTTATCCGTTGGGTCATTGCGGCTGAAGTTGGAATGGACTCGGGTTCAATCCCCGGTGCATCCACTTCCGAAAAGAGTGCTGATGATCGAAAATGGTTTTTCGTGAAATAGCTATACACTCAACCTTCGCTGTAAATAGTTGTTGAATTTTTTTCCACTTACCCCAACAATTATAAATTTAATTTAATTTTTTCAGTCTCCATAGAGTTTTCTGAATTTTTACCTCTCTACGAGTCACCTTAGCCGTCTCCGATCGGGACAAAAATTTGCATGTGGTATCTTCGACTATATTAGCATCGACCTAGGGGGTGGGGTTCATGAAATATGGTATACAATTTGTCTCGATACATTTGGGGACCACTCTAGTGTGCATAGACTTTTCAAAAGTACGAGCTAGCCCCCAGAATCGCTTAACAAAACACTTGATCTATACTCCGCAGACCTTTTGATTCAAATTACAACTAAAAAGGAAGCATGAAGGCTCGCTCGGAGTAATATTTAGCAAAATTTACCCAACAGGCCACAACAACATGAGGGGACGAAACAATAGTTGTAGCTACGTTATTTTCCATACAAGCCTTGGCAAAGGACCTCGCTTATCTATAAAAAAAAAGCGCTCCGATTCAAAGCCCGTGCGCTTAGTTTCTTTGCGGACGGAATAAAGTTATGTGTGCTAGGGTTGGGGAATAGAACAGCCATATAGTCTCCCGAAAGACTGCAATATACCTCACTGCCTCCAAAAAGGCGGAATCGGCCGCAGAACTTATTACTTTTAAATCTCAGATGAATTTCTTTACCGACAACCAGTCAGAAATTACAGCGAATACGCGTAGCTTAGGCTGCAAAAATAACCAATCAAAATAAAGACAACTTAAATGCACAATTGAGTATTTTATGCTGGATTCCATACGAATTTCGACTTTTTATTTTTTCAACTTATTTTTTTATTTTCAAATTCATGTTACTTTGTGTTTACTTTGTTGCAACTAGGATTTTTGTAATGTATTATACATATTTATATACGTTTAGTTAATTTAAGAAAAAAAACATAAAATTTCTGACACGTTTTTGGTCATGAAATGTCAACATGAATTATGGAATCTCTTTCATGTTTCTCTTAGTTGCTTCATTGCATGAATATGCCATGCGATCGGTACCTTTTGACCCAGAAGCCTAGACATTCCATTTAAAGTTATGACAACAATAAGGTGCACAGAGCATTTAAGAGCTTAAGTAAGTACGCGCTTGGTATTTAAGTAAAAAAGGGGGAAAAGGAAATATAAATGAGCAGCGGCAAGAAAAACCGACGTTAACATGGAAAATGAATAGAAAAAAACGCAACAACAGCAAAGCAAACAACAACAAAATGTCAATGCCATTAAATAGAAAAAAACGCAACAACAACAAAGCAAACGACAACAAAATGTCAATGCCAAGTATAGCAAAAATGCGGCATGTTTTAACGGCGCACGTTACGGGCGACTCCGCTCTCCTCTCAACTTTTTATAACAATGTGCCAAGCTTGCTTTGTTGTTGGTGCGTTTGTGGCCAGCACAAAACGCTCATAATTCAAACGAATTCACAATGTTGAAATTTTTTTAAAAGCAATACAAAGCAAGCCAGGCAGCAAAAGAAAAAGCGTAGAGAAAAATATGGCACGAGGGAAACATAAAGAAGAAGAAGAAAAAGAAAAAGAAAAAAGGAGACACTAACTGAAAAATGAAAACGCAAATATGAATTATGAACGAACATCGCTGAGCAAGACATTGCGGCATTGCATTTTGGCGGCATCATCTGATCACATTGACCAATTGACCAAGGCGTTCGGTCTGCTCATTTGCGTGCATTGGTCACATAGCCATGGCGGCGGCAGCGGCGTCGGTGGCTTGCAACAATTGCTGCCGCACACACACAGCCAAATGCGCGTACTTATTTGCATTTTTATTTTCACATTTGCCGAAAAATGCAAAGAAATGCCAGAAAAAGTGATGAACAACGAAATTAAATTCTTTTGTTTTTATTTTCTCTTTTGCAAATTCAAAGCAACTTAACGCGCATGTGATAATGTACCGGCAGCTATAGAAGCAGGAAGCACCTTCTCCAGAAGCCACACAATAGTCGCAATATGTCAATGGAGGAAAACACACATATTTTCCAGTTGAGTCACTTGCCAGTGCTTTTTGTTTTTGTTATGCCCAAATATATGCGAACATTTCGCATAAATCATTCATTGACACTTGGTGTGCATGAAAAGACAATGAAAATTGCAACAGCAATAACAACAACAACAATAAAATAAAAACGAAAGAACAACAACAAACAAACAAACAAAAATACGACAAAAAACTATGATGGATAAAACCAACAGCACATTGGCATAATTCAACTGCCGAAACAACAAGACGTACTAGAAAATTCCAGGGATCGTAACGATTATGACTTTTATCGAAAACGTCAAAAAATAACTATTAAATTTTGACTTTTATTTTTTACGTCAGAAAATAACGATTAAACTTTGATTTTTATTTTTTACGTCAAAAATAAAAATCAAAATGGCGTAGATCAATGAATATTGGCATCTGGGCCATATTTGGTATATAGGTCGATGCGTATACCAATACAGAAGCGAATGCGAATACCAAATATCGAATACGAATACCGAGTACTGAGAACCGAATATGCATACGAATATGCATATGAATATGTATGAATATGAGTATGAAAAGTGTGTGAAGGGGAATACGGATGCCAGTATGAACACGTACGTATACCGAATACCGACCACGAATACTGCATATCGAAACGAATACGTACAGCGAATTCGAGTCCCGAATTCAAATATCGAACACCGAGTACCGAATATTAATATGAAAATTAGGAGGATGCGAATACGATGTGATGTAATGATGTGATGTGATGTCATGATGTGATGTGATGATGTGATGTGATTATGTGATGATGTGATGTCATAATGTGATGTCATGATACATATGAATATGTATTTGCATTCACCTACTTTTCAGATTAATATTCGGTACTAGTCGGTATTTGAATTCGGGACTCGAACTCGCTATACGTATTCGTTTCGATATGCAGGGGCCAAATCGTCGTAGTCGTGAACGAGAAAAAAATTTCGAAATTTTTAAATTTCGTATCACCACATTCGTTAACGAGTGAACACTATCGAAATTTGATATTCTCTCATTCGTTCACGAGTATTTCATCATTCGAACAGACCGAAATTTCATTCGAATAGAAATTATCAAACGAATAAATAAATGAATGGGAATGCAAATATGATTTGCACTACCACTAATCGTTTAATAGCAGCGGAAACCTATGGTCGTAGTTAAGGTATTTAGTGGGCAATCTATTTATTAACGGCAAGGAAGTTTATGGGATATTGTACACATGGAATTAGGCTTAGAAAAGTGAACAACACGGCATTATAATATGTCTTGTGTATATCAATAGGTGTTAAAGTTGTTAATAAATTTCTTTTAAATACGAAGAAGGTAAAGAAATACTTATACATGTAGTTATAACATAGGACATAGGCCGTGTTGGTTTCCGTTCACTTTTCTAAGCTTAATACCTTAACTACCACCATATGTTTCCTCTTATTCTTCTTCTTCGATTCTGGCCAAATCCAACAAAGTGCGCCAATTGTTTCTGTCTCGTGCAGCATGGCGGCATTATGGAATACATAGGAGTCAGCATCCCTGTCCACCTGATTTTCCCAACGCAGTGGAGCTCTCCCCTTTCTTTTGCGTTGAGCGAGTTTCGATAGAAATACTTTCTTCGCCGGAGCACCATAGGTTTCCACTGCTATTAAATGATGAGTGGTAGTGCAAATCAATTTTTCACTACCACTCATTATTGATTGGGTAGTGCAAGGCTGAATGCAATCAAAATTTAGTGCACTTTGCTCAATCCTGATATGAATAATTACAGGAATAAAATTAATATGCCTCCAAAAGGCATAATGGCCAAATACATGATTGAACACATAAACTGGGCCACAAATATGATACCGAATGGCGAAGCTTAATGGTAAATGTCCCCCTATAAAAGATGCTAAAGCATGGCTTAAGGTACCTGTGTATAAATTTTATTATGCAATTTTTTCACACCTTTTAGGTCCTTGCTGACCAAAAACCCAATGTCAAGAAGTTGCCATTTAACAAGGAGTCGAAGAAGAGAACTTGCGAGGCCCTAATGAGGAAAGACCTTTAACGGCGACAAATGGGCACATCATGCAGGTTTCTGGGATGGATGTTGCTGTTGATGGAATGATTTCTGTTAAACGATTCGGAAATACATATTTTGCCCCAAAGCAGCAATGCCCCGGCGGCAATAATCGAAACTAATCCCATATGATTGCTTCTATCACGAATATCTACATATGTACATACATATATCTCCTTACGATTGCACAATTGTGTTCATCTTCTGACTCCGAAGAACTCATGTGCAAAAGAACTCATATGCAAAAGAAGTAAGTATATTAATAAAACTCTTCGTTAAAAGTAAAAATGTGTACCAAAATTTACTTTTTTTAAAATAATTTTCCTTCAATTTGACATATGTATGTACATTTGTTTTGTTTTTTATTTGTGGAATATAAGTTTGGATAATAAGATTTCGATACGAACTGTTTCGAATGGGACAATTCAGCCAGTCGATACGTTTCTAAATTTTATTCGTTTCGAATGCTCGCTGGTTCACGACTGCCACGATTTGGCCCCAGTATTCGTAGTCGGTATTCGGTATATGTACGTGTTCATACTGGTATCCGTATTCCCCTTCACACACTTTTCATACTCATATTCATACATATTCATATGCATATTCGTATGCATATGCGGTTCTCGGTATTCTTATTCGATATTCGGTATTCGCATTCGCTTCTGTATTGGTATACGCATCGACCTATATACCAAATATGACCCAGATACCAATATTCATTGATTTACGCCATTTTGATTTTTATTTTTGACGTAAAAAATAAAAATCAAAATTTAATCGTTATTTTCTGACGTAAAAAATAAAAGTCAAAGTTTAATAGTTATTTTTTGATTTTTTCGATAAAAGTCAAAAAAATAAAAATCACATCGGATTGACCATCTGTGGCCCACGAGCATCACAATGGTATATACATATAAATGTTAAAAATATTAACATTTTCCCTTTGACTTTTTGAGTTGAAATTTCAAAAATAACAATTATGTTCCATCCCTGGAAAATTCCAAAAATATTTGCATCATATATGTTTATGAGTATTTATATGTACTTATCGGATCTAACACCAGTCAATCGGTATCTACTAGAGCTCTCGATTTTGTTTGAACATTTTTGAGTATCTCGAGCAATTGTTGTTCAAGTGCTCGAACAGTTGTTTGTTTGTTTATTACCCATATGTTTGTACGGGCATTTGAACAATTCGGGTATTTTGAAGTTAGTTTTTTTCTTTTGTTTATTACATGATTCAACAATAAAGGTTTTCGCATGACGACATACCTTCATACATAGTGGGGCCAAAGTGTCATGCAAAGAGGAATGTAGAAGAATTTGACAGATTCGGCCCCTATGGAAATGCTAGGGTGCGTGTGTGTGTGGCATATGTCAACAAAAAAATGCTTGTGTGTTTATGAAGATTGAAGAAGAAGTCAGCTGATCTTATGCATTCTCCTTTATTTATTACACTACTCGACAAATGTTGATCAACTTTAACCACCAAAAATGAAATAATACTTTTCTAAAGCGAAATTTTCCGCTGATTCCGAATATCATCTCCATTTTTTTGTGGCAGACCCAGTTTTTGAGATATTGGTAAAAATGTGGAAAAAGCCATATATGCAAGACATTGCATCACATAAGTGCATCAAAAAGCTTTATTAGACATCGTGGCGATTTGACATCTAGGAAGTGTAAGAAGGGGTATTTGATGGGGTTCGGGATACAAACCATCCGCTTGTCAGGGCCTACGTTACCCCTCCTTTACAATGTTTCAATTCCAATTTAATACACTTTATAATATTAACAAAGTACAAAAGTATTTTTAAATAATAATAAATAAATAAATTTACATGTCAAAATCAATCACAATTCACATGTATTTAATGCGCGACACCAAACTCGTTTTTCATAACTACCGGGTGATTAATATTTTCAATGTTGGATGACTTATTTAGTGTGCGTTTACAGTTTACATAACTACAGGATGATTAATATTTGCAATGTTGGATGACATATATAGTGTGCGTTTACAGAAGTGATGGTAGAGGGAGTTCCAGCAAACATTTTTTGCCTTCAAGCTCCAAAATCGGTCAAGTAGTTTGATTACAATGGCAAAAATAATAAAAAAAAAATCGAAAAAAATCGAGTTTTTTTAAAGAAATTTCGACTGTCCTAAAATCAGAAAAATTGTATTGGGGACAAAAAGTTATCCCCCCTATTCTATAGAGAATTTAATTGTGAACATTTTAAGACTAATTGTGTAATAATCGGATGTACCGTTATTTATATTTATCTATTTTTATTGAAAGTCCTTAACCAAAAATTTTCCGCAAAAATAAAATTTCAACGACAAAATTTTGTATATTCATAAAACTTTATTAAGGAGTAATACTCAAGATTACTTCATTCCATTTATTACGTGTTTTGAAGTATACAAAATCTCTCAAAACCGAGATTAATAGGAAAAAAATTAATTGAATAAAAAAATATCTGCATTTCGCCATTTTAAAGAGAGGACAAATAATGAGCGATGTGAGTAAGTACTTTTGACTACTCTTTTGTGATTTTCTGCATTTTTTACACGTATGATTGTCCAAAAAATAGTCTCAAAAGCTATTAAGTCCTGATGAAATCTCTCACCCTGTTCATCACTTTAAGCACCTAAGTTTGTAGGGAATTATGAAGATGTGAAGGAATTTTAGGCGGCATATTACAATCTTTTGCAATAAAGTAACTTTTTGTTACCTAGAAATCCACAAAAAGTTTTTTAAAAACTGCTGCAAGCAGTAACAAAAAGCACACAATCTATCATGAAATAGTTACAACTTTTGTTCTGTTTGTGGATTTCCAGTTAACAAAAAGCTGCTTTATTGCAAAACTATATAGCAAGGAAAGTAATATACGGCCTAAAATTCATTTCTAGCATTAACATCTTCATAATTCCCTACAAACTTAGGTGCTGAAAGTGATGACTTTTTGTCCCCAATACAATTTTTCTGATTTTAGGACAGTCGAATCTGAAATTTCTTTAAAAAATTCGATTTTTTTCAATTTTTTTTTTTTCATTATTTTTGCCATTGTAACCAACCTACTTGACCAATTTTGGAGTGTGAAGGCAAAAAATGTTTGCTGGATATCCCTCTACCAGCACTTCCTAGATGTCAAATCGCCACGATGTCTAATAAAGCTTTTTGATGCACTTATGTGATGCAATGTCTTGCATATATGGCTTTTTCCACATTTTTACCAATATCTCAAAAACTGAGTCTGCCACAAAAAAATGGAGATGAATGGAATCTGCGTTGGGTTGGCGAAAATCCTGCGACTGAAACCGCCCAGAAGTTGCCGACTGGTAATGGGACTCCAGATCTCGCACGATGGCGAGAGGTTCCAGCTAAGATCAGGAATCAGTGCCCTGTGCCCCAGCTCTATTATAGCTTCGGCGTGGTGGAAATGGTTTCTGATCGTGGTCTGCAGGTAAACCCTCCTAATCCAAGGTGTTATGCGTCACCGTGCCTATTGGATGGTTTGCAGCCAGGAGGTTAATCCGGCTGTATTTGTACGGCGCCTCCCTGATACCGGGCCGCCTCGGGGAGTAACTATGGCCTTACCGCGGTAAGGGGCTCTGCCGTGGCTGACCGACCTTAATCCCCACATAATTACTTTGACCACGACACTTGCCTTGTCGAGTTAGTGGTCGTACGAACAAGATGAGCACAACTAAAAATAAAAAATCGACGAAGGAGGAGGGGAAGGAAGACGGGAGTAAGGTGGGAGAATCACGACCCAGGGATCAGGAGATCATTGTCACGGATGACTCCGACCTGGATAGCGTGGAATCCCTGAACGAGGCGGCGTCAGTGAGCTCGGGGAAAGAGCGAGAACTGTTAGAGAGCCCGCAAAAGAAGGACCACGGAAAGACGCGTAACAAAGAGGGGAAGAAAGCCCTATCGCGCTACAAGGCCGCATTGAAAGTGGTGCAACGCTTAGGAGCGGTGGTAGATCCAACCGGCGAAGAAAGAAAGCGTCTGGAATGGGCCCGTGGAGAAATCGCACAGGGGCGAAAACATTTTGACAAGCAGGGTTTTGCTGCTACGAATCCTCGGTTCTGTAATATAATCGAGGAAAGAGAGGCACAGGGTGGTAAGAAGAGGCAGCGATCGGCCGAGGGGGAGAAGCCTTCGCAGAAGCGGTGGAAGGATGGTGCGTATGACAACCAGCGGCCGTCCACTTCTGCAGCTGCGAGGGCTCGCTCTGACGCGCCGTTAATGTCTACACCACTAACGAGCAGAGCAGAGAAGGAGTTAGCTACACAAGCCAGTACAGAGGCGGCAAAAGCTGTGCCAAAGGGAGCGAACGTGGAGACTCCGGCCAGCAAAGCAAGCGACATCGCGCGCCAGCACCTAACGGTGGCGCTTCTGGACAGCAGCGATCCCTATGGGCAGATAACCACCGAGAGGTGGAAAGCTGTAGAGAGGGAACTGCTCAGTGCCATGATTCGGCAAATGAAGGAGGAGCCCGGGATGCCACTGCCGTCTTTCGATTCGGCAGGATGGTTTGACGGGGTTAAACTCATCAAATGTAACGACGAGGCGACGCTATTGTGGTTAAAGGGGGTGGTTCCGAAACTCCAACGACAGGGCGAGCATGCGGAGTTTAGGGTGGTGGATAGAGCGCTGATTCCCACGATCCCGAAGGCTAAGGTGTGGATCCCGTGTGTGGTGAAGCCGGAAGATGCTCTGCAGCTCCTGCAGGGCCAAAACCGGAATATACCAACTCAGGATTGGAAGGTACTTCGCGTATCTAAGCCGACGGAGGAGGGTCAGAACTACATCCTCCTAATCAATAAGGAGGCTGAGGACCTGTTATATCCTGTATTTGGGAAGATGTCCTGGGGCGTAGGCAATGTCTACCTGCGTCTCAGAAAAAGGCATCCAAAGGACGGGAACGACAACACACTCGAAGCAGGTGAGGTTGAAAAAGACCTCGAGAGCTTAACGCTTGCGGACGGTGTGGACGATGCCGAGAAGGCGGTAAAGGGAGGAGCTGAAGCGGGGAGTAAGCAGTCCAATGCTGAAGGTCCTGCAGGCGAATCTCCAGCACAGTAGGGTGGCGACGAGCGAACTCCTCCGTACTCTAAAGGAGGGTTCGCTTGATGTGGCGCTGATCCAGGAACCATGGCTTTCGTCTGGAGGAAGGGTTTCTGGATTAAACGCGCAGGAGTACAGCGTTTACTATGCCCAGCTGGAGGGAAGGGTGAGAACCGCTGTTATGGTAAAGAAGCAACTATACTCATGCTTATTGTCTAATTTCAGTTCTGAGGACCTAACGGTCGTAGCCATTAGGCGGGAGAAAGGGGAGGACTTAATCCTAGCATCCTGCTACATGGCTCGCGAATCGGAGGCACCACCGAATGAATTAAAGGAATGCGTACGGAGGGTACCGAAAAACCAGTCGCTAGTGATAGGGGCTGATGCGAACGCCCATCACACTATCTGGGGCAGCAGAGACATTAATGATCGGGGTGAGTCACTTTTCACTTACATTTTACAAAGCAAACTTCATATTTTAAATAGGGGGGATATTGCAACCTACAGGGGGCCAACCTCTAGCAACGTCCTTGATATTACGCTATGCACAGAACCAGGTGTAGATGTGTCCGAGTGGAGGGTACTTGACAGACCTTCCTTCTCCGACCACGCCTACATAGGGTTTAACATTTCCCTGAAGAGGGCAGAGAAGATCCAAAGCTTCCGGAACCCTAGGGCAACAAACTGGGATAGATTCAAGTCACTGGTGGGAAAAAAGCTTCGGCAACCCGAAGATATTATCAATATAGAGGACTTGGAGAAATCCAATAATGTCTTAACAAACACCTTAATTTATGCTTACAAAAAGGCCTGCCCACTTAGGAGATTCAGAGGTAAAACGAAACCACCATGGTGGAGTACAGAGCTCGGAGCCCTTAGAAGGCAGGCCAGAGAGCTTTTTAAGCTGGCAAAAGTCGCCGATTGCGATGAATGCTGGAAGGAATACAGGGATGTGTTGAGAATCTATAAGAGGGAAATCTGTAGAGCCAAAAGAGTTGGGTGGAAGAAGTTTTGTGAAGAAATCGAAAGCTCCACAGAGACTGCAAGGTTAAGGAAAGTTCTATCTACCTGCGCTTCGATAAGTTTCTTGAGGCCACAATAGAGGCGGAAGGCTGGCGTAAGGGAGTAGACATGAAGGAAAGCGCTATACATGTGTATACAGATGGGTCTAAGACATCAGAAGGAGTAGGGGCTGCGGTCTACTGCAGTGAACTGAATATCAGTATCAGTATTAGGCTGCCAGATCACTGTAGTGTCTTTCAGGCGGAGGTATTAGCGGTAAAGAGGGCAGCAGAAATGTTAGTCTGTAATCCCTTACGAAGGGGACGTATCAACTTATATATAGATAGTCAGGCGGCTATTAAGTCGATACTGTCGCATAGCACCTCATCTAGGTGTGTAGAGGACTGTAAAGAGGCCTTAAGGGTAATGTGTAGGGATAATAATGTCCATCTGTACTGGATCCCAGGCCACAAGGGGATATACGGCAATGAGAAGGCTGATGAGCTAGCAAAGAAGGGAGCGGGTCTCGGAGCGGAACACTCTTTGGACGTCCCGATTCCACTCAGTGAAATTAAACATAGGAACTATAGGTATATGATGGACCAGGCTGATAAGGCGTGGAAACAATCGCATGGCTGTAGGGTGTCCAAAATTATGTGTAAGTCGCTCGATCCGAAACTAACGAAATGGTTGCTTTCCCTGAAAAGGGAAGAATGCAGACTTATAATCGGGGTCCTCACAGGACACTGTCTTTTAGCATCACATGCGTTCAAAATGGGACTGGTTGATGAAAGTGAATGCAGAGGATGCGGACTGCAGGAGGAGACAGTGGAGCACGTTCTATGCTCCTGTCCTGCGTTTTCTAGGCTAAGACTTCGGCTACTAGGGAAGGCTTTCTTCAATGATATTAAACATGTATCCACAGTAGAGGTTAAGAAACTCTTGGCATTTGCCAAAGGGACGGGAATGTTCTTCAGTTTGAGTCCGGGCTTCGAAGTATAGGTGTTCATGTTCAATGAACTTTCTGGTAACACTACGGACTTATCTAGTCTATGTGGGGCTATTAGTGGCCAGCCAGTATAACCTAACCTAACCTAACCTAATCTGCGTAAAATTTTGCTTTAGAAAAGTATTATTTTATTCCTGGTGATTTTTGGTGTCGAGTAGTGTTATTATTATTTTTTTCTTATATGTATTTTTTTATTTTTGTTTTTCCGATACACATTTTTTTTTTGTTTGTAAGCTCGAATGTTTGTACGGGCATTTGAACAACAAACGGGCTTCAAACAAAAACGATCAGATCGAATTGCTCGATACCCGGGTATCTAGGGCTTTAGTATCTACAAATGCAAAAAAAGGGCTTCATTATGCCATAATCAATGTCGAATATTCTGAGTCGACTTGAAAGCCCAACCGAACACTTTAAAAGGATCAGGGTTCATATTCAGGACGAGCTACTTATTAGCCAATATAGGCTATTTTAGAGTATGTAGATAATTGCAAAGTATACTACATTCCTGGACAACTAAAAAATAATGCCTTAAATGTTTCGAATTAGAAGCAGGGATGCTATCAACAAAAAGCAGAAGTTTTAGGAACATCTTGTGAATTATCGACGAATAGTATCGAAGATGATCTAAGAATATGCACCACACAAGTCTTAAGCCGACAACGACAAAGTCCTACTACTATTACTAAAATGCTTCGAACCAGAAGGTGTTGCTATCGAAGGTCACCGGTGGCATCAGAGGTAATCACTGTGTAGTGGAGGGATCAGGATGAGAACAACTTCACCTTCCTTTAAATTGGCAATTGGTGGCATGAGTTAATGCCAAAACTAGGCACATTATTGTATTAGACCCTAGATCATTAATCGAGGAAAAGATGAGAAGTGTATATGAGCTTCTCATGCATTTATAAATACATTTCATTAACTTTCTTCTCAAAACTCGAAAAATTGTTTCTGCTCTGAGTAAACGATAGCAAAAAAAAACAAGCAAAAACGCAGCTGTGCTTTTGTGCATTTCTTCAACTCAACTCCGCCGACTTCCTCGTCCATTTACTGCAAACACAATAAACACTTTGACAGCTGGACAATGAAGACATACCACTTTATGTTAGCTGCTGCTGCTGCTGCTGTGACTGCATTAATTCAGCAGCCATTGTTTGGCTACGGGTATTATTGGCAGGGTGTTTACGATCGTTGACACACTCATCATTGCCGCCCATAACTGCAGGCGCGCCTTCTGTGCAATGAGCCGTACACACAAGCGAGGTAGTTAAATGTGTGCGGGTGGCATTTTGGCGTTGTTGCTGCCGATCATTTAAGGAATTTCGCCTATAATGCGAAACAGCGAAACATATTTCCATTAAGAGAAGTTGACTGTCAGTGCCGAACAAGTAACAATTTTGCTGTGAATTGAAGTTAATAGCAAACGAAGCGCATATTTACATACACAGCCACCCTGTAGGAATATGGGCAGTGTGTTTCAGCGCATGTACATGTAAATAACGGTATATGCGGGTGTGAGCTCGTTTGCTTTTTTCTGCGGCAATATTAAATGCCTAAAGGTTAACAACGAATTAAACGACGACAACATTTAATTCATGTTGCCGATAATGTTGTTGAGATACATGTTTATATACAAACAGGGCAGGAAAATAAAAGTGGTAATTATCAATCAAAAAACTTGTTATTTTCTTCAAAAAATTTCCAAGCTCTGGCAATTAATTTCTTTTATCAGAAAACAATTTCTGGAGACAAATAAAATTACAAAAAAAATACAATTTTCACATTTAAGCCGGTAAATATTATTTTTGATATTTTTTTATCGCAAAAACTATGTCCGTTACAGTCCCTGATTGTAATTGGGCTCAAATACACCCAGTACATGAATGTCTAGCTTATATGTACATAAAAACATATACATTACTCAATTCATACAAAAGGCTTGCTTGATAACCACGTCTGCACCGCCTCAGCGCACTGTACGCTCCCCTTCCTCATGCCATTTTAAGTTCCACGTGCTCACGAAGCTCAACCTATGAACTTTGCCTTTAAGCGTCGTGTTTCTGCTGCTGTTGATGCTGCTTTGGCGAACATCTTGCCGCCGTCGATGCGACTGCTTTTGGGGCTGCACAAACCGCTGCTTCTCCAGCCGCCGGTGTCTCTGTTCCTCCGGCTTCCACTGTTTCTACATCTTTTCTTTTTTTGGCGACTCACTGCACTAAGAATCATTCCTCATGCACTGCCGGCCGGTATTGCGCGCGCTATCGGAAGTGTGCATCTCGTGGTTTTGACTTCCTTTTTGCTTTTGAAACAATTGCTTCCAACTGCTTTCACTATATGGTTCTGCCTCAACACAGCGTACCGCGTGCTTGCTTTGGATTTGTCTTGCTTAAGCTTTGTTCTTATTGTTGTGTGCTGCTGCAGTCGTTATTGCCACCGTCGTGCCGTTGTTTAAGTTGAAATCGAATGAAGACGAAAACAGCGATTTTTAAATAGTTTTATTGCGTCTAAATTGTGCCAGTAGTGTCATCCGGCCCAAGCATAAATAAGCTTTGCGGCTGTTGATGTAAAATATTTTATTTAATTTTTATATAGCCAGTTGCACTTGGCATATGACGAGTGTTTATAATATCAGAAGGGAAATCAGAGAGATATATACTTCGATTTACCAAAATTCTTGGAATGAAAGGATAAGTGGTTTGAGCTCCTCTATTCTTTTCTGAACAGAGTAAATCGACGTCAGGGACCGTCAATGGCTTACATTCGAAATATTATTACGCTCAACGTATTTTGAAATTATTTAAAAATTAAAAATTGAAATAAATCGTTAAATCAAACTACATATAAAAGCTTGCTGTACTGAGACTGAAAAAAAATTTTTTTAAATAGCCATGCCAAAACCTCCATAAAGCCTATTAAAGCTCCACCAACTAAAGAAAAAATGTATAGTATCATGGTTAAAACACGCAGCTGGCTATATAATTGAGAATCCGCGCTTTTGTTTCAACAATATGTACACCATTTATATGTATATACTCTTTAACAACTTTTTGGTAGCCTTGCAAATAAAAAACACCCAAAAACCGTTTGAACATGAATAACAGCAACGATAACATTACTAAAGAACAACAACCATTTAAGGGGGCGGTTGTATCTTTTTGTTACAACGGAAGCCAACCCAAACCAAGGTTCAACGCTTGTTCGGTCAGCAAATGCACCCGCAGCCCCAACCAATACCACTACCACTACACTCAGAGTTAGTCGAGTGCAGTCTTCTCTGGTGCAGTGGAATAACGCCCGTGGAATTAACGCCCGCGGGCGTCATTTCCCAAAAAAAGTAAATAACGCCCGCGGGCGTTTTTTCCTTTCTTGAAAAAGAAATAGCGCCTGCGAATAAAACGAAATTAAACCCGTGGGTTTTACTTCCATTCAGAAATGGAAAGAACGCCCGCGCGCCCTATTCGTCGATGTGGGCTTTATTTCTCTTTCGAAAGGGCAATTAACCCCGCAGACGGGGATTTTTTTAAATATGGTGTATTAGTGGGAAAAGCGCCACAGGCGAAAAATTGGAATAAAAAATCGCTCGATTTTTAATTCCAATTTTTCGTTTTTTTTTTAAATATGGTGTATTATTATTGGAAAAAGCGCCGCAGCCGAAAAATTGGAATAAAAGTTGGCGCGATTTTTAATTCCAATTTTTAGTTTTTTTTTTTAAATATGGTGTATTAGTATTGGAAAAGGCGCCGCAGGCGAAAAATTGGAATAAAAAATCGCGCGATTTATAATTCCAATTTTTCGTTTTTTTTTTTTAAATATGGTGTATTATTATTGGAAAAAGCGCCGCAGGGGAAAAATTGGAATAAAAAATCGCGCGATTTTTAATTCCAATTTTTCGTTTTTTTTTAATATAGTGTATTAGTATTGGAAAAAGCGCCGCAGGCGAATCAAATGAGTAATCCCGAAAATAAGACATGTGACACAGAAGACATTGATGTATCCGAAATGGATTGTTCTGACTATGAAGAAACGGCGGACAATTTTTGCGAGAGTCAAAGCATGTTGTTGTGTGTTATTTGTTTTACCAAGCCACGCGATGTTCTCTTAAGCCCATCACTTTAAATTGTGTGCGGATTGCTTTGGAGAGCACAGTAAGGTTGCAATCGTAAATGGCAATAGAAATATTTTGTGCCCGGTTTGTCGTCAAATTGTTGAAAACTCTATATGAGTATTTGTTTAGATTGTGGTCTGAAAGTGCCAATATGTATGTAATGAAGTTTTGTTTATTTTGATTGCGTATTTTAATATTTACTTACTTAGAGACCTTGAAAATTGTTACTAATAAATAGAGCTCGGAAAAATAGGTGAAATCAAGCGCCTCAAAATATGCTACATGTGGTAAATTTTGTTCGTTTTCAGTGGCGGGATTACAATTTAAATATAAAGGGGTTTTATATTGGTATGGTGGGTGAACATTTTATTATAAAAGTTCTTAATCGTGTTACACAAATTTGAAGTTTAAATAAACATACAGTGGTGTGTGATGGAATAAAGCCAGAATAGAAAGTGATTTTATGTGTAAAATATATTTATTTATGTGTTTTTAATAATTTTAATTTGTTATATAAAAAAATCTATAACAGTAACCAAGTATATTAAAGTTAAAAAGTTTGTGCAAAATTCTGGAAAATTCGCCAATTTAGTACGCAATTTTTTCGGCTTGTAAATTCGCATGAAAAAAGATGCAGAGGACAGCTAGAAAAAAATTCTTAAATAACAGGTATTAGTATTTCTTATAGTAAAAATCATTTACTAATACTCGTATACACTGCCTCATTTTCATTCAAAATATATTTGGGTTGAAACTGTAATTGTTTTTCCTTCACGTGTGAAGATTTTGTCTAAAATTTAAGCGAGTCACTACAAATTTTTAATTTTTAATTTTTTTCTTTATTCTTTATAATTATATATTTATTTATTATTTATTTATTATACTTTATTTATTATTATTCTTTATTATTACATTTATTTATTGTAGCCTTCTTTGCAATTTTCCACGTGAACCCATAAAAAACCTTAATAATTTATTTTTCTGGCATCCTGGTAAGCAAAAAATCCAATTGCATTCACGGGGGGCTTAGACCCGAAAGTACCCTATTCTTAAACTTGCCACTGGATGTGCTCACAAACATTACGTAGCATAATTTTAGGCGTCTGATTTTCACCTATTATCCGAGCTCTACTAATAAATAGATAAATTAAAAATTTGTAGTGACTCGCTTAAATTTTAGACAAAATCTTCACACGTGAAGGAAAAACAATTACAGTTTCAACCCAAATATATTTTGAATGAAAATGAGGCAGTGTATACGAGTATTAGTAAATGATTTTTACTATAAGAAATACTAATACCTGTTATTTAAGAATTTTTTTTTAGCTGTCCTCTGCATCTTTTTTCATGCGAATTTACAAGCCGAAAAAATTGCGTACTAAATTGGCGAATTTTCCAGAATTTTGCACAAACTTTTTAACTTTAATTTATTTGGTTTCTGTTATAGATTTTTTTATATAACAAATTAAAATTATTAAAAACACATAAATAAATATATTTTACGCATAAAATCACTTTCTATTCTGGCTTTATTCCATCACACACCACTGTATGTTTATTTAAACTTCAAATTTGTGTAACACGATTAAGAACTTTTATAATAAAATGTTCACCCACCATACCAATATAAAACCCCTTTATATTTAAATTGTAATCCCGCCACTGAAAACGAACAAAATTTACCACATGTAGCATATTTTGAGGCGCTTGATTTCACCTATTTTTCCGAGCTCTACTAATAAATGATTATAGAAATTTACTGAAGCTTTGTTTATTTTGACTGAGTATTTGAATATTTAGAATGGGATTTAAATCGCGCGATTTTTAATTCCAATTTTTCGCCCGTGGCGCTTTTTCCAATAATAAAACACCATATTTAAAAAAAAACGAAAAATTGGAATTAAAAATCGCGCAATTTTTTATTCCAATTTTTCGCCTGCGGCGCTTTTTTCCCCTAATACACCATATTTCAAAAAAAGCCCGTCTGCGTGCTTAATTGCCCTTCCGAAAGAGAAATAAAGCCCGTGGATCAAACGAAATAACGCCCGCGGGAATTATTTCTTTTTCAAGAAAGGAAAAAACGCCCGTGGTGTTATTTCCTTTTTTGGGAAATAACGCCCGCGGGCGTTAATTCCACGGGCGTTATTTCACTGCACCGTCTTCTTTACTAAAGTCGCGCTTCTATTGATTTCCCAAATCGATAAGAGACCAAGCGACCATCTCTACGACCGACAGAACGACCATTAGACCGACCAAACGACCGTCCAGCTTGACTGTGCCAACAGTGTGTGCACATGGCAGTCCAAGTTCGGTTGTTGCTCATGCGCCGCCTGACGAACCAGCCAAGTTCATGACATTGTGTTTTTAGTCATCTGCCGATTTTGGTACTTAAATTACTGATCTGCCTTGAGTTTGATTCTCATAAAGCACCCTTAGATGGCCTCAATTGTGGTTGTTAGATTTTTTCTTATTTTTTTTTTTTTGTTTGTTATTTTTTTGCAACATTTTATTTCATTTTGTTGCACTACATGTTTATCTAATATAAATATATAATATGTTTGTGATTTGTGATTTGTGATTTGTTACTACATATTCATTGCTCTGTATTCGCTGGCCAATAATCCATATTATGAATAAAGATAACTTATGCATAACCTCGCTTTTTTTGCAAAATAAAATATTTTGAGGTGGAAGAACTTGACACCTGCTTCATTAGAGTTTGAAGTTAAAGGAAGGGGGGAAAGTTGTTTTACACACAGAAATCTCTATAAGCCTCTACCGATGGTCATTTGTGCTCCTTTGGTGACATACTGAAAGGATTCTTATTTTTCGAAGATTTGTCTAAAAAGTCTTCTTTACAAATGACACGTTTGACCCGTAGCAAGGCAGACTTCACGACAATAAAATAACTTTTTTTGGTCATATTTAGATTCGTGACCATCATTATCCCTTTTACTATATGCAGTAAAAGGTTTTGAAAAAGTAATTTATATGTGAAGGTTTCTTCCAAACAAACACATTTCTCAGAAGTCTTAAAATGGTACTGTTGGTTTCAGTCGGCGCCAGGCGGTAAAATCTATCATCTCTTGTGTACTTGAACTATGATATGCCCATGCCTGCATTACTTGAAATTAATAAGTTATCACAAAGTCATAACACTTGAATAGATATGTAAATAAAAATGTGTATTCCCCGTGGCTGCGCTTAAATCACAATTTCGTTAGTCAAGCAATTAATTATGTATTTCGCGCAGCTTTTTGGCCTCCAACCGCCCCTTTAAAATCAATTGTCGGCAATTAAAAGACAAACATCACGCGTTGTATTTTGTACGTGACGGTTTATTTCGGAAAGAAGTGGCATGCGCTGCCCATGCGCACATACCAACTATGATATATACAGATTTTACACACGTACATTGATATATCTGTTCGTATGTGGATGCTTCAGCAACGAACCAAAGCATGCAGCCGTCTCACATTTGCATAAGCAATTAAGAAAGCGCCGTTGACATCGCTTGTTTGACTTTTCCACCTACCAGCGTCGCGTCGGCTGTTTGGCGTGCGTTTTTGTAGC
Organism: Urophora cardui; assembly: GCA_960531455.1. NCBI lineage: Eukaryota > Metazoa > Arthropoda > Insecta > Diptera > Tephritidae > Urophora > Urophora cardui. The sequence continues at coordinate 4,621,985 of OY482672.1, read as the reverse complement.
ATTTTCGTCTATTTAATTATACCTTGCTTTGTATAGAGGCGGTTTAATAATTTTGGTAAAGTGTTAGCCATGGCGTGACTAAGCATGAGTAGATAATGATGCTGCGTTAAGTTTATTAAGTCATTTGAGAGGGTTTTGTAAAGTTAATTGAGACTACGTTGAGTTAGACTAAGTGAATTTTCGATAAGTTAAAATAATTTAAATTCGAAAGGAGGGTCCAGTTGAATAAAATTAAGTTAAGTGAAAAAATATAAATTAAGTTATTAAAGTTAATTTCGATTAAGTAAAATTTATTAAGATTAAATTAAGCAATTTTAATTGAATATAATTAAGCTAAACATTGGTTGGTTAAACTTAACTTGACTTAATTAATCTTAACTAAATTTAACTAAAATTAAATATTAAAATATTTCCAAACATAACAAAATTTATTAAGCTAATGTAAAATTATTTCAATAAGATAAATAAGTTTATACCTTGACTGATTTTACTAAGCTTAACCTTACTTAACTCAAATAAGCTTCAATAAGCGTGACTTAATTTTACTAAATATCTAATTAAGTAAACTTAAGATAAGCTTAGTTAAGTTTGGTTAAGTCTATTTAAGTTTAGTTAAGTTTAATTACATTAATTCAAGTCAAGTTTAGTCAAATAAAGTCAATTTGGTGCCACTTAGTACTTGAAAGGTATAAAAAAAGCAATGTCAGCCTTTCAACAGCAACGCTTGCTTACATTCCTGCATTTTTCAACAACAACAACAGTTATATATACATACATATACGTACACGACTATAAAATATTTGGCAGCAATTTCGGCACAGCCCATATCAGTTTCGGTTGCTACACTTTCAATCCAAAATAAGTTGCTCTCGTTGTCACAGCACTGCGCACAGACATGCGATAGCTTCTGAGCCGAAATTTCATCGCAATCACAAGGTTCACTCCTACTCTTGCTATTTCGAAATTTTGTTGTTGCTGTTTTGTTGTCGTCATTGTCAATGTCAGTTGCGCACACGCACCAACGACCAGCAGCGCAGTGTTGTATCTGCCTTAGCAACACGTTGCTATGCAACAAGCTATCTTTGTATACCAACCATCTCCGCCTGTTGTTGCTACTGCTCGTGCAATGGTTGCTGTTGGCGTTAGTTTCTCGAGTTGGACAGCAGGAGCAACAGTTGGCGATGATGTTGCTGATGCTATTGCTGGTGTTGTTGCTTTTGTGTCACATTTCGCATTTTGCATACCAACGGACGTTAGTCGCCATCGCCATCGTCGCCATCATCATCAGCAACATCCAATTTCGCTTGGCTTTGTTCGCTGCTATTCGTTTAGTTTATAAATTCAATTAAAGCGCTACAACTGAATACGACAGCTGACACAACGTTCAATATGCCTGTGTAATTGTGCTGTGATAACTATTGTTGTTGCTGTTGTTTTTATGTTGCAGTAACAGCGCCTTCATTGCACTAACTATGTTAGAGCAAACAAACAAACAAACAAACAAAAAAGCAAACAAACAACGCAGGCGCAATGCAACTGACAACAGTTAGCAATAACAACAACAAAAGCACCAACAACAACGTATTGAAATTGGTTGAGCGGACTGAACCGTGAAGGCATTCCCTGCATTTCTATTACCATATAATTGCTCCAATTGCATGGAATGCAGAGCTCCTTAGGGAAAATATTTTGGTGTTCATGCGAATTAAGTGTAGGTAAAACTCCGATTTTTTTTTTTAATTTAAATAAGATACAGTCATTGTTTTTAAGAAATGCCTTGCATTTCAAGTCTGCTCTTATAGTTTCTGTGCTATTGATTTAGATCGAAATGTATCGTATTTCCTACAGGGTAGCTACCGCAATTCGTAGAAACATTTCTCGTAAACATTAAACTCTAACAGTTATGCACATTTAAATGTGCCTGGCATACGAAAAATTCGCATTTATTCTATGTGAGTGCGAACTCGTTTTTGTGTGTGTGGATGTGTGTGTGTGTTTTGTGAAAATTGGACAACATTTTGTTGATTTAACAATTGATATGCACTAGTTGTAAGTACTTATAGTTGCAATTTCAAATTGTTCTTTTATTCATTTTTCTTTCTTCTTTTTGTTGATGGAAATTTTGCTGTTTGTTTGTATTGCTTTGCTTTGCTTTTTCTCTGCGCCTGTCAGCGCATATGACAGATCTTTCACTTGATAAAACAAACGAAACCAAACCAATGCGCATTCGTTGTTGCACTGCTTTCGCATTCAGCACATGTGTGTGACCGAGAAGAAGATAGCGATGCAAAAGTAATTGTAAAATCCATAAGAAATATTTATGAGTGCATATAAGTATGTATGTACATATGTATGTCCAAATTTATGTATGTAAAAACTTCGAATATATAAGCATAATGTGTGTTGGAAGCTGCGCATCTGGCTCGTTGGCTAGCTAAAATGTAGTGGTAGGCAGTCTGCGGCACAATTGTGCGGGCGTTACATCGGATTCGGTCATACTTGCGCAAGAATATCAAATGGGGTAAGAATTTCTGAAACGGGCCACCCAAAACATAAAATATTTCCGTTTTGGTCGGCAGTCGCGTTTTTCGAAAGCTCTTTGTGACACCAATAAACACCTGATGTTGTTTTTGGCGACAAAATTTTTTTTTATTATATATAAGCAATTAAACTTTTTTGACCTTTTTTTTTAAACGCGATTGCAGACGATCTACCTAACCGATTTTGACAATTAAACCAGCATTTTCTTTGTTTTTAAAAGTGTTTTATTATCATGTGTTTAAAAAAAATAAAAAAATTTTTTAAGTTAAATTCTTATGAAATTTCTTGAAAGATGGTCGCAAAAATTGTGTTCTCCGCCTCCTTTCCATAAAAAAAAATTAGCCGCATGTGTAAAATTTTACTACCTATAATATTCAGAAGTCAAAAAAATGGATCGCAATAGGGAAAAAATTAGTAATTTTTTATATGAAACTGAAATATGAAAATCTGTTCATTTAAACGCTTACAACTCTTGATATCTCTCGTGGTATGGAATCGCACGACATTAAGTACGCTTATTTACTATAATACCGTGAAGCCGTAAGACATAATTTAGCCATCATCGGAAAATTGGGAGTGGTACCTCCCATACTAACTAATGCTTTCAATTCATGTAAATCTTTCAATATTTTTCATAAAACAGTGGCGATAGATAGATAAGTAAAGTAGATGTTGAATACATACAAAAACACTGGAACTTGTTTATTTTATTGCGAATAAAAATAAATGTACATAGGTATCACATATTTTTAGTTCTCGATCTTGCATGGGAATATACGAGATTTTTTGGCCTATAACTCGACAAATAATTGAGATATTATGACGAAACTTGGTTTATACACTTTTATAACTTGTGTTAATAGACACGCAAAAATTTATTGAAATCGGTTTATAACCTTTTTAACAAAGATATTTCTGGAACACCCTTTGGGAATTAGTAACGTGACATCTTTGTAATTAGAAGTCATAAAGGAATGAAATTTTGCACAAAGAATAATATTCATATGCTCAGTTGGATGACTGATAAAAATGTTGAAAATGGGCGTGGCTACGCCCACTTTATGCAGCACTCGCTTTATATAAAGTACACCATGTTTCCATCAAACGCAAACAAACAATGAAAGCATACAGCTGAGTATTTAATGTTCGATTCCACTCGAACTTAGGCTTCCTTACTTGGTTTGTTTCATCTTACCAAAGATACCTATTAAACTTTCGAGTTCCATTCCCTAACTATTCGGCGTGAGCGTATTAGCAAATTGTTGACATGATCAGGGTTGTAAAACTAAATTTTCCGAAAACGAATATTGTGACATCACTTAACCAGCCCATGTTACAATATAGCACGCATCGTCAACGTTTGCAGCTAAGCTGGACTTAAATATATACTATGTAAATGTATCAATGACACTTCACACTAACCACAGAGGCGGAGAACACAATTTTTGCGACCATCTTTCAAGAAATTTCATAAGAATTTAACTTAAAAAATTTTTTTATTTTTTTTAAACATATGATAATAAAAAACTTTTAAAAACAAAGAAAATGATGGTTTAATTGTCAAAATCGGTTAGGTAGATCATCTGCAATCTCGTTTTAAAAAGAAGGTCAAAAAAATTTAATTGCTTATATATAACAAAAAAAAAATTTTGTCGCCAAAAACAACATCAGGTGTTTATTGGTGTCACAAAGGGCTTTCCAAAAACGCGACTGCCGACCAAAACGGAAATATTTTGTGTCTTGGGTGGCCCGTTTCAGAAATTCTTACCCAATGATAAAATTATAACTGGCTTAATTTTATTCAATTTAACTTAACTAACTGAAATAAACTTAAGCAAACTTAATTAAACTTAACAAATTTAATTAAATTTATCTAAACTTATCAAACCAAATTTGACTTAATTAAACTTAACTCCGCTTAACTTAACTTAATCAAACTTAAGTAAACTGAACTAACCTTATCTAAACTATATTAATTTTAGTTAATTTGTATTAGCTCACTAAATGCAATGAAGGTAAACTTAGCTACACTTAACTTAGCTACGCTGAACTAAAACTTAACTAAACTCAACTAAACTTAACTTAGCTTAACTAAAACTTAACTTAGCTTAACTTAAACCTAACTTAGCTTAACTAAAACTTAACTAAATTTAACTTAGCTTAACTTGAACTTAACTTAGCTTAAATAAAACTTAACTTCGCTTAACTTAAACTTAACTAAATTTAATTTAGATTAACTTAAACTTAACTTAGCTTAACTAAAACTTAACTAAACTTACCCACACTTAACTATTTGTGATCGTTGTGTAATCAGCTTGATTAAATCAAGCTAATTTTATACTTTGCCAACCGCTGATTCGTGGCTATGACTTGTTAGTTTTCTTTTTAAATCACAATCCGCGGATAAGTTATATTACCGTTGTGATGTTTTAATGTTGTACATTTTTTACATGCGCTTGTTGCATACATTTGGTCATTATTTGCAATTATTTGCAGCAATACTTACTTTCATTTAATTGTTATTAAATAATTTTGATATTTTAATATTTCATAAGTTTAATAACGGACTTAGTATGCAATTGCTGAAACTACAATCAAATGTCTCTTGACTTGCGCTGCTGATGCTCTAATGTTGAAGTTGTAGGTGCGAGGAAGAGACTGAAATATTTAGACAGTTTTATTGGATAATAAAAAGAAGATGATCGAATTTCAAATGGCAATAAAAATTGCACACGTAACTTGTGATTTATTGGTGGTCGAAACCACTTTCCTTCCAAATAATTAGCTCGAATTAAACCGTAATCCACTAAAACATTTTTTTTTTTTGTAGAAAACAGTACAAGAGTAAAGGAACGGTAAATTAATTGTAAGTAAACATATCGAATGCAGATTGAGGTGTAAAAGAATAGTTAAATAAAGCATATAAATGACTAATTAAGTAAACTTAACACCAATAGATATGTATGCCCATAAATATATACATTTATCAGCACATGCATTCATACAAACATAAGAACATACACATAAAAACCCATTGAAAGTATTCGCATTTCTAGGGCCATTAAGCGAACGTGTTTAAGCAATATGAACGACGAACAGCACGACAAACAACAACTTAAATTCAAGTTATAATGTGACAACAATAACAACAGAAAATCGCGCGTCCAACTGCATTCATTGCCCTAGAGAACTAAATACTTTGTGTGCTTTTAATGATATGTCCATGTCGCTGTCGTTTTCCACATAAGTATTTTACTCAATTTATTTTATCGCCCTTCTTTATTTGATTTCGCTCTCTGGTATTCCAACTATGTTCTTACGATTTTACACATTTGCGCTTCGTGTGGCTTTTTTGCTGTTTTAAAGACATCAATCAATGAAAGCTGATTGTATGGTAGTGATTTGAATATTTTTTTTTTCGCTTCTTCTACATGTTGCTGCAACAGGAGCGGTGTTTTGAAAGCGCCTGTAACTCAATATGATATTTTTATGCAAGATTTTCCGTTGCTGGAAGCAAATATGTGCTGCTAATGCTAAGGGCAGCAATTTTATTAAAGATTTTTTTTTCTTCAGGTTGATAACACCTTCATGCAATTTATCTTAGGGAAAGTACCTGAAAATAGCTATTAAGCAAATACAGTGAATTTGATGCATAGAGTGCCAAATAACAAGGACAAAAAAAATCTGTTTTATTTCGGCAAAAAAAGTGTCAGAAATATGCATCAATAATGTTGGCAATTTAATGGTTTAGATATTGTAGCCCTAAAGCTATGTCGGCAGCATTGCATGCCATCTAGCAAATGTGCAGCAAATGTATACATTTCACGCTTAATCGATTACTTATGCTAATATGTATAAGTTGTAGCTTAAGACAATAGACAGTTAATCTAAAGGAAGATTTTCGCGGCCAAAATTTAAACTTTGACCTGCTAAATTTTCGCTTTCTATCAAGAATTTCATCAATTTGCTTTGGAATTCTGGAAGAGAAATTCAAATAAGTTTAACATTTCGTTTATTGTTTAAGATTTTTTTATTTTAACTTTCGCATTTAAGTTTCTTTCAGAATTTAAATGAAGAAATTCGAATAAGTTCGTTTCTTAAGTCTTTTGAAACTCACACAAAATTCGTTCAAGCAGGTTTGTGTCTTAACTCTATTAGGTTTATTTTAATTTAATGAATTTTCGTCGACATATGTACATACATAGTATGTACTAAAAAATTCCGACAGCCTTAGCAGTGCAAGTACTATGGCATTATAAGTCTCAAGTTCAAAACCCACTGAAAGCGGTTCAATCAAAAATGTCTTGAACAATTTTCAAATCATTAACTTCTGAGAGGCAATGAAATGCACTTCGTAACATAAGAAGTGACTCAGTTAAATTCTATGCCGTAATTCTCTAATAGCACACAATTTTTTTTGTACATACTATATAAAAATATCAAACAAGTTCGTTTCTTAAGTCTTTTGAAACTCACACAAATATGTCTCAGCAGGTTTGTGGCTTAAGTCTTTCGTTACTGTTTTATTTTTAAAGAATTTGTATCGGCTTATTGCAAATTTCCAAGAGTTTTGGCACAGTTAATAGATCCTAGTGGCATATGTCTTGAGTTCAACGCTTACTAAAGACATTTTAAACCAAAAAGGCTTCAATTGCGGCGCACATTGGGGCAGTAGATCAGAAAAGCTATTGATAAAAAATTTTTTTAAAGAAACAAAAAAACTTTTTAACCGTTTTGCAGTTAAAAATAATCTGAGCTGTTACAATATGTTGGTTCCTAAAACTACAACTATGTGCCTATTAATATAATCATAGGTAAATGAATTCAATGCAATTGTTATTATTATTATGACATTTTCTACATAACATTGCTTTAAATTTTTATGATGAAATGTCTTGAGCTAATATACATTTGTTATCCAAAGCAATTACATAGCTTTAGCACCAATTTTGCAGAAAAAAGTTAAAACTTCAATATGTGACTGCATTCGCGGCAATATACAATTTATGCTTAAGTTTTCCCTTTTTTATAGAACATAGAATTCCATCGGAAGTCAGCAGCAATATGAGTAGCCAAAAACAGTTCCTCCACTCGTTAAAAGCACAATCAAACCGAAATAAAGTTAAACAATTTTAAAGGAGTTCCATTTCGCAAAAAAGAGGCAATAAAAATCACGTGCATCACTTAACAACCACCAATCGACAACCACGATAACAATCAATTGCCATCTGATCTCCAACATTCACGATATCTGAACCAACGTCGATCAGTCGATCCATAAAAAAAACAATACGACAATCAATTGCATTGCACAGAGCGCTGAATGTTGAATGCATTGCCTAAGTGATTGAAATGAGTGGAGTGAAGTGCGCCCTAAATGAATTTTCATTGCTGACAAATTGTTTGGCAATTCAATTTACGAGCGCACATTAACAATGCCAATAAAGGGTGTTCGATGCCAATAATACATTGCAATACAATGCAACAAGTCAACTAGCAACAACAATGTTAACAACAACAACAGCGGTAAGTTGTCAGTCTCCCTAGGCACTTGTGCAAAAAGCAACATGTGGCACTTGCCTTGCTTTGCTTTGCTATAGCTTTGACGGCGCGTCGTCACGTTCTCAGATTGCTTGGGCCGCTTTTTTCGAATCTGTCTGTCTGTCCGCCTGGCAGCTGAGCGCTTAGCGATTTGTCGTGCTATGGTTATTGCTGCTCTTGTTTGGAAAGGCTTGGTTGCTTGATATTATTGACAATAATTGCGTTGCAATGAATTGAAATGCAATCATCGATCGATTGCAATTTAAATTGTCCTACTGCCTGCACTTGAGTTCACATTTTTTATTGTTTTTGTTTTTCAATCTTTTTTTCATTGTTTATTCATATTTTTTGCTAATTTAGCTAGTTTTTGTGCTACTTGCTATCAAGTCAAGTAAATAAAAGCGAAAACAATGGGTGGGGCTGCTGTTGTGTTTCCTCTTTTGATTTATGCAGCCGATTAATTGAATTTGAATCAATTTCAACTTAAACGAATCAATAAATAAATTCTTAATGCTTACGGGAAATAAAAAGTAGAATTTATGAAGTGTAGGTAGAATGAACAGTTGTGCCGACTGAACTTGGAGGGAGGCGAAAGCACAATTTTGAAAAATCCTGGTTCCTTTGAGAGCTGACACAAGAAAAAATTCAACTTAAAAGGGCATCTGCATAGAGCTTAGGTTAATTTTGTTGCCTGAATTGCTAGTTAAGAAAAATTACTTGACCACACAGAAGCCTAATGGCATACATGGTTTAACTTGCGCTTAAGTAGTTGCCTCCCGCCTACGTTAACTGCGTGCATATGCAAATATGGCACTTTGATTTCACTACACACATTCCCACAGAACCTTCGTCTACACACATTTTTGCTTGTCGCCAATGTCAACACTCTTTCAAGCACATTTTTGCTTATCTGAATAACAGAAATCAATGGGAAACGTTTTGGGTGATATTTCTAACGAAACCACACACACACAAAGACACCCTGCTGGACCGCATGCATGAGAAGCACATTAGAACTTCAGCCAAATAAGTAAGTACTTTGCGCGCTCAATTGTTACGTTTATCACCACCGATTTTAGATTTCCGATTGCCTTTTAAGAGTTCAATGAATTTACGTTAAAAGACAGAACCGCCAACAGCGCACTCAACACAGCTGATGAATGGGCTGGCAGAAGCAATGAAAAAGCAATGAAAACCAAAAGACAGCAAAAAATAAGAATTCAAGCTGATAGGAAGTATTTCCCAAAGAAATGTAGTTAGCTTGGCAGTCACTTTGTCGCTGTTAGATTGAAGTCTAGGTGGTAAAGTAAAGGTACTAGGCTACTGCCGCAGCCACCGTAACTGTCACGTGCATACAGTTAAAATATATTGACGAAATTCGTACTTTAGGTGAAATTAAATGTGCTAGTAGCGGTATGAGAGCTACACACGGCTCGCATTGGGTTATAAAGCATTATTTACAACAACAAGAAACGTTACTGTTAATTTTCTTTTTTAAAAAAGTCGCGTAATTAAATATAGTAAACTAATGTAAACATTTGCTTCGCCTTTCATAGATTTCGGCGCGCTCTGTCAGCCACGGATTTCAACAACATCAATTTTTGTAGCAAAAAAGTTAATGTTTTCTTCATGCCTGAGAAGGCGCAAACATATATTCTCGTCACTCATCCCACAAAGGTTCCTTCTTACTTTAAATCATGCTGCTATAAATGAAACCTTCATCAAGCCCAATAAAAAACCCATTTTATTCAACAATACTCACCAAAAATATATGCTTTGCTTTTAAGTAATGTGAGTTTGTGCTGTTTACCGACATAAAGCAGACAATGATTTTCGTTTGAGTAACGTTAAATAGAGTAAATGGGGCGTTGCCAACGTCAAACACCCCACGCCAAAGTCATTTATTACACATGTCCATTTGTGCATCTGAATTTTGGCATTTTGTTCAACACTTAGACGCAGTGATACTGCTGCATGAGCGGGGAAAAGCGGCTGAGTTTTGAACTGCAATAATATTCTAGAAATAAATCGCTATAAGGCACTGCGCTATATAAGCTGCACAAAGCACAAAGGCTTATATCATTGACAGACGGCAGCGATAATCCCGATTACCACAACACTTAATTCGATTAAAATTTTACCCTGACAGACGGCAAGTATTGCGGATTAATAAAACAGCTGAAGGAAAGTAGGCGCAGCGGCGAATTCAAAAAATTCTTGTTTTATTTCCAAAGGTAGGGTAATGTCAAAATCAAACCGAAATCACATCATGGTCAATAGGAATGGGCGAGTCCCAAACGAATTCAGATTTCAACCAAGGCGAAATATCATTTTGACATTACACTCTACCAATTACAATAACAAATTACATTAAAAATTTCTGAACTCACTTATGCGCCAACCTTCCAAGATCTGTCTTGGGTTCTTCTTTTTCTTCCCTTTCATTCACAATAGACATTTTTCACCAGGGATGTCATTACCAAATGCTCTAATCCGCTAAAATTTTGAGGACTAACTCAAGAGATATTCCGGATTACCTCCAGTTAATTCTCAAGTTAAGTCCGAATTAGCTAGATATTCCGGATTATCGCTGCCGTCTGTCAATGCTATTAAGTAACTGTGTGTGGAAAAAATCTACGCCTTATTTCAGGTTTATTGCAGAACATATAAAGGCTTACGAAATAACGCCTAAAATTTCTAAGCGAGCAAAAGTTGTATAGGCAAAAGCTTATGATATCAGCAGGCTGTAGACTACTCTCTCTCTCTCTCTCTCTGAGAGAAAACCTTATTTCCAACGCTTATCCGCTATTTGAATAAGACTTAGATAACTCCATGGGGAAATAAGGCTTAGATAATTTCTGATAATCAGGCCTCCTGCGCACTTAAATTCCTTATAATAAGGAATAGTAAAAAGGGGTTTTTGTTTAGCTGCATAATACACATTTTTGCGCAACTTAAGCGTTGCGGCTTATTTAAAGGTAAAAAGTATATTTTGCGAGGGTTTAAACCAGGGATTATCATGTGTTTAAAGCACAAAAGCTCTTGGCTACACTCAGAAGAAACTCAATCATTGTCGAAAACTAAAATTTTTGAATTGCAAATGGATAGTATTTTTATTATTAACTTCACAAAAAGTCGCAAACAAAAAAAATAAAATAAAAAAATATGAGACGAAATGCAAAATCATGATTCCTAATAAAAATATTGCGTAAAAAAATCCAAATAAAAAAACCACCCCCAACACACAATCATTTACAAGCATGCAGGGACTGTTCGAGCAACACAACCTGCTAGCTCAACAGCTCAATGCTAATAGCCCCGACACATAGCATACGTCAATCCGTCTACGTCGACGTATGTGACTGACAGCTCAGTAAAATGTCGGCATTTAAACGTACGTCGTCACACGTACGACGGATCCGTCGCCGCAACGTACCGAAGTTGCCCAAAAGTCAACTTTTGGTATACGTCAATCCGTCGCTATGTCAGCTGATTGCTTTTGATTGTTAACCTTTAGCTACTCTTGAATTTCACTTTTTTTGCAATTTGCTTTTCGAGTTTTTTCTCATTTGTATAACATTCCTCCATAAAACAAAATGGTCAAGAATTATCAGGAGATGTGAAGTTACTGAAAACTGATTTTCAATAGGGCAACTTAAAAGAGAAATTACAAAATATTCTAAAGAGTTTAATTTTTTCCACCACCTCTGTAATTAAAGGTTAATCAAACAGCTGATTTGTATATATCCGCCAACGTTTCCTATGTGGCGACCTCTCCGTCAAGTACGTGAGCTGTCAGTCACATACGTCGACGTAGACGGATTGACGTATGCTATGTGACGGGCCTATGACTGAAAAGAAATTTGCAAAATTTCTGCGCGTGAACGAAGTGCTTTGACTTGTTGCTCACACCAAAGCTTAAAAAGCTCCCACACGCGTGCATAGGAAAATCAAACACTGGTTTAAATGCTAATATTCATACACTTACATTTATGTACATATGTCTCGGAATGAGAAAGCGGCTTACTTACAGTCAGTCGAAAATAAACCGAAGCGATAATCTTTTCTTCGACAATACGCAAAGTTTTAGGCCCGCCACGCATTGTGCTCTCTCTGTCTTTGTTTGTTCATTAAACTCAACTCCCTCCCTCTCTCTCCCTCTCTATTTGAGATGTGCGCGCATAATAGAAAATTAAGTATTAAAACATAGGTCGGCATTTTTTTGTGAGGGTGTATTGGTAAATACGAGAGTAACTTCGCTACAGTGGTGCTAAGAGCAAAATTTTCGCGTCAGTTGCTTAACCGACAGCAATGAAGTAACAACGAGATCGCTTTGTGTAAAAATTTTATGAAAATATTAATGCGCGACTAAAAATGACGCAGTCAAAATTATTTAGAATTGCCCTAAATGCTTTCATTCATTAAATGGTGCATACTATTGCATAAAAAATATGAACAAAGGGACGATACGTGTTATCCCTTTGCTGTCTGCAACACGACTGGCATGAAAATTCCGTTCTAACACCACTGTGGCGCAGTTGATTTTTCGCTCTCAATACCAACTGAAATGAAGAGCATAAGAATACGTGTGAAGAGCGTAAGGCTCAATTGTGTTAGCTTTTCCTATTCACTGTATTAAAACGTTGAGCGTAGAGCGAATGAGCGCATAACAGCACTGTCAGTGTCTTCCAGTTTTAACAGCTTATGCTGTGGTTATGGTACCAATCAACATTGCCAATCAAAATCGGAAACATTTCGTGATTGGTGAGAGGTGGTTATGCTTACATTGATGATTGGAGCGCACATACACAACATAACACATGATTATTACTGAACACATACACAACATAACACATTATTACCCCCGAAACCTCGACTGCTGGCTGGCTGTTTCACACAGCAGATTTGCTGGATGTAATAGCATTGACAGACGGCAGCGATAATCTGGAATATCCAGCTAATTCGGAATTAACTTGAGAATTAAGTGGAGGTAATCCGGATTATCTCTTGAGTTAGTCCTCAAAATTTTAGCGGATTAGCGCATTTTCTAATGACATCTCTATCGAAAAGTCTCTATTGTGAATTAAAGTGAAGAAAAAGAAGAATCCAAAGAAGTTTTAGGAAGGTGGGCGCATAAGTGAATTCAGAAATTTTTAATGTAATTTGTTATTGTAATTGGTAGAGTGTAATGTCAAAATGATATTTCGCCTTGGTTGAAATCTGAATTCGTTTGGGACTCGCCCATTCCTATTGACCATGATGTGAATTCGCTTTAATTTTGACATTACACTCCACCTTTGGAAATAAAAAAAAAGTTTTTGGATTTGCCGCTGCGCCTACCTTCCATCAGCTGGTTTGTTAATCCGCAATATTTGCCGTCTGTCAGTGTAAAATTTGGATCGGATTAAGTGTAGCGGTAATCGGGATTATGGCTGCCGTCTGTCAATGCTATAAGAGTCCGAAAATTCTCTCACCGTCGGAGTGCACAACAACAATTTCACGGTGCTCGACCAGCAGCATTGTAAGCATAACCAGGCCATTAGGCTTCAGCTTAGGCTTATGAATATCTTTTCAGAGTATTTCTGTGACTGCACTCAAAAAAAAAATTACTCAGATTATGGAAAAATGGGAATGATTCGGCACAATTTTCTTTAAAACGTGGTTTTTATTCCTTGATTTGAAGAAAATCGTACATCAAAATATGGAAATATGTCTTTAGCGCCGAATCATTCCCACTTTTCCATAATCTGAGTAAGTTGTTTTTTCAGTGTGCATGCGCTTATGTTGCAGGAAGTCAAAAAATATTTTTGGCTTTAAATGCTTTAATATATTTAAATTATTTTTGTTGGTTTATATTATTTGTTTCGTTTATTCTTAAATATTATCAAGCACGTTTTGTTTGCGCGGCGCTGGTTATTTTTTTTGCGCTAATAATACAATGCTGCAATTTCGTTATACAATTGTTTTTTCTTTAATTTTTTTGTACAAATTTATTTTTTCTAGATCTGTTTTGCTTGACTTCATTTGTTGCTAAATATTTATGTATTTCGGTATGCAACAAATTCGTGCCGCAGCTTCTGTGGCATGCGCTGTACTGTTATGTTTATATATGTATGTATATGTTTGCTATGGCAACTCCTACTGCACAAATACAAATATATGTATTTGTTTGCCTGTGTTGCACGTACATTTTTGCCATTTGTTCACTCGGCCGCGTCGGTATTTAAAAATGCTGAATTATTGATAAGCTAATTTGCCATGTCTGACCCAAATAATTTATTAGCTGCGATGCAAGCAATTCAGGCGTTTCGGGCGTTGCAAGCGAGCGAGCGAGGCATGCAGGCAACAACAACAACGCCGCCGCTGTCCGCGACAATGTCATGCCTCTGAAAACTTAATATTCATGCAACAACCATAAAACACGCTAAGCATCGGAAAGAGATAAAGAAAATTGACCGAAAAGCGAGCGAAGTATAGAAAATTAAAGCAAAGCAAAGAGATGAAAAAAACATTTGAAAAACTGCTCGCAATTCGCTCATGGCATAATGTCAGTTAGATTGCCGTCTGTTCACGCGCGACGCGACCGCGGCCGCGGCATTGTTGTTACACTTTAAAAGCGTTTGTGACGCTTATGCTGATGCTGAGGCTAGGGAATGCTAATGCGGCTAATGTTGGTTGCTGCTTTTGTTGCTGACATTCGCAAATAAGTATACACTCAACCAAAGCAAATGAGGCAGCAGCATTGCTTATCGGGATTTGAATTTGTTGCTTTTTTGTTTTTTTTTTTGTTTTTTTTTTTCTGCTCAACCAAGGTAACTCGGGCAACTGGAGTCGAGTTGACTTGCGCATGCGCTCTGATTACAAATCTTTATGTTTTTATTTATGACCAACTAACCAATCTTTTAGAGCGCTTTGCTCGCACTGACTGACGTGTTTGTTGCTGGCGTCGGTGAGCCGCTCTGGTGTTTGACTGGCCGGTTGGCATTCGTTGAGTGGGCGTTGAGTAGCAAATTTGCACGCGAGCACTTTGCCGTTAGGTCCACAAAAACAAACGGAAAGAATGGAGACAGAACCTACGAAATACCGCTGCCCATATCCAACATCATCCCCACAAAAACATAAGCCAAAATGCCAACAAAACAACATCATCAGCGTATGACTAAACAGTTAGTTGTAGGTGGCACATGCAACGTGCTGCTGCTTTTGTTGTTGTTATTCCTTTGGCTGCTGTTACCGTATCATGCCGCTTGAATTCCTTTGTGTGGGCATGAAGTGTTAAGGTGTTTAAATAACAATTTGTCGTGTTTGAAGAATTGAAACGGTTTGTTGAACTTGACTTGCTGTGCGTCAAAAAGACAATTTGCTTCTTGTAGTTACCGTTCGCGTGCGATGATTTTGGAGGGGTGATGTCACGTCATGAACACATGCCACTTTATTACATGTGTACAAAAAATTGTTTTATATGTATATGAGCGGTTTTTGTACCACTTTTGAAAAAATTTGTTATACTGCTGTACTGTTATACCGTTATACTGTTATACTATTATACTGTTATACAGTTATACTGTTATACTATTATACTGTTATAATGTTATACTATTATACTGTTATACTGTAGTACAGTTATATTGTTATACTGTTATACTGTTATAATGTTGTACTGTTATACTGTTACACTGTTATACTGTTATACAGTTATACTGTTATACTGTTGTACTGTTATAATGTTATACTGTTATACGGTATACTATTATACTGTTAAACGGTATACTATTATATTGTTATACGGTATACTCTTATAATGTTATACATACTATTATACTGTTATATTGTTATAGCGTTATACTATTATACTGATATACTGTTATACTGTGACTTTTTAACTACGAAATTCGAAAAGCGAAAACTCGAAAGTCTATTAGACAATCAAGGTTATAACATGCAGAGGGTAGACATCTTAGTTTTCCTCCCATTTGTTTAAAAGGGCAGACCTAAAACCATATAAATTCAAATAATGTAGGGCACATGCACTTCTAATTTAATTAAATAAAAAATATTTCAGAATCTAAGAATCTTCAAAAGCCCATCTTTAATTAAACCACTTTACTCTCCGAATTAAATAAGAACGAATTAGAAAGTAAACCATTCCGTTTTATGCAAATTTGTATACCACATTTCAATTTATCTACGTCAATATTCAATTAAGAAACGTTGCCACAAAGCAGTAGCTAGATGTGAATAGATTTGTGTGTGAACTCATTGAGCACATTAAGTCGGACAGTTAGTCAATCAATGAATCCAAATGAAATAAGCAAATACATATCTATGAATGTAAATTTTTATATGTATATGTGTATAAACACAATTAAGTAAAATGCAAATATAGCTGCGTCTATTTTAATCTGGCTTTTGCATGTAGCGGTTCAGAAAGGTGTTTAAATCAATCTACAAAAGAATACAATGTAAGAAAGATTTAGCTGATAGGCCAACTACTTTCCCAGCGCACATCTAAATTTTTTTGTTTTTTATGAGCCATCTTTATCTTTTAATGGAATAAAGTTATCAGTTCATTTTTTTTAATACAATTAAACTTCTGCTTTTGGGCCGCAATTTAGTAGAAGACCAACCAAGAAAGAAAAGGAAATAATTGCATTGGTTTATGTTGACGGTAGAGGTCGGAAACTATCGATAGTCAGCACCATCGATAGTGTACGATAGTTTTTTGCAAACTATCGATAGTATATCGATAGTTGACGATAGTTTCGGGTGATTTGGGAGAGTCTATGGCTACGCTCACACTGTAACCGCCTTTTGCCGTCCGGCAGCAAACACATCCACAAACACATCTGTTTTAAATGAGCTCACCCGATTTCACCCGAATGTAAACAAACTTTGCCCACCTGTCCTGGTCTTATTCTTACCAATACATGAAAGTAATACAAGATGATCCAATAAAACTTTTTTCAGTACATTGTTGTGTTTTATTTATTTATTAGCCATTTATTCTTGTTCAAAAAAATTAATATATTAACCAGAGACCATAACAATTATAGCAAATAAATATAAAAATCACTCATAACAATTATTGAGCAATGGAAAAATTTTTCCATAATCAATAACAATTATTCAAAGATCGATATTTTTTCGATCATATCATAATTGTTACTAGCAATTGATATTTTTTTCGATCTTAAATAACAATTACACTGGTCGACAAGTTTTTGTTACAGAAATAAAATTCTACTTTTCTAAAGGATTTCGGTGCGCTGAATCCGAATCTGAAGTCAGATTTCCGCTAGTACGTACAGTTTTTGAGATATTCATGTGTAAAGAGGCCAAAAACGTGATTTTTGGCTATATTCACTCCTCAATATCTTTTAAATTTCTTAATAATAATACAATGGCGCTATTATAACTCTGACGAGTTTTATGGCCGAGCTTCTCTCCCAATTCGAGGTATGCTCCTTTTTGTTTTTCCTACTAATTGGGTGGACCTACTGTTTTATGCCGGCTCCGAACGGCGAATGCATTTTTTGTGAGAAGCTTTTTCATGGCAGAAATACACTCGGAGGGTATGCCGCCCACTGCCGAGAGGTGACCGCTGCTCTTAAAAAATCCAATAATTGGATTTTTACTAATTAGAAAAATTTTTTGGTATTTTGCTCGGACCGTGGTTTGAACCCGATACCTCTGGCATAGCAGGCGAGCACTCTACCCACTGCACCACAGCGGCCACAAATTTTAAATTTCTTACTTGTTTTAAAAATTGATTAAAGCTATTGAAAACGCGGACATTTCTCTTGAAGAAACCGTTTTAATATTTCATATATCTTTCTTGTAACTTGCAATATTGCATATTAAGCTTCATTAGTTTTGCAATATTTTCTCCATACAGAAATAATTAAAAATTTTGAAGCACGCTTTTAGGCAGTTTATTATATTATGGACGTATGTAAGTGGCTTCGTAAAAAAATTGTTCTGCTGAGCAACTACAAAATTTGATTGCGCCTATAAAATGCTACAAATGCTGCCGTAGTTTTCGACGACAAATACCTTGTTGTACAAAAACATATATTACTACATACCTAAATTAGATATCCGAAAAATTAAAACGTTGTCTTCAAGGGAAATGGCCGAGCTTTCAATAGCTTTAATCAATTTTTAAAATAAGTAAGTAATTTAAAAGATATTTAGGAGTGAAAATAGGCAAAAAACGTGTTTTTCGCCCATTTGGGCATGAATATCTAAAAATCTGTACGTATTACAGAAAATCTGACTTCAGATTCGGATTCAGCGCACCGAAATCCTTTAGAAAAGTAGAATTTTATTTCTGTAACAAAAATTTGATGAAATTTTGTCGACCAGTGTTACTGGATGATGGATATTTTTTTAGATCAGTTCATAATTGTTACTAGCAATTGATATTTTTTTCGATCTTCCATAACAAGTACTGGATAATGGATATTTTTTAGATCATCCCATAATTGTTAATGTTATTATGTGTGTGTAATTTTAATGTTTTTGGGCAATCACATTTTGACCGATAACTCAGTTATCGATAAATTTATCGAATTATGTCAAAGTCCAAATGAAACCTGGGGCCATCCCCTTTCGTTTGATACCCATATTGTAGTGTAATTTTAATGTTTTTGGGTATTCACATTTTAAACGACCATGCGACTAGAATGCATAGTCGTATTTATGTTGCTTTGACTACTTGCTAGTCAGCAATTCAAACCCTGCATGGAATAGTTACCGTTTGTTTGGTGCCTAGTGGTCACATTTCAAATTTTCAATAATGTGTTCAGAAACCATCGATAGTGACGATAGTGCCATCGATAGTTTCCGACCACTAGTTGACGGTGTTACCTACACAGCGGGAGATGAACTATTTCAAAGAGCCCTGATTTTCATAGATTCTTAAATTGCTTTCCAAGATTAAATACCCATAAAGCTAAGCTGGCGTGGTTTCTTCATAATGTGCCGAGTATCCTCTATGAGCCTGAGTCATGGTCCTTCGTTCTTGCGTCTATCCGCATTTTGGCAGTTACTCATGCTTCTCTACACCTCAGATCAAATTAAAATTTGCTAGTGAGCAGCAGATAAGGACCACTTTCAGTTTTTTGTTAATGTTTACTAGACCCCGGTGTTTTTTACACGGGTAATTCGGTCATGGTACTAGAATACACAATTGCAAAGGTATTACTTGGATACAACTCCCTTTTTCATACTCTTTGCAAAATAGCGTACTACATGTATGTACATTTACGCTTTCAGAACCAAAAATTTAATGATTATTCTACGATTTGGCACCAACCCGTGTCTTTTTATATCTGAGCAGTTCACCATTTATAAAATGCGCCACCAAATCAAGCAAAAGTTTTGCATCAATACTATATTACGCCTAAAGTACATCTTTTCAGAGATTTTGCAAGTCAGAAGAAGAGGAAAGAAGAAGATTAAGAAGAGAATACTTTCCATCTTGCAAACTCATAAAGCCAATTAGTGGGCGTTTGTCAAAACAAAACTTGTCTTTAGAAAGATTTTCCCATGCAAAGCAGCAAAGCGATTTGGTCATAAAAGTGAATTTTGTAATTTGCATATCTTGATGTAAACATTTACATTTGAACTTTAACATTACATAGTTACAAATACACAAACATACATACGTGCACGTTAAGTGGGGGGCAAAGGCAAAAATATAAAAACGAATTTGCGTTGTAGACAAATACAATTCGAAGTGAAGACAGACAGCAAGTCACCTTTTTAAACACACACATGAACATTTATATTTGCAAAGAAACACATACATATGCATGTATGTACAAAAATATATTCATATACGTACGCACATATGTAAATATTTAACTTCATTTTCAGTTGATGTCGTGTGGCATTAACTGACCTTGCCACATTGTCTCGCTGTCAAGTGTCTTTTTTAGTTAGTTTTTTTTTGTTTTTTAATTAAGTACGACGACTTTCGAATTTGCGAACTAAAAAGAAGTTGTTGTTGTTTTTTCTTTGTTTTGGCTAAATCAAGTGTACATATTTATGAAAAACAGTTAAATTACAAAAGAAACTTAAGCGCCAAATAAAAAAAAGTTCCAACAAAAAGCAGCGCAAATGAAATATTTCAGCGCAAAGTTCAATGTAATGCAAATTTTCTCTTTAACTAAATTAAAAACCAAAAAAAAAAACAAATAACAACCCAGTAAAATCAACACAAATTATGTTCCACAGTCTTTCACCTCTTTCTGCTTTTCTTTCGTGCCAACAAGCACCACAAAGCGCCGTTCCGCAGCGCCTCGCTCTTCCGCTGCCGATGAATGCCTTTTTGTGTGGTGATACGCATGCGCAGAAAGAAAGACTCCTTTTTTCGTTTTTTTTTTCTTTTTTTCGTTTTTAGTTATACTTTGACAACCACTGTTGCATCTCGCCTTTGCTTTATTAACTTAACTATTTACTTCATTCAAAGGTATTTTTATTGTCGACCAAGTGCCATTTCTCCATGTTCATCAAACGTGTGTTCATTTTTATGGTTTATTTTCAGTTTTTTTAGTGTTGCCTTTGCCCTTGCCTTTCCATTTCGTTTGGCCTAGTAAAAGTACTTTCGCCGTTCATTCAACCAACATTTTTTTTAAGGAATGCGACTTATTTTCTTAATGTACTTTGTAGTCGCATTATGAAATTTTTAATTTAAAACAACATCCACTACTTATGTATGTTCATACAAAAGAGTCCTCTTATTGGACCTGGGTAGAACCGGCATTAATATTTGGCCAAGGACTGCCACTTCGGCTGAACTCCTCCGAAGTCTTGCCAGTGTTGCCAGATTATACAAATGTAGGTATTTCAAGAACAAACAATAGTTTCTTAGCTTATGAGCTTGTCATCGACTATATAAACAGAAAAAGACGATCGTGAACCACTTTTTTATTTGAACCGGCGCGTGTGCATGGATTAATATAACTTTGTTTATAACTGAAAAGAGACTTTAAATTTCCCACGGACATTAAAATAAAACTTCGCTAGAAATATACACTTGCACACGAATTCATATATTTACACAAAAATGCTTATTAAATACTCATAATAATACACGCAAATTCTATTCAAATTTTCTTTGTAGCTTGTGCCTGTTCTTCACATTCGAACTCAGAAGAATTAGTATAAAAACATAAATGAAATCAAATCAAAAAGCAATCAAGAGAATTGCTGCAAAAGCTTAACGGAAAACGTGAATTCATACTTACAGAGTGGGTGCAAAATTCGGTAAAGGTGAGCATGTTTATTAATTAAATTATAGTCAAAATTTTTTCGTCATAATATTTTGATTTAAATGCTCGTGCTGAAAAGCATTACAAATTCAAACTAAAAGTAATTGAAGAAAAATGCGAAATACATAAGTAGGTCAATTACACATTTAGAAGTTTTATAATGCAAACTGTCATGATTTAAGCATTAAAATATATTACAAGCAACATATATACTTACATATGTAAAAGTCCCGTTTAATAAGCGTGAGACTTCAAATTGATGTATCCCAATAAACATTTTTCTTCATTTTCAACTTGAGGTTCATTTGAGAAGTAACCCTATTGTCAAATATCAAACGTTTGTTATCAAATGCACCTCAAATTTCCCCTGATAGCGTTCTCAAACAAAAAGGCTCATTTTTAGTATGGGATTTTGGGCTGATTCTCAATTTGATAAATTCCATTTTCTCAAACCCATTTCAAAGGTGGTACGAAATGGAATGCAATCAATAGATATATGTATGTATTACATATATGTACTATAGAGTGCAGAAAAATTGAGGGATAGTGAGAGTGAGAGAGTTTGTGGTGTGAGCGCTGAAATGGAATGGAATAAATAGATGTACATATATATTACTTATTTGTACGCTTATGTGATGTTTTTCATTTACCCGTGTGGGTGAATTTCGCCGGTGCTTTTTGTACAATTACATGAGTATATTAATATCTTTTTTAATATATGTACATACACACATATCGGAAACCAACTACATATGTTTTTATTAAATTTTGTGTAACTTCACAAAAAGCCACAAACAAATAAAATAAGAGTAAGAAATACATAACCATTATTACACACAATCATTTTCAACCATCACCATTTCAACCGTTAAGCGACTGCTCGAGTAGAACAACGAACGCTGACTGAAATTTGCAAACACACAAAATTTTCTCGCAAAAAATACGAAACTAGTTTTTTTTTTTTTTCAAATGTGTTGCAAGTTAATCTAAAATTGATAAACAATGTTTGATGAACACTTGAAAATATGTTTATTTTCAAATTATATATATGCTGATTCTCAACTTTAGAAACAATATTTTCTCAAACGTTTGATAATTTCTTTTTCAGAGTTTAATGGGTGTATGAATGCCTGCTTAGGCTTATGTACATATGACAGCGCATGGCGAATCACACAAATTAATGCAAGCAGCGAAAATGGCAAGAAAAACTGAGTTTTTAAGAACATTAACGGCTTTTGAAAACTCTTTTTTCATTCAGAAGAGATTTTTAATAATTCTGGTATTTCTAGAGCATAAATAATTGCTAATCGCTAAATTTTTTATACTTTTGTATAATGAAGCCTCATCTTACAACATATTTACGTGCACATAAGGTGCTAAAAAATTTATCACTATGAAAAAACAGTTACCCAGTCTTTCCTTTGAATCTCAATCAGAAAATACACAACAACAACGTTACATCTACTCCATATCTATCAAATATCTATAAAAATCACAGTGAAATTCTTTAACGTACGGAGGGAAGAGGAAGAAATTCAGAAAGTATGAAACATACAAACGTACATAAAAAGTGAAAATGAAATCGACAAATTCTACTGATAAATAATAACAGTAATCTATGGTAGCACACAATTCATAATAATAATACTGTACTAAATATAATAAAAACGCTGCATTTTTCTGCTCAGCTTCCCAGTTCATTATAGTCTAGCACAACTCAACACGTCAAACGTTCGTGTCCAGCACAAAGTTCGAAAACGAAATTTATTCAACCAACAAAGTAAGTTATTTTGGTGCTAAATGCTAATAATTGAAAGCACGAACTGCTATGCGATCAAAAGTTAAAAAAAAAAGTGTGCTGTGAAAGTGTTTTGGATCAATCGATCGAAATTAGCCAAGTTGGGTTGATTGGTGGTGAGCTGACTAAGCTGAGCTGAGCTTTGGAAGCCGTAAGCACCGATTAGATAGAAGCCATTAGAAGAGTAGCAAAGTAGAAGCGACAACAGAAGCAACAAAGAGACTAACACTAACAACAACAAAGCACCAATGCGACTGACACTAAAAAAAAACAACAAAGAACAATGCGACTAACACTAAAAAAACAACAAAGCACCAATGCGACTAACAACAAGTCTAACAACAAAGTGTTAACACGTATAAAATATAAAAAGTCGGCTAATGACAGGGTCAATGCGCAAAAAGGCATTTCACTTTTCTTTCATAATGAATGCAGTGAAAAAAATGTGTAAAATGAATATGCGAAGAACAAAAAAGTAGTAAATGAAACTAAATGTATGCACTAACTTCAAGAAAAAGAAATTAAATCAAAATAAAAGAAATTGTTAGAAAAAGAACTCATTCCAACGATAATTTTTAAACTGGTTTCCATTAAGAAATTGACAAGCACTTTAGATACTGAAAACAGTTTAATAGAGTAGGTTAATATCATTCGTGACAATGTAGACTTTGCTTGTTATAGGGTATTTTGGGTTGCGAATAACATGTACATAGATAACACTACAAATGAGTAAAAAGTAATTAACTCTTGTGTGATAGAGGACAGAAAGCGCCGGTGCCATTAGCACGTGCTGAATTTTCGATGGAAACAATTACGATAAGCAAAAATTTACTCTACGTAGGAACAGAACAATAAACGAATGATGAGAATTTGCCATTGCTGACAATACCAAATATTTGACTAGAGATGGATGGATCAGAAAGCCGATAATGGGTGAAATAATTCAAACCAATTCAAATCCGATTACCACTGACATTACGTTCTAGGCCCTGTTGCTAATTAATGCAATTAAAAATAATTTAAAACGCATAATGCAATGTGAAAAGGTTGAATGTTCGGAACTTGAAATTTTGCTCACTAGTTATTGAGTTCCCTCCAGGGTTATTACAAACGTTATATGTACGGTTATATACATACATATTAAGTAATTTGTTACAGTGGCAATCAAACCACTCTTGCCACATGACATCGATTGCATACACATGTACATATAAATGTTTGCAAATATAATAGTGAATACATAACAACACCTCAGCGACTACATAGTGAGTTGTAATTGATGATACAATTCGCCTAGTTTTTGCACCACAAAACAAAACGTCCTCCACACACAGATCAAAATTGTGCAACGCAGCGCACAGTGGTTCAGCCGCGGAAAAAATTCATTTTTTTCAATACCTAATTTTCAGATTCTAATGATGTAGTCTTATAAAAAAAATGTCCAAATATGAAGAATTCATGACTACTTTGCAAAAAGTTGATTTTTTTTTACAAAATAATGGTATCAGAAGTCAGAAAAATTTTATTCAACAAAAACTGCTTGAAATGTTTGCTAACTTTAGCTATAAATTTTCCTTATAACTTATATCTCTATTGTCCCTGTTGTGAGTTTAAAAGAAAATATAGCACTTCCTTGACTAATTAAAGAAAAAATCAGTGCAATCGGCCAAATATTAAAAAAAATATAGGCCAGCAAAAATGGTACTTCAAAAATGCTACCATTTCTAATTTCGATGGACAAAAAGTTTGTGTGCTACAGCGTGCTACACTCGCTAACTGTAATAAAATGAAAGTTTGGAATGTTTTCTATCGATTTCTGTAAAAAGTTTTTTCCCATATTTTCCCCAATCGATGTAAACTTGATTTAAATGTCGAAAGTCCCATCAAATTTTGATAAAATTGACAAAATGTAGCATGCTTTTAGGCTCATGCGTATATATGAACGTTTACATCTTATGTGACATTTTTGTTTACGAATATGAAGGCACAGAGAGGATTAGATAAAAATGCAGATTGGTAAATTATACACCTAATTTGTTAGAATCAATGGTAATGCAAACAAAAATAACGGTAAACACATTCGTCATAACATTGCGGTTTGCAAACAACAATAGCAACAAACACATTTGTTTAAACATTTTACCAGCTTATTTTAAGGTATTAGATGAAAAAAAAAATGTTATCCCGACGAAATTGTAGTAACAGACACATACATATGCTGCTGTTAATTTGCAAAGTTAACTTGATCACACAACAAGAAGACTTATTGATACTTTCTCAGCAGAAAAGTTGAACACCTTATCATGTTCTGAGTTAACCCTTACTAGTAAATGGGACTTAGGATTTATAGGCTTATGTTTTCTAGGAAAAGTGATAGAATTTCTACCAATACAGATGTTATTAATCGATTACTGGCAAGTTCTGGTCATTATATAAAGTCCATAAGACGACAACCCAACAAAAAGTGTGTGGAATTGGATTTTGTTGCCAAGGATATGCTAAATAATTAAAAATTTTTCTTATATTTGCTTTTTTGTTTCTTTCCATATATATATACATAGTTATATTTTCGATTATATGTATTATTAATATAATCATTAAGTACATCAAATTTTTACAAGGGCTCTTTTCAGTTACTGAAAATGTACATCTTCATTTGTTTTTGAATAAAAGGTGTAGAAAAAGTGGGCGTGGTTGTTTGCCAATCACGCCTATATCTGGTATTGTCGATATATTTCATGACAGTAACTTATGCGCCAAGTTTCGTGAAGATATCTTAATTTTTTGAGCTGAAATTTAAATTTTTCTTTAAAAATTTTTACTATAGGTCCAGGGGAGGTACCCCTAGGGAGTGGCCGATTTCAAAAATTGTTGGTGCTGTCAATGCCTTTAATGAGGGTAACTCATGTACCAAGTTTCGTGAAGATATTTTAATTTTTTTTTAGCTGAAACCAAAATTTGTATTTAAATCATTTTTTTATAGGTCCAAGGGAGGTACCCCTAGGGGTTGACCGATTTCAACCATTTTTTGAAAATTTCTTAATTAGCTCACATATAACCTCTGTGCAAAATTTCAATGGCCTAGGACCACGCCTTCTATTTTTTTCCGCAAAATGTATGGAGCCGAACCACTGTGCAGCGTAACGCCTCTCACTTGTACGTGAGACATTCAGCAGCAGTCAACCAGGCGCTGTCAGCGATGCTGGACCAGCTAGCTTGTCCACAATCAATTTATCAATGTGCTGTTACTATGTCCAGAAGCATTAAATCTAAAGAAATTCTTAGCGCTGATTAATCACAAGATTATGCAAGCGGACAACTTAATCGCTGTAAACATCCTGTGGCAATGGGTTAGCAGTGTTATGTGACACCAAAGCGGCATAGATATATGTACGTAGTATTAATTTGCAATTATTTTAAGCCTTTCGCTGCAAACAAAGTGAATATAATTTTGTTTAGATGAACTCTTATGTTCTACATTCACCCATATATGTATGTATGTATGTACACATAATATTGACTAAATTATTGCTTTTGTGAAAAATCAACCAAAATATACATATTTACTTAACTTTCAATCATCAATTCCTGTTCGCCTAAAAGAGTCTACTTATATGTAGTACAAGCTGCTGCTGATGGAAAGTTGTTTTTACTGGGTGTTTACATACACACTTTATACATATAAAAATTTCCAAATGCCCTTAGCCGCTGGTGGCATGATTTTTTATTGTCAATTGAGTCATTTATAAAGGATCAGCGCAACTCCCAAATAGGAGCGGCCCAATGTAAGCAAGTACTATGTACATACATAAATATATGCAGAATTGCGGGAATACGTTGGAATATTTTAGCATTTAGAAGATGCTTTCCAAATCAGCCGCGAGTACTAAATATGAAATGAAAACATTAGCATTTTGATTAGTTGTTGTGCAAATGCTATATTGATTATTAAATTTTGAGAAACGGTATTTATTTACAATTGAAAAATTGATAAAAAAAAAAAAACGGATGGCACTTTCTTCGGCCTCGAAGCACAAGAGTTCGCACGAAATGCATATTTCACAGAATGACAAAAGGGTTGAAGACCATGCAACTGTAATAACTGGAATATTTAATGCAACGAAAGAATAAATTTCTACTTATTTTATGTGAATTTAAATGAGCTATTGGCCATTTTTTGAATGAAGAAAAATTTAAAAAATTTTTTTGGTAGAAGTTATGGATCCATTTCGGAGACCACCACATCCCCTCATCAGACTTCTTCAATTAAATGCAGTAACAGATTAGAACAAAATTCAAAAAAGTATCCAAAAATGTATGTACTTTCTCTTACGAAAACATTATCAATGGCATAAAGTTGTTGGCAGTCGCTAGAAGAATTTCATAATTTCTTTTTTGTTGTTTGTTTTTCCGACAGGGTAGGTTTGCGATGTATTGTGGAACGAATTTCTGTCATCCCTTGTCAAGTTTGATTTGTTTATAAACCGGTTTCTGTATCCTGTTTCGTGCTCTGATACTGAAGATGGCACACAGCCTAAACCGGTTTATAACCAAATTAAATTTGACAAGAGATGACGGAAATTCGATCCACAATACATAAGAATTACATATTCGGAATTGTAAAGATATTGTCTGTCTATTCTGGAACATCAAAAATAGCTCAAGTCAAAAATCACACACATGCAGCACTCATAGCAGTCGTCCAAGAAGTTTTAACATATCCAAGTTTGTATAATGTGCCCAAGGACTAATCTGTATTTGGAAATGTCGATCTCGTAAAGTTTTCCCAATTCTCTAAGCCTTTAGTTGTTATTTATATCAAAAGGTTTGGCATCGCGGTCGATTCTTATTTCAAGCGCTCTGTCTGACGCTGGAAAATTTTCTCTCATCACAGTGCAAAATTTGGTTCGGGTGATAGTGATGATGCCATGAGCACCAATTTTCTAAATTCAACACACAATTCATTCAGAATACAATAAGCATTTCAAATGTGTATTTGACACCACAGAAGTACAAAAAAACGTACAATTTGAAGCCCGTTAAAATGGAAAACTGTCTTTTTTTCTGCAGTTACAGCGACAAGTGCAATTCGAGGAAATGTTTAAGAAATGTGAGCATAAAAATGGATTAAGAATACAGAAAGTGCCACAATCGCGCTGAATGCATCTACAAGCTACAACAAAAATAAAATACAACAACAAGAAAATACAACATAAATATCTCACATGCGTCGATATGACAAGGTTTGTTTTTGTTGCCCACTAACGAAGTGGGTCAATCGAAATGGATGCTTACACGCTTCTTGCTGACAACAAACACGTGTTAGTTAAACACGACAAGAAAGCTGGAGATATGTGCAAGTGCAAGTGCGAAAATGTGTGAAAATTTGAGAAAATTGCGAAATTGCAAATAAACGCAAAAAGGTAAATCAACTTTAACAAGTGAGCATCGCAATAATATCAAATAAAAGTTGGCAACAAAGGAAACGACACAAACAGGCAATATCAAGCAAGAGCGAGGATATCACCAAAATAGATTCAGCAGTAGGACCAGCACCAACAACAGCACCAACAACAGCATCATCACCAACAAAACAGTAAAAACAACAACAACAACTATTAGTTGTTCTAATTTGTGAATCTTTGAAAGATGATTGTTGCTATGCGCATTGACGGCAGCTGAAACGATTGTGGTTGCAGCAAAACACAACAACATTTCAACTCGAATACTGGGCAATTGAAAGAGATAGAAGATTATTAGGCTTCTGCTACATTTTTTTTTCTTAAAATGAAGTTGATTCATATAAGCGCATTTAAGTGGAAAAAACTGGGCTTTTCTTGTAGAACAGACCTCAAGAGCCTTTAATTCCTCCTTCAATACTTTTCTCATTTTCCTCAACATAGTCTTACATCAACATGTAAACATTCTTACTCCATCCGATTGGCAATGATTTCTTTATTTATTTATTTTTTTTTTGCAACAACAAATCACCACACATTCCTTACTAAATTCCCCAGATAGTTTCCTACCTCATCTCCTCTACTCTCCGCGGAACATTTCTTTAAATTACAACAAGTCATCGAAATGTTGC
The DNA here is from genome assembly GCA_960531455.1 of Urophora cardui. NCBI lineage: Eukaryota > Metazoa > Arthropoda > Insecta > Diptera > Tephritidae > Urophora > Urophora cardui. Next base: position 4,592,737 of record OY482672.1, on the reverse strand, counting down.
CATTGATTTTTATTGCCATTGTTATTGTTGCCATTGTTCAATCATGTTTCAGCTTGTTTACCTTTTATACTCTAACACTTTTATTGCCAAAAAAAAAACCAACACACACAAAACAGAGCGAAAAGCAAACGTTTACTTCACACTCTGCTTAATCGGCAAATTGGCAACAAAAATATTTGTGTGCGCGATTTATCAAGCATCACAGATGTTTGTCAACATTTGTGGCGCAACATTAATTGTTGCCGATATTGATCGGTGGCGCCTTTATTGCTGTAAATTCGTCGTCGTTTGATTATAGGCAAAGAAAATTGTTATTGCGCCAATTTTATTAGCACAGCGCGCTATAGACATGTTTATGTATGTATGTATGTGTGTATTATAAGAGAAATTTTAAGTTCAAATTCTAAACGGCAAACAAACACTTCTAACAATTATTTGCGCTATAAATATTAAAGAAAAAAAATCAAAACAAGAAACCAACCCAAGTTTAAAAGATCAATATTTTTGTATACTTTTACTTATAAAGAGGCAAATATGCATATAATTCGCAAAAGTTGTACCAAAAATCAACAGAAAATGAAAACAAATTATGTACATTTGAGTATGTTAGTTCAAGTGCTTTAACACAAATTTGCGATGACTTCACAAAAAAAAAACGGCCAATACACATTCTTGTAAAGATTGCGCCAAAGCTTAGTGCAAAATATTTGTGTTTGTTTGTGTTGCAAAGTCAACAAGTCAGCAACGGTCAGCAAATTTGATGCTTGTTGTTTATTCGCACTTTCTCACTCTAATTCACACAAAATTAAAATTTAACACTTAAGTATCGTTTAACTTCAGCTTTAGTCATCTCTTTTTCTCAGTCTCAACTAAAGTTTCAACCTCAGCGTTAGCGTCAACTCAACTTCAGCTCAATGTCGCGGCGTCCACTCAGTTGTGGTCTCAACCTCAACCAGCACCTCTTCATATATGTATGTCAATTCGACATCAGATAGTCGTTCAGCTTCAGCTTCGACTTTAAGCAGCCGCCTCCACAAACCAAGCTAAAGCCGCCGCCACTTCGTCCATCTCAATTTCAGCTCTGTTTCAGCTGACGCATGAGCTCATCTCATAACATTTTAACGTATTCATTCCCATGGGTAAATATCCAGTTGAGTTCATTTAAAGTACATAGCATACCACTCGACTAGGCTTCTATTTCCCGTGTTCCAAACACGCATGCAAGTATGCAGGTACATAAGTATGTGATTCAATCTCCAACCGGCTCTAGAGACCTTTCCGACCTTGAAGCTTTGAGTGTCCAAGCAAAAACAGCGTTCATCCTCGTTGAGCACATAGAGATGAAAACACTTTTACACAATCGAAAGCGTGGCCGTGAAGTGGGAAAATTATGTTAAGATTTACATTTGAATATATGTATGTATGTATGTATGCCAAGAGATGGTCCGTGGATATCACTTTAAAAGAAAGCGTTTTAAATTTAAGTTGTTGGTATTTCAAGTGCCATGGATTGCATTTCATACGTGTGAATTTGTATTCGAGGAGAGTTTTTCCTGAGGTAATTACTAATCCTTTTGAAACATTTGCGTCTAAAATGTGGGAATATGTATTATAAATATCACCCATATTTCTGGACAGCATTTGAATTTAGTACTGCATTGGGGGCGACATTCCACTCAGTTGTCGATATCCGTTATTTGGAGAAAGGAATTGTGAGGAATTCGGTTTTAAAAATAAGCAAAACCAATAATTTAACGGACTAACCTATTTGGCATGTATTATTTTATGACTTCACATATATGAATGCTTATAAGCTGGAACTTGCATAGGAAGTTGTTGCACTAAAAATCATTGCTGCAGGTATGTATGTATTTAGGTGTGTATGTGACGCACTTGAGAGGTGGTAGCAATACATCAACACTCACCTACATAACAACAACAACTTAGTACATTTATTTTCAAACAAGTTAGCGTGCGTGCTTAAGTAATATCCAATTTTTTTGTATTTAAATCCAAAAAGCAATTTACGGACAAACTAAATCAAAGCCAAAATAAATCATCAGATTAAGGAAGCGCCTAAACGAATAAATCCGTTGCCAAGCGGAATTGCTTACACATGCATACATATTCAATGTGGAACTACAGGAGCAACGCAGCATGCAAGATGCACTTGCCGAATGTGTGAGATATGTAAGAATGTATGTATGTATGTAAACACGTATAAAACCACCAATGCAGCTAGTTATTGCCACTATCGAGACATGCGAACATGTCCGCCGGTTATAAAACAAGCTAAAAGCAAAAGCAAAAACAAAAACAAAAACACCAACAACAAAAATTGCAAGTTCTAACAGTACAGAAAGGTGTAGATAGAACCTTCAATGCAAAACTCCACATGCGCTGTGTCTGTTGTCTAAACAACCGCCACCCAATCGCCATCGATCCAAACAACCAATCAGCCAACTAACCATGCCACCATTCAGCCATTCAACCGATTCAACCATAAAAAATCCTATATGACATTACCTTTCCTTCTAATGGCATAGCAAAGGCCAAGCGTTGTTAATAAATAAATATCTGTATCTACATACATACATATATAGATATATGTATGAATTCAGGGATGGGCGGTTTGAATAAATTTTTATTCAAATAAAAAATAAATTTTTATTCTTCATTCTCATATCCTTGAATAAAGAATAAATTTTTATTCTTCATTCCGGCGCCCTTGAATAAAGAATAATTTCTTATTCTTCATTCTGATACCCTCGAATAAAGAATAAAAATTTATTCTTCATTCTGATACCCTTGAATAAAAAATAAATTTTTATTCTTCATTTTGGTGCCCTTGAATAAAGAATAATTTTTTATTCTTCATCCAAAATTGGTTGAATAAAAAATAAAATTTTATTTTTCATTCAGATAATTTTGAATAAAGAATATATTTTTATTCACGTTATTCAAATTATTCTTTCAGGTTATAAAAGTAAATGATTTTGCGAATATTTTTCTGATTACGAACCAAGTATTTTCCCGAGCCCCAACCGAATATTTTTCCGAATACTTTCCCGAATCCGAACCCAAATACTCAACCGAATATGTTTCTGAATCCGAACCGAATATTTTACCGAATACTTTCCCGAATCCGAACCGAATATTTTCTCAAATCCGAAACCGAATACTTTCCCGATTCCGATCCGAATACTTTCCCGAGTCTTAACCGAATACTTTCCCGAGTCTGAACCGAATACTTTTCCGGGTCCGAACCGAATATTTTTCCAAAACCGAACCGAATACTTTTCCGAGTCCGAACCGATTGCTGTACCTAGTCCGGGACCCGCTGGCTCTGTAATTAACGAAGTTATGGTAAAAATGAAAATGTCCTTGTATTTGAATAGAACGGCGCCAAATTTCATTAAAAACCGATGACCAGAACATACCCTGCTAGAATTGTGACCGAAAGTACTAACACTATTACAAAAATATAATATTACCAAACATTTGCACTCGTATGTGTCTCTAGCGAAGTTCAAAACCAATGAGATAGATAAGGATAGAATGGAATATGGAAATACACATACGGGAACGTGATGAATGAAACGGTCACAAAAGTTCCCGAAGCCCTTAAGAATGTGATAGGAAATATCCCAAAACTTTTGGTCATGCCTGCCGGTCATATGACCGGTCAAATGACCTGCACAGTTCTTGCAGGGTAATGACAACAAGAAACTACATACTTCTTTTGCTTATACATACATATGTATGTATGTATGTGTGTAAATATGTATTTTTACCATAACTTCGTTAATTACAGGTGGTAATCGTCCCGGCCTCGGAAATGGATTCGGTTCGCATTCGGAAAAGTATCGGTTCGGTTTTTGGAAAAATATTCGGTTCGGACCCGGAAAAGTATTTGGTTCGAACTTTGAAAAGTATGTATTCGGTTCGGACTCGGAAAGTATTCGGTTCGGGATCGGGAAAGTATTCGGTTCCGGATTTGGGAAAATATTCGGTTCGAATTCGGGAAAGTATTCGGTAAAATATTCGATTCGGATTCAGAAAAATATTCGGTTGAGTATTTGGGTTCGGATTCGGGAAAGTATTCGGAAAAATATTCGGTTGGGGCTCGGAAAAATACTTGGTTCGTATTCAGAAAAATATTCGCAAAATCATTTACTTGTGTGACCTGTAAGAATAATTTGAATAACGTGAATAAAAATTTATTCTTTATTCAAAATTATCTGAATGTAAAATTATTTTTTTTTTATTCAACCAATTTTGGATGAAGAATAAAAAATTATTCTTTATTCAAGGGCATCAGAATGAAGAATAAAAATTTATTTTTTATTCAAGGGTATCAGAATGAAGAATAAAAAATTATTCTTTATTCAAGGGTATCAAAATGAAGAATAAAAAATTATTTTTTATTTAAGGGTATCAGAATGAAGAATAAATTTTTATTCTTTATTCAAGGGTATCAGAATAAAGAATAAAAAATTATTCTTTATTCAAGGGCACCAAAATGAAGAATAAAAAACTATTTTTTATTTAAGGGTATCAGAATGAAGAATAAATTTTTATTCTTTATTCAAGGGTATCAGAATAAAGAATAGCCAAGGGTAATGGCGCAATTTTTTTGGCGCTGATACAATAACTCCAGCGCCACTCGTGGCGCCAACTCACGGTACTGGCGCAATAACACCTTTAGCGCAATTATCATGGAATAATCGATAAATAACATTTTTTCGCTTGTTACTGTTCACCATCCCCGTTTTATTTCTTTTGGCGCAATTCTGCTTACATTTACGAGGGCACAATTGATTTAAATTTTCATAATCATTTGGAAACATATTCCGTATATTTGTGAAAATATGCTGGAAATTAGAGTCACTTAGATCATTATCAAGCATTCATAATTGTGACGGTGTCATACGTATACATATACTATGGTGCTGTTATTGGCGTTGTGGTTGCGCCATTTTACACTAGCGCTATATTGGAGCTGGTGTTAGCGCACGAAATTGAGTCGGTTTTATATTACAAAATTGAGTTGGCGCAATATTGAGATGGCGCTATATTGAGTTGGCGCATTTCCCAAATCGGAGTTAGCGCAATAACGCCAGGGTTGGTGTTGGCGCAATTGCGCCGCGCAGCGCAGTGTTACCCATGCCTAATAAAGAATAAAAAATTATTCTTTATTCAAGGGCGCCGGAATGAAGAATAAAAATTTATTCTTTATTCAAGGATATGAGAATGAAGAATAAAAATTTATTTTTATTTTTTCGTTATTGAATTATTCAAATTTTGAATTATGCCCATCCCTGGTATAAATATTATTATAGTTCAAATGCGCAATTCGATCTTGATGCATTTCAGTGTGTTGATCACTTTGGTGGCTCTCTAATGACAAGGCCATTGCTGCCGATCCGATCCGATCCATAAAACCGTCATCTACACACAACAAACCAAGGAGTTTTCAAAGGGAGCAGAAAGTGTGTGAAGAGCATGTTGTATACCCAAAGGAGGGTTATATCATTTTTCGCATGGAAATCAACAAAAGCGCCGCTGATGACAACAACAAAAAGAGTGTTTCGAGGAAGAAACAGTTTGTATGCCATAGAAGGATTATGGATCTTTGACTCTTATATGAACAACATGTATAATACATATGATCAAACCCTATCCACTAGCACAACTGGGTATAAAAAGAAATAGATAACATTTTCTAATGGCAATAAAATCAAATAACAACAACGCCAACATCATAAAGCATGAATTATAAAGTTCGCATGTGTAGCATGGAAACGAATATCTAACCATGGAACTGTTGCTTGCCGGACGGGACGCACTCAACGCCAATGATGATGGATGAGCCAGTGCAAACACTGTCCTCGAGCTAAGAAAACTAAATGCAGAGGACAGCAGAGACGACGAGCACGTATGTAAGTATGTATGTAGGGTGACTGTTTGATTCGTGCTTTGTTTATGTGCTTCTTTGCTTCGAGGTTCGTGATAGCTTTCTCTTGGTTGGTGGGTTAGTTGGTTGGTAATAATAACCGGCAATTCTCATGTGGGCAGCACAAGACATTTCGACACACTCGCTGTGCTACCTTAGAATTATGCAATGAATTGCTGCCGTTTTTTTTTTTTACTATTTTTTTGATATGTTATCCATAAATATTGTAGTTATTCATACACACATACAAACTATTTATGCATCGATATTATAAATGGTCTACTTTTTCTGGGATCTGCACACTTATTACGTACAATTATCCCAATATTGACTATTTGTTGTGTTTGTGCTCAATATAAATGTGGGGAAAAGAAATCTAATCGAATTGTAGGTTTTTTAATATTACGTGGAATTATGTATGTGATATGTATGTAAGTTATCTATCTATTATTCAACACAGAGGTCAGTTGGTGTTACAGGTAATAGTAGATGCGCAGATTTCGAGATAAGAATTATTTTAGGCTGGAATAAACATTATCAGTGGGTCCGTGATAATGAAGCGATTTTTTTCTTTTGTGTGCAACGACTACAATAACTTTTCGAAAAGTGTTCGAATAAAGTTTCAACAGCAGAAACAATTACAACAATCATGCAGTAGACTAAGTGACCTTATGAATCAACTGCCATTGTAGATCGATCCTTGTTCAATGAATCAAGGACACCAAGACGTACATAACTGAATGAAAGTAATTGCCATTAGGATAACTAGCATAGAGAAGTTATATATTTTCAGGGTGCAATTGAAACGCTAAACGGGTAATTTTGTCTTCGCTGATTAAACGATTGACTTAGAAAAGAATGCCGACTGGCGAGAATCGTTCCTTAAGCGACCCCATTAAAAAAGTGCAAAAGTAATGCCTTTCGAAAGCCATATCTCATTACCTACGACTAAAACCAGAACTGCACCGATACCGTACCTAAGTTTTTAAGTCTTCATACTTAATACTCTTTTTAATTACTTACATTGAGAAAATAATGGAAGAAGAGGTCTTGCCTTGAAACTATGTAGGGCATAATAAGCCACAACGGCTTTCAAAACTATGTTCTTATATATTTTCTTTGTGGTCAATACTTCTGTTAATAAGCTGTAAGGGGAGAGAATAGTAACTTACATAAGCCAATCCGCTGTATGTAGATCAAGCTATCGAGTACCAAAATAGGAAATCGAGCCTCGCAGGACCAGTTCAATTCACACTGAACTGAACAATTGATTATGGCTGCTTGCGAAGCTTTCCGGCGTTAATTAGCTTTTTATTGCCGTTTAAAGTATGTGATGAATACAAATGCAGAGCATACAATGTTGATCTGATTTAAGGAAAATAAAAAAATTATGTCGCACAATTAATTTACTCATTAAGCCATTTGCGGACGCAGTTACCGTGACCGTTTTAGAAACGGCTTCATTTATCGCATTTTTTCGCCTACAACAATATTTAATTTTCTTTTTTTTTTATAATCTTACGAGGGTTACTCTTTTGTTCTCGCTCCTGTTGGCGACACCCTACACCCTCGATGTTCTACACCTTTTACAGTTTAAGTTCAGAAAATTACAATAGAAGTTCAGAAAATTTCAATAGAAGTTCATTTGGAAATTCTGAACTTCAATTGTAATTTTCTGAACTTCAATTATAACTTTCTGAACTTAAACTGGAAAAGGTGTAGAGTGATATTTGCGAAAGATAGTATTAACAATAAATGAGCATACTTCATCCATCATGGTCATCCATTCACATCCATTGTGGGCAGTGTCGCATCAGGAATTCCGCTGGCTGTTCATTACATAATGCGCAAAAAACTTGTGTGCTGCATGTAAAAAACCTCTGTTCGAAAATATATGTGTTTTTGGCAGGCCTTAGATTCAAGGAAAACTTGGGAACTTATATGTAAATGAAGTGGAAGGAAACCAAACTCACATGCCCAAAACCATGAGAAGCCTTCTGTAGAATATCGAAATCATTTCCACCTTTTGCAGATCTAAATCAGTAGCAGACATATAAGCAAAACAGTCAAACCGACTCAGAAAACTCAGTACAACTCCCTCGTGGGCACTTGGGCATATTGCCAATGTGAAGCGAAGAATTTCAAATGCATGCAATAAATATACAAATAAAAAATCCCCTTCATAAACATACAAACACACATATTTTCAATTACATTGCATTCAGCGCATTGATTGTTGAATTCTGGGAAGCTATCAACGCCAAGTATTGATGATCGATGATGGCCTACATACTCGTAGTATAAGAATGATTGAATATTCCCACGAGGGAATATGGTTAGTAAGACAATGGAAAACAAGAGTGAACACACACACACACACTGCAGTTTAGAAGAGTGGACAAATGGTAGTTAGTTGCGGTAAGTATATATGTACATATGTATGTATATATTTAGGAATGAATGGCGCGAAATCGGTAACAACAATCGCCGGTCTGTGCCAATGTCAATTACATACTTTATATATTTGATTTTATATATGTACATATGTATGTATGTTACTATAACGGACAGTGGCTGACGGGTTTACCACGTTATTCCCAAAATCAAAATCCCCAAATCAAAATCCCCAAAATCAAAATCCCCAAAATGAAAATCCCCAAAATCAAAATCCTTAAAATCAAAATCCCCAAACACAAAATCCCCATATTCTGCGTGAAATAAATTAAAATTGGGTTAGAAATCGCCGCGATTTCTAACCTAATTTTAATTTATTTCACACAGAATATGAGAATTCTACATTGGACATTATTTCTCAAACTGAAACTCAAAAGAAATTGTATACGTGATGATTTCACAAATGTTTATTAATAAATCCATCTTGCTTAGTTTTTATTAATACGGCCCAATAACTTATGATTACATATTTACATAGGGTTGGGTACGAAATGTCGAAAAAAAATATCGAAATAATGTCAAATTAATGATGTGTAAAATTTGAGCGAGTAGAAAACTTTTGCATTGGCGGCCTTTGGCCGCGCTTTAAAAAAATAACCCTCAGCCGGCAGAATTCTCTCTGGAATAAAACGTATAGAGCAATCCACAGTACTTTTGAGTAGAAAACGTTTTTGCACTGGCGGCCTTCCACCGCGCTTATAAAAAATAACCCTGGGCTACGCCATCCAAGTCCGGTCGTGTGCCATAACCGTGGCGGTGATGTCCTTATGCGTAGTACACACTTCAGCGCAAGCGGCCTTCGCCTTTATTTATTCATTTCATTTATTTAGATGAACATATTTTTTATAAAATATGGAATCTCTTAGATACCCCGTAGGGCGCATTATATCGAAGCCGACCCACCTACCGATAATAAAGAAAAAACACGCCAAGTATTTTTCCACATTTTCTACATTTTTCGACATTTTACGACTTTTTATTTCGGTAAATTAAAATTCGGTAAATTAAAAAAGTGGCCGCTGTGGTGCAGTGGGTAGAGTGCTCGCCTGCTGTGTCAGAGGTCTCGGGTTCAAACCACGGTCCGAGCCAAACACCAAAACAATTTTTCAATTAGTAAAAATCCAATTATTGGGTTTTTTTAAGAGCAGCGGTCACCTCTCGGCAGTGGGCGGCATACCCTCCGAGAGTATTTCTGCCATGAAAAAAGCTTCTCACAAAAAATGCATTCGCCGTTCGGAGCCGGCATAAAACTGTAGGTCCACCCAATTAGTAGGAAAAACAAAAAGGAGCACACCTCGAATTGGGAGAGAAGCTCGGCCATAAAACTCGTCAGAGTTATAATAGCGCCATTGTATTATTATATTATTATTATTAAATTAAAATTCGACATTGGATTAGCGAATGGAGTACTCCGAATTTTTGCAGGGATATATATGTATTTTATATGTATGTATACATATATGTTATTACGTATCAGAGCTCAGATAAGACTCGGCATGCGGTTTTTTAAATATGACCTTCAACGTTGTTTATTTAGTCATCTTTTGGGGATTTTGTGACGCTATCCCCGAAAAAAATGTGGGGATTTCGTGTTTGGGGATTTTGATTTTAAGGATTTTGATTTTGGGGATTTTGATTTTGGGGATTTTTTTGGGGGATTTTGTGCGTTGGGGATTTTGTTTTTTGGGGATTATGTGGCACTCCCGTGGCTGACAGCTTTATAAGCGTTATAACAAGTAGCGATTTCCTGAGTGAGCGCACCAACATATGTATGTACATGTCCAAATTTCAGAAGCTTTATTTATGCATACTTAAGAGCTTTCCTTACCGCGGCTCATACTGTCACTGTAACTGTCACTGTCCGCTGTCAAATATGTCAAAATAAAATTTAAATTTTTGCAGTTCACAGGCTAGCCTGTCGCAGCGAAATGCTGGCATTATTTATTTATTTATTTACCGTCTATGAAGTTACAGTTATTCAAAATTCAATTGCCGCGCATATTTGGAAGTTATGCAGCGTCAAAACTGTTGGCGTCTCCGGGGTTTTCAGTGAAGAATTAAAATATGGAAAAGGGTGCGACGAAAGGGAACTTATGTATGTAGATTGGCACAGAGCTCTTGCGTACGTCGACTTCATTTGAAATCCTTTGAGGGTAGCCTTTTTTTCTTGTCGATCGCCTACAGCTCTGGTAATGCCACAAAAAGGGAACTGACTGACTTTAGTAGCTTTTTTTTCATGTGGAGCAACGTCCTACCTGGCTAAGAGAGGAACATTGGTAATCAAACTACAAAATAAGAAATATTGAATTGCTTTACATTTGCATAACAAAACAATTGACACTTGGTCTTATGGGCGCTAGATATCGCATGCTATTCTATTCCTCACTATATGTCAAACCGCTCACTTGCTACTGCGTTTGCAATTGCCCTCGAAGTGTAAATGTCAAGTTTGCCTTTTGCCATATTTGGAAACTTAACAATCACATTTGTGAAATTGGCAATTGGTTTGTTGATGCACGGTGATCGCTTTAAATCTCAATGCCTCCAAATCGAAGCGTCTCTATACAGTCACATGCTCGATTACTCTGCGGCTCTGTGACACTTTGCCTCTGCGCTTGTTTGTCATTCGCGTTGCCAATGCTGACTTTTGGCAATTGGCAGTTGACGTTGACAGCGCAGTTCCACAATGTGCGGGTGCTCAATTTCGCACCGCTTTGTGTCTGCCACTGACATTTGAATGTGAACACTTCGTAATTGGCTTCTGTGAGCATTTTTGTAGCAGAAAGCGCCTGAACAATTTACGGAATATCCTCTGGCAAACTGATTGATGTGTTAGTCAGCTCAAGTTTTAGAATTACCTTTTCTTTAGGTTAACAACTTATTTTTGTTTTTAATGAAATGTATTATTCTGAACGCCACATGTTCAGCATGGGCTTCTTCTTGATTGGCGCTTAGCTTGGCTCGGAACGTTTTAACTCATTTTAACAAACCGCTTCAGTTAGTATTTTCCATATTCAGGGCAAAGAAATTATTATTGTTTTAATATCTTCTGTTCCCGAGCTACTAGTAAGTAGATGATTCTCATAAGAATACTGTATGTTCTTTTAGCGACTTCCTGTGGCTTATGTATCCATCAGCAATCCTACTATTTATTCCACAGGGTCTCTGTAGCACTATATTTTGCAGCTGAAAGGAATGACAAGGTGATTTAAAGGTTATCTCAAAGAAGTAGTGGCTATAATGAGAGCCTGTGTTTGTAGCCGCCAGTAGTTATTAAAAGCAACGAGTAATAATCGCTCTTTTCTGTCCTTTCAAATTTCATTATTAACTAAGAAATATTTTTTTGGAAAATTGTTTGAGTGAATTATCTATCCGAATAAAAGTCAATCCTGGCTGGCTGAATCAAATTTCACTCGTCAGACGTATGTGCTATGCGCTGTTCTGGAGAACAGTCCCTCGCCAGATTTTTCCATTTTTATGTCAAGCGAGCTTTAGGAAAATATGTAATGGCAATAATAGCACTAACAATTTTAATAATATCAACACCAACAGCAACAACAACAAAACTACAACAGCCAAGCAATTATGCATTTTACATGCGTAACTCTCATTACCGAATGCTTACATAATTATGCTAAAGAATCCGGTAAATTGTCACAGGTACATGTGTACTACTTGCTCATTTACATATGTTGATATTTACATACAGTAAGTACATACATACATACACAACTACATTTGTCTACCTGTCCGCAACATTACTCCAATAATTCTAAACACTAATGCCACTGTCACGATTCATCTCACGTTTGCCTGTGTCGCATATGTACATACATGCGGCGGTTACAGATTCTACACCGCAAAGGCGGCCAGTAATAGACACCATAAACAACAGCTGGAGCTGGGAAATCTAGCGAGTCAGTCGGCAAAGCATCTGTCAGTTCAAATTCATTTTAGCTCGAGTCTATTTTAACCCGTTTCTGTCGTCGTTATCGTCGTCTGCCACAGCCGCCTCTGTCACCATTGTCACTGCCGCTATAATTCATTAAGTGAATATCTAAGTGAGAAAAATCCTATATGTACGACCATAAATAGCTAAGAAGTTGATAAAATGGTGATGATGATGATCATGATGCTGAAGAAGATGATGAAGAATAAGAATACATGAACATACAGCAACAACAGCAACGTGACTTAGAAGCCAACTAAACAGGCGCATGTTACATGTAGAATCTAGGCTTTATTTGCTGTGATGTGTGACAACTTTTCTGGATGTGTCGTGCGCTCTGGTTTAGTAACTATTAGTATTGTTGTTGTTTTGTATTGCTGTTGTTGTTATTTTTGTTGCTTATTTAAGTAAGCTGCTACCAATTTGGCATGCCTCCTCTGCTATTGCCGCTGAATGGCTTGTTAACACATGTTATGCCACCAGTTAGTCGACGCTTGTTCTTGTTATTGCCTTTATACCCAGTTGTGGATATTGATAATTATATTAGCATGTGTGCTCTTCAGTCTCGCCGTTTATTATTCCTGCGTGGCCTCGGAAAAATTACGGTCACTGTAGGATCATGCAGAGGTCCTAATTTCGATTGATTAGCACTTAATGGTCTAGATTAATTCGACCGTGTCCAGCGAAACGGCCCACTCGTTTCAGTTTCGTAATAACCGATGCCAATTAGAAATATGTACCAATGCACATAGGTAGACTTTTACGAATTTATGCGGCCAAAATTGAAAATTTTAAAATTGGTACAAATACAAAATCCAAAATCGCTCTACGTTTATAATAGACCGGGCGATAATAAACTGGTCTTCTCGGCTTTTATAGACAACCGGGGTGCCCCTGCCGCTAGTCGAAACTAATTACCTATTCTCCCACTTTTTCGATTTTATTTTTTACGTATTTTAAGTAACCCATTTTTAAACGTCAATATTTTTAGTTTTAAGACAGTTCCAAAGTAAACAACATGGATTCGAGTGCTTCAGGTAAATATCATTATTTATTGAAGGAATCGTCAACCTAGCATAATAAAAGACCCACCATTTTGAAGCTGTTAAGCATATTGCGTTTTCTTGAAAAAATATTGTTCATTTTTTAATTCAAAAGCATTTTAGTTATATTATCGCCTCCGATCGCCTCAAAATTTTTATGCATTTTAATAGTATGTAGTCTTTTCTTATGGTTCTGATGAAAATCAGCTGCGGACAGGTGCGGCTGGGGTAAAAAAAAGATACATTGAAAAAATGTCCAAACAATTTTTTTTTTTTTTTTTTTTTTTCATTTTCATCGAATATTCTCCTGGTTCATCTGGAAAAAAATTAGTTACCCGTCAATTTCTCTACAGAAAAATGCAAAGCCAGAAATTATCAACAATGGATGAAAAATTGGCCTATTTGGAAAATTACCTGCTTTCGTATTTTTAGTATTTCCAATTTTTCAAAGTCAAGGAAATACTTATCATAAAAAGGGGCTAAGAATCCTAAAGCTACATTTTTTTGAAAAGTTTTGAGTATGCAATTTTGCAGCTCATTCAATTTTAATATAATAACATGCAACATTGAACTTTTTGAAAATTTTCATTGGCTTTTCGGAAATTTTAATTGAAACGGTCTCACGTACATATAAGGCAAACACCCTACAGAAAAAAATTTCTAAAATCGACGGAATTTTTCACAGCATTGAGATTTTCACTTTTTAGACTAAAATTGGTTGGCTACATAACAGTACACTTACAAATCTCCTCAAAATCTTCCATAAATTCTGGCCTCAATTTGAAATTTTTAATACACTTTTAGAAAGTTCTACGATTTTTCGGATTTTTTCCATAAGCTTAGAAATCCTGCATAAAACGATTTTTATTGAAAAATTGTATATATTTTTAAACTAAAATAAGGAAGTAAAATTTTCGACAGAACTCTTTGAAATAAATTAAAAAACTCTGGCGTATGATTTTTTTTTTGTGTGACTGTATATATTTTCAATGCAATCGACTTTTAACACAGATTATTAAAATTTTGTATTAAACAAACAATTTGGAATAGATGTAGACAATAAAATATTTTTGGCCGCATAAAACTTGAAAATCTACCTATGTGCAATGGAGGCCAAGTCATTATCCAACAAACTTTGGAATGGAGGTCTCTTACCTTCTTACCTGTTAGAAAGGATGTCAACAAAAATACTTTTTTGGGTCGGAGCATCATCAAATAAAATTCGTTTCGCCTAACTTGGCATAGTCCTGAAAAAGAATTTTATTTTCGATTACGATCACTGGCTTGGGTCGCGCATAAAAAAGTCTCTCACGGTTTCGAAGCAGCCACAAAGCCAACAGTCACACGAGTGAAAAATCCCCAACAGGCTATATACAATTATATTTCACCCGCTTTCTGCCTTCATTTATTTTCTTGTCATCTTTTTTTTTTTAATTTTTAAGTAATATAATCGCACTGCTTTAAATCGATTAATTAACTCATAATCTAAAATTGGCTGGCGTTGCCACATTTTGTCCTTATTAGTTTGTGATTAATAAAACAAAAAGCGGTTTATAAATAATCTACATACCGGTCTGCGCACCTATACATATACGCATCTAAATGTGTGAATGTTGCTCTATCCGGTAAGCAGTTTTGTCACACCGATTTGCTACTGGTGTTGCAATCGTAATAAAATGTCGCTAACCATTACTGATAACCAGACATTAGTGGACTTTAGTTGGTAATCAATGGGAGCTCGCTGGCTGTTCCGCACTTCATCTGCTGCTGATGCCTTAGTATTATTTAAAGCTTTATATACCTATGTATATGGTTGTGAAATTGATAGCAGCGCACTTTTAATTGCAACCAAATCAGTTGTACAATCAACAACAAACGAAATTTGCTTACTTACATATTCGTACATATGTACATACATGTGTGCAAAGTTAGTAGATGGTGAACTGGTTAATGCAGAATTGCGATTTTGGTCCGACGGATTTTTGAACTACCTGTCTGAGTGATGACGGCGGTACATTTGTAGTTGTTTGTTGTATTTTTGTTAGCCACATGTGGCAAAATGTTTGCAAAATGCAGCGCACGCGCAAGTCGCATTCATCGGTGTGTTGGCATTTTTACATTTCATAAAGCACGCCGCCGTGCTTGGATGCCAACTAGGCTGACTGACTGACTGACTCGACTGACATATGTAACACTTAGTTATTTTGCTGTGTGACAGTTGTATACCACCGTGTTTTTTCTGGTCGAGGAATGTTCATACAATGTATTACAAATTAGATGAAGAGAAACGCGATCAGTTGCAGGCAAAGTATTTTGAAGGTTGGCATGGATAGTACTTGGAAAAGGTAAGATCATATCGTAGAAGGAATACTTCGGTTAAGATATCACGACACTAGATGACAGCCAAGCCGCAATGGTCTCTTGTGCGAAAGACTGCGGCTGAAACTCCCATTGCTCCTAAGCTATTTCTAGGAATATAACTAAGTACATATCGTCGGTCTCCTGCCAGAAACACGAATGTGAAAATTTTTTCAAGTGCGATGTCTGCTCTTTATCGGGTATATATTGATGTAATAACAATTAATATTTGTATATGTACTTATGTACATACACGTACATATTATATATGTATGTTTACACAAGCATTTATACAAATATTAATTGTTATTACATTAATATATACCCGAAAAAGAGCAGACATCGCACTTGAAAAAATTTTCACATTCGTGTTTCTGGCAGGGGGCCGACGATATCATACAGGCTAAAAGAGCGCAACACCAATGAGCTAATATATGTACGTCAGCGAGCGTACAATAAAAATTTCTAAAAGCGATCTTCGACCATCCAGAAACCAAATTGTGAATCTTAACTGGATTTTCACAGGTCTTTGCAGATCCAAAAAGGTCTCTAGAAGGAGATACAAGATACTGGCAAAGCCTCTCTGAGGCTGAATACAAGAACGAAAAAAGACACTGAAGATGGCGCATATTAGCCAAAACCGGTTTGTCTCCAAACCAATCTTGACAAGGGATGACGGAAAATCGCTCCACAATACTGAATACAATTCTTGATTTCTTTACGAAACTCGGCTTCGGAGAGGTGATATAGTGAGCTGAATGACACAATAGATCTCATTGTCGCAGAAGGTATTCTTCTTTAACGTCCAACTATTCTAACACATCTAAAAAGGTTGAAAATTTCACTTGAACGCACATCTCCGTCGCCTTTTCTTTTAAAATTCTTATCCACCTTTTCCGACGAAGATTTTATTTGTTGATGTTGCAGGCACATAAAAAATACGAAATATGAGCACTAACGAGACTTTGAGGTGCCTTATATGTATGTATTACATATATGTATGTATATGGATATGTAAAATGTGATGGCCAGGTTCATGACAGCCACGGGTGAAGCGGAAAGGCCGAGACCGCATTAATACATAAACTAGGCGGAAGTGTAGTCCCGTCGACCGCCAAACCGGTGGCAAGACATAATTTGCGTATTTGTACTGATACATACATACATACATAAGAGTATTTTACGATATTGCCAAATGCCAAATTCCAATTACGGGTTATGCAAATTGCATTCAGTGCGGATTGAAAAATAAAAGTGCCCGATTGTTGTTATTGTCATATCGACAAACTATCTACATACATACATATTACTAACTTCGGACATTATTTTGCCCAGTTAATGCATAAAAAGCACAAGCGCCAATGTAAATATTTATTGGCCAATGAAATTATGATTTCATGCCAAATTCGGTCAATAAACAAAATAATACACGCATGTATGTATAAGCGTTTCCGAACTGCGTTAGATCAATAATAACAACCATTCTGGGGACATAAAAAAAATTCTAATTTGATTTTTCGAAGTAGACAAAAGTTCAAAGAAAATGCCGACAATGAAGGTACGTATTCGTACACTGTAAGGATTAAGATGGTTTTGCGGCGGTCTTTAACAGCATCATCCGAACGATATATGTAACTTCGGGTTAATCTCTTACTACCGTAACTTTTTTGACAAAATTCTATCTGTAGAATGGGACAACGATAAGGCGTAACAATCCTTAAATTCTTCGAGTATGAAAAGGATTATTACAAAATAAGCACATCTCACACTGAACAACTCCCAGTCAGTGTATGAATACACACGCTTTCGCTTAACTTATGCAATTCAATTAGGAGTCGGTTACATAGTTACATGCGTTCAAGCAAACATTCAGTGAACTACACTGCGTATACGTAACTTGTTTACATAAATACGTACATACATACATACACACATACAGATGAAACTAATAAAAGCGTGTTAAAAGTGCATTCATCATTCGCATCCGGCATAAAATTGTATATGTAACCAATAGGTAAGAAACAAATTAAGGAATATGCAGAGAATCTCCGCCTAAAAGTTGTTGGATTTAGGTATATTTGCACCATATTATTACACTGAGCTACAGTGAAAATACACTCATCAAGCGACCTAGCGACGGTATTTGAAAAATCCGGTATACCCTCAAATTTTTTTTATTGTTAAAAAAACCGTTATTCCATCAAACCTAATTAGTCGTAATTCTTACTAAATATTAAAGATTTGACAGTTAATTCGTGTTTCTTTGCTTTCTATCCAGCAAAAGAGAGCGAACTGAACGAAAATTGGGAGAACGAAAATGAAAATTCACTAAATTTCTTTACAGGACAAATATCCACAAGCATCTTACTAGCAAGAAGAAGAAGGATTGTCAAAGCAAATATGTGCATTTTTTAAAAATAAACAGTGAATCAAATATTTATTTTTATATAAAACAGGTAAAAATTGATGCAATAAGCAAACGTATTCCAAAACATGGAAAACTAACCAACTTATACCATGTCTCCACATAACGTGTTTCGCTCTTTTTTTCTAAACTCGCTCTCTCAATCTTGTTTCGACCTCAAAACGAGTGCCGAAACTCGCCAATTTCCATAAAAATTTCTGGGGGCGAGTGAAGATTGAAACACTAGTTTCGTTCTCAATCCTCTTGCCAAACGCGATGATATCGATGCGTTCTCTAATTTTGTATCGAAAATCTATCGAAATCTCACACAGGCAAAACGGAAACGCAAAAATAAGCAAACATACAAACATTTAAGGAGAACAACAAAGAGAAATGTTAAACGGATTATTTAGCGAGATGTTTTGCTAGATGTTTTGTTTGTGAAACAAGTTATGTGGAGACGGGCTTTTAAGCCCGTATGAAACTAGTTTATTTCTCTGTATTTTTCTTGTATTTATTGTTTGAAAAACCTACCGAACATCAAATTACAAACAAATTCTGTAGTATGTTGAAAAGAGAAAACATTGCCTCCAAAATTCGTTGACTTGGCCATACTTGACATTTGGGGTTTTGGTGTATCCGTACTTTTGCTAAAATATTTTGATAAAATATGATATTACTCGCACAAATTTCGTTGCAAGAGGCTTGTGAAACTTGCTAGTTAGTTTTATAGGAATGTAAAGAAAAGCACCTAGTTTCACCGCTATGAAACATCCCTGCAAGCGCCGTGATAATCATTTGACCAATCAATTGATGATCACATGTGATCCATCACTCTCCATCAAGAATTCCTATCACATTATTAAGGGCAATATGAAAAATGTGATGGAGTGAAATGTATACGTGAGAGTTTGCATCTCGCTCCCACTTATGCGTAATCATATGATTTTCTATATATAGCTGAACTCTTTCCTCTCTCACTTTATATCCATCAATGTTGATGTAAATACCAGTCACATATGATCCATCACACTTGATATACGAATCTATCACAGCTGATCCATCAAATTTGATGCCTGAACCTTTCACAAATGAGACAAAAACAAATCTATCATAGTCTATATTTATTATATTCATTACACAGGTATTATTAACATATATGAAATACAATTAGATTTTTAATTTACGGAAAACACCAAAAATATAATTTTTACTGCTCGCGGTGATGGCTAAGCTCGACAGTCTTGCGTACGCCTCTCTCGAATTCTATGGGGTCAACTTCTTGGAAGACATCTGAAATTGAAGTGAAAAAATATATATATGTAAATGTACATAATAAAGCAGTATGTACTTATCTTTATTCTTTAAAAAAACGATAATTAATTATTATTTTTTATTATCTTTATTCACTATTAAATTATATTTTTAGCACACGAAAGAACGCGTTCAATTAGCTTGCACGAATTTAATTTTTTTTAAACGAATTATGAAAAAAGCAACCCTGTCCTCTCACAGATGATAAAAAAGTGTGTCAATTTATTAGTGTGGAACTTTTGCATGTGTTACTTTCCATTACACGGATTTTGCTGGGATACCGAGAACAGAAACAGCTGATCTCTCTATTTGTCAAATTTGTAAACAAATGTTGAAATTATGAAGCCGGCAAAACTCCAAGCAGTGTATTTATTTACCCCTTTTCTGTAATTTAAAATGGAAAAAAACACAATTCTCCAAGATCAAAAATCGAAAAAACTCGACCTACTTAAAGCAGTCATCAATGAGCTACTTGAGACGTCAAGCGAATCAGAGGATGAACTTTACCATTTGCTGGCAGAAAATTCCGATAGTGAGGATGATGCTTTATGTAAGAAAATTATACACACCTATAGCAGAAAAGCCAAAAGACACAAAGGAGACTTTGCAGTCACTGAGCCAGAATTTTCCGAAGAGGAATTTTTTCGGCAATACCGCATAACAAAATACTTGTTTGAAAATTTATTGCGTAAATATGAAGAGCACGAATTGTACAAGAGTTTGCGAAGAGATAAACGTTTGCCCGGCCGTTTACATTTGCAAGTATTCCTGATGTTTGCCAGCCACCAGTTGTGCACTTTTAGCAGCATATCTGAAACTTTCAAAATGTCAAAATCAACTGTTTGGAGTATAATCGATCGAGTAACAGCATTCCTGAAAAGTTTAAGTGTAGACGTGATTAAGTGGCCCACGGCGGAGGAGAAACAAGCAAGTGCAAGCTATTTCGACAATAAATATGGATTCTCCAAGGCAATAGGTAATTTCTATACTCAATTTCGAAATGAAATTTAGTTTTAATTCTTATTTCAATTCAGGCTGCATTGATGTCACGTATATTGCTATGGACACACCCAACGGGAGCAACGCATCGGAGTATGTTAACCCAAAAGGTACCTCATCGCTGTGCATGCAGGCTGTGTGCGATGAACGTAATCGTTTCATTGATGTCTTTGTTAAAGAACCCGGATCCAAAAAACCAAATTGGATATTGCACAACTCGCCTCTCTATGCAAATGTAGCAGGGTTGTGTGAAGGTAAGAATGCGGTTCCTTTTCATACCAACTGATCTTTTTTATTAATTATTTCTCTCACATTTCAGATTTCTATCTACTGGGTCCCCCATCCTATCCATGCAGCGACTGGATTTTGCCACCATTTAAAAACTCCGGCAACTTGCAGAGCGATGAGGAATATTTTAACCTACAACATTCAAAAGCGCATGTTATAGCAAGAAATTCATTCATTATGTTAAAGACACGTTTTAAGCAATTGAAATATTGCAAATTAAAAAATATTACAAAACTATGCCATTTTATAGAGGCATGTTGTGTACTCCATAATTTGGCAATTGATGATAACTTCAAGGAGATTGGTAATGATGATGGTCATATTGATAATGTAGAGAATACTGAGCCAGATATAAATGATCAGACGCGCACATTGATTTGCGAAGATATGTGGAGTCGGAGACAAGCGAGAAACTAAATTATAATTAACTACTTAAGGTCTTGTGTTAAGCATATTATAAATAAAAATATGTATCTTATTAAAAATTAAAACTGCAATGTTTTGCTTCAGTATATTTTCAACATGCTGCTGAAAAGCTTCAGTAATCTGGTACAATCAATTGTCACGAGTTCCGGCATTAACATGCTCCTCTTATTGTTACGCTTCATTTATAAAAAGTTCTAATAGCTTTATCTTCTTTTGTGCTCTTTCCTCGCGCCTTTGTTCTCTTTCCTCTTTTTTCCTTAAATAATACAAAACTTTGTTATGAAACTCTTTTCGTTCTGTCGCTATTTTCGAAAGCGTTTTTAGTAGTTCACTTTCTCGAGTTTGCCTTTGGGTTCCACGTTGATTGGTTGTTATTTCTAAAGGAAAATTAATGTATAGAGAGAAGTACATATATAATCCTACATAAGGGCAAGTAGAGAAGTTTGATATTATACCTTCTTGCGTGTTTTCCATTTCCGACTCTGAAGTGCTTTCATCATTATTGTATGTTGATTTAATTGTTCTTTTCTCCTCAAAAATCTCTTCCAAATCACTAATAGAAATTTTAACAATTATATTGAGTTAATTTATTATAATAAAATGGACTCAACACCTCACCTTTGGTATGCATTATATTTATCCTTTAGTTGATCGTTTTTATATTTCCGCTCCAGTCCACGAAACTTATTTTCAACTTGTGTCGGGGTATACCTATAGCCACATTTATTCATCTCGCTGGCTATGAACATCCACATTTTCGTTTTATTACGTATTGCAAGAACTTTACCCAGTTTGGGACGTGTTTCCTTTACTAGAGTCAATAGTAGTTTTATAGGCTCGTCTAACCAAGCGTGGTAGAAGGTAGTCTCTTCAACTTCACCAGCAACGTCCTGTTGGTTGCGTTGATCATGGTCTTCCTTATCAGCTTTTTCTGTTAATGGAATTAATTGAATTTCAATTAGAATAGTATTTAATTTCTACAGGATCGGACCGCCTTCATAACTGCGATGAGTCTACATGTTAAACTCGATTAGATTTTATTCTTTAAGCTAATTTACCTATAACGGTTATCATTTCTTGTATTTGATTCATATCATCACTCATCACTTCTTGATCTGTAAATGTACATTCATAAATAAATTGCATCTCCATTTCTTGCAATGTAGGCGGCCGCCATCATCACTTACCACTTTGCATAGTATCGTTACTTTTTTCTTTTATAATTTCACAATACCATAGATTTTCGTAAAGGGCGCGCGCTTTTACATTGAAAATTAGATTACCAAATGTAAAGACTTTTATTTATAAACGCACCTTATGTGTAAAATTAGCAAAAAAAATTCCAATTCTCTGTTCTATATAACTAGGGATGGCAGATATGTATAACCTGAAATCCTATTATAATCGATTAATTTCTTTCGGTTAACGGTTAAAGTGAATCGGTTTTCCGTTTGATTATTTTTTCGATTAATCGAAAGGAAAACATCGAAGTTGAGAATTTCCCACTTTTTAAATTAGAAATTGTTGTATATTGGCGACAACAACAAATTCAAACCTGATGCCGTGTTGTCGTGCTGCAACAAAATGTTTGTGCTCGTAACAACTATTTAATTTTGACACGTTGCTGTTTGTCGTTTGCTTGTCCGAATGTGCTGTTATGGTTCACGTTTCGACTATCGAGTGGAGCAGCAATGCATGGCGGTCGGCATGATCTAGGGTTGCACTGTGGCTAGTCATTGTCGGCTGGGCGGGGTTCTTGCCTACATTGCTGTCCTGCGCCATAAACAGAAAAAATTCATATCATGCCTTTTCAAACCAAAACGAGTAAAATCAAACCAAAACAACATCCGGTTTAGGCGGATGCCACGGACAGACCGTTGAAAAAATTCGAAAATTCAAAAGATAACCCGGAAAAAATCAAATTCAAGAGGCCAGGCATCAGTTAAATTTAAATAAATACAAACCGAGGGAAAATGTCGTTAAAATTTGAATATGAATTTTGAACGTACGTTAAAGTCAGACGGACGTTAGCAAAACATTTAAACCGAAATTTAAATCGGACGGAAATACTGACAATCGACGGAAAAATTTAAAAATAGATGAGGGCACGTTAAATTTAAATAATCGCGGACGGACGAGAAAATAATCGTTGCACCAAAATTTAAATTTGAATGTACGTTGAAATCGATATGCACTAAATTTGAATAAACACTGTCAAAAAAAAAAACTGTCAAAGTGAATTTAAATTTGAATATTTATATCGCAAAAAAAAATCGTTAAATTTGAATTTAATTTGAATCAACCGGAAGGACCGGTTATTAACAGGCATCTGAAAATACATAAAAGAAGCTGAAATTTAAAATATATGAACAATCAAAAAAAAAAGTTAAAGGCCGAACTCACAAGGGGGTGGCGTTGCTGATGTTGTTGCAGCGCCGGTGCGTTTTTGTCCCACCCTAATCCATGGTTACTGTCGCACCCGAATATCAGTAACCCCTTACCTGTGTTGCGCCGCCGGTGTTGTTGCAGCGCTGGTGCTTTTCGACCCACCCTCATCCATGGCCATCGGTGCACCTTAAATTCGATGACCCCATAATTATTATGCGCTGCTGGTGTTGTTGCAGCGTCGGTGCTTATCGGGATTGTTGTTGTTGCTGATTGATGTTGTGCTGATGGGTTTTTTTTTTTTTTGTTGCTTGTTGATTTCACCAAAAACCGATTTTTTTTTTTCAATTTTAATTTGCAAATAGACAAAATTATTGTAAGCCGACTTGCTGTTGCTACATATACTATGTATCTATGTATGTATGCATGTATGTAAGTATATTTAGTATGCATTATTTACATTCCACTATACCACAATTCATGCAACGTCTCTAAAAGTTGACTAAGACCGTGCTCAATTTTTATTATTTATTAATTTTTTTTTTTTTTTACAAAACCAAAAAAAAGCATTATCTGCTGTGAAAAGCCGTTTGTCTTTAAGTAGTACTTTGCACATGTAAAAAAAAAGCAAAGTGTGGCGAATTTTTTCTTATAGTTGAGTTTGAATTTTTTTATTGGTTTTAATTTTTAATTGGTTTTAATTTTTAATTGGTTTTATTTTTTTAATGGTTTTTATGCATTATTTTCCAAATTTTTTTTTTTTTTTTTTTTTTTTTTTGCAAAATTTTGCAAGCATGTGTTTTAACTTTTATTATTTTTTTTTTTTTATGTAATTAATGTATTTCAAATAATTTCTTTTTTTGAAATTTTTGTTTTTCCAAATTTGTTTTTTCAAATTTTAGTTCTTCCAAATTTTAGTTTTTCCAAATTTTGGTTTTTTAATTTTTTTTTTTTTTTTTTTTTTTTTTTTTTGCACAATCGAACCTTAAAATTTTTTAAACTTTTTTTCCTCTTAAGCTATTCTCTTTCTGCTTTTTCTTATGCACTTTTGGGCAATTAAAATGCTGCTTGCTTTTCTTGCAAGCTTTTTGCCCCCTCTTTTTTTGCAATTGTCTCCTTTTTTCTTTATTTTTTTTTCTTGTTCTTTTCACATATACATACACAACACAGTTCTTAATTGTTGTTATTTTAAAATTGTTGTTCTTTCTTTAATTTTTTTGTTCTTATATTTTTGGCTTTTTTGACACTCGTGTTCAGAACAGTTCGGAACAAAATTTTTTTTAATTACGAAAAATTACCGAACTAAAATCATATCGCTTTAAAAATTGTTCAAAAGTTTCTATTTTATTTTTTTATATTTTACCAGAATGATAAATTTTGTTGTATAATTTAACAAATTTTGGCTATTTCAATTTTCTGTTTTCCAGTTCTTTCTATTTATTGTTTTAATTTTGTTGCTTTTGCTTTGATTTTTCACCGATTAACCGGTTTGTTTTTCTGCTTTTTCTGCTGCTGCTGCCTATTTGTTGTTGTGGTTTTTTCGCTTAACACGAAAAATCACATTTCTGGTCAACTGATTTTACGCAACTAACTATCGCTGTACTAAAATTTCTCTATCCAAGCGTGCCTTCCACCTTTTTTTCTCTATCCAGTTTGGAAGGGTCCCGTTTTCTTTCCATATAGCCTGCAGTGATGTAGTGACGTGTGCATAATAGTGGCGTGACTTTACGGTTACCCGAATGTCTATATCATGGTATGACGCTAGCAATGGCACAAGCGAGATGGAATGCGATTGCCATGTTACACAAATAAAAATACCAAAACTTTCGGAATAAAATGCCTCAAGCATTTTTCCCATGAAACTATCTCAAATTAATCGATTATATTCGTGCCCTAGTAAATTTGCTACTGTAAAATTCTATTAGTGTACGTTGGGAATATTAATAGACATTGTTGTCTTACGCTCAAATTATAAAAATGGTAAGAGACAGGAAAATCTGATTAATGAAATAGTATGTTTGTTTCTTATTAAACTAGCAGCTAGCTGTCAAGTGAAATGAAAAGAGCAAAACGGAAAGAATTACGCTCATAAAGAGTGAAATGAACAGAAAATCGAGAAACCTTCTGCCAGCCCAAACCTGGCTAACTATCCATAACTAGCCAATAAGAAACAAACATAGTAAAATTATTTGGTAAATAATTATTTAATTTTCTGTGAACTATGTAAAATTTAAAATTGTATGGAGCGCATAAGAACATCTTATAATAGGTGCATTTGAAAGTACTAAGCATCCGAATAACCACGTGTTACGTATTTTCACAATAAGAAGTGTTCATGGCAACCCTGGAGAACCAGTTTCTCCATCACCAATCCATGTGCATACCTCGCCATTGGAACGATTGTCAAGGTTGAGATGGGAAATTTGAGTTAAGCTTTCCCATGAAAGGCCTACTTATAGAGGTTGGCTCGATAGCTTGGCTATTTGCAAAAAAAAAATTTTTCATGCAATCTATAAGGATTGAAATCTGAAGAATGAATCAAAACCACATAACCATTTAGAAGAATAAAAAAAAAATCGGTGTAAATCTCGGATGCAATTACTTATTTAAATTTTGTTTAGACTCTTAGTGGAGCAAGAAAAGAATTAACTACAGGGTTTTAAATAAAAAAAAATGTTACATTTGAGATATCTAGTGACTGAATAAGAAGTACAAAACGTTATTATTGCCAGAACACCACCAGTGGTGCATGAAATTTACTCAAACAGGGAAATGACTCCTGTCAAAAAAAAATTGTCAGCTGTTGCCATCGAGACAACCTCAAAAGTCACCCTCGTTTCCCAGTGCGGCCACCTGTTACACTAGCCCATAGCTCAAACATACAAGGTCGATGCGAGGGAGAATCGCTCTTCTTCTTCTTGGCATATGTCAACTTATTGTCTGTTGCCTTGATTTTACAATTTTGCAGGCCTTGTTCGTAGAAGTAGAATGCTAAGCTCAAGGTTTATCCAAAGAAGGTTATATTAGTTACGTTTTGATGTGTGTGTTTCCAAAAAAAAATGTCAACGTGAAAGAGGAGAGAAATTATTTTCAAAGTAAAAACTTTTCCCCAATCGGTTCTATCTGACGTTCGCACCTTTTTTGCACACGTACCCAATTGCAATCGGCTTATCTGCCGCGAAATCCTTCTTTAAACAATCCCTGCTAAGTTGTGTGTTCACTTCTTTTCCCTGCTTTTGACATTTGAAATAAGCCGCCTAACGTCAATCGCCTATTCTGCCTCCCATGCGGCGACCTGTTTAGTTTGGCCACGCGTCAACCATTCTTCTTCACCATGTCAGCACGTCGGCCATTATGAAATGGAAGTCATTGGAAAAGTACTAAGAAAAACTACTAAAATAGTGGTGATGCCACACAGACAGAATTGAGCAACCGAAATTAACCCGTTTATGATCGATATCAGCATTGATATCGATAGCAAACCATAACAGGCCTGCTTCGCTTCGAAGACCTGACGAGGGAGCGAACAGGAAAAAATGGTTTGCCTGTAAGGTTGTCGCGAGAATACTCAACTGTTAACTACGTGGGGCACGACTCACCCCTAGATAAGAGTCTCAAATTCTACCACAGCTAACCGGGCAACAGAGGCTCCATCAGGTGATACCAAGAAAAACATATGGCTATATGAACATGTCCAAACTAGTAATGTATGAAAATCCGAGAATAATTGAAAGTCAGGTATGATAAAAAAATTCATTTGGTAAAAAAAACCAAGATGCGTAAGTCCGGTGTTGCGGTGTTTCTCTATTGGCTTAGGCCAGAGAAGCCTACTCCCCCCTAGGAGCCCTTCTCCTAGGTGCCGAACTTGGTCGGTCTTAACAACCTGTCCCCCCCGGCTGATCCAACCCCGCACGTTGAACCCAGGACAGGCGGTCTTGAAAAAGACCCTTGGTCCGCTGGTTTCTCGCCCCCCGGAATGGGCTTTACAAAAAAAAGTTAAATTATTTTGTTTCTTATTTTAAGGCTTCGCGGCCTTAGACATTTTTTTACAGGAGAACGCGTCTAAACTCCGAATACCATCACCCTATCAGCTGGTCTATGGTCCCTAACCTCGCGAAGCTGGACAAAAAAAACTTTAGCAGGAAAATCATCAATACTCCGTTTAAATAGACATTTTTGTATTGGAGAACTCGTCAAAACTCCGTAAGGTCAGGCATTTGATATAGGAGAACTCGCCAAAACTCCATAAAACTAGACATTTTAATTTGGGAGAACTCGTCAAAACTCCGTATAAGCAGACCAATTGGAATATGGACTGCTAGATGGTCCACGGTTCCCGATGGGAGCGCTTGTGATCCACCTATTATTATAACTGCTCGGGGAGAATACTGGGCGAATTGTCCCCGACCGCCAAGACGCCCAGCGGAGCCTTATTGAGGACGAATATCAGAAGCATGGAATCGTCCTATTAATCTCCCTGTTAAGTCTTCTAAGTCATACAGTGCATTGCCTACTTTTCCACGAACTCGACACTTAATATATTTTGGCAGGAATTTCGCATTTATGCCCTGTTTGAAGTTGCTCAAGGCAAAATTTCTTCTGAATACTTCCTGACCTTCCCTATAATTCACAAGCCTAGAGCGCTTATTGTAAACCTGCTTGACTCTATCATTTGCCTGCGCTAAATTTTTACGGATTTGTTCGTGGATTCCTGTTAACCTATCAGCCCTACTCACTATCGGTACGCAATCTTCTTTAAGGCTATCCAATTTTTCTAATAACTTATACGCGGATGCGTATTGGACCATATTCTGACCATATAATGCAAAGTACGGAGAGCACTGAATCGACGTATGAAAATCACTTCTTAAAACTGATAGAATTTCGGGTATATGTTTGTCCCAGTCCGTATGATCCTGCTTATCTTTTAGGAAAATTCTTATCTTGGAAACTATCTCTCTATTCACGCGTTCGGACGCATTAGCTTGTGGGGAATACACTCCTGTTCTAACATGCGTCACACCGTACTTCTCAAAGAACGCTTTCATTTCTTTTGAGACGAATTGTTTCCCATTATCGCTGTGGATATATTCTGGGACCCCTATAGCTGGAAAAATCTCTGTACCGAAGTAGTTCATTACATTAATAGTTGTCGCTCTCTGCATTGGCTTCAGCCACACATACTTTGAAAAATGGTCTAAAATAATAAAAAGAAACTGGTTCCTACGTTTGGATCTCGGATAAGGTCCTAAGAAGTCGCAATATAAGCGCTGAAAAGGTCTCTCTGTAACAAAAGCGCTTCCTATCGGTGGTCTTGACTGCTGATTCGTTGTTTTTACAGCCTTGCAAGTGTCACAATCCTTCACATAATCTCTAACGTCCCTAGCTTGTTGTGGCCAGAAGTATTTCGACCTAACCCGTTCCAATGTCTTTTGCCAACCTCCGTGATAACTCCTAACTGCGTCATGTGCCATTCGTATTGCTTCCTCCCTGAGTCTTTGGGGTAACCACAACCGCCATAACGAGTCTTCTTCACCCTCCACACCTTTTCGAAACTTAACCCTTTTAAAAATCAACCCGTCTCTGACGCACAAATCCGGGAGAGCCTCACCGTTTACTGTAATTGTTCTTATAAGATCCAGATACTCATTGGCTCTAAATTCAGATGAGTCTAAGTCTATTTCGTAAGGCGCGGGAGATGAAGTCAACTCGTCAACGTCAAAACGCGACAGAGCGTCCGGTACTACGTTCAGAGCCCCCTTACGATGCTGCATTTCGAAATCATATCTCTGTAGTAACAGTGACCATCTAGCTAACCTACCACTAAGGTCCTTTTGCGTCATCAACCATTTAAGGCTTGAATGGTCCGTGATGATACGAAATGGCAGCCCTTCAACGTAGGGTCTGAAACGTTTGACACTGACAATTGCGGCGAGGCATTCCAGCTCGGTGACTGTATAGTTGCGTTGAGCATTATTTAATTTTTTCGAAACGAAAGCTATTGGATGCTCTGCACCATTGTCATCGACCTGGAATAACACGCCTCCTACTCCTATTTTGGAAGCATCACATTGAATGACAAATTCTCGGGAAAAATCAGGTTGAGCTAAGACTGGGGCGGAACTCAGAGCTACTTTAAGTTTTTCGAAGGCCTCTACTGCTTCTGGAGTTAGTTTGAAAGGACCAGGTGACTTACGTAAACAATCTGTCAAAGGGCCTGCTAAATCAGCGAAATTGGTAATAAATGCCCTGTACCAATTTGCCATACCCACGAACCTGCGAACCTGTCGAGGAGATTTGGGAATGGGGAAATTCTGCATTGCCTCGATTTTCTCTGGATTCACTTTCAAACACCCACTGCCTATAACATACCCTAAGTATCGAATCTCTCTCTGGCAAAATTTACTTTTACTCACATTAATTGTAAGGCCTGCACTTTTCAAACACCTCGCTACATCTGCTAAAAGTTTGATGTGGTCGTCAAAATCCGCACTACATACCAACAGGTCGTCCAAATAAACAAAAACGTGTTCTCGCATATACGAGGGAATTGCTTTGTCCATGAGTCGACTCATTGTTTGCGGCGCATTACACAGCCCAAAGGGCATAACTTTGTAATGGTACAAGGGTTTACCTGGCACCGCAAACGCTGTCTTCTCTTTTGACGACTCAGTTAGTTTAATTTGGAAGAACGCGTCTTTTAAGTCGATACCACTAATAAAGTGCGTATCCTTTAAACGACTCAATAACCCGTTGATATGCGGCAGCGGATATGAGTCCTTTTTCGTAACGGCGTTTACCTTCCTAGAATCAATGCAGAGTCTAACCTTACCAGGTTTCCGTACTAAGACAACTGGGCTACACCATGGCGAATTCGACTCCTCGATGACTCCCATTTTCAATAATCTATCAATTTCGCTGTAGGCTTCAGCCTGCCTTGGTGGCGAAAGAGGAAAATGTTTGCTTTTAATTGGGACTGCGTCACCCGTGTCAATGTCGTGCTCCACCAGCTGTGTTTGCCCTAGGCCTAATTTTTCGAACGACGGAAACATATCAATAACTTTTTGCAAGTCGTATTTCTGGGATGGAGTCAAATCATGAAAATTCGGACCTTCTTCTGTATCTTCCTTTGCTTCTAGACAAGATACACTTGGAAATATTTCGGGAGCTAAAGCAAATGCTTTCCAAAAATCTACCCCGAAATAGGCTTCCTGGAGAAGCGAAGGAACAAGGTAAAAGGATATAGATTTTGTTGTATTTTTAAAAGTGACAGGCAATGAACTACACCCTATTATCTTCCGTTTGTCGCCGCCTGCCGTATATATACATTCATTCATTTCCTTATAGTTGAGATTGTTCTCTTCTAAAAATTTCAAACAGTCTTTACCCAGAATAGAGACATTGGCTCCTGAATCCAATAACCCCACTAGTGATCCTTTTCCTATCCTCACCCTAATCATTGGTCTTTCATCGTCTGTAAGGACGAGTGTGGTGCTTTCCAAAAGCTTTCGCACCTGGACACGTTTGCTATACCTCTTCCTACACTGCAAAATTTTTTCGGGTGGATATGGTTGGGAATCATTTGTGAAAATATTTGATCTAACCAATTGATAGTTTTGCTCTCTTTCTTCTAAACTGGGTCGGAAAATGGTCTGACAACTAACATTTCTAACTGAAGCTTTCAAAATACGAATTGGTCGAGAATTTGTTTGTGACGAAGTCGGGCCATCTGAATCTGAACTATTTGAGTTATCCGTACTATCAGGGTAAGTTACTATTGGTGTTGGTTGACTACTCGCGGATCTGGCCGAAAGTGGACTAGGCTCAGTACTCGCGATGATTGGCTGGGTATTGACTGAAGTGGGGGCTATAGTCCCGAACGAGTTTCCCCCTCTTTCCTCTCGCTCGGATAACGGTTTCCCTGACCACGGTGGTCGTTGGGACACTTCGGAGTCAACACTCCTCTCTGACCGCATTTGAAACAAAACTGAGATTTGATGGGCTCCTCACAGTAAATATAAGAATGGCCCATTGCCTGGCAATTCCAACACTTAATCCCTGAGTAGTCTGGCTTACCCATGCGACGATAATTCAGTGCTTCTATCTGTGGATCTACTATATAATCCTCACTTTCAATCCTACAATCCGGAGCTAGGGCACGCGCTTCGTTTACGCTCGGCCTATGATAATTTGATACTAAGCTCCTGCTCTCTTTCAGCACCTGCTCGCCCCGTCGAGCTACATCGCGTAGGTCATGCAGGTTCCTTACACTTGCGTTAAAGAGCATTAATTTCAAATTACCATTAACGTTGCGTTTGATGATATCAATAAGCAAGGCCTCAGACATGGGCTCTCTAAGTCTCGCGTTTAATGCCAGAATGTCCGTGTGGAAAACATCGTATGTCTCATTCACTTTCTGCTTACGTACAGATATTTCCATCATCAGCTCGTGGTCCGTTTTCATTGTACCGAATTCCCGTTTTAAAGAGTAACTCAAAAATGGATAGTTTGCGTTGAAATTTTGTTTGGTAAATAACCAATACCATTCTTCGGCACGTCCTGATAAGAAAAGGTGAAAACTGGCCATAAGCTGATCTTCTGTACACTGCGTGCGCTCACGCAAGGTGTCCAATTTAAACAAAAAATCTGAAACACTACCAGTACCGTCATAAGAAATCTTCCAGTCTTGTGGTTTCACAACCGTATTACTGGGCGTGGGAATAATTGAGTTGTTAACAAAATTCTGCGCTTGGTTCGGCTGCTGCCTAGCATCTTCCCTAGTATCACGTCTAGCATCACTCCTAATAAAATCCGCCGCCGTTCGAGAGGCTGCGACTGCAGCGTTCAGGGTATTCACATTTTCCCTAATAGCTCTCATCTCCTGGCGCAGTTCTTCTTGTGACGTTTGGAATAGCTGATGCAGGACATGTACCCACGAATTCAAGGGAGACACTTCGGGATGGGTCTCTTGGTTGGAAGCCCTATCATTGTAAACGTTTGGTTGTAACCGAACCTGTGGTAAAGCGCTTGCCTCGTCTACTGTATTTGTCGCGCCTTGCTCAGGCGGATCCGGCATATTCCTAATAAGACTGTCTAGATCAAGGATATTTGCACTAACCGGTCTATCATATTTTTCGGAAGGGTCAGTATTTGGAACATTCCTGGATGGATCGACTGTTGCCTGGGTGACTATTGGGGAATGCATTACTAAAGGTCGGCTCGCTGGGGGTTTCGGAGTTGCACCTCCACTTCCTCTTCCTCTATAATATACCCCGTTACCTCTGTTTTTAGAACCACTACCTCTAGTCGAACTCCTAGTTTGCATCCCTTCAGCCGACTGCTGAGTGTTTTGAGGCATTTTCAAAAAAAAATCGAACGTTTGAGCGCTTCAAAAAAAAACAAGGCACGCTTGAACGGTTGTATCAAATCTAAAGCAATTATCTGTTTGAATAAGTCACGTTTGGTGTCAAAGCTCAAATGCAATTATTTGTACCAATTAACGAAATTTAAATCTCTAACTCGATTCAAAATTATTTCGCATCCGAAAGAAAATTACAAAACTTTGGTTTTTGTGTTTGGTGAAACTTTCAGCAATTATTTATAATGATTATTTGCTATTTGAATCTCTATGCCGGTACAAAATTATGTCACATCCGAAAAAGCAATAAAACTTTAGTTGTCGCGTTTGGTGGAAAAATCAAGCAATAATTGTAATGATTATTTGCGATTAAAAAAATTATCTTAAATTTTAACTAACAATATCGCTTCAAAAGGACTTCGCTTATAAAAAAAATATTTGTATAAATAAACGTGTTCATATACGTGTATATGTAAACATAAAAAGATATACAATGCAAAATATATATATGTTCGTTATTCAATGGGAATGCTGACCTCCCATCATAAAAGGCACAGGTTACAGAATAAAAAAATATAACCCCCTTGAAAAATAAAAACACAAAAAAAGTTAAGACGGTGTGTGCCAACTGGTCTCCAGCGCACCAACCGCAATGCAGGGTTGCTCGGAAGCTAAATCCCTGAGACAGGCTGGCTAACTAGAAGATAGTTAACAATAAGAAAACAAAAAAAAAATTGAATTTTGCGAAATACTAACCTATCTCCGCCGCAATGAAAGGAACGGTTTCAATCCGCTATCCCCAGACTTGCGGAGATAGACAATACATCCTTCGGTCTCAGCTCAGCTCATCGCCATGAAGTGGTGCTAAATGTTCCAAGGCACCCAACTCAGGCATGAGATGAACTGAGGCCTGCATCGCATAACCAACGAAAAAGACAGTACAAAAGAAATTTGCAAAATACCCCTCTAATCCCCGCCGCAATGAAAGGAACAGCTAGAGGCTGCTTTCCCCAGACTTGCGGAGATGAAAAGTACTAACTCAGGTCTCAGACCAACCCATCGCAATGAAAGTGGCGCTAAGTGCAACCAACTCAGACGCGGAATGGCTGAGGCCTAAATTGCAAAAAAAAAGATCACGAAAACAAAAAAAATAAAAAGGACGAATTTTCCTTATGACCAACATCCTTGGCTCCGCCGCAATGAAAGGCACGGTTTGAAGCCGCTACCCCAGACTTGCGAAGAAGGATTGCTAGCTTAGGATCCAGCCAACTCCGACGCGAGATAAGCTGGGCCCCAAAAGAAAAAAAAATCCGATACACAAAACTGCACAAAAGACATATTCGGCAAAAAGAGATAAAAATAAATACTGAATCTAGCGGACATGCCCCTCGGACGACAGTGAAAACAAATTTATATTACAAAAAAAAATAAGTGCGTTCAACACTGCCTCTCCGGGTGAAATGCAAAAAAAAACAGACAAAATGACGTTAAGTCTCGTGGAGCCCTGAGCCACTAACACCAATGATTTCCAATCATCCCGATCAATCTCATCATCCCGCCGCAACGCAGTGGCGGCTACTGAGGCTGCCAATCTGGGACTTGCGGAATAATGAAACTTCACTGAACGACCAGGAAACCACCGAAGCCAGTACCCCAGGGCCCCACGTTGGGCGCCATCTGTTATGGTTCACGTTTCGACTATCGAGTGGAGCAGCAATGCATGGCGGTCGGCATGATCTAGGGTTGCACTGTGGCTAGTCATTGTCGGCTGGGCGGGGTTCTTGCCTACATTGCTGTCCTGCGCCATAAACAGAAAAAATTCATATCATGCCTTTTCAAACCAAAACGAGTAAAATCAAACCAAAACAACATCCGGTTTAGGCGGATGCCACGGACAGACCGTTGAAAAAATTCGAAAATTCAAAAGATAACCCGGAAAAAATCAAATTCAAGAGGCCAGGCATCAGTTAAATTTAAATAAATACAAACCGAGGGAAAATGTCGTTAAAATTTGAATATGAATTTTGAACGTACGTTAAAGTCAGACGGACGTTAGCAAAACATTTAAACCGAAATTTAAATCGGACGGAAATACTGACAATCGACGGAAAAATTTAAAAATAGATGAGGGCACGTTAAATTTAAATAATCGCGGACGGACGAGAAAATAATCGTTGCACCAAAATTTAAATTTGAATGTACGTTGAAATCGATATGCACTAAATTTGAATAAACACTGTCAAAAAAAAAAACTGTCAAAGTGAATTTAAATTTGAATATTTATATCGCAAAAAAAAATCGTTAAATTTGAATTTAATTTGAATCAACCGGAAGGACCGGTTATTAACAGGCATCTGAAAATACATAAAAGAAGCTGAAATTTAAAATATATGAACAATCAAAAAAAAAAGTTAAAGGCCGAACTCACAAGGGGGTGGCGTTGCTGATGTTGTTGCAGCGCCGGTGCGTTTTTGTCCCACCCTAATCCATGGTTACTGTCGCACCCGAATATCAGTAACCCCTTACCTGTGTTGCGCCGCCGGTGTTGTTGCAGCGCTGGTGCTTTTCGACCCACCCTCATCCATGGCCATCGGTGCACCTTAAATTCGATGACCCCATAATTATTATGCGCTGCTGGTGTTGTTGCAGCGTCGGTGCTTATCGGGATTGTTGTTGTTGCTGATTGATGTTGTGCTGATGGGTTTTTTTTTTTTTTGTTGCTTGTTGATTTCACCAAAAACCGATTTTTTTTTTTCAATTTTAATTTGCAAATAGACAAAATTATTGTAAGCCGACTTGCTGTTGCTACATATACTATGTATCTATGTATGTATGCATGTATGTAAGTATATTTAGTATGCATTATTTACATTCCACTATACCACAATTCATGCAACGTCTCTAAAAGTTGACTAAGACCGTGCTCAATTTTTATTATTTATTAATTTTTTTTTTTTTTTACAAAACCAAAAAAAAGCATTATCTGCTGTGAAAAGCCGTTTGTCTTTAAGTAGTACTTTGCACATGTAAAAAAAAAGCAAAGTGTGGCGAATTTTTTCTTATAGTTGAGTTTGAATTTTTTTATTGGTTTTAATTTTTAATTGGTTTTAATTTTTAATTGGTTTTATTTTTTTAATGGTTTTTATGCATTATTTTCCAAATTTTTTTTTTTTTTTTTTTTTTTTTTGCAAAATTTTGCAAGCATGTGTTTTAACTTTTATTATTTTTTTTTTTTTATGTAATTAATGTATTTCAAATAATTTCTTTTTTTGAAATTTTTGTTTTTCCAAATTTGTTTTTTCAAATTTTAGTTCTTCCAAATTTTAGTTTTTCCAAATTTTGGTTTTTTAATTTTTTTTTTTTTTTTTTTTTTTTTTTTTTGCACAATCGAACCTTAAAATTTTTTAAACTTTTTTTCCTCTTAAGCTATTCTCTTTCTGCTTTTTCTTATGCACTTTTGGGCAATTAAAATGCTGCTTGCTTTTCTTGCAAGCTTTTTGCCCCCTCTTTTTTTGCAATTGTCTCCTTTTTTCTTTATTTTTTTTTCTTGTTCTTTTCACATATACATACACAACACAGTTCTTAATTGTTGTTATTTTAAAATTGTTGTTCTTTCTTTAATTTTTTTGTTCTTATATTTTTGGCTTTTTTGACACTCGTGTTCAGAACAGTTCGGAACAAAATTTTTTTTAATTACGAAAAATTACCGAACTAAAATCATATCGCTTTAAAAATTGTTCAAAAGTTTCTATTTTATTTTTTTATATTTTACCAGAATGATAAATTTTGTTGTATAATTTAACAAATTTTGGCTATTTCAATTTTCTGTTTTCCAGTTCTTTCTATTTATTGTTTTAATTTTGTTGCTTTTGCTTTGATTTTTCACCGATTAACCGGTTTGTTTTTCTGCTTTTTCTGCTGCTGCTGCCTATTTGTTGTTGTGGTTTTTTCGCTTAACACGAAAAATCACATTTCTGGTCAACTGATTTTACGCAACTAACTATCGCTGTACTAAAATTTCTCTATCCAAGCGTGCCTTCCACCTTTTTTTCTCTATCCAGTTTGGAAGGGTCCCGTTTTCTTTCCATATAGCCTGCAGTGATGTAGTGACGTGTGCATAATAGTGGCGTGACTTTACGGTTACCCGAATGTCTATATCATGGTATGACGCTAGCAATGGCACAAGCGAGATGGAATGCGATTGCCATGTTACACAAATAAAAATACCAAAACTTTCGGAATAAAATGCCTCAAGCATTTTTCCCATGAAACTATCTCAAATTAATCGATTATATTCGTGCCCTAGTAAATTTGCTACTGTAAAATTCTATTAGTGTACGTTGGGAATATTAATAGACATTGTTGTCTTACGCTCAAATTATAAAAATGGTAAGAGACAGGAAAATCTGATTAATGAAATAGTATGTTTGTTTCTTATTAAACTAGCAGCTAGCTGTCAAGTGAAATGAAAAGAGCAAAACGGAAAGAATTACGCTCATAAAGAGTGAAATGAACAGAAAATCGAGAAACCTTCTGCCAGCCCAAACCTGGCTAACTATCCATAACTAGCCAATAAGAAACAAACATAGTAAAATTATTTGGTAAATAATTATTTAATTTTCTGTGAACTATGTAAAATTTAAAATTGTATGGAGCGCATAAGAACATCTTATAATAGGTGCATTTGAAAGTACTAAGCATCCGAATAACCACGTGTTACGTATTTTCACAATAAGAAGTGTTCATGGCAACCCTGGAGAACCAGTTTCTCCATCACCAATCCATGTGCATACCTCGCCATTGGAACGATTGTCAAGGTTGAGATGGGAAATTTGAGTTAAGCTTTCCCATGAAAGGCCTACTTATAGAGGTTGGCTCGATAGCTTGGCTATTTGCAAAAAAAAAATTTTTCATGCAATCTATAAGGATTGAAATCTGAAGAATGAATCAAAACCACATAACCATTTAGAAGAATAAAAAAAAAATCGGTGTAAATCTCGGATGCAATTACTTATTTAAATTTTGTTTAGACTCTTAGTGGAGCAAGAAAAGAATTAACTACAGGGTTTTAAATAAAAAAAAATGTTACATTTGAGATATCTAGTGACTGAATAAGAAGTACAAAACGTTATTATTGCCAGAACACCACCAGTGGTGCATGAAATTTACTCAAACAGGGAAATGACTCCTGTCAAAAAAAAATTGTCAGCTGTTGCCATCGAGACAACCTCAAAAGTCACCCTCGTTTCGCAGTGCGGCCACCTGTTACACTAGCCCATAGCTCAAACATACAAGGTCGATGCGAGGGAGAATCGCTCTTCTTCTTCTTGGCATATGTCAACTTATTGTCTGTTGCCTTGATTTTACAATTTTGCAGGCCTTGTTCGTAGAAGTAGAATGCTAAGCTCAAGGTTTATCCAAAGAAGGTTATATTAGTTA
Source organism: Urophora cardui (assembly GCA_960531455.1). Lineage (NCBI taxonomy): Eukaryota > Metazoa > Arthropoda > Insecta > Diptera > Tephritidae > Urophora > Urophora cardui. Next base: position 4,554,364 of record OY482672.1, on the reverse strand, counting down.
CGTTTTGATGTGTGTGTTTCCAAAAAAAAATGTCAACGTGAAAGAGGAGAGAAATTATTTTCAAAGTAAAAACTTTTCCCCAATCGGTTCTATCTGACGTTCGCACCTTTTTTGCACACGTACCCAATTGCAATCGGCTTATCTGCCGCGAAATCCTTCTTTAAACAATCCCTGCTAAGTTGTGTGTTCACTTCTTTTCCCTGCTTTTGACATTTGAAATAAGCCGCCTAACGTCAATCGCCTATTCTGCCTCCCATGCGGCGACCTGTTTAGTTTGGCCACGCGTCAACCATTCTTCTTCACCATGTCAGCACGTCGGCCATTATGAAATGGAAGTCATTGGAAAAGTACTAAGAAAAACTACTAAAATAGTGGTGATGCCACACAGACAGAATTGAGCAACCGAAATTAACCCGTTTATGATCGATATCAGCATTGATATCGATAGCAAACCATAACAGTGCTTAAAGTATAATGTCTTTATAAATTTTTTTAACTTTTTGGAAGATGTGACAAAATTTAATTTACATATTTTTAAGATTAAAAGTATTGAAGTAGATTAAAGCATGTAATGCAAAAAATCAAAGGCTGTTAAAGTACAAGCCTTATTTTAAGTTATCAAATATTTATTGATGATCTGTATATATTCGTGTAATCACATATTTTTTTCATAAGTGTAAGCGCGCGTCTATATACGTACCTACTATGTACACCATATTCATACACGGAAAAAACTATATTGATATCACATCCATATTTATGGATAATCCTGTTTGATCCATAAACTATGGATGACATATCTATATTTTTTTTATATATTACAAATTTTCTTTTGATATGATACATATTATATGGATATGACATCTATAGTTTATGGAGTATATGTTTTCTTGTATAAATGGGTTTATAAGGTATTAATTTATTAATAATTTTAATCGAAAAACGGTTATAATCGGTTAGTCCGTACAATTTGTCGCGATTAATAATCGAACGCTTTCGATTAATCTAAAAATCGGTTAATCATTTATTTCATTTTTTTGCCATACCTATCTATAACATAAACAGCTGTTCGTGGCACAGTGGGATAGAAATTATGAAAGGGGTGTTGAAAAGCCCGATTTACAAATATAGATGCTTACATGTTGTATTGGCGGAGGAAGCTTTTTGGCCTCTGCGAATGAACCTAATGCCCGAATCGCAATTTGGCGTTCGGTCGGTCGCGCTTCTGACAAGTGAGTAGAAATGTATGGAAATATATGGAGCAAATCGCATTGTGACCTCAAGCGTTTGATCATAAAATTTTTGTAATATCGTGTGTTCATTGCAACCCTGTGTAACGACTGAATTGAACATTTCTCTACTAATTCGGGCGTTTGACATTAAGTAAATTAAATTTTTTTTACGATGAAAAATTGTGAAATTTATGAAAAAAATCAACAAAATATATTAGTGGCAGTGAACATGGTTACAATCCAACATCTAATATCGAATGTCAGTGTGAAGCGGCTTTGAGGTACGATCAACGCGCGACCGACCTAACGTTAAATTGCGATTCCGGCATAAAGGCCGTGTGCCAATCGGTAGAAAAAATGAAATTTTGACAGTATTCGTGGTGAATTTTGACGTCATAATTTTACCTAGCCCAATGAGCTATATAAGTAACACCAATATTTAAATACAAAATAACATCAGATCATTACATGAATAAATTTCTTCTGTTTCCATTAATACTGTCATCAAAAATATATGTATTTTACGATTTAAAATTGTATCGTTGCCCATTGTCGTCCAAAAGTTTATCTTTGTAACTGTAAAAATGTTCTCTTCCGTTTGGCACAGCAAAATTGGTTTTTTCCCAATATGGGTCTGTGTAAATCGGTAGCAAAGTTCCTTGGAATGTCCGTGTCCAAACACAGCAACTCTGCCGCGAAATTATCCAACGATTCTCTTTTGTGCCGCTGTTCTGTCTTCCATTTGTCCAAACACATCAACTCGTCGCTGGCCAACTTTTGTTCATTATGTTTTGTTCTGGCATTCTTCGAACGCTCTGATTGGTCACTGGCGATAAGAATTGCTGCACAAAGCATGTTGTCCGAGCACCGACGACTTGGTGCCCCCCTCCTTTCCTCGTCGCCTTCTCACCCACAAACGAACAAAAGCAGCGGGTTGCTCAACTTCGTGTCTCCGTGTTTGGACGTCGACAATGGAAATTTTGTGATAGATGTGAGGCGAATAAAATTTAACAACCCAGCAGGGCTAATAAAAAATTTGACAAGCAACTGAAAATTTTTGAAGTCCAACATACATACATAAGTAAAAAAATAAAACCAAAATATTAACATGGTGCCACCGGCAAAGAAATTAAAAAAAAATAAGGGTATATGTAAGTTAAATAATAATAATATTATTATTATTAAAACTAATGCCTGAAGGCATATTAAATGCAATGCTTTTAATTCCAATAAAATTGCTGTATTTTCTTTTCTTCTAAAATTGTAAACTCTTGAAGCTGTCAAAATTTTCGTATAGTAAAAAGTTATCGATTCGCACAGCAGAAAAGAAAAATTATTTCACCATAGGAAAAAGATATCTCGACATGGTAAAGTGCTACCGATTTACACAGGCCCTATGGCAAAAAATTTCTACCTATAGAGAAAAAGTTACCGATTGGCACACAGCCAAAAGTGCGAGTTTTTTCGGAGGTGAATAAAAAAAAAAAAATCCGCACATATTGATTTTTCAATAACCCGGCGTCTCCACAAAAGAGAATTCCGTCATAACAAGCACCATTATAACATAGATTTCAAATGGAGACCGCCTCTGTCTTCTGGTATAACAGAGATGTCAAAACAATTGCTTTAACATGAATGCCTTAACATGGGCTGTCAGTTTGATTATTTGACAGCTAATTTTTCATTTCAACAAAAAATTCACAGTGGCAACATTTCCACATTGAACGTGAAATTTCGCACGGCTTGAGTGTTTTGGCTTAAGAAATAAATAAAAAGAACATTAAGTGCATATATACAGTTTGCGAGCATCATCGCCAATTTTAAACAATTTTTTTTTAACTTTCTAAGTGCTTCTGCGTACACCGTATGTCAATTCGGCGCCATTTTATAAATGATGTTATAACATCATTAAGTGCCCACTCATATGAAACATGTATGTTAGACATGATAACGGTAGACAAAAGTAATAGAATTTTTCTCTTGTGGAGTTTCGGCGTAACGCCGTGTTTGAATCGGTGGAAAAGTTAACTCTCAAATTCCTCAACATAATTGCTCCTAATGCACTACTGCCAACTGCTAATCAACACTGCACTCATGTGACTGCTAGAAAGAGAACACACGTGGACATGAAAATTAATTAATTTTTCTTTCATTTTTTTCCGCCCTGCATTCGTAAAATATGCGTTGCCACCTGTAAACAACGTAATGCAATTCAAAATGAAACAATAAAAATTGAATAAATATACAAATACTCGTAAATTGTAATTTTTTAAATTAACATACCTATTGCTTATACATATATATACAAATAACCATGAAAGTTTAATACTTGCTAATTTATTAACTACTCAAAATTTAAATTCCCCTAACCTACCACAAAACCAATTACACCACAGAAGAAACAAATGTATAAGAAGATGGCAACGCCGAGTCTGCCACAACGGCACGGAGTTGAAAGGCGAATAGAAAGAGGTTCCTCTGAAAATTATTAAATTCTTGTGGATAAATAAACAATTTGGTAATAAAATGCAGTAAACTCTTAACTTAATTCACAAACTTTACATATTGTGTAGAATTTAATATGAAATAAACATATAAGTAGCAATAAAGTGTTCCAATGAAAAATGCCCACCGCAGTTCCTTTTCATATCATGACTTTACATAGCGAAGTCTTGCAATCTGTGGCTGAGTGCAAAAAGACATGGAATTAGTTACAAAAAAAAAAGGAAATTGATTCAGGTGCAACAGCGGAATAGAAGGTATTTAAGTAAAGGAGTGCATTTCTATGTTAAATTAGCCGCTGCATATAAACATAATAACTTGTTTGCATTGTGAAAAAGTGAAATTTTTTTCCGAAAAGGAAAATAGTAAAAATTAAAGTATTGTACACTCTATTAGCGAGCGTTTGCCTTTTGGATTTTCTTCTCTATTAGGCATGGGTAACACTGCGCTGCGCGGCGCAATTGCGCTGATACCAACCCTGGTGTTATTGCGCTAACTCCGATTTGGGAAATGCGCCAACTCAATGTAGCGCCAACTCAATGTAGCGCCAACTCAATGTAGCGCCAACTCAATGATGCGCTATTGAAATATAACACTGACTCAATTTCGTGCGCTAACACCAGCTCCAATATAGCGCTAGTGTAAAATGGCGCAACCACAACGCCAATAACAGCATCATAGTATATGTATACGTATGACAACGTCACAATTATGTGTGCTTGATAGTGATCTAAGTGACTCTAATTTCCAGCATATTTTCACATATATACGGAATATTTTTCCAAATGATTATGAAAATTAAAATTAATTGTGCCCTCGTATATGTAAGCAGAATTGCGCCAAAAGAAATAAAACGGGGATGGTAAACAGTAACAAGCGAAAAATGTTATTTATCGATTATTCGATGACAATTGCGCTAAAGGTGTTATTGCGCCAGTGCCGTGAGTTGGCGCCACGGTTGGCGCTGGCGTTATTGTATCAGCGCCAAAAAAATTGCGCCATTACCCATGGCTATTCTCTATCATAGAAATAAGTGCATAAAAGAGACAAAAGTCGTGCTTGCAGCACGCTAGTCATCACTGTCATCGGCTAAACGCTTCTTTTGTTGTATGCATTTGGGAAATCACGTTCATATAAGAGGCAGTGTGAAAAGAAAAACATTTACAGCAAAAAACGATGTACACTACAAAAGAAAAATTTGTTTTCATTGTGGAAAGCATTTTGCATTCTTGTTGTTGCTCTGTTTTTTGGTAATGAAATCTCACCATACGTGTTAACACAGACAAAAAATTGTCTAGGTAATTGACTTATGCACCATAGGAATTGGTAACGTAGGTATAAAAAAAAAAGAAATACTTGTTTTGCCTGGTATATAACAACAACAACAACGCCATCGACATTGAAGAAAAACGAAGTCTACACATATGCATATCACGCCGCGTTTTAGCTCTTCGCATGCAACAAAATTTGTAGTGTTAAGAGAGTTGATACATATATAAAAAGACAAGTGTGTGAAAAAAATCTATTTAAAATGAATGCGGAATTTTAAGATATAAAGAAAAAGATGAAGAAGAAACGAAATGCAAAATTATATGTTTACGTAGCCGTTGTGAATATTGAAGATGTATTTACATACTTTTGCCCTTAGCTGGTTGCCGAAGATCATGAATCATGATCATAGATATTTCAATCGTGATGTTCTTGTTCTCCCCTTCCACGCCTATATATTGTAACTTTTGTGTCTTATTAAATAAATCTGCTGCTGCACACGTATAAACTTAAACTTCCCATCTTTATTAAAATCCCTGAATACAAAGGAGTTCTTTTCGATTATCAATAAAATTAACAAGAGGTAAAAAGAATTTTCATATGTATACATACATATGTATAGTATACAGGCACAACAACAATTCAACGTAGCAGTTCACTCCCATAATAATAATTTTTCGTATTGGATAGCAATGAGTCGACGACAGTCATTGGATCGAGCAGGTGAGTACATATGTTTATAAATACCATTTTTTTACTTTATGTAGGTACCTTTCAATTAAAATGCATGCATATATATTTACATACATACATACTATATACAATGTACATATATACATATATAGGTATGTACATAAGTCTGTCAAAAACAAAATCGCTTTGAGAAAAAATCTCAACATCGATGAATACACCACAAATAGATACAATTAGCTAATTTCACCACTACAAATAAAAAAGCGCAAAGCACCGAACCGTAATGTTATTTCACCACGAAGCAGCTGATGGCAAATTTGTCTCCACAATGGGTGAGTTTCTAAGACAGAGCTGTTGTGTAACTGTTGAGTGTTTGTCTTAGAAACGCACTGTTGAGTAATTCCGCTCATCTCAACAGTTAGCAACTTTTCGCTATTTTTTCCATCACAAATTTTGTTCGCTACTTGAGCTCAACATGTTGTGTAAAGCCAAACAGCTGTGCTGGAATTCTGTAACTAATTTTGCGACCGATAATCGTAAAATCTACCAACACAAAATTTTCCCTCGATACCTCTGCGATGATTATCGGAAACAACTGTCAAAATATACTATAGAATTCGACTGAAAAATCGTACAGAATAGCATAATCGCAAAAATGATCGCAAATTTACGATACCGATCCGAAAATTGTCGCAAATTGGTTACAGAATAGGCCCACTGATAAATTCATCAAGCCGTTTCTAAAACGTAACTGTTTCACTCAACTGCTACACAACTGTTGGCAACTGTTGAGATCAGCAGTTGCGGAGCAGCTTTGTCTTAGAAACTCACCCAGTGTACACCGTCAGCAAGGCAAATGTCAAAGCAAATGCCGCACATATGTACAAATATACATATCGTCGCTATAGAAGAAAAAAGACGCAAACTGTTTTGTTGAGGAAGAAAGACGCAAACTTTTTTTCCTTCAAAGAAAGACGCATTAAATATATTTTCGAAAGAAAGACTTTATTTTTTTTTTTTTTTGGTAACGAAGAAAGACGCTTTACTTTTTTTTACTATAAAGAAAGACGCATTTAAATATTTTTTAGGAAAGAAAGACGTATTCGATTTCATCTAGTAAAATTTTCACTAGCTGAAATTATTTGCTGCCAAAGTAAGAAACAGCTGTTGAAAAAATAAACAAACGATTACTTTTGAAATTTTCTGAATTTTTGAAACAGAAATAATAAAAATGAAACGTTTTTTAGAAAAAATAACCAATAACAGTCAAAAAAAGCAATCAAATTATTAATCGTCAATTTTTACTATTTTTCCGTTTCTTGATTTTCTGTTCGTTTTGCTCTTTATGAGCGCAATTCTTTCCGTTTTGCTCGACAGCTAGCTGCTAGTTTAAGCTAGAAACGCACCATACTACGCTACACTGCCGCGACACTTCAATTTTCGGTGCGACATTTTTGGGTATATCGCACTGCGCGACACTTTGCTGAACAATTTTTTTTAATTAATTTCTCTAAAAAATTAATAATTTATTTGTCACTCACTGACCAAATTAACTTTTCTTCTTCAAACAACATTTTGCATTCATTATATTGTGAAGTGCAGTTGGCTATACCGAACTATGCGACGGTGTAACTGCACAAATTTCTGTCGTACGACGAAGTTGCCTAGTTGGTCAACTTCGTCGCGTGGTGTCGTGCAATTCACCTCAATTGCAGCGTAGTGCGGTTGCTTCCATAAAAATACATGCAAAGAATATTTTGTCGCGTCTTGCAGCGTCGCGTAGTGTAGTATGGTGCGGTTCTAGCTTTAATAAGAAACACCCCTATTTTGTTTGCATTGACTGTGGTGAATTATAGTTGAAAGGTAAACAACAAAGATTTTTCATTTGATTTGTAGCAAAATCAATTGATTTTTTGTTTGGACAAAGCGTAGCGCTTATCACAATAGGTACAAACCTATGTACATATGTATGTATGTGCTGCGTTTGTGCGGCGGTGAAAAGGTATCACTGACTCATAGTAAAGGGATGAAACGGATATATGTACATATGTATGTATGTATGTATGTACATTATCGAAAAAGTTATATGGCTTAGATAGTAGTAGAGAACAGGCACAGCCCTTAATACTTTGCATATTTTGGTCGGTTTTCTAGAAGATGAGCTTCATTTACAAAGCGCCAGGTTTATCATTTTTTGGAGAGAGAAAGTAATAAGTAAACATTGAAATGAAAGAATTGCATATATGTACCTAGATATAATGTATGTATATTGAAATGTGTTAAGAAGATGCAACAGCAAAACAATTACCAAAAATTGCCATTTATAATTGTTGCTTTCGTACCTTCATTAAATACATATGTATGTATGTATGTAAGTGATTTATACTACTTATACGTTTTATAGCCAACGTGTAGAGTCGCTCCATTACGAACTCTCCAAACTCGTATAGCATCACTTTCAAGCTGTGGTAATCAGATTTCATAAATACTATTAAACATATTACCTCAACTATTGTTGCTTTCGGTGATTATTGATTGAGTAAAAAAAAACGAGCAGTTCGTTTCTAAGACCCGATGTTGAATTTCCTTTCCCTACTTACCAATCTGTTTAAATTTTGTAAGTGAGCGTAAACTTGTGTATGCTCAAATTTATCTCTGCTAATCAAGGCCCTGCCTTTCTTACTTACACATTTTTTTGCCTCGCATTCTAATATGTAGCAGCCAAATAAACTGCCCTTATCAAATTCCAAACAATCTACAGTTCATTCCTCTATGCAATACTCGTTTGGTGTGCGACTAAATTAATTTCATTTAATTGGTAAAAGGAAAAAAAAACAAGAAACCAACAGCAAAAGCCAAGCCAGACAAAAGGCCATAAAAATCCCAAAATTTTGCAAAGGTTTGCACATTTTCATTTACCTTTTTGGTTTCACAGATTTTTTTGGTCGTCGCTCTACTACTGCTTGTTGCTGTGTTGCTTTTATGACTTTGCTTGAGCTTTTTTTTTCATTTTTATTAGCAATATCTTGCTATACAGTTCATTACTTACGATTAATTTGGTGATGACTAGGGCAAGGCAAAATATGCAAATGCATATTTTTCTATTGCGGTCCTATTTACGCATGATTAATATACATATATCTGAGTTTTAACTCAATACGAAGAGAATAAGCCTAACTCTTTCACATGCATTTCGTATTCATTGCCATTGATGGAAAATCATAATATGAAATTTTGCCATATTTTTTGAAAAAAAAAAAATGTGCCTAAATTCACAAAGTTGGTTAATTGTCGTTGCAGTTGAAAATAGCAAGAATGGAGTAATATGGAGCCATAAGTAGCTGGCAGTTCATAAGTCGTGCCAATGTTCATAGTTTCTAAACCACTGCATATTTTAAATAAAATTCACAGGAGTTATAGTGGGAGCGTTTATTAACAAATATATTTAGTATTTTTTATGTTAATAATTTGTTAATAAAAATCCATTCCTCTATATTCATTTATTTCACTTAAAACACTGAAATTTCACTTTGTTTACAATGTTTGACATTTTAGCTGGTATTAGCGAATCCATTTATACACATTTTTCAAAATTTTATTGCAAAAATACGGAATTAAATTATTTGTTACCAAGAACTTTTTACTAGCAGCTTTAACTGATCATACACTCAGCCACTGAATACTCCCAACTGTCAGTTGATTACTGCGAAGAAATAGTTACAGATGCTAAGAAATTTAATACAAATGTAAGTACATATATACATACCTACATATGTATATACATACATATGTATTTCAAACGAATTTTCAACGCAACTCAAAAGTACTGTGGATCCATCGTAGATTCTACTCCAGAAAGAGAATTCTACCGGCTCAGGGTTATTTTTTTTGAAGAGTGGCCGAAGGCCGCCAACGCCAACGTATAACATTTCTTGGTGCATTTTAGACATTTTCTGATTGCTGTTTATTTGGCATTTTTTGTTGTTGTGTTGAAGCACTATACCTTTTCCAGTTTAGGTTCAGAAAGTTACAATTGAAGTTCAGAAAATTACAATTGAAGTTCAGAATTTCCACTTGAAGTTCAGAAAGTTACAATTGAATTTCAGAAAACTACAATTGAAGTTCAGAAAGTTACAATTGAAGTTCAGAAAATTACAATTGAAGTTCATTTGGAAATTCTGAACTTCAATTGTAATTTTCTGAAATTCAATTGTAACTTTCTGAACTTCAAAAAATCAGTTTTGCTGGAATCGTGTCACGACTTACGAAATTCCAACTCTATCCCTGGATCGGAAAACCATGAGTAGGTACCTATAATCTCGATTTGAAAATCTTCACAAAAAATAAAAAAAAATTTTCAAACATTTTGCAGTCCATTTTGTGCAAAGAGCTAAATATTATGTAATTTAAATGCATGGTGTGGGCTTTGTTCAGAAACTCAGTTTGAAGCGCAACCTGGTTTTGTAGTATAAGCAGAGCGTTCATAAACGTAAATTTTGCATGAAGCGTCGCTCATCCCAATCATCAAAAAATAATTACTGCCACTGTTGCGCTTCATGCTGCGTTTCTGAACATACCCGTGAACTTGTATAGCATTTTCAGGTGAAATGAAACCTTTTTAAAGTCACGTGAAACTTTTTTGAATTTACAAGTGCATATTTTGCCTTGCCCTAGTGGTGACGTTAGCTAAACGACCGTAACTCCGTCTGTCGCTACAAACAAAAATAAAGCAACAGCATCAGCAACTGGCTGGATGATTGGCTGACTGCCTGTCTGCCTGTCTGCCTCTTTGACTATCCGATTAGCCAGCATCGCTATGATTTTAATTGTCATTCTCTTCTTTCTCTTTTGATACATATTTATGTATCTGCATTCCGTTCATATATCGCATCTCTGTCGTGTTGTGTTTTGTTTTAGTTTTGCACGTTGGGTGCGGCACGAGGCGGGGGCGTCCAATGCTTACCATTAAATGTGTGGATACATACACGTCCGCTTTTTTGGCAGATACATAACTTAATTTTTCTCATCTACCTTGTATGCTGTTTGTTTTTTATTAACATACCAACACATTTCCATACATACATACGTACACGCCAGGATCCACCAATACAGGTCGGCTCTTCAGATCAGCTGACTTCTTCTTTTTCTTCAACAGCTATCCAATTTCTCTGCTTCTGCATATTCTATACATACATTCGTGCTTACTATTGGTCAAATTCTTCGTTCTCTGAGTTTCTCCATCATTCGCTCGTGAGCTGAATGTCAAATTATTTCGTTCTCTTTTCAGTTTTGACATTCCGTTTGACATTCAGCTCACGGCATGTTTGTGTGTATGTACCATGGACCGACCTGGTAATTGGATCATGGTACACGCATATCCGTCTTTCTCGCAATTTCTCCAAACATCCAGAATCATATAATCCAGCCAACACCACATCAACAGCAACCACAACAACAACAACAACAATAAAATCAATGGTGGGAAATGAACTTTACTGGATAAAATGCCAAACTTGCAAAAATCATTAATTGGCGTCGGAGCAGAGCAATAAACAAAATGCGAGACAGAGAGAAGTGCAGAGAACCTTGGCCAATTAATAGTGGCAAAAAGGTGATACAATGTATGGGACAATAAGCGTTTGTAGTTAACCAAAAAAAAAACATGTGAATGTGCGTACAAACTTTTAATGCGTAAGCATTTGTGCTGTTTGAGCAAGTGTTTTATTTTAGCAAATAGTAAGTAGTTGGCGATGAATTTTTTTCCATTTGTTTATTTGATTTTGTCTGCCAAAATTATCTGCTCATAGAAAATTAGTATTTAATGAAACACATAAAGCTTCACCTTCTACCCTTACTTGATTTGCGATGGTCATAAAAGTAAATGAAGTTAGGCTATAATAAATATTGTAATTAGCAGCTCATACTGCTGACCTCGCCTGTCACAAAAGGTTTGCCTACATCTTTTGGTGTTAGCTCGTTGAACATTAGGGATGCCATTTGGGGGCTTTTCCTGCCAAAAGTGGTAGTTTATTTTCCTGTAGGCTGAAAGGCATTTTGGTAGGTTTTGGTAGGAAGCAAATTTCTTTAGTGGCAACCCGATCAGCATAGCTTTGCACGTTAGATTTTTACCTAAGCTTTTATTAGGGATTGATTTTTTCACCATATCAATACTACATCAGGACCTAGGTTAGGTTGTCCAGGAGTACCGACAATGAGCTGTACGCAGACATCGATATTGTTCAGCGAATAAAGATCCAGCGGCTCCGCTGGGCAGGTCATGTCGTGAGAATGGACGAAGGTGCTCCGGCCAAGAAAGTATTTCTGTCGAAACCCGCTGAACGCAGAAGAAAGGGGAGACCTCCACTGCGTTGGGAAGATCAGGTGGACAGTGATGCTGGCTCCCTAGGTATTCCCAAATGGCGCTACGCTGCACGAAACAGAAATAGCTGGCGCGCTATGTTGGATTCGGCCAAAATCGTCTAGACGGTTACGTGCCAATTAAGTAAGTGAGTAAGATTGTTTCGCCATATCAATACTACATCAGGACCTAGGTTAGGTTGTCCAGGATACCGTGATTCCTCACATACTTAGACCACATATTGAAGGAGTTATACTAAACTTGGAATGCAAGACTTTTGTGCATTTCCTGAAGAGTATTTGTTGACCACTAGATTCCACCCAATTAGTAGGAAAAACAAAAAGGAGCACACTTCGAATTGGGAGAGAAGCTCGGCCATAAAACTCGTCAGAGTTATAATAGCGCCATTGTATTATATTATTAGATTCCACAACAGGGGTAAGGGAACTCCCCCTTGCGGGATGCCCATATGTGTCCTCCTTGACATCGTCGAAAGGCACACCCACCGTCCGACAACCAAAAAGGTGCTCGATCCAGCGCTGAATGATTGGGGCAGAGACGTTGCTAAAGGCACCCGAAATATCAAGAAAGACACCTACCACTCTCCCTGTAGTGAAGGACTTTTTCGATATACATATGTATGTATGTATGTACATATTGTACAACGTTGTGATTCCTTATTCTATTTATCCTCCATCATGATAAATGCGTTTTATGCCTTCCGCCAGGCACCTCGAACCATGACGGAGGCTGGTTCACACCTCCCCCCCTGGAGAGACGGAGGTCCATTGCCCAGGCAACAACCTCTTTGAGGTTTCAGCCGAGAATTTTTGCCGCCCTCCCATCAGGACCTAATTATAAAGCTCAAGGGAATGAAGCAACCTTATCGTAGTTGTTTATACAGAGGAGAGGGCCAATGTGTCACTGAACTATCGCTAATAAAGCTAGACAATACATGTTTAAATCAAAAACTTAGAGAAACATAAAAGGGCGCCAAGCTGCTGGTATGTACAATGCGAGGCAACAATTTACCTCTCAGAGGGGACCTATAAGGTAGAAATGAACCTCAAATGCCACTTTATCAGCCGTATATCATCCTGGATTGCTTGTAGGGCAGTTGACAAAACAATATACCTTAAGTTTCTTTTTTGTTGTTTCTTTTTTGTTGTTTGCTTTTCCGACAGAATACATACCTAAAGTTCTCCAAGAGCTCTCAGGTCTGTGCAACCTAGTTGGCAGTCTTTCTTCAGATGTAAACACGGAACGCTCTGCCACTTGGGGTCGTCTTTCGTTGAAACAATTTTTCCATGTCTGTATACATATTAGGTTTTGCTTTGCATAGTATTGACCCCACTGTCATTAGAATGTGACTAGTGCAGCATCTTTCAGAAAGTTATTTATTATGGCATTTTATTCTTCGTAATATGTATTTCTATTATCTATGTTAAGTATGTGCATGTAAATTTTATTATTCTCAACAAGTGTCCCACTTTATTAATTGCATAATGAGTTTGTATGATTAATGCAATGTTTACAACAAAGTAACAACTCATTCATTTATCTACTTAAGTAGTAAAGGATATATGTATGTATGTACATACATTTGCACATAATGGCATGTGATAATCTTGAACTGCAAGCATTGACATACGCACAAACGGACTTTGCTTGCCAAAATGAGAATTGTGTATATTTTCAATAAATTATTACGAATGTACATATGTATGCATGTAAATATGTAAATGTCATATTATTAGGTGTTGATTAAAGTTATATTTGTCATGCATAAACAAAATAAGTATTATGTTACAATGGAAATTATGCACAAACAACATTGTTAATAGTATGTACTAAATAAATAAATTAATTATAAGCTATTAAATGCCTAAATTTGTCAAGTAAACACATGAGTAGACACCGAGTACACGAATTTGAAAATTAGCAAAATGCAGATGCCAAAAGTCGTTTAATTAGGCAAAACTGCTGAGATGTGTTGTTTATGAGTGGAGCAGCAAATGAATTGCTGCAAGCAAACATGCGTACATATGTACATACATACATATGTACATACAAACTTAATTGCCTACTTATGTATGGCTGTTTTTGCTTATTTGCTGCATTGCACAATAATTATGCAAACAAATTGTGGCCAATTCTACGCACACACTTACTGCTACCTACATATAAGCAAAACTCTTTGAAAGTAAATGATTAGCACTTTGACACTTACATAAATTAACTGTCACATTCGATGAAGTGCAACTCAAATATGCATACGTAAGTGTAAATTAATATGAACATATGTATGTGTGTATGTATTTGCACGTACGTATGTACATACCCTGCAAAAAAATGTGCGATCAATCCCGAAAGAGATTTGTCCTCGATTGATCTCTTTCGAGAACAATCGGTCCACAATTAGTCCTCGATTGTTCCCGTACGGGTATAAATGTAGACTAATTGTAGACCAATTGTTCCCGAACGGGTATAAATGTAGACTAATTGTAGACCAATTGTTCCCTATCGGGTATAAATGTAGATTAATCGCTTTCATCTGGAACGGGTATAAATGTAGATTAATCGCTTTCATTCCGAACGGGTACACATCTAGATTCCTTAAATGTAGACATTTTACAAAAATATGCAATGTATTTAAAAAATTGTAGAACAACCGGTAAAACGAATTGAACACCCTTTTTTTAATAACAATTTTAACAAAATGTTGCCTAAAATATCCTATGAAAAAATCCTTTACATTACGCTCATATAATGCATACTCAAAACTTACAATTTTAAATTTATTTATTGAGATTTTTTTTACAAAAGTAAAACATTATATAATCTTTATTTAAATATGCTTGAACATTTACAATTTTTTAAGGAAAAATCTACATTTGTACCCGTTCGTGCTGAAAGCGATTGATCTACATTTGTACCCGTTCGGGATAAAATCGATTGATCTACATTTGTACCCGTTCGGGATGAAAACGATTGATCTACATTTGTACCCGTTCGGTATGTTAGTGATTAATCTACATTGGTACCCGTTCGGGTATACAAGTTGAACAATTAGTCTCTTCATAGGACATGCTCGAACAAATGCGATCAATTCACTCCATATAAAGGGATGTAAAATTGTATTAGTCGCATGCTCCCTTGCGATTGATCCCGGACACGTCCCGGATTAATCGCATTTTTTGCAGGGTACATACATACATATGTATGTAAGCATGTTGGAAGAAACATGTGGACAACACTACATCCAAAGCCACGAGGGCTATAATGGTGTGCAGACGACTTTCAGGCAAGTCGTGGGGATGCAATCCACACATGCTAAGATGGATGTACACCATGATAGTAAAGCCGATCATCACCTACGGGGCAGTAGCCTGGCACTCAAGAGCAAATCTGTCAACGGTGAGGAAATTGCTCACCAAAGTGCAACGCCAGGCATGCGTGTGCATAACGGGAGCTATGCGCACCTGCCCAACGGCGGCGATGGAAGTGCTTCTTGAGCTAACCCCGCTGCACATAGTTATTGAACAGAGTGCCAAGCGTTCCCTAATGAACATGGTAAGGGAAGGATATGGAAAAGGTAAAGTTATATCATCTCAAAACATGGTCAAGCTGAGGGAGGAACTCCCGCTCTCTCAATTTCCCAGAGATGATATGAACAGGGTTACAAACTTTGAAAAGAGGTTTAAGATAGAGCTTGGGGACAAAAAATCATGGAATGTCTCTAGTATTGAGGGCTACCTACAATCTCACCACTTAATATGGTATACCGACGGCTCGAAAACACCTGAGGGAATTGGAGCTGGTATTTTTGGCCCCAGGTCAAGGATCTCCTTACCCATGGGGGTTCATCCGAGCATCTTCCAGGCGGAAGTGTATGCCATAAGTGAGTGCGCAGGCATGATACTGCGACGTGGGTACTCTAATGAAAGAATAGTCATATTAAGTGACAGTCAGGCCGCACTTAGAGCAATTTCTTCTTTCGAAATCAAATCATCGACTGTGCTTGAGTGCGTTAACAGATTGAATGAACTGGCAACTCGGAACTCTATCCTACTGGCCTGGGTTCCAGGTCATAGAGGAATAGAAGGCAATGAGCAGGCGAACAGTCTGGCCAGGCAGGGGGCGGCCTCCAAACCAATAGGACCTGAGCCATTCATAGCAATAGGCCCACATACTATCAGGAATGAGCTCAGGAACGAGGAAAGGAGGCTAAGGGAACAGTACTGGCGCCAAACCGATGGAATGCGACAGGCAAAGACACTAATGGGGGGGTACAACACAAGTCGTTTCAAAGGGCTTCGGAACCTCTCTAAGAATAAATTGAGAATGCTGACAGGAATTCTCACAGGACACTGCAGGCTTAGGAAGCATATGAATAGGCTAGGTATCCTGTCAAGCAGTCTATGTCGCTTCTGTGACAGAGAAGATGAGTCTGCAGAGCATATACTGGTCGAATGCGATGCCATTGCAAGGAAGCGTGAAAGATTCCTAGGCTCGCCTTGGCCAAGTCAGGGGCACATTCAGTCTCTTAAGCCGAGCGATATCCTTCGATTTCTGGAGGAGCTCGGGCTGGACGAGATAATGTGATCAAGGAGAGGGTACAATAGACCTAGTGGTCGCAGTACAATCCTCAATATAATCTATCTATCTATCTATGTAAGCATGTTTGAATAATCATATTTATAGTTTACAAGTGGGTGTGGCGATGTATGTAGGTTAGGTTAGGTTAGGTTGAGGTGGCTGTCTCCGCAATTCATGAAAGCGGGGACACACTTAGGCCGAGGTGGCCCATTGTGATACCACACGGGAGCCCTAGCTTCCTTATCCCTGTTTACAAACCTTTCCGGAAAAATTAGATTCGAAAGTATGATAAGATTAGATGCCCGTTAAGCTAAACCAGCGCGTTTGTTTCATGAAGCGCAGAAAATCTAGTGTCCTTGCATTTTCCATCTCCGCCAGGCACTCGAAAAAGTGTTTATGGAGAAAGCGGTACCTGGATTGCGACAGTGCGGGGCAGTGGCATAGATAGTGCTCAACACTCTCTATTTCCTCCACGTCCCTGCAGCTGCGGCAGAAGTCGTTTTTATATAGGCCCATGCGAGAGGCGTGAGTGCCCATAAGACAATGGCCTGTTAGAAGTCCCACCAGCGGACCTATAGAGAGCCGATTCAGATGCAGCACCGATACAGACCTAGCCTCATCCAGTCTAGGCCAGATTTGCCTAGAAATCACACAAGTTGACTCCCTGGCCCATCTAGCGTTAGCCTGTTCAATGGAGCGAGATCTCAACCAGTGCTTGCATGAGTTAAGCGGGGGGCCAACCCATGTCGCAGATGTGATATCCTGCAAGCTTGTGCCCTCCCTTGCCAACTCATCTGCAATGCAGTTGCCCCGAACGTTGCTATGGCCTGGAACCCAAATGGCGTTCAGGTCGCACCTTTCGGCTAGTTTGTTCAAAGACTCCCTACATTTCATTGCAACTATAGATGTAGCATTGTTACTCTGTAAGGATTTTATGGCAGCTTGGCTGTCAGAGAAGATTTTGATAGAATTTATGTCTGGCAGATCTGTCAGGCGACGAGCTGCTTCCCATATGGCTATGAGCTCAGCCTGATAGACGCTGCAGTGATCAGGTAGGATCAGGTAGGCGCGATGTATGTAAATAAATATATATTTGCATATGCGGCCACACCTCCCCAACAAGGTTATTGCTACAAATGTGTGTTTTTTGTTATTTTAGATGTTAATTACCTTGATTGACATTTACAATAAAGCAGAGCTTCTTATTAAGTACACACTTGACTGTTTTGATGCTAAAGAAGTACTTAATTGAATTGAATTTGATACACTAACCCTTATAAACTGAGATGTTTTATTTATCTATGTATAACAAATTGTTGCTATGCGGAAGGACTATGCACGTTTGGTAAAAACTTGTTAGTTTCAATTTTGTCTTTTTAAAACTCGTGCTATTTATCTAATGTCATCTTTTGGGCAACTTCTTTTCACTATTATCACCTCACTCTGTGGGTGGTAGATCTCAACGATCTTCAGTATCGGAGTTTGTTATTTGCCAAATTCGCTCTCAAATTGATCACCTGTCCAATTTTCGATATACATATGACCATTAGGGCGGAGCATTTTTTTTTTAAATCATTATTGCTCTACCTGCAGAAAGTTGCCCTTCTGGTACAGAAATAAGGCTGCAAAATATTATTGGCCTAGTCCTTTATTTGGAGGTGCCCCAATTCCACAAAAGAATGGACAAAATGCACCAGATGCATAAAATTCATTTGCTAGATAAAATTAATTTGCTAATTTCTCCTAAAAATATACGAAATTTTCTGATGAAATTTGTTTAAATCAGTGTCTCAAAGCTTATACAAAAATTCTGAATTTTGGAAATTTTGTATAATCTTGGAAATTTTGTATAATCTTGGAGACACCGATTTAAAAATTTTTAATCGAAAAAATACGTATATTTTTAGGAGAAATTAGCGGCTACATATCGACGCTTCCAAACAATACTGTACTAAGTCTGAAAACTGTGTTTTGCAGGAGAAGCTCTCAAAGTTCAAATTCGATATGAAACTTCAGTTGTGCGCTAAGTATATTTTCTCATGTAACTTCTATTTGAATTGAAAGGTCAATACCAAAACTCGATACCATTTAAGTTAGGATATGCTTTGTATAAAACCATAAGAAAAAATAAGAACTTGCTACGTTGTTTTTCATGGCAAGCTTTCAATGTTTGTATTCTGTAAAAATCTCGAGTTGTATTATATGTACACTTTTGCTTATAACTTTTGATTGGATTGTCCGATTGATACCAAAATTTGACAGCATCTAAATAAAGACACGTAATACTTGAAAACGCCAAAAACCGGAAAACGTACTAAGTCGACTTAGTACAGTATTGTTTGGAAGCTTCGATATGTACATATACATATGCTTGTCCAGTTAAAATTGTTTATAATAATGTGTACATATGTATTAACATTTCGCACTTGCCGAAATTTTAATTTGCATAAATAATTGGCACGACAATGAAAGTGCAATTTTACAATTACCTAAACTGTTTTGCTATGTTGCTATAAATTGATAAGTCTACTAAATTCTAAATTAGCTAAATTCTCCCCACAAAGCGCTGCCACAAACCACACCACACAATATTGCGCTAATGGGGCTACGTCACGGAATGACGCACATGGCACGCGCAACAAAAAAACGACCAAAAAAACGAAAGTAAAAAGCAATTTTTTGTTTTAATACAATGAATAATTAAGAATTAAAACAGCAGATTTAAAGGCTTACGAAATTAGGCCTGAAAATTATAAGGGTAGCAAATTTGTATGGCGTAAGGCTTAAAATAAGGCTGATTTTCCTGTGTTGATGTCATCAGGCCATACGGAGCCCTCTCTCTCTGAGAGGACACCTTATTCCAAAGGCTTATCCGCCATGCGAAATAAGGCCTAGATAAGTATTAGAGAGTTAGGAGCAGACAGAGTGAGTGCTTAGCAGAAGCAGAGCTGCCAGCGTACTCCCTTT
Organism: Urophora cardui; assembly: GCA_960531455.1. Classification (NCBI taxonomy): domain Eukaryota; kingdom Metazoa; phylum Arthropoda; class Insecta; order Diptera; family Tephritidae; genus Urophora; species Urophora cardui. The sequence continues at coordinate 4,534,744 of OY482672.1, read as the reverse complement.
TTAGACCTGATTTGCCAACAATAAGCAAAACTTTTTTGCCGGGTACTTAGTTACCACCACCTGTGCAATGCGCTGCATGTTTTTACACTACCACTGCTACATACATATTTATCATATTGCATATTGCATTCCACTAGGCAACTAATGCACTTGGCTGCCTCGTATTTAATGTCAAAACGTTTAGTAAATTCAGCAAATTCATTCCCACATCAACGCGCAAATAGTGTTGGTGTCGGCAAAAACATTTAAAATATAGCGTGCTCTCCCACCATAAGCCACCACGCCAAGTGTATGTGCGTTTGTCGATGGAGAACATATTCATTTACATGGTTGCGTGTTGTTTTGCACGCCAATTTTCCCGCCAATACTTGATTACTTACTTACTAAACAGAGAATAACAACAATTGTTGTCCAACACGAGGTCGACAAGCAACACACAAACAAATAGCAATAAAATGATAAATTTAAATGCAGTTGATGTTTGTGTTTTGGAATTTAATAAAAACTATGCGCACGAACAATTATAATTGTTATATATGTATATACATATGTACATATGTAGGAATTCATTGGCAATTTAGTAGTGCAGCGCGGCGCTCTAAACGCCAAAACGTTTAACAACAAAATGCACAAACGCCGAGTTGTACGACTTCATGTACATACATACATACAGTATAAACAAGTAATTTATTAATTTTCAATGTATCTGCATTTATAATTCTTTTTTTCAGTTGGCTTTTATTTCCACGTTTTTAGTTATTCTAAATTGCCCGTTGGCGTTTTAATTAAATAAAGCGTCGTCATACTGTGTAACCTAAATCAAACGCAAGTCGTCAATTTAACGCACGCACGCAAATTTTTCATATGCGTTGAACCGAAATTGACTTGCGTGCGTGTTCAGATAAAGAAATAGAAAAATACAGAAAATCAGAGAAAATCTTGTTATTTTGTGGAATATGTACCTAACAGACACGATATCAAAAGCAAGTGTAAATTTTTTTGCAAACAATCACCCACAATGCTTAATTTCAACTGTCACGCAAAACAAAAATTGGGCGTCGAATTTGCTTTTTACGCACGCCCATGATCCAATTACCAGGTCGGTCCATGATACATACACACAAACATGCCGTGAGCTGAATGTCAAACGGAATGTCAAAACTGAAAGGAGAACGAAATAATTTGACATTCAGCTCACGAGCGAATGATGGAGAAACTCAGAGAACGAAGAATTTGACCAATAGTAAACACGAATGTATATAACGGATATGCAGAAGCAGAGAAATTGGATAGCTGTTGAAGAAGAAGAAGAAGTCAGCTGATCTGAAGAGCCGACCTGTATAGGTGGATCCTGCGCACGCCGTTCAATTTCGGTTACTCCCATACAAGTTGTATGGGCATGAGAAATTTTTGACAGTAAATTGACGGCGTGCGTTTGATTTAGGTTACACAGATAGTCAGTGTTGTTGCTGTTGTTGTTGGTATTGCGTTGCCAACTGATACGTTTTAGCTTTTGTATACCCGCGTGCAGAGAAACATATTTAAACATCATGTAGTTTGCACTCAGTTGGACGAATCAGAATGTTGTTGCGGTTTCAACGAAATCTGTCCATCCCGTTACTATTTGTTCAACATTCATGCGTACCGTCAGGGATGTGATAAGTGGGCTTTTCCTACCAAAACTGGTCGGTTTTTTCCTGTTGGTCGGATGGTCGCACGATTTGAATTTTGGTAGGTTTTTACCTTCCTTCAAGTAACATCACTGATTTGCTAGATTTTGCCACAACACTGTTGAAAGAACGTTTGAAAGTTCATGTATTCATGTCTCTTTCTCGCAGCAACAGTTTGCTTGAATACTTTTTGTGTTTCTCTTCGGCAGAGTTTTGTGTAAAGTGGATAAAAGAAGGTGAACGCATACGCATGAAAACCCTTTCTTCATTTTTTAGTTTGATGAAAAATGCGCTTAATGAAAATTGCTTTGGCGGGCTCACAAAATTTATTTTTAATCTGCTTACGCTTCCACACAGCTCTGCTGCACCGGGGCGCAGATTTTCTACACTTTCTTTAATAAAACCAAACTCAGAAACAAATTAGAAATAAGCACTATGCACAAAAAAAGATCTTAGATTCAATTTTGATATTTAATTAAAGTTCTGATCTCATATGTATACCTACTTGGACCTACCTGTTAAACAATAGTCGTAACTATTTTAAAAGGTTAACATAGATTACATACACAAATTAATGTACATACATATGTATAAACGCATTCGTATATTATTATTTTAAGCTAAAACATGTGAAAATACTTGAAGAGTGATATGTATGTATAAGTTCCTATATATATACCAGTTAAATGAATATATAAAAATACATAAATTTTCAAAAACCAGCTTATATGACGAATTTTGTGAAAAAAATTTTGGTCGGCTGAAAGCTATTTTGGTAGGTTTTTGAGACGAATTTGGTCGGAAAATAAATTTCAAAGTGGCAACCCTGCGTACCGTAACAAAGAAATTAAGTTAAAAATTTTTAAGTTTTTTTAAACGTCAAACATTGATCGTTCCACTTCACCACTGCAATAAACAGCGCAAAACCAACACATCACTGTGTTGACAAGAAAATAAAAACTCACCACTGCCTTTACTATTAATTTACGCACGAACTTATCTTTATCGCAAATTTTCTACTGCGTTTACGTTACATACATACATACACTTCCCATTATCGTATTTTATTCTGTTGCTATTTTTGTCGCCGTTTCATTGGCGTTGTCGTTTGTGGCTTGTTGTTGCTAAGTAAGCACACAGTTTTGCTTTCATTGCTACTAGTTACCCGTTCGTTGCAATGCCAACCCTGACCTACAAATGCTAATAAATCAAATAAATTTCAATGTAAAGTAAATATGAAATCAAATCAATGTGCAAAGCAAAATTGTTGTTGTTTTGTTGACGATTAGAGCGATAAAAGTAAAATAATTTCATTAACGAATTTAAATAGTAGTTGACTTGGTGAGTTGGCTAGAAGTTGTGCCATAATTGCTATACCTTTGGGGGTATTGGAAGTTGTATATTAGGGGAGTGGGCACCACGTTGCAAGTAAGCCAGTAGTTGCTTAGCAAGCTGGAGCGTTTTTTTAAGGTCGGCAGCAAAATAAAATCAGTAATATTTGTTTATTAATGAAATCAATATTGCTTATATTTAAATACATATCGTCGTTCAATACCGTATGCATAGCGTTAGATATTCTTCTTCATCATTTCATTTTTGGAGAGCACTTGAGCAGCATTACAATCGGTGCAAAAAAGAACTACTACCGATTTGAAGTTTGTGAAATATTAGCATTTAAAGGGCGATGGTGAAATATGGAAGTCATTTTTAGGTGCTATTAGAAATGTGCAAAACTCTGCGAATTTTGATTCAATATTACACAATTAATGACTAACGATTACAGCAGAATCATGTAGCTCTCCAGTGATGGTTTTAGCCCGAAAATAAGTATATGCATTCGTTCGATTTTTATAAGCTTAGAAAAAAATTCCTGACGGAAAATGGCAAACGGGACATAATTTCCCAACCGGGGTCACTACGATTATTTCAACTAATTTAAACTCAGAATAACTTAAATTAGCAAAATTAGGTATTTTTCGATGAAGATAATTGCATACTAGCACATATGTATGATGAATATAAGAATAATAGTTGAGAAGAACGCGTAAAATCGCGGAAAAATGAAACTTTACATTGTCAAATATTTACTAATTTCCATTGTTAATTCGGGAGACACATAAAGATTATTTAGAAACTTTGTACATAGTAGATTAAATGAGGAAGCTAAACCCCAAAAAGGCTATATCTGAACAATAGGTTGTATATGTCATAAAAATATGCCCACATACCGAATTCTTTCTAATATACACATGTATGTTGAGAAATACCCCTTGATTTTTAACATCTAATTTTTTCGTCATGGTGTACCTTTCTACAGATTCGCCCATATGTTATCTAATCGCGAAAAAAATGGGTTAATGAGCCGTTAACCAATTTTTCTTCATTAAATTGCTTGAAAATGAATGCATTGCATTCTAAAAGTTAATACTTGATAAATCACTTCTAAATAAATATTTACTCCACATTTAAGTACTTAGTTATTACTAAAATAAAGCAAATATTTTTTATATTACCTCTTTAAAAATTAATACACAGCAATCATAATTGATGATGGACTTTGTGTGTCGCCATAAAACTCGCCTTTGGCTGGAATTCTTTTTTTTTTGCATCATTTAATAATTATTTTTATTTGATTTATTTTTTTTGATTTCGTTTTTCTTTTAAGTGATTTCAAAAGAATGCTATTGTTATCAGTTTAATTAGCAAAGAGAAAAAAATATAAATAAATAAACTAAAAATAGTTGAATATGTACTACTTATGTATATAATATATGTATACTATAATACTATGCTATATGAACGCTGCATTGTTCATTGTTCGTGTGCCCGCGCATGTTGGTGGTGCGCGACTCGCTGCTGATAAGCACTGAAGCGTTGACACGGCGATAATTTTTATAGTAAAAAGCAAATAAAAACAAAAAATAATAAATATTTTAATGTTCGTTTGATGACTCGCTTTAGCTGCCAGCAAATGATGTTTATTGATATGCTGTTGCTGATTATTATTTTTTTGTGTGTTCTTTTTTTATCTCTTTTTACAATGTACATATGTATACTATTTGGGATTTTTAATATGTTTTATGAGCATAAAATGATCTTAAAACTTTAGTCCAAAACAATAATACTTATTACCAGAAATATATACCAAAGTATGAAATCAGAATCATGAGCTCAGTCGTATGCTAAGGAATATTTTTTTCTAAAAAAGCAAAATAAACGATCACATTTCGATCTTTAGCATGATTAATTTGTGATAAATTATTTTTTAATCATCAGAGAGGCTCGAAAAAGACTCAGTTAGGTGATTTTTATATGATAAAAAATAAAATTACTTTCCAATCGCTGGTGTTACTCATTTTCGAGTCTTCTTCTAATCGCAGAAGTGATTAATCAGTTTTTGATCATCAGAGAGGATCGAAAAGACTCGGTATAGTCAGTTTTCATAAAACAATCTCCAAAATGCTATATGTATATACATATATATGTATACATATATATATAACGAGGATCTCAGAAACGGCTCCAACGATTTCCATGAAATTTGGTATGCAGGGAGCTTCGAGGCGAACTTTCGAAAAACTTAATTTTTTACTCACTTTTATCCCGGATCCCGGATTGATCAGGACTTCAACATAAAATTCTTTTGATTGCGATGTCTAGCCCGGGTTCCTAGTTATGGGTTACAGCGTGGACCCGGATGACCTCGAAAAGTGTGAATAATGGCTTCAGTATAGAAATCTTCGATGTAGGTAATGCTCAAAATGGGTCTCACAAACGGCTTCAACAATTCTCATGAAATTTATTATGCAAGGGGTCTCGAGGGCAAACTTCCATTCATTTTCTGTTTTTTTTTGTGTGGAACTTTTTATTTTGCTTGCAAAGACCTGGGAACAAAATGCAACCCGAGATAAGCTCAACCATCCAGTTACTCAGTCATTATAAAGCAAAAAAAAACTTTTTTCAGCCAAAACTTTTTTTTATCTATACATACATACATAAGTCAATGACCGAACAAACTTCTAAACTCCTATTGCTGTCATATCATCCAAAAACATGTCATGCGAAACGCCCTAAAATTAATCAAATAAATCAAGTACTTACTCACAAATAAGTATCCTGAATATCCTTTACACTTAATGCTAACTCTACTTGGCTCTCTACCTCATTTTCTGAGCAAAATTTATTCATCCTTTTCCAAGTGTCACAATCATGTCATTGCATATATATGTGTGTATTCGTTTGTAAAACAGCCAGCAACAACGCCTACGCGATGTTTCTCAGGTGCTCACTAAGTATATCATTGCATACTTACGGGCGCACAAGCGTGATATTTTCGTATAGATAAACACACGCTGTTGTGTTGTTTTTGTTGTTGTTTTGTTTGTCTTGCACGTTTATGCGGCGTGCCACATACCCTAAAATTGTATCGTTTGTGTATCGCAAAACTTTTTCAGGGGTTGTTGATTATTGGTTTTGCTGTTGCTTGCCTGCTTTTCGAACGCATCCGTTTGTATTTCATAGAGAAATTGAGAGCAAATCACCTGCGATATGTATCCATCTATTAAAAAGCCCAATTTATACATGCAGAGACACTTGATGCGATGTGAAGTAAGCAAGCACCTTAAAGGCGCTCAACACGAACGCGCGGAGAAGGAGAGCGTGAGCAAGCAATTGAAGCTTGAGCCGAGCGATAGGTCGCGCGCCTAACGGTATGCCTAGCGAGGATGAATTTACAGTTTGTCCTAACGGTATGCCTAACTGTTGTACACGAATAGTGAAACAAGTAAAACGAAGATAAAAGAGAACAGGTAAACTAGAGAAAGAGAGAGATAAGGGTATCTCTGCGTGTATATATACATCAGAGTGCAACATATTTAAGAGAGAAGATAGCGTGCGCTCATTGCCTATGCCCTTCTCTCAGAGTAGCCTAATTTCGCGTTGAACGAAGAGGATGATGGCCCGCAATAATTCGTGGGTTGAAAAACTTGAGCACGCGCTTTTTTTCCTTTGACAGCACGCGTTAATTACGATACGAGCAGGACTTGCTGTTGGTGAGAGTAAAAAAAAAAAACGATGGATTCGTGTTATCGCGCAACATCTTAATGCTTTATTGGGCAACGTTGATTTACCGAACAACTAATCGAAAATAAACAACAACAGCGACAATGAGTGGACGTGCAGGGAGAAGAGGACGAAGCGGGATTTGGCTGGAAAATGATTTGCGGACCAAAAAAAGCTCTTCGCTGCAAATTAACAGACAGTAGACATTTATTTTCTCAGCGCTTGCATATTTGACATTTGGAATAAGTAACGTACTCGTCGCAGAGGTCGCGCTGCTGCTCATTTAATGTGGTTTTGGATTACGTATGTACATATGAAATTTGCCTAAGTGGTGTACTCGCGTGTGGCTCACGATGTTCATATCCGGCGATACACTTTTTGGGTGGCATATTTTTCTATGTTACACACATGCATTTTATTATGTAGGTATACTTACTATACTATTATTGGTTTTGTGTTGCGCGCAGGAGCAATACTAATTTTCTTGTATTCTATCATTTTATTGATGATTTACTTTTCGTGTGTTTGTACTGCATTTGTTGTAGCTCTGTGTCCTTTGGGACTGGAGGGTTATTTGTTACAAAAATTTATAAATATTAGGTAGATATATCAAATAGGCTTTATCTAGCTACACAATTAGATTGTGCAAGTACCTACAGCAAAAATTATTCCAGCGTTAAACGACCAACGAGCTGCCAACCCTGGCGGGTGGTTGGGGCGGACCTTGTGCGTCACGCGATTTGCATTAGCGGCCTAAGGCGGCTGTGTGCGGCTTATAAGGCTTAAATAATTGATGTGATTTTTACACTCAGCTGTACTAGTACACAGAGTATTATAATTTTGATTTCATAACGGTGGATTGTAACATAATGAAATAATCGAGATAGATATGGACTTATATATATCAAAATGATCAGGGTGAAAAGAGAAATCGATTGAGCCATGTCCGTCCGTCCGTCCGTCCTTCCGTCCGTCTGTAAACACTCTAACTCGCGCAAAAATTGAGATATTTTGATGAAATTTGAAATGCAAGTTGGTATCGAGACTGGGACGGTTGGTATTGAAAATGGGCGAAATCGGACCATGACCACGCCCACTTTTCCTATATAGAAAAAATCGGAAATTTGGTATCTCAGCCACTATTATAGCTACAGTGATAAAATTTTACCCACGTATTGAGCTCAGGCCCTTATGAAGAAATTTGATGAAGTTTTAGAAAATGGGCGGTGCCACGCCCACTTATTAAGGGTCAAACATTGAAAGTTTTATATGTCATAACTCAGAAACCGTTGAAGATATATCGATGAAATTTGGTATGCGTAATTTGCTTACATAGACAAATGTTTTGAAAACGGTTGACGGCCACGCCCACTTTTATATATGGGTATTATAAAGTGACCTAATAAAACCATTTAAGCGATATCTGTGAAATATAAAGATAATTCATTGAAATTTTGTGACATGAGTTCTACAATAGACCGGAAACAAAAAATAAAAAAAGTATGGAAAATGGGCGTGGCACCGCCTCTTTTTATACAAAGGAATCTACGAGCCTATTACTCGACAAATAACTGAGATATTATGACGAAACTTGGTTTATACACTTTTATAACATGAGTTAATAGACACGCAAAAATGTATTGAAATCGGTTTATGACCACGCCTACTTTTTAACAAAGATATTTCTGGAACACCCTTTTGGAATTTGCAACGTGAAGTCTTTGTAACTAAAAGTCATAGAGGGATGAAATTTTGCACTAACAATAATATTTATATGCTTATTTGGATTTTGAAAATGGGCGTGGCTGCGCCCTGTTTATGCAGCACTCGTTTCATATAAAATACACCCTATATCGAACAAACGCAAACAAACAATGAAAGCATACAGCTGAGTATCTAATGTTCGATTCCACTCGAACTTAGGCTTCCTTACTTGTTTCTACTATTTTTATTCAAGCTCAAAACTAACTTTTTTTTAGCTATATGCGTGCTTTGCGCCTTTTCCCAAATTCAGGGTTGACTTGTTTTGGCATTTATGGCATATTTTTTGCAACAAAGCTAACCCTTTTGATTGTTTAGTTCTTGGCCGCATGACTATCCAGATAAGTGCATGTGACATTTAAATTTGCATACTAGTCTCCGCCAGGTGCGTAAAACCCGTCCCTTCGGATATTCGTGCTCATTCCGGTTGTTTTAGTACTTTTTGACCACACGCAAACCTTTGACACATTTTTTTTTCTATAGCATTTTATATGCTGCTTGCTGTTGCTGTTATTGTAATTTACCGTTTTTATTTGCATTTGCTCTCATGAGAGCGTTTTTTAACCCCTTTTTCGGTATTTATGATTTACACCACAACATGATGATGTGAACTCTGTTACCACTTTGGTGTGATTGCATTTGATATTTGATTTGATTTGATTTCTGGTATTTTTCATTTGTTTTATTTTTATTTTTTTTAAACCCTTTTCTGAGAGTATTTACAGTTGTTTTTGGCATTAAATCCACTTCCTTTGACAGCTGCCGCAAGCTCATGCTCGAATGGGACACTCTCCTCGCTTTGCAATTAATATTCATTTGCATTAGAGCGAAATGTGGCAACAGGGCAGTGTATAAATCGAGTTATTTTACAATAAATACATAAATTCGTATGTATTTGAATATTTAGCATTTTAATTGAACTATTTTTAAACGCCCTCAGTTGTTTTTGGGGTGTTTAAAGTTCTAAATTGCGCTTACATGTTCCTTCTTTGATTTTTTTTATAGCCATGTAAGTAGAAAGAAACTAATTTTTGGGGTTTAACGCAACTTCAGTGGCGTAAACGCCTTCTTTTATGTTTTTTATGCATTCAAAGGGTTGTTTCTTAGACAAGGATGGTGGAAGATGAGCTGAATGGAAGATGACGAGTTCAAATTAAACAAAAAGTATGAAGGTGGAAAAAGCCGCTGGTAATTAAAATGTTTTTGTTTTGTGCCTTAGAAGAAGTCACCACTTGTGTGAACATAAAAAGGAATATCTATTTGCGCTAGACCTTCAAACGTATTACGGCACTTCAACCCTTAATTTGTTTATGCATTTCTTAGAAAATTAATTACTTATTTATATGATTTAAAAGGTTGGTGTCGTTTGTAGTTGTGCAGCATTGAGGCTTAACGTTTAGATAAGCTTCGTCGTGATTTACGTATATAAATACTCAGCCACGCGTTGCTTAGACTCACTCTAATGGAAGATGCGGAATGGATAGAATGGACACATCTGACTTTAGCTCTTCTATGTATTTACATATATTTAATCCCTTAGGAGCTATTTGAACTTGTAGAAATTTGCATGATAATTGCTAACAAGGCCATCTTAAATATTATCTGGTTAGCTTTGTAGCTTCGCTTGCGCTGAGGAGAGAATAAGTGGTCTAAAGTGAGTAAGTTTGAGGAGATGCTTTCTGATTCATTTCTGACTTATGTGAATCGAATCCGCTGTTATATACCGAACGTAACTGCGCCAGTGTAAGTATAGTCTCCTTGGCGCAATATCATTAATAGGATACCGATTTCTGTAGTGCCTCTCCATTATCATTGCAATCGGATTTGCCATAGTCATAAAACTGTAGTGAAAACACTAGGCTCTTATGGCGTAGATGCTGTTCCCATCACATCAAGAGATATTCTCCACGTCTCAGAAATGATTGGCAGTATTTTCTTTCCACAATATTCCTTTCTAAGCCGTATCAATGGCTACAGAAGCAGAATTATGCATCAATCAACATCGCAACACCAATCAATTATGTAGTTGTAAAATATCATATTTTTCTTTTGTCATGATCAGATCGATTCTGTTTTCAAATCAAAGCCGCACACACTGTTAACCGGCAGATAACAACAAATCTGCTAGATGTTAGCAAAATCAACCTCATCAACCCTTATTTTTATGAACTTTGTTTGCGAATTTGGGGTAACACATATGAACAAAAGTTTGCATGTAATTAAATATGTATACAGCAGTGTGCAATAAAATAGAAACGGGCACAATTACCGGTTATATTTAATGAATACAAAATGCTTACTTATTCTTGAGGCCATAAGTATAAACGAGGCATACCTGCCTTTTTATACTAATTCAACGATTTGGTTACACCTTATGATTTCGCAAAATCTGTATACCTACCGTCACTTCTTTTTTATTGCACATCACTGTATGTAACAATTATGCCCCTTCGCTTTATTCACGCCTGAACTACATTTTCAGCATAAATCAAGCCCGAATTAGCTGAATAACTCGCACCATTCCACACACCTCTGCCTGCTCAACTGTCATCCGCCCCTCCCCGTCTATCAATAAATCAGGTTTTTGAACTTCTAAATTTTTTGCAAGCTGAGCGAGCCCCTTTCCACTTTTTTCCTCTTATTGCTGGTCACATTCCCTGCTGGTTCCTTTTTTGCTTTTTTGAATATGCCTTTTACATATTCCATCGTATATGTAACGCTTCATTGCACAAGCCCGCCATTGCTTTTGCCGCGCACATATTCGCCATTACAATGCGATTATAATTAAAAATGCCAAACTATGTATAAAATCAAAAGCTGTCAGCAGCTGCTCACCCATACTTCCATACATTTTATGTACTCGTTTTATTTTAGATCCTTTTGATCATTGAATAAAAATATTCGCATAAAATATTTCGAACATATGCCGCATTGGCTGGTTTTTTGGCTGGCTGATTGCACGGCAGACACGGTGGATGGAGGGTAGTGATGTTTGGTTGGCGCAGGGCAATGACTCTTTGGATTGCCTAGACGGTAGTCGGACATCCGTCCATCGGCGCCGCCGTCTGCCACTTAGGCACACCGAAAACAACGGATGCAGAGAGGGGAGAAGTGCGACTTCTTGTCGGGCAAAACTTTTCACTTCTACACATTTGAACTGCTCTAAAAAAGCGAAAATCGTGCAGGTTTGTTGGCAAGCAACAAAATATAAAAAAATACTACAACAAAAAACGTGCAAATAACAGTCAGCAATTGGAGCAATGAATCTGAGTGTAATGAAATAGTAACAAACTGCCGAGAGTAGCGCAGCTGAAGAAGGACATTACGTAATTTATGGAATTGTTATCGAAATGAAGTAAAATGTTTCAGTCATTCTACTTTCAATTGCTTGCAAGTTCAAAAAAAAATTTGAAATATGTTTATAGTGTGCGTTGTCTTTATTTTTCAATGTCTTTCGCAACGCCACCCACGCCAAAAGCGGGCAGAATGTTTGCTAATAATAAAAAATAATTCGTCTATTTGTAGGCTTAAATAAAACAAAGCGAAAACGATACCACAAAAGCGGCAAAAGAATACAAATGAAACAAAAAGGAATCACAACAAAATGCAATGCCAAGCAAGAACAGAGACGCCGACAACAACCACAATGGCAGTCTGAAAACTTTATTGCTTTAATTGTAGTGATATTGCCATGAGCATTGTTGCCAAAACAAAAAAAAGCTTTGACATTGGCCTTAAATAATGACAATAGTGTCTAAAATCATGTTGTTGGCTTCAGTTTATTTATTTTTAGCTGAATAAAAAAGTTTTTAGTTTCATTTGTGCGGAGTTATGGTAGGAAAAGAGTGCAAATGGAGTTCTCTTTTTACTTTCTAATGCTGTGGTTATGGTACCAATGTTAATTGCCAATCAAAATCGGAAACATTTCGTGATTGGTGAGAGGTGGTTATGCTTACATTGATGATTGGAGCGCACATACACAACATAACACATGATTATTACTGAGCACATACACAACATAACACATTATTATCCCCGAAACCTCGACTGCTGGCTGCCTGTTTCACACAGCAGATTTGCTGGATGAGAGAGTCCGAAAATTCTCTCACCGTCGGAGTGCACAACAACAATTTCACGGTGCTCGACCAGCAACATTGTAAGCATAACCAGGCCATAAGCGCTTTTTACGTGTTCTTATGTAAATAGGAAATTAAGATGACTTTTTTGGACTTAATAGGTTGAAAAAATTAAGTTTAAAATTTTTTTTAACACGTTTTACCCCACTTTTCCCACTTTTTTGAGAACAGGATATTCGACCTTTGGCGTTAGATTCAAAAAAAAAAATTTAATTTAATTTTTTCAGTCTGCATAGAGTTTTCTGAATTTTTACCTTTCTGTGACACCTCTTAACCGTCGCCGATTGGGACAACAATTTATATGTGGTATCTTCAACTATATTAGCATCGACCTAGGGGGTGAGGCTGAGGTATCATATTTCCAATTTGACTCCATACATTTGGGGACCACCCTAATGACCACAAAACAAACCACAAATGACCATAAAGGCGGATTCATCGTTCGTGTTCTGAACTAAAGTTGAATTTGACTTAACTAATAAAAATAGTTCAGAACTTTTCGGAATTCCTCTCACACTCCGAAACCACAACAACAACCACATGGCAAAAAAGTTCTGAACTCGAACGATGAATCCGCCTTAAACAATTTAAAAAACGTCGATTTTTAATTGTACGCGCATACGCGTCATGCTCACGCGTTTAAGTTTGATTAATAGCCGATTGCATGATTCAGACTAATCCAGGTTAATTCTCTACAGAGATATGTCGCACACGGGCAGACGGCAATAAAACTTTGCGCATGCAATAACAAAAAAAGGGAGATGACGAAAAATTATGTGCACAGCAAAACAAAATTTTCATCCCTTTCAGCAACGTCAGCAGTCAGCAGTATCAACCCATCATTACCACTTTGGTCGGTCAAGTACGGTCCATCGCCCGCTGAGTTGCGCGTCTGAGAGACGGTGGCAATTTCATTACACTTGACTGCGTGCGTGCGTTCGCGCATTTGCTTGCGTTGGCAGCACCAAGCAAAAGCTATAAATGAAAAGGCACTTCTATGTAGAATTGGCTAGGCTGTGTGCTTATGCAAGCATAAAATGAATATTTGCCTAAATTCTTCAGACTGTGACTTTTGCACTCTAAAAAAGGGGGCTAAAGCACACAAATAAGAGTACAGCCAGACAACGCAAGAGCGTACTTTCAGAATGTGCAAAATTCAAATTTTTGTTTCTGTTTCTTAAAAAAAAAACAATTTCAAAAATTTGGATTTTCACTTTCTCAAAGTACTTACTTTCTTGCGTCGTCTGGCTGTGGCCTAAGGCTTTAGGTAGTAACCCAAACAAGGATATCATCGCTTTGAAATGCTTACGGGTATGATTTTTGTTTGTCATTGCACTTCACTGATCTCGTTCCTTTTTTTTTTTTTTAAATTGTTCTTATTTAAGAACACTCACCTCACCTTTTCAGAACAATCTAGTAATCAGTTTTCTGCTACGCTGGTTACTTCATCTGCCGCGATTCTCAAGCAACGGCCTAACCAAGCCTCCTAACGTATTTAATATGCTAATTTTTTGCTAGAATGTATGTATGCACATATATTAAATTTCGACAATTCATTTAAAATTCAACAAATCATTTCCGTTCAATGTTCTTTGGCCTTATAAAATGCATATTAAAATGCTCACATCTGTGCATGTGTATCTACTTGTACGAGCATGTTAAGCCTCCTCATTTTGTCATTCTCGTATTTTGTTAATTTGTTGCCTTTGGCAAGAAACGAACCTTTTGGAGTGCTATTAAAAATTCATACGGTAAATATTTGTTCAAGTGTCATTGAATCAGCTCATGCTTGTTATTTTACTTGACTTAAGCTAAAGCACTTCGTAAAATTTTTGAAAGTAAAATAGGAAAAGCTTCTTTTTTGTGTGTTTTTTTTTTGCTCCACGGGTATCTTGACAAATTTGATCTTGTAGCATTTCTATTGAATTTCTGCAACGCATACATACATTCATAATTTACCGCATCTCAAACTTACATACATATATTTAATGGAAACTTTAAATTATTGTTAATCAATTTGTACGTGACCGCAAAGACAGGAAGAAGGAGTTCAGAACTGAGAACTTCATACATAATTCCGCATTATTGTACCTTGTGCTTTCATAGACTTCCACTTGCACCGTCATATACATATGTATTTGGTATGTTCACAAACTGTATCCCTTTCCAAAATTCACTTGAAGCTTGATATCTGAAGATCTCGAGTAAACAGACCGAATACATTTCTTTTCAAGGTCCAAATTTTCCTTTAAAATCTTGTGCCTAAAGAACATACTATTAGAGGCTTCTCTCACTTCTTTTCTTCCAATTTGAGCACTATAAGGCCCCTTGTCGTGACATACTGCTCTTCATTTTCATTACTCTATGGATAGAGTATGCCTTGCTGGAATTGCGATTATTGTTTGCATTAATTAAACAATTTTATTTCATTGTCAGATACGCACGGTCATATAAGATATTATCTTTGTTTACACACATTTGATTCTTCCCTTATACGCCACACAGTGGCACTTTTACTCAATTTAGACGTGAAAAATTAATAAAACGCTGAAAAGTGAATATTATTCGTTCAAATTGGATGTATTAGTAAATATAGGACCCCTGGACACAGGGCCGTGCGCACGGGGGGGGGGGGGGGGTTTGGGGGTTAAAACCCCCCATGACCAAATCTAAGTTGCAATGATTTTGCAAAAATTTTCAAAACACAGTTTATAAATTTTGCATTGAATCTTGACTCATAATTTTTGACAAAATTAGTACAATAATTTTACGGAAGAAGAAATTGGTGAAAGTTGCAAAAAATAAGGTTGGCCAAGACATAAGTTCGGCACTTTGAATTGCACTTGGAGCTTTCCGAAATTACAAAGTTGTGTAGCATATGTTCGTTTGGCATTTTTAAAAAAATTGTACTGATAACAAAAAATTTTCATTTTGTGAAAACAGTGAGCAGTTTCAATTAACAAGTACTGTAAACAGTACACGGAAAGAAATTTGTATACTTGAATCAAGAAAAATGCTTTCTTGAACTCAATTTAGAAAATTTTGAGGAAAATAAGAAAAATTGAATTAATTATTACTGGAAATAAGAAATTGATTTTTCCAAAAATGAGACAATTATTTTCTTATTCTTTTTGCTAATATCAAGAAGAATTTAAGAAAATTGTGTTTCGACGAATTGGAACAACAAAATACAGCGAAAAAAAATTGAAAATAAATAAGAAAACGTTTTCTTGAGCGAAGTAAAATATTTCTTGCTCAATTTGCATTTCCAAAGTTACATGTATTTTTTTTTTTTCATTTGCCATCCGCTTTGCATATTTATGAATATTTTTGCGATTCTCAGATTGTTAGTGAAGCATTTGGTATAAGGAGTTCACTATTTGCATCTTCATTTATATTAATTGAAATGTTGTCATTTCAGTGAACAAGTCCTAGGAAAATACTAGTTGACTAATTATGGTTTTCTAATCCCTCATGATTAGTTTTCATTTTCCTTATTTTTTACGTTTTTAATATTTTTAGAAAATATTTACTTAATTTAATATTTAATATTTTCTTACTTACTTAAGCTCGTATAAGAAAAGTTTTACTTGCAACAAAAAAATAATTTCTTAATTATTTATTAAAAAAAAAAACACACTTACCCTAAGTAAATTATTTCTTATTTATTTAAAATCCAATTTTACTTGAAGCAAGAAAATGTTTTCTTATTTATTTAAAATCCAATTTCACTTGAAGCAAGATAATTTTTACTTATTTATTTAAAATCCAATTTTCTAGGATTTTCTTGATATTAAAAAATTATTTTCTAAGTTCAAAATCAAGTCTAATTTTTCTTGTCTCGGCATTGATTCTAGTAAAAAATTCTTTCCGTGTACTATTCAGGACCTGGTTAACTAGGTTTTGATGAATCATAATGAGTTTCAGAAAAGTTAGAGAACATTTAAATTTATGGTGTATGGGTCTGGATATCTGTTTCAGCAAATATGTTTATCTTAGCGAAAAATGTATGCGAATGCAAACCAAAATTAAAACCCCCCCCAAGGCTAATTCCTGCGCACGGCCCTGCCTGGACACGAAATCAATAGTTTTTGTGCATATTTTCAAAAGAGACTAACTCAAAATTTTAGGTTTTTAAAAAAATCGATATGAAATTTTTTTTAAATATTTTGATTTGAACAGGAGAAGTTTTTTCGAATAACTTTATATTTTATGCGTACACCTGTGGATTTTAGATAGCGAAGATATAATCGGATTTGAATAAACAGCAACGCATGCATCAGGTCTTCCATTCTTCTCGAGCGGATTCATTTTCTCTTATTCAGCCTTATCGTGAACTTCATGTGAACAAAATGTTCCCAAAAATTACAAAGCAAAACAAAAACAAAATGTGAAAAATTGTTATTGTTTTGCTTTATATTTTTCGAGGGAAAATTTTCACATGAAGTTCATGATAGGGCTGATTATGTTCATGATGCTGTCTAATGTCTTTATTACGGGCCTCCAATGCTTTTTCCAACGGCATACCCATAGGCAGTGAAGACGACTTTATAATTGCATCGCCATAAATTAAAATTTTATGGACACTTGATGGCATTGGATAACATAGATAACGCGTAACATAATTTATAGAAGCACTTTCACAATACTAAGAAAACTTCTCGTGTGCAATAGGAAAGCCACTCGACATGCAGTTGAGGATAACACCAAACACAAATGACGAATGTGTTCCTCATGTACACGAGTGGCGCTAGTAGCTAAGATAAAAAACGGCTTGATGTGTTACCATCATTGGATGTGCCAAAACCTTGTTTGGGCGTGTCTACCATGAATTACATTAAACGCTTGATGCTACTTTGAAATTTTTGTTTTTCGATTTGGAATATGGCTGTATGTTCGTCGCTTATAATTTTCCAAACGTGAATGTTGAGGCGATACCCGCTATTAAAAATACATTATCTACATCTTATATAAGCACGCAAAGTGCATAATCCAAACTTATACAAAGATTCGTTGATCTCCCGGCCACAAACAACACTAAAGTCTTGCCATAAATCATTGTCTAGTGCATATCATGACTAATGTGACCAATTTCTTCTTCTACCATAACAACTGAAGGCTGCAACGAAGTAATTTTCACTTTCTAAGTATTCCCAAAACCTTCTTTGTTGTAGATATAGTCCAAAACGGCTTGATCTTTTTTGTTTTCGTTGCGTTCTCTAACCTACACCCCATATAACTCTCTCCCAGTTATCGACATTATTTCTCGCGGGGGCAGATCGGGGCAGAAGAATCCTAATAGAATATATGTAGGAATAAAAGGAGTTTAGTAAAAATAAGGAATTATTTTAATGCGGCTTAATTCAAAACTTTGGCGAAGTTTTAATTCCACTGTTTCTTATTTTTTATATACAAATAAAGGAACGCGTATTCACAACGCTACATCTGTACACTAAACGTACACAAAAACTTATAGGTAGTTGCAAATAAGAATCCACACTTTTTCCTATCCTAAGCTAGTATATATTTTTAAATTTCAGCGGCAGAACCCTTCTTATTAAATTTTAAACTGACTCTTAATTATATGTGTACTCACGTATAAAAAATATCACAGTTAAAATGCACACTTTAACAGCTGATTACAGCGTGAAAAATGGGGTTAGAAAGGAACAAAAACCACCATTGGCCACAGTGATCATCTGCCATTCGAACTGCATACAAAAGTTTTGAAATTTTTACAACAACAAAATTGAATTATTCACGTCTAAATTGAGTAAAAATGCCACTGTGCGCCGGCTTTTAATCTGAAAATAATAAATTTTATGATTCGAAATATTTGAAATTAATGTCAAATGTTTCTATAGTTTAGTGCGTACCAAAGTTTAATAATGCATTGAAGATAAAGCCGACGAAGCATGCCGAATTGTAGACAAAAACTTTGATGAATTGAACTCAATTTTTATTACTCTTTACTTTCAGCATATGATAAGTTATTACGTTTTTATTAGCGCAATATAAAAAAGCTTTACAAACAGCGGATACTATAAACTTTTAAGCTTTATATGAAATATATTTTATGAACTGAAAATAAATGTATGTATTTTGTTGCCTTTTGTAAGTATAAAAATTGAATGGGCGAGAACCATCTTGAGGAGAACGGAGTTTGCAATCGATTCTGCAGAAACACAAGCAGACACGGAAACGGAGCTGAGCTGTACCAGAAAACCGTATTACTCATGCGATTGTCCTCCACAAACTACGATGTTCTCCAAAAAAGGTGCATACAAATGGCTTATCCATTAGAGCAAAACTCCCTCTCTTCCCAATCACCCTCTTGTCGTAATCTAATTTCCGCAAATCAGCTATGAACTTGCAGTATCATCTAATCATACGTGAAAGCAAACTATATGAACTACTTATAATAATAATAATAATACAATGGCGCTATTATAACTCTGACGAGTTTTATGGCCGAGCTTCTCTCCCAATTCGAGGTGTGCTCCTTTTTTGTTTTTTCCTACTAATATGAACTACTTAAGGGTAACGTAATCTACTATCAGTTTACTAAAATATTATGAAATGTTAGAAGTTTGTCATCAAATTTCCTTCTTCGCTAACACGCTGATATTACACATTTATGATTGCTCATATCATTTTCCGCATAATCACACACAAGCAAGCAACCAGTATAAGTGGAAGGTGTGGTTTTGATTGAAATCGTCGGAATATGTAGAATGAAAGGGCGATGATGAGTATCGGAGGAGTCGTGCTTCTCACTAATAGCACTTATGTACCTACTTTGCATGCAGTTGCTCTTTAAGGTAATCATAATAAATAGTTTTACCCTGTGTGCATATTGTTTTAAGGGTGATCATTTGCGTATAGATAATGATTTTTTTTTAATTAATGGGTGTTCTCTGCTAGAATAAAAGTGATATTAAGTTAACAATAATTGATTTTCCAATGAATTCAAGCATCTACATGTAGTTAATTTCTCCATTGGCATAGCAAATAACAATTTATTTTATTGTTGATACTAAGTACTTTATATTATTATTCTAAGTTTGGAGCTCCGCTGAGAAAATTTAGAATTTTTTATGACCGATTGTGTTTAATTGCGTTTGTTTGCCCGTCATGCAAACATTCAGAGGGTGAAAAGTGTTGTACATATATTCCTCTTTTATGAGTCACACAATTGCTATATTATTGTTTTAGGTAAGAGTATTCGAGTCACTGGGTTAACGACATACAAAGTATTCAAAAGAATTGGCGTCTTTAAATAAAATTATGTTGATGTGTTTGTATGTATGTACCCTGCAGTATTTATCAGTTGGAAAACAGCACATATTTCCTACTGAATATTCAGTAGAGATGTAGTTCTAAAATCTGAGGGTGCGTTCAGCTGGACCCCCCACTCAATGGATTTGAAAATTGATAGGCTAGGATTTATGTGCTTTTTATGTGCTAATTTCGTCCCCCAACAAAAAATTTTGTGCTCGAATTTTAAGGGTATTTTTTAAAAAATCAAAAGTGGGGGGTCCAGGTGAACGTTCACCTAGACCCCCCCCTCAATGGATCAAGATGGTAATAACATAAAATGAATTAGATATTTATGTGCTAATTTCGTCCCCCAACAAAAAATTTTGTGCTCGAATTTTAAGGGTATTTTTTAAAAAATCGAAAGTGGGGGGTCCAGGTGAACGTTCACCTAGACCCCCCCCTCAATGGATCAAGATGGTAATAACATAAAATGAATTAGATATTTATGTGCTAATTTCGTCCCACAAAATTTTTTTTTTTTTTTGCTTAAATTAAAAAAAAAATTTCACTTGGGAAGTGGGAGATAGGTGAACAGTGTACAAAACCAACTATATAATCTATAGTTAATATAATATTGATGTACTAATTACCTACACCAACAAAAAAAAGTTTTTTTTTTTTAAATAAAAGACTATTTAGTATTTTTCTTATCTTAACTGCATGTTTGCTTGCATGTATGCACATATGTACATACATGTGTATATATGTACATCCATATGTAGCCGGCTCCTTTTTGCATTGCATACTTTGCGGAGAAACGTGTGTACATACATGTGTATGTGTGTATGAGAGCTTTCATATGACATTAAAAGTGGGAGCTGAGATTATCAAAATTGTAATATTATATTATGGACACAATATTTATGTGCTAATTTCGTCCCCGAGGAAATTTTATTTTTCCAACGTTTTATATGAGTTTTCATATGACTCCAAAAGTGGGGGGTCTGGATGCAACTTCTACCCTATGTTATGTATCAAGATATTGATAGTATAATATGAATACAATATTTATGTGCTAATTTCGTCCCCGAGGAAATTTTATTTTTCCAACGTTTTATATGAGTTTTCACATGACTCCAAAAGTGGGGGGTCTGGATGCAACTTCTACCCTATGTTATGTATCAAGATATTGATAGTATAATATGAATACAATATTTATGTGCTAATTTCGTCCCCGAGGAAATTTTATTTTTCCAACGTTTTATATGAGTTTTCATATGACTCCAAAAGTGGGGGGTCTGGATGCAACTTCTACCTTATGTTATGTATCAAGATATTGATAGTATAATATGAATACAATATTTATGTGCTAATTTCGTCCCCGAGGAAATTTTATTTTTCCAACGTTTTATATGAGTTTTCACATGACTTCAAAAGTGGGGGGTCTGGATGCAACTTCTACCCTATGTTATGTATCAAGATATTGATAGTATAATATGAATACAATATTTATGTGCTAATTTCGTCCCCGAGGAAATTTTATTTTTCCAACGTTTTATATGAGTTTTCATATGACTCCAAAAGTGGGGGGTCTGGATGCAACTTCTACCTTATGTTATGTATCAAGATATTGATAGTATAATATGAATACAATATTTATGTGCTAATTTCGTCCCCGAGGAAATTTTATTTTTCCAACGTTTTATATGAGTTTTCACATGACTCCAAAAGTGGGGGGTCTGGATGCAACTTCTACCCTATGTTATGTATCAAGATATTGATAGTATAATATGAATACAATATTTATGTGCTAATTTCGTCCCCGAGGAAATTTTATTTTTCCAACGTTTTATATGAGTTTTCATATGACTCCAAAAGTGGGGGGTCTGGACGCAACTTCTACCCTATGTTATGTATCAAGATATTGATAGTATAATATGAATACAATATTTATGTGCTAATTTCGTCCCCGAGGAAATTTTATTTTTCCAACGTTTTATATGAGTTTTCATATGACTCCAAAAGTGGGGGGTCTGGATGCAACTTCTACCCTATGTTATGTATCAAGATATTGATAGTATAATATGAATACAATATTTATGTGCTAATTTCGTCCCCGAGGAAATTTTATTTTTCCAACGTTTTATATGAGTTTTCATATGACTTCAAAAGTGGGGGGTCTGGATGCAACTTCTACCCTATGTTATGTATCAAGATATTGATAGTATAATATGAATACAATATTTATGTGCTAATTTCGTCCCCGAGGAAATTTTATTTTTCCAACGTTTTATATGAGTTTTCATATGACTCCAAAAGTGGGGGGTCTGGATGCAACTTCTACCCTATGTTATGTATCAAGATATTGATAGTATAATATGAATACAATATTTATGTGCTAATTTCGTCCCCCAACAAAAAATTTTGTGCTCGAATTTTAAGGGTGTTTTTTAAAAAATCAGAAGTGGGGGGTCCAGGTGAACGTTCACCTAGACCCCCCCCTCAATGGATCAAGATGGTAATAACATAAAATGAATTAGATATTTATGTGCTAATTTCGTCCCACAAAATTTTTTTTTTTTTGCTTAAATTAAAAAAAAAATTTCACTTGGGAAGTGGGAGATAGGTGAACAGTGTACAAAACCAACTATATAATCTATAGTTAATATAATATTGATGTACTAATTACCTACACCAACAAAAAAAAACTTTTTTTTAAATAAAAGAGTATTTTGTATTTTTCTTATCTTAACTGCATGTTTGCTTGCATGTATGCACATACATACATGTGTATATATGTACATCCATATGTAGCCGGCTCCTTTTTGCATTGCATACATTGCGGAGTCACGTGTGTACATACATGTGTATGTGTGTATGAGAGCTTTCATATGACATTAAAAGTGGGAGCTGAGATTATCAAAATTGTAATATTATATTATGGACACAATATTTATGTGCTAATTTCGTCCCCGAGGAAATTTTATTTTTCCAACGTTTTATATGAGTTTTCATATGACTCCAAAAGTGGGGGGTCTGGATGCAACTTCTACCCTATGTTATGTATCAAGATATTGATAGTATAATATGAATACAATATTTATGTGCTAATTTCGTCCCCGAGGAAATTTTATTTTTCCAACGTTTTATATGAGTTTTCATATGACTCCAAAAGTGGGGGGTCTGGATGCAACTTCTACCTTATGTTATGTATCAAGATATTGATAGTATAATATGAATACAATATTTATGTGCTAATTTCGTCCCCGAGGAAATTTTATTTTTCCAACGTTTTATATGAGTTTTCACATGACTCCAAAAGTGGGGGGTCTGGATGCAACTTCTACCCTATGTTATGTATCAAGATATTGATAGTATAATATGAATACAATATTTATGTGCTAATTTCGTCCCCGAGGAAATTTTATTTTTCCAACGTTTTATATGAGTTTTCATATGACTCCAAAAGTGGGGGGTCTGGATGCAACTTCTACCCTATGTTATGTATCAAGATATTGATAGTATAATATGAATACAATATTTATGTGCTAATTTCGTCCCCGAGGAAATTTTATTTTTCCAACGTTTTATATGAGTTTTCATATGACTTCAAAAGTGGGGGGTCTGGATGCAACTTCTACCCTATGTTATGTATCAAGATATTGATACTATAATATGAATACAATATTTATGTGCTAATTTCGTCCCCGAGGAAATTTTATTTTTCCAACGTTTTATATGAGTTTTCATATGACTCCAAAAGTGGGGGGTCTGGACGCAACTTCTACCTTATGTTATGTATCAAGATATTGATAGTATAATATGAATACAATATTTCTGTGCTAATTTCGTCCCCGAGGAAATTTTATTTTTCCAACGTTTTATATGAGTTTTCACATGACTCCAAAAGTGGGGGGTCTGGATGCAACTTCTACCCTATGTTATGTATCAAGATATTGATAGTATAATATGAATACAATATTTATGTGCTAATTTCGTCCCCCAACAAAAAATTTTGTGCTCGAATTTTAAGGGTGTTTTTTAAAAAATCAAAAGTGGGGGGTCCAGGTGAACGTTCACCTAGACCCCCCCCTCAATGGATCAAGATGGTAATAACATAAAATGAATTAGATATTTATGTGCTAATTTCGTCCCACAAAATTTTTTTTTTTTGCTTAAATTAAAAAAAAAAATTCACTTGGGAAGTGGGAGATAGGTGAACAGTGTACAAAACCAACTATATAATCTATAGTTAATATAATATTGATGTACTAATTACCTACACCAACAAAAAAAAAGTTTTTTTTAAATAAAAGAGTATTTTGTATTTTTCTTATCTTAACTGCATGTTTGCTTGCTTGTATGCACATACATACATGTGTATATATGTACATCCATATGTAGCCGGCTCCTTTTTGCATTGCATACATTGCGGAGAAACGTGTGTACATACATGTGTATGTGTGTATGAGAGCTTTTATATGACATTAAAAGTGGGAGCTGAGATTATCAAAATTGTAATATTATATTATGGACACAATATTTATGTGCTAATTTCGTCCCCGAGGAAATTTTATTTTTCCAACGTTTTATATGAGTTTTCATATGACTCCAAAAGTGGGGGGTCTGGATGCAACTTCTACCCTATGTTATGTATCAAGATATTGATAGTAGAATATGAATACAATATTTATGTGCTAATTTCGTCCCCGAGGAAATTTTATTTTTCCAACGTTTTATATGAGTTTTCACATGACTCCAAAAGTGGGGGGTCTGGATGCAACTTCTACCCTATGTTATGTATCAAGATATTGATAGTATAATATGAATACAATATTTATGTGCTAATTTCGTCCCCGAGGAAATTTTATTTTTCCAACGTTTTATATGAGTTTTCATATGACTTCAAAAGTGGGGGGTCTGGATGCAACTTCTACCCTATGTTATGTATCAAGATATTGATAGTATAATATGAATACAATATTTATGTGCTAATTTCGTCCCCGAGGAAATTTTATTTTTCCAACGTTTTATATGAGTTTTCATATGACTCCAAAAGTGGGGGGTCCAGGTGAACGTTCACCTAGACCCCCCCCTCAATGGATCAAGATGGTAATAACATAAAATGAATTAGATATTTATGTGCTAATTTCGTCCCCCAACAAAAAATTTTGTGCTCGAATTTTAAGGGTATTTTTTTAAAAAATCGAAAGTGGGGGGTCCAGGTGAACGTTCACCTAGACCCCCCCCTCAATGGATCAAGATGGTAATAACAAAAAATGAATTAGATATTTATGTGCTAATTTCGTCCCACAAA
The DNA here is from genome assembly GCA_960531455.1 of Urophora cardui. Taxonomy (NCBI): domain Eukaryota; kingdom Metazoa; phylum Arthropoda; class Insecta; order Diptera; family Tephritidae; genus Urophora; species Urophora cardui. The sequence continues at coordinate 4,509,539 of OY482672.1, read as the reverse complement.
TTTTTTTTTTTTTGCTTAAATTAAAAAAAAAATTTCACTTGGGAAGTGGGAGATAGGTGAACAGTGTACAAAACCAACTATATAATCTATAGTTAATATAATATTGATGTACTAATTACCTACACCAACAAAAAAAAGTTTTTTTTAAATAAAAGAGTATTTAGTATTTTTCTTATCTTAACTGCATGTTTGCTTGCATGTATGCACATACATACATGTGTATATATGTACATCCATATGTAGCCGGCTCCTTTTTGCATTGCATACATTGCGGAGTCACGTGTGTACATACATGTGTATGTGTGTATGAGAGCTTTCATATGACATTAAAAGTGGGAGCTGAGATTATCAAAATTGTAATATTATATTATGGACACAATATTTATGTGCTAATTTCGTCCCCGAGGAAATTTTATTTTTCCAACGTTTTATATGAGTTTTCATATGACTCCAAAAGTGGGGGGTCTGGATGCAACTTCTACCCTATGTTATGTATCAAGATATTGATAGTATAATATGAATACAATATTTATGTGCTAATTTCGTCCCCGAGGAAATTTTATTTTTCCAACGTTTTATATGAGTTTTCATATGACTCCAAAAGTGGGGGGTCTGGATGCAACTTCTACCTTATGTTATGTATCAAGATATTGATAGTATAATATGAATACAATATTTATGTGCTAATTTCGTCCCCGAGGAAATTTTATTTTTCCAACGTTTTATATGAGTTTTCACATGACTCCAAAAGTGGGGGGTCTGGATGCAACTTCTACCCTATGTTATGTATCAAGATATTGATAGTATAATATGAATACAATATTTATGTGCTAATTTCGTCCCCGAGGAAATTTTATTTTTCCAACGTTTTATATGAGTTTTCATATGACTCCAAAAGTGGGGGGTCTGGATGCAACTTCTACCCTATGTTATGTATCAAGATATTGATAGTATAATATGAATACAATATTTATGTGCTAATTTCGTCCCCGAGGAAATTTTATTTTTCCAACGTTTTATATGAGTTTTCATATGACTTCAAAAGTGGGGGGTCTGGATGCAACTTCTACCCTATGTTATGTATCAAGATATTGATACTATAATATGAATACAATATTTATGTGCTAATTTCGTCCCCGAGGAAATTTTATTTTTCCAACGTTTTATATGAGTTTTCATATGACTCCAAAAGTGGGGGGTCTGGACGCAACTTCTACCTTATGTTATGTATCAAGATATTGATAGTATAATATGAATACAATATTTATGTGCTAATTTCGTCCCCGAGGAAATTTTATTTTTCCAACGTTTTATATGAGTTTTCATATGACTCCAAAAGTGGGGGGTCCAGGTGAACGTTCACCTAGACCCCCCCCTCAATGGATCAAGATGGTAATAACATAAAATGAATTAGATATTTATGTGCTAATTTCGTCCCCCAACAAAAAATTTTGTGCTCGAATTTTAAGGGTATTTTTTTAAAAAATCGAAAGTGGGGGGTCCAGGTGAACGTTCACCTAGACCCCCCCCTCAATGGATCAAGATGGTAATAACAAAAAATGAATTAGATATTTATGTGCTAATTTCCACCCCCCACTTTTGGAGTCATGTGAAAACTCATATAAAACGTTGGAAAAATAAAATTTCCTCGGGGACGAAATTAGCACAGAAATATTGTATTCATATTATACTATCAATATCTTGATACATAACATAAGGTAGAAGTTGCGTCCAGACCCCCCACTTTTGGAGTCATATGAAAACTCATATAAAACGTTGGAAAAATAAAATTTCCTCGGGGACGAAATTAGCACATAAATATTGTATTCATATTATAGTATCAATATCTTGATACATAACATAGGGTAGAAGTTGCATCCAGACCCCCCACTTTTGAAGTCATATGAAAACTCATATAAAACGTTGGAAAAATAAAATTTCCTCGGGGACGAAATTAGCACATAAATATTGTATTCATATTATACTATCAATATCTTGATACATAACATAGGGTAGAAGTTGCATCCAGACCCCCCACTTTTGGAGTCATATGAAAACTCATATAAAACGTTGGAAAAATAAAATTTCCTCGGGGACGAAATTAGCACATAAATATTGTATTCATATTATACTATCAATATCTTGATACATAACATAGGGTAGAAGTTGCATCCAGACCCCCCACTTTTGGAGTCATGTGAAAACTCATATAAAACGTTGGAAAAATAAAATTTCCTCGGGGACGAAATTAGCACATAAATATTGTATTCATATTATACTATCAATATCTTGATACATAACATAAGGTAGAAGTTGCATCCAGACCCCCCACTTTTGGAGTCATATGAAAACTCATATAAAACGTTGGAAAAATAAAATTTCCTCGGGGACGAAATTAGCACATAAATATTGTATTCATATTATACTATCAATATCTTGATACATAACATAGGGTAGAAGTTGCATCCAGACCCCCCACTTTTGGAGTCATATGAAAACTCATATAAAACGTTGGAAAAATAAAATTTCCTCGGGGACGAAATTAGCACATAAATATTGTGTCCATAATATAATATTACAATTTTGATAATCTCAGCTCCCACTTTTAATGTCATATGAAAGCTCTCATACACACATACACATGTATGTACACACGTGACTCCGCAATGTATGCAATGCAAAAAGGAGCCGGCTACATATGGATGTACATATATACACATGTATGTATGTGCATACATGCAAGCAAACATGCAGTTAAGATAAGAAAAATACTAAATACTCTTTTATTTAAAAAAAACTTTTTTTTGTTGGTGTAGGTAATTAGTACATCAATATTATATTAACTATAGATTATATAGTTGGTTTTGTACACTGTTCACCTATCTCCCACTTCCCAAGTGAAATTTTTTTTTTAATTTAAGCAAAAAAAAAAAAATTTGTGGGACGAAATTAGCACATAAATATCTAATTCATTTTTTGTTATTACCATCTTGATCCATTGAGGGGGGGGTCTAGGTGAACGTTCACCTGGACCCCCCACTTTCGATTTTTTAAAAAAATACCCTTAAAATTCGAGCACAAAATTTTTTGTTGGGGGACGAAATTAGCACATAAATATCTAATTCATTTTATGTTATTACCATCTTGATCCATTGAGGGGGGGGTCTAGGTGAACGTTCACCTGGACCCCCCACTTTTGGAGTCATATGAAAACTCATATAAAACGTTGGAAAAATAAAATTTCCTCGGGGACGAAATTAGCACATAAATATTGTATTCATATTATACTATCAATATCTTGATACATAACATAGGGTAGAAGTTGCATCCAGACCCCCCACTTTTGAAGTCATATGAAAACTCATATAAAACGTTGGAAAAATAAAATTTCCTCGGGGACGAAATTAGCACATAAATATTGTATTCATATTATACTATCAATATCTTGATACATAACATAGGGTAGAAGTTGCATCCAGACCCCCCACTTTTGGAGTCATGTGAAAACTCATATAAAACGTTGGAAAAATAAAATTTCCTCGGGGACGAAATTAGCACATAAATATTGTATTCATATTCTACTATCAATATCTTGATACATAACATAGGGTAGAAGTTGCATCCAGACCCCCCACTTTTGGAGTCATATGAAAACTCATATAAAACGTTGGAAAAATAAAATTTCCTCGGGGACGAAATTAGCACATAAATATTGTGTCCATAATATAATATTACAATTTTGATAATCTCAGCTCCCACTTTTAATGTCATATAAAAGCTCTCATACACACATACACATGTATGTACACACGTTTCTCCGCAATGTATGCAATGCAAAAAGGAGCCGGCTACATATGGATGTACATATATACACATGTATGTATGTGCATACAAGCAAGCAAACATGCAGTTAAGATAAGAAAAATACAAAATACTCTTTTATTTAAAAAAAACTTTTTTTTTGTTGGTGTAGGTAATTAGTACATCAATATTATATTAACTATAGATTATATAGTTGGTTTTGTACACTGTTCACCTATCTCCCACTTCCCAAGTGAATTTTTTTTTTTAATTTAAGCAAAAAAAAAAAATTTTGTGGGACGAAATTAGCACATAAATATCTAATTCATTTTATGTTATTACCATCTTGATCCATTGAGGGGGGGGTCTAGGTGAACGTTCACCTGGACCCCCCACTTTTGATTTTTTAAAAAACACCCTTAAAATTCGAGCACAAAATTTTTTGTTGGGGGACGAAATTAGCACATAAATATTGTATTCATATTATACTATCAATATCTTGATACATAACATAGGGTAGAAGTTGCATCCAGACCCCCCACTTTTGGAGTCATGTGAAAACTCATATAAAACGTTGGAAAAATAAAATTTCCTCGGGGACGAAATTAGCACAGAAATATTGTATTCATATTATACTATCAATATCTTGATACATAACATAAGGTAGAAGTTGCGTCCAGACCCCCCACTTTTGGAGTCATATGAAAACTCATATAAAACGTTGGAAAAATAAAATTTCCTCGGGGACGAAATTAGCACATAAATATTGTATTCATATTATAGTATCAATATCTTGATACATAACATAGGGTAGAAGTTGCATCCAGACCCCCCACTTTTGAAGTCATATGAAAACTCATATAAAACGTTGGAAAAATAAAATTTCCTCGGGGACGAAATTAGCACATAAATATTGTATTCATATTATACTATCAATATCTTGATACATAACATAGGGTAGAAGTTGCATCCAGACCCCCCACTTTTGGAGTCATATGAAAACTCATATAAAACGTTGGAAAAATAAAATTTCCTCGGGGACGAAATTAGCACATAAATATTGTATTCATATTATACTATCAATATCTTGATACATAACATAGGGTAGAAGTTGCATCCAGACCCCCCACTTTTGGAGTCATGTGAAAACTCATATAAAACGTTGGAAAAATAAAATTTCCTCGGGGACGAAATTAGCACATAAATATTGTATTCATATTATACTATCAATATCTTGATACATAACATAAGGTAGAAGTTGCATCCAGACCCCCCACTTTTGGAGTCATATGAAAACTCATATAAAACGTTGGAAAAATAAAATTTCCTCGGGGACGAAATTAGCACATAAATATTGTATTCATATTATACTATCAATATCTTGATACATAACATAGGGTAGAAGTTGCATCCAGACCCCCCACTTTTGGAGTCATATGAAAACTCATATAAAACGTTGGAAAAATAAAATTTCCTCGGGGACGAAATTAGCACATAAATATTGTGTCCATAATATAATATTACAATTTTGATAATCTCAGCTCCCACTTTTAATGTCATATGAAAGCTCTCATACACACATACACATGTATGTACACACGTGACTCCGCAATGTATGCAATGCAAAAAGGAGCCGGCTACATATGGATGTACATATATACACATGTATGTATGTGCATACATGCAAGCAAACATGCAGTTAAGATAAGAAAAATACAAAATACTCTTTTATTTAAAAAAAAGTTTTTTTTTGTTGGTGTAGGTAATTAGTACATCAATATTATATTAACTATAGATTATATAGTTGGTTTTGTACACTGTTCACCTATCTCCCACTTCCCAAGTGAAATTTTTTTTTTAATTTAAGCAAAAAAAAAAAATTTTGTGGGACGAAATTAGCACATAAATATCTAATTCATTTTATGTTATTACCATCTTGATCCATTGAGGGGGGGGTCTAGGTGAACGTTCACCTGGACCCCCCACTTCTGATTTTTTAAAAAACACCCTTAAAATTCGAGCACAAAATTTTTTGTTGGGGGACGAAATTAGCACATAAATATTGTATTCATATTATACTATCAATATCTTGATACATAACATAGGGTAGAAGTTGCATCCAGACCCCCCACTTTTGGAGTCATATGAAAACTCATATAAAACGTTGGAAAAATAAAATTTCCTCGGGGACGAAATTAGCACATAAATATTGTATTCATATTATACTATCAATATCTTGATACATAACATAGGGTAGAAGTTGCATCCAGACCCCCCACTTTTGAAGTCATATGAAAACTCATATAAAACGTTGGAAAAATAAAATTTCCTCGGGGACGAAATTAGCACATAAATATTGTATTCATATTATACTATCAATATCTTGATACATAACATAAGGTAGAAGTTGCATCCAGACCCCCCACTTTTGGAGTCATATGAAAACTCATATAAAACGTTGGAAAAATAAAATTTCCTCGGGGACGAAATTAGCACATAAATATTGTATTCATATTATACTATCAATATCTTGATACATAACATAGGGTAGAAGTTGCATCCAGACCCCCCACTTTTGAAGTCATGTGAAAACTCATATAAAACGTTGGAAAAATAAAATTTCCTCGGGGACGAAATTAGCACATAAATATTGTATTCATATTATACTATCAATATCTTGATACATAACATAAGGTAGAAGTTGCATCCAGACCCCCCACTTTTGGAGTCATATGAAAACTCATATAAAACGTTGGAAAAATAAAATTTCCTCGGGGACGAAATTAGCACATAAATATTGTATTCATATTATACTATCAATATCTTGATACATAACATAGGGTAGAAGTTGCATCCAGACCCCCCACTTTTGGAGTCATGTGAAAACTCATATAAAACGTTGGAAAAATAAAATTTCCTCGGGGACGAAATTAGCACATAAATATTGTATTCATATTATACTATCAATATCTTGATACATAACATAGGGTAGAAGTTGCATCCAGACCCCCCACTTTTGGAGTCATATGAAAACTCATATAAAACGTTGGAAAAATAAAATTTCCTCGGGGACGAAATTAGCACATAAATATTGTGTCCATAATATAATATTACAATTTTGATAATCTCAGCTCCCACTTTTAATGTCATATGAAAGCTCTCATACACACATACACATGTATGTACACACGTTTCTCCGCAAAGTATGCAATGCAAAAAGGAGCCGGCTACATATGGATGTACATATATACACATGTATGTACATATGTGCATACATGCAAGCAAACATGCAGTTAAGATAAGAAAAATACTAAATAGTCTTTTATTTAAAAAAAAAAAACTTTTTTTTGTTGGTGTAGGTAATTAGTACATCAATATTATATTAACTATAGATTATATAGTTGGTTTTGTACACTGTTCACCTATCTCCCACTTCCCAAGTGAAATTTTTTTTTTAATTTAAGCAAAAAAAAAAAAAAATTTTGTGGGACGAAATTAGCACATAAATATCTAATTCATTTTATGTTATTACCATCTTGATCCATTGAGGGGGGGGGTCTAGGTGAACGTTCACCTGGACCCCCCACTTTCGATTTTTTAAAAAATACCCTTAAAATTCGAGCACAAAATTTTTTGTTGGGGGACGAAATTAGCACATAAATATCTAATTCATTTTATGTTATTACCATCTTGATCCATTGAGGGGGGGGTCTAGGTGAACGTTCACCTGGACCCCCCACTTTTGATTTTTTAAAAAATACCCTTAAAATTCGAGCACAAAATTTTTTGTTGGGGGACGAAATTAGCACATAAAAAGCACATAAATCCTAGCCTATCAATTTTCAAATCCATTGAGTGGGGGGTCCAGCTGAACGCACCCAAAATCTGAAATTTCCCTTTCGTTTTTATATAAAGGTGGCGTCGAAAATCAACTACCTAAAAACTGCTGAACGAGAAGGGAGAGTTTCTGTAGGAAAAAAGGCCTGAATACGCAGGGAGAACTTCCATAGCATGTATTTCAGTACACCTGATGTCTTCACTGCGTGTTCAGTTATTTTTTCAGCAATGAATTTTGAACTTAGTTTCAGGGTATTTTTCATAATGAATATTCTACTGAATATGCACCTCCTTACCTCAAATTCTGCTGGGTATGTATGTATCTCCAGTCGTGTGAAAAATATCTGAAGCTAAACCAGAACTCTTTTGTTTCAATTGTCAGCAATGAAAATTTTCTTTCTCATTGTGAATACTTCTGTAATAGAGCCCGAGGCTTAAAATGCGTTTGAGGAGTAAGACTTTCTCCTTACAATAAACGGGACTGAGTTGTTTGAACCGCTCGTTTTAGCTGGAATCTAATAGGCTAGGATGTACATTACACCGTATCGCCAATCCATATGATGTCTTTTGGGAAGACACATCCGAACATTTTTTTATTTTTTGTTGGGGGTAAGTGGAAAAAAATTTCAACAACTATTTACAGCGAAGGTTCAGTGTATAGCAATTTTTTTTAATTTTTTTTTTTTTGGACGTCGCTAGATGTCACTAATACACATTTTTTCATATTTCCGGTAGTTATAGTCCGATCTCTAGGTATAATACACCAGTGCGTTTGTCTTGGGAGGGCGGTTCTTATTATGTAATCTTATTAACCCTATGTGCGTCATTGGGGTCACTACCACCCAGTACTTAGTTTATACCACCCTAATGAACCTTTTTTGCCTCCATGTGAAAGAAATGTTTCGATTGCTTTAGTAAAACATGAAATGAAAAACACATTCAACATTCCGAGGAATATATGTACATATCGTCGCTCCGGAAGAAGCAAGACGCATGCCAATAATTTGCCGACGAAAAAAGGGCGCATTAAAAATATGTCGGGGAAGAAAGACGCTTTAGAAAACATGTCGACGAAAAAAGGCGCATTAAAAATATGTCGGGGAAGAAAGACGCATTAGCATTATTAACTGCGAGGAAAGACGCATTAGCATTAATATTGACGAAGAAAAAAAAATCGGATACGTCTTTCTTTCCTAAAAAATATTTAAATGCGTCTTTCTTTATAGTAAAAAAAAAATAAAGCGTCTTCGTTATCTAAAAAAATAAAGAGTCTTTCTTTCGAAAAATATTTTTAATGCGTCTTTCTTTGAAAAAAAAAAAGTTTGCGTCTTTCTTCCTCAACAAAACACTTTGCATCTTTTTTCTTCCATAGCGACGATATGTTTTTCGCTTCCTGTGTTATTTTAGGTTATTTTAGAAAGATTTTTTCTGAAATTTTATCGCGAATTATTTTTAAAATATTTTAACCCTCTATCGTCGTTAAAAATACTATTTTCCTGACTTTCTAAAATAGGGGTCAAAATATAGCTCTTTCGTGCGGGTCCTAGAGCGTTAAAATTAATCAGCCCTATCATGAACTTCATGTGAAAAATTTCCCTCGAAAAATATAAAGCAAAACAATAACAATTTTTCACATTTTGTTTTTGTTTTGCTTTGTAATTTTTGGGAACATTTTGTTCACATGAAGTTCACGATAAGGCTGAATACTTTTCTTTGAAACTTCCGAAGTCGCTAAACTTTAATGAAAGTATCATTTCTTTGCATGCAAGCTTTGAATACATTATTCTGTCCTTATGATCAAAAACAGGAGCTTACTGAAAATTATTTTCAACATTTTTCTCGCACATGTCAAATAATACACTCCGTCGTTATAACTTTTCTCACGACTGTATATTATATATGATTCAGGAATGTGCATATACATACGTATGTTAGTCTGGTTATAAATTGCGTGCCATAATGCCGTAATATATTTTATTGTTGTTAAGTAATGTTTAAAACATACATATTAACATATGTTGCACGTTTTGCGTACTTGTTGGCAATTTTGCTTTATTGCATTGCATTTTTTTAAATTTATTATAATTTTTTCACTTGCTACTGAAGCTGTTCTCCTTTCACGTATTTGTTCTTTTTTTTGTTTTTTTTTTTTCATAAATATCGTTTAACTTTGTATGTGCGTGTGCAAGAGTGTTTAACTCAAAAGAAAAAATTTATTGCCAACTTTTCAATGTGCTCCTCTGCAATTCACAGCAAAACTTGCTTACTCATGTACTTTGGGTATGTAGTGACGTAGGTGGGTATGTACATGCTTTTGTACTTTATCACTTTTTGCAGTTTTTACTTACTTAAGTTGTAGGTTAAAGGGATTCCCTTTCGCCTTTTACTTTTTATTGCATTTTAAGGAATTCACACCAACATGCTTGGACGGTTACATACATACATTAGCCAGATATGTACATGTGCACATATTTATGTATGTTCATGCATTTAAGTACATACCTATAGGTACATATAGCGCTACGTAGCGCTCCCATGTGGGTGTTTAAATGCCTCGCATACCAACCAACAAAGTTGAAAGTGTGAACTTTTACAGCAACAAAATATAAAAATTGAGATAAAATAAAAACCTTACAAAAAACATATCGTTTTATCCTTTTTATGTGTGTCCTATTAACCCAAAAGTAATGTGGGTCTGCTTCGGCTGCTGCGCTACTTCAGCTCTTCTTGTTGTTGTTGCTGAGTTTTTGCAAGTCACATTCCCTTTTTTCTGCGCTTTTTCTTTTTTTAAAACTCGTTTATATACATTTGTACATTTGTAAGTTTATAAGTTTCGGCTTTGATTTTAACTTTCCATTTTCTTAAGTGGATTACTTTGGTACATTTGCCGTAATTGATTGCCTATTTGTGTCTGCAAACAGATAATCGCATCTTTTGTAAATTTTCGTATGAAAGCGAACTTGTTAATTTGTTGCTAAGTAAAAACTTTTCTTCAAAGATTTGTTTTTGCTTTTTTTTGCTTTCTTTTTAATGATGCAAAAAGTTTTACTGCAGATTTTCTAAGCAGATTATTGAGTTTGTGCTGTTCTTTTTTCATGAAGCTGGACGAGTAAATTCCAAGGTTAAGTATTGCGGTAGAAGTGAATTTAGTGACAAACCACTTTTATATATGTAATCCAATTGCTCAGCAGTACAACATTACAATCGTTTAAAAAATTAATTGAGGCTTGCCAGATGTTTGAAAAAAGTGCGATTAAATAAATAAATTATTATGTATGAAGTTCATATTTTGAACCAAACGATCGAAGATCACTTGCCGAAAAAAAAAAACAATTTATTTTGAACTGGTAGCTCTACCACTAGAAGTAGAAGTAGAAGGAGAGGAGAGTAGTAGAATGAGTAAGAGAAATGGAAAAGAAAGTTTAAAAACCTGTGAACGATTTCTGATAAGGATTATGTTTTTTTTTTTTGCGGTTGCAAAAGAGGCGCATTCGAGCTCATTCTAATTTACAGATACAAATTTCATCAAGAATTGCTATTGAGTTCTCATAATTTATTTATGTATGTAAACTTTGGATTACCGTTCTAATGTGTTTCTGCTCTAATTTACTTAAACTTGTTTATTTTTACCTCTGCATTTCAATCAGATCGAAGTACTTCCCATTGGCTCATAAATTAAAAAAAAAAAAAGTAAAATAAAATGTACCTATTATGCCTTTTATTGGACCTCTTATACATTCTTGCTTCAATTCTCTCAGCGGGTTGCACATGAGCCAGCAACCCAAATAATTTCATACATTATGCACGTAATAGTTGAGTGTGACGTTATACTATTTACTTACTAAGTACTTATGTATGTATGTACTTCCAAACAAACATACCTACTTATTTGCAATACAAATAGTTCCATTGTAGTAAATTTTTATACTTGAGCAGTTCCGTGTGACTTTTGGGATATTTTTATTCCCAGTTCAAGGCAAACTTAGTCTAAAGTTATTTTGAGTGCTTTCGTGCATACAGAGAGACATGCATTTATATTTTCATGGGGTGGAAGTACTTAGAGTAGCTGCAAGCATTCCAAAAATGTTTATAATGTCGGTGAGGGGTTTCACAAATGCAAAATATGCAGGGGTATGCGAATGAACATATTACAGCTGAGTGTGAATAGCACTAGATTGCTATTAGAAAATACATATACATATGTACATATGTGCATATCTTAATGCAAGTCGTTTTATTTGATGATAATTTCGGCTATAGAGAGCGGCTGTGACACTTCGTTCCCATTACAATCAGGTCAAACTGCTGAAACTTGGAATTATTCGTGACAAAGGTATTTAGGGGCAACCTCTAGGAAAGCTTTCCGCTAGTTTTTACCATAAGAAGCAATACTGAAACAATATCATAGCCTTAACAAAAGTTTTAATTACTCCGATGGTTTTACTCCTTGTACACCTAAAACACTAATCTAACTCCAAAAACAAATCAGTTTCTGTGCTTAAAAAATCGGCCTCCGTTTTGTTGAATAATGTGTACTCGATCTGCTATTTTTATACGCTTGACTGTAGTCTCATTTAAATGAGACTATTGAAAATTGCTTTTCTGGACATACAACTTTTATAAATAGATTTTCCTTTAAGTTTATGAGAAAACACCCTTTTACAATCAAGTTTAAAGTAACTAAACAGTAAATGCTTAAGTATATCAATAAAACATTTCAGGAGGATTAAAATAATTAAAGAGTTAATTTCATCGAATCCACGTATTCTTTCGAATTAAGGTACCACAAAAGGCCGCGCGCTAATTCAATCAAATTAATGTTCTTTGAAATTTGTTCTTGCAAGCACCTATAAAAAAATAATACTGACCCAATAAACACAGACGCGAGGATGATATCGCGGTGAATTTGAGGCGAGTTCGCGAAAGCAGATTTCTGCGAATGTAATTTATCGCACTCGCCTCGAGTTCGCGGCAAGTTCGAGAAAATCAATTTTCGCGATATCATTTTTTTCTATTTTTTTAAGTTGTTTAAGTGCTCTGTATTATTTTATACGGATTTAACACATTGCCAGTAAACCAAACTCTGAACTTTAAATTTTTCGAAACGCCATTTATAAAAAAATCTCGAATCGCTAATGAACAAATTTTCGAATCGCCAACGATCCGAGAATGAACCAATTTTCGAATCACCAACGATCAGACAAATTGAAAATTCTCGAATCGCTGATGATAAAAAATTCGAATCGCTAGTGATAGGTGACATTCCTACGAATTCGGGTTCGCCGATCTATCGCCGCGAACTATTGCCGCGATAATATAATCAGAGAAAGCGAATCCGACGCGAATTCGAGGCGAATCCGTTGTGTTTATTGGGGATGTACATATACATACTACATACATAAGTATGTACATATGTATTTCAACCAAGACAGCTGTTGTTCCTTCCATTCTCCCGCTGTGCTGCGCTGTTTGCGAATATCCTGCACCAAATCTATACTTATTTCAATTTGCTCACGTTCACTACGTTTTTTACCTCTCTCAATCTTGTTGAACACGCCAAAGGTACAATGAACTTGGCGAAGAACGAAGTAAATAAATGAAAATGAAGTTCGTGTCCTTGTATAAACATACATAACTATTTTTATATGGCTGTACGAACAAAGGAGTGGTAAAACAATAAACAATTAATGCAACACGCGCAAGGATATTTGCATGAAAAAGGGGTAACGATAATCAGATATAGCAGGCGATTGATGTTTATGAAGTAACGCTTGCTCACTGTGATTGAAATCGATGTCGGATCCATCCTATTAGGTCAGCATCTGCGCTAGTACCAATTCATTGCATTTTAGCGAGAGAAAATCCATTGAGATTGAGTCTGCATTGCTGTACAATCAGGGTTGGGCACAGTGCATTCAATTTTGATTGCATTCAGCCTTGCATTCTCAAATCACTGATGAGTGGTAGTGAAAATTTGATTTGCATTACCATTCACTATTGAATGGTAATGCAAATGTGGCTTGCACTACCATTCAGTAGTGAATGGTAATGCAAATGTGGTTTGCACTACCATTCAGTAGTGAATGGTAATGCAAATGTGGCTTGCACTACCATTCAGTAGTGAATGGTAATGCAAATGTGGTTGGCACTACCATTCAGTAGTGAATGCGAATGCAAATGTGGCTTGCACTACCATTCATTGCATTCCCACTACAAGTATGATTTGTGAAAACCTATGAATTTAGCTTAGAAAATTGATAATTTTATATTAAAGATGAAATGTGTTTATGTTTTTTAATTAATGTTTTTGTGTAGTAGTAGTCTTTTTAACTGAAAAATAACTAATATACGTGTCCTTTTCCAATATCATTGCCTATAAAAAGAAAATGTTTTTTGGCTCTCCTGAAAATTTTTGAATTTTGAGTTGTGTCAATTTATGATTTAGGGTGCGATACGGAACAAAATACTTTCAGTTTTTTTTTTATTTAGATCACATTCCTCAACTAGTAATGCAGCCTTGAAAAAAGCCAATAGAATTTAAGTTATGTAGTGATATGCATAATATTGCATATGCAAATATCATCTTAAAAAAAAATACAAGAAATGTAAAAGAAAATTATTATCATAATTTCAGCCTAAAATCATTCATACTTATGTATGTAAATATCGTCGTACCATACGAAAACTAGCACAATAAAAATTTCTCACAAAGAATTTCTTCATAAAAAATTTTAAGTGCTAATTTTCGCATGGTATGACGATATGTAAGTATGTACTTATAAATCGTCGTACCATACGAAAACTAGCATGCCTTTTATTGTGGCTGACGAAAAGTAACTAATTCGACTTTTGGTTGACGAAAAGTAACAAGATCGACTTTTGGCTGACGAAAACTATCAATTTCGTTTAAACAACAACAATTTTAATGTAAAAACAGTATATAATTACTACTACTTTTCGTCGGCCAAAAGTCAAATGTGCTACTTTTCGTACAGAATTTTTTAATTGATAGCTTTCGCCAGAAATTTTAAATGTGCTAGTTTTCGTATGGTACGACGAAATATATTATTATCAACAAATACATATAAACCTACCTAACTACCCTGCAGTAAATTGGTTTCACTGATGAATGATCATTGAAGATTCTTTGTTGAATATTCATCACTGTCGTCATAACTGAGTACAATTTTTATTGTTTTTGTTTTTTTTTTCTGAGGAAAGCAAACCATTTATATGAAAAATTCATCAGTCTTTATATGAAAGTATTCACTGATGCCTCCTCAGTCGTAGGTGAATTTCATCAGTGATTCATAAAGGATTCATTTCGGTTTTTTACTGTAGGGTAGTAAATACATATGTATGTGTGTGTAAAAAAAACGTATGTATGTACATATATCCAAAACCAATTGTTAAAAGTAAAAATAAAATTTGACTTTTCACAATCCTGTTAAGTTCTCCACGCAGATAATTGTTTGTTCATCCATTTAGACTGCAATTCGGCTTCAAATTGTCTTGGGTACAAAGTTATGTATATGCAATTTCTACCTTCTAAAAAATCTACGAGTTTTTTAAGGTTTATTCCAGAAGAAATAAGGCCTTAAAATTCTAAGTGAACAAAAGTTGTATTGGCAAAGGCTGATTTTCCTGTGTTTTTCTCATCAGGCTGTAAGGACTACTACCTTCTCTGAGAGGAAACCTTATTTCAGAGGCTTATTTGCCATAGGAAATAAGGCTTAAATAATTCTGAAAATAATGATGATATTGCAAATCACATTTGCAGTGAGAATGCAATGAATGGTAGTGCAAATTACGTTTGCATTCCCATTCACAATTGAATGGTAATGCAAACCACATTTGCATTCGCATTCACTACTGAATGGTAGTGCAAGCCACAT
Source organism: Urophora cardui (assembly GCA_960531455.1). Taxonomy (NCBI): domain Eukaryota; kingdom Metazoa; phylum Arthropoda; class Insecta; order Diptera; family Tephritidae; genus Urophora; species Urophora cardui. Next base: position 4,494,006 of record OY482672.1, on the reverse strand, counting down.
TTGCATTACCATTCACTACTGAATGGTAGTGCAAGCCACATTTGCATTACCATTCACTACTGAATGGTAGTGCAAGCCACATTTGCATTACCATTCACTACTGAATGGTAGTGCAAGCCACATTTGCATTACCATTCACTACTGAATGGTAGTGCAAGCCACATTTGCATTACCATTCACTACTGAATGGTAGTGCAAACCACATTTGCATTACCATTCACTACTGAATGGTAGTGCAAATCACATTTGCATTATCATTCACTAGTGAATGGTAATGCACTTTGAATGGTAATGCAAAAATGCCCATCCTTGTGTACAATATAGTACGATTGTGTGCAAATCTTTCAAGCCGTTATGGCTGAGATCAAGTCTTCAAATTAGAGATTAATTATGTATGAAATTAGTTATGTATGTATGTATTGCAATTAGATAACCATACCTTTTGAAGCCTGCTCACTTTTGGTTGGGTTATATAAAATATTAATCCCCAACATTAGTTCTCATATAATTTGTAAAAGAAAAACTAGCACTTAAAATTTCTTTCATAGAATTTCTTTGTAAAAAATTTTTAAAGTTCTAGTTTTCGTATGGTACGACGATATGTATGTACTTTTGTTCCATAACTCTCACCCCCCCCCCCCCCCCCCCTTATCTATGTACATATGTACATTCATTACCGCCTTTCATTGTTAACAAATCGTGTCAAAACGCGATTGCCATAACAAAACTTTTAATTACGAACAACCGCCATTAAAACAACTACAAAAAGACAAACTAATTACATTAGCGATACAAAAAACCAAAAGGAAACAACGTAGACCTGCTCCAGAGCAGCAACTGTTGTTGGATACCAACTTACAAAAAAATCAGCGAGCACAAAAAAGTTTAATCTTCCCAGAGTTACCTACGTACTTTTTCCCTTTTTCAGCTCATTTCTCGTCTATCAGCTGTTGTCATGTTTTCTGTGTCTGTGTTTTATTTTTTTTTGCTCCTTTTTGCAGTCTCAACTCTCTGGTGTAATTCTGTGTGTCTCTGGTGTCTCTTCCCTCCGACTGTTTGGTGTTTATTTTTTCATACGATTTCTTTGCTTTTTTCACCATTCTACTTTGTTGCAAGCACATTGAAGTAAGTAAGTGTAACTGTTGTTTGTTGTTGTTGTTGTGTGATTGCTGCTGTCGATGCATATTTTTCTGTCCATTTGCGCTAAGATGATTTCTGATGTATCAGATTGCTTTTTGCTTTCGCATAATGTGGGGTTTCCTGTCATACCATGACCATGTAGGTACTTAAAAATTTCCAATACAACCCATGCCACTTGTGAAATTATTACATTGCCTGTTGGTGGTAGATTTTTCCATGAGTGCATATATATTCATACAGATTTGCTTGGCGACGGCCAGGTTATAATCCTTTCGTTTGGTGTAGCAGATTTGTTTCCACTTTTTTACGTACTTATAGCCGGTGGTGAAGTGGACTTTCAGCAAATTAAAATTATGGGTCTGCTATCAAATTGTAAGTGGGATCAAAACTGAGCCAGTGCACACGCCGCTATTGCTGAGTACCAACAAAAGAGCAATGGACGAATTCCATTCGGCAGCAGCTAAGTGCATTATTATAACTAAGAAGAAAAATGAATTTATCTACATAAAACTTTTTTCTTCAGATGAGCTCCACATTATCTACCCCTTTCAATATCACTATAATTCACCGCAGGGTATATAATACTCAATTTTTTGCAACGTAGACTTTACTGCCACTGATTTTTATGATTTGCCGTTGCTACGGCAATCCATGCGAACTGTGAAACATTAAGCAACAATATCGGCATCAATGGACACAGTTACATTTTCTTTGCTCTTTAATGAGCAGCGAGTAATGGCTGGTAGAAATGTAGACAAGTCAAAGTTTAAAATCCCGAAACCTGTCCAACTCCGAACTTAAATATTTAGTTCCCGATAAACACGGACTTCTAGCGAGCTACGATATGCTCTGGAATGTTCATTTGGCTAATCAGTTTTGCTTTCGAAAGTGCATATTTAGTGATATTTTTAAAGGTGTGGAACTTATCTACCGAGAGTATTGGTAGTGGGTGAGAAGCTATGGGAAGCAGCAGGCTGTAGGCGGCAGAACATCCAAATTTTGTAATAAAAAGCGTGGTTGATACACATCCCGATGCAACACGCGTCGATCTCTAAATGCTAGCCTTGCTGCTTGAAAGTTTGATGTGTTTTGATCAATTTGAAGCAACCAGCGTCACTAGCTCACCATTGCCATCAGAGCATCGTGAACGCACAACCTTTCTGCAATCTCCACGTTTGATTTCCTCTGAAAATACATACGTACTTACACATACTCTTATGTCTATTTTTTCGCCGTTTGCTTGTAACTTGCAATGAGGAAATTCATCATCCGCGTTGCCATAACATCAACAGCGTAAATGTTTCTTTTGTTTCTTGCGAATATTTCATTTCGTTTGCTGGCATCTTCATGGTTGGATGCCTAACTGATAGCTCGAAACGTAACAACATACCTACCTACATAATTTCATAAGCATTCTTATACCATGTCTCCACATAACGTGTTTCGCTCTTTTTTCTGCATTTTCTCTCTCAATCTTGTTTCGACACGCACTGAGAGAAAAAAAATATATGGAGGGGTCAAAGAAATTGTTTACCTATTTTGAACACTACTTTCTTTGTTTTGAGTAAATTTTCCTTAAAACATGTTAAAAGGTTTATAAAATATTGTTGTTACATGCGTTACCATGGTTTCATATACTTGTTTTGAAAAAATTCATACATTAAATTAATGAAAAATTCTTTAAGCGCCATTCCATTCCCAACTTTCCTTGTTTTGAAGACTTGATTTCTATAATTTTGAGAAATAAAATTCCCATACAAATCCCCATGGCAACGAATTTGTTTGAATGTTTTTTTATGTTTTTTCCACATTTTTGAGAAAATTTACACAAAAGAAAGAAAATTTTGTATTGGGACGCGTGTTCAAAATAAGGAAAATTATGTCTTTGATCGAGAGAATTTTTTTTTTTTGAGTGCGGAAACCAGTGCCGAAACTCGCCAATTCCCATACAAATTTCTGAGAGCGAGTGAAGATTGAAACACTGTTTCACGCTGAATCATCTTGCCAACCTCGATGATATCGATGTCTTCTCTAATTTTGTATCGAAAATCTATCGAAATCTCACACAGACCAAAACAAAGACGCAAAAATAAGCAAACATACAAACATTTAAGAAGAACAAGAAGGAGAAATGTCAAACTGAATCACGATTAGCCACGTGGAGACGGGTTATTGAGCGAGATGTTTTGCTACATGTTTCTCTGGTGAATCAAGTTATGTGGAGACGGGCTTTTAAGTAAATTCATGCTCACAAAATTACATTTCTATGCATATTCATATGCATATTCGTACATTTTTACATACGTAGATATTATGTACATCCATGTGTGTTTACCTTTTATATTCATATAAGCACTTAATTTTCTCTCTAGCATGGATTGCTTCTGCTGTACTTATGAGTTTTGGTTTTATATCATTTGTTCTACCTTTTTTCGCCACTTTACATGTCTGCTCTTCCTTAAGTTTTGCTTTCTATGTTTCCATGTTTCTCAAGCTCACTCATACTACCTGCAAACCGTTTGCCGTTTTCCGCCTCTTTCACATTTTTTTTTTTTCATTCTTCACTTTATGCCACCGCCAACTGTCTGCCTATTTACTTACATATATACGTACATATATGCTTGGGAAAAAATGTTCTTCCGCAGTATGCTTTCTGACATTTGAGGCAATGTCTTCTAAAATGATTTTACTAAATCAAAGCCCGCTTTCCCAGCAGTGAATTATAGCTACTGAGGAATTGATGCTTCTAATAGACTTGACAGACGGCAACGATAAACCGGATTACCAACGCTCTGACCATTTTTCAATCACCATTCGTTCGTCCTGTCCCGTCTACATTGCCCACCTTTTACGAATGGACATTTAAAATATACGAACGGCAATTTTGTCATATTTTTTCTTTATATACAAAACTAACTGACCCGGCAAACGTTCTGCTAAACTTTATTCCTACGAAGTCTAAAGAAAGTCTTTGGTTACCGTATTGCTCACCATTATCTTAGTGTCCATCTTAATGACTGTGAATAATAAAAAATTTTCTATTCTCTGAATAAAAGTTATGTAGTTATATTCGCCCCGACAAACCTACTTCCACGATCCCCATCTATATCTCAATCCCTATATCTATCGCAATCTCAATCTCTATCCCTATCCTTATACCTATCCCTATCCCTACCTCCACCTCTACCCTAACCCTAACCCAATCCCCATACCTATCTACGTTTACCTTTACCTTTAGATTTAGCTTTACCTTTACTTTTACCCTTACCTTTACCTTACCGAAACTGTCCATCACCATCCGGGCCCACTACTTGAGCCATCTCTGGGAAACAGCCTTAGAAATCAGAATGAAAATAGCTGTACGTTGAAGCCCTGCTGAACGCCTTTCATTTGCTACCAATACCGATCGAAAACATTCAGGAGTTATACGGGTCCACGCTTTTACCCAAATCTTGGGTCCTCCTCAACAGCTTTAATTTGATACCAATATCGCTCAGGAACTTTCCAGGGTCACTCGGTCCCACGCTTTGACCCATATCTATGGACCTGGCCTAGGCATCGCAATGAAAATAACTTTATGTTGAAGGCCTGTTCAACACCTTTCATTTGATACCATATTGCTCGAAGACTAGCTGGGTCCTCATTTAGGCCTGTATTCCGGGAAGCTCCTACTTTTTCGAAATTCTATCTACCCTACCATGTATGTGCACTAACACCACATGAATCTACTGTGAAAATTTCATAAAGATCGGTTGGTTACTTTGGGAGTCTATAAAGGACACACATGCAAACATACACACATCCACACCGATTTTTCTAATTTTTCTAATTTTCCGACTTTCCGGAGGGATTTTCCAAAATTTTCTTCCGTAGGAACCTTCTCCTCGAGAATATCAACAACTGGCAAAAAATTTTACAGAAATCGGCTCAGCCGTTCTCATCTGATGAGGTTAGTAACATTTCTTACACCATTTTTATAGATATAGGTTATATTTAATAATTAGAAAATACTTACATTGATAAATTACTAGAGTTCTGCCTACTGTCGAAACTCGACAGTTTTTCTAGATGTTTTCTTATGAATAAGGTGCAACTATAGTTTTTGTATAATTGTTTGTTGTTATTGTCACTGTTACTTTTTTGTTGTTCAATTTCACTTCTACTGTTTTGTTGTTGTTGGTGTTGTTGTCGTTACTCGTCTTCACAATTCTCCTACCTACTTCTTTCTTTCTATTTCTGCTCTTTTATTTCCTCAATTTCTTTCCTACTTATTCTTTCTTATCCTTCTTATTACTTGACTTTGGGGTTTTGTTGTAGTGCTTTTGCTACTTTTTTATGTCTCTACTTCTTTCAAACACACCACTTCGAGCCAAGCATGTTCACAATTGCATGGTAAGTTTAGCGATCACGCACAAACCCATCTATGCATGCGTATTGACACAGCTCTGTTGTATTAAAAAGCACGGAAAACAACAACCACACGGTAATTTTCCAACGACGATTGTGGACGCATTTTCCAACCAATTTTAATGAAAATGGGCGCAGTTCTATTTGAGAGCAATACCTTTCTAATGGTGTTCCTAGTTTTAAAATCGGTTCAGTAGTTTCGACGGAGAAGATGGAACAAATCTTATGTTAGCGTATTAATAATATAGATTCCCTTATTACTTTTCGCGCTTGAATATTGTTTTGTTTACTTTTGGTTATTCTTTTTTTTCACTTTCCATTCACAATAAAGAGTTGCCATTACAGTGCCCTAATCCGCTAAAATTTTGAGGACTAACTCGAGAGATAGTCCGGATTATCGCTGCCGTCTGTCAAGCCTATTACGAACCTAAATCATTTACCGTTGAAATAACTCAGAAAGCACGTATGTATTTGATTCATAAATACAACTCCAACTCAGTCAGCCAGTGTTGATACTGGGTAGCAACGTTTACGCTCAGATTACACAAGCACTCTTTTCGACTCTACTTTCATATAAAATTTCTTTGTAAATTCATTATGGTCCAGGTTTGCTTGCCCTTAACTTACCTATTTTGCTCTTTGCTTTGTACTTTTTAGATACATGTATAGCTCTTGAAGTTTTTACGCTTGCCTGCTCGACATTTCCATTCAAATTTGTTTTAGACAATTTTTTACCTGTATACATTAAATGGGTGTTTTGATTTTGCAGCAAATGAAGTATTACTAAACCTTTAAACGTAGCAAATTTCTGATTAAATTTGTCCTTGGAAAAATTGTTTGTGCTTTCTCCCACTTGTTTCCTTCTTTTGTTACTATACTTTATGTGTCTAGAAAGTTTATCAGAGCACATTCAAATGAATGCGAATTAATAGAAATTAAAACAAACGTAAGCAATGGAACAAATAGACAAAGCCGAAAAGCTAAAACAGCTTTGACCGCTGGTAAAGACAGTTAAAAACAGCTTGTGTGAAATTAAAGTTTTCTCTTCTCTTGCTGTTCGAAATATTAAGTTCTTTGCTGCTTTATTTTGTGTTTTTTTGTGCCGCCCTTCTCGGCCGCCTGTTGAACTCAAACAAAAACAAACAGTGAAAACAATGAAAATCCATAACTTTGCCAAACTATTTTGCGGTACTTACTCGTACAAGTGAGAGTTTGAAACAGTTCCCAATGCCAAACAACAACAAAGTACTCTTTAAAATGGAAAGCAACTTCGTTTTGTGTTTTCTTTTTTTTTTTTAGTTAAGAGAAAGGAGTTTTGAATGGTTAATAGAGTTGAAATTAAATGTTTAAATTTAAAGAGTTTATTGTAGTGGTCGGAAACTATCGATGGCACTATCGTCACTATCGATGGTTTCTGAACATCGTTTACACTATCGATGGTTTTCGACTATCGTTTGAACTATCGATAGTTTATTGAAAATTTGAAATGTGACCACTAGGCACCAACAAACGGTAACTATTCCACACGGTAGGCAGGAAGCGACGATAGGTTGCATGAAAATGTCGAGAAAAAAGGAAAGTGGGGTTGTGTTATGTGATGTTTATAGATGAAACATCCGTTGAAATTAAAATCCGAGCTGCTCCTTTTTCAAGGATATCCACATTTTTTGTTTTTTTTGAAAGGATCAAATATTGAGGAAATCGAATATTCGCCACCGTCCAAATTTTTCCGATTTCAATACATTATTTGGTCGCTAAGGGATACAAAAAAAGGTATTAAAAAGAAAACAGGACACCTGTAGTGGAAAAATCCAATGTGAACAGGACCTAAAGGATAACCACTGAAATATAAAATAACACAAAAAGTACCCACTTTAATTTGCGTATAACTCCTAAAATGTTAACTCTACGTGAAAATTTCTTATTATATGTTTCATTCAGAATAAATAAAGAAATATTTCTTTAATATACAATTTTGATGTACCTGCAGTGCTTAATGTACTTTTGTGCATCTAAAGTGAAAATTTCAAAAAAAGTACGTTTTTTTTATGGTGCTATTTTAAGTTCAAATATTTTTCTAGTTTATGTAAATATTTTAATCTAATGATCCAACTCTCATTCCTACACATCTCTACGTTAATACTAAAAAAGAGTTAGAGCTGAGATACGCGCTAGCTGTGCACGGTGGGCGGGAAGCAACAATAGGTTGCATGGGAATATCGTAAAAACGATGGCCCAACGAATATGTGCCTAGCTGTGTGCTGGTACTAATTTTCGTTTAAAAAAAATGTTGGAGATTTTATTCACGCTTGCTGTGTGTTTATGAAGTATATTAGAATATCAGTTTACGTAAGTGTTTAGCCGGCGATCGTTTTTTCGATATTTTCATGCAACCTATTGTTGCTTACCGCCCACCGTGCACAGCTAGCGCGTATTTCAGCTCCAATTCTTTTTAATATTAACGTATAGATATGTAAGAATGAGAATTGGATCATTAGATTAAAATATTTACATAAACCAGAAAAATATTTGAACTTAAAATAGCACCATAAAAAAAACGTACTTTTTTTGAAATTTTCACTTTAGATGGACCAAAGTGCATTAACCACTGCAGGTACATCAAAATTGTATATCAAAGAAATATTCCTTTATTTATTCTGAATGAAACATATTATAAGGAATTTTCACGTAGAGTTAACATGTTAGGAGTTATACGCAAATTAAAGTGGGTACTTTTTGTGTTATTTTATATTTCAGTGGTTATCCTTTAGGTCCTGTTCACATTGGATTTTTCCACTACAGGTGTCCATTTTTCTTTTTAATACCTTTTTTTGTATCCCTTAGCGACCAAATAATGTATTGAAATCGGAAAAATTTGGACGGTGGCGAATTTTCGATTTTCTCAATATTTGATCCTTTCAAAAAAAACAAAAAATGTGGATATCCTTGAAAAAGGAGCAGCTCGGATTTTAATTTCAACGGATGTTCCATCTATAAACATCACATAACACAACCCCACTTTCCTTTTTTCTCGACATTTTCATGCAACCTATCGTCGCTTCCTGCCTACCGTGTCCATGCAGGGTTTGAATTGCAGACTAGCAAGTAGTCAAAGCAACATAAATACGACTATTCGTTCTAGTCGCATGGTCGTTTAAAATGTGATTACCCAAAAACATTAAAATTACACAACAATATGGGTATCAAACGAAAGGGGATGGCCCCAGGTTTTGTTTGGACTATGATATATTTCGATAAATTTATCGATAACTGAGTCAGCTCATAATTGTGGAAAAGCGGATAAATATGGATACGGAATACAAATATAGAATACCGAACACCGCAAAATGGGTATCAAATGAAAGCGCTTGGCTAGGGCTATCATTTAGTCGAGTCTTAATTAATTATGAACTGATCTAAACAATATCTATGATCCAGTAATTGTTATGGAAGATCGAAAAAATATAAATTGCTCATAACAATTATGGGATGATCTAAAAATATCCATCATCCAGTAATTGTTATGGAACATCGAAAAAAACATCAATTGCTCATAACAATTATGATATGATCGAAAAATATCGACCTTTGAGTAATTGTTATTGATGATTGAAAAATTTTTCCATTGCTCAATAATTGTTATCAAGTGATTTTTATATTTATTTGTTATAATTGTTATGGCCTATGGTTAATATATTAATTTTTTTGAACAAGAATAAATGGCTAATAAATAAATAAAACACAACAATGTACTGAAAAAAGTTTTATTGGATCATCTTCTATTACTTTCATGTATTGGTAAGAATAAGACCAGGACAGGTGGGCAAAGTTTGTTTACATTCGGGTGAAATCGGGTGAGCTCATTTAAAACAGATGTGTTTGTGGATGTGTTTGATGCCGGACGGCAAAAGGCGGTTAGAGAATGAGCGTAGCCGTAGATTCTCCCAAATCACCCGAAACTATCGATATACTATCGATAGTTTGCAAAAAACTATCATACACTATCGATGGTGCTGACTATCGATAGTTTCCGACCTCTAGTTTATTGAAGAGTTGAAAAGATAGACTAGGCAGAGGATCTGTAGATATCAAAACATGCAAGCTAATGCTAAAAGTACATCTACAGACTAGCAAAACTTACCGAAATAGAATTGTAAACGATATTATCACCCGTTCCCCTTAAAATCTAAGGGATGTACCACGAAGAAGCTGCAGATATGATGATGAGCCAATCTGCCGCTTTTCGACTTTTAGTAACTCCAGATGGCAGTGCTTCAGTGCCCTTTCTCCGCACATCATATGCCAAGTCGCAGCAATCAAAGTAAAACATCTGGCAACTTTCATAAGAATCTTCAAGTGGTTTCAAGACGAAGGGTACCACAATGGGAGCTTGCAAAGAGGGTAGCTAGTTCATATATAACTTAAAGTCTGAGTATTCTCGCTTCGGATCCTAACAGGGATGGGTTGGTTGGTTGGTTTGAGTTAGGGATGTGCGATTAATCGATTAATCATACGTGGTAATTAATCGAAACATGATTAATTGATTAATCACAATTTGCTCATTTTTGAGTAATCAGAAACAATTTTTTCCTGATTAATTACGTTTTGATTAATCAGAATCTAAATAATTTGATTAATGAGAAATATGAGTAATTATAACCCGATTAATCAGAAATTTTATTTTGCTTATTTTATTTATATAAAAACGAAAGAAAACGATATTTTTTCAATTGCAGGAGCTACTTCGATTGTTTTATTTAAAGCAAAGGCGCATACATGCATATATACAAATATATGTATAATGCAGAAGAGTAGGTACATGAGAAAATCCAAATAAGAAATTTATGTTTCGTGAAGAAAATGAACAAAGTTACTCAGTTTTCAATTAATTATTTTTGAGTAAACAGTGATTACTCAGGATCTGATTAATCAGAATCTGATTAATCAATATTTTTGATTAATCAGAATAATGATTAATCAAGAAATGATTTAATCGATTAATCGCACATCCCTAGTTTGAGTGGCGAGTCTTAATGACTCCAATTAGCGCTGAAGTGCTGTTTTGCTACCACGACTCGTGCCTAAAACCAGAAGAATAGATTAAGAAGATTAATTCGGAGGCAAGGGCGGGTCCTACACCTTATATCCATCCAGTTGAGTTTAGATATCTAAGAAGACCCTCCGGCTTGACATCCTTGAGTTCAGAGATCCTGTCGAAGAAGGGCAGGGAAAGAGAGAGCCTAAATCAATTAACCAATTTTCACTATTAGCAACAATTATTCCCCAATTTGCTTGCTTGTTATTTAGAAAATATAAATAAATCATTGTATAAATATTTTTTAATGGTTTTAAATACCATAAGTATTTGGTAATCCCTTTTAAGTGTGCATCTGCCTTATTGATGGTCCGAATATACATACAAACATTTTCTTTCCAAACACACATGCAATCCCAACAATGGCTTGCATCCCTTTTCAAACAAACTTATTTACTTACTCAAAAATAGACTTTGGTTGGTCGTTGTCGCTTTGTCAGTTGATTGGATGTGGCATGGTCTTCAAGTGGTTTGTGATAAATGTGACACCACGACCAACTGAGACCGTTAAGGTAGTATTGCTGCACATTCTCGTGTATACCAAACCTGAAAAGATACATACCTACATAAGTACATATGTATATGTATAGTACCTACATATGTATATGTTCATATGAAATATGAGAATATTCTCAGTCATTCGGAATTTGACTGTCCTTTGCTTTGTGTTTTGTTGTATAGCAAGGCTGGCATTCCACGCCACAACTAACATCCAACAACTTTGTGTTCGAAAAACAAATATCATTAATCAGAGTGTGCGCAATTCCAGCTAATTTGCCGTCGACAAATATTAAATAAATTAATGCTAGTGTATGCAACATATCCGTCCGGCACTCATAAATGCCAAAGTCAACTGTAAATAATTCTAAGATGACTTTTTGTTGTGCATTGCATTGCATTTGAGCTGTCGGCAGGCTAATTTCGATGTTAACAGTGGTAGATAGTATAAATGGTACCACAATTACCCAGGTCTTGAGATTACCTGAGGTACATTATCAATTCCTTGATAATGCTTCAATAAATAAGTCGCACATTTGGTTTTGGTAGTAAAAAAATGCTGTACCTTCAAATAGCTGAAGATCGCCGAAATAAGATCCTACAAAGCGGAAATCCTGTGTAGCTTATGTGCTTGTCAGAATAGCAAAGAAAAAGTATTTGTATGATAGCAGATTAATAGAAAATATAAAACGTTGTCCCAATTTGGTGTTGAGCTACTGTATTTATATATGTAAACATGAATATGAGTAGTGTCATATGTATGCATTCATTACCCTCAAGTGTATTTTTTTTTTTGTAATATAAGTTATGCACGTTTGCGTTGAGCGAACATTTGTTCACGCCAAATAAATCTTTTATGTTCTTTTACCATTCAAACTTGAAAATATCTGTGCCACAAAGCATAAAATGTAATTTACTGCAAACCAAATTTTTACTCACAAAACGTACAAAGATATTCTGTACAAACAATGCGTATTCGAGTGTTTACACGGGCTCTCAGCGTAATTGTACTTACAGTTATAGATTTATGTACATATGTACACATTGTGCGTGCCTCGCAGTTCAGTAAATATTTGGGTCACACACAGGTTGCACGCACTGTAAGCAGCAACTTTTTTGTGCTTTTTATTATTAAAATACTGCTGATGATGATGGTCTCAGATTGTATTGATATTCTTGCCAACATTTGCTAGTTGAACTCAATTCACCTCAGTTAAACATTTTTTCGATTATGTTTGTGTGCATGTCTGTGAGCCCGATTTCACATTAACATTAGCAGCAGATGAGTAAAACCACTTTTGGCTAAAAACACATACCTAAAATATTTGTATACGGTCGGTCGTCTCCCATTCATAAAAATTGTACGTAAGTAAAGAAGACTGTGTATCTCTGGATTCCCTTTTTGTGCGTTTTTTGTAGAGCGTACATATGTATACCTTGTTTGCTTTTTTACTCCACCCTCCGCTGCTTTGTTGGTCAGCAAAGCGTAAATACATGCGTGTGTGGGTGTTGGAGAAAAAAAGGGCGTTATACTTACAGGTATGCACTTGACATACATTTTCTGGTAGGAAATATAAATATGTACATACATATATAGCCTGAGTAGTCCACTTTCAAAAGTGGCTATGTGAATTTTTCATATTGTCGTTATGGAAGAAAAAAGACGCAGTGTTTTGTTGAGGAAGAAAGACGCAAACTTTTTTTTTTTTTCAAAGAAAGACGCATTAAAAAATATTTTTCGAAAGAAAGACTTTATTTTTTTTTTTTTTATAACGAAGAAGGACGCATTTAAATATTTTTTAGAAAAGAAAGACGTATTCGATTATTTTTTTCGTCAATATTAATACTAATGCGTCTTTCTTCGTCGAAATATTTTTTAATACGTCTATCTTCGTCGACATGTTTTGTAAAGCGTCTTTCTTCCCCGACATATTTTTAATGCGCCTTTTTTCGTCGACAAATTACTGGCATGCGTCTTTCTTCTTCCGGAGCGACGATATGAAGCTTCAAATTGGAAAAAAAAAACAGAAAGAGAATTTTGAATGTGTACATGTAGAACCATAGAGAATGTGTACCTTTTACTGGTACACAATCAATCAAAAATTCAAATCCAAAAAAATGTCGCACAGACTTGAAAATGGACTACCCATATGGAAGTTATACATGTATGTATATTGTATAGTACTCCGATCTTGACAATTTTCAGTAGGCAATATTTTTTAGGTCGATCGAATACTGCAAATTTGCATGTCCTTTACTGCTTAACTGAAAAGTTATACTTTAAAATGTTTAAACAATCGACTACTGAGATCATCCTATTTAAAAACTTTTTCAAAAACGCCCTGTTTCAGAATTTACTCAAATTCAGAATATCAGAATTTGTTTCAATAACGCCCTGTTTCAAAATTTTTTTCAAAACAGCCCAGGTCTAAGAAAAAATGTGCACATATTTTTCTGAAATAGGGCGTTTTTGGCCCATTTGGCGAGGTGGTGCAGTGGGTAGAGTGCTCGCCTGCTATACCAGAGATCTCGGGTTCAAACCCCAGTGAGCAGCGGTCACCTCTCGGCAGTGGGCGGCATAAACTCCGAGTGTATTTCTGCCATGAAAAAGCTTCTCACAAAAAATGCATTCGCCGTTCGGAGCCGGCATAAAACTGTAGGTCCACCCAATTAGAAGGAAAAACAAAAAAGGAGAACACCTCGAATTGGGAGAGAAGCTCGGCTATAAAACTCATCAGAGTTATAATTGCGCCATTGTATTATTATTATATTATATTATCTTAAAAACTCAGGGATTGATTTGCGTTCTCAAAGATGAACAGACTGATAAATGGAAATGCAACTCTGCCTTGCTTTTATATAACGTGCCTACTAATGCTTCAAACTATTATACTATAATTTTCAGCTCCACTGTAACTAAGAATTTTTATTCCTCTCTCGCTTGCAATAAAGAATTCACAAGACAAATATTAGTCGACTTGAAGACACACATACCAAACTTGCAAAGTACCTAACTATTTGTTTTGCTGACAAGCTTTGTATGCACCGGCTTCTTGGCTTTTGAAAAAAGTTTACAAAATAGGTAAATAAACAAATGAATACTCGCAAAAGTTCTCTGTTGTACTTTTAGTTTATTTTACTTTACTCACAAACATAGTAACATTTAATGGTTTGGCACCGTTAACTCGCCAAATAACTTAAATGTTTTATTCTTTATTCTTTTTCTCTTATGTTGTTGCCGTTTGTTGGATATTTATCTGAAAACAACAGACAAAAGCCGTATGCTACAAAACACATTTATTTGTCTGATTTGACTTGTCATTTGCCATTTACCATCTACCATTTACCACTATTTGCGCCCTTTTTGTCCAACACTTCGTCTTCAATTTATCATCGCATCAACTTGTTTTTTTTTATTTCTTTTGGGGTTCTTTTTTCCTTTAAGTTTTTGTCTGTTTTTGATCTTTTATTAAATTTTTCCCGCAAGCGCGGCAGATCTTCTTTTATAGTTTTTGTTTTTTTTTCTGTGTTTTTCGGCGGTCAAGAAACTTTTTCAACTACGCTTTTTGTTCGTCGTCCAACTGATTATTTCAATCTCGTTCGCTTTAATATTACCGACCATTCTTATAAAAGAAAAAAAAAAAGGAAATAAAAACGTGGTAGTTACAAGGTTAGTGGTTACCTTTTAATCAAATAATCTTAGTTTTGTTCATTTTTAAAAAGCGTTTCTTCTTTTTTTATAATTTTTGGAAATTTAATTAAAAAAAAACCTAATGGCATCTTCTTGAACAATTTAAAACAACCTTTGTTTCCAAAAATCAGCTCTTGTGCCGATCTGAAGTGGTAGTAGATCAAACGGTAAGGTTCTCTTCTATATTAAATTCATTATCACTGTGCAGAATGCAAACCCTTTGCTATTCGCTATCCATTATCCCTTAAACTTAACCTGAAAGCAATCCAAATACTTTAGTAATTTCATGGTTTTGCTTTAACCATTATGTGGAAAACATTTGTAAATCTTCAATAAACTTCGTTCTTAGAACCTTTTACCCAAGGCACCTTACTTACTCTCGCTCTCACTATTGCTCAAATTAGTGTACTCGAACGTGTGTATTCAATAACGAGTACCCGAAAGCAATGGCCGATAACCAACCAATTCCGAAAGTCCCAGGGGGTTGATCTGTATCGTGATCGGCTGACAGATTGCAACAGAACAATATTAAGAATCGATCCGTGGCCCTAGAAAATACTCAACCTTATAGCTTTGCTCCCGCTAGTTTGTATCTGAACATTTTCTTGTTCCAAAATAAACACCCTTCTATAACGACTGCTCAGTTATAATTATATACAATTCGCTACACAGAAAAAAGAACAATAAAATTTTATTTCATTCTAAAAAACACCTAAATAGACGTGAAAAAGAAGATAACTAAACCGAATTACTAACTGTTTAATTAGGAGCTTCAGCAAATGTAGGTTCGTGAGTACGTTCTTCTCTACTTTTGTTTCCTGCCTCGAGGGCGATGAACTACGATGTACACATGTACATATGTATGTTATACGTAATATGAAGAACCTGCAGAACGACAATAATAGAATATATATACATATGTACATATTAATGTACCTACATATTTAGATTCTCTTCACCGCGAAAGAGCGACTGGCAGTGGTTTTGGTTGCTGAATTGGTGTAGCAACTGCTTTTTTCGCGCCCAAATCGTTTGATGTTTCGGTGTGAATAACCTTTTCTGCCATTTAATCTAATTCGGTTTTAAAAGCATTAGAGCTAAAGGCCTGTTGAGGCAATTGTGTGGTAATCAGCGCGAATTTCGTATAAAGAATAATTTCATTTTGTTAATCAAGTCAATGTCATTAAGGAATATAACGAGTGCTATGATTGGCCGCTAAAGTTTTTTGTTTGGTCACGTAGGAATAAGGGTTAACTGAGATATACGAAAGGCATGTACATATTTAAGTAGCAAACAAGTTTGAAAGAGCAGACGAGGAAATATGAAAATTTACACTATTCTATCTAAAAAAAATTTGGAACATACATATATCTAGATAAAACTAATTTAATTATTGTTTTCTATTTTCAGGTAAATAATTGTTTGTTCGTTATTAGCGCTATTACGATAAGGTGTAAGTTTTCAAACAAGTTTTTTACATTTATTTTAATTAATGTTTGTATATCTTACTTAGATGCTTAGTGTTACCGCCATAATTCTGCCCATACTATTATCCATTCAATTATCAATCATCGATAAATATCCATAACCTAATGTTATCACTAATTTAAGCAACCTACACATGTGAATTTTCTTAAATACATATTAATTTTGTAAATAACTACTGTTAGTCGAAAACCACCTCATTTACGGCTATAAATAAGGCCATGAGCAGAATTTTCGTGGTTCTTTTGTAATGTGAAGTAAAGAGGTTAAGATCATACAAAATATTTTTAAAGCAGAGCAAATAAAAGTGAATAAAGCCTAGCTAGAAAATTTGTATTGATTATTTCAGATTGCAAAAGTAACAATCTTTAAAAATATTTTTCGACAAAAGAAGTCTACGAGTTATTTGATAATGGCCGAAGAATACAATTGTAAGAGTTGTGCTCGCAAAGACACCGACCGCATGGTGCAGTGCGATACATGCGATCAGTGGTATCACTTCGAATGTGTTGGGGTAAATAACGACGTAGATAATGTAAGTTGGAATTGTAATTCTTGCGGACCCGCGCAACCACCTTACGCTACGAGAAGCACACCCGCTCCTCCAACAACAGATAGTGAAATGTATACGGCAACGTCAGAACCGCCACAATCGTCGTCATCGCCTACTATTGTGACACAAAGTGGGGGCGCACAGCAGCCACTGAATTCGCAAATCAAGGTAAGCAATTCGGTGATATCGACAATACCGATAATGACTTCAGCAACCATAAACTACGCTTCGCTCTATACGGAAGCAACAGCGAACACAAGGACCACGTTTTCTTCGATTCAACAACCCGCTATGCCCACAGCAACGCTTACGGGCCTAAGCCAGCAACTATCTGTTGCACCATCATTTTCAACTGCTAGTTTCATAACAACAAAATGTCATGGTAGTTCCGTTCAACAGCATCTACTACAGTTGGAACTTCTGGATGAGGAGAGAAAAATAGAGCAGAAATACTTGCAAAGAAAGTACGAAATTCTCAGCCAAGGAGACTCGTCCAGTGGAACAAATCGTTTGACGACAAACCCAACTTCGTCGCAGCTCGCAGCCAGACAGGTAATACCAAAAGATTTGCCAATTTTCAGTGGAAATCCTGAGGACTGGCCGCTGTTCATAAGCAGTTATGAAAACAGCACACAGATCGCTGGGTACACCGATGCCGAAAATTTAATGCGTCTACAAAAATGTATTAAAGGTAAGGCTTATGAAATGGTACGCTGCAAGCTACTCCTACCATCCATGGTTCCAGAAATAATTCAGACATTAAAAATGTGCTTCGGACGGCCAGAGCATACATATATTAGAATCATTGATTGAGAAAGCCAGAGCCATTCCACCACCAAAAGAAAAATTAGAATGTCTCGTTGACTTTGCATTCTGCGTGCAGAACATCTGTTCCACTATGGAAGCTTGCCATATGGAAGCACATTTAAACAATCCAATGTTGGTGAAAGAATTCGTTGATAAGCTGCCTAGCCAACATAAACTTAATTGGGCAATGTTTCAGCGCGACGAAAGCGTACCGATTATCAAATCATTCAGCAGCTGGATTTTCCAGATAGCTGAAGCCGCTAGCAAAGTGATCAATCCGCGAGTACCTAAAAAGGGTGCTGTGATTAATGCGCATACACAGGCTTTCAATAGCGACAATAAAAAAAAAGGTAGGATGCTTTGCATGCGGATGTAACGACCATAAAGTCCAAGTGTGCGTCGAATTTGGCAATCTTAGCTTGGAACGCAAGTGGGACGTCGTGAAGACAAACAAGTTGTGTCGTCAGTGTCTTAATGTTCACCGCCGAAAGTGTTACTTGAATAGAGAATGTGGCATTGATGGTTGCAAATCGAAACACCATAGGCTACTTCACAAGAACACCTCATTTTCAGGGACCGCAACAAATCAAAATGCATCATCAAATGTAAATAGCCAGTTGGTAAATACTCATATCGACATTGACGAAGAGACGCCATGCTTTCGCATAATACCTGTGCGGATATATTCAAAAGACAGATCGATAAACACATTCGCGTTTTTGGATGAAGGATCATCGGTCACCTTAATAGAAAAACACATTTACGATTCGCTTGGACTAGTTGGTGAGCAGGAGTCATTGTGTCTTCGTTGGACTGGTGAGAATACGCGTACCGAGAGTGACTCAATACGGACGTCGATACATATTTCGAACATACACGACGGTACAAAGTACAAAATAAATGATGTGCATACCGTTTCGAAGCTCGGTTTACCAAGTCAGTCCCTTAATATGGAAAAAATTATAAAGAAATATTCATACCTACGTGGACTTCCAATTGAGTCATACGAAAATGCCAAGCCGACCATACTAATAGGGGCCAACTGTTGGAAGTTAGCAGTACCAATAAAAATTCGAGAGGGAAACTGGTTCGAGCCGATCGCCACCAAATGTCGTCTAGGTTGGACCTTGCAGGGAGGCAACGGTGACGATTTAAAGTCACGCCAATTGAATATTCATATGTGCGATTGCGAGAAAAATTATGAAAAGCTTCATGAAGAAGTTAAAGAGTATTTCAACCTCGAAGCACCGCAAGCGAGCAAGGTAATATCGGCAGATGACGAAAAGGCGATGCAGATATTGAATTCAACATGCCGACAAATCGATAAGCGGTATGAAGTCGGCTTATTATGGAAGCATGAACGTGAAAGATTACCCTCTAGTTACGATAACGCCCTAAGACGTTTCACATGTATGCAGCGTAAGTTAGCCAAAGACTCAACACTGCAACGTAATACGAAAGACCAAATAAACAATTTAATAACTAAAGGCTATGCAAGGAAGCTAACTGCGGATGAAATAAATCACTCGCCGGATCGGCAATGGTATCTACCGATTTTCATCGCTCTCAATCCCAACAAGCCGGGGAAGGTGCGGCTAGTGTGGGATGCAGCTGCTAAATCCAATGGAGTTGCACTCAACGATTTCATCCTTAGTGGTCCAGATCTCCTAAATTCGCTTGTCGACGTGTTAGTAGCATTCAGAATAGGGCAAGTGGCTATATGTGGAGACATTGCCGAAATGTTCCACCAAATATTCGTCAGGGAACAGGACATGCACGCACAACGTTTCTTGTGGCACGACAGCTGCCAAGAGTTACGTAAACCCGATATTTACGTTATGCAAGCGCTAACATTCGGTATAAGCTGCGCACCATGTATCGCTCATTTTGTTCGCGATTTAAATGCCGAAAAGTACAAACAAGCATTTCCGCGTGCAGTGGAAGCAATACAAAAGCACCACTATGTTGATGACCTCATTGACAGCGTCGATACAGAAGAAGATGCACTTGAGCTCGCGGTACGAGTAAGGGACATACACGCCCAAGCTGGCTTCACCATTCGCAACTGGGCCTCCAACTCATCAACGGTTCTCAAGAAACTTCGTAGAGACTCTGACGATAAGTAAGACCCGAAAGTCATGGCAAATAACGAAAAGATATTAGGTTTGTTTTGGGACCCAAATATTGATGTTTTTAAGTTTATTTGCAGATTCTCCAAAATGAGGCGAGATGTCTTGCAAAATGATTTTGTTCCAACGAAAAGGGAAACCCTGCAGGTGTTGATGTCAATATTTGACCCTTTGGGATTTCTGGGTCACTACACCATCGGGTTGAAGATATTGCTACAAGAGATATGGCGATCACGCATCAACTGGGATGATCCGCTTCCAGATCAGCTTTACAACCGATGGTACCAATGGAAGACCGTGTTCCCATGTATAACTACCATTACGATCCCTCGATGCTATTCGGCACTTCTGCCGACCGCGGATCATAACCAACTCCACACATTTGTCGATGCTGGCGAATATGCGTATGCCGCAATTTGCTACTTACGTGTACAATCCAATAATAACGTCGATACCATCATCGTTGGGGCTAAATCGAAAGTAGCGCCGCTAAAGCCTGTGTCGATACCTCGGCTCGAGCTGCAGGCTGCCGTAACCGGAGTAAGACTGGCAAACAAAATAACATGGGCGCTAAAAGTGCCAATTCACGCTCGGTTCTGGTGGTCAGATTCGAAAACGGTGTTGAAGTGGATCCGTATGGACCCTAGAAACTTTAAGCCGTACGTAATGCATCGTGTAGGCGAAGTGCTCGAAGGTACAAACCCCTCAAATTGGTATTGGGTTCCCACGAAACTGAATCCCGCTGACCTGGCCACGAAATTAAGTAAGCAACAAGACACCGAATTTTGGCTGCACGGACCGAAATTTCTATCGTTACATCAAAATGAGTGGCCAACATGCACAGACCTCGGACCAGTGGAGCACAGTGAAACGCGGCATTGTATTATGCACATGACAAAGGGCGCATATGCGCAACCCTTGCTCAATGTAGAGAACTTCTCATCATGGCGAAGACTATATCGAGTAATGGCAACGGTTATCCTGTTCGTAGAGAAACTAAAATCGAGAGTAAAAGGAGGTAAAGTACCCCCATACATTTTCAGCGAGAATATTCAAAAGGCTAAGACCAACCTCATTAAGGAAGCACAGCAGAGCGAATACCGTAATGAAATACTCACCCTAATGTCCGGTAAGAGCATCGAACGCGACAGCAAGCTTATATCTCTAAACGTATATGTAAATGACGAAGGAATACTTAAGGCACGAGGTAGAGCCGAAAGCTTAAGGTCCGGTGATTCAATAATTTTACCGAGAAACCATCCAGTCACCTTTCTTATAGTCTTATATTACCACGAACGAAATCACCACCAATTTCATGAAGCAACATTAAACTCGATCCGTGAGCAATACTATATTCCTAAAATTCGTATACTTTATCAGAAAGTACGAAGATCATGTCAACAGTGCAAGAACGATGCCGCTAAACCAAATATTCAACAAATGGCATCACTACCAGTCGCACGATTAGCCAGTTTTGAGCGCCCATTCACTTACGTCGGTGTAGATCTATTTGGACCAATGTACGTTTCAGTTGGGAGGCGCCGGGAAAAGAGATGGTGCGTAATTTTCACCTGCCTCACCGTTCGCGCTGTGCACCTTGAAATCGCACACAGTCTAGACGTAAATTCATGCATCATAAGCATTCAAAATTTCGTGGCGAGGCGCGGTAAGCCACGTGAAATATACTCCGATAATGGCACGAATTTCAAGGCGGCTCAAAAAGCTCTACGCACAAACTCTGGTATACTTGGAAAAGGCGGTGCAAACACCGAAGATATCGTCTGGCGATTCAACCCACCGGGAGCTCCTCATATGGGCGGAGCATGGGAAAGGTTGATTAGATCGGTTAAAGCCGTACTGAACGCTCTCTGCCCTTCGTTTAAGTTTACTGACGAAACGCTGCGAGGTGCCTTATGCGAAGTCGAACTTATAATCAATTCACGCCCGCTTACATTTGTATCTTTGGACAGCGCAGATGACGCTGCACTCACCCCGAACCACTTACTCTTAGGATCCACCGACGGGCATAAGCCAGTTTTCGACGAAAAATTTGACTTACGACAGATGTGGCACAAAACACAAGAGTTCGCTAACAAGTTCTGGCAACGATGGCTACGAGAATACACTCCAATCCTACAGCGCAGAGCAAAATGGTTTACGAAACGTGCACCGGTCGAAGTCGGAGACGTCGTTGTTGTTGTGGATGACACCCTACCACGAAATCACTGGCCAAAGGGCATTATCGTTGAAGCCGTCAAGGCAAAAGATGACCAGGTGCGACGGGTAACTATAAAAACTCAAAAAGGTCTGATGCAGCGACCGGCTGCAAAGGTGGCAGTGCTGGACGTCGGCGGTAATATTTAATCAAATCTCATCAAGGCGGATTCGTTTGCTGAGGGGGGAATGTTACCGCCATAATTCTGCCCATACTATTATCCATTCAATTATCAATCATCGATAAATATCCATAACCTAATGTTATCACTAATTTAAGCAACCTACACATGTGAATTTTCTTAAATACATATTAATTTTGTAAATAACTACTGTTAGTCGAAAACCACCTCATTTACGGCTATAAATAAGGCCATGAGCAGAATTTTCGTGGTTCTTTTGTAATGTGAAGTAAAGAGGTTAAGATCATACAAAATATTTTTAAAGCAGAGCAAATAAAAGTGAATAAAGCCTAGCTAGAAAATTTGTATTGATTATTTCAGATTGCAAAAGTAACACTTAGATACTGAGAAAGTTTAACATTGAAAAAGTAACACTTAAAACGCCTCAAATCGGTGCACGCTTTTTTGGTTGCTCTAAAAAATAGTTCTATTACCTACCTACAGTGGCGGACAAAAGGCTACATACACCCCCTATATTTGCTATATCACGGAACCAACATCATTAAAAGCAAAAGTAAAAATGCAGTTTTATTTCAAACCTTTTCTTAACTACAATAAACAAAATTAAACTCTTTTTTAATAAGAAATTAAAAAAATATTGGCGAATTTCACAAAATCAATGCTGACAAAAGTGTACATACAGCATGAGGTTACTGTCGTGCACACTTCTACGCTGCGTTGTGATAACGGTAAAATACCGTTATTTGTTTCTTCGATCGATTTTGTTATTTTTGCAACTATTCACGTATATCAATCAGTTTTGGTTTGCACGTTATACTATTAACAATGGCTCCGCGAAAAGAAATTTCAGTTGATGTCAGAAATTTAGTTATAAGGCACAAATCGGAAAACAAATCATATGGTGAAATAGCAAAACTATTAAAGTTGAGCCGCGTAACAGTACAAACCATAGTTAGAAACCACAAAAGTAATGGTTGTACCGAAAATAAACCGCGTTCTGGCCGACCGAAGAAACTATCCCGCAAAGATGTAAGCGTTATACTCAAAGAAGTGAACATAAATCCAAAAGTCACTGCTCCGAAATTGGTCGAACACTTACAAAACATGACACAAAAGTGTGTACATGCACGCACAATAGGAAGATATCTGAACTATAACGGTTTTCGTAGTAGAACACCACGCAAAAAACCTCTTATTAGTGAAAAAAATCGAAAACTTCGCTTAGAATTTGCTAATAAACATAAGGAAAAGGGAATGGACTTTTGGCAAAAGGGTTTGTTCACAGATGAGTCAAAGTTCAATATATTTGGAAGTGATGGGAGGACAAAAGTTTGGAGGAAAGCAAATACTGAAATTATGGATCGTTTTAAATATAAATCATTGTTGGAAGAAAATTTGAAGCCATCGGTGGATGATTTGGAACTTGGTGCTGGTTGGATCTTCCAACAAGATAACGATCCAAAGCACACGGCCCAAGTTGTCAAGGACTGGTTACTATATTATGCACCAAGGCAATTACACACACCACCACAAAGTCCAGATTTAAATGTAATAGAGCATGTGTGGGAGATTTTAGACCGAAAAATTAGAAAACACCAGATTTCTAGCGCAGCAGTACTCAAAGATCGAATAACAGAGGCTTGGAACAGTATAACCTCTTCGGAGTTGAGAAATTTAGTAGCCTCAATGCCACGACGACTTCAAGCAGTTATTAATGCAAAGGGAGGACCTACTAAATACTAAATAATAATAAAATAGAGAATTAAGATAAGTTTTCTGTCTGAGAAAAGCTTTGTTTTGTACTGTATGTACACTTTTGTCAGCACTGATTTTGTGAATTTCGCCAGTATTTTTTTAATTTCTTATTAAATAGAGTTTTCTTTTATTTATTGTAGTTAAGAAAAGGTTTGAAATAAAACTGCATTTTTTACTTTTTCTTTTAATGCTGTTGGTTCCGTGATATAGCAAAAATAGGGGGTGTATGTAGACTTTTGTCCGCCACTGTGTATGCATAAAAAATATTCAAATAAAATAAAACAGTAACGGTAAACCAAAAGCATGAATGAAAAACCAAATACAGCTTATTACAACTTAATCCCAGCCACTTAACTGCAGCAACTCGAATGTGTGAAAAAATATACAAAAATCTTTCCCAAGGCTTTCTAGGTACCCCTCGAATTGCAACATGCTGAACTCATTAATGCATAAAATTAATGCACAATCGAGAAGTTTTTGTTATTTTACACTTGAACTATAAAGTGTTTTTTTTTTTTTGTAGTGCACTTAAGAGGGCAATGTTTTTTTTTAGAAATTTATTCACTTTTTTCTTCTGTTTTTTTTTTTATCCTTCATTTTGTCCCCCCATTCGTCGCTGTTTGTTCACATTCACTCTGCTATTTGCCCAAAAGTAAGCTACAAGTGTTGTGAATTAAAAACTAAAATGCTGGACGTAATCCCTCCCCCTCAACCCACAACTAACACTGTAATTCAACAAACAAAAAAAAAGCAATGATCCACTCACATAGCAAGTGCAATGAAAAATATGCCGACAATTTGCCAACAGCAAACAGCCAACAGGCCAGCAGCAGCTGAATAAAAATCATCAAACCAACAGCAACAAAAGGACAGCAATGAAACGGCGAAAAAAACAGACACAGACAAACAGGCAGACAGATGATAGTCGAAATTGACAGACATGCTAGGGACGTTTTATTTTTAAAAGCCGTTTTTAGCGCAATACAATTTAATAAAAAAAAAAATTAAACAACCAAAAAATTGTTCCGTGTCATTCATTCAGTGATTTTTGGCATTTTGCTGTTGGCAAAGTTTTATTTCACACCCGTTAAAAGCGCCAAAATTTTAACCAAAACTTAACTGTAAAATGCAAAAGTAAACAATACAGGGGTGGGTATTAATATTTGAAGAATGGTTGTGCTAAAAGTGTCGGTATTTATGTTAAGTGAATGTAATAGGCTTGACAGGTGGCAGCGATAAACCGGATTACCGCAATCAGCATTCGCTTGTGCTGTTCCGTCCACACTGACCGCTTTTTACGAATTGACATCTAAAATATACGAATGGTAATTTTGTCGTAATTTTTCTATATATACAATTTCAAAATACTTACATTGCCATTGCAAAATGCTCTAATCCGCTAAAATTTTGCGAACTAACTCAAGAGATAGTCCGAATTACTTCTAGTTAAGTTTCAGGTTAACTCCTAATTAGCTAGATAGTCCGGACCATCACTACCGTCTTTCAATACATATTGTAAGACCAATTAGAAATATCTGATGCCATATAACTTGACCTAATTTTTGGTCTGCGTGAAACAAAATTTTTGGTGTTATGATACCAATACTTTCTGAAAAAGATAAATTTTCTGTGGTTTTTATTTTTAATAATTTTATTCCAATTCAAGAGTCTGTCCCTGACTATTGGGATAACGCAAATTAACATGTTCTGACGTTAGTTGGAAAGAAAATCCAGGAAGGCTTTCTGAGGAAATCGTATTCATCCAAACATACGTAAAATTGACCATTTGAAAAGAAAAGAAAAAGAGTATTTATTGTTTTTGAAAAACACTAGATAAAGTTTTGTCATTAATTCCCAATAAGCGTAAGACTTGGGGAGCAGTTAGAAGACGACTGGAAAATGAAGATCTCACCTTGGATAATGAATGTAGAACGTGTTGTTATTCGATTCGATTGTTATTCGATTCGAGAATCTTCGATAACACTGGTCAACAAAATTTCAACAAATTTTTGTTACAGAAATAAAAGTCTACTTTTCTAAAGGATTTCGGTGCGCTGAAGTCAGATTTTCTGTAATACGTACAGTTTTTTAGATATTCATGCCCAAAGAGGCGAAAACACGATTTTTGGCTATATTCACTCCTCAATATCTTTTAAATTACTTACTTATTTTAAAAATTGATTAAAGCTATTGAAAGCTCGGCCATTTCTCTTGAAGACAAAGTTTTAATTTTTCGGATATCTAATTTAGGTATGTAGTAATATATGTTTTTGTACAACAAGGTATTTGTCGTCGAAAACTACGGCAGCATTTGTAGCATTTTATAGGCGGAATCAAATTTTGTAGTTGCTCAGCAGAACAATTTTTTTACGAATCCACTTACATACGTCCATAATATAATAAACTGCCTAAAAGCGTGCTTCAAAATTTTTAATTATTTTTGTATGGAGAACATATTGCAAAACTAATGAAGCTTAATATGCAATATTGCAAGTTACAAGAAAGATATCTGAAATATTAAAACGGTTTCTGACTTCAGATTCGGATTCAGCGCACTGAAATCCTTTAGAAAAGTAGAATTTTATTTCTGTAACAAAAACTTGTCGACCAGTGTAATTAGAAATCTAGTCGCTATTTAACTAGCCATTCTTTTGATACCTAATATAATTATTGATTTGATGACACTCATATAAAAAAAAATTCTCCCTCGAATTCTTAACACAGCTAAGTATGGACTCGGCATAATCAAAAACTTCATTGAACAAGTAAGGAAGCCTAAGTTCGAGTGGAATCGAACATTGGATACTCAGCTGTATGTTTTCATTGTTTGTTTGCGTTTGATAGATTTTATATAAAGCGAGTTTTGCATAAAGTGGGCGTAGCCACGCCCATTTTCAAAATTTTTATCAGTCATCCAACTAAGCATATGAATATTATTCTTTGTGCAAAATTTCATTCCTTTATGACTTCTAGTTACAAAGATGTCACGTTACAAATTCCCAAAGGGTGTTCCAGAAATATCTTTGTTAAAAAGTAGGCGTGGTCATAAACCGATTTCAATAAATTTTTGCGTGTCTATTAACACACAAGTTATAAAAGTGTATAAACCAAGTTTCGTCATAATATCTCAATTATTTGTCGAGTTATAGGCTAAGAAATCTCGTATATTCCTTTGTCTAAAAAGAGGCGGTGCCACGCCCATTTTCCAAAAATTTGTATATTTTTTGTTTCCGGTCTATTGTGGAACTCTTGCCACAAAATTTCAATGAATTATCTTTATATTTGACAAAGATATCGCTTAAAATGTTTTTATTGGGCCACTTTATAATACCCATATATAAAAGTGGGCGTGGTCGTCAACCGATTTCGCTAAAATTTTCAACATGTATTACCACAAGTAATAAAAGTGTACACACCAAGTTTCGTCATAATATCTCAATTATTTGTCGAGTTATAGGCTAAGAAATCTCGTATATTCCTTTGTCTAAAAAGAGGCGGTGCCACGCCCATTTTCCAAAATTTGTATATTTTTTGTTTCCGGTCTATTGTGGAACTCTTGCCACAAAATTTCAATGAATTATCTTTATATTTGACAGAGATATCGCTTAAAATGTTTTTATTAGGTCACTTTATAATACCCATATATAAAAGTGGGCGTGGCCGTCAACAGATTTTAACAATTTTTCGTCCAAACATTTGCCTAAGTAAGTATATGACGCGTACCAAATTTCATCGATATATCTTCAACAGTTTCTGAGTTATGACTCATAAAGCTTTCAATATTTGCTCCTTAATAAGTGGGCGTGGCACCGCCCAATTGCCAAAATTCCATCAAATTTCTTCTTAGGGGCCTGAGCTCAACACGTGGGTAAAATTTCATCACTCTAGCTATATTAGTGGCTGAGATACCAAATTTCCGATTTTTTCTATATAGGAAAAGTGGGCGTGGTCATGGTCCGATTTCGCCCATTTTCAATACCAACCGTCCCAGTGTCGATACCAACTTGCATTTCAAATTTCATCAAAATATCTCAATTTTTGCGCGAGTTAGAGTGTTTACAGACGGACGGACGGACAGACGGACGGACGGACAGACGGACGGACATGGCTCAATCGATTTCTCTTTTCACACTGATCATTTTGATATATATAAGTCTATATCTATCTCGATTATTTCATTCTGTTACAATCCACCGTTATGTGATTAAAACTATAATACTCTGTGTACTAGTACAGCTGAGTATAAAAATAAGCAAACCGAAATGTTCACCATTCTCAAAATACAAAAAGTCAACCCTCGGAAATCTAAATGGCAAAGCAGAAGCAGGTTGGCTTTCAGATTAGTTAAAAAAAAAGCCTTACTTAACTATTTGGAATATTCTATTAACACTAACCGCATTTTTATCTTAGTTATTGTAACGGAAAGAAACACCGCACACATTTTATATGAATGAATGAATTAGTAATCCTTTTACGGAAACCGGTGTTTGTATAGTAAAACTAAAAGGCGTTTGCTTATTGAGCTTTTTATTTTATTATTATTCTTTTACGAATAATTGTTTACAGTAACACGGCTTTTTGTGGGCGAAGAGTTTTAGGCGCCTTTAGCTTGTAAAAGTATACTGCTATTCATGGATTGCTTCACACGCTCATTCGTTCATTCATCTATTCATAAATTTCTTTCCATGGAAACGTGGCGTTTTTTGAGTCAAAAGCGAAGTGTTTTTCTGTTTAGATACATATTTGTTCGCTTTTGTTGGTTATGAATCTTTTGAATATGGTGTTGATTGGTACACATCAATAGATGCTTCATAGTCATAGAGTCAGTCTCACACGCATCGCCTACGCTGTGGGTTGATTATACAATGATGAACACGTGTTAGATTGCACCCTCTCAGCCAAATCAAAGCATTTTCAGCGCATTTAGGAATGCGGGCGCGCACAAGGCTTTTGGGAATAGAACCAGCATACCAACACCTAAGTGCTTTTTTGAATGGTATGGTTTTTTCTCACTCATGCCTGCCTTTCAGCTCGACTTTGATGTTCATGTATGTACATATACATATCTATGTATGTGCATAGGAGTGCATATGTATCATGCTTCCAATATAATCTTTGCGCACATCAAAGTCTGCATACTCAAGAACAAAAAGCCAAAAATTAAAATTTATAATTATAAATATGAACATTGATGATTATGCAGCAGCAGCAGTTTATTTTAATCCCCTGACGTTAATTTGACTTCCATTTAACTCTCACCACATTTATGTCTGTAGCTTTTAATTAAAACCTTTTGAATTTTGAAAATATTTTGATTTTAGATACAAAGCATTTGTTTACACATATGTATCTGCTATGTGTGGGTGTTAGCATGATATGCATAATTTTAATTATGGCTATTATTTGTTGGGCAACCCCGAAAATATTAGACTTATGTCTGTCTAAAAATTAAACTAGTAATAAACTAAAAATAAATTTGGCAAAGCCAAAATAGGAATCTTGTATAGAGTACTCTGTGCGATTTCCTCAGGAAGTCATCCTAGTTATTTCAGGAAAATTATATAATAGTGAAGGAGTTTTATTGGAGCTACATGCTAGCTCAATTCTTTCTGAATAGACGTGTGACTTTTGCAGGGGCAACGAGGCAGCACTTTCAGATGTATGTATGTATTTTTGTTCGTACACAATTAGAAAAAGGAAGAAGTCAGAAGTTTTTACAGAAGCTCATTCGACGATATACCAAACAAATTTTCTTAACAAACCGCAAATTGCATCTATCCCTACTAAAGGAAAAAGTACGAGTGGATAAAAATTGTTCATAGCACTTAACTGCTGCCAGCACTTATTCGCCGTTGTTATTAACTTGATGTTATTTCATTTTGTTTCTTTGCAAAAAAAGTTATTAAAATATTTTCCATTTGCATTTTTATAAACACAAAGTCATGTACCTATGTATTTTTCTGTCTACCACATCACATTTTATTCGACATACAAACATGCCCACAAACTTAACTTAAACTGCCTTTGCTCCATGGCAACACACGCCCATATGAACATATGAAAGTCCTCAACTCAACTCAATTCAATTAACCTAGCAACAACTTAATAAAAAATACATATTTATGCAATATAACTGTATATAAAGTTTATAATTTTGCACACGCATACGATTTGCTGGTACTTTTTTTTTTGTTTTTTTTTACTGTGTCTCTTTGTGTTGTGCTCATTTATAAATAGAATATGCCATCTGCATATGGGAATGATGTCTATCAAAAATATCTGTTTATGAAATTCGCACACATCATAAGTAGATGTGTTTTAAAACGGATTATGATTTTTATAGCGCAAAAAATGAATAATGAAAAAAATCTCAATAAAAAAATAGCTTAAAACCAAATGTAGAAATATGTAGTGAATTTCTTTATGAAAAGTAAAACTGTACAAATTTTATGTGGAAGCACAATGAATCAATAAATTAGCAAAATCAACCTTAATTATCCCAACAAACACTGAGGTTAGTTATCGATTTGAGAATGACTCGAGAACTAGCCTCATTCTCAAACCTCTAACGTTAGAGGACGACTCGAAAATCTATCGAAAATCATAGCGTTCTCAAACAAAAGGGTACCTAATTCTCAAATCGAGAAAATTATAATTCTCGAATCAAATTCTAATGTAGTTCTCTAATGAGATTCTAATCAGAATTTGCAAATACTTCCAATTGAAATGAAAAACAAAGCTTTGTCTCATTTTACATGATTTTTTCATTGTTTAGATTTTATTAACGCAATATGTGCCTAAATTGCATATGATTATATATATTAACATGTATATGTTTACAACATTTATAAGAACTGATATTTACACAAAATACAGTCTTATTATTTAAATTAAAGGTACTTCTTGTACTTTTTAATGGAAAACATTGTACTACGGTAATATTAACTTTACCATTTTTTAGTATCTAATTTCAATATATGTATGTATACTCAATATATCACAGAAATATATTGAGAATTGATAAAAGGCGTGAGATTTGGCTCCTTCTCTAATCACTCGCTAATCGAATTCTAGTGTAGTTTTCAACCCTAGTTATCGATTTGAGAATATATAGGGAATCATTGGCGCACACAAGGGGGGGTTTTGGGGTTAACCCCCCCCCCAAATTTGACAACACCATAAAAAAATTATTTTATTAAAGATGGTACATGCACAAATATTTGTGTAAATGTATGTTGTAAAATCTATGAATATTCGTGGATGTACATTGTCAATGTTCGTCAACAACTACTGATTATGTTTATAAACAAGCAGTGTGGAGACATTTCCCTAAAAGTATGCTGTGGATATTAGCTAAGGTTTGTTATACTCAGCTGTACTAGTACACAGAGTGTTATAGTTTTAATCACATAACGGTGGATTTTAACAGAATGAAATAATCGAGATAGATATAGACTTATATATATCAAAATGATCAGGGTGAAAAGAGAAATCGATTGAGCGATGTCCGTCCGTCCGTCCGTCTGTAAACACTTTAACTCGCGCAAAAATTGAGATATTTTGATGAAATTTGGAATACACGTTGGTATCGAGATTGGGACGGTTGGCATTGAAAATGGGCGAAATCGGACCATGACCACGCCCACTTTCCCCATATAGTAAAAATTGGATATTTTGTATCTCAGTCACTAATAGAGCTGGAGTGACAAAATTTCACCACATATTCAGCTCAGGCTCTTATGAAGAAATATGGTAAAATTTTGGAAAGTGGGCGGTGCCACGCCCACTTATTAAGGGGCAAACATTGAAAGGTTTATAAGCCATAACTCAGAAACCGTAGCAGATATATCGACGAAATTTGGTACGCGTAATTTACTTACATAGGAAAATGTTTGGATGAAAAATTGCCAAAATCGATTGACGACCACGCCCACATTTATATATGTGTATTATAAAGTGACCTAATAAAAATATTTTAAGCGATATCTTTGTCAAATATAAAGATATGTCATTGAATTTATGTGTCATGAATCCAACTATAGACATAAAACAAAAAATAGAAAAATGTTGGAAAATGGGTGTGCCACCGCCTCTTTTCAGACAAAGGAATCTACGAGATTTCGGAACCCATAACTCTACAAATAATAATTAAGATATTATGACGAAAATCAGTTTGTACACTTTAATAACTTGTGGTAATACATGCTCAAAAATTTAGCAAAGTCGGTTTATGACTACGCCTACTTTTTAACAAAGATATTTCTGGAAAACCCTTTGGGAATTTGTAACGTGACATCTTTGTAATTAGAAGTCATAAATGGTTGCAAATTTGCACTAACAATAATATTTATATGCTTAGTTGGATGATTGATACAAATTTTGAAAATGGGCGTGGTTGCGCCCACTTTATGCGGCACTCGATTCATATAATATATACCCTAATCAAACAAACGCAAACAAACAATGAAAGCATACAACTGAGTATCTAATGTTCGACTCCACTCAAACTTAGGCTTCCTTACTTGTTAGTTTTAGTTTAAATACAGAGAAAATGCAATGGATTGAGATTTAAAAGGTGCCTTTGTTTAATGTGTGCATACGTAGGTCCACTCCCCAAACATAAATTTAAGTAAAAATTGTCTGGACGAGTTTTAAGTATTTTTTTTTTTAATTTTCCGTTGGATATTGAAAACCCCCCCAAAATTTTTTTCTGTGTGCGCCACTGTAGGGAATTACACTAGTTATCTAAGGTAATCTCGACAAAATTTCTAACGTTAGAGACTGTGTTTGTTGGGTATTTTTTAAACGGTTTTATTTAGCTCACCCCGTTTGTTTTTTTTTTAATTTATTTATTATTTATTCTTGGGTCAAATTTAGTAATTCAAATTTCACCCTCTTCCTGTCAACCGATTAATCTGAAATTTTGTACGCATGTATAACCCCGATGACAATGCAATATTATGAAAAAAAAAATTCCGATAGGTGGCGCGTGGGTCGCTATATTTACAAAAATCGCATTTATGGTCCGATTTGGCTGAAATTCGGAACATTTATTACTACCTTGAAAAGAAATATTTTCTTAAAAAAAAATTCCGCTAGGTGGCGCGTGGGTCGCTATATTTACAAAAATCGCATTTATGGTCCGATTTGGCTGAAATTCGGAACATGTATTACTACCTTGAAAAGAAATATTTTCTTAAAAAAAATTCCGCTAGGTGGCGCGTGGGTCGCTATATTTACAAAAATCGCATTTATGGTCCGATTTGGCTGAAATTCGGAACATGTATTACTACCTTGAAAAGAAATATTTTCTTAAAAAAAATTCCGCTAGGTGGCGCGTGGGTCGCTATATTTACAAAAATCGCATTTATGGTCCGATTTGGCTGAAATTCGGAACATGTATTACTACCTTGAAAAGAAATATTTTTTTAAAAAAATTCCGCTAGGTGGCGCGTGGGTCGCTATATTTACAAAAATCGCATTTATGGTCCGATTTGGCTGAAATTCGGAACATGTATTACTACCTTGAAAAGAAATATTTTCTTAAAAAAAATTCCGCTAGGTGGCGCGTGGGTCGCTATATTTACAAAAATCGCATTTATGGTCCGATTTGGCTGAAATTCGGAACATGTATTACTACCTTGAAAAGAAATATTTTCTTAAAAAAAATTCCGCTAGGTGGCGCGTGGGTCGCTATATTTACAAAAATCGCATTTATGGTCCGATTTGGCTGAAATTCGGAACATGTATTACTACCTTGAAAAGAAATATTTTCTTAAAAAAAATTCCGCTAGGTGGCGCGTGGGTCGCTATATTTACAAAAATCGCATTTATGGTCCGATTTGGCTGAAATTCGGAACATGTATTACTACCTTGAAAAGAAATATTTTCTTAAAAAAAATTCCGCTAGGTGGCGCGTGGGTCGCTATATTTACAAAAATCGCATTTATGGTCCGATTTGGCTGAAATTCGGAACATGTATTACTACCTTGAAAAGAAATATTTTCTTAAAAAAAATTCCGCTAGGTGGCGCGTGGGTCGCTATATTTACAAAAATCGCATTTATGGTCCGATTTGGCTGAAATTCGGAACATGTATTACTACCTTGAAAAGAAATATTTTCTTTAAAAAAATTCCGCTAGGTGGCGCGTGGGTCGCTATATTTACAAAAATCGCATTTATGGTCCGATTTGGCTGAAATTCGGAACATGTATTACTACCTTGAAAAGAAATATTTTTTTAAAAAAAATTCCGCTAGGTGGCGCGTGGGTCGCTATATTTACAAAAATCGCATTTATGGTCCGATTTGGCTGAAATTCGGAACATGCATTACTACCTTGAAAAGAAATATTTTCTTAAAAAAAATTCCGCTAGGTGGCGCGTGGGTCGCTATATTTACAAAAATCGCATTTATGGTCCGATTTGGCTGAAATTCGGAACATGTATTACTACCTTGAAAGGAAATATTTTCTTTAAAAAAAAATTCCGCTAGGTGGCGCGTGGGGTCGCTATATTTACAAAAATCGCACTTATGGTCCGATTTGGCTGAAATTCGGAACATGTATTACTACCTTGAAAGGAAATATTTTCCTAAAAAAAAACTTCCGATAGGTGGCGAGTGGGTCGCTATATTTACAAAAATCGCATTTAGCATGTGCATTACTTAAATAATTTACAAATGTTTAAAAAAAAAAAATTGGAGCCGCTAGGTGGCGCGTGAGTCGCTCTATTTAAATAAAAATAGGTAAAAAAACTTTTTAAGTTAAACGGTTTTATGTTAAACATACATTGCAAAGTTTAAGACTAAATGGCGTATAATAATAATGAATTAAACAGAATGCGAAATAAAAACTAAAAACTAGAAAATAAAAATAGGTAAAAAAACCTTTTAAGTTAAACGGTTTTATGTTATACATACATTGCAATGTTTAAGATAAATGTACTAAAAACCAAAAAATAATAAAATAGATACAGTCGTGGGAATTATAAACATTTGCATAGACTAGACTAAAATAAAACCGTGGGGCACGTCAATTGTCTACAATCGTTGATTAAAATGTTTGTTTTGTAATGTTACACTATAATTAGGCAATTGTTCAACCGACAACGATGGACGTGTGATAAGTAGGTCTAGAATGTGGAAAAAAGCTAGCAAGCTCGATTATAAGCGAGTTTTAGGGTTTCATAGTGGTGAGCGAGTAGTACTTTTATCATATGTTTTGTCGATTAAAGACAAACTACGAGCAGTGAAACGATTCCTCGTGTGAATATCCAACGATAAACTAGTTGAAAC
The DNA here is from genome assembly GCA_960531455.1 of Urophora cardui. NCBI lineage: Eukaryota > Metazoa > Arthropoda > Insecta > Diptera > Tephritidae > Urophora > Urophora cardui. The sequence continues at coordinate 4,458,796 of OY482672.1, read as the reverse complement.
ATCTCTTTTATTAACATGGAGTGTATAACTATTGGAATTTCCATGAGCAAGAAAATAGTAAGTCATTTCCTCACCGTCTGCGGGCCAACTGCCTAACGACGAATTAAACGATTCTTCTGTCGCACATTAAGTCGATAATTTGTAGACAATTGACGTGCCCCACGGTTTTATTTTAGTCTAGTCTATGCATATGTTTATAATTCCCACGACTGTATCTATTTTATTATTTTTTGGTTTTTAGTACATTTATCTTAAACATTGCAATGTATGTATAACATAAAACCGTTTAACTTAAAAAGTTTTTTTACCTATTTTTATTTATAGCTATAAATTTTCATATCGCATATTCTTGTCCCATCCTTTTCATTCGTTTTTGTCCCAACAACTTGTGCCCATACCTGTGCTTTCATATGTTTGTAGGTATTTGGCCATTAACCATTAGCCCAACTCAGCTCGTTAGCCGGGCTGACTGCTCTTCGTAGTGTCAATTATGTTGTAATTATCAATTTGCCAGCGAGCGTTGTTGCGGCAACAGTGCATTGCTGCACTGTCATTTTCTATCAGCTAGAATTTCCACATTTCTCTTGATTAAAAGCCATGCACTTTTGCCGTCGGTGCTGGTGGCAACTGTGGTGTTCAATTATATTGCTCAGGTTGTCTTTAACAGTCTGCTTTCTTGCCTGCCCTCTTTTTCACCTTGTAATTTGTGTGTATGAAAGACATATTTATATACATGCATAAATATACATATGTACATACATACATACATATATACATATTTGTTATCTACGCTGCACGCTCGAATTGCTCCTCGAAATTGCTTGAAATGTTCCACACAAGCAGGGAATACCTTCATATATTATATTACTAGTTCTAGCATACCTAAAGGCCTATAATGACCGAACATTTTCTTAATATTAATAATTTATAAGATATTGCACTAGTTAAATGTGTCCATTGTTTCCTCGAATACATGGTAGCTTGTGTGTTATAAACTCGTACATGTGTAATTAGTAGAGCTTACAATGGCGCTATCGATTTACTTCGCTTTTCGATTATTGTTGTTGTTACACATATGTTTCGGTTCACATGACAAGGAATTTCTTATTGTAACGATAGCTTTTAATTTATATATGTACATTAGAGCGTATCACGGTGTAGGGAGGAAAAAAAAGTTGAAAATGTTTGAACACTTCCTTATGGTTTATGGTATAGGTTTTCAAAAAAAAAAATTTAATTTTTTTCTCATCCTGTAAAAACAGCGAATTTTTTTTTTCTATAATTTCTATATTTTACGTTCGATTTTCAAAAGTGATACATTTTTAGAAAGGTATTCACCAAGGTAATATTTCATCCATAGAAACTTTTAGTCCATCTTGCCAAGTTCAGATTTTATTCTATTTTTACTAAAACCAACACCCTGTATATGAAAAAAAAAATGTTTCCTGAAAACTAAGAGCTGCTCTAGCTTACGCCAGGTTAAGATATTTCACAAAATTGTGTTTAATGAACACTTTTCTTACTATATCGTTTGTTTCACGAGTATGCTCAAAACAAAACTAGAGTAATCTAGATCGCAAATTTCTGCTCTAGCTTTTTTTGTGGAATAAGTTAGAGCAGAGAAGCAATTGCCAGTCAAGAAAAAATAAATTTTTGAAAAGTTCAAAAAAAACTAGCTTGCAAGAAAAACCACGTTTGGCATGCGTGCATTTGTGCATTTGCATTAATTTTGAGGATTAAAAAAAAAAAAATAAATGGAAACTATCAAGATTCAAGTGTCTCATGGCATTTCTGCTCTGAGTTGCTCTAAGTTGCTCTAAAAGCTAAAGTTGGTGTCGCAGGTTAATGGCTTATATGGACGAAATATGACACGGGTTAAAACCTTTACAACAATATATTGCTCGTTGAAATCAAAGACCAAATAGAAAAGTTATAAGCAAAAAACGAATTTCGCTGTTTTTACAGGGTGCCGAAAAAAATTTCTTTTCCATTTTTGAAATCTCCAACAAGTATACATTCGAACCAGGGGGGAACATTTTAAACTTTTTTTTGGCGATACGCTCTAATGTACATACATGTTTTGAGTATCAAATGTTGTCTGCAGTAAAATCGTTGTCTAAAGTTCATACTACATATATGATTCGTTAAGCTTCCGGATTTTCTTATAACAAAGTAAGGTCGCAAACGCCCACAATGGAAGATAACGGTCTTCATGTATAGAACACCCCAACTTGAAATGAAAATGACTTTCTTTTGCATAAATGCACTTGTAGTAAAAGTTTAATGCTGGTTATCTTATCAAAAGTTATATTTACAGTCCTATTCTGAGCGTTACCGGAAAATTACTTTACTGGTAATTTATCTTGCTGAAAATTGTTACCATCTTTTCAATTGGCATTCTGGCACAAATGGTAACGCTGTCAAAGCATTTCCATACGAACGGAATGGAATCGGGCTGAAAATGGTAACAAAATGTTACCACGTATTGGGGAGGTAACTTAATTTTCTGCTACCAGAATACGAAAAGAGTGTTTAAAGCAGAGCTGGGCGCTAAGGATTACAATTACATTTTGATTACGATTACTGTAATCGTAATCCTAGAAATTTAAAGATTACGATTACTGTAATCGTAATTGAAATTTTTAAGATTACGATTACTGTAATCGTAATCCTAAAAATTTAAGGATTACGATTACAGTAATTGTAATCGTACGTTCTGTGATTACGATTACTGTAATCGTAATCCTAAAAATTTAACGATTACGATTACAGTAATTGTAATCGTACGTTCTATGATTACGATTACTGTAATCGTAATCCTAAAAATTTAAAGATTACAATTACAGTAATCGTAATCGCAAAAATTTCAATTACGATTACAGTAATCGTAATCCTAAAAATTTAACGATTACGATTACAGTAATTGTAATCGTACGTTTTATGATTACGATTACAGTAATTGTAATCTTTAAATTTTTAGGATTACGATTGCAGTAATTGTAATTGTAAAAATTTTGATTACGATTTAATTATATTTTGTACAGTAAAACTTCTTATACATTACCAGAACATCCCCTTAACTGCTTATACATATGTATATATATCCATACATATGTGGTTACATAGACAGTTTGTATACACGTATGTACGAAAAATAGCACATTTGACTTTTGGCTGACGAAAAGTAGCAAACATATGTATGTATATATTGTTTTTACATTAAAATTGTTGTTTTTTAAACGAAATTTCTACTTTTCGTCAGCCAAAAATTTAATGTGCTTGTATTCGTCAGCCAAAAAAATTGTGAGCTAGTTTTCGTATGGTACGACGATATGTATGTATGTATTTAGATATGTATGACAAAGATTTATAATAAAAATTAAATTAGTAGTACGATATACATAGTTAAATAACGTTTACATATCGTCGTTTAAATTGCAATACCTCGTATCGACAAACCTCAGGAATGTGTTTTTGTTAAAGTAGGAGTTAAGAAGAGTAAACCGAAACAGAAAAATGTATACGAATGAAGTACATAACAAAGTTAGATGGTAGGCAGCTGTATATTCAGTAAATGTACATATATGTATACTAGGGTGGTCCCCAAATGTATGGAAGCAAATTGCGTATCATATTTCGTGAACCTCACCACCAAGGTCGATGCTAATATAGTCGAAGATATCATGTATAAATTTTTGTCCCGATCGGAGACGGCTAAGTGGGGTCAAATTTCAGAAAACTCTATGGAGACTGAAAAAATTGAATTTAATTTCTTGTACATCTAATGCCCAAAATCGATAGTCCTGCACTAAAGGATACCAAATATATATTTTGGTCCCGATCGGAGATGATTAAGGGGTGTCGCACAGCGGTTTACTATATCACATCTCTTCTTTTTGGGGGCTTACTAGTTTGGTCCGAAAATTTATATTTTTCAAAACTCCTTTTCAAAAATATTTAATTTTCTGCTTATGAGGCGAAAAGATTCGATGTATAGTTCAAGAGAATCTCTATTTTATTTTTATGTCTTATTAATTTTAGTTAGTTGCTTAATACCTGAATGTGATTTTGGTAAAGATTGTTGCTTTCTTTGAGAATTTCGAGGAAGTCCGTGTTAGCCAGGGGTGGCTTTCTGTAATTCGATATTCGACTCTCGTCGGCTCGATATTTCAATTCGATATCGAACGAGCGACGATACCGTTTTGCTTTCTGTATTTCGATAGGAAAACTTTTCTTATAATATTTTAAAAAGTGCATGAAACAGGGCATTTCCCAATAAACACAACGGATTCGCCTCGAATTCGCGTCGGATTCGCTTTCTCTGATTATATTATCGCGGCAATAGTTCGCGGCGATAGATCGGCGAATCCGAATTCGTAGGAATGTCACCGATCACTAGCGATTCGAGAATTTCTTCATTCTCTGATCGCTGGCGATTCGAATTTTTTATCATTAGCGATTCGAGAATTTTTAATTTCTCTGATTGCTCGCGATTCGAATTTTTTATCATTAGCGATTCGAGAATTTTTAATTACTCTGATCGGTGGCGATTCGAAAATTGGTTCATTAGCAATTCGAAATTTTTTTTATTAATGGAATATTGGAAATGGGTTAAATCCGTATAAAATATTACAAAGCATTTAAAATATTTTTATAAGAACTATAATGATTTTTTAGTGCAAAACAACTTAAAAAAATAGAAAAAATTGATATCGCGAAAATTGATTTAATCGAGCTTGCCGCGAACTCGAGGCAAGTCCGAGAAATTACATTCGCGAAAATCTGCTTTCGCGAACTCGCCTCGAATTCGCCGCGATATCATCCTCGCGTCTGTGTTTATTGGGTTGTTCCTCAATTTCTAAATCTTCATATATGTATGTAGACGGCTCCTTTATGGGGAAAGTATGTGTATTCATAAACTGAATGAGAGTTTTTCAGTGTGAGATGCGTTTATCAACAGTACCTACTGTAACCGTAATCATTGAATATACCATTACGATTACAGTAATCGTAATCCTAAAAATTTTACGATTACGATTACAGTAATTGTAATCGTACGTTTTATGATTACGATTACAGTAATCGTAATCCTAAAAATATAACGATTACGATTACAGTAATTGTAATCGTACGTTCCATGATTACGATTACAGTAATCGTAATCCTAAAAATTTAACGATTACAATTACTGTAATTGTAATCTTACGTTCTATGATTACGATTACAGTAATCGTAATCCTAAAAATTTAACGATTACGATTACAGTAATTGTAATCGTACGTTCTATGATTACGATTACAGTAATCGTAATCCTAAAAATTTAAGGATTACAATTACAGTAATCGTAATCGTAAAAATTTCAATTACGATTACAGTAGTCGTAATCCTAAAAATTTAAAGATTACAATTACAGTAATTGTAATCGTAAGTAATCAAAATGTAATCGTAATCCTTAGCGCCCAGCTCTGGTTTAAAGTACCAGATTCTTTATTTCACCAGTAAAGTAAATTCTGTTACCACACCGGAATAAGGCCGTTAATGTGCAAATACGGAAATTGACAAGATGTATTGTGGAACGTATCCCTTGTCAAGTTTGATTTGTTTATAAACTGGTTTCGGCTATGTGCCATCTGAGAGAACGAAACAAGATACCGAAGATGACACATAGCCGAAACCGGTTTATAAACAAATCAAACTTGACAAGGGATGATGGAAGTTCGTTCCACAATACATCGCAATCCTACCCTGTCGGAAAAGCAAACAACAAAAAAGAAATTGACAAGACTTATAATTTATCTTTATATAATTTTATTCAAACTTGTATATTAGAAAGAGCTTTTAGCGCATAAGGCTTTTATTTCTTTCATATTATCTAGTATTTCCGCCTCTGGTTTTTCACAGTTCTGATAAATGTTTAATCGTTTCTTTTCATACATGTTAATAGTGTTTCCACAAAAAAATAAGAAATGCAATATCAATAAAAAAAATAATAATAATGCAATAAAAGACATAATAAACATGATATTTCAAAATAATTATCAAAAAGAAACATCACAAAATCCATCGTCATTGTATAATTCCATTCCACAACATGTCCATTCGATATTCAATTCAACCTTCAACATACACGCTCATTTTTACATGTCTATGTATTTTTTAGAAACCTAAGACTAAATAAGATATAACAAGTAAGGAAGCCTAAGTTCGAGTGGAATCGAACATTAGATACTCAGCTGTATGCTTATTGTTTGTTTGCCTTTGATGGAAACACGGTGTACTTTATATAAAGCGAGTGCTGCATGAAGTGGGCGTATCCACGCCCATTTTCCAAAATTTTTCTATTTTTTGTTTCCAGTCTATTGTAGAACTCATGCCACAAAATTTCAATGAATTATCTTTATATTTGACAAAGATATCGCTTAAAATGTTTTTATTAGGCCACTATAATACCCATATATAAAAGTGGGCGTGGTCGTCAACCGATTTCGCTAAAATTTTCAACATGTATTGCTACAAGTAATAAAAGTGTATACACCAAGTTTCGTCATAATATATCAATTATTTGTCGAGATATGGGCTCCAAAATCTCGTATATTCCTGCTCCTAAAAGGAGGCGGTGCCACGCCCATTTTCCAAAATTTTTGTGTTTTTTGTTTTATGTCCTTAGTTGGAATCTTGCCATAAAATTTCATTGATATATCTTTATATTTGACAGAGATATCGCTTCAAATGTTTTTATTAGGTCACTTTATAATACCCATATATAAAAGTGGGCGTGGTCGTTAACCGATTTTGGCAATTTTTCGTCAAAACATTTGCGTAAGCAAATATATCACGCGTACCAAATTTCATCTATATATCTTCAATAGTTCCTGAGTTATGACTCATAAAACTTTCAATGTTTGCCCCTTAATAAGTGGGCGTGGCACCGCCCATTTTCCAAAATTTCATCAAATTTCTTCATAGGGGCCTGAGCTCAACACGTGGGTAAAACGGACGGACGGACGGACGGACATGGCTCAATCGATTTCTCTTTTCATGCTGATCATTTTGATATATATAAGTCTATATCTATCTCGATTATTTCGTTCTGTTACAATCCACCGTTAGGAAATCAAAATTATAATACTCTGTGTACTAGTACAGCTGAGTATAAAAATCGCCGGAACACTTGAGACTTTTTTGAAGCATCATTAAACATTTAGCAGTTGTAAGTTCATCCTCAGCCCGTAAAATTCACTGAACTTGTGACATCTTTTTAAAGGGATAATCCTGCCTCATTGAGCGCGCCCAATGATGATGAATGATTCATGCAGAATGAATTAAATCGTTGTCGCATAAGTAATATGTGCTTTGTATGATAGAAAGAGGAAAACAAAAAAATACCTCTTCGGAATGGCGCTGACTATCGTGGAGGAGGACATGTGTACATATGAATTTTTAGCAAAAAAATATAGATATGTACATATGTCTAGACAAACTCAGAAGCTCTGGCAGTTGTTATGGAAGTTGGCTAATCATCACTCGTAAGTTTTTTTAGCAGGCAACGAAATGATTATAAGTGGAAGAAGCTAGAACGGGAAAATGCGTTTTCAAAGGTTGCAGACTCAATGTTTAATGTTGAACTAAATCTCCATGCCTTTTTTTTGAAATAAAACTTTTTCCCGAAATCAATTGCCTGTTTCCTTTTTATGACTTTTCAATATTCTTCACTGCCAAATTGGCAACATTCGCCATGCACAGAGTAAATGTAATAAAAGGGCAATTCGAAAAAAGGCATTTACGAAACCACAAACAAAGTGCAGAAAACTTTGTGGTTTTATGTCGTTCATGGAAAGAAAAAATTGTATTTGTATGTGCATGTAGGTAGATAGATTTGTCTAAGGACTCATGTGCAAACAACACGCTGTAAAAGAAGTAATCGAAAATTTTAGATGGTGTGGTTTAACTCCTCTAAGTCATAGCTGAAGGTTAAATCTTTGTTTGCTCCGAAGGTACTCAAAGCTCACCATTTCTTCGCACAAAAGTTTGGTTGACTTATGGGGGGGATTGAGCTTATTTGTTTATTATCAAAAGCTTGTATAACATGAAAGAAGACTTCGCCCAAACGAGAAAACAAAGACTTAAACTGTGAGATTTCACATTTGTTTTTCCAGGATATCAATGGAAAGAAACAACTAGGACGGCCATCGTTATTAACAACTCAAATACTGCCTCAATGCTTATAGAACTTACTCACAAATTTGCCAACAGAAAGTCATGCTATTTTTTAATGAAATATAAAAGCTCTGAAGCGATAATTATCGATAAGTTGGGCTCTCCTCACATCAAACATTTTTTTCCGTACAGTAAGTTTTTTTTTTAGGATTGAGTTTAGCAATAAAGTGGAAACTTATAAAGTTAAGTGCCATTTCATTTTCATTTCATTTTTCATTTCACTCATTCCAATTTACCACAAAAGCTCATGCACACATTAGTGATTTCCACAGACCGAAAATATTAGATCACACATAAAAACCCAAAATGAGTCGGAGTTTGAATTCAATCTCCTCTGAACATCTCACGAATTATATGTATGTATGTATTACCTTACTCCAAAATGCTATGTACACATGTACATATATATGTATTTGTAGATTCGTTGTTGTAGAGAAGTCAATGAACTGAAATACGTATCATGATGATGACAACAATGACGATGGCGATGACGATCACGATGCATTGCTGATGATAGACAAAGAGTCAAGCAGTGCAAAGCAGAGCTAATGGATGTAGTACATCAGTACTGACATACATATTTGCCTGGGAATAAACGGCTGATGATGTTTGTGACCTGTAGGAAAAAACTGCCTCTACAAATTTTCTTATGGAGTCGGCCACAAGCTGCTGAAGAGCGAAGTTCTCCTCGTTACAGTTTTCCATGTTGCTGTTCTCTGATTTTATTCACTTTTCCTGCAGGATGCATCCTACATATGTACATTAGAGCGTATCGAGAAAAAAAAGTTCGCCGTACGCCCCCCATATGATTTCTTTTTCGAAAAAATTTCTGGAAAAAATTTTTATTTTATTTTTGACGCCGCTAGATGTCGCTAAAATTCGTTTTTTTTATATCTTCCGTATTTATGGTCCGATCAATAAGATTGATACACCAATCTCTTTGGCTTGAGATGAGTGTTTCTAACTCATAATTGTATTAACCCTATGTACGCCATTGGGGTCACTTCCACCCAGTACTTAGTTTATACCACCTTAATGTAAATTTTTTTGCCGGCATGTTAAACGTCGTCAAAAAATATGAATCTTTTGCGAAAGAAGTATTTCGATCGATTCAGTAGAACGGGAAATAAAACAAATTTAACATTCCGAGGAATATAAGTTTTTCGCTTACTTTGGTCTTTTTCGAAAAAATTTCTGGAAAAAATTTTTATTTTATTTTTGACGCCGCAAGATGTCGCTAAAATTCGTTTTTTTCATATCTTCCGTATTTATGGTCCGATCAATAAGATTGATACACCAATCTCTTTGGCTTGAGAGGAGTGTTTCTAACTCATAATTGTATTAACCCTATGTACGCCATTGGGGTCACTTCCACCCAGTACTTAGTTTATACCACCTTAATGTAAATTTTTTTGCCGGCATGTTAAACGTTGTCAAAAAATATTAATCTTTTGCAAAAGAAGTATTTCGATCGATTCAGTAGAACGGGAAATAAAACAAATTTAACATTCCGAGGAATATAAGTTTTTCGCTTACTTTGGTCTTTTAGGTTCATTTTACAAAGATTTTTTCTGAAGAGACTCATACTGAAATTTTACGCCGAATAATTTTCTAGAACAATTTAACCATCTTACACCCCTGAAAAAGGGTTATTTTGATCCCTTTATATACAGTCAGGAAATAGAGTATAGTCAGGAAATAGTATTTTTAAGGTCGCTAGAGGGCTAAAATGTTCTAGAAAATTATTCGCCATAAAATTTCAGTAGGAGTCTCTTCGGAGAAAATCTTTGTAAAATGAACCTAAAAGACCACAGGAAGCGAAAAACTTATACTCCTCGGAGTGTTAAATGTGATTTATTTCCGGTTCTACTGAATCGATCGAAATACTTCTTTTGCAAAAGATTAATGGTTTTTAACGACGTTTAACATTCCGAAAAAAAAGTAACATTAAGGTGGTATACACTAAGTACTGGGTGGAAGTGACCCCAATGGCGCACATAGGGTTAATGCAATTAGAAAGTGGAAACCCTCCTCTCACGCCAAAGAGATTGGTGTATCAAACTTAGGCATCGGACCATAACTACCGAAGATATGAAAAAAAAACGAATTTTAGCGACATCTAGCGGCGTCAAAAAAAAAATAAAAATTTTTTCCAGAAATGTTTTCGAAAAAGAAATCATATGGGGGGGCGTACGGCGAATTTTTTTTTTGGTCCATATAAGGTGAGACGGCCTAATGTACTTACATACATATGTACATGTAAATTTCCATGCATATGCATACATTTATTTCTCTTTGAGCATGTTTGTAGGTATGCAAGTTTGTATATACATATGTAGTAAAAACTCAGCTCAAACGAAATGTCCATAACAATTGCCCTGCATCTCACCTTCTAACAAACATTAAACGCAGGCGACAGACAGACGTCCATGGCCATGTGTCGTCGAAAAGCCAGCCATGACAATTGGGGGGCCATTGTCACATCACACCATCCAGTGACAACACTGACAAAAGCATTATGCAAATAATGGTACAAACAGATATAGGAATATGCATATGAACGAACAACATCTATTGACGTTTGTTGGCTGTAATAATTATGTATGTATGTATTTGTGTGTGCATTTGAAAGTGCAGTCAACTGCAGTCTGTCTGCCAACAATAACAACTGTTACATATGTTTTAGACAAACATATGTACATACAAACAAATGTACATACATATATGCATTTGTTGCTGCAAAATCTAACCATTTTGTGGTATGGTAATTTATTGTTTGTATTGGTTTCGCTTTGCTTCGGTTTGGTTTGGTTTGGTTTGTCATTATGACTGTGGCAGGAAACGTATTTGCCGTCGCCGTTAGCGTACTAATACACCGACGCCGAAATGCAACACAGAATTACTCGAATATTGTATATATAATTCTTTATCAGAGAACTGCATTCAGTACTTTCGAGCTGGCTTATAGGCTTGACAGACGGCAGCCATAAACCGGATTACCGCAACACTTAATTCGATGCAAATTTTACCCTGACAGACGAAAACATAAACCGGATTTTCAACGTTCTGCCCATTTTTCTATCCGAATTCGCTCGTCCTGTTCCGTCCACACTGACCGATTTTTACGAATGGACATCTCAAATATACGAAAGGCACTTTCGTCATGTTTTTTCTTTATATACAAAAATATATTTAATAATATTTATTAATTTCAAATTTACGTTGATAACCCAGTAGCCCCAAAGATCTACAAATCATCAATACTTTCCTCATTACATTTCCTTTAGGGAAGATAACAGCTTCCATGACTATGCCCCAAGACTATCGCACAGCGATGGCCGCCTTCGCACGAATGACTTTATATAGTAAAAAAAGCAATGAAGCAAAAGCCTGCGGCCGTTGATTCCCACCGCATACTGTTTTCATATCCCTGCAAAAAAATGTGCGATCAATCCCGAAAGAGATTTGTCCTCGATTGATCTCTGTCGAGAACAATCGGTCCACAATTAGGCCCCGATTGTTCCCGTACGGGTATAAATGTAGACCAATTGTTCCCGAGCGGGTATGAATGTAGAATAATTGTAGACCAATTGTTCCCTAACGGGTATACATGTAGATTAATCGCTTTCATCCCGAACGGGTACAAATCTAGATTCCTTAAATGTAGACATTTTACAAAAATATGCAATGTATTTAAAAAATTGTAGAACAACCGTTAAAACGAATTGAACACCCTTTTTTAATAACAATTTTAATAAAATGTTGCCTAAAATATCCTATGAAAAAATCCTTTACATTACGCTCATATAATGCATACTCAAACCTTACAATTTTTTTAATTTATTTATTGAGATTTTTTTACAAAAGTAAAACATTATATAATCTTTATTTAAATATGCATGAACATTTACAATTTTTTAAAAAAAATCTACATTTGTACCCGTTGGGGATGAAAGCGATTAATCTACATTCGTACCCGTTCGGGATGAAAGCGATTGATCTACATTCGTACACGTTCGGGATGAAAGCGATTGATCTACATTTGTACCCGTTCGGTATGTTAGTGATTAATCTACATTGGTACCCGTTCGGATATACAAGTTGAACAATTAGTCTCTTCATAGGACATGCTCGAACAAATGCGATCAATTCACTCCATATAAAGGGATGTAAAATTGTATTAGTCGCATGCTCCCTTGCGATTGATCCCGGACACGTCCCGGATTAATCGCATTTTTTGCAGGGATGGTCGTTATTATAATCTTGCTAGATATTCAGCATTGAATGAATGGTGGCAGTATTGCAGTGCTGAATATACAGCTGCCTACCACATAACTTTGTTATTACTTCATTCGTATAAATTTTTGTGTTTCGGCTTACTCATCTTCACTCCTACTTTAGTCAGTGAAGAAATGATCTGTGCTCAATTTGTACGTGCCGCTCAACATACTTTAGGAGCACCTGCGGTATATCCAACAAAAGCAACTATTCTGGCATTAAAGAAGAATCGCATTGCGTCATAAATGGGACTAGTGGGAAATTAATCCTCTTTTACTTTTCGCACTTGAATTCTGATTGTTCTATTTACTTTTGGTTGTTCTTTTTCTTCACATTCCATTCACAATAGAGATTTTTCGATGGAGATGTCATAAGAGAATGCCCTAATCCGCTAAAATTTTGAGGACTAACTCAAGAGATGGTTCGGATTACCTCCAGTTTATTCTCAAGTTAACTTCGAATTAGCTAGATAGTCCGGATTATCGCTGCCGTCTGCCACGCGCCAACTTTCAATGTAGTTGCCTTTTTATCAATTCACATTGAGTATCCCTTGCAGCTCTCTGATTGCTGCTTTACAGAGCAACTCGGTGTATGACATTCTGCTTTACATACAAATAAAATTCAGTATTATCGCTGTGCATTCATACATAAAATATGCTAAAAAAAAAAAAACAAGTGTGTGACGATGCATTTATTTTGTCACTGCACCAGGTTGCATATTAAACAATGCGATTCGTGCGCTGTTGTGTTGATGATGTATTTGGGTGGGTGGTTGGCTGGTTGGTTGTCTGCCGGCCGGATTGCCGGTTTGCCTACCAGCAAACACACACATTTTTGTTTCACAGAGTTCAATTGATTGCGACAATGTTTTTTTTTTTATTTTTGTTTTTAAGTACATTTTATTTGTGTGTCTTTGTTGTTTTATTACATGTTTGCTGATTTAAAATAATTTCATACAAAACTCTCATTTTTTATGCATGGGTGCATGGCTGCAATAAATTTGCGAAATACATAAAATGTTTAAATTTCATATTTACTACATACATACATACATATGTGTGCTTGTATGTGCCATTAAGTATGAGTTATGAATTGGTTTTGTAACTTTCGTGCGAGCGAGTGGTTCGAAAAAAATACATATAAAACAATCGTAACAATTACATGGCCAGACAGGCACTTGCTATGAAAATCAAGAGGGAAGAGCATAGAAAAACTTAAAACTAAAAATTTCGTCTGTAGCACGTAAATTAACTTCAAGCATTGCAAAGTAATGCCAGGGCCCTCACTCTGTAGTTCGATTCGAAAGAAAATTCATTCGCTTTCGAATTCTATTCCATATATTCGATACAATACGAATGTACTTTCGAATCGAATTTCGCTTTCGAATAGAACTACAGAGTGAGGGCCCTGGTCTCCAAAATTGTATCGTCTCTTGCTTTTATATCATACCTCTGCATTTTGACTCATGTGAGTAAATGAGAAACATCACACGTGTTTTAATCATTGCAATGTAGCGCAAATCACTCTGCGCTCCCCCACAAAATCTCTCTCATAATTTTGTCGGGTTCTGCTTTAGTTCAACATTGCCCGATATGGGAGTTTCGAAAGTTCCATGCTCTAAGCCAAGGACGACCAACCAATGGCTATGTTGGCTGCCTATGAGTGCCAACAATATAACTTTGGCTCGATTTAGGAACGATTTTGTTGTACGATAAAGTTTATGACGTTGTCAAATTTCTTGGCCACCCTTGCTCCGAGTGATATTATACCCTTTGTATGGATTTCATAAATATGTATCAGGGTTTTTACAAGCCGGTTTATATTTATTTTATCACTGAAATCATTGCCGGAAATGCAAGACTCTAAGGCTCCATGTGCTTAGATATGTTACGCGTCATAAACTCCGATCCATCACATCACATATGTACATGCGAGTACTATGTATCTTAATCATTAGATTCGCCTTGTAAATATGCATAAACGGGATAAGTTTAGTAAAAGATTTTATCTGCCATTTATTACTAGAGTTCAAAATTGTTTGCCCTTGTGAGTATTTTTTTTTCGAATCACCCCACAATTGTGACGTTGCATAAAATTTGTTCACCAGCCACAGTCACAACCACAGTCGCTGGTGCCGGTGGCGATGCTGCGAGTGCATTGTTGCCCACGTAAAACAAACGACAACAAACAACGAGCCAGTCTAGGGCTTGTCTAGCCAAATCGATTTTTATCTTTATTTCATACAAATTCAAGTAGTCACATACACAGCTCATTGAATTAGAGAGAAATGTTATCGCAATTCGCGTTGCATGAATACAAAATGCGTTATGCCGGTATGTTTGCGTTACAAGTGTAGCAGTAACATTTTGCTGACTGTTTGTGAACACGTCAATGCAATTATGATGACGCATGTATGTACGAGTATGTACATATGTACAACACTTGTTGGCTGGCTGATGATATGGTTCAGCTACAAGTGCTTTCAATCTTAGATCATCTTGGTTCGCGTACAAATGCACTCAATTGGTTTAGTGTTTTTCGTTTTTATTGGATTTATGTGTGTGATCTTGGTTGGGCTCAATTATAAAACGATTTTTCAGTTAGATAGAATAATTGCCATGGTTGTTGAAGTTTTGATTTTTGTTTTAATACTAATTGCCTTTTAATCATTTCATTCATTTTTATTCTAATCCATTTGGGTAGTTATTGATTTTTCTATTAGATTATGTATGACTTATGTATATGTAGCGTAGCTTTATTTGCTGCTGGAAACGGAAGTGCGTATTTAACCGGGCGATAATTATTAGAAGCGCAAGGCAACGCACTCAATCAAATTAATAATTAATTGCATACAGGGTGGCTGCTGAATTTTGTATATGAAAAGATAAGTGAAGCCTTAATATATGGAATCACCTGCCACCCATGCCAAGGTTACCACTCAAACCAATGTTGCCACCTATTTTTTAATTTTTTCCAATTTAGTATATGTGGCACCATTCAAAAGCTTGCTGAATTACCTTTCATCTGATACCAAATTTATGCAATTCGGTTAAGGGGTTCGCTAGTTATTGGCCCTGGAGTTTTATTTTGCAGTTAAAAAATAAAACTCCAGGTTTTTGTTTTATCGATGGAGCTAAAAAATAAAACACCAAATTTTTATTTTATCGCTGTCTTTAAAAAATAAAACTCCAAGTTGATTGATTATTTTTGTCCAAATAAAATATTCCTCCAAATATAAATTTTTTCTTTGGTGTTTTATTATAAAAGGAATAAAACTCCCGGTCCCTGGTATAGATACAAGTATGGAATAATTTTGTAAATTATTTTAACCCATTATCTGTCAGGTCCCTTGTCCTGTGTTTGACGTAGCCAGACCAAAATAGTATACATACATATTAGATGCGTTTTTTGTTCTAACATACCCCTCCAGCCACAGAATATGAAAATAGGATGTTGTAGGATAACTAAGCTTATTTTTTTTTTTTTAGAAAAAAAAAAAACTGTGTTGGCTACTCCAAAAACAGCGATTTTTTTTAAATTCCATGATAGGTTTAGATCATATCGTTGGCTTCGTGAGCAAATGTGCCAAGTCCATTTCTAGTAACTTTTCAGGAGAGACAAAAAACCTCCTAACTTTTTTTGTTGTTACTATTTTAAAAATCTGAAAATGCAGTTTTCTTCCTCAGATGATCGTGTTAAAATACCAATTATCGACACATTTTAATATAAAGCTTGTACAAAGTTATGAGCTTCTTTAGGACTTAGCACATTTGCTTTCTATGATTTTGTCTTAGCACATCCGAAAAATTAAAACGTTGTCTTCAAGAGAAATGGCCGAGCTTTCAATAGCTTTAATCAATTTTTTAAATAAGTTAGTAATTTAAAAGATATTGAGGAGTGAATATAGGCAAAAAACGTATTTTTCGTTTCTTTGGGCATGAATATCTAAAAAACTGTACGTATTACAGAAAATCTGATTTCATATTCGGATTCAGCGCACCGAAATCCTTTAGAAAAGTAGAATTTTATTTCTGTAACAAAAATTTGTTGAAATTTTGTCGACCAGTGTTATTATACTCAACTCTACGTAGTAAAATTGAAATATTTTGATGAAATTTGGTACAGAGGCTTCTAACTAGACAGGAAAGGTTGGTATTGAAAATAGGCGAAATTGGATGATAACCACGCCCACTTTCCCCATATAGTATATATCGAAAAACACGCAAAAAGTGATAATGGATGAAATTCCATCCATGCAATGAGCTTACGCCGTTATAAAGAAATAAATTGAAATTCTCGAAAATGGGCGGTGCCACACCCACTTATGAAAGGATAAATTCTAAAAGTTTTATAAGTCATCAATAACTCAGAAACGGTAGTAGATATATAGCTGAAATTTGGAAAGCGTGATTTACTTGCTAAGGCACACGATAGGACGAAAAATTGTCCAAATCAGTGGACGACAACGCCCACTTTTATATATGGGAACTATAGAGTGGCCTAATAAAAACATTTTAAGCGACATCTTTGTCAAATATGAAGATAATTCATTGAAAGTTTGCGGCATGTCCAACTATGGACAGAAACAGAAACCTTTTAAATTTGTTTGCAATTTCCAAATAAAAATAGACTCCCTGAAGAAGGCGATGATAACGCCGAAACGCGTAACCGGCCTAAAAGCTCTTAATCAGCTAGAAACCACATATTTTTGAAAATGGGCGTGGCATCGTGAATCTAAGAGATTTCGGAGCCCATAACTCCACAAATAATTCAGATATTACGGCGGAACTTGGTGTAGGTACATATCGACGGCTGAGAATAAGATCGCCCTATTTCAAAAATTGTTTCAAAAACGCCCTATTTGAAAAATTGTTTCAATAACGTCCTATTTCAGATTTTGCTTCAAGAACGCCCTATTTGAAAAATTATTTCAATAACGTCCTATTTCAGATTTTGCTTCAAAAACGCCCTATTTGAGAGAAAATTCCATATAAATTTCTCTGAAATAGGGCGTTTTTGAATAATTGTCTGAAATAGGACGTTATTGAAACCATTTTTCAAATAGGGCGTTCTTGAAACAAAATCTGAAATAGGACGTTATTCAAACAATTTTTGGAATAGGGCGTTTTTGAAACAATTTTTGAAATAGGGCGATCTTATTCTCAGCCGTCGATATGTAATTTTATTACTTGTAGTAAAATTTTAGCAAAATTGATTTGTAACCACGCCTACTTTAAAAAAAAATTGTAAAACTCCCTTTGGAAACTTGTGACGTGTAACGTGGCATCTTATAAAGGGATGAAATTTTGCACTAACAAGAATATGTTAGGCTGGGTCTGATGAGAGATAACACTGTTGATAATGGGTGTGGCCACGCCTACATTATGCTGTACCCTCTCTATAGAAAATATAATAAAATGTAAAAATGTATAATAAAAATGTAAAAAGTACCGCAAACTAGTTTGCATATCAAATTGGTGGGAAAGCTAGCCACTCCCGCAAATTATTAACGTTTGCAGTCCCAAGCCATGCTTATTAAAGCAATGTAGTAATAATTCTATATCATTCTACAAAACAAATTAAAAAAAATAATAATTTCTTATTTTCACCTGGACTTAGCACGTAGATTTTTGAAAAAAAAAAATTTTTTTATGGACTTAGCACATTTGCTTAACACTGCATTACACCATGGAAAACAGACATTATGGTAACTTCTTTTTGGCAAACGATGTATTTTTAGTTGTACTATCTTACTGCATTAAAATCTCAATTTTGAAAAAAATTGGACTTAGCACATTTGCTCACGAAGCCAACGATATATGAAAAAACCACAGAATTAAAAATAAAAAAACAAAAGATACATATTCTCATGTAAAATTAACGGCTTAATCGAATGGTGTACTCAGTTTTTTAGAGCGAGGGAAGGTACCAAGATGGCCTAAAGTGGAATTTTATTTTTTTTAGTCACGGATTTTCAAGTTTGGACCCGGGGATTTTCAAGATACCTTCAATTTCTTTTTAATCAAAATATACAGGAATTTGCGCAAATTAATGCAGTTTTCAGAAAAGTTTATTTGATCGAAATCGAGCTTTTTTTACCATATGTATGTATGTGTGGTCGCTAGAGAGTTGAAATGTAGAAATTTGTTCGTCGGAAAACTTCACTACGCTGGTATTCTCAAACTAATTCTTGGTGTAATAATATAAAATTCAATAAAATAAAAAAGGTATTTATGTACGTCTTCCAGAGTGAAGAATAGCTTATTGTCGCCCTCGGACTCGTTTACCGAATAGTCCACCGAGTAGAATTCTCTAACGTCAGAGACTGTGTTTGCTGTGTTCATCTGCCAAATCAATCACCCTGCACAAACATGCGTACGTCAGCGGTCAATGAAATTTCAAAAACAATCAAACAATCACTTCAGTCGCTTCAGCAATGTTGATGCTCGGCAAGACTATACACTCACGTGCACACATTATTTGTAATTTGCACATTTGTTTATTAGTTTTATACCATGTCTCCACATAACGTGTATCGCTCTTTTTTTCTGCATTTTCTCTCTCAATCTTGTTTCGACACGGAAACCAGTGCCGAAACTCGCCAATTTCCATACAAATTTCTGAGAGCGAGTGAAGATTGAAACACTGTTTCATTCTGAATCATCTTGCCAACCTCGATGATATCGATGTCTTCTCTAATTTTGTATCGAAAAACTATCGAAATCTCACACAAACCAAAACAAAAACGCAAAATATAAGCAAACATACAAACATTTAAGAAGAGCAAGAAAGAGAAATGTTAAACTGAATCACGATCAGCCACGTGGAGACGGGTTATTTAGCGAGATGTTTTGCTAGATGTTTTTTTGGTGAAACAAGTTATGTGGAGACGGGCTTTTATCAGTTTATGTGCATGAAATGGTATTTGTTAATGGCAAACCAACAAAACAAACTCAACCATTAATTTTCCTCTTCATTTGATTTCACATCACTTCACCATAAATGGGTACATTAAGCTGGGCCGGGTTCAAAAGGGCAGTACCTACATAAGTGTTTATTTAACATATTTTTACTTAACAAACTCAAACTCACCGATTTATGTGTGTGTGTATGTGTTTGCTTGGAGTCCCTAAAGGGTATTTAGCCTTGTACGTAGACAATGTGTTGGCTAAAAAAAGGACACTGCAGGGACAGTGGCCTTTGTTAATTTATGCACACACGTGCTGCTGCTGCTGCTGGCTGGGATATTCTGTGCCTTAATCATTATTGGTAGTATACACAAATTTATGCTATTTACTTTTAGATACATACATATGTACATATGTATTTAAGTATTTTTATGTAAATGAATACTTAGCATGCATTTCACACGCTTTTAGTGTAACTATATGGATGAGTAGGTACCTACGCATATTTATTAGTTTGTCGTCTGTGGTTGTTCTGGCAAGTCTTTCATTCACAAGTAAATTAGCATTTTCATTCAAGTAGGTATACTTTTATTAAAATGTTCGTTAATTAATTTATGGTTTTATTGTAATTGTTATTGTTGTTGTTTTCATTATTTTCTTGTTTCGTTCATTCTTACTACAATCGTCAGTCAAGTGGAAGTGTGGCTGATTATTTTAATCGATACTTAAGGGGCTTGTTTTATTATTTTATAGACCACGTGTGGGATTTTCACATTTTTTTTAGGTATTTTTTTACGATCGTTAAATGAGAATTGTGAGAGAAAACATTAAAACTGTTGTAATCAGCTCATGTATTATACAAACCTAGCTCTGTTTTCCCTGACTCTCAGAGCAAACGGCTTTTACCTCTCAATCTGTGCTATTAGCGCGCCAGACTCTTATTTAACTGCCACTACTTAAACACCAATCAAAACTATAATTATATAAAGCACTAATGAAAAATCAATCAAATAAAACAAAAAAAAAATATGTATTTAAACTACAACCAAACAAATCAAAATAAATCCCTTCATGTCACAATCCAGTCAAAGCACACACTACATACCATGTAGATCACATGAAATGCCCAGAGAATATTTGACAGTAATGCTTTAATGCGACACAACCGGTCATCAGGTAAATCAAAAGTACTGATAAGTATGTTTTAAGCAAAAAAAAAAAAAGCGCACGCACACATAATTAATCATCAAAAGCGAACTTGCGACGTGTTGACATTCAATCTCCATTTGTCGAAGTGGTAAGTGCATAAGTAAAGTTACATTAACACAAGTAAGTAAGTAAATATGTCGTTGCTATAAAAAAAAACTACCCACACGGTCACGCTAACAAATCTAATGGGCGAGGGCACAAAAACAGTAATGTCGTACCACCCACTATCATCTATTACCACCACCAACACCCACGTACTGACATATGTATGTATTAAATCGATTACCGGGTAACCTAATTTCATTGATGACCAGCATTTTGTACCTCAAATGGAAAGGGAAAGGAAAAAGAGAAGGAAAAAGAAAAAGTCCAAATAAAGAAAAAGTAACAGATAAAGAAAAAGTAAGAGATATCCGTAAAGAAAAGGGTGGTGAAGGAGCTAAATTTTTCTTTATTTGTTGTAGAATATGAGAAAAAATGGCAGTGAATCCGTAGATAAATATATGTATAAGTAAACTTATTTCAATGGCATCCTTTTTTACGAATCTAAGTACCTACAACGTATGTAAGTGCATTGATGCCTTGTGGCATTTTCTTTTATGTTCCTCAACTTTTGTACGATTTCATATATCTACAATATGTATGTGTATATTTGGGCTATTACATACAGAGGTACGGTAGTTTTCTGGGCTTAATTCTATTAAGTATGTAATCTGTAATACGCCCACGGTTATTCGGAAGAATCCACCTCTTTGTTTAGAAGTGTACAGTCAAGCATATTCAATGCAATAGAGGAAGATCCACGAATTACCTAACGAAATCTAAAAGATGAAATAATAAACAAGGAAGAGCAAGAATTAGAGCTGACAAGCCGTATAAGGAATCATTTCTCGAATGATTTGCAGAGCCAATCATGTGCTTTGTAGACATGCTATAACCGAGCTGGGCCAATCACATTTCACGCGTTTTTGATTCCGATGATAATATCGTTCTTTTTCAAACAATTTCTGTCCCATGCCTCTTAGCTTTTGGGTGAAGGTGCCTTCTTATAAAGCAAACATTTGCTGAACTTATTTAGGCGCGCCAATGCAGAACTTGCAACTTTAAACTATTTGGGTAATGAAGCTAAATTGTGGTAAAAAAGTTGTAAATTAAAGAGAGAAAGAGAACCATTCGGCAAGACTACTTTAGTTGCCAGACGACCACTTTAGAGACCTTCAGCCCCTCTGCGCCAATTTTCCATTAAAATTTTAATACATATTCTCCTGCTGCTCCAATTTTTCACTGTTTATGTGTGTGTGTGTGTGTGTGTACTTTCCTTATTTTATTCAATGAATTCTTTTAATGTCATGCTGTAGATAACTGTATTTTCTTACTGCCACCCACTTCAGATCTAAAAACATTTGTCTTCACGAACTTGAACTCAATTAAGTGCGCTCCAAAAAACATTTTTCCTTTTCGCCCTCAATTTCTTGCCATGGAAATTTTATCTGTATTTCCTTCCACTTGTGTAGTTGCTTAGTAAATTTTATTACATGCATATACATATGTACATATGTATCTACTTAAATATTTCCTTATGCTCCACATTTTCAGCTGGCGTGGCACGAGTGTGCTTTTGCTTTGTCGTCCCCTTACTGCCCCAGCCTTTTTACGCCATTCATATAAGTACATAAGTATAACAATTCAATAAGTTAATGCCAATAAACTTGCAAGTCATACCATGCCATGCACATACATACATACATATGTACATGTTCACAAACATATGTAGGTGCATTTGTAATTTTTTCCATCTTCATTTTTTTATTTATGATCTCATGAGCTGTTGCACTTTTTGCTCTGCACTTAGGGTGTCACTTCAGAGGGGAAGGGGCGGCAAGTAAGTAAATGGAATTGCACAACGAAGTTTATATGCTTTATTATAATGGATGGAAGGAAGGAAGTGCAGGCTTTTGTTATTGTTGTTTTCCTTCTACATTTTATTATAACTGCCACATGCGTTGTGTATATGTGTGTGTGTGTGTTTGGTCATAAATTTTATATAGATTTATTTATAGTTATATTTTATGCCTTTAAGGGCCGCGCACAATAAGCGAGACATGTGGCAATCTCATCTACGCATTGCCCTCATTCCTGCAACCCCTCCAATTGAGACAGCCCTACACGCATCGCATGGCAATGCGCTTTGAAAATTTTTTGCTTGTTTTCGTTTTTGAACGTTTTACATTTTACAACGAAGCGCTTAACTTTGTATCTTCTTGCATTACATACATATTGCGTTCGCTATCGTTTTGTCAGCAACTGTCATTATTTGATTCATCATCGGTCTGGTTGGGCTTGGGCTTGTGCAACAGATGCACCAGTTTTTTACTCAGCCGTATATCCGCATGCGTGTTTAGCTTGTAGGTATGTATGTATGTATTTCATTGTTGGCAATCCCGTTGCTTATGTGTGGTATCGAAAATTTGAGAATGCTTTGTTTTCACTTCCCTTCTGAGTTTTTCAAATAATTTTCGCATTCTATTTTCTTTTTTGATCTGTTGGTCGTACGTGCCCTCCAAAGTGCATTACACCACCCTTGAGGTCGTAAATCAATCAAATTGCATACATACATGTGCTTATCGTAAATTTAAATTACGGCAGTAATATTACTAAAACCCATTATTATTAATATGGAATGCTTTACGCCTGCTTCTATGTATCAAATTCTGATTCAATACGCAGTACGAAAAAGCAAATCACACCTCTATAAAAAAAAATAATTATATACCACTCGCATAGCAAAATAAAAAGTAAAACCTCTTAAATTGTTTGCCACGTGTTTGCGTTGTAAAAATAACTTTTCAGCTTTGTGATTTATATACAAACCAACGGTCACCAAACAGCGCGAGTACCGTAATAAAGTTTCTCTTGGGAGCGCATTAGTTGTACAGTACCTAATTATTTTTCGCTGAACGCATTTGTTTGGGCGGAGTTACAGCGTATTCACTAATTTTAGGGTGAGTGCACTTACCACAAATTTTTATTATACTTTTTATTGCACTTTTTCAAGCTTTTTCTCTACAATCAAGTATTTGTATTCCCTTAGTTGTCTTCTTATAGTTCTCTGAAGTTGTTTCGAGTCGGAAAGCGATCTTATACCATATTGAAAACCTACGATCCAGATGCATGTTCCAATCCCGTTTGCTCCGAGTTACGAAAGTCTGTCAGTCAAGTCGTTCTCTTCTTGTACTCCACTAAGAGCCGCATTTTTTCTCCGCTTTTTTTTGTGTTGCTCCCCACGAAACTATTTCCATTTACTTGTATGCTTTTTGGAACAAACGAGTGCACTATACAACACTCCAATCTTTCGTTCGTTCATTCATTCAATCGTTTTATTTTCTTCTTTTATTTTCATTCATACAATGCATATGTTTCTTGACTGTTGCTAAAAAGAAGAAAAAAAAACAACAACAACAACGTTTCAGCTGCAATTACAAATTGCCACGCTTCAATTAAGCGTTTGTCGAATCAGTTTTTATTTCCGCTTCTAGATTGCTGCAAGCACAAGTGTGTGATCATTAATTAAATCAGTTTAATTGATTTCGTTTTCTTTGTTGTTTTTGCTTTTTTAGCAATTTTTTAATTTAAAAGAATGCTAACAGGTGGTGGCGAAATCGCACATGAGATGCTAATTGTATGAAGTTGCTTTTATGAGTTGGCGTAAGAGATTTTGACGCACATACATAGATACATTGTGTTTGATGTGACGGCAGCTAAAATTGGGAGATTGTATCTTGATAAGATTCATAAACATAATGGGTAATTGGCAAAAATTAGCAACAATTGATTAAGAAAATATGTGTGGGGACTACGAGAGCGGTTCAGTCTGTTTTCAGATGTCCAGCAACAAATTCATACGAAATGGTATCGCTTAGTTTTCGGCTCAGACTTGCTCATTAGAAATATGGGGACTGACTGGCTGTCGAAGTAGTGCTAGAAAGAGCTTTAAGTCAACATCTATTATCAAAAGAAAATTATAATGAGCATTTCTCGAGCATTTGAGGACTAACTCAAGAGATACCTAATAATAATAATACAATGGCGCTATTATAACTCTGACGAGTTTTATGGCCGAGCTTCTCTCCCAATTCGAGGTGTGCTCCTTTTTGTTTTTCCTACTAATTGGGTGGACCTACAGTTTTATGCCGGCTCCGAACGGCGAATGCATTTTTTGTGAGAAGCTTTTTCATGGCAGAAATACTCTCGGAGGGTATGCCGCCCACTGCCGAGAGGTGACCGCTGCTCTGAAAAAACCCAATAATTGGATTTTTACTAATTAGAAAAATTGTTTTGGTGTTTGGCTCGTACCGTGGTTTGAACCCGAGACCTCTGGCATAGCAGGCGAGCACTCTACCCACTACACCACAGCGGCCACAAGAGATACCTAACCTCCAGTTAAATCTCAAGTAAACTCCGAATAGCCCGCGTTATTATTGTATTATTGTATTGTATTTTATTTATCGCTGCCGTCTGTCAATATCGATCTCATACCTAAAAAATACAGCTTTCCCTGTCCCAGAAACATTTTTATTTCCGGAAGAAGGTCTTCTGCGCTTCCTTGCACACATATAAAAGGCATTAAAGGAAAGCAATGATATCAATAAATGTCAAACTAAAAATAAAGTGTAGCTTCCCCCCATCCTAGAACCCCGAATGTGCCTTTTTACCAACGACATGCGCCCAAGGGAATATCGAACGAATTTGACCGACCGCAAAGCACGTATATCCAAGCAATCACCAGTTTCCCCCACACCCCCAGGCTATATATCCCCACCATATAGTCACATACAAACATCCGAGTTTATACTAGCTCTGTCAAAGCCATTCACGCACAAAAAGCGGTTCGATATACATACAAGTATATTTTTTATAAAATACAAAAAAGCATACGAAGCACAAATAGACTGGCTGACAAGTCAGCTAAAAAGGCCTGTGAACGAGACGCCGGAATTCGCGACAAAGGAATAATTTTGATTTCTGTTTTTATACGTTTTTTTTACTCAACAGCAATAGTACTACCAACAACAACAAACATCGATGGTTGATAGTCGCCAGCTGTTGGTTGCTCTTGTTTTTGCAGTTGTCTTCGCTGTTGTTTTAGCTGTTGCCGACAACGGTGATGTCAATTGCTGCGCCAGTGTGTGACATCCTGCCTGGCACATATTTGTCTCTCATAGTCGTCGGCGTACGTGTCTAGCGAGCGATGTATAAAGGCTCCTCGCACAAATATGTAACAAGAATAACAAGACGAAAAAACAAAAACCAAAAATGCCACAACCAACCCGCACTTAACGACTTACTAGATACTTACGCTGCAACAGACGCACAATAGATCCTCCAAAGAAATATTTTCAATTTTTTTATTCCCGACTAACGAAAACCAAAAAAAATTAACTATGTATGTAATAGACCTCTGCACAATACCATTTGCCTCTTCTATATTTTCGAATACTCTATGCATTGTACAATTAGTCACAGCACAATTTCAATGCAGATACGAATATAACCCATACTTTTCATTTGGAATACAAATACTATTTCTATTTGCTCTGTTGGAGCGATTAGTGTACACTATTCGCCACGATAGAATAGAACATAATAATAACCATGTTATGAAGTATTCGCAAAACCTTGTTGCTTCTGGTTTGTTTGTTTATTTAATGTGCATATGGCATTAAGGTGGACCAAAAAATAAAAGCCCAACAAACATATGTTCCATTTTTTAATGATAAGAAATGTTTTTCTTGTTCATTAAGGACTTTGAAAAAAATTATGTATCATCACTGATATAAAAGGAGAAAGAAATTTGAAGGCATTTGCACGACCTCTAAATTTTAATATATTAAAGAAAAATTTTAGGTATAGATTTCCGTATTATATTCGCATGAAAATCGGGTTGTTCCGCGAATTTCGGGAGAACTTTATTTCCTTCATAAAACCACCTTAATATGCCAAATAAGTTTCCTAACTAATGCCGAAAAAATCAAAAGAATCGAAGTATTGGTTACCGAGTTATTTTAAAATATATAGAACAGTTGGAAATATGTAGATCGTAAAAAGCTCTGGTTCGAAATTTATTTTAGACATATGGTTTCTTGGGCAAAAAAGCTTGAAATTACCCAAATTTTTATAATTGCGATGTGTCCCTGTTAATTTTTTTTGGCCCCTACCAATCGACCCGCCCTAGTGTGTATGCATATGCACATACACACTAGAGCTGCAAAACTATCGATGGCACTATCGATAGTATCGATAGTTTTTTTTCGTGCCACTATCGATAGTTTTTTCCACTATCGATGGTTATCCCTATTCATTGTTGTAGTTTTGTCCCAAGAGAAGAATACTGAATGTTAGGGAGGAGTGGGATTTCGATATCGGAGTAGTTAAGTAGTAGTTAAGTAATTTTCATTATTCCTTTTTTTTTGCTTGGTTTTCCGATGGGGTAGGAATATGATGTATTGTGGAACGATTTTTTCACAAGAGATGACGAAAAATCGTTCCACAATACATAAGTATCTATATCTTTAAGCTTAAGGACCGTTTACTCAACCTCTGATTAACGCTAACCCTATGAGAGGGTGAAGTCACAAACAAGTTTTATCTTTTGTCTATACACGGATGAGTCATCTAACCGAGGTTTTCGTCCATAAAATATCCTTTTTGTTTCACATGAAAGCAATCGCTAAAAGTAATGTTTTATCAGATATCCTTGATATTACGTTAACAATTAAACGGGCTAATTTTAAAAAAATAAAACTTTTCTGATTTTTACAAGTTTTTATAAAAAACTTAATTTGAAAATCAAAACTTTTTCAAAAATCGCAAAAAATTAAAAATTTTGACATTGACCAGATGTCATTTAGCGAGGTGTGGTTCAATTACTACAAGTTGTATATTGTTAGAAGCGTAACTCCAGCGAAAATAATTTTTGAATAAAGTGATAACAAAAAACACAAAATTACCGTTATCTCAAAAACGCAACCATACAAAAAAATAAAAAAAAAAAAAAATGTTCTGAGCTCAGCAGGCCCATACGTATCCTCCCCCATAACTGAAATTCTCCGTATTTTTTTGTTTTTTGATTTATTTATAGCATAGTGAATTCTACATTAATGAAATGTTTAAATAGCGTGCCTTTTGATTATCGGTATTTTACATTAATGAAATGTATAAACAATGTACCTTATGTACTAGTCAGCGCAAAAGATACTAAACAAACAAATGTACTACTTTTAGTTTTATTACTATAGCATTTTCAAGTCAAATTAAACCTTTTTCAAATGAAAATTTTAAATTTAAAACGGTTTAATTTAACCAGAAAATGCTATATATATAAGTGAAGTATTTAATTCCTATTTGTTGTTCTTTTGTTAATTAATTAATGTTATGCGTTAAAAAAAATTAAAGACTTTGAAAAGGAAAATGTAAAGAAAACCATCCCTATTTTTAAGGTTCAATTTAGCCAGAAAATGCTATATATCGTCGTTTAAAGTGCATTTTCGCGTTATAGGCATTTGCATTTTCGCGTAGCGGACGGTGGTTGAATTTTAAAGGAGAGCATAAAAACTATTTCATTTCAAAACCGTTACTTATTTCTGCGTACAAACTTAAATTTAGATAGTTACGTAGATCAGTTTGTTAGCTAAAATATCAACTTAGTGTAAAAAAAGAAACAAATTGAATTATTAGGACTCCTTTTTATACTCAGCTGTACTAGTACACAGAGTATTATTGTTTTAATCACATAACGGTGGATTGTAACAGAATGAAATATATATATATATATATTAATATATATAGATATAGACTTATATATATCAAAATGATCAGGGTGAAGAGAGAAATCGATTGAGCCATGTCCGTCCGTCCGTCCGCCTGTCCGTCCGTCTGTAAACACTCTAACTCGCGCAAAAATTGAGATATTTTGATGAAATTTGAAATGCAAGTTGGTATCGACACTGGGACGGTTGGTATTGAAACTGGGCGAAATCGGACCATGACCACGCCCACTTTTCCTATATAGAAAAAATCGGAAATTTGGTATCTCAGCCACTAATATAGCTGAGTGATGAAATTTTACCCACGTGTTGAGCTCAGGCCCCTAAGAAGAAATTTGATAGAATTTTGGAAACTGGGCGGTGCCACGCCCACTTATTAAGGAGCAAACATTGAAAGCTTTATGAGTCATAACTCAGAAACTGTTGAAGATATATCGATGAAATTTGGTACGCGTGATATACTTACTTAGGCAAATGTTTGGACGAAAAATTTTCAAAATCGGCTGACGGCCACGCCCACTTTTATATATGGGTATTATAAAGTGACCTAATAAAAACATTTTAAGCGATATCTCTGTCAAATATAAAGATATATCATTGAAATTTTATGCCAGGATTCCACCTGCGGACATACAACGAAAAACACAAAAATTTTTTAAAATGGGCGTGGCACCGCCTCTTTTTAGAAGCTGGAATATACGAGATTTATGAGCCCATAACTCGACAAATAATTGATATATAATGACGAAACTTGGTGTGTACACTATCATTACTTGTGGTAATACATGTTGAAAATTTAGCGAAATCGGTTGACGACCACGCCCACTTTTATATATGGGTATTATAAAGTGGCCTAATAAAAACATTTTAAGCGATATCTCTGTCAAATATAGATAATTCATTGAAATTTTGTGGAAAGAGTTCCACAATAGACCGGAAACAAAAAATTTACAAATTTTTGAAAATGGGCGTGGCACCGCCTCTTTTTAGACAAAGGAATATACGAGATTTCTTAGCCTATAACTCGACAAATAATTGATATATAATGACGAAACTTGGTTTATACACTTTTATAACTTGTGTTAATAGACACGCAAAAATTTATTGAAATCGGTTTATGACCACGCCTACTTTTTAACAAAGATATTTCTGGAACACCCTTTGTGAATTTGTAACGTGACATCTTTCTAACTAGAAGTCATAAAGGAATGAAATTTTGCACAAAGAATAATATTCATATGCTTAGTTGGATGACTGATAAAAATTTTGAAAATGGGCGCGGCTACGCCCACTTTATGCAGCACTTGCTTTATATAAAGTACCTACACCGTGTTTCCATCAAACGCAAACAAACAATGAAAGCATACAGCTGAGTATCTAATGTTCGATTCCACTCGAACTTAGGCTTCCTTACTTGTTTTCATGTGCGGTTGTGCAATTTTTATTTGGCACAAAAATCACGCACATGCGGTTATGAAATGGCAAAATGTTCAATATAATTCTTTTTTTAGTATTTTATCAAGAAAAAAAAGTAACAAAACTTATACATATATTACATTTTAAGCTAAAACGCAAAAATGCACTTTAAAGTGAAGTATATAATTCCTATTTGTTGTCCTTTTGTTACTTAATTATTGTTTTGCGTAAAAAAAAAAATTAAATTCTTTTTGAAAAGAAAAAATGTAAACAAAACCATCCCTCTTTTTATTGTAGTGAAATATTCATAAAAAACTATCGATAGTATCGATAGTTTTTTTTTCGACTATCGAAACTATCGAGTGGTCCGACTATCGATGGTTTTGCAGCTCTAATACACACACTCACACTAGCAGCGTCCCTGCAGTAAATTTGTGTCACTGCTGAAGGATCAGTGATGATTCTTTGTTGAATATTCATCACTGTCGTCATAGCTCAGTATATTTTTATTTGTTTTTATTTTTTTTTTCTGAGGAAAGCAAACCATTTATATGAAAAATTCAGCAGTCTTTATATGAAAGTATTCACTGATGCCTCCTCGTCATAGGTGAATTGCATCAGTGATTCATTGAGGATTCATTGCGGATTTTTACTGCAGGGGTAATTTTGCTGAACACAACGTCTGGATGTGTGTTTATGAAAATATGTATGTACATATGTATATATATTTCGATTATATTCGAAGTATTCGCAAGTAGTGTACACTATTTGCAGAACCTTTTTAAGGTCATGTAATTGTCGCTACGAATAAGTAATTGTATTGGTTCTGTTTACGGTTGTGCTCTACTTGCATTTATTCTAAAACGACAGAAACAAGTAGGTACTGTAATTGGACGGCCGCGAATATTTTGTTGGCCGTTTCGAATCCATTCGTGCAGCCTTCTAGTGTGTAAGTAAAAAAATGTATTGCACGCCATCTTGTTTTTGTCTGTGCTGCTTTTTATTTACGCCATCCTGTGGCGCAGCACACGGTGTGGCATCACACGACATGCCGTGGAGTTGAGTAGCTGACTGACTTTAGCCAAAATGCTTTTGCTCCAGCGAGTATGCCGTGGGTGCGAAGTGTGTGGTGTGTGGCGGCAGTGAGTGAGTCGGGGAGTCAGAACGAGCTAAAAACTTCGCAAAAGTCAACAGTTTCATCCTATAAAAGCATTCCTGCGTACACATATATATGACTGTGTGTTCATGAATGTGTGTAGGGAAGTGTGCTCATGCATTTGCTTTTCGCCTACTACTCTTTGGGGCAAAAGGCTCTACATATCCACATATGTACGTGTTCTGTTGGTTTGGTCCTTCAACTAGCCTGCCATTGTCGTTTGTGCTTGCACTGTGCAAATATCATCGTTTCAATTATTTTTTATTTTCTTTTGTTATTTTTTTTCTTTTTGTTATTGTTGTACCTCATTGCTACTTTTATCCATTCTCTATGCGTTGCTGTTATTGCCGCATTTGCTGATGCTGCTGCTTGCCATTGCCTTTGTTACTGCGCCCGGTTGATTTGTTCAATTCATTGTGTTTGTGAGTATGTATTTGTCGTTATCGATCTGTTTTTTGTTGAGTTTTTTTGTTTTTGGACTGTATACTTAAATCGAATGAATTCGCGACCAACAGAATAACAATGAAAGGATTTGTTGATTTGGTTCCGAAAATGCAGAAACGGTTTTATGAACTTGAACCTCATGCGAAACTAACGTTAAAAGGGTGCAACGAAAAATTTCTCGAAGAAATCTTTAGTCTTCCAAAAAGCAATCTGAGATTCTGAATTGATAGAAATTTTCTCTGATAGTCTGGCGGCTCTGGGATCTGCGACGGTTTCAGGTTTCAGACCTGGTCGGGCAATGTAGGGGCTGGGCCTTGGGCCTAGCAAGTCGTCATAGCGTCTCTCTGATCTGGTTACCGGGGCATCGCGACGTAAAGCGAAACGAAATGGCTGATAAACTCGCCAGGCAGGGTTCGGCACTTGATATCGCAGACGCGCGTGAGAGTCTTGTGCCCCTGGACTTTATCAAGGGCCGAATCACTCGCCACTGGTTTGAGCAGGAAAAAGCCAGATGGAAGCGGTTGCGGATCTGCAGGGTCTTCAGAAGTCTGTGGCCTTTGTACAATGAGATACGTTCCTCAGCTATGTTAAAGATGGACAGGAGGGACATTTCCCGCTTAACTGCGGTATTCACGCGACATTGGGCTATTGATACCCACGCGGGATTGGATGATAATCCTCTGTGTCGCAGCGGAGAAGACGGTGGAGCACCTGTTATGCCAATGTCCTTCGCGCTGCATATGCGGAATGAAATTCTTTGGAAAGCCCTTAATCAACAACCTCTCTAAACTCAAGCACGTCCGGCCTGAAAGGTTTCTTAGATTCCAAAACTCAACAGGATGCATATAGGGCACAGGTTCTGCCCTGGTTTCCAAACTAATATCCTCGTTTACTCTATTCTTCTGGTTTCTGGTTCTTTAGTCACCAGTCGTAGAATCAAAACGGCGCTCCGGCGCTATTTGGAGTTTGTGGGACTCGCCACTCTAACCAAGCAACCAATCTAATGGAAATTCTTCACACAACTTTCACATTTGGTGTGCCAAGACATCCTCTCTACAGGGATCGGCCTATTCTAGGAAGTAATATTATCTAAATTTTCGGTGCGAATGTACTAGGTAACCCTTGAGATCAACCTGTGGAAGGTAACATACTCCGGTACTGCTCTACGCGCATTCTGGGACCCGCTAAGCTTGTTTTCTATTCAGCTGAAGCCTTCTGCAATAGGTAAAGTCATAAAACCTTTCCTCGAGCCACTCTTGTTTTCGGGTTTGCTAATTCAGGTCAAGTTTTCGGTAGTCTAAGTCTGAGATACAGACGTACCTATAAGTATTTTCTCATTTTCAGCAGCGATTCTGCCAATTCACAGCGTTGCCCATTTTCACTATTCCAATAGACATTTTCGTCAACTCATCTCAAATTCACTTACAGCACATATTTGCACTTTTTAACTGGATAAACCACGAAACATTTTGTTCTCTTACTCTCATGTTTTTCCGTCGTCGTCGTCGTGCACAGCCGAAACGGTGAGTTGATGAGGCATTGACTTATTTATTGTTTTTGTGTTGTTGTTGTGCTGTTAAACGGATGCGACCGGTCCGCATTTGGGAGTAAATGTGGATGCTACGAGCACATTCAACTCATAATCATTATTCGTCTTGACGCGGCGATGAGCAAGCAGAAAATCGACTAAAATCTCAAATGCTTAACTCAAACGATACTTTTGTAGATACAGATGGATGCACATACATACATATGCCTGTAAGTATGTATGTACATATGTATGTATATTTGATGATGTTTTTGGTTGTTGCTCTTTGGTTGTTTAGATACATACACTTGTGCAGGGCCGCCGAGAGAAAATCCGGGCCCGGGGTCAAAATAACTACGGGCCCCTATACAGGGCCGCCGAGAGAAAATCCGGGCCCGGGGTCAAAATAAATAAGTGAACAAATTCTCAAAATCAAAATTCAATGAATATATAGTTACGAACTTTAATTTATCTATACATGGCCGCTGTGGTGCAGTGGTTAGAGTGCTCGCCTGCTATGCCAGGCTTCTGTTTTAGCCACTCAAAAAAAAACAAAATGGACGTGTTTTTGTAGCGTCCGGAACGCAGTTTAAGTGGCTAAAACAGAGGCATTAAACTAAATTTCTGCCGCTAACATACTTTAATCATTAGCTGTGGCCTAAATCTTTCCTTTTATCATTAAACGATACAATATTTCGCGATATTTCTGCCTCAAAAGTTCAAAAAATCGTGCGAACATACCGTCCGAAACGCCCAGGATATACCCATATCGCTGTATAAGAATTTGCATCATACCGAATTTTTCTGTTGCAACAGAAAACGAATTCAAATTTATGCTGCAAAGTCGACGCCAAAAACCAACAATTCCTTAAGTGGGGTGCAGACACTTTAAGAGATTTATAAAATTTGTTGAAATTTAAAATGATTGCTATCTACGAAAGGTGATTAAGGTGTTGTTCGTTTATTTTCTGTAAGCAAAAACTTGGATATAATTTTGAGATTCCCGGGCCCTCT
The DNA here is from genome assembly GCA_960531455.1 of Urophora cardui. Lineage (NCBI taxonomy): Eukaryota > Metazoa > Arthropoda > Insecta > Diptera > Tephritidae > Urophora > Urophora cardui. Next base: position 4,424,803 of record OY482672.1, on the reverse strand, counting down.
AAAGCCCGGGCCCGGGGCAATTGACCCCCTCAGCCCCCCCCTCTCGTCGGGCCTGCACTTGTGTTGTTGTTTTTGTTATGGTTCTGTGATATTCAGAGTGAGCCTCATTGACACAGGCATACGGACATACATACTTACATTATATCTAAAGTTAGCTAAATTTACGAAAAAAAAAGTAGGTGTGTACGCGTGCACCGTTTGTAGCTATCAAAGGCAGTTGGTGTTGCTGTTCTTGTTATTGGTGCAACGTCTTTTTTGCTACATTTTGTTTCTATTTTTCTTTGGTATTTATGTCCCAGCGTATATATGCCATGTAGGTACTTGGTCTTTGTGTTTTCTCTTTTATTATTGTTTTCCTTGGTGTTTTTATTTCTCACGCTCATTCTTTTGAAGGCATAAAACCATTCAATAAAGATGTTTATTTAATTTCCGATAAAAATCGTTATGATAGCGCTGCTACGTGCCGCAGGAAAATAAGGCAACACTGCCAACAAATTGGAATGGCTTGTTTAAAATTCTAACCACTCTCGTGTTGCTGTAAACAAATTTTAATTCATGAATGGCAAAATTATGAAAGCAACGAGTGGTAGTTTAACTATTTTTGTGTTTAATAGATGTGCCAGACAACAAACGGTCTAAACGGGATATTAGTGGCTATAAAAATCCAACCTAAAGTAGCACAACGCCTAAAAGGTTAAATTCTTTTTCTGTGGGACAATTTTAAACATGTGGTAACACTCAAAAAGAAAATCTCAAATGGCTATCTAAGTATTATATAAAAATGAATGTACGTATTTGTGTGTCCTTTATAAAATTATAAGATTCGTGTAATATTAACGCACATGGTATGTATATATATAGAATTTCGAAAAAAATGAGAGCTTCCCGGAATGCAGGTCCAAATGTGTACCCAGAGCGACCCAACAAGTCTTTGAGCAATATTGGTATCAAATGAAAGTTGTTGAGCGGTCCTTGAACACAGAGCTAACTATATATTTGCATTGCGATGCCTAGGCCGGATTCCAAGATACTGGTCAAAACGTGGACCCGGATGGCCCCTGAATGTTTCTGAGCGATATTGGTTTCAAATGAAAGGCGTTGAGCAGGCCTTCAACATAAAGCTGTTTTCATTCTGATGTCTGAGCCGGTTTCCTCGAAATGGCCCAAGTAGTGAGCCCAGACGGCGATGGATGGTCGCGGTAAGGTAAAGGGAAATGTAGAGGGAAATGCCCATTATAACATAAAAACTTTTTTCGCTGCGAAGCGGTACGGGTTAATGCTTGTTTTTCATAAAACGAGACACCGGAGCGTATGAGTAACTCTTCATCTGAATACATACATACATTTTGTGAACTTCAAATAAAACTTTCTGAACTTCAATTGTAATTTTTTGAAATTCAATTTTAAATTCTGAACTTGAAATGTTTAATTTTCTGAACTTCAAGCGTACGTAACTATCCGAACTTAAACTGAAAAAGGTGTACATATCGCACCCTAAATCATTAAGTGACTCAACTCAAAATTTTTAGAAATCGAGTTTCTTGCATAAACGGTTGCACAGAACATATCTCTAGCGATTGACAAGAAAACACTTTTCAACAAGTGTCTATTTTGACCGAAAATGACAAAATTACGTGGCCTTTTCCCATACGATTGCTTGTAAAGAAAACAAATTTTTTTGGCTCCTGAAAATTTTTGAATTTTGAGTTGTGTCACTTTTTGATTTAGCGTGCGATATTATGTATGTAGATAGTAGAATTGATTGACATTTTTTAAACGGGTGGCAACAGCTGTCAAATGTTTTAAAAAGTTGGCAACCCTATTTTTTTTTTTTTTTAATGATGGCTAAGGTAATGATAAGTTTCAACAAGCGAAGCAGATTTTTTTTTATTATTGTTATCTATTACACCTTAGAGTCTAAAAAAAGTGTCTTGACATTTGATATCGTGCTCACAAGCTACAGAAACAAATAAAATATCCCGCAGCGCCGCCTTCTGGCTACAACCACCTTTGAATGTCCACTGTTCTTGGTGTGTATTATTGTTTGCTAAATTGCGTGGGATAATAAAAAAGGAATTAAGTTGACACTGCGCTGTTAAGTCGATAATTTAATTCAAATGCTGGTAGCCTATAGACATACATACATGTGTACCTTCATCATATATACATTTTCCATTTCGCCATTGACCCGCTGCTTGCTTCTATTTTTATTTACCCTTTACTGCCCACACTTTAACTAAGCCTTTTAAAGCGCATAAAATTACTGACAAACACATTTGTTGCTTTTACATGTGTGGTTTACCCTTTTATTCATGAATTTATGTACATACATATGTATGTATTTATGTATGTATTTATGTATGTATTTATGTATGTATGTATGTATGTATGTGGTTGCCATTACTCACTTACTTGTACATTTTATTTTCCATATCGAATTTCCGATTGATTTAAATCAAATACTTCCGGTTGATCAAATGCTTAAGCGACCTTTTTCTGTTGTCATTTTCTTTTCTCTTCGCTCTTCGTGCTGCCTTTTTCCAATTGATTTTTTTCACATTACAATTGTGTGATGATGTCTATCTTTTATTTAGCCATGCTTAAAGGCATAGATAATATAATACTTATGTTTATAGCTGAATACATTAGCTGTAGAAATTCCTTTTTACTATTTTTTTTTTTTACTTTTTTGAGAAACATAATAAATGTTGTCCTGCTCACCGCCAAAATAAATAAAATATAGATATTACAGTCATGTGAAAAATAATAGGGACACTCGCCTTGAAATATTTCAAAGATCGATCCTGCTTCAATTTCTAAACAGTGGTCAAAATTTATACATTAATTTCTTGCTCAGATGTCTCCGAAGTAAGGAACAGGTGTTTAATCGGCAATTTTTTGGATCGTTTTATAATGGCCGATGATTTTGTGGAGTGAGTTCGTTTCAGCTTGTGAAAAATAATAGGGACACCAAACTTCAATTAAAATTTTTTTCGAAAGGATGGAGATTTTTATAGATAATAAAAAACCAAGTCACTGACTATCAAATAAAGGTTTATAATATACTAGGTTTTTAACCCTATAATACCATCAGGGACTCAGAATGGGTCGAGGAGACCCCTGCTCTATTCATCTTATAGCAAAAAGAAAAAATCTCCAAAATAAGTGTTTTTCTTGCCGGGAAATAGACGAAATGTGAAATTGCTTTGAAATAATGTTGGAAAATGCTGTAAAATATAATCAAAACGTATAAACACGCGGACAGAAGCCAAAAATATCCCCACTGGTTCAAAGGAATATAGAGATATTTGCAAGAAAGGACCCTTTGTATCCTTCCATGGCATACAAAATTAGTTTTATTTGAACATGAAATCTTCCACAGTTCGAAAAAAGTTAGTTTTAAAAGATTTAAAGCCACAAACGCCAAGAATAGCGCCCTTTCTTTCAAAATACAATTGTATCGCAGACATCTGAGCAAGAAATTAATGTATAAGTTTTGACCAGTGTTTAGAAATTGAAGCAGGATCGATCTTTGAAATATTTCAAGGCGAGTGTCCCTATTATTTTTCACATAACTGTATGTATGTATATATGTACATTTGCCCATTTCTATAATAAAATCATGCTCTCAATTTTCACATTATACCTAATTTCCTTATATCAACGAAACAGCAACAACAATACAAAGAAAAACTGTGCCCTATTTTCTCTACATACATACATACATTTGCTCGCCATTTATTTTGTATTTTTTGTTATTGCATTTCTGGAATTTCTTTTCATACCCCAAAAATTGGTGCACCGCAATGTTGGTGGCTGTTTTGGCTTGGCTGGCTTGACGGCCGCTCGCTCGGCTGTTCCAGTGTGCTCGAGTGTTGTGCTGGCTTTGACTGTGCTGCAACATTACATTTTCCATGTATGTATGTACATATGTATGTAAGTATGAATGCTCCATGAAATTGTTGAGGGGTTGTTTTTCTTATATTTTTCGTTTTAACATAAAATTTCAACAACAACAAGCCACAAAAACTCCCTTCTTCGTGTTCAGCGTTGTGCGTACCAACCAGATCCACGTTTGCTCTATCATCGTGAAGTGCCTCTCAAATTTCCTACGTACATACTTCTATTGAAATGCTATTTATTTAACTCTCACAATATTGCGTGTGTAGATATTTTTAGCCCAACGCCAAGGAAAAACTTTACCCACTTTTTGTTAGATATCCATTCCCACCACACTCACGGTCGGTAGCACATGCATACTTACCACGACTTGACTTGACTATGCACTTGTTGTTGGTGCTCTAATATTGACTTAATTTGAAATTTTATTCCGGCACGTACAGCTCATTGAAGTAGCGTACTAATTTTTCTTTCTTCCTTCCGCTTTCCACATTTACATATTATACATACATATTTGTCTTCTCGGCATAGATATGTACATATATACATATATGTACATATACATCTGTACAGTCCCTGTAAAAAAGTGTGCGACGAGTCTCTAAAAAGATTTGTCCGGGAGCGCTCTCTTTCGGGTACAATTAGTCTACAATTGTTCCCAATTGTACCCGAACGGGTACATATGTATACTAATTGTAGACGAATTGTACCCGAAAGGGTATCAAACGGGTACAATTAGTCGCACAAATGGATGTGTCGCATTTGCTACCTGTTCGGGTACAAAACGGGTACAATTGTGCGCTTTTGCTACCCGTTCGGGTACAAACTGGGTACAATTAGTCTCTTCATAGGACATGCTCAAACAAAAGAGAACACTTCAACCCATATAAAGAGATACAAATGGGTAGTATTCGCATGCTCCCTTGCGAGTTGTCCCGGATGTATCCCGGAGTGATCGCATTTTTTGCAGGGGTGTACACATAAAAGAATAATTTCTGCTATGCGCCCGCAAGTAGGCTTCAAATGTATATATGTATGTATGTTGTTGTGTTTGTATTTCGTTGACTTCCTGTAATCTTGTACGCTTGATTAAAAGCGCTAACAGCAAATGTCAGTGAGTAGGTACGGAAAACCGGAAACACCACTAACTTTATTATAAACACAGCATGCGAAGGGGTCGACCTTGGTTGATTCAATAATTAGGTACATAACTAATCGCTGACATGCAACGAGTGGCAACTAACAGGGCATTCCTCCCATTTTAAGCAATTATTCTTTATAGATTTTTCGGTATTAAAAAATGTCTTTGTCCTAAATTACCGGCATATTTTTTTCAAACCCTAAAAGTATGCTTCAAAATAATTTGATCACTGCACTTTTTTTTTCTCAAAATCCCTACGGCGCAAAACCTAACTAAGTATGTAATTCTTCTATAACAAATGAACTTGTTGAAGCAAAACGAAATGCACATACGGTAAAAGAAATAAATGATGCAAAAAACAATCTGGCAAGGTTAACACTTTTTGTACTGCACGCTGTTGCAGTTGATAAGCTAAAACTATGCCAAACTCGTTTTACTATTAAATAATTTTTGTTGTTACAAATTCCTTTATTTTGTTGCTGTTGTATTTGAGCATTTATTTGGTGTTGCCACTATCGTGATATTTCTGCCTCTCCGTCTGGTTGCTTCTCTTCCAACATCGCTCGCTGTTGCATGAATGCTGCTGTGATTGTGTGCGTGTTGTAACTCTGTGAATGCTACACACTCCAGGCTAAATGATGTAAATACGTGCGCTCAATGAATGAGAGTGGAAACTGAGAATTGGTGGTATGTTTCTTTTATTTCATTGCAATTCATTTCGCTTTCGTCTACATCAAATACATATGCATGTATGTATGTATGTAGTGTATTTACATTTTTTCTCCACTTCCTTTTTATCGTATTGTAGTCATCATATCGTGTTCCTGTTTCTGTTGTTTTTTTCCACCTTTTTTGGTATAATGTTTACTACCAACTTCCACTTTCCCATATAGTCTTTGCTTTGACTGTTGCTGTTGCGTTGCTGTTATGTTATGTTTTGTCTTACAACAGTGCTGTTGTTTTGTACCACTGGTTGGTTTTGTTGTGTTGTTGTTTGTGTTCCGGCCATGTCATGCTATTCTTGTACAATGTACATCTACATTTTTCGTTGTGCTGTTGTTTAGTCTTGAATGTTTGTTGTTGTGTTTTTTGGTTGATTCATTCTCCCGCCCCCTGTTGTTGTTATTGTTACTTATTGGCATTTTGTTGTATTGTATTGTGTTGTGTTTTGTTGTATACATAATAATCATTTTGTATTTTGGCCCTGTTATAGCAAACATCTCTTTTGGCTTTTTGTTGCTCTTCACCTTTTGTATTCGTACATATTTTGGTAGGTAGATGTGATGTGTGTTGACTCTGTTGAGTGTCGAGAGCGTACACGTCGAATGTGGCCGATGACGACTGCGACTACGATTACGATTGCGACGATGCGATGACGACCACAATGAGAACACCAGCGCGTTTACGATGATTACGAGACGGGATATGGGATATGAGATTTTTTGTGCGGTTAGCTTGAATAGTATTACGTGCCGGGGAGCAATGAATGGCAGCAAAAATTCTATTTGTCTCGTCGCCGTGTCATTAATGTCGCGTCTAATAAAAATAAATATACAACATTTTTGTGTATGCGTTATTTGTGCATATATTTAGTGTTGTTGTTAAATTCATAGAGTGTATGAATGAATTAATGTATACATGCAAATTGTTATATGAAAATAATATTATAATAGAAGTTATTGGTTTTTATAGTTACCACAAAAATTTTACACAAAAAATTCTTTACAAAAAAGATGTAGGTATTTCATTGAAAAGTGTACTAAAAGGCACAAAGCGTGATTGTGTTGGGGTATTGGTGAATACAAAAGTGGAAAATCAAACGCATACACATGCACAAATGAAAAATCAAATCGGATATCGACGAGTTTGTAGAGAGCACAGCGCAGGTGTGAGCGTGTGTGTGCATGTTTAGTTGATAAATGGAAAAGATAATTTGGTTAGGATGTGCAGCTTTCTTTGTATGTACTTATCCGCAAGTGCTACAAATGTGTGTCTGAATGTACCTACTAAAAAAATATATGTACGTACATAGCATTTGAATTTCGATGTTAATGAAATGCAAATTTAATTTGTTTTACGAAAATATGGAGCAAAGCAAAGTGAATTATGAAAATATGTATAATGAATGTATTATGGAGCACCTGATGTTTATGCGTGTGTGTTGGTTAAGTGTGTATCTGTGTGGTGGTACCTATGGATGTACATATGTATGTACATATTATGTTAAATTCGGTATCAGAGCATGATCTAATGAACAAAGGAAATTGAAATAGGTAGATGAATAAGTATTGATTGAAATAAGAAGAAAATGGTGTGTAGATATTTAAGTGAAAATGGTATTAGATAAAATGAATATCAAAGAAAAAAGGAAGAAAGGTGCAAAAACAAGAGTTGTTTGAAGAAGAAGAATATATGTACATGCCTACATATGTAAGTATGAATCAATCAAAAAGGTACCTACCTAAAATATAAAAAACAGTGGGACAAATTTTAAAATGAAATAAATTGGAAAGTACATATGTATGTACGTACATATGTATGTACATACATAGGTAAATGGATAACAAAGAGATTTATAAAAAAATACAAAGAAATACATACATACATACATATCAAAGAATTAATAAGGAATAAAAGTCTCAAGGTGAAACAAAACAATAGAAAAAGTGTTAGGTACTTAATAGTGGAGAAATTTGAAAAACAAAACACGCTTTTTAATACATATGAAAAAAAACACACACACACGCGCAAAGTTAAAAACAAAACGCAAAAAATTGTTTATTTAAAAAAAAAATAAGAAAACCAATAACAACCCAATAAACACAGAGCGAGGATGATATCGCGGCGAATTCGAGGCGAGTTCGCGAAAGCAGATTTTCTCGAATATAATTTCTCTGACTCGCCTCGAGTTCGCGGCAAGTTCGAGAAGATCAATTTTCGCGATATAATTTTTTTTTTAAGTGGTTTTGCACTAAAAAATCATTATAGTTCTGAAATTTTACATTTATACCTGAACTCGAATATCACAGTTCCGCAGATGTTATCGTGGTGAATTCTAGGCGAGTTCGCGAAAGTAGATCAAATCGGTTTATAATCAAATAGATACGAGTATGTACCCAATAAACACAACGGATTCGCCTCGAATTCGTGTCGGATTCGCTTTCTCTGATTATATTATCGCGGCAATAGTTCGCGGCGATAGATCGGCGAATCCGAATTCGTAGGCATGTCACCTATCACTAGCGATTCGAGAATTTGTTCATTCTCGGATCGCTGGCGATTCGAATTTTTTATCATTAGCGATTCGAAAATTTGTTCATTCTCGGATCGTTGGCGATTCGAAAATTTGTTCATTAGCGATTCGAGATTTTTATAAATGGCGTTTCGAAAAATTAGAAGTTCAGAGTTTGATTTACTGGCAATGGGTTAACTCCGTATAAAATAATACAAAGCACTTAAGATATTTTTATAAGGAAAAATTTAAACAGTAAATAAAGTCCCCCTATTAAATAATTTTGAATTGGTTTTTCTACATACTCGTATCTATTTGATTATAAACCGATTTGATCTACTTTCGCGAACTCGCCTAGAATTCGCCACGACTTTGATATTCGTGTTCAGGTATAAATCTAAAATTTTAGAACTATAATGATTTTTTAGTGCAAAAAACCTAAAAAAATAGAAAAAAATTATATCGCGAAAATTGATCTTCTCGAACTTGCCGCGAACTCGAGGCGAGTCCGAGAAATTACATTCGCGAAAATCTGCTTTCGCGAACTCGCCTCGAATTCGCCGCGATATCATCTTCGCGTCTGTGTTTATTGGGTAGAAAAACCAATTCAAAATTGTTTAAATAAGGGAACTCCATTTACTGCTTAAATTTATTTGAAAAGCTTTTGTTATTTCATGAAAGTTAAACTTTATTTATAAAAATATTTTAAGTGCTCTGTATTATTTTATACGGATTTAACCCATTGCCAGTAAACCAAACTCTGAACTTTAAATTTTTCGAAACGCCACTTATAAAAAAATTTCGAATTGCTAATGAACAAATTTTCGAATTGCCAACGATCAGATAAATTAAAAATTCTCGAATCGCTAATGATAAAAAATTGGAATCGCCAGCGATTCGAGAATGAACAAATTCTCGAATCGCTAGTGATAGGTGACATGCCTACGAATTCGGATTCGCCGATGTATCGCCGCGAACTATTGCCGCTATAAAATAATCAGAGAAAGCGAATCCGACGCGAATTCGAGGCGAATCCGTTGTGTTTATTGGGAAGTCGACAAAAAACATACATGTATACATACATACATACATACATACATATGTATGTTGCTTAAAACCAAATAAACAATAACAAAAACGCGTTTAACGCCATTTTTTTTATTACTAAGAAAATATAAAACAACGGAATTCGTGAATAATAAATAAGTTTTATGGAGACAAATAACGTGTTCTCATTATACATATGTATGTACATAACACATTTGGCCTTATAGATACCTACATATTTTTCTTCTGTTTTATAATAACGTGTATAAATTCCATTGCCTTTTTCAGGTGTGCTTATTAAAATCTAGTAAAAAACAATATTAAGAAACTAAATGAATGGTAAACTAAAATTTTTTCAAAGTGTGTAAATAAAAATGAGAACAACGAAAAAATAATTATTAACAAAAAAGTGCCAGAAAACAGCTGTAAAACATCAGAAATAATCTGCCAACGGTTTCAATTTCTGCTGTGGTGTTATTAAATAAAAACTCAAAATTTTTCCGCAATTTTTTAGTAAGTACCTATACCGAAGTATATTTTATACATTATCAAGTACCTACTACATATCTGATATAACTTTAAATATACACACAACTCCACTGCAGACAGATACATAATATGTATCTACCCACCAAAAAATCTAAGCCTTATTTAAGAATTAAAACAGCAGATAAGGCCTGAAAATTATAAGGGTAGCAAATTTGTATGCCGTAAGGCAATACTTTTTTGTAGGGTATGTACCTATTTATATTATATTATATTATATTATTATGTACCTACATACATATGTATGTGCATAGAATTTTCTTTGACTTACATGCTATACGTATGTACATACATATCCACATTTCTATGCGCTTCATGAATACAAAGTAACAAAATTTGATGGTGTCCAAAGTACAAAAAGAAAGCAAACTAAACTAACAGTCATAAAACATACATAAGAGCAACAACGTTCACATAAACCGATACAAGAACCAACAACCATCACGAACAAAACGAAAATCAACAACAACAGAAATAAACCAAAAGGGAAGAAAGCGGTCATGTCAATGGCAATTTATTATGTGTACATATGCACATACTAACAATTGTTACAACAACAACTAACACAATAGAAATGTAGATACATACATTTTTTCCCCATTACGCCGAAACTCCACAAGAGAAAAATAATGGTAATGGTATTATACCATTATCTTGTCTAACATCAATGTTTTTTCCTATGCGTGGGAACTTCATGGTAGTATTATAACATCATTTCTAAAATGGCCCCGAATTGACATGCCGTGTACGCAGAAGCACTTAGAAATTAAAAAAAAAATTATTTAAAATTGGCGATAATGCTCGCAAACTGTATATACATATTCACTTAACTTTCTTTTTATTTATTTTTTAAGCCAAAACACTCAAGCAAAATGGATGCTGTGCGTAATTTCACGTTCAATGTGGAGATGTTGACACTGCGAATTTTTCGTTGAAATGAAAAATTAGCTGTCAAATCAGCCCATGTTACACCATAGATGTTAAACCAATTGGTTTGACATCTATGGTATACCAGAAGACAGAGGCGGTCTCCATTTTACATCTACATATGTTATAATGGTGCTTATTATGACGGAATTCTTTTTTGTGGAGACATCGGGTTAGGGTTTCTGTTTTTCGAAACATTCAAGTGGAGTTTCGGGAGTTTCTATGGGTATTTTTGTACGTATTGTACGTAAGTATGTATGGAAGTGCGTTTTGTGCGCTTATCTGCTTTGAAATTCTGTGTTTGACGACTGTTTGCCGCATAAGAAAATTTTATGTCAGATTTCGTATATATATGTATGTATGTACCTACATAAGTTATTTGTTTTACAAATGGATTCATTTCCAAAAATCTCGTCCACTCAACATAAAAATTTGCGGTCAAAAATATTTCTAATTCTCTATGTTAGATTTACGTACATAGGTATGTAGGTACAAATTCTTCAATTTTTTATCTTCCTTGATTTTTCTTCTAATTCGTCTTCTTCCTAACCATCTAAATTATTTTGGCGGTGTCCATTCGTTTCCTACTTCTTTTAACTGGCGCCAATTAGAAACACCAAGGGCAGCCAAGTCATTCACACACAAAGGAGGGATCCCTCTTCCTCTGCTCTCACCGGTGGATGTCGATAGAAATACTTTCTGGACCAGAGTATCTTCGTTCAACCGCACAGTGGGGGCACCTCCATACAAACGCGGCCAAAAATAGTAATAATTGAGCTAGAAACTTTAAACTCGGAACTTAAGCTTTCTTGATTGAAGATAGTAAACTGTGAAAATTTGAACAAAATCGGCCCACAAATACACCCCCCTCCCATATAACGGTATTTTTGAAATTTCAATATTTTGTTAACTATTATAGCTAAAATGCTCAATTTTAATAAGAGCACACATTTTTTAAATATAAATAATATACAGTAATCATTTTGGAAAAAGCGCAAAGTATTCCATGGTTTTCAAATTAAAAATATATGCACTTTTGAGCATTTTATAAGCATTCATCATAAAATTTTCCTTCAAAAAAATCACATTTAAAAAAAATTTTATACCACAAATGAAACTATACTTTTCTAAAGGATTTCAGTGTGCTGAATCTGAATCTGAAGTCAGAATTTTCAAATTGGTTCTAGTTTTTGAGATATTCATGTCCAATTAGGCAAAAAAACACGTTTTTGACTATATTCCCTGCTTAATATCTTGTATGTAATATTTTTTTATTCAAAATCAAATACACCGTTAGAAAGCATAAACCATCCCCCTGAATATGGCGTTTAAATTTTTCAGATCTCTTTATTAGAATTGGAGAAATTGTTGTTTAAGTTTCATTAACTTGGCAAATTTTCCCCATACAAAATTATTAATACTTTTTGAAGCATACTTTTGGGGATTTTGTATGGGAAAAATGTATGAAAACTTAGAAAAACTCACTCCATAAAAAAGTTCATAAAACAAAAAAGCGCAAACGAATTTTTAAGATTTCTTCACCTGTTTATAAAGCACGTTCACTAGCACCAAATATTAAAAATTTGGAGAGGTCATATTTTGTATTTTTTTTTTATTTCATGTTGAAATTTTCCAATTTTTACACAATTTTTTTTTCTGTTCGAAAAGGAAAAGGCTGCAAAAAAATAATGATAACGTTGATAAAAAAAATTCTTTCATAATTTGAAAGTGTGAACCATTGCCTACAACACGGTGAACAAACTATTCGATTAGTCGCCTAAGAATAAGATTTTTCATAATGTCAAAAGTAGCCTAATTATTGCGTTTTGAAAAAGGCACTTTTAGTCAAATGGGAAAAAGATTATTTAAGCGAAAAGCGCAGGTGGATTTCAAGAATTAAAATGCAGTTTGATTAAAAATATATCATTTCAAAACATATGAAAAAATTGGGGAGGTCATATTTTTTATTTTTTTTATTTTTTTGTTTAAAGTTGAGCAAAATTTTTTTTTTACGACTTTTTTTGTCAATATTTGAAAGTTCATATAAATCTAAGAGTTACCGCTGGTTACAAAAGGCTTATTGTTTCTAAAAGGCCAAATCAATATCTATGTAATGGTGTATCACTCGATTACATACGTTGATAATTGAATGAGTTACAGCATTTTGTATAAGGTGTAATTGTTGAGAAATAAAAGGACCTATTTTTTGCTCAGTTTTTAACACCCTGTACGGCTAAACAAAACGAGACTCAAAAAATTTTATATAAGCTTTTTTTTTACAAATTGTTATATCTGTCAATCACTTTCAAAAAAATTTGATTTGCTAATACTTTAATTTCGATTTTATTTTTGGCCGCTATCACCCAGTGTGAACCGTTAGTTTTGGTACAACTAAAAACAATGTCGGTATACATACATACATACATACACATATACCTACATCATTTTGTTGAAACGCACATACAAAATTTAGGTACATTTATTTTCGTTCTCTGTTTTTTATGTACCTACAGCATGTTTCTTGCTTAAAAAACACGGTGATTATCATCATCAATCGGCAAGCAACAGCATAATTATCAAACAAAGCATCATTATGTATTATCAAAGAGCTAATCATTAGCGCTGATCTCCGAAGATTTTTGTGTTTAATTTTTCTCTTTACTCTTTTTTTATTTTGTTATCTCGACAACTGTTGGAGTCAACGACTGGCACTTGGTGCTTCCTTTATTATTATTTTTTTTTTTTTGGCTGCTTCATTCTTGTGTTTTTCATAGCACTAATTTTTCATTGTGCCGATCGAGCTACATTTTTCTTGCTACAAATATGCCATGTGCGCAGGATTAGTGATTGTTTGATGTTTTGTTGTTTTTTTTTTTTTTAATATTGTTGCTGGGATATTTTTATTCTTAGGTTGATTTTCTAGTTTATTGTTTGTCTTGTTTGTCTACCTTTGTAATGCTCATCATTTTACAGGTACTTCTTCCTCTATTCAGTTTCCATTTTAACAAGCGATTTTGTTGCATTTATCTATTTGATGCTGTGTTTTCCTCAATTTACCTGCATATTTAAATGCTATTGAGCATTCATTCGGCATTTTATGTTGGTGCAAGTAAGTCAAGCATTTATTCTTTTTAAATTCTGTGAATCTACAGAGATGGACAAAGCATTAGACTGTTTTAGTAAGGAACAAGTGTTTCCTGTGTAAAGTAGTAACATTAGAAAGGAATATTAAGTCGAGGAAAACATTTAATGATGTATGTAGGTATTAAGTAAATACAAAAATGAAATGCTCAAACTTCTTATACAATACAATTCTGATCTGAGTCCGTAAACTGCTGGATCTTCTATTCGATGACTCTGAAAATAAACCGGTTAGGGTTTGTGCTTAATAGCCCAACCAGTCAACGACGCACGCACGTAGCCCGTGTCAGCTGACACAACCTGTCTTATGGAGTTGTAGTGTAAATGCCCAATCACCAACGCATGACGACGGCTCTCTTGACGCACGTATCGTAGAAACCTAGCTCAGTTTGATTTTTCACGTAATAACGTGTCAGCTGATTGCTCTCTTTGCAACAGGGTTGCCGGAGCGATCATTTTGTAGTAAATTAGTACGAATCTTTCAATATGCTCCCAAAGTACCTCAATAACTATTCCGAATGTTGCCGATTATAAAATTATGTTAACATAAGTGTATTTTTTTTTTAAATATGGAGATAAAAATGTAATAAAAAATTTAAGTTTTTTCTTGCGTTTTTTTACTAAATTTGACTATTGCCGCAATCGTTTTTTTACACGGAAATAAAAATGTAAATAGAGAAAATGAAGGTTTTCTGGGGTTTTTTTTTTTTACTAAATTGTACTACATATTGTATCAATCGTTTGTATTTGTTTTTATATGGAGATAAAAATTTAAATAGAAAAAAATGAAGTTTTTTCTGCTGTGTTTTCTTTACTAAATTTGACTATTGTGGATATTTTTGACTGTTGCATTTAATACATTTGACTATTGTGAATATTTTTGACTGTTCAATTTAGCAAAATTACCCCAGATAGCAAATTTTTAAAAGCTGTCAGGTGAATAATACTCGGCGAGCCGGCAAGACTCGTGAATTTGACAACAAGCATAAACAACAAAAAGACCGAAATACGTACATATGCAATACATAAATTAAAAAATAATCGCGGTGAATATTATTACTAAAAATTAAAACAAAAACAGTATTTGTATATAATTGCTGCATTTTATTAATTGCAAAAATTAGATTTCTTAGTGCACATACATATGTACATTAGGCATATAACTTTTTACAATTTTTGCAAATACGAAAAACGGCATACTATAGTCGAATAGAGCATAAAAAAGTATGAACCCCATTATTTTTTTTTTTGCGAAATTGCAATAAAGTTTCCGCGCAAAACGAAATTACTTTTTTATCAGAACTGCTGAAAAAAAAAAAAAGTTTTGTACATCTGCGCAGAGCGTGCAATTAAAATTGTGCAAGACATTTTACCATTGTGTAAATCATTACTTTAAACTTAAAACTTATTTCATATAACAATTGACAAAAATGTAAAAATAAAAATATTAAAAAAAATTAAAAAAAAGATCTGACTTTTTTTAGAAATCCATTTTTGCGCGGAACGTTTTTGAACCGAAATCACCTAAAAAAGTGATATTCATTACTTGTACAATATTTGCCACCACGTGGTGGTATGCCAAATTTTTCGTCAAAATTTGTTATATGCCTAATGTACATATTCTTAAAAGCCTTTAAGAAATAGTAGTAGAAAATGTAGCAGCACGGAGTCAGAAGAAAACAAAACTGCAATTAATATTTGGTTTTAAATTATCATGATACAACATTTTCAATTTAAAAATTTATTTATTAATAAATTCTATGAATAATACGATTTTCAAGAAAAATTACTACGAAACCAAACACAAGTTACTACGAAATCAAAAACTGCATGTATACTTTGCTGTACAATGGTAACGCTGTTATTCAACTCATTCCAAACAAACCAAAAACAATGCAGAATGTAAACAAAGGAAAACAACTGATTCTTGCGTTGGGTATGCGTGCGTTTACGTGCGTGAATGGTGTCGATTTTCAACTATTGCCTGAGGTAACTGAGAGATATGACGCCGTCGGTCAATGGTTGGACTATAACTCGTTTCAATGGAGGCTCCAACTGACCGTTTAGCCGGGCCCACTCCCCTAACATTTTCACCCCTAATGCGAGTGTCGACTGTGATAGATAATCGACTGGTGATCGTCCAAAAAGCATATACTCGTTATAGGGGTGTAAGACTGGGTATGGAAAAACATTGAAAGTACAGATTTTATAAGCCCAAAAATAATGACTAAAAAAAAGCAAGTCAAACATTGTTTGGTTATACAATGAACGATATTTCGGTTTTGCGGGTTTTAGAATATTTGTCTGCACAGACAACGAATTAAGCACAATTACTCGAATGTGAACATTCAACTTTACGGACCTTTGGAAAGGGTCAACAATAATTCATATGTATAAGAACAAGAAATTTAATATTTTTATTATTGGCATTGATCCCTTATAGCATGTCTCCACATACCGTCGTTCGATCTTTTTATCTGTATTCGCTATCTCAATCGTCGTGAAATACGTTATTCGTTCTCAACACACTCGCCAACCTCGATAATTACGACGGCTTCTCTAATATCATGTTCAGATATAAAAATGTAATTAAGTCAATTGGGCTTGATTGAGCATCTCCAGATTTGGTGTTCAGACATATTTAATTTACTTGGCCCATTTAACAGGTCTGCTCAAGATACATATACACATACATGCCGTGAGCTGAATATCAAACTCTCGTGACGTAAATGTCAAAACTGCAAGGAGGACGAAATAATTTGACATTCAGCTCGCAACTTTTACCAATCGTAAACACGGATGCATGTATAGAATAAGCAGAAATAAAAAAAATTTGATAGGTGATGAAGAAGAACAAGAATTCAGCTGATCTGACGAACCAACCTGTTTAGTGGACCCTGACGCTAATGACATTTCTCTGATCAGGACATTTAATTTTGCTTATGAAACAACCTTTTTAACAGGATTGCATGCAGAATTGTTCTTCATTAAGAACTCATTAATTTCTAATGAAGCATTAACTTAGTAAATTTTTGTATGGTAAATTGAGAATCATCAAGCTTGCAAATTGAACGAAGGCTCTTAATGTTCAATTAAGGTTGTGTCTGAACATAACATAATTTTGTATCGCAAATCTATCGAAATCTCACACAGACCAAAACCAAAATACAAAAATGAGCGCAAATGCACACATTAAGCAAGAACAAGAGTGATAAATATCAAACTGAACGACGATCAGCTACGTGGAGACGGGTTTATTTCGCGAGATTACTCGCTAGATTATTCGTTGGCGAATTAAGTTATGTGGAGACGCTCTTTTATTGTTGCTATATTTTTGCAAAACGAAAAACTAAAATGTACAAAACAATTAACAACTCAATTCTAACGAACCCTAGCACATGTCGTTTTGAATGTCATACCTGCGTAACCATATACCGTTTCTTCTAATAATTGTTCCAAAACCACCCCAATAAAATTTCACTTTTTTAACACGCTTTTATTAGTTTCACCTGTATGTATGTATGTAATTTCTAGCTGCTGTCTAAATATATGCAACATATTTACTAATGAGATTAGGTTATAACCACCGCTATGTTACGACAGTTGGCGCGCGTGTATTTATATTTTTAAAATATTCACTTATTTCTGCAGTAGCTTTCAAATTTCATTTGAGAATTGAAAAGAATGCGCAAAATGTAGCAATTAATGTTTTGCGTTTGTCTTTGCATACATACATTCATATGTACATGTTTACGAGTACATGCATACTGCACTGATGTGCCAGTCCTCTGCTATATGGGATATAGTTAGCGAGGTCTCGGCCTCAATTATGAACCAACTGCGTTTAATAGATCAACGTAGGCGTCGCACAAAGGGTGATTGCGGCCAAAAATAAATTCAAAATTAAAGTATGAGTAAAACCATTTTTTTAAATAGAGATATATCATATTTGGGCAATTCACAAGCTGTTGTAAAGTATTGTAATGTTGTATACTGGTAAAGGTTTACAATAGGTGTATCAATAGGGTTGATTTTTCTCATACAAATTTCAATACAACCAATACAACTGGGCAGCCTATGTTTATTGAGTGTGCTATTTGATTTGTTTTTTTATTGTGACAGTTTGTTAAAAAAAAATTTAAACAAAAATAAGGAAGCGGTGAGACGAAAAAACAAATTACTTGCATCGTGTGTATCATACATATATCAATTAGGACTTGAATCCGCCGCTAACAAATCTAATAACTGTTTTTCGTGTTCGCCTGGCATATTTTTTATTCAAATTTTTGTAAACAACAAACTGTAAACAATAACGAAATACAACAAAACACATACGAGAGTCTGTTCACAGGTACTGCGTTCTTATGCACATTTTCCTTTACAACATACAACTTTACAATAGC
Organism: Urophora cardui; assembly: GCA_960531455.1. Classification (NCBI taxonomy): domain Eukaryota; kingdom Metazoa; phylum Arthropoda; class Insecta; order Diptera; family Tephritidae; genus Urophora; species Urophora cardui. Next base: position 4,406,466 of record OY482672.1, on the reverse strand, counting down.
CAGTGAATTGCCCAATTGTAATAAAAAAGCTTATATAAAAATGTTTGAGTCTCTTTTCGTTTAGCCGTACAGGGTGCCCAAAAAATAGGTTCTTTTATTTCTCAATGAACACACCTCATATAAAATGATCTATCTCATTTAATTGTTAACATACGAACTCGAGTAATACATCATTACATAGATAATGATTTTCTCTTTCAGAAATTGTAAATAGTTGTAAATAGCGTTCACTATTGAATTTATATGAATTTTCAAATATTGACAAAAAATGTCGATGAGAAAAAAATTTTGCTCGACTTTGAACAAAAAAATTTAAAAAACAAAAAATATGACCTCTTCAATTTTTTTTATGCTTTGAAACAATATATTCTTAATCAAACTGGATTTTCATTTTAAAAATCCACTTGCTCCATTTGCTTTTATAATTTTTTTCCCATTTGCCTAAAACTGCGTTTTTGTAAACGCATTAATTATGTTAGGTTTGACATTATGAAAAACGTTTATATTTAGCCGACTAATCGAATATTTCTTTATCGTCTTGCAAAAAATGGTGCATACTTTCAAATTATGAGGTAATTTTTTTTATTAGCGTTAATTCGTATCTTTGGCAGCTTTTTTCTTTTTGGAATATAAAAAAAATGTGTAAAAATTGTAAAATTTTAAAATGAAATTAAAAAAAAAAAAACAAAAATTATGAGCTCCTCAATTTTTTAATATTTGATAGTCCTAAATGTCTTTTATAAACGGGTGAAGAAATCGTAAAAATTCGTTCGAAGTTTTTTATGGAAGGTGTTTTTTAAGTTTTCGTACATTTTTCCCATATAAAATGCCCAGAAGTATGCTTCAAAAAGTTTAAGTTTTCAAGGGTAATGATTGTGCTTTCAAATGGTTTAATCGAATTTGGGAGAAATTAATTACATAAGATATTAAGCAGGGAATAGAGCCAAAAAACGTGGTTTTTGCCTATTTGGGCATAAATATCTCAGAAACTAGAACGAATTTGGAAAATCTGACTCCAGATTCAGGTTTAGAACACTGAAATCCTTTAGAAAAGTGTAATTTCATTTCTGGTATAAAATTTTTTTTAAATGCGATTTTTTTGTATGAAAATTTTATGATAAATGCTTATAAAATACTTAAAAGTGCATATATTTTAAATGTAAAAACGGTGAAGTGCTTTATCCCTTTTCCAAAATGATTACTGCATTTGATTTATATTTCAAAAGTGTATACACTAATCAAAATTGAGCATTTTAGCTATAATAGTTAGGAAAATGCTGAAATTTCAAAAATACCGTTATATGGGAGGTGGGCGTATTTGTGGGTGGATTTTGTTGAAATTTTCACAGTTTACTAATTTCAACCAAACGTTCCGAGTTTCAAGATTCTAGCTCAATTATTACTATTTTTGGCCGCGTTTGTATGGAGGTGCCCCCACTATGCGTCGGTCCGTCCGCAATTAAATTCTGGAGACTTAAACGTCTAATCCCCACTCCCAGGAAATAATACCTTGTCCGGTGGTTCCGTGGGAGTATTGTTTGTTAGCGGGTTGAAGTCTCGCACTTGTCGGCTTTTGATGCTTCCCCTACTTAAAAAAAAAAAAAAAAAAAAAAAAAATATGAATACATATTTATAATGCCATATTTCTCGCCTATATGTACTTACTCACTTGTTTTTCAAACGCAATTTGCGAAATATAATTTCAGTGTTAATGACACACCGAGTCTATTTTGTTTCTCTTGTCGCTATTGCTATCAGTCGCTTTTTCTTTTAAGCGATCTGCAAAAGAACGCCTAACCTGCTAAAAAAATTATTTTTGGTTTTATATAACCACTCCACGTTGGAAGGCTTCGGACGGATTCGAATTTTTGCCATTTACCAGTAGAGTCCGCTGACGTAGCGAGTGCATAAAAGCATACGTTGCGTGTATTGGCTGATGTTTATGCTACAAGCATCTACATATGTCAGTGGAAGTTTTCTGTTCGCAATTGCTTCATTCTTTTACTTGGCAACATTGTTGTTCAGATCGACTAAGAGCTAAGCGCTTTCAGCTCAACTCGCTTTTACGTTAAACGAAATGTTAAAGTCGTTTTTGTTGAAAGGACTCAGTTTCTTAACGTTATAAAAATTATCAAAATAATTTCCGCTTCGTTTTTAACGTTAACGAAACTCAATCGGTAACGCTGTAACGTTGAAAAGTTGAGTGCGTTTATTTTTGAGTTGGCAATGCTCTAGCGAGTTATCAACAGTATTGCCGAGACATCCCGGTAATTAAATCATAAAAAAAGGAACAAGTGGTAAATTTTTTTATTTTGTAGTATGACTAATGCTCAATAATAATGGTAAAATTGTTTAAAAACCGCTCTTCTTCTTCCTGTTTTAAATAAATATCAAAATATTGTTTTGTTTTGGTGTTTCATCCGTTTATTGCGTGGAAGAGCTTTAGTGCTCAGTGGCGCTTTTCAACTGACACAAAACACACACTGTTCTTAACATCTATAAAAAACGGTCATCGAAAGGCAATTACGTATTCTCTTTTAACTGCTAGGACCTGTATAGTTGAGCATTATTTTTTACTGTTGAAATAGCCATTGTTGAAAAAGCAATTTTAGCGATATCAAATTAATTTTAACAATGTAAAGTCAAAAAGAAATAGATTAGCTTGGAGTTTACAAAAACACATCGGGTAGACAAAAAAAAAAAACATCCTCGACATTTGAACATGATACTGACATAAAAATCAAATTTTGTAGTTTTTTGTTAACTTGGTTGTTTTTTGAGATTATGGTGAATTATTTTTCTTACAAGTATCAACCGTGCTTATGCTTTTCGTTAAAGCATTGCCAAAACAAAAAAAAAACGAAATCTTTTTGTTTACCGCTTTTGTTTCAACGTTAACGAAATCAGTCTGGTTGATTTATTTCGTTGATAACGTTAACGGTTGTATATCCGAAACATATTTTGATAGCTTATTGAGCATCCTTGCTTTTACGTAATTGCTTTCCATGTTATTTACTAAGCTAGCTAGTGTTTTTTTTTTCAACATGCTTGCAAGAAAAATCGACTATTGACAATATTGCTTAAGTTCCATGTTTTCCCTCCAATTCGCACATTTGTTAAGTTTATTTACCTACTTAAACGCAAAAACATGTGCCTAATATATACATAGGTGTTTCTTTTACATTTTGCTTGTTTTATTTTCTTAGTACCTACACATGTTTAACTGCCATAGAATTTCCTTTGAATTGCGCATGAATAATAAATTACCTACCGAATTACCGTTTAATAACGTTCTCTTGACTTTGTGTCCACGCTTAAACTTCAGTGAGCTACTCAGCTCATAATTCCTTCAAAGTTTTATTTTTTTTTTTTTGCGCGTTTCAATATTTATCCAGTAAACTATTTTGGTCTTGAAGTTGTTAAAGCCACTTCACACTACGCTTCGTTGGCTATACGCGGTCGTTCGTAATTCAGCCGGTTTGACTTGTTATTTGTTGTGTATTTAAGACGGATGGATGGATGGATGACAAGCGCGCACGTGCAAACTTGCAATTCCAATTTGCAATTACGTATCTTCTGACCCAATTCATTTGGTTTGCTAATAAAAAAAAAAGAAGAAGGAATGCTGCGATCACGTGCTAAACTTTTGCAATTACATAAGTCTCGAAACACTTATTGGTGAGAATGGCATTTCTTATCGGATTTTAACGGACATATTTTTTGTCAAGTTAACAGGATATTATAATTGGTCTGTACAGCCCGACGTCCGAAGTCAATTAATCTCAAAATTAACTGGTTAGGATTTAAGGGTTTTTATGAGCTCTATTCGCCGCGTAACAAAAGATTTTGTGCTAAAGTTTTAAGGTACATACTTTTTTTTTTTTTTTTTTGGAACATCAAATCAGAGGCCAAGTCAGGTGAACGTTCAGCTGGTCCCCCGCGTCTCATTTATCATTTTATGTGCTTTAAAATATTTAGTAAAAAAATGGTTATATAGATACAGATATTTATGCTCCAGTGAGTTTTGGCAAACAACGCCGCACACTGGGGATTTTGCGGAAAAAAGTCAAATTGTCAACATACTCTTCATGCAATATGCAGTGATATTTTGGAATTTAGACTAAATGGTACAACCAAATCAAAAAGAATTACTCCGATCTGACTGCTAGTTTTTTTTTTTATAGCCGTCTCAAACTCAGTACTTGTATGTTTTACCGAACCAACTTAATTTAAACCTAAGAATTTCAAAACGAATAATCTTTTATTATGTGAGCTAACGTTTTTCTTTTTATTTTTTATTTAAACTAGGATATTTCAGTCTACTAAAATTGAAAAAATAAACTCTGCAGAGACTTAAGTTTTTTTTTTTGTTTATTTTTATGAACATATAACAAAAATCCCTTTTTTCTCCAAACATTTGGACCTGTAATTTTAGCGCCACTTGCCTCCAGTTGGAAATCACTACTAATACATTGTTTCATATCTGTTTTTACATTTTTAATCAATTTCAAGTGCCCCCAGGTGCCCCTTTTCAATTTATTGTATTATACAGTACAACATTTTTCAGCTAATTGATTCGCGACTCAATTCTGATAAGGCTCTTTTGTTTAACATAACTCAAGAACCACTAGTCGGATTTTGTTTAAACAAATTTATAAAAATCAAGAATTACTAGTACTTTCATCTGTTTATATAACGCTTCGCTATATAGGCAACAGTTTCCCAGTTATAAATGTATGTAAAAATGTATGGAGAAAAAAAAAATTTTTTTGCCTAAAAATAATTTTTTTTTTTTTTAATTCATAAAAAATCGAAAACGGTAAAAAAGTTCAAAGTCCTATTATTTTCACGTAAAGTCGCATAACCTATGAACAAAATGATACATAAATCAAGAAAATCGATGAACGCGTTTCGCTTTTATTCACAATTAAGTACAGGTATGGATTAAAAATTATTTTTATTTTTTACTATAGGTCCAAGGGAGGTACCCCTAGGGAGTGGCCGATTTCAATTATTTTTTGTACCGTCAATGCCCTTTATGAGGGTAATTGATATGCGAAGTTTCGTAAAGATATCTTACTTTTTTGAGCTGAAATTAAAATTTGTATTTAAATTTTTTTTTTAATTTTTTACTATAGGTCCAAGGGAGGTACCCCTAGGGAGTGGCCGATTTCAATTATTTTTTGTACCGTCAATGCCCTTTATGAGGGTAACTGATATGCAAAGTTTTGTGAAGATATCTTACTTTTTTCGGCTGAAATTAAAATTTGTATTTAAATGTTTTTTTTTTAATTTTTTACTATAGGTCCAAGGGAGGTACCCCTAGGAGTTGACCGATTTCAACCATTTTTAGAAATTTTCTTAACTAGCTCATATATAACCTGTCTGCAAAATTTCAAAGCCCTACGACAACTCCTTCTATTTTTTTCCGCTGAATGTATGGAAGCTTCCCCACTGTGCGCCGTCACAATTGCTATTATTTTTGACTAAAAGTTAAATAAAGATTGAATAGTAATGAGCCCGTTTGGCTGGACTTTAGAACAGCCAGAAGCTGAGCGATTGACAATCGGCAGGACATTGTTTGCCGCGTTTGATCCCAAATCGATGATCCAAAAATTACAAATATATTATTTTGTAATCCCGCACTCCTACTTGCTTAAAAAATTGTTACTGCTTAAGTTTTATTCGGTGCCAGAAGGAGTACCCCTTTTTTGCTAAAACCACGTTTTCCACGCTTCTTCGCCTCAAATTGCCTCTGGCAGAATTTTGTGTATGCATATGTATGATATTATGTATTATTTTTCTTCTGTATCGCCCCATTTATATCTCTTGGTTCGAGTAAACAATCCAATTAGCATATTTTCATTCGCAGAGTATGTATGTACATTCGGGTGGGGCGATTTACTAACCTATATCGCGCGATAGAAATTTGGATTCCTCTCATTTTTCTGAGTAGAAAACTCCTCCAGGACATTTGTCCAAAATTAATTTTGATGTTCCGGAATTTGGTTTTTATGAACCAAGACGAATTTTTGAAAATAAAAATTTGGCAAAAATCGACTAAAAAATATCCAGGCCAGTATGCACATCGAGTTGAAGCAGAATTTCATGCTGAATCCAGATATGAAATCGAAACTAAAATCGGATGATCCGTTTTCGAGATATAGCGTGATTTCCGGTTATGGAAGCTGAATGCCCAAAATCGCATATTTTCGCGATTATCTTTTGTTGTGTACAATACATCTTATTTTTTTTTTTGCAAACTTTTTACAGATAAGTCAATGCAATATATGAACAGTATTTTAAAATATTAATTTATCTTTCTGTATAGGAAAACTAGAATGCACTCTTTTTTCGTTGGCCCAAAAACGCGGTATGGGTTCTCTATGTTATAGTCATCCGATACCGATGATTTTCGCCGACAGCGCATTGTGTACAATAAATGCTCTAAATACAAAATTTCAGAATTTTAGCTGCAAAAATTGAAGATTTATTCCCTAAAACGTAGACTTATGCTTCTGAAATTTGTTTTTTGCTTCCAATAGTACGCTATGGCGTATGAGTAACCTTGAGTTTTTTTTAGAGTTGACTAAAGTAAAAAAAAAACAAGTCCCAAACAGCATACGTCTACCTTTTGGGTTATAACTCCTCAATTTTTGCAGCTAAAATTCTGAAATTTTGTATTAAGAGCATTTATTGTACACAAAGCGCTGTCGGCGAAAATCATCGGTAGCGGATGACTATAACATGGAGATCCCATACCGCGATTTTGGGCTAAGGAAAAAAGAGTGCATTCTAGTTTTCTTATACAGGAAGATAAATTAATATTTTAAAATATTGGTCATATATTGTATTGACCTATCTTTAAGAAATTTGCAAAAAAATTTAAGATATATTGTACACAGCGAGAGATAATCGCGAAAATATGCGATTTCCGGCATTCAGCCTCCATAACCGGAAATCAGGCTATATCTCGAAAACGGATCATCCGATTTTAGTTTCGATCTCATATCTGCATTCAGCATAAAATTCTGCTTCAATTCGATGTGCATATTGGCCTGGATATTTTTTTGTCGATTTATGCCCAATTTTTATTTTCAAAAATTCGTTTTGGTTAATAAAAACCAAATTCCGGAACATCAAAATTAGTTTTAGAAAAATGTCGTAGAGGAGTTTTCTACTCAGAAAGATGAGAGGAATCCGAATTTCGATACATATCGCCCCACCCTAATGTACATACATATATATGTTATATTGATTCAGGTGAACGTAAGAAAAAAGTTTAGCGCAATTGAGGCGTTGCTCGAGTCGTGACTGGCATGGGTTGCCAATCCATAATTTATTTGAATATTGATTGGTTTATCACGAATTTAGGCTTAATGCGTTTTTGAGTGAGTGCGCTGCATTTTTTCAATGCATTTGTCTCCTTTTTTGCGTTTGTAAAGAAGCTTCAGCTGCAAGTTGTAATGGAGCATGTGGTTTTGTATGTGTAGAGATTTTTAAAATTGCGAGTCTTGTGCCATTTTATCATCATTTCATTAATGTGTGTATGTACATACTTTCAGATCGCTTTAAGATTTACTGCCAATCGAAATCATTCTTCTAATTCTTCACTCAATACCTGAGTTCTTGTCACTTGCTGTTGTCGAGTCGATTGTTGTTGTAGTTATTTTTCTCTGACTAGGTTCTTCTATATTTCGGAGAAGGAGTAGAATGAAGTGGTTACTCAGACCACATTGTTAAAAACTGCCTTAAGATGGTACGCCGTGACGCTTTTCGACAAAGTACTTAAATTCGAGGTTCACCGAGAAGTAAACAATAGGCTTCAAAGACGGCAGCGATACACCGGATTACCAACGCTCTCTCCATTTATCTATCAGAATTTGCTCGTCCTGTTCCATCTACATTGACCGCATTTTACGAATTGGCATCTAAAATATACGAAAGCCAATTTTGTCATATTTGTTCTTTATATACAAATGTATATTTAATAATTTCAAAATAGGTACTTACATTGATAAATTGTTCCCTTATAACTTTTCGCACATGAATTCCGATTGTTTTGTTTACTTTTGGTTATTCTTTATCTTCACTTTCCATTGGCATATCGCACGTTTTATGCAATAGGGATATACTTAACCCGAAATTTTCGATTTCTGGGATTTTGCCATATATTTCAATAACTGGGTCATGCCTTTGAGTCTGGTCTTATAAAATACCCAAAAAGATAAAAATGGCGGAAATAAAAGTGATTTTGTAGTTAGCCGTAGAAGGAAACTATTTGAAATTATAAAAGTTTGTTTGCGTTTTCCCAAAAAAAAATTTTTTGAGTTAAATCCCTATTGAATAAAACGTGCGATATGTCAGACGGTTAATATATATTGATGAAATCCGTGGATCGCGATTCATATTGACAGTGTAGCATCGAGTATTGATGGATCGCGATTCTGGATCGCAAAATGTTAAAAAAAATTCGAAATCCGCGATCCGGATCGCAATACGGATTGTGTAGCATACAAAATTTTGCGATCCATCAAAATGCGTGTATATTTAGAAATTTTGAAAGTGTGAAAAGGACGGAAGTAAAATATTTTGAACCTCAGAGCGAGAAAAATATCGCAATATTCATACTGAACGTGTAGCACTAGTTTGCGATTCATCAAGTCATGAATATGTGTAACATATGCCATTCACAGTAGAGATTTTTCGAAAGTGTTTCTATTACAAAATGCGCTAATTCGAGAGATAGTCCTGATTACCTCCGGTTAATTCTAAACTCCGAATTAGCTAGATAGTGTGGATTATCGCTGCCGTCTGTCAATGCTATAAAACTCTGCTCTTATGCTGTGAAATCATACCAGAAAACGTTGCAAATTACAACACTTTTTGTCGTCCGTCGCAGAGGATAATCTTATTGAAGCTTATCACCATCTGACCAGATGCAATCTTTGTACAACCTTGAGGAATCTCAAATCGTATAAAAGTCCTTGATTAAAAGTTTATCTTGGATCGTACTCAGTTACATATGTATGTACATATGTATGATAATTGTTTGGATTTATTCTGGAGCTCAGTTGTTTTTTTGTCGCATATTCAGCACTTTCTTTAAAACGCTGCTTTACATTTTTGTTAGTCTGAGTCTAATTATAAACTAAGCAAGCGTGGGAATAATTAAAGTGCTACGTACTCGACCCAAATATCCCAAAATCTAATTAATAATAATATAATAATAATAATACAATGGCGCTATTATAACTCTGACGAGTTTTATGGCCGAGCTTCTCTCCCAATTCGAGGTGTGCTCCTTTTTGTTTTAAAATCTAATTAAATCACTCAAAGAACCCAACAAAGCCAAATAAATAACCGTGCAATTATCTTACCTGCCCGCCGGCCCTCTTGTTAAGTATTTAGCTCTGTAATTCGTTTACTCATTAAAATTCAAAAGATACGCTTTTGTTTTATTAGCCAAAAATACTAAATAAGCAGCGCCATAGCACTTGAATCACAAAAGTCATAAATCTAATCAAAATATCCGGGGCGATGTCAACAGCTCCAGCCATTTTCCGCCACTCTATGTATGTATATGTGAATGCATGCACGTTCTGTGTATGTATATAATGTGTGCGCGCGCAAATGTGGCGTTAAAACGATTTGTCTCTGATAGCATCATGTCACACATTCGACGGTTCTCGTATTCGTGTACGGCTGTCTGGCTATTCCAACATTCGCATGCCTCACTTATCCGATCAGATCTCAGTCGCCAAGCCAGCCGGTCTCTGCCAAACTGCTATTTACGCTACCCCTCATTAATGCCGGCACTTTTGTTTATTTGTATTGTATTTACTTAGGTATTTTTAAAAATGGTTTTATCATCAATAAAAAGCAAAAAAAAATTTAAATCGATTGTGAAATACGAAGCTCCTCGTCGAGCACTCAAACACTTGAGTGCACAAAGCGAATGCGAACGCGCTTAAAAACCCGCAATTAATTGTGCAGAAGACAAATAAAATGTGTTGTGAAAAGTGTATGTAGGTATGCACACAACGGTGACGGGGAGAGCTGAAAGGAGGTGAAGTGAAAAATGGCAACAAAGTAAACTTGAAAACTGGAAAACGTGACCGTGAACACGTTCTTCACATTGGCGGTTTATTTATTTTATTGCAAGACTACTGTTTTCTGTTTGAAGTTGCCATATTTTTTATGTGCAATGTTTTTTTTTTTTTTGCAATTTATCGAAATTTAGTACTTGTGTGTACTTACATAGTAGTTTGTGGAAATTGCTTCAAAGGATTAGATAAGAGAACAGGTGGTCACTTTAAAGCAGTGGCCGGCATTCTCTTACGTGCAAACCGTTGATTTTTTTAGACGTGGTTTTTTACTACAATTGAGTAGCCCACTTTCAAAATTGGCAATGTGAATTTTTTCATATTAAGCCACAAATCAGAAAAAACCACCACGGCCTCAAGCTCTATTTTATTTGAAAAATCAGGAATAAGTATTAAGGCCCCCTCAAACAGAAGCGCTACGATAGAGATCGTACGATAAGCGGCAAGAAAACCTCGTAAAAATATATGTAGAGCTGAAAAAATACGAGATTACAGCGCGATGAAAAATCGTATCGCGTCATGCACAATTGATCGCGGAGTCTGTATCGTATCCCTTCTGTTTGAGGGGGCCTTTATGCTTTGATTTTAATTTTTTACTCTTGATTTTTACTTTTCCCCTCAAAGCATAATTATTATGTGTAATTTTCATTTTTTTTTTACTCAAGAACAAAAATTACAGTGATTTTTATTTTATTTTTCATAACATAAAACTCAAAGCGTCCTACAGCCTGAACCATTAGGATTTTTGGCTTAAAATGTGCACCTCCTAGTCTACTCTAACTACTTCCAAAGATAAGCGTTTGGAAATTTTATTATAAATGGTGGAAAAATGGTGTTAAATTATGCATGAATTTGCTTTCAAATTCTAAGCTAGTTTTACATGTACTGCCATGGCGTATACGCAACATTTTTGTAGGAAATAATAGCCGTTTTCGATTCACAATTTCTCTGCTCGCTATAAATTTATATCTGCCAAATTTATATGTTTATATTCTTACAAAAATAAAATGGTTTTAGAATTTTGTGCGCCCCTTATATGAGGCGATACCAATGTGCGCCAAGGCGTATGAGTAACCTATTTTAGATAGAGACTTTTAACAGTGTATACATTAAGGTGGAGTGAAAATTTTTTTTTGGAAATTCAATTTGTTCCAAAGCCAGAACGGCACCTTTCTAGCCCAAAAATAAGCCTGTAAAATTTTATTGACCTACTCTCATGTTTAGAGGTGCCCCCAGCCCCGCAAAGTTGAAAGCAATAAGCCGATCTGGTACAAATATGAAATTCAAAATTATAAAATCAAAAAACGAAGTACGAGGATTGATAAAGATGGCTAAGCTGAGTATTAAACTGAATTTATTTTTTTTTTTTTAACAACAACAACAAAAGTTATTAAAGGTCAAAGTTTATATTATGCATTTCTTAAATTGCAATTACCTAAAAACTACTGAACCGATTTCGAATATTTTTATACCATTCGATAAATATTTTGATTCGCCTTAATTCGATATACATCGTATGTGGGTTCCATAACACCCCCCTGGGGGGGTCAACCCCCCTTTTACCCTCCTTACTTTTTATATATAAAATGTATATCAAATTAAATGGAATCAAAATACCTATCGAACGGTATAAAAGCATTCGAAATCAGTTCAGTAGTTTTTAAGTAATTGCAATTTAAAAAAACCGCTGTGGTGCAGTGGGTAGAGTGCTCGCCTGCTATGCCAGAGGTCTCGGGTTCAAACCACGGTCCGAGCCAAACAAATTTTTCTAATTAGTAAAAATCCAATTATTGGGTTTTTTAAGAGCAGCGGTCACCTCTCGGCAGTGGGCGGCATACCCTCCGAGAGTATTTCTGCCATGAAAAAGCTTCTCACAAAAAATGCATTCGCCGTTCGGAGCCGGCATAAAACTGTAGGTCCACCCAATTAGTAGGAAAAACAAAAAGGAGCACACCTCGAATTGGGAGAGAAGCTCGGCCATAAAACTCGTCAGAGTTATAATAGCGCCATTGTATTATTATTATTATAATTTAAAAAATGCATAATATAAATTTTGACCTTTAATAACAATTGTTGTTGTTGTTTCAAAAAAAAAAAAAAATAAATTCACTTTAATGCTCAGCTTAGCCATCTTTATCAATCCTCATACTTCGTTTTTTGATTTTATAATTTTGAAAATTTCATATTTGTACCAGATCGTGCTTATTGCTTTCAACTTTGCGGGGCTGGGGGCAGTTAAAACGTCGTCCTATCGCCATAAAATTTTGTGGGGTTCATTAACTCGTATAAAGGCAACTTTTCATCACTGGTACGTTCAAAAAAAGAACAAAAAAAATCTCCATATGTTTTCACTCCACCTTAGTATACATATTTATGTATTTAATGCTTTTTTTCCGAATACGACAGCATTTTGCATTAAATTTTTAATGGACATTGTACACCTTTATCGAAAAACTTTCACATAGCCACTTTTGAAAGTGGACTAAGGTACTCAATTGGTTATTACGCCCGAAGGCGTAAAACATTCATTGCGCTGAAAACAATAATGGGGATTTTTTCTGCTAAAAATCCAGATCTACCTTGAAAAACTGGGTCTACCGAGTTCGTAAGAGGAAAGTGAGGAGTTCGGCCCAGAGCTCGTTGGATTATGCTCCTACCATAAATAAGTTTTAGTTAGTCAATGAGTTAATTTTTCTCATTAGCGCCGAGCCTTGCATAATTTCATTCAATGCATTTTCCCCGGCTCAGTGCAAAACAGTGCAATTGCTCAGTGCGTCTTTAAGTAATTTGCTTGTTTTAAGCTTGAACACATGTTGCTTACACACAGTTGCCTTTTGTTTTACACCCTTTTATAAATGCATTTGCATAAGTACTACGCATGTATGTACATACATATGTACATACTACATGTTTGCTTTCCCATTATGTCACATGGCGGCATAAGCTTTGAGTACGCAATTGTACTTAAAATACATAGTACATAATGCAAATTGTGTGTATGTAGTTTTCACCACACCTTATTACCATTGACTCATTAGAAAAACAAGCAAAACAAAGCAAAAAGCAAAAGTGCCAAGTTGCAACACACTGAACTTGGCAGCAGGCACTACAGAGTACACTTAAGGATGACTTTACTACGTCCCACCATAACCACCAAGCGCGTGATATCTGAAACACAAAAAAAAAACATTTCCTTTGAAAAGAAAAATGGGCACAATTTGTTGTTTTTTTAGAATTACATAAGTACATATGTATGTACATTCGAGTAAGTGTTAAATAAGCGACCTTTGAATTGAAGCTAATGCTTTTTCTATTGGTATAAAAGTTAGTTTTAAAAATTACAGCTTAAGAAATGGGAAAGATTTCTTTATTGAAATAAATGCCTGGATCAAAGTATAATCAAATGATCCCAAGACAAATATATCCTCAGTCGTAGCTTTTGTTCCGATGATCATAAATAAGATGGGATAATCTGCAACACAAAACAGAGTATTGCAAAATATGAACGAGAGCTTGGATTTTGTACGTCGAGATGGCTTTATACTGTTCAATTAGTTTCTAAGGTTACACAGAGCTTTTCAACCATATTTTTTACAACCATAAAAGCTTTTCTTACCTTGGAAGATATTGTGTATACTGACTTTTTTTGTTTCTAGTTTTTCTTCCAAGGATTAGTACACAACGAGAATGAGAGTTTGTGCGAGACTTACTAACAATATCCGATTAACTCTTCACTTTTTGATCGATCGTACATAATACTAGGAATTTATTTTCACGATGGGTGGTACGGTTTACAAGAGATTACCACTCTTATGGGGTGGTAATGTATTAAATAATTCAAACCAATTTTAATCACACTTACAGTCACATTATTCCTCTTCCCAGCGTGAAGAGTGTTACGTTGCTTCAATTTCGATTTAAAAAGTACTGTGCCAAGATTGTCGCGCTTGTGTGCCAAATACTTGAAGACCACTTCAAAGCAGCAACCCTGTTATCAAAGGCATACAAATGTACATACATATCTTGATAAAGTACCCTGCAAAAAAATGTGCGATCAATCCCGAAAGAGATTTGTCCTCGATTGATCTCTTTCGAGAACAATTAGTCCCCGATTGTTCCCGTACGGGTATAAATGTAGATTAATTGTAGACCAATTGTTCGTGCTGAAAGCGATTGATCTACATTTGTACCCGTTCGGGATGAAAGCGATTGATCTACATTTGTACCCGTTCGGTATGTTAGTGATTAATCTACATTGGTACCCGTTCGGGTATACAAGTTGAACAATTAGTCTCTTCATAGGACATGCTCGAACAAATGCGATCAATTCACTCCATATAAAGGGATGTAAAATTGTATTAGTCGCATGCTCCCTTGCGATTGATCCCGGACACGTCCCGGATTAATCGCATTTTTTGCAGGGTACCTACATATGTGTGTATGTATGTATGTATGCATGCACGTACACAAAACAGATTAATGTAAATCGTAATCTAATGGCGGCATTTGCTTTCATACAGACGTACAACAAATATTGAGTGAAAATCATTTGAAGTATCATAAATCTGATATTTAATACATAAATCACATGAATGACAAAATTTTGTATGCTTCAGGCGAAGGAGAAAAAAACGGTTGAGCTGGGATATGAAAGATTTATTCCTTTCCTTTTGTGTGGATAAATGAACATAAGTATTTTTTCATTTTCTTTCTTTTTGCGTTTTTCGCTTATGTAGTTAAGTATTTTATTTACTCAAGTGCTCATTTAACACTTGTACCTTTTTTCTTTGATTTTTTTTTTTTTCATTTCTCTCGCTCTTTGTATGTTACTATCCTGTTATTACTAAATCGTTTTCTATTTAATCGCTTTCTGATTTTGATTATTTACTTTATGTAGAGAACCCTACGATACCTTTATTGTTTATTGTTGTTGTTGATTTAACAATGATTCAGCGTTTCAGTGTTTTGGTATCATCTAAATTATTCAACGCTTACTGGATTACATTGCCCAAAAAACTAATTTGCTGACTGGAGTATTTTCCTTTCTTTATTATTATTTTTTTTTTTGTTTGGTTTTTTGATTTACGGCCTTATTCCGGTGTGGTAACATAATTTACTTTACTGGTTAAATAAAGAATCTGGTACTTTAAACACTCTTTTCGTATTCTGGCAGCAGAAAATTAAGTTACCACCCCAATACATGGTAACATTTTGTTACCATTTTCAGCCCGATTCCATTCCGTTCGTATGGAAATGCTTTGACAGCGTTACCATTTGTGCCAGAATACCAATTGAAAAGACGGTAACAATTTTCAGCAACATAAATTACCAGTAAAGTAATTTTCCGGTAACGCTCGGAATAGCAGTGTTATTTTGCATTTACAAAAATTTCACTTAATTTTATAGCTTTATAATTTTTTTTTCTCTTATTTATTTTTATTGTTATTATATGCTTATTATTCTCAGCACAGTATTTCTGTAACACATTTTTTTATTTTCTCATACTAATTTCACCAAAGCACGTAGCACACGCGTTTGACCAAGTCTTATGGTTGGACGCAGGAACTTGCCTTTTTGCTCTCTTCTTTTTCTTTTATTTTTCCTCTTCTTCTTTTACACTTGTCTTACTTGTTTTGTGTAGTATTTTTGCTTTGCTACACAAATTATGCATACATAAAATTGTACTTTATGATAAACTTGCGTGGTTGCTTTGCTTTACGTAGGTACTTGAATCTGTATTTGGGAATTTTTAATTTTTGTGTGATTTGTGTTTGATTTTATTTTTAGTTTTTTGTTTATTTTAACTTAAATACTTTGTAAATAATTTTTATAGCGTACAATTTCCGTTTGTTTGTACATTTATACAAAGTGCTTAGTATGTAGGTACATCAGTATGAGGAGGAAGTGCTAGTTTTAGAAGCATGTGGGACATATTGAATCGTCATTCAGGGGTTCAATGACCTTTGACTAACTTTTTTGTGGTGGCTTTGCTTAGTTTTATGCTAGTTTTTCTTGGTTAATTTTTGTTTTCCTTGAAAGTGTCTCTTTCTAGGTTTCTTATGCTAACCCAGCAAATGACGTTCTCACTGATAACGGACAACCTCAAAAATAAAGTTAACTTACAAATAATGTATGATACACAATCTACAGTGGCGGACAAAAGTCTACATACACCCCCTATTTTTGCTATACCACGGAACCAACAGCAATAAAAGAAAAAGTAAAAATGCAGTTTTATTTCACACATTTTCTTAACTACAATAAACAAAATGAAACTCTTTTTTAATAAGAAATTAAAAAAATATTGGCGAATTTCACAAAATCAATGCTGACAAAAGTGTACATACAGCATGAGGTTACTGTCGTGCACACTTCTACGCTGCGTTAAGATAACGGTAAAATACCGTTATTTGTTTCTTCGATCGATTTTGTTATTTTTGCAACTATTCAGTTATATCAATCAGTTTTTGTTTGCACGTTATATTATTAACAATGGCTCAGCGATAAGAAATTTCAGTTGATGTCAGAAATTTAGTTATAAAACACAAATCGGAAAACAAATCATATGGTGAAATAGTAAAACTATTAAAGTTGAGCCGCGCAACAGTACAAACGATAGTTAGAAACCACAAAAGTAATGGTTGTACCGAAAATAAACCGCGTTCTGGCCGACCGAAGAAACTATCCCGCAGAGATGTAAGCGTTATACTCAAAGAAGTGAACATAAATCCAAAAGTCACTGCTCCGAAATTGTTAGAACACTTAGAAAACATGACACAAAAGTGTGTACATGCACGCGCAATAGGAAGATATCTGAACTATAACGGTTTTCGTAGTAGAACACCACGCAAAAAACCTCTTATTAGTGAAAAAAATCGAAAACTGCGCTTAGAATTTGCTAATAAACATAAGGAAAATGGAATGGACTTTTGGCAAAAGGTTTTGTTCACAGATGAGTCGAAGCTCAATATATTTGGAAGTGATGGGAGGACAAAAGTTTGGAGGAAACCAAATACTGAAATGAATCAGAAAAATTTGGTATCAACCGTCAAACATGGTGGCGGCAGCGTAATGGTTTGGGGAGCAGTTGCGGCATCTGGAGTTGGAAAATTAGCATTTATCGAAGGTATTATGGATCGTTATAAATATAACTCATTGTTCGAAGAAAATTTGAAGCTTTCGGTGGATGATTTGGAACTTGGTGCTGGTTGGATCTTCCAACAACATAACGATCCAAAGCACACGGCCCAAGTTGTCAAGGACTGGTTACTATATTATGCGCCAAGGCAATTACACACACCACCACAAAGTCCAGATTTAAATGTAATAGAGCATGTGTGGGAGATTTTGGACCGAAAAATTAGAAAACACCAGATTTCTAGCGCAGCAGTACTCAAAAATCGAATAACAGAGGCTTGGAACAGTATAACCTCTTCGGAGTTGACAAATTTTGTAGCCTCAATGCCACGACGACTTCAAGCAGTTATTAATGCAAAGGGAGGACCTACTAAATACTAAATAATAATAAAATAGAGAATTAAGATAAGTTTTCTGTCTGAGAAAAGCTTTGTTTTGTACTGTATGTACACTTTTGTCAGCACTGATTTTGTGAATTTCGCCAGTATTTTTTTAATTTCTTATTAAAATAGAGTTTTCTTTTATTTATTGTAGTTAAGAAAAGGTTTGAAATAAAACTGCATTTTTACTTTTTCTTTTATTGCTGTTGGTTCCGTGATATAGCAAAAATAGGGGGTGTATGTAGACTTTTGTCCGCCACTGTATACGACTCAAATTGTATTCTTAGAAATACTTTACTTTTACTAGTAGGTAATAAGAAAGTGTTTTATATGTAAGTAAGTAGGTATATTGTATGTATGTATATTAAATGTTATGATGAATGACTTTGTTGTTGCTCGCAGATCTTGGATTTTAGAATTAATTGTCTTAAAAGCTTCCTGCAGGAGTCTTAAAATATCAAGAGCCTTTTCTTGCAAGAATCGCTTATTCGTCCTCATATATTGAACCCTAAATTGAAGTCGTGGTGCCGCTTTGGACTCCGCGCTTTATGTATACCAATAGAATTGTATATTCGTTTTATGGCTTTGACGCTCTACATTTAACTCAAAGTTCCTATTGCTTTTAATTTGAAGATTATTTCAACCTTCTACTTAAGAACTTAAGCCTATTCTTGTGCTAAACGCTCTAGTGCACATTTCTGACAAAGCGCTACAAATCTGACACTAATAAGACATTATATAAGTCATATTAATGTGCTAATGAAACAGACATGCCAGTGAGGAGGTCGTGTTGGTGGCATGTTATCTTGGAACAGTTAAAAGGTGTAGATATTCACGTTATTTCCTGCTCACATAACTCCATCTTATACCTATTGCCATTTCGTTTAAAACTGTAATTGGCTCGTGTGATTTTTCTCCCTTTCCTTGTTTTAACACCATCAAAGTCAGCTTTTTTAACTTTGAGCTAAAAAAGTAATTCTCGAGCACATGAAACTCATGCGATAAGGCGACTAAAGTTTTATTACTTATTTAGCCATATGTTTGATTGATTCTCAAATATCTATGTACATGTTAATGTTAATCCTACAATGCACTCTCCCTCATATACCCGTATTTAATGCGTTTGTGCTCATGTCAGAGTTCATATAAAATGAAGTACATTTGGCTTTGTGCGTGTGCTCACTGTCAGCCAAAGGTCCTTTCAACATTATTTCCCAAATTGTGCACTTCCCAGAACTGCTTAAGCCTTCAAAGATAGCAAATTTTTAGTCTGACGCAAATATGCTTGTACATATCGTCGTTTAAAGTGCATTTTTGCGTAAGAGGTATTTTCATTTTCGAGTAAGGGACATTTTTGCCAAAAATGAGATTTTCCAACCCTGAGTTACTGACGCTCAGCTCTATCGATCCATACCAAAACTTTGCAATTCTAACAACAAAAACGCATAATAACAGTAAATTTCATAATCGCTTATGAAGAGTATTGTTAAAATTTGGCAGCATTACCGCGTATAATTTCAGTTCATTCATACAAGCGAAGTTATATGTTATTAGATAAATAAATTAAATGGCCAATTTATATGAAAGGGAGTAAAAGTTAAATATTTTAAACAAATAATGTCAGGTAAATATCAAGCTGGTATTATTTTAAACAAATTAAATGAAGTTTCTAATTGGTAAGCTCTGATACTACGTTTTTTTGCTACAATCTTTACAATTTTCCCAACCAAATTATGACTAAAGGTATCAAAAATTAAAAAAAAACAAAACAAGAAAGGAAGCCTCAGTTCGAGTGGAGCCAAATATTGTAAGCTTTCATAGTTCTTTTACGTTTGCTGGAAACACGGTGCAATCTATATAAAGCCCGTGCCGCATAAAGTGGGCGCAGCCACGCCCATTTTGAAAATTCGTATCAATAATCCGACTAAACGTATAAATATTCTTGTTATTATAAAATTTCATCCCTTTATGACTTTTATTTACAGAGATGTCACGTTACAAATTTCTGAAGGGCATTCGTGAAATAATTTTTACTAAAAAGTAGGCGTGGTCATAAACTGATTTCACTAAAATTTTGCACATATACTACCGCAAGTGGTAGAAATAAGTCCACCAATTTTCGTCATAATATCTCAATTATTTGTCGAGTTATGGGCTCCGAAATCTCGTAGATTCCTTGGTCTAATAAGAGCGGTGCCACGCCCATTTTCCAAAATTTTTCTGTTTATGGTCTTCTATCTATCGTGGTACAGTAGACGCTCACAAATTAGAACCACTTTGTTTTTAGGGTGATTCTAATTTCTGAAAAATTATAATTCCTGGACGTTTTTTTTTTTTGTTTCAATAAAACCTTAAAATTTAAGTCAATTTGCATTGAAAAACTACAATGAAATTTTGTCTTATTCAATTTTATTCCCAAAAACGAGAAAACAAACATATAGATATGCCTGTATACGAAATTTCATAAAAATATTTAAATCTGTGTATTATTACAGCTGTGTATAAAAATTAATTTATTACATTGCGATAAAAACATGTTTTTTGTAGGCCATGATTCTTATGCGAAAATTTATAAGACATTCAAGTCAGGTTATAAACCAGATTGAACACGGATGTTCGTAATCCAATCCACAAGTCACCTCAAAATTACAAAAAGTAAATATCAAGATTTAAAACACTTAAAACAAGTGATGCCCTACGATTGTCATAGCTTTTATGACAATTTACCACATTTACCTTACGACTTCTCCAGCAATGTGTAAACAAAATTACGTTTTCTTAATTAAAAATATTAATTTTAGCTTTAAATTTAATATAAGTTTAAGTTTTGTTACTTTTTTTCTTTATAAAATACTAAAAAAAAGAATTATATTGAACATTTTGCCATTTCATAACCGCTTGTGCGTCATTTTTGTGCCAAATAAAAATTGCACAACCGCACATGAAAAAAAAGAGTCCTAATAATTAAATTTGTTTCTTTTTCTACACTAAGTTGATGTATTAGCTAACAAACTGATCTACGTAACTATTTAAATATAAGTTTGTACGCAGAAAGAAGTAACGGTTTTGAAATGAAACAGTTTTTTTGCTCTCCTGTAAAATTCAACCAATGTCCGCTACTCGAAAATGAAAATACCTCTTACGCAAAAATGCACTTTAAACGACGATATGTATGTATGTGGTTCTGAAAATCCCATTCTCTACATATGTATGTATCTCTCTACATATGTGTCCAACCCCCATTGCATATGTCAAGACTGTTATTGATTTTCGCTTTAATTTAATGTGTGTACGTTTGTCTGGATGTAGCCATGTTATTCCCGTGTTTATTTGGTCCGCTGGTTGGTTGGGTGCCCTCTTTTGCTTGCATCAACCGTCTTATTGTTTTAACTCCCCACACTTTTGCTGAATATCCTAACAAAATTCCAAGTGTTGACTTGTAACTCTGCGCCTTCGTGGCTGCTGTGATGTTTGTCTGAATCCTGTTGTTGTACTTTGTTGTTGCTTGTTTTACTTTATTCTCTATTCTTTGCTGTTGAGTTTGTTTTCTCTTTTATTTCATTTATTTTTATTGTGTAGTTTACTTTGGTTGCAGATTCTTTTATTTTTTTCGTTATTTAATATTTTTCCGCTTTTTGCATTCCTATTTTTTTTCCTTTCCCTTTTTGCAATATCCTCCAGCACTTTACATAGTTCACTTGCCACAAGCAGCAAATGTAGATTTATCCTATATGACGCCTTGGCAAAGCATTGGCGCAACCTTTGGGGATTACGAAGAGTGAAATGAAATAAAAAAAAAATAAATGCGCTACCGGAAACATTTTAAGACACTTGCTTTTTGAAGTGTCTAATCTTTAAAGGGTGTTCAACTTGACTAGATGTTGCTTTTTTCTTTGAAACAGAAATACATACGAAACATTAGAATACAGAACCGGTCGCACCGTCTAAAACAAATCAATAGAGCGTTGGCCAAAAATCCAAAATATAGGTACAAACAATAGAAAAAAGGAAGCTGCTACCTTCAAAAGCATATTCAGCATATCATCCACATGTTCACATAGCCATGGTACTTATGTATATGCTTTCGAAGGCTTGATGTGTCTTGCTTGCTGCTCGACTGCGTCATTGCCGTTCCAAGCGCCACAATAGAGCCACCATCATACTGATGATATTGACGCAAATGCTTGCACTGATGCCATAACAACCAACTAACTTTAATATGTAGTGCATAGCTGATATCCCTGGACGTCCGATGCTGCCGGTGATGATTTCGATTTTGTTGTTTGTAGGTATGCTTCTGCAGATGATGGTCGGTCGGTCGTTTCGACGTGGTTGCTTTGTTGTTTATTTGTCCGATGATGTTACTGACGGCTTGACTGGCCATTGAACAAACACTCTTACTTAACTGCACATACATACGTACTAAATATATACCCTGCAAAAATTCCGAGTACTCCATTCGCTAATCCATGGAGTGCTCGCTATGGACCAACCGATTACTCCATAACATGCCACATTTCGTACAAAAAATATGGTCCATTTAACATTGAATGTCATTGCAATGGAGTATATACTCCAGTCCCGCATAACAATCAAATTAATCCATGGCGTACCTACATTGGATTAATTGATGGAGTACCTAACAGTTAGCCGAACATAACAACAAAACCAAATGTTTATCGAGACGACGACGAATGTATACATGCAACCATATGTATGTAGTTATGTATTTATACACATATCGTCGTCGTAGCGATAAACATTTGGTTTTTGTTATGTTCGGCTAACTACGAACCGATGCAGATACATGAATCGGTAGTTTGGGCTTTGTTAGTGGTCACTTTGAAAGTACTCCAACCTTCCACAAATGGAGCATATAATCCAATGATTTTTGCAGGGTAATCACAGCATTTGCTGTGAATTTCTATGTAGTAGAAACAACAATAGTAAAGTTAAGATGACGGCTATGGTTTTGTAAACAGCAACACAAACTATGAGCATCCAATCCAATCCAATCCCAATCAGCACTAGAGGGCAAAAGGCTACAGAAACAGTAGACTTTTGAGCTAAACAATACTTGCAAAAGAGCAGATGAATGTTGATTTTGGAGTGATGGCGGCGAGCGAATTGTATACATATAAAATTTAGAGCTTTAAAAATATATTAGTATTTATGTTGGCTAGTGGTTAAAAATTTATAGGAGGCTTTGGAGTGAGAATGTGAGCTTAGTTTATTCATTGCTGAGCAGCTGAAAACAAATAAACAAAGGTCTATGAATTATAATAGACCGATGTTCTCTCTACCTGCTAATCCATTACCTCCTTAATTTGGATCTATTTTAAGAAAAGTAATCTGCGTGCAAAAACAAATACTTACTGGTTGGTAGATGTGGTATTGTTCCATTATTCCTTTTTCCTAAGTACTTGCACATTTAATACATCATTCTCAGCAGCAAATCTACGGCAGCAACTAAAATCATGTCTTGCATGCAAACAACAAAATAAATGAGGAGGTCCATAACAAAACGCAATAATTCCACCAAAACAATTTTTTGGATAAACGAAAAAAACTAATTTAAGTCAACAGGATATATATTTTTTTTAAACTGTTGTTGTAGTTTAATAGTTATCTAAAAACAATACAAATCATAAAAAAAATTTTTATCTGGCAATTAGTTTTTAAGTTATTTAGATTAAAAAAATGGAAATGTTGCGTTTTGGTCCGTCCAATAGTATTTATTTCATTTTGTTCTGAACATGTATGGAAATGTTGCGTTTTGATATAAACTAGGTTTGGAATTTTGGCTTTTTGCTTTAAATAATTTTTTTTTTTTGATTTTAATTGCTTATACATATTCTATAGGAAAATTAAAAACTGTTTTATATCAACGGTTTTTATTGCATTTAAATCACTATATTAACATACAAGTATTACAATAAATTCACATTATATTACACTTTCATTGCAGTGTCCTCCTCCAAACAGTCACATAAAGTTATATCATCTGTTCCATTGGCACTATTTCCCTGCTGATCTAAAAATATCTTGGTATAATACTCCAACTCAGATATTTTGGACCACTGTTCGCCAAAGTTTTCTCAAAATATTTAGCATAAAAAGAATTAGCAAATGTGTTTACAATATTAAATGCAAAGTAGTTATTCACAAAGGTAGTTTAATCAAAGAATATTTCTAACAACCATAAAAATAAAATTAATTTAATTGGATAGATATGGAAATGTTTCATTTTGGTCTGAACTAATATTTTTGGTGTTGAATAACTGTAAAATTATTGACGTTTGGTATGTTTTATAGCAATGGTTACATAGGTTTTAATGCGCAGAATTGGATTTAGTTAAAAAAAAAAAATATTTGAAAAGTGGAATTATTGCGTTTTGTTATGGACCTCCTCAAATAGGTATGTACATAAATAAATAAATAAATAAGATTCGTTCATGTCTAAGTCGTTTGATAGTACAAGTCTTATAAGTTTACATACGAGCACCACAAAGAATGCGAAGGAGTCTGGATAGTCGCACGTACGTAGTCGAATACATACATACGTAAGTTTCTCTGGGCTGGGGATGAATGAACGAGAACGATATGATGCCGAAATGCGGGCAGATGAACTTGTTTTCGTTTTTTTGTATTGCTTTTTGTATTGCTTTTTGTCTTGTTTTGGAGTGAGTCCTAAGATGTATAAAAATAACTTTAGCCATTGTGGTAAATACTTAATAAGAATACGTGCATATGCCACCAATGTTTGGGCTGAATGGTTTTTACTTATAACAGCAACAACATCACCAAAAGTTTATTAAGTTTACTCCATGTACATATGTATGTTTAGGAGCATATGCATACTAAACTCGTCGATTCAACTCATCATCATTGCACACACAAACAACCGAAACTAAAATGCTGCTTCTACTCTTAAAAATGGATACGTACACAATACACTCTATGTATTTAGATACCTACATATGTACGTACATAGATTACTTACATACAATGCAGCGATGTGAAACAACAAAGTGGCTAAATGTGAAGGATATGAAGCATTCATTGCCATTTCGTATAAAGGGTGTGCCAATTGGTGTTATCCGGACAACCAGTCAGACAATATTGTGCGCATTTAGGTTGTGTGCTTGAAAATAACTACGTAATATGTTTGCTTTGTTAATCAGTCACCTTTGTAGTGGAGTAGAGGCTTAGAAATACTTCTGACGTGAGCTAGAACAGTCTTCGGGGCATAGTCAAGCTTCTATGTATGTATGTACATACATATGTAAGTATTATATCTTTTTTCGAGTCAACCTTTTTGACATCTCATGGGCTGCCCGAAACCATACTACCGAGTTGTTTTGTTAACCGAAAAATAAAATAAAATGCAAGAAAGCAGCCGATTGACTCGCCCTTTGAAACCAAATTTTCACCAACCAATCCTTGGCATATTGGCATATGTATTCCTTTTACGTGCGCCAAGCACACCAACAGCAAAGGCTGGCGCAATGTTCAATAATAAATATGTTGCTTATGCTCTTTTTTCAACGTGAACGCAATTTTCAACTTCCTTCAGGGCATTCCTTTTACCCTTATTGGTTTTCGTATTCTTTTTTCTTTCAGTCTTCTTTTATTAGCTACAGGTTTTTTGTCTATTTGGTATTCTTTTGGCGTAGTTTTGCCTGAATTCCTTTCTTTGCTTTTATTCTTTAAATATTCTTTACTCTTATACCTACATACATTTTACTACTTGTTTTCCATGCTCTACCTTCTTAACATACATAATTGGATTAGCTACATAAAATGTTATTGCCATTGTACCTACCTACCTTCTCCCATTTATCAATAAATATTAAATATTCACTTGTGCTTTGTTGGAGATCCTTTTTGCGGATTTATTTGTATGTTGTTACATTCGTTGATTCTTTGTGCAGTGCGCATTAAATCTAAATTGTCTCATAGGAAGTCTGTAAATCACAACAATGTTGGTAAATTACTTGGGGAAGGGAAATTTATGGCCGATTATTTACGCTTGTCAATTTCAGCTGACAATTTTTTCGTGGCAGGCAGGTTATTATTGTCTTTTACATACATACGTAGACTCATATACACTGCAGTTTCATGGAAAAAGAAGTTTTATGCATAAGTACTTTGTATTCAAAACAAAACATACATATTTGGAATGTATATAGATTATACATAGGTACTTAACAATTAAGTCTTATTAGCCTCCATTTTGGTGAATTATTTTACTGAATTACTTTGCGAAAATGCTTCAATATAAATCAAAACTCCAATTAAGATGGCTAAGCCTATACTTAATTTATGGTTAAGGTAACCTTGAATACATCATTATATCCCAATCAATGTGGCAATATCTCACGATACATTTTTTTTTTGCCCACCACAATCGAATATTTGAATGAAAAATTGTATAAATATTGCATAATAAATACGGTCAATTTAATAATTCAATATCCGCAGCGAATACTTATTGATCATATAAACAGTTTATATTTATTGAAATCAATACATAGTGAAGCTTTCAATATACATATATGTACATATGTATAATCAATATTATAGTCCAGTACCTAGTGCTTAGTGGAAGTATATGGACAGATCAATATAAGGATGTGGACAGATAGCTGAGTAAAATATTTTTATTTGAATGAACCAAAATGTGTTTCTTAATAGCGCATATTTCCGAACATTAATGAAATTATTGCACAATATTATTGATTAATTTTATTGCGCAATATTATTGATCACTATTATTAATAACTTATGGCCTTCATAATCGTTTAAAAACATACATATCTTCACAATATTATTGTTCAACTTTATTGCGCACTATTATTGATTAATTTTATTGCGAAATATTATTAATTGATTTTATTGCGCAATATTATTGATCAATATTATTAATAATTTATGGCCTTCTTAATCATATTTAAATATATACACACACTAATCTAGTCTACTCTCTATTTACCTACATAATTTCAAACTAATTTACTAATTCTCTCTCTTTGCGCTCTCCTCTTGCAGGAATATTGTCTCCTCCGGGTCCGTTTTTAACGCCCAGTCCGTCGCCATCAATATCAGCTAGTCCACGCTTACAACCATCACCCTCGTTATCACCATTTCCCCAAGATGTGCTACTCGTAGCTGGTAATACAATAACAAACGCTACGCAGGATCAGGTATAATGCAAATGTCAAATTCACTATTAAATACATATAATATATGTATATATTATGTACAACTGTTTATAGTACATACATACATTTTAAATAACATTTTTGGTTTAATTAAAAAATATGAAAAAGGAACGTAAAACTGTCACACCGGGACGCAGACAATCATTACATCAATTCACTAATGCAAGTCCAAATGCCGGTACAGTTGTCTTTCAACCGAGCCCATCCCAGTCGCCAGCGGCCCCAACGAATATTATTGGTGTGACAGCCGGTTTGGGTGGTGCACCGATAGCGGTAACAACCTCGCCTGCACCCGGCAATGAGTTCAATACGACTTTAGTTGGTTCAAATAATATACAATTAAATAAGGTAAGTTTGAGTTGAATATGAATGAGAGAATGGATTTCGAAATTTGCTTTGATTAGCCTTACACTGCATGTGTATGCAAATGCGTCCGGCCATCAGCTACTTTATTAATTTGAAAACATGCGTTTATGCTTTCAGAAGGGCAATAAACGGATCACTCAGCAGCAGCAGCAACAGCAGTTGCAACAACAACCACACCAACAAAATCATCTAACTCAGCAACATCACCAAATATTTAGCAGTACTGGGGCAGCTTCAAATTGTCACACTGCGACCTCGATCTCCATTTCGAATTCTGTAGCCGGCGGCTATGGGCAGCAAGCGCATGCAACAGCGATTAATACGTCGACGAGTTCGTTTGCGACAGCAAATGTGGCTGGTTGCCCAAAAGGTCAAGCGAAAAAAGCTAGCAGCACCAACACCAACGCCAACACTGCCACAACGGCAACAACACTACAGACGTCGACGTCGCTAAGTCAACAACAACAACAACAACAGTTCCAGCACTATCATAGCAACAGTAGCCCACTGATAGCTGATAGTCCAATATCGAGTCCTAGTAATAGTTCAATTACCGCCGCCACAATTAAACCGTCAACACCACAGCCGCAACCACAACCAATGCAAATGTTGCATCAACAATTCACCATAACAGGCACTGCGCCGCCACATCCGAGCAATCAAGTAAATCAAGGTCAACAGCAGCAAATCTTTCAAATCATTCAGGGTCCGCAGGGGCAAATTGTTGCAGCACCAGCTGGGCACCAACAACAACAACAACACCACACATTGCAACAACGACTGATTGGCAGCACCGCAACAGTTCAAACGCAATTGGCGTCGGCGGCAGCGGCAGCGTCATATGGCGGCAATGGCGGTTTTAATACTATTACAACAACAACAACGAATGCATCGCCAACAGCGTCAGCGGCAACAGCAAAAACCACAAAATCACCACAACAAATACTGCCGAAGCCGCAGCAACAACAACAACAGCAGCAGAAGCAGTTTGATGCCAGTCAACAACAACAGCAGCAGCAACAACAAAAAGAGAAATTGATTGGTGGCAATGCGGCGCAAATGCCACAAATCTCCCAATCACCGCAGCCGCAGCAGGCGCAACTTGGTGGCGCCCCAGCCAATCAACAACCGCAACAACAACAACAACAAATCATACTGCCGAATGGTGCTACAGCAAGCCTCACCACACAACAACCGCTGCTCCTAAATCAAATGCCTGTTTTGGTACAACAAAATACACCACAAGGTGTCCAGCTTATCCTACGGCCGCCCACCCCACAACTAACGGCCACACCCTCGCTGGTCATACAGAATGCGCGTCCGCAAGCGCACCTCCAACAACAGCAACAGCCACAACAGCTGCTACGGATATTGGGCGCAAATGGCGCTACGATGCAATTGGCCGCCACACCCACCTTCATCGTTTCCTCACAGGCCAATCTCCTACAACAGACTGCAAATCACATTCAATCAATTAAAACTAACGCTCAAAATCAAGCCGCCATCACGCAATTGACCGGCTTGCATGCTGCGCTATCGGCCGCACAGCCACAACGATCTCATCAGCCGTTCACCACAACGGCGACCATCAACACCAGCCACCTGCTGGGACCAAGCATGGCTGCGCAGCTGCAGAATCTACAACTGGCAGCGGCGGCGGCGAACGGTGGCAGCATAACACAAATACAAATGCCCAGCGGGCCGCATGCGGCGCCGGGTTCCACAACAACAATTCTGTCACAATTGCCGGCACAATTTCAGCAGAGTTTGAGTAATGCGGCAGCGGCGGCGGCGGCGGCCGGTGGTGGACATTCGCTCATTAGTTTGAATCAATTGAGCAGCGCTAATATACAACAGTTGGCGGCGGCTGCAGCAGCGGCAGGTGCAACCTTCCAAACACCACCACCGCCATCAACAACACCAACAGCAACGGCGGCTGCGAATTCTAATGCTGCTGGCGTGGAATTGTTCAATGGTCACTCGGCGACAGAATCAATGCGCCAGTCCACAACGCCCACGATGCTGCAGAGTATGAGCGGTGCTACGGGAACATTAAATCAACAGCAGACGCAAAAACAACAACAACAGCAGCAGCAGTTTGCCAATGGATCTCAACTGATGAGCAGCAGCAATAATAATAGTACAACAATAATACAGATTCAACAGCAAGAGCAATCGCCACAGACTGAACCAAAAAAGAAGGCGAAGCCACGTAAAAAGAAGCCGCCTGCGGGCAGTATAACAACAACGGCATCATCGACAACGGCGGCTGTGGTGCAGTCTTCAGCAATAACAACAACAACAACACCATCACCTGCGTTGCAAATTAATAGTACGGCAAATGCGACTACCCCGTCATCCTCCTCCTGCTCATCCTCAGGTGGTGGTGCTTCTTGCTCAACGACGGCCAACATGCAAACGAGCATGAACAACAATACCGTTAACGCGACACCACAACTGCAATTCGCACAATCGTCGCCACAACACGTGAAGCTCACCTTTAGCGATAATAACAGTAATAGCAATATTGGACAAAATCCAGGCAATCAAACGCAGTCTCAGCAGCAACAGCAGCCGCAGGAGCGTCCTAAACTTGATCTCGGTAATGTTATGAAACTATGCGGTATAATGGAAGATGATGATGACGACGATGATTACATGGACACAATGTCCATGCATGATGAGAGTGCCGCTGCCGCTGGCGCACAGCAAACACTGCACCAACCGCAACCGCAATCACAATTGGTGACAAGGGTGGCGCCACCGCTGCTCACGCCATCATCAATACATACGAACGCCGCAGCACCGAATCCCAATGATATAATGATCTCGATACCCAGTCAAAATGGTAGCGATTCATTGCCCTTCACCGTGACCATACCAGCCGCGGCTGCATTGAGTGCTGCTGCAGGGGGCAGTGGCGATGGTGTTGATATACCACATAATTTCTATATTAAAATTGATCAAAATGATCCGAGCTCAACACCGTACACGATCTCCATACCACGTTTGCCAACAGCTGAAGAAATACAACAACAAGCGCAACAGCATATGGCGCAGCAAGCTGCTCAAGCAGCAGCAGCAGCCGCCGCCGCCGCAGCACAACAACAACAACAGCAATCCAACAATAGTAATAATAAGACTGTGTCAGCAACGCAACAACAACAACAAACACAACCAACAATGAGTTTCAATATTATGACCACACCACGGAATGGACCACAATTGCAGCCGCTGCAGCAGCAACAACAACAACAACAACTACAATTTAATTTAATGGCGAATGGAAGTGGCAACGGCAACTTACAACAACAATTTCCAACGTCATTGTCGCTTTCTTTGCCGTCCAGCAATTCGTCAATAGTAACTAGCACAACAACCGCTGCAACAACAGCACCAACAATAACAACCACAGCAACGGTTAAGCCACGCCGCAAGCCGGCAGTGCGTCGCAACGGCAAAAAGCCGGATACTACTCCAGCAGTTGCCGCTATTACGACGCCAACAAGCATTGCTTCAAGTAGCTCAGCGGCATCGATGGCGGTGGCAACGAGTACAACAACAACAACGAATAGCATTTCCGTAATGCCCACGTTGACAAGCACAAACTCAGATTCCGCTGCGGCGCCAACAATTTCAGTAGCGCCAGCGCAGCTAGGCAACAATAACAACAACAACAACAACAACGGTTCAACGCTTTCACTGCTTCCATCAATAACAGCGGCAGCGTCAGCTTCGGCGTCAACATCAACAACTGCCACGCCTACTACTTCTCTAACCACAACCATTTCTGGTGCACCGCAAGTTCCTAGCCAAATTGGTAATATACATATATCGCAAGTTGATGGCACAAAAATGTTGCCCATTCACAATGGTGCCGGTACCGTTGAGAATAAAATACAAATTATGCCGATTTTGGATAGTGGTCCAAGTGTTGGTGGGATAGGTGGAGGTGGAGGTGGAGCCCACGCTAAGCTGATTACGCAACCGTCTAATTTACAGTATCAAATGCCAACGCAACCGCGGCAACAGCAACAACAAACACCACAACAACAATCTACTAACTTTCCACCACCACAAACTCAGGCAAATTTACAAAATCACGAAACACCCGCCGCCACAATTAAACTAACCACAGATGGACGGCAGGTGCAACTGGTGGCTCTGCCACAAACATCTGGGCCTACTGCTGGGACACAAATCCTCACCACCAACACTTCAGCATCATTAGCAACTAATCAGACACCAATAGTACAACAGCAACAACAACAACCCACCATTACAATGACAACGAGTAACAGTAATAATGGCAGTGCCAATAATAATAGTAATAATATAATAACAACAACAACAACACCCACAAACAACACTAGTGGCTCTGGAATATTAGCACCACCTCAACCTCAACCCCAACTCACTAACGGCCCAGTGCCAAACAGCAATAATGTATCGATCACGGTTGGTGCGCCGGCTACAGCCACAGCCGCAACGCTAATGTCACAACTCACCGGCAGTCTCACATTGGCCGTGTCGGAGCATTGTGAGCGTTTGATATTGCGCCATGATCCAAATCAGCCGCAGGATCAGCAATCGCAAATCATATTGCAAGCGCTGCTGAAAGGTGCACTACCCAATTTGACAATAATCAATGAGCCACTGAAAGTGGTGGAGGATAATGGTGCCGGAGGCGGAGGCAACAACAATCAGCGTTCTGGTATGAGTGCAACTGTGACAGTGCAACAACAGCAACAGCAGATCACACCGTCATCGTCAATGAGTAACACATTGCAGCAACAGCAACAACAACAACTACAGTCGCAACAACAACAAACGAAAGCGATAATACCCTCAAATAATACTGGTGCTATAAATAAAATTGAGCTGCCAGCGAATTTGGCGTCGACGGCGCAAATAACAACAACAAAACCACCAACAATACAATTGCAATTAAATGCCACAACACAACAAGCGCCAATATTGACATCGGCAGGTGGACCAACGCTGCATATACAATTACCGCAACAGCAGCAGCAACAACAACAACAACAACAGATGCAGTTACAGCAGCAACAGCAGCAGCAACAACAGCAACAAGCTATGGCTAATGCCATAAGAGCTTCAGAGCAGTTGATGCAACAAGCACAGCATCAACAACAACAACAACAACATATCCAACTACAAAAACAACAACAACAAACAATACTACCACAATTGATGCAAACACAAGCCGCTCCAACAGCTTTACTTGGTGCTGCCTCGTTGGCTGCACAACAACACCATCAGCAACAACAGCAACAACAACTACAAGCTGCTAGTCAACAACGTTATGTATCGCTGCCAAAAATAAATGCAGCAACACAACAAATATTCTCGCTTAACAGCGACACCAACCAAATTACACCAATCAGTCCAACACAAACCGCCGCCTCGATTGGACCCACCGAACGTTTGCTGATTGCACCGGCCGGCATAAATGCACAACAATTGGCGCAGTGCCTGCAGTTGGGACAAATACATTTCAATGATGTTAATCCGTTGCCGCCAAGCACGCAACCACAACCGCAGCAGCAACAGCAAACGATGCTGTTGGGTAACATGAGTGGGACAACGCTCAGCGTTGGTCAGCAGCAGCAGCAGCAACAGCAACAGCATCGCAGCCAACCTCCACAACAACAGATAGTGCATCCAC
Source organism: Urophora cardui (assembly GCA_960531455.1). Classification (NCBI taxonomy): domain Eukaryota; kingdom Metazoa; phylum Arthropoda; class Insecta; order Diptera; family Tephritidae; genus Urophora; species Urophora cardui. Next base: position 4,373,564 of record OY482672.1, on the reverse strand, counting down.
AACCCATACAACCATTGAGTAGCAATAGTGGCGCTGGTAACACCTTAACTACCACCCTCACCACAACAACAACACCTAAACAAGTCGCAAATGTGGCGCCGATAATTGATCAGAGCAAAGCTAAGCTAGAGCCGGCAAAAGTGTTGACACCAGCTGGTGGCGCTGTTGCAAAAAAGAAGCCCGTACGCAAACCGAAGGCCACAACAACGGCCGCCGATGTGGCCAGTGGTACGGCGGGCATGAAAAATGCAAGCGTAGTCAAGCCAATGCCCAAATTGGATCCACTCTCACAAAAGCCCAACAATAATCCAGTGCAAATAGTGCAGCCGAATGTTGCCAGCGGCAAGCAGGTGGGCGGTGGTGCGACGGCGGGTACGTCTGCCAGCATACAACCGTTTCAAACGCTACAGCAAACGACAAAGCTGGTTGGGGTAACAGCGCCGATGCAACAGCAGCAACAACAACAACAACAAACGCAATTACAGCAACAACAGCATAACACGCAATTGGGAAGTAGCAATTCAGCAGCTTTGTTACAGTCGCCCAATATGCGAACGGCAGCAATAACAACAACTCTAAGCAATACAGTCAGCACTTCACTGCCGTCATCAACCTCAGCAGCGGCAACGGTTATGACCGGAAATTTTGTCAGTAATAGCGAACCGCCATCACTTTCTGCGCTGAATTCGTCAAGCTCAGTTGGTCTCACACAAAATCAACAACAACAACAACAGCAGCAACAGCAAATTTCTACGAATATGCAACAACAGCAACCACATCAGCAAGCTCAACAACAACCGCCGCAACAGCAACAACAACAACAACACACCGTTTCACGTGTACAAACAATACAATTAACCGCACAACAACAACAAATGTTCAAACAAGTACAAATGCAAATACAATTTCTCACCATTAAATTACAGCACAAATCGCTGGTCACCTCACTGCCCTTACCTCCCGATTTTGATCCGAACGCTATTGCCGCATACAAGAAGCCGATGAGCGATGCCGAAATAAATGCAGCACTGCAACGACTCTACGCCGAACAGCAATGCATTTTAGCCGCTGGAAAAGAGATGCCAACACCAGAAGCATATTTGCAAATGCCACCAATTGGCGCTGGCGCGGGTGCGGGTGCGAGTGCGGGCGGCATAACATTGATGTCGGCGCAACAACTGCCACCGCAACAACAACAGCAACAAACGGTTGGCAGCAACAAAGGGAATGCTGCGGGTATTCCAGCAAATGTTGTGCAGCCCAATAATCATTCGTCCACGATGACGGCGACGACTACAGCAATGAGCGTCACTGCGGCGGGGCAGCAGCAGCAAGCGCAAGCGGGTATAACACATCGTATTCATGTATATCCAATGCAACATCATCAAACCGTTCAACAAAACAAGCAACAACAACTGCAGCAGCAGCAGCAACAACAAGCGAAAGTGCAACAGCAGCAGCAATCGACTGCGGTTGGCGGTACGCGTCCCAAAGAGAATACTGCACAGTCAAAGGGCAAGCAATTAGCAGCAACCACAACAACAACAACGACAAGCGCCACTGTTCAACTACAAGCAGTGCAGAATGCCAACAACAATAGCACTTTGGTGTCGTTGGGGGCACAAAGAACGCAACAACAGCAACAACAAGTCACATTGGTGACATCTAAAGCACCGGCACTGCATTACCAACAGCCGCACTTACAATATCAGCAGCAGCAGCAGCAACAACAACAACAACAAGCGCAACAGCAATTCAATATGCTACAAAAGACAACATTTGTGATGAGCTCCAACGCTAACAGCACGTCCAGCAACAACACAAATATAATGAGTGGCCCACCGCCGCTCGTCTTCTCCAGTCCGCTGATGGCCTCTGCTGCAGCGACCACCAGCGCGGCGCATACCACATCCACAGCGACACTTTTGGCAAATAGCACAACTACGTTGCAGCAACAACAACAGCAACAGCATCTACAACAACAACACAATTTCACACAAGCAACACTCAGCTGTCAATCCACTTGCATTGCCAAGTCGAATACAACTACAACGCTAACAACTAACAGCAACAATAATAGTGCCACATTAATTGTAACAACAACAACCACAACAATGACAACAGCTGCAACAGCCACATCAATTTCAAATACCAACTTAGCTGCTGCTGTGGATACAACTGCAACAACAACAACACAATCATCAATGACCACAGCAACAACAGCAAGCACATCCACAGCCGCAGCAACAACAGTAGCAACAATTGAAACCATTGCTAACGCAACAACAACAGCAACAACAGCAAATGTGCAAGCACAAACAAGTGTTGCTGATAGCACCAACAGCAGCGTCGCCAACACCACCACCACCACCAGCAACAACAGCAACAACGTCATCAACATCGATACAACACCAACAACAACCAGCATCAACAACACCCTGGCCAGTGGAAATTTTGTAGCCGCACATCCGATTAAAAGCGAGGAGAGCTTGCTGCTGTCGCCACAGCCGAAACTTGCACGCCTCTCTTTGTGAGTACTAGTTGGTTGAAAATGCGCGTTTACTCAAAAACACAATACACAGAACACGCTTTTCGACTCTTCCAATTACCTACATACATACTTTTATGCATTTGAAACTGGCTTAATTAATGTTGTTTTCCTTTTCCCTTGTAATTTACAGATTTTTACATCAATTGGAATTGGATCAGCAGGCATGCTTGAAACCCGATTATACGCATCCCTTTCAGGACAAGGAAGAAGCTGTTAAGCGTTTAATAAGGTTTGTAGAAATTTTTATAACTACACCACATCGCTCTTTAAAGTATTCGTAATTAATACAAAGGTTTTCTAATATTAGCGTTACGTTTTTAAATTATCACTACCAAAATACCGAACATTTTCACTACGTTCATGGTTTCATGGTTATGTTAATCGCCGATGATATTTTAATTTAAAAAGTTAACTTCTTCTACTTTCACTTATATCATATTACAATTACAGATATCATTGCATGTACGAAAGTGTTGACGATTTGCCATATGAAGATGAAGAACGTTTCGAACACGTTGCGCTACAATATCAAGGACATTATAATAAGCTGTCTTCAAAATTTAAAAAGATTTTACTGCAAGAATCAATGGTAAGTAGGGGGGGAAAGGGAGATCGAGAGAGAAAGCAAATTCTATATTAACTTAATAAAAAATTATGAATTGTTATCCCTTGCTAGTTGGACCATCGCACATCTGAAACCTGCCAATTACAACAGCTCATGATTGATGATTTGCGCGCGGAACTTGATCACTTGCGATACGGTGAACTCGATCATCAAGCAATAGCAGGGAAGCAAGAGAAAATTGAATACAATGAGGATGAACATGAAGATGAAGATGGAGAATCCGAAGTCAATTCGGACGCACTGCAGCCATCTGACTCAGCGTCAGAAATAAAGCAAGAAGAGGAACTGAAGCCAATCAAAGATGAGCTCGAGCCAAGCGATGACAAAATTAGCGCAAGCAGTGATGTTACGTCAGCAAATTCCTTTGACATTAAAAGCGAACCAAATGATGTGGGCGGTAAGGCTGTAGTGGAAGAAGCAGCAGCCGAAGGGAAATTTGATATGCTAAAGCAAAATGTGAATGATCAGCCAGCGAATGGCAGCAGCAAGGACAGTAAATCTTTGCAGCAGCAGCAACCAAATGAAGTGCTGCTAAAGAAGGATGAGAAGCCCAGCTGGCATGGCTTTGGTAAAACTGCGGCGAGCACGACGTCGTCGCCCATTTCAAATTCGAATTTAGAAACTTCGAATGAGGACAAAGGCAAATTGTCTGGAGAAAATTTCTACACTGCCAACAACAATAAACATTTGAATGGTACAATTAAACGTGACGCTGGGCCGACGTCGCAACCGCAACTAGCCCAACAACCGCAAACCAAGCCACCTCAGCAGCAACAGCAACAACATCAACAACAGCAAACTATACAAAAGCCAAATGCCTACGTGAAGAAAGAGTTCGAGAATTTTGATATCGAATCGGAAATAACGCCCACCTTCATAATGAAAAATGTGGAACGTGCACCGTTACCCACGCCGATGGCGACAACAGCGCCACCAGCGGCGAATAGCGGCAAAACGGCTGCTAAGCAAGGAACGGAGAGGAATGAAAAACCGAAAAATCTTCAGCAGCAACAACAACAACAGCAACTGCATCAACATAGAACACCAACTACAACAGCTCAAGTTGAAAATAGTTATGAGGCACAATATTTGCAGCACAACACAAAGCAGCAAATGCGGCTTCTACAACAACACCAACAACAGTTACGTCATCAACAACAGAAACAGCTAAAGCTACAGTTGCTGCAGCAGCAACAACAACAACAACAGCAGCAGTTGCAGCAGCAGCAACAACAACTGCAAGAGCAACACCAACAGCAGCACCAAAAGCAGCAGCAGCAACAACAACAACAACAGCAACAACAAGATGAATGGTTGGCTTTGCAGAAGGAGCTCAGCCTAATCACAGCTGAAAATAGATTACAACAACATTTAAATCAATTGCAAGAACAACAAGCACTGCGCATGAAATCACTCAACTATTTCGAAGGCTCGCCAAATAATGATGATCACAACAGTATCGATCTCTTTCCGAATGGTTGCATTGATAGAAATGGTGAATTTAGTCCAAGCAGCAACGATTCAAACTCTTCACATCACCAACAACAACAGCAACAGCAGCAACAAAACTGTATACAGCAGCAGGAACTGCATTCAAGCGACGACGATGATGATCAACAACAGATGCAACAGCAAACAAATCACGAACAGCACAATCACCATAATCACCACAGCCACCATGCACAACACCAACAACAGCAAAAACAACAACAACAACAAGACAACATCCACGATGATGTACACAATAATCACTTGCAATCGTCGTCACTGAATGAATTCTTCGATTCGGGTGATGATATGGCCGATGTGCATAAATCGGTGGAAACTCGACTGGAAGCGATGTTCGGTGAGTCACCGGTGCATTTGAGTAAAAGTAATAGCAGTGCCGAGCATGATAATGATATCATCGATGATGCGAGGCTGGATGAAATATTCGGCAATGGTGAGTCAAGTGAATCCAAATCGCAGCAACATGATCAGCAAAACCAGATACATCAGCAACAACAACAACAACACCATCAGCATGAACAGGGTTTATGGAATAACGAGCTTAATAATGCGGCGAATGGCTTTAACACACAGGAGTCGGCGGCTGTGTTGTTTGCTAATGAACACCAACAACAACAGCAAATGCAACTGAATCAGCAACAACAACAACAACACATACAACTAAATATGTCGAACAATTCAACCGCACGTTGGTTGCAAAATATTGATGCACCATTTGGTGAATTCGGCACCGCCGCAGCCAGCCACAACAGCGATGGCATCAGTGCGGGCACACAAAAACGTCGCTGGAATGCTGAATTGATGTCTGCTGATGCGGAAGACACACTCGATGGCGGCGGGGCTGCTAAACGGATGTGTCATATGCGATCGGGATCAACGTCGAACTCTTCATCGCCAATGTCGATGGAACAACAACAACAACAACAGCAGCAGCTGCAACATAATGTGCATAATCACAATCACAATCACCATCAGCAACAACAACAACACCATGATAGTATCATGGAGGCTGATTTGTTATCGCTGCACGATGGCATACGTGTGGAGCCAGCAGGTGCACAAATGCTGCAAATGTCTACGTTGCAGCAGCAACAACAGCAACAGGTGTTATTTTGTCAACAGCAGCAACAGCAGCAACACCAACAGCAATTCGGCAATCTATTGGATGGTGTTGATCATCATCAGCAACCTTTTGCAAGTTTGCAACAGCATGACATGCAACAACAACAACAACTCTTGCTCAGTAATCATCATCTACAATCACAACAACAAGCGCACATGCTCAACAATCACTTGGGCGTTGGCGGTGATTTCGACGATGACATCAGTCGGCACGTGCAAAATGCCATCGATAGCATTTTAAATTTGCAAAATAGTGAATCCGCCGATTCGCTTAACTTCTCACTCGACCATTCGATGGGATCACTGCTGGATGATAGTATACTCGACGATCAACGACAACACCAACAGTCGCCAACGCTGAACAACTGTGCGGATGGCATGACAAAACGGCGCATCAATTTGGTTGACGAATTGGCCGATTGTCTGATTAATGGCGGTGGAAGTGGTGCGGCGGCAGGTGACAATGCCAGCAATATAATGTTGGTGGATGGCGCACACCAACAACAGCAATCGCATCATGGGCAACAGCAGCATGTCTTGTTAAATCATAATCACCATCACAGCTTACAACAACACCAACAAAGCAATCATCTTCATCATCAACAGCAGCAGCAATCGCTGTTGTCGGACGATTTTGGTTGTGTTGCTGCTGGTTTGGTTGATGAGGCTGTTAAATCGATAATGACATCATGACAACCTACCGCCGTAGTAGAGGAGAATGAGCAACAACAAAAACAACAGCAAACACAACAAAAGCAGCAACAACACCAAAAGCAACAACTACAACAAATACCATTGTCTCAACAAACCGCAGCAACAACAACAACAACAACTGCAGCAATAACAAAACAACGTTCGGTAAATAAAACAACAACCGCCAAAACAGCAGCAACAGCAACAACATCAGCAGCAGCAACAGCAATAACAGCAATTACAACTGCTACGCATGTTAGTAACAACGATCGTATTGCAAATAATGTTGGTGCTGTCAATTTGGGACTCAATACTGCCAGCGCTTTATGAGCTGTGCGTCATAAAAGGACTGTTTAGGGCATAGGAAGCGCGGTGTGTGGCATTCCCTCACATACATAACCAATGAAGATGTGAGCTTTTCCAAAATTTATGAAACATTAGTGAAGGTTTTATTTTAATTTTACTTATTTCATTAATTTTATTGTGGTTTTTAATAATTTAATAATTATGCATATTTATTGATTGTTTAACATGCACAGTATTGCGTTAAACGTAAGCAGCGTAAAGTTACAACGAGTGAGGAACTTTTATATTTTAAATTATAAACTTGGCCTAGCTTGAGTCATGATTTATGTATATTATTTTAGATAAAAAGCCGGTCTAATACATTTAGTGGAAATAATTTTAAATTTTACAAAGCAAAGTCTGACGGTTATCCCTAGCAATTCTAAAGCCCCTTGCCAACACTGCGCTAAATTGAAGCAAACAAACAATAAGGTACTTGGACTGAAGCATTATACATACATACATATGTACATATTTAGTTGTTCAAAATTTATATCAACTTTTTTTTAATTTGAAATTTTACCTTTTTTTAATTATAACTGTAAATATTAAAAAAAAATTAGTTCAAAGCAAACGAAATTTTTAAAGTAATTAAGTTAAATTGTATTTATAAATTTTATTGGCCTTTCAACTATAAATACGTATGTATATGTAATTTTAAATTGTAAAGCAAAAATAATGATTTTAAAAATTTACCCGCTTGCTCTTATTTGCGTTACCTGTGCGTCTATTGTTTGTACAGAAACATAAAATTTTAGTTTTATTTTAATTACTGTAGGTTTTTTTAATTATCGTAATTCATTTTGCATGTTCAAAGTAGCAATAGATAATTGTTTAGTTTTTAATTTTTTAGATAATTTACATATAATAAATTTAAAAAAGTTGTATTCTAAATGATGTTCTGTGTTTTACTTTTACCTTTTAAAAGCACTGCTTTTACTCTAAGCTGATTTTTAGGTGATTTTAAATTTGTTTTCAATTTGCTATGAGCTTTTTCCTTTTTTGACTTTCATACATAATCATAGTAACATAAAAAAGTTAAAGGAAATCAATTTCAAATCGCACAAATTGATAAGTGAATCAAGGCAATTCAAGAGCTGAATCTCTTGTCAAACTTTGTTTAGGTTACCATAACAACAAGACAAGCAGACAAATGAAAACCAATACGAATTCAGCCTTGGATTATGCCTAGGTTTTAGAATGTCAAAAGAAAAAATCCTAGATTAATTAATTATTGGAAATAAACGGTAATGTTAAAAGGAAAAAGGCGAGAGTTTTCTAAGGAAAACGACATCCGGAAACTTGAAATATCAAGTAGAAATAGGGTAATGCATATACCTTGGAATTAAAGAAGCAATAATCAGCAAATATGAAACAATTGGTAAAGATTGCAAAATTGCTTTTTAGCTGCAACAAATCAATTAGAATTCGACTTAGTTATACGTAGAAAATTTGCAAGAGCAAAACAAATAAGAACTGCTTCAGCTATAAAAGGTACACTTAAAACTAAATAAGGCGCTTTTAGCTTGGACAGAAAAGAAAGCTTTTAGCTGATAAATAAATAAGGAGACTGCAAACGAACTTGATGCAACTGAATAAAATTAACTGACCTAAAATTCTTTAAGGCGAAGAAAAAAATAGCAAAATTTTATTAAAAAAACTAAAAGAAAAGGATAAAGAGGTATGTATGGACACTGAGAAGAAGTAACTAATAGGCCTACAATGGTTGCAACAGATTCTATAAAAAAAAGACATACCTAACATACATACATACATACCTACATCCATATGTATGTATGAATGAATGAAATGAAGCATCTCAAAAAAAAAAAAAACACGAAACGGTTGTACACTAAATGCAATCATATATGTATCTGTGTTTAAAGTTTAAAATATGTGTGGCTTTCGTAAAATATAAAATAAAAGTATTGAAAAATTAGGGGCATTCATTTAATTAGTGAAACTAATGAAATGCGAGTTTTTCAAGATTCAAATACCCAGCATACAAAAAATAGAAATAAATTAGTTCACAAAAATAAAAGCAAACAAAAAAAGAAGAAAAAAAACAAAGCTTAATTTTATATTGCAATGCTGCCTGCAGTGTTGCTGTATTGCGAAAAATTTTATTTTAAAAGCAAATAACTACGACAGTAAATCAACTAAATTATAGTATGTATATGTAGGCATTTTTTATTTTACATAAAATCTACAAAGGACACACACATATGCATGGGCGTGCATACATTTATTTGTTAGTAAGCTAGAAATGATTAGCGAATGAACTGTGTGTAAGATAACAAACCAACAAACTAAATACATATGTACATACAATACATACTTACAAAAAACTAGATGTGAATTTTGCTCCTTTTTAAAATTTATTATAAACAATTAAGGTTTGTATGTGTATTTTGAATAAAAAAAGCAACAACAAAAATAAAAGATAAAAATACTAAAATAAAACTGATTGAAGGACAGCAATAACTTACTATTTATATATATACATACATATATATTAAATGCCAGAGATATAAGACAGTGCCAGTATTTTGGCATTTGTTGCATGTACTTATGTATATGCATATGTATGTATGTGATTTTGTGCCTACCCATACACATTTTAGGTATATATATGTATGTCTTTGCAATAAACGCAACAAAGGGTTAAAATTCATATAGGATCGAAATGTGCATATGTATGTATATCCAAAAGTGCTGTGTGTCCCGATGAATTTAGCTTTAACGCCAGAGTTGACGTATATTCTAATTGTATTATTTATATTACAAGATGGGCGTTCAAAAAAGTTCTCAGCTGCAATTTAGGAGATTAAAGACTTCAATCAGACATATTGTGGATGCAACTAAAAAGAAAGCTTTAATCAGTGTTTCAATATAGAGTTCACTACCTTCCAACCTTCGACTGTCGATTTTCTAGATATAGGCCCAGATGTCCACGTACCGAAAGAGAGAGAGTAGGAAACTCTCCAACAATTTTTTTTACAAAGAACTTAAAAACAGTTACTCAGAAGGGGGAAAACATGCTACTTTTACTAAAAATCCAGTCTTTCGTTGGGCTTTGGAATGTCATCGGCTAGTACGTTGGTCGAAAGTTTGTTAACATAAAATATATTCGGAAAGTGATACATACATGATATCCTGCAATTCAGCCAATCCAGTTCAGCTAATTCGAATTATAACCAAATAAAATTGCTAATTTCTTCAGTGCAACTTCGCCCATTAATATTATGCGTTGCCAACTAAAATTGAGTCTGAAATTTAGAGCGATACCTCATTATTGGGGTTGGATCCATAGAAAAACAAAAGAGGGAGATTTAACACAAAAATAGTGTTTTAAAATTACATATTTATGTGTGTGGTGTGAAATTTCTTACATAAATATGTAGTAAGTACATGCAACCAATACATATTTAAACCAATCATCAGTGTGGACAATTTTATACCATTTACCTTATATATATGCATGTACAAAAATACATACATATATGTATATACTTTATGTAAATGTACACGTCAATCATCTAAATGTAATTTGTTAATTAATTAATTTTAGGTAATTGAAATGGGAGTCAAATAAAAGATGGCGGCTATGCAACAAATCTAGTTAATAGATATACATACATACGTATGTAGATACATACATAAATATGTATATAATAAAAAAAATATATATATAAATTAATCGATATGCAATTAATCGATAAACGATAACTTAATTCAATTTAAAAACGCATCAAATGTAAAATTAAGTGTAACTGTAATTTTTCTTAATTGTAATTGTAGTTACTTCTTTTTTTAAGTCAATAAATAATAATTTATATGAGTGTGTTTGTAAAAAACTAGCGGTAAGTAGTACCCACTCGCGTGCAAACAAAAAAGAAAAATAAATAAAAATTAAATACAAAGTATTAGTGCTACTATTAAAAAAAAAAAAAAAACAAATTAAAAAATAGGGCAACAAATAAAAAATCAAAAGTAATGATTTTAAATAAAAGAGGAAATTCTCACACAAACCATTTTATAAAAAGTACGTAAAATAAAACATTGAATTAAAATAATAACAGAATATGCAGCAAACAAACAATTAAGCAAATACATAAAAGAAATTCATTATTATGTATGTACTATATATTTGTCTTCAAAAAAGAAAGAAAAACAAAAAAAATAAGTTAGTTCAAAGTATTGACGCAAATTTTAACTAAAATTTGAATACATACAAAAAAAGGAAATAAAACATAAGTATGTATGTACTAAATGCAACAAAAAAAAAAACAAAAACGTTGGACTTCTTTAACACAAGCAAAATTTGTATAAATGTGTGTGTAAAATAAAAAAGGCAATTAAAAATTAAATATATAATACAAATAAAATCGTTGTGAGTAAAACATGTTTGTACATGCATGTGGCACATTGAATAAAAGCAAGAATGTGCAAACAAAAAACTGAAATAAAACAAACACTATTGTCGAGTGTTGCATAAATATTTAATAAAGAAATAAATAAATTATACAAATAAACCAAAAACAAAAACGCCTTTATATCATTTTCACAAAATATTGCAAGATAGAAACACTAAACCTACTAGAATGCAGCTCTCAGTATACCTAACTATGGGGTGCCTCTTAATGACACCGGAGCATTAACTTCATCCCAGAGTGCAGGTTCGACCCTTTAGGCTATTCTAATGACGCTAACGGTAGGATAGTAGATACAGCCACCCCGTTGCTTATTTTGCACTTGCCTGCTGATACTCAGCTGATATATTGCTATAAAAGCATTATTTGCAATTTGTGTTATTAAAATTACATTATTGCATATTCCATTAAATATATAGCAATCATGCTTACCCTTATCTTTCCATTCTTTTAAAGCAAAAATTGCAGACACAAATTTTCTGTTGCCGATTATTCAAACAAACTGCACGGTTGATGTGTCAAACGAACGTTTGACTTTTGCAGGTGTTGCCACAACCACGCGAAGAACGTGATACTTGCAACACTGCGGTTCTGATTGCCGTCGCGAACGTACCCATGAATATGCGGGGCTTGGCGAGTAGTATTTGTTTAATGTTGTGTAGGGTATTTGGAATAGTGATTTTTGGCTACAGGGTGTAGCATGGTTTTTGCCGGATATGGCTACCGGAAGTAGCATACTGTTTGTTTAGGGTTTGTGGCTAAAATGAGCATCTTTTGTTTTGGATACAGGGTGTGGTATGTTCCCATTGGGTTTGTAGCATTTTTTGTTTGTGGGGTTTGGGGCTGCGATGAGCATGTGCTTTGGCAAGATGGAGTATGACTCGTTCCAGAGCAGTGGTGTACTTCGTGCGCCTGGCATAAGAGGTGCGGTGCACCGCAGGGAGAAGCAACCAAAGTTGGAGACGGCCACTGCCTTTGCATGATGTATTTATTGGGAGGAGGCAAGGCTCCTGGGCAAGACAATGAAGATTGTCACCCTTCCAAAAAGGCATCCCATGGGTAAGGGATGCTGGGGGGAAGACGTGTCCCTGTTTGGCGTTGATCCAACCAATGAGGCGTGCAGGGCTTTTAAAGAAGCCACCTCATCCCGAGTGCAAAAAAGACTCTTATGGGAGGATTGGCACGTCCCGGGTTGGCGTTTATCCAACCCATGAGGAGTGCAAGGCTTTAAAGGTAGCCACCTCATCCCGAGTGAATCCATACATGATTGTTCAGTGTCACATTTATGCTACTTAAGCAGAACATCGCTTGAAACGGTTAAGAATTGCTTGCATGCTTGCATGCAAACAGTGATCAACGCACGAAAAGCTTAGGCTTGCGCAGCATAAGTGTGTAAGCTGTGAGCTGCTTATACATAATGTAAGTGCCATGATCCAATTAAAAGGTCATGTCAGTTCGCTGGCCGCCATATTTCTTTCGGTTTTAGAAAAAAGTATCAGGTGCTCATACGTCATTTCCTTTTGCAATTGGCACAGCTGTTTGTTTGGTTGTTCGCGGCTTTATTGGTCCTGCGACGTAAGCAGTATTTGACATTTCCGCCTACTGGCATTACCGTCTCAATATATATACCGTGTGTAAGTGCGTGTGTTCGCTCATACGTATAAGTGCGTAAGTCGCTTATACAGTAGGTCATCCATGGATTTGAAGGAAATTTTTCCACAGCTGGTTTATAGCCTGGAATAGGTTATAAGCCTACCTTTTGAAAAGGCTGCAATGAAGTGAGGACAAATTTGTAGAGTATATCGAACACAATCTATACCACTGTGCTACGTTGTCGTTTAACAATAACAAGTAACGCTGCTTTCAGACATTTCTTCGAATGCCTGGTCGAGCTAAACTCCACAGACAGGTACTGTACATAACGCGTTTAATTAAACCAGGGCACCGCTTTAGCTTTATGTGCGTTTAAATAAATTTTCAACCAAGGGGTTTATAAGGATCTAGGAAACTAGGGCCCCTATGTGGTAACACAACAGTCAAAATCGGCCTACATACGTATTGCGAAGGCAGCCACCTCAACATCAACTAATCCAACCTAACCTGGAAAATCCTTTATTCACAGTAAACATTATCCAGAATACTTGGTTCGGTTGCAGTTTTTATCTCGATTTCAATTTCTATCCGACTTCTGATGTTGATTTCAATTTCGATCCCACTTCTGATGTTAATCTCGATTTCAGTTCCATTTACGACTTTGATTTGGGCTTTGATACCGATTTCCGTACGTGAACCATGCCTTTCTCACTAGTTAACCGACTTTTACACCGTATTAAAAAATCGTTGCTTACTTATTCCAAGAAAACAACAAAAAAACAACGCAGTTACATAGGTTTTTCTTCTTATTGTTTTACTTTTTTTTTATTATTTCATTTTAAACATTAAAACAAACTACAAAACACAATTTGTGCTACTTTAGAAGAGACAGAGAAAATTTTAACTAATGTACTTAATATGTATGTATGTACATATAATTTTTAGGGCAATACGAGAATCAAATATAAAATAATATATAGTAGGTATGTACTATTATGTATGTAGATCATATCAAACACATGAATATATAGTAAAATAATCACCCCTATTGCGAGTGGGCATTACATTTATAGGCTTTTTGGTCGATCAATAGTCGATTATGTATCTCAGTCGACACTCGCAATAGGGATGAATGATTCTAATGATGCCTTTAAACAATTGCAAATTTTTTGTCAGCAATTGAAAAAAATTAAATTTAAATATTTTAACAATTTTAAAATATATACATATGTATTAATTAAAGCATAAGTTACATTATTTGAGATAATACTCGATATTCGAGTGTAAAAGAGAGCACTATACATACAAGCGGTGGTAAAATTGGCATATAAATCGAGCATATTGTTTAGAAAAGGGGACGTTTTTTGCTTAAAATAATGTTGAATACAAATTTTTTTTTAAATTCAGAGAGGCATCCACTCGATTTAAAAATTAGATAAACATTTTTTCTTTCAAGTATAAAATAAGTTAATTATAAAATAATATCACGGTCTAGAAGTGAAAGTCCGTTGTTTGTCTGCCTTGAAAAAAATGTTTTTTTTCTGTTTCTTTTTTGAGTGCGTTAGCAAATTTACACTTTAACGCACGGCGATAGAAACACTAACACATTTACAAGTACTACGGGCATTAATTATAAAAGCCTATGGCTGGCTGCTCAGCTTAGCTTAGTTTAATTTTAATATCTAATAGTTGCTACAGTTTTTTGGCATTCTCATATCTTACATTCATTTTTGTTTGTTTTATTGCTAGATGGTGGTGGTGTTATTTTTGTTATTATTAGAGAGCTGCTTGTCGCTTTCGATTCACATCCAAATTCGCGACATTCATTTTTCGTTAATAATTATGTATTAATTTTATGCTACACGCAAATAAATATTATTCAAGTTCATATGTATACGTTTTTCAAACTTGTCTAGTATAACCTGAGCGAATGTGTACGTTTCGCTATGAATTCGTTTATTTAATGTAACATCGTACGTACGTATGCATATATGTGTGTGGATGTCTAATTGTGAATATTTACATGCTTAGAATTAAGTTGATTAATTTTTAAAAGTTCACACATAGCCATACAAATGTATGCACCTACATAATAGCCACATAACACTGGATCACAAAATGAAATTTTTTGTCTGTACTTTGGACGTGACTATCCTATCTATATGTAAAATCGGTCGCTGATTCCGAAAATCGGGTTCATTTTTAATTCTATGGGAAGGTTTTTGAGATATCGGCAATTTACCGTTATTTGGCCAATGGGTACACTTAATCCAGTATAGCTCTTTAACACAGTGAGTTATCTTCTTTGGGGTGACACCCTACGAAAGAAAATTAAATTTCCTTTTCACGGCTCCTATAACATTTTTCTCTAACTCTTATAGTTTCTGAAATATTGACGATTAAATTTTAATTTTTTCGATTTTTTACGATTTTTTGAAGAAAAAATTGACTTTGTCAGACAATATCTTTAAAACCAATGTCTTCACCTTCGGTTTTAATCTTTTACGTGAAGCTCCATTCCATTAGCAAAAAAATAAGCTATCAACGAAGAAAATCCATGGTAAAATGGAAAAGTTATAGGCGATCATGTAAATTAAGCCAAATCGCGCAATGCCGCTATACGGTACATTCTATGCATATTGTACCAATACCTAAACAGCTGCAGTAGCAGCACATTGGCAGCGCAGTAGATGCAAGCCCATTTACGGGTATAACATGCATAAAATATACCCGTGCAGAGGCATTGCGCGACCTGGCTGTATTTACTTGATCGCCTATAACTTTTCCATTTTACAATGGATTTTCATCGTTGATAGCTTATTTTTTTGGTAATAGAATGGAGCTTCATGAAAAGGAGTAAAACCGAAGGTAAAAATATTGGTTTTAAAGATATTGCCTGACAAAGTCAATTTTTTCTTCAAAAAATCGTAAAAAATCGAAAAAATTAAAATTTAATCGTCAATATTTCAGAAACTATAAGAGTTAGAGAAAAATGTTATAGGAGCCGTGAAAAGGAAATTTAATTTTATTTCGTTTGGTGTCACCCTAAGGAATATAACTCACTGTGTTAAAGAGATATACAGGATTAAGTGGACACATTGGCCAAATAACGGTAAATTGCCGATATCTCAAAAACCTTCCCATAGAATTAAAAATGAACCCGATTTTCGGAATCAGCGACCGATTTTACATATAGAAAGGATGGTTGCGTTCAGAGTATTTTTTGACTGTAGAGCAGTGTAATCAATCACATAGCCTAATGCACTCATCTTCAAGTGTAAGCAAACAAAAAATAAATTTACGCATGATTTCAATGCTTTCAATGGTTTCTCAATGGCAGCAAATGTGCTTCTGAATTGAATACCCATTTATCCAAATCGATTTCCTTGGGATTATCACTAAATAACAAATAAAAATATTTCAGCGTTTCACTCAGCCAAAAACTCTCCATCATGTCACGCAGTCTTGTATTGAATATATTCTTAACATTGCCAATCGACGTATAACCATATGCCACTTTGGTGTGCTTCTCAAACGCTTGAAAAATATTCCAACCCATATCTTGGTAAGTACGATTGCCAGTCAAAGCATAAAAATAATATAAACTCTCCACAAATTCCGGACGCAATAGATTGTGTGCATCATTCGGTTTTACATAAATCTCTTGCTCTTCATTGCCCGTCACAGCAAAGTAAGAGATCTCTGGCGCCAGCTGTGTCGGTTGGCGCATATACGTTTGATAGCAGGTTTCGAGGAGATCGCGTGCCAAAGTGAAATGTGTTTGCGGCATGCCAAATTTGTGGCCCAGTAGCAGGGTGCCAGGCAGATAGCACGTAAGGTGATCCATTTTTGGTTTGAAATCCTTGCCATTAATCAATTCACCAACGTAGACGTGCTGTTCTTTGGGCGTGCGACGCATTAGTTGAGTGAGGACGCCATCAATGGCGCGCATGTAGTCCACAATGAGGCTGACAAAAGGCAAAAAGAGATTAATATTTTGTTTAGTTAATGCGAAGTAAGGGCTTACAAATCATCCGGTTTACGCCCCGTCTGCAGCCATTGTTTTAGCAGATACTCATAATAGGAGTCGCCACGTGCACCCAACGAAATTGTGGCATAATTTCGAAAAGTGCCTGTATTGGCATTGATAAATATAGGCACAAGACCATTTGGTTTTTCTAAAGCGTGCACTTTCTTGTTAACCTCATGCGAAACCTGCGAAAAAAATCATAAAGGTAAATATGCAGGCCCCTTGTTTATTGAATTTATGTACATACTTTTTCATAAATTGGTATATTTGTCGCACGACTGAGATCGCGAAATTCCAGCTGTATAGTTGTCACCTCACTGGTTGAACTATCTGGCGACCATTTGGGTGAATGCGCTGACATTGAAGCTAGATTCACATCTGAATATGGTATGCCAGACGGGGAAAGGAAACATGGCAGCATGCGATTGCCTAGCTCGAGCTGTTTGGAAAAGAGTATAGAATTAGTTCAGAATTCACCTACAAAACTGCCTAATAAACCAAAATCTTACCGACTTGCTTAGGAACATTTTATCACCACTCAAATGGTATGCGGACAATAAACCACCCAACACGCGTATGGTCACTTCAAATAGATTCACATCGCGATTGATGTCGAATGTGAGAAAATTGCTAACCCAATCACGTCCCTCATTGAACTCTGTAACAAAATGGAAATGAAATGCATTAGCAAATATCTGTATATTTATGTATATCTCTTATCTTCCTCTACTCACCATCTTCTAGCCCCATTATATACATAGTATCCAATGAGTCCACAATTGTCAAACCCAAACCAAACCAATCGTGTGAACCCTGCGATAGCGGCTTTAGATTATCATGACCCCAAGCATATTTCTTATAACCATTCCAAGAATGCTTGAATGCCGAAACAACGGCTACTTGCCGTTCATTTGTTGCACCATGAAAATGTTGCTTCTTCGCCAAATCTTTGTGGTCGATGCTATTGACAAAATCTGCTATTACAATATTTTTGGTTCCAGGTACCAATCGTGGATTCATTACAACCGCTTCCAAAATGCTACGTTCATCATCTGCACCGGCAGGGGGATTATTATCGATTCGATTCTCTTCGCTTAGATGTATTTCTTGTATACTTATTTTGTTGGGCACATCAATTGCCGATGCTTTTAGTGAGTTTAAGCTTGGTGCCTCTTGCAATTGTGCTTCTTTTTCGAAATTGTAAATGTTCTTTTTGTTATTGCGCTCTGGCAAATTGAGTAACTTGATCTGTAAAGAAAGAAATTAGGTAAAATTTGACTAAAGTAATTTTTAAACATAAAGCTGTTCAAATATATATAAAGGTGGCTACAGTCTCTGTAGTCATCGCTATAACAACAACAAACAGCAATATAAGCAATTTCTCGTGTATATAAGATAATGTAGGTATGTACATACATATATGTATGTATAATACCATGTTAAATGCCCATTGTTCTACTTTCTTTGCTAAACACTACACACCACTACTATTCCTTCAAACAAATGATTTAGATAAGACTAGAATAAATAAGTAATAAACACCAGCTACTTAAATAAACACTACCTTGAAATGCTACTGGTGCGTTGCTTATCTGCTATTTTGCTATCTGATTATATATATATATAGAAACAAAATATAAAACTCATTTGGATTGGACTATAACTTCCGACAGTTATTGGTCGAATGTGGATTTGTGATTGATAAGATAAAGGTAATTGAATATCGACAGAATTTGTACATAAATATGTACATACATATATGCCAGCGGGGAATCGTTACTTGGCAGTCATCTCGGTATTCGAGTGGCATACTTACATCTTTGAATTCCGGTAAGTTATTATCTGGCATTTCGATTGGTCGTCCGACAATCTCTGGTAATGCATCATTTACTCGATTGTCATTGAGCTCATCGGCAACGTCATCGACTGAATCTCTTAACCGCGGCGGCGTTTCACCGCCAGTTAATGCTGCAGCTCCATTTTCTGCATCCGGTAATGGTAATTCGCCACCATTCACCAATCTACGTTTATGTTTAGCAATATCCTCGTTGGATAAAACTACAACAAGTGTTAGGCAAATGGCCAATATACCGACTAAGATGAGATTGCGTTGACAGCGTGGTAATTGATTCCAAGACTGCAAGAAGAAATATGGGGGTCAAAATCTTAATTTATTTATATTTGTATGTAGTACATACACGCCGTAAACTTTGCCGTTGATTCTGATGTACACCTACGAGTGCTTCTTCATCGCTTTCACCTATTACGCCTCTTCCAGCGGATAGTGTTACTGAAACGTGATCGCTCTTCTCCATCGCACGCAGTTTAATTTCAAACAGCTGATTGGCCAAATAAATTGTTTCCAATTATTTAGTGGCCCCGAAAAATACTGCCGGTTCCTATCAAGTATGCTTTTGTACAAAATCGATCAACTGTCTTTGCCTTTGCTCAAGCAGCTGGACTATGAGTAAAGGGACGACAGCAAAACAACTTGCATTTTGGCAACGATATTGTAGCCTTCTTCTTAACGATTATATGGTTTAGTGAGTTTCTAAGCAGCGTATTTTGTTAACAAATAAAAGTGCAGAACAAGTGCAGACGATTAAAGAATCTTTTTTATAAATGAAATTTCATCCGCAAAACTACACGCAAGCATTTTGCTAGCACATACCTTTTTTCTTTGCAGTTAAAATTTTTTTACTGTTTTTGGACCCATTTCCTTTTCATTTTACTTTGCGCACACAGTGTTGCATTGAATTTGGCCCCAAAGTGATTTCTCGTATCTGCAGTAAACTTGTTCGATTAATTTAAATAGTTTAATAAAAATAAGGAACTTATTCTTATTAAATATTAATATAGTGAATAACTTGCAAGATATATTTTCTAAAACATATCATAACAATTCATTGTAAATTTAGCGCACATTCGTCACATTGGTAACCCCATTATGCATTTGACCCTGCCAGATTGGAAGATTGTTTGAGTAAGAGCCTATACACTCTTGCGACTCAATCGATTTAGTCGAATGTTGATTTGCATGGGAATGTATGGAAGCATTCACACTACATTCAATTAGTTGTACAACTGAAACAGTTGGATTTGCAGCCCAATTTCATTCCAACTGAAACAGTTGTACAACTGCTTGATCAGCAAGGCGCCCTTCTACGTATTCACACTTGAGACAATTTAGTCGAACGACTACAACAACAACAGTGATATTCGTAGTGGAAAGAGTTGCCATGCTGACAGCACTACTTTTGTTTCACTTTTGGTAAATTGTAGAGATTGAATATTTCAATTAATATTTTCAAAATGTTTAAAAACAAAAGGTTCGTTTCTTATTAACTACACCATTTCCAGATGGATTTTAGAAAGCGTTAACTGGATTTTAGAAAGGGGAAATTGGATTTTAGAAATGTCAATTGGATTTTAGAAAGGGGAAATTGGATTTTAGAAATGTCAATTGGATTTTAGAAAGCGTTAAAAGGATTTTAGAAAACAAAATTGGATTTTTGAAAGCGTGAATTGGATTTCAGAATGTGCGTTTAAAATAAATTTTACACAGAATTTTTCGAATACAAATTCTTTATTGCGTATGAAAGTATAAATTAATAATTATATAAATTTTCGAAAATCCAATTTACAGTTTCTAAAGTCCAATTTCCCTTTTCTAAAATCAAATCGACATTTCTAAAATCCAATTTTCCCTTTCTAAAATCCATTTGGCTATTCTAAAATCTAATTTCCCCTTTCTAAAATCCAATTGACATTTCTAAAATCTAATTTCCCCTTTCTAAAATCCAATTGACATTTCTAAAATCCAATTTCCCCTTTCTAAAATCCAATTGACATTTCTAAGATCCAATTTCCCCTTTCTAAAATCCATCTGGAAATGGTGTAGTTATAGACAAGAATTATCTAACTAAGGATATTTACTTCCGTTTTCATATGTTTCTTGATATTGTTGTTCTCTTCAAATGTCATTAATCGCATTTTAAAATAGAAATAATGAAAATGAAATTTCATGAAAATTATTAATGGCTGATTTTTACTATTTTTCCGTTTCTTGTACTTCTGTTCGTTTCGCCTTTATGACCGTAATTCCTTCCGTTTTTCTCTTTTCATTTACTTGACAGCTAGTTGCTAGTTTAATAAGAAACAAAGCCAAACAATGTATGCACTTTTTGTTTATTTTATTGTTTTTTATTTATTAATCAAGTTGACAGCTGACAAGAAGGTGCTTTCATGTAAGAATGCAGATAAACTTTAACAATTTAATACTTCATCACTTTATATGAAGACCACTAATGTAAAATTTGCTGAGTAAAATGTGAACATTGGCAACACTATGTCATTGTCAATCGCACGACTATTTAGTCTCAAGTGTGAATAGCTGCCACCGATTCGACTAAATAGTTGGAGTAGTGTGAATACAACAGTCCAATTCGACCAAATCGATTGAGTCGCAAGTGTGTATAGGCTCTAACACGCTGTCTTCACATGCGGGAAAATCCGATAGCCAGCATACCTTCATTCCGCGCAAGCTATAGAGAGGTTTTTTGACTGGGCATTTTCCAGCATGTTTTTTTCATTTGCGTAATGTCGCCGACGAATAAACTTCGAGCATTTCAGACTCTCAGAAGCTTGAAAACATTAGATAATCTTCACAAAGAAGGAAAAAGCTTCTATGGTGTTTTGCTATATATGTATACAAGATCAATAACCGATCAGGTTTGCTTTTGTTTTTAATTTTTTTTTTTAAATATAAGTACTTATTCGGACTAATATATATTTTAACAAGTAAGGAAGCCTAAGTTCGAGTGGAATCGAACATTAGATACTCAGCTGTATGCTTTCATTGTTTGTTTGCGTTTGATGGAAACACGGTGTATTTTATATGAATCGAGTGCCGCATAAAGTGGGCGCAGCCACGCCCATTTTCAAAATTTCTATCAGCCATCCAACTAAGCATATGAATATTATTCTTTGTACAAAATTTCATTCCTTTATGACTTCTAGTTACAAAGATGCCACGTTACAAATTCCCAAAGGGTGTTCCAGAAATATCTTTGTTAAAAAGTAGGCGTGGTCATAAACCGATTTCAATAAATTTTTGCGTGTCTATTAACACAAGTTATAAAAGTGTATAAACCAAGTTTCGTCATAATATCTCAATTATTTGTCGAGTTATGGGCTCCGAAATCTCGTTGATTCCTTTGTCTGAAAAGAGGCGGTGCCACGCCCATTTTCCGAAATTTTTCTATTTTTTGTTTCCGATCTATTGTAGAACTCATGCCACAAAATTTCAATGAATTATCTTTATATTTGACAAAGATATCGCTTAAAATGTTTTTATTAGGCCACTTTATAATACCCATATATAAAAGTGGGCGTGGTCGTCAACCGATTTGGCTAAAATTTTCAACATGTATTACCACAAGTAATAAAAGTGTACACACCAAGTTTCATCATTATATATCAATTATTTGTCGAGTTATGGGCTCAGAAATCTCGTATATTCCAGCTTCTAAAAAGAGGCGGTGCCACGCCCATTTTCCAAAATTTTTGTGATTTTTGTTTTATGTCCGTAGTTAGACTCCTGCCATAAAATTTTAATGATATATCTTTATATTTGACAGAAATATCGCTTAAAATGTTTTTATTAGGCCCCTTTATAGTTCCCATATATAAAAGTGGGCGTGGCCGTCAACCGATTTTCACAATTTTCCGTCAAAACATTTGTCGAAATAAGTACATCAGGCATACCAAATTTCATCGCTATATCTTCAACGGTTTCTGAGTTATGACATATAAAACTTTCAATGTTTGACCCTTAATAAGTGGGCGTGGCACCGCCCATTTTCCAAAATTTCATCAAATTTCTTCCTAGGGGCGTGAGTTCAACACGTGGGTAAAATTTCATCGCTCCAGCTATATTAGTGACTGAGATACCAAATTTCCGATTTTTTCTATATAGGAAAAGTGGGCGTGGTCATGGTCCGATTTCGCCCATTTTCAATACCAACCGTCCCAGTCTCGATACCAACTTGCATTTCAAATTTCATCAAAATATCTCAATTTTTGCGCGAGTTAGAGTATTTACACACGGACAGACGGACGGACAGACGGACAGACGGACGGACAGACGGACGGACGGACATGGCTCAATCGATTTCTCTTTTCACCCTGATCATTTTGATATATATAAGTCTATATCTGTCTCGATTATTTCATTCTGTTACAATCCACCGTTATGTGATTAAAACTATAATACTCTGTGTACTAGTACAGCTGAGTATAATAATAATAATACTAATAATAATACAATGGCGCTATTATAACTCTGCCGAGTTTTATGGCCGAGCTTCTCTCCCAATTCGAGGTGTGCTCCTTTTGTTTTTCCTACTAATTGGGTGGACCTACAGTTTTATGCCAAATCCGAACGGCGAATGCATTTTTTGGGAGAAGCTTTTTCATGGCAGAAATACACTCGGTGGGTATGCCACCCACTACCGAGAGGTGACCGCTGCTCTTAAAAACCCCAATAATTGGATTTTTACTAATTAGAAAAATTGTTTTGGTGTTTTGCTCGGACTGGGGTTTGAACCCGAGACTTCTGGCATAGCAGGCGAGCACTCTACCCACTGCACCACAGAGTATATTTTACTCTAACTTATTTAACCGTTTATTTCCTATCGCAATGGGGATCGTGCGGAAGTATCGCAGCATTTGCTAAGACGCAAGACGGAAGAGAAATTTTACTACGTCAACAAAGCAAAATTTACTATTCCATAAGGAACTCACACAGAAGGGAGTCCGACTCCATTTTTTCGTTAGACGAACTTCTTATAAGCGAATAGATGGAATGATGATCTAGTTTTCACTTCGGTATCTCTGACTTTGTATGCACATAATCGGTATACAAATAAGTGTGCCAAAATCATCAAAGACGTTATCTATGTAGGTACCTACACACATATGTATGTATGTACCCTGCAAAAAAATGTGCGATTAATCCCGAAAGAGATTTGT
The DNA here is from genome assembly GCA_960531455.1 of Urophora cardui. Taxonomy (NCBI): domain Eukaryota; kingdom Metazoa; phylum Arthropoda; class Insecta; order Diptera; family Tephritidae; genus Urophora; species Urophora cardui. Next base: position 4,349,631 of record OY482672.1, on the reverse strand, counting down.
CCCGGATTGATCTCCTTCGAGAACAATCGGTCCACAATTAGTCCCCGATTGTTCCCGTACGGGTATAAATGTAGATTAATCGCTTTCATCCCGAACGGGTATAAATGTAGATTCCTTAAATGTAGAAATTTTACAAAAATATGCAATGTATTTAAAAAATTGTAGAACAACCGGTAAAACGAATTGAACACTCTTTCTTTTAATAACAATGATTAATAATAATTTTAACAAAATGTTGCCTAAAATATCCTATGAAAAAATCCTTTACATTACGCTCATATAATGCATACTCAAAACTTACAATTTTTTTTATTTATTTATTGAGATTTTTTTTACAAAAGTAAAACATTATATAATCTTTATTTAAATATGTATGTATGAACATTTCCAATTTTTTAAAGATTGTTATTAAAAATTGCCTTCGCTAACAACTTGAAAAAATCTACATTTGTACCTGTTCGTGCTGAAAGCGATTGATCAACATTTGTACCAGGGCTGCACATTAACGTTATTTTTTTATCAATAACCGAAAAAATATTTTGTTTTCAATTCAACTTTGAAAAATTTTAACGTTAAGTGCCGAACGAAAAAATACTGTTTTGATAATTATCAAAAAAAAATACGAAAAAAAATTTCGTTTTGTTGATTATCAAAAAACAAATATTGAAAAAATTTTGTTTCGGTAGCCAACAAAAAAAATTATCAAAAAAAAAAAATAACGTTAATAAAAATTCAAAGTAAAATGAAGCCGTAAGCCCGAAACAAATTTTTATTATTATTTTGTTTTTGATAATCAACGAAACAAAATAATTTTGATATTTTTTTTTTTGATAATCAACGAAACGAAATAATTTCAATAATTTTTATTTGATATTCAACAAAACAAAATTTTTTTGTTAATTTTTATTTGATATTCAACAAAACAAAATATTTTTGTTGATATCGTTGTGCAGCCTTGATTTGTACCCATACGGGATGTGAGCGATTGATCTACATTTGTACCCGTTCGGGATGAAAGCAATTGATCTACATTTGTACCCGTTCGGTATGAAAGCGATTAATCTACATTGGTACCCGTTCGGGTATACAAGTTGAACAATTAGTCTCTTCATAGGACATGCTCGAACAAATGCGATCAATTCACTCCATATAAAGGGATGTAAAATTGTATTAGTCGCATGCTCCCTTGCGATTGATCTCGGACACGTCCCGGATAAATCGCATTTTTTGCAGGGTATGTACAGATGCGTTTATGTTTGCTTAAGTCAAATTATGCAAGCAATAAAAAGATGACAAATGTTGATAAATGAACTGCTTTAGAAGTGCGTACCCACATACATATGTATCTTAAGAGCCTATACACACTTGCGACTCAATCGATTTAGTCGGGCCTTGATTTGCATGGGAATGTATGGAAGCATTCACACTACATTCAATTAGTCGAACAACTGAAACAGTTTGATTTGCATACAACAGCCCAATTCGACTAAGGGCCTTTTCACATTACTCGGTACGACATCGGATCGACATTTTTTGCTCGGTATTTTCAGCTTACCGAAACGATTCCGCGTTGCTGTGTTTTTCACACTTGTGGTAATACTTTCGGTGCGTAATCGGCAGAAAATAGGAAAACAAACATCGAAATTTGCAAAACAAAATTTTTAACTTCAACAAATCACTCAATAATAAAAATAATGTCTTCTAGCGAAGACGAAGACATTATAACTTGCTACATTTATGCTAGAGACACACATCGTAGTATAGTAGAAATATTGCGATCTATACCACATGTGTGTCACTCTCATATTGTAGTTTAATTGAAAATTTTCATAGCAAAGCCAAATCATAGTATTGATGTTATAATATTCATACCACATGTGTGTCTGAGACATTATAGCCGAAACGAGTTTTCTACTGACTTTGTTCTTCTTCTTTTATTACGCCGCAAAAATGTATGCAGTAATTCCTCAAATTTTACTGACCGGTCTTACCGCGTTGCGGTATACCGAAATCAATCCGCTACGATTTCATGTATGCAACACTAATGTGAAAGTGCCAATTGAAATACATTTGGTCGGCAAGGTTTCGGTATACTTTCGGTAAAAACCAAAAATGTCGATCCGATTCCGCACCGAGTAATGTGAAAGCGCTCTAAGAGCGGTCGACATTTTTGGTTTTTACCGAAAGTATACCGAAACCTTGCCGACCAAATGTATTTCAATTGGCACTTTCACATTAGTGTTGCATACATGAAATCGGAGCGGATTGATTTCGGTATACCGCAACGCGGTAAGACCGGTCAGTAAAATTTGAGGAATTACTGCATACATTTTTGCGGCGTAATAAAAGAAGAAGAACAAAGTCAGTAAAAAACTCGTTTCGGCTATAAATGTAGCAAGTTATAATGTCTTCGTCTTCGCTAGAAGACATTATTGTTATTATTGAGTGATTTGTTGAAGTTAAAAATTTTGTTTTGCAAATTTCGATGTTTGTTTTCCTATTTTCTGCCGATTACGCATCGAAAGTATTCCCACAAGTGTGAAAAACACAGCAACGCGGAATCGTTTCGGTACGCTGAAAATACCGAGCAAAAAATGTCGATCCGATGTCGTTCCGAGTAATGTGAAAAGGCCCTAAATCGATTGAGTCGCAAGTGTGTATAGGGCCTATACTATCCCTGTAGGAAATTTAATTAATTTTAAATCACTTTATAAACTACTTTATTTTCAATAACAACTAATTGAAAATGTGACTTTTTCCTTTGCAATGAACTGACTTTTTTAACACGGCGATGTCATAGCAAGCAGTCAATTGCCCTATCCTGCATTTGTTTTCAACTACTTTACTAGTAGTTTAAAATAAATAACTTTATCTTGAGTTTCTTTTCAACTACTTTATTTGTAGTTTAATATAAATAACTTAATCCTGCATTTGATTTCGAAATTCAAGAAATGGTAAAAATGCGAAACAAATTTTCCTCAAATTTCACAAATCGTTCTCAAGTTGATAAACAATATTTGAGAAACAATTGAATTTATGTTAATTTTCAAATGATAAATATGAAACAATATTTTCTCCGTTTGAGAATTTCGTTTTCAGTGTTTAATGGGAAGTGAAGCTGAAAAACGGTAACCAAAAAATGGAAAAAACAATCTTGGCATACTTAGATCTGCATTAGTTTAGCATTTGTTTAAAGCTACTTTAAAATTAGTTGAATATAAATCACTTTTTAATATATTTATTTTTGCAACTAACTTTTTTTTTCCGTGAGGGATAGGCTCTAAAGAAGAAAGAATTGTTTCAGCTCTGTGTGCAATACATATATGATATTTGATGGTCCACATGTATGGATATGTATGTATCAACAAACACAATTGTACACTCAGTTGCGCTAGTTTCCATAGTGTACACTACAGTATCCTATGTATATACAAATACATATACAGATTACATGTAACGATGGTACTGACAAAGGGTTACAATCGCACTGTGATGATGAAATATCTGTATATCGAAGGAAATCTATACATAAGTATATAGGTGCATAGTATGTAGGTACAAAAGATAAAATGGGCGTACCTATTTTTCATTGCTTCTCCCAGCTGGGTATACATATAATTTTCGGGACATAGACTGACTGTCTTGTTGTTGTTAATTGTTTTCATTGTGGCACATCTCCCACTGCCATAATGCACTTGAATATCTTCTAGATTCTGTTCACAACTTCCTTTTTCGCTTTTTTCACTCCTCATTAATTACCAAGCAAAACAAATAAGCTACTATTGAAGTATTGTTGTCATAATAGTTCATAAATTATGACCGGAATTAGATACATACATACATATGTACATATAATCAAGTATGAACGTACAGTCGAGTCTGGATATAGTGAATTAATTTTTGCACGGCCTGTTCATAGTATCCAGGCTGTTCACTATATTAAGGTTGACATTTTTTTTTAAATAACATAGTTTATTTGATAAAAATTCATGTATGTACATAAATGTAAGATTAACATATCATTAGAATTAATTAATACTTTGGAAAATACAAATGTTTATTTAAAGAACTTGCGAATAGATGTTTGCTTCTTGCGTTCGGAAAGTGATTTTTGAACCGCTTTCTCGCGCAGGCTTGTCAATGCTAGTATGCCAGCAAATCAGTAGTTTTGGCTTCAGGTCATGCGATTACGAGAATTTTTTTTATTCCCGAAATTGTGGATTTGGCACACCATACGTATTTGCCAAGGATGAAACGCTAGTGCCTCTTTCGATTTCCCAACAATTTCAGGTTTTTGCTTTAACGAAAGGAATTTCCTCGCAGGCATAATAAAACTTAATTTATTAACACGCAAAAACTTTTAGAAACAGCCCAGCAGTATTTATCAGCTGGAAAACAGCACATATTTCCTACTGAATATTCAGTAGAGATGTAGTTCTAATATCTGAACTTTCCCTTTCGTTTTTATATAGAGGTGGCGTCGAAAATCAACTACCTAAAAACTGCCGAACGAGAAGGGAGAGTTTCTGTAGGAAAAAAGGCCTGAATACGCAGGGAGAACTTCCATAGCATGTATTTCAGTACACCTGATGTCTTCACTGCGTGTTCAGTTATTTTTTCAGCAATGAATTTTGAACTTACTTTCAGGCTATTTTTCATAATGAATATTCTATTGAATATGCACCTCCTTACCTCAAATACTGCTGGGAGATAAAACAGCACACATTCACTCAGTAGCGGTCTGCATCGGACAGGAAACAAATAAACACTGGCATCAAATTTAATCAGATTTTCCAGGAATAAACATAAAATGAGCATTTTCGAGGAATACCTGATTTTACATACATATTTCTGGTTAATTTTTGTTTTTTGTTTGTAACTTCATGCTTACTTTTGCGTTTAAAATTTTGTTCACTATTTAGACATTCGATAGTTCACTATTTAGAGTACTCCATGTAAATATTTCGGTGTTCACTATATCGAGGTATTCACTATAGCGGGGGTTCACTATATCCAGACTCGACTGTATGTGTATTGTGTGTTTGTTTAATGACCACACAAACGAAAGTCTTTAAGTGAAAAACCATATGGACTTTAACGTACTTATGGGCACTGATTTTTTTGTATACATACCGCCATGTGTACTTATTTGAGTACCTATATGCCCAGAAAAATTTACGCCTTAGTTAAAAATTATTGCAGAAGATTTAAAGGCAAGGGAAATAAGGCGTGAAAGGGAAGCAAAGTTGTATCGCTTAAGGCTTAAAATATGGCTGATTTTCCTGTTTTGATGTCATCAGGCCATAAGGAATACTATCTCTCTCTCTCTCTCTCTGAGAGCACACATTATTTCTAAGGCTTATCCGCCAGGAAAATAAGTTTTATTTAAGGCCTTATTATGGCCTGATATTCAGGCATTATGTGGTGTATGAATACCTTATACCTACATGTTTTAATAATAAAGTGTTTTTTGTTTAGCTGCATAATTCACATTTTTTGCGCAATTTAACTCATTACCGCCCAAATCAAATCTGCTGGTAGAAAATTGTTTTCAATTTTATTTATTAAATCATTCTTAGTCAAAAAGAAGTTAAAAAGAAAAAAAGTAGAAATTTTTTTTTAGTTTTTGAGAAAAGTGGGTGTCCCCATATGGGGACAATGGGCACTTGTAGTATAGAGATGAAAGAAACTGCGATTTTTCGATATCTGTGATTTCGGTGATTGCTATTTTTAAATCACTGCGATTTTAAACTGCTATTGCGATTGCATGGACTGCTATAAAATCATCAGTTACCGGTAGAGATTAATTTTGCGTTTTCTGAGCGATATAACCTGTCTTCATTTTTCCCAATAAGTAGTGAACTGCTATTTTGAAAAAGTTATCGCAATTGCGATTTTTTATTCACAGTGAAAAAATCACCGTTTGCGATATATCGCTCATCACTATTGTAGTATGAAATTTATCAAAGAAGTTGCGTTCACCCCAAGTAGTTTTTGGGCATAATCCACACCGCCAGCGGCATTTAGAGTGAAAAACTATGCTGTGCAATTAACTTTTAAAAGTTTAGGATTATGGGCGTTGTTTTTCGACACCTTATCAACTACCGCGGATGAGGAGCCAGATTGCCTGATTAGGTTCAAATTAGGTGAGTTCCCGTGGCAGTGATCTAGATCCGGATACGAATTTTGCAAGCAAATGCAACAACTATTTTGTGATCCTGATATTTATCTGGACCAATTTCGGATCCGTATAGATTGTAATAGACATTTTTGATCCAGATAAATATCAGGAACACAAAATAGTTGCTGCATTTGCTTGCAAAATTCGTATCCGGATCTGGATCACTACCACGGGAACTCAGCTATTGTGTTAGTTGTTTTGATTTTCGTAAATAATGCCAAATATCATTATAAGAATATGGATTCAATAATTTTCTCAAAAAAATTCCGTAGGAGTAGGTACGACCAGTTATTGTATTAACAATATTAGCTATCAATGGAGTTATATTTGACACTAGAGTTAGAGAAAACCGTCTTCAAGTTGTTCCTTCGAATTCACTCCTTTTACACTTAGCACAGCGTGAAGAAGGCTTGAACAACCTCAAATATTCCAGCTATTTCATTTGGCATAGCGGTCCATATCAAAGCTCGGTGATTTATCTACTAGTTATCACTAACAATGGCAGTAGGGAGGACTAATAAACACATATTAGTAAACCCTGCCACGCGATGCTGTGGCTTTCGATTACAATGTGAGACCATTTGAGGGTGGAAGACTACATATTGCCACATTTGACAATTTTTTTGATTGTCATTTTAAATTTGACTTCCCCTTAAAATTGGCAGAATATGAATGGTATGTAAGCCCATAGAATTTTTTATTAATAACAAAAAATATTTTCACGCTCGTCGCAGATTCTACTTTGCTCATAAAAACTCAATTCCCTTTTTCTCTGTTTGGGATGTCTTAAAATGAAGTAGGTACCTACTAGACATATACGCCGCCGATTGACGCCGCCGCCGCCGCGCCGATTACCGCCGCCATAATCCGTGAAATCGGCGTATCGGCCCGGCGGCGTGCGCTGGCGCGCCATACCCGTATGGAGCGAGATGTGTACATATTTTCCAATCGACGTGTTTTGACCTCAGGAACACGAAGCTGAATGCGGAAATGTTTTGTTTTTTGCCGGCTAAAAGTTATTAACAAAAACTTTGGCTGTTCCCTACTTTACTAGCCTCAGTCCTAAAGAATTTAAGCTACTGGAAAATTTCAGTTCGTTGGCTTACATAATTTTTTCTCAGATACGGAACTTTTCTGGGATCTCTTCCATTTAGTCCTACTTCTCGAGGTCTGTTGCTAATTGTTCTACTCAAAACTGCACCATTTCAACCCTCCTTGATATCATTAGATGCCGAAAATGATCCCAAACATTCCTCCAGAATCGAAAACTCATAGTTTGAACGTAAGAAAGTTGCTGTTTTTGAGTAGCCCTCACAGTTGTCGAACCTCAGCCCTATAGGGAATATTAAAGAAGACGATGGAGGATCAAAAATGGAAAAATAAGCAAGAGTTATGGAAAAAAAATTATAGAAGCTTGGTACTTAATACCAGTTGCAAATTGCGCTGATTTGGTCAACCCTATGCCACGAAGAAGTAAGGAAGTTATAAAAAATAAAGGAGCTTCAACTAAACATTAGTTTAAATCTAGCTGCAGCAGTAATATTGTAGTTTATTTGAAAAAACAATCGAATTTAAAGTTTTTCCCTATTATTATTTCCAACTTAAATTATACATTTCTTTATTTTTATTCATAAAAATTAAATTATTATACAAAAACCACCCCAGAGTCATTGAAGCATGTCCTCTCCGTGTAAGCATCAATATATGGTAATTATTGTTTGGTCTTAAAATGAAATAAATGGAGAATTGCAAAATTTTGTCCCTATTATTTTTTCCAACACTGTATATACATATATTTATTTTAAAGTGCCTTATATATATATATATATATAAATACTAGCTGACCCGCCAGACGTTGTTCTGCCTAAAATTTATTCCTATAAAGCATAAAGGAATAGTCCTAGATTACCGTGTTGCCGTATCCCTATCCCCATCCCTATCCCTATCCTTATACCTATCCCTATCCCTATTCCTATTCCTATCGCTAACCCTATCCCTATTCCTATTCCTATTCCTATTCCTATTCCTATTCCTATTCCTATTCCTATTCCTATTCCTATACCTATACCTATACCTATACCTATACCTATACCTATACCTATACCTATACCTATACCTATACCTATACCTATACCTATACCTATACCTATACCTATACCTATACCTATACCTATACCTATACCTATACCTATACCTATACCTATACCTATACCTATACCTATACCTATACCTATACCTATACCTATACCTATACCTATACCTATACCTATACCTATACCTATACCTATACCTATACCTATACCTATCCCTTTCCCTATCCCTATCCCTATCCCTATCCCTATCCCTATGACTATTCTATCCCTCCAGACTTTCTAGGGTCACCCCTGGTCCGCATTTTGGTCGATAACTCGGAAAACGGGTCGCATAGGGTTTTGAAAATCACCTCTTTTTTAAATACTCACCAACACCTTTTATTTGATACCCATTTTGTAGAAAACCCGTTTGGGGTCACACTTGGTTCATATTTCAGGACATACCTCGAATTCGGGGTCTTATATGGGACCAATAACTACACCTTGTTCAAGCACTCGTCAACACCTTTCAGTTGATACCCATATCGTACGAACCCGTTATAGGGTTACCCTGGTCCACGTTTTGTGGAATATCTCCAAAACCTTCCTGGATTCTTATACTTTTTTTTGGCCATAAACCATGTCGGGCTCAATCGAAAACAACGTGCAAAATTTCTTTTAATTCAGTCCAGCCGTTCTGGAGTTAAATCATCAGGGAGGAAAATGCGACTTATTTTTATATAATAGATGTACATATGTAAATATATGTATGCATGTTTATTATCATACAAAATAAGCAAATGAATTTAAATTTACCCTTACATATGGATTTGTGTATATTCTTTAATATTTATTTTCTTTATTTTATATTTTAGTTTATGTAACAATTGTTTTTTGCTGTTAATAAAAAAGTTTCAACAATTTAAGGTGGAAATTAGTTTATTTATTCCATTCAGCCAGCGCTATTAAGGTAACTAAATAAAATTAATATTTGAATAAGGATTGTGATTTGTAGATTTGGGGCAGGCGCGCCGGCGCGAAAAAGCACGCCGGCGTCGCCGCCGCCGCCGAAATGTTTTTGGAATAGCGCCGCCGCCGCCGGAATCACTGTCGGCGTATATGTCTAGTACCTACCTACATACATATCGTCGCTGCGCCAACAAATTCAGGTATGTATATGTTTTTTTCGATTTTTTTTTATTTATTATTATTATTTAGCGCTATCCGCTAGCCACATTTCTGCATTTCCCGTTTTCTGATACCTATCCTTCTTTGGTTAGAAGTTATCAAACACAGCTATATGCTCTCAGTAGTAGAAATGCTCTGTAAAATCAGTTATACATCTACTTGCGTATAATTGTTTTTTGATTTCAGGATATTTTTGTGTAAAAAAATTATTTAAAAAAAAGCGTATGTGACCACTTTTCAAAACAGGAGGTGCACTGGTAAATTAAATAATGCAGTTCCAAGCTATCGCTAATTGCATCGGAACCTAGCGAAGAATTGTATACACATCTTTCACGATTTCTTACCCCCACTAGCAAATTTAAATAATTTGTAAAAAGAGCTATGTGCTGTAAAACGGCGCAAATGCTTCATGCGAAGTGGTTGGTCAAAAAAAGTAAAAAAAATTGCACAAGTCTGTTACATATTTGTAGTATCATTAGATAACAATTCAAACTAGAAAAAATATTCTCTAGGTTCACCAGAAAACGGGTTTTTTGCTCTCCTGAAAAGTTGCTGAAAAGCGTATAGCTCTTTTTGTTGGCGCAGCGACGATGTGTATTAAAACACGTATGTATTACAGTTTAAGAGCGCTTTCACATTACTCGGTGCGGTATCGGATCGACATTTTTGGTTTTTACCGAAAGTATACCGAAACCTTACCGACCACATGTATTTCAATTGGCGCTTTCACATTAGTGTTGCATACATGAAATCGGAGCGGATTAATTTCGGTATACCGCAACGCGGTAAGACCGGTCAGTAAAATTTGAGGAATTACTGCATACATTTTTGCGGCGTAAGAAAAGAAGAAAAATCAAGTCAGTGAAAATCTCGTTTCGGCTATAAATTTTGCAAGCTATAATGCCTTCGTCTTCACTGAAAGACATTATTGTTATTATTGTTATTATTGAGTGATTTGTTGAATTCTAAAATTTTTATTTTTTGTAATTTCGATATTTGTTTTCCAATTTTCTGCCGAAAGTATTCCCACAAGTGTGAAAAACACTGCAACGCGGACTCGTTTCGGTAAGATGAAAATACCGAGACAAAAATGTCGATCCGAAGTCGTACCGAGTAATGTGAAAAGGCCCTAACAACTTAGCTTCAGTATAGGCGAACTAATCTGTTTTCTGGGTGCTTATTTCATGATCGCTGATGTACATATACATAGGTGTATGTAGGTACATAATATATATTTAATTACACATATTTACATATACACACATATATTCATATATAGTAGCAAGCACATCAGTCAGCATGCCATTTGCATATGCAGTATGCAAATAAACGGCCAATCACCGTCGACTTCTTTTTTATGTACAGCTCTGTGCCAAAAAAGGGCAGCGGTAAAAGTTGGTAAATTTATGATTCATGGAATACCTCTCAATACTTGATACTATGATTACTTCTATGCATATATCGATGATCAGTGAAAGAATGCACACCCAGAACACCTCATCCCTTGATACCTTCATAAGCAAAATATAATGGTGTTCTCCATAAGGTTTATTGTAACATAGTTATGTGCATACTATCTTTTTAGTTATTAGAAGATAATAAAAAAGTGAGCAGTGAAGTGCTATTATTGTTTTGCACGATAATGTATTTATCATGCTCATATCGCATATCAGCCAATAAGAATTGAGCGACGGGCTGAATTTGTAAAAAGACACTTTTCTTGCTATCTTGTGATATCTTACATACATACATATGTATGTATGCATGTATTTACATTTATTTATATTAAGTCACTCTTTGTGATCGTTGGGCATCAAGTGCTTCAAAATGAATTGCAACGTTAACATATCAATAGCTACGCGAGTTCTGAAGCAAATCGATGTACCATCAATGGACTTGGATATGGAGACGTTCAATGAAACTGAAAATGATTATAATTTTAATATAAAAACTAATCAATTGTATTTTTACAACAATAACATTAATAGTGATAATATAAAAAGTATTGAGCAACAACACGAGTCAACGTCTAATGAGTTGCGTGATTATTTTAATTGTTGTTTTAGCCAAGGTTATAATATTTCGGAATCGAAAATAACGACTGCGTGGCAAAATAATTTTGTTAAAACAAATGCAAACTTTGTGAATGTGCCAAATTATAATACAACAACACAAATATTGCGAGTGAATGATATGCAAAATGATTGGAGTTTGTCGCATTGTTATTGTTCCACAACAACAATCGACGGTAAAAGCAGCGACTTACAGCAGAAGTTACTATCTCCGTATGTGGAACTTGAAACGGACGTTAAAAGTGAGAATTGTGAATTTGTGTTTACCGGTTGGTTTAAGATGTAATTCTTGCGAATTAATTTTTTTTATTTTAATTACATAGGTACCTATGTATGTACATAGGTGTTATTTTTTTGAGTCGAACTTTTCGTAAAATGCTGAATTTAAAAAAGATTAAAAACTTCGAAAATATTTTTAATGGGAGAAATTCACATTGGAATAGTGCGTTGTCCACTGATTGCTGTTTTGTTAAAATTACCAATTTTAATGTTCGCCAAAACCAAAAGCGGCTAAATTAGGTCTAAGGCAACTCAATATCGATCAGCTTTTTACACCTTTTTACAGATTTTTTTATAAGTCTCGCTTTTATAAACCCAAAAAATGTGTACCTACCTAAACTTTTTACTGCCGGCCTTTCATATATCGTTGGCTTCGTGAGCAAATGTGCTACATAAGTCCAATTTTTATCAAAACTGAGATTTTAATGCAGTAAGATAGTACAACTAAAAATACATCGTCTGCCAAAAAGAAGTTACCATAATGTCTGTTTTTCATGGTGTAATGCAGTGTTATGCAAATGTGCTAAGTCCATAAAAAAAATTTTTTCTTTCAAAAATCTACGTGCTAAGTCCAGGTGAAAATGAGAAATTATTGGTTTTTTTTTAATTTGTGTTGTAGAATGATATACAATTATTACTACATTGCTTTAATAATCATGACTTGGGACTGTAAACGTTAATAATTTGCGGGATTGGCTAGCTTTCCCACCAATTTGATATGCAAACTAGTTTGCGTACTTCTTACATTTTTATTATAATTGTATGCGTTTGATCGAAACGCGGTGCACCTATTTTATATAGAGAGTGTACAGCATAATGTGGGCGTGGCCACACCCATTATCAACAGTTTTATCTCTCATAAGACCAAGCCTAAAATATTCTTGTTAGTGCAAAATTTCATCCCTTTATGACTTTTAGTTACAAATATGCCACGTCACAAGTTTCCAAGGGGAGTTTTAGAAATTTTTAAAGTAGGCGTGATTACAAACCGATTTTGCTAAAATTTTACTACAAGTTATAAAATTACATATGTACCTACACCAAGTTCCGCCGTAATATCTGAATTATTTGTCGAGTTATGGGCTCCGAAATGTCTTAGATTCACGATACCACGCCCATTTTCAAAAATATTTATGGTTTCTGTTTTTGTCCATAGTTGGACTCATGCCAAAAACTTTCAATGAATTATTTTCATATTTGACAAAGACGCACATAGGTAGATTTTCTAGTTTTATGCGGCCAAAAATATTTTATTGTCTACATCTATTCCAAATTGCTTGTTTAATGTAAAATTTTAATAATTTGTGTTAAAAGTCGATTTTATTGAAAAATATACATATATAGTGACTCAAAAAAATCATACGCCATAATTTTAAAATTTATTTCAAAGAGTTCTGTCGAAAATTTTACTTTCTTATTTTCGTTTAAAAATATAGAAAATTTTTCAATAAGCAGGATTTCGTTTTAAGCAGGATTTCTAAGCTTATGGGAAAAATCCGAAAAATCGTAGACATTTCTAAAAGTGGATTAAAAATTTCAAATTTAGGCCAGAATTTATAGAAGATTTTGTGGAGATTTCTAAGTGTACTGTTATGTAGCCAACCAATTTTAGTGTAAAAAGTGAAATTCTCAATGCTGTGAAAAACTCCGTCGATTTTAGAATTTTTTTTCTGTAGGGTGTTTGCCTTATATGTACGTGAGACCAGAGGCGGTCCCTTCATACAAGCCGAGAAGCCCGGCTTGCGTACACATTTTCCTTCATTTCATACGAAATTCTTTAAAATCTGGTTATTTTACGTTTCAAATGCGTTTACTATTAAAGTTCTCAATAATATAGCCCCCCCTGTAACATGCCCCTAAAAGCCTGCTAAGAAAATAGCGCAAATAAACCACCAATCCACCTCACAATGTGTATTTTGTTTGTACAGCCAATCCCAGCACAGTGAGCATGCTTCAACGTTTCCACACATTAGCTTTTACGTGGCTTTCAAAACATAATAACATAGCTTGTTTTCTCGCTTTCGCTAAGGAGAAACCAATTGCTTATTTTCAGACTTAAATAGAAAAAAAAACTAGCAAAGCACTTTTTTTTTTTATTTTTCACATAAAATTTGTATGCGAATATGAAGCTGGCTTCGGCATTCAAAAGTTCAGTGTTCACAGCCATATGCATATTTGATTTGATTTTCGTTTGCATGTAGGTACATACTTATGCACATAACTTCTTACATCTGCATGTGCATGCAAACGTAAATATCAAATACCAGATTATAAAAGCGTTGATTGTGATTTTTGGCGACTATTGGCACAATATCAAGATAATTTTAAAAAGCGGTGGAAATCAAATTGGACCTCAGTTTTTCAAACACTAAAGCACCAATTTTTGGCAATAAGCAAACTACTGCTGAAATTTCCGTCGGTATAAGGAAACTAAAAATACATCTGCGCTTTTGTGTAAGATTTCCCTAGCGCACGTTTTTATATTTAAGAATTATGTAAATACGAAATTTCTTATTTTAAAAATGTTCAGAGTAAAATTGCAAAATCACGAAAAAACAATTTTAATTTAAAAATGTTTATTTTTATTTTAAGCACTATGAGATTTTGAAGGAAAAACTTTCGTTTTTATTCCATTAATTTTAATTTTTAATTTAAACATGTTTCTTTTTAAATCCTAAATACATTTTAATTTAAAAAATTTAATTTTTAATTTAAAAATTTTCATTGATAAAATAAAAATTACTTGGTTTAAAACGTGCATTATAAAAATAAAAATTTTATTTTTGATTGCTTTTCTCTGAGTATACAAAGAAAAAAATGTGCATCAGGAAAACAAAAATAAAAAATACATATGAAAAAGACAAAAAAAAAATAAACGAGAAAAAACGATCTTCAAATACCCGAATTGTTCAAATGCCCGTACAAACATACGCGTAATAAACAAACAAACGAGCGTTCGAGCATTGAAAAGCATTTATTCGGGCCACTCGAAAATGTTAAAAAGAAATCGAGAACTCTAAATCAAAGTCAATGACGGAACGCAATCAGACTTTTAAATAATACAGCAAAGGAAATTACATAAATGGCTAATGGTTATGCTTCACACATAGGCTTGCTCAGGCAATTTATGCTAGGTCCGCCACTGCGTGAGACCGTTTCAGTTAAAATTTCCGAAAAGTCAATGAAAATTTTCAAAAAGTTGAATGTTGCATATTATTATATTAAAATTGAATGAGCTGCAAAATTTCATACTCAAAAATCTTCTACAAAAATGTAGCTTTATAATTCTTAGCACCTTTTTATGATAAGTATTTCCTTGTCTTTGAAAAATTGGAAATACTAAAAATACTGCCTAAAAAGTGAACAATAATCGGACATAAATATCGCGGTTACTTTCGAGCATCACCTACATTAACCAAGATATGCGTTAGAAATATAAACATTATAATCAAATATAAAACACAAAAAAGAAAATTATTGTAGGTACATATGAAAAACCCTGTATCTAGTAGTGAAGTGCGGCTTTGTGCGACGTAATTTTTTGCCGGAAATATACTAATTGTACTAGATATTATGTCCGAGTGTTAATTTGACTGAGTCTGACAGAGCAACATAACAAAATCAATTTTGAACACAAAAAATAGTCAAATTTTTTTTTAAATATCCCAACTTTAAAAGCTTAAAACTATAAACTTAGAATTATTGGAAATCAAGGATATTTTTGAAAAGTGTTAATAATTACTTGAACACAGAGCCAAAATACCACCTAAAATGCCCCATAAATTAGAACAAAGTTTAGCGGATTTCTCTATGCTTTCTCTCCAATAAGATGCCCGTCTTATTATTACTGGATATTTCATTTTAATAAAACTAAGTAGATAATCTGTAAAACTAATATGAAAACCTTTTCAATATAATTAAGAAGATGACCCGTGGATTTTAGATGAAATCATTTTCAGTAAAATTTAAGAGATAACCTATAAAACTAAGATGAAAACCTATTAAATAAAATTTAGAAGATGACTCCTAGAATAAATATGGAAACCTTTTCACATAAATTTAGCAGATAACCTGTAAAATTAAGAAGAAACCCTGTTTAATATTATTAAGAAGAGAATCTTGATTTTCATTGGAAAACATAATTAGTCAACTAGTATTTTCCTAGGACTTATTCAGACAAAGGGCAACATTTCATTTCATATAAGTGCAGATGGACATAATAAACTCTTTATACCAAGTGTTTCATTAATCGTTTGAGAATTGTAGAAATGTGCAAAGGCGTAGTGAAATTGACGAACGGAGGAAATACATAAGAGCTCTTTTAAAAATAAAAAGTTCTCCCTTTTAAATTCTTGAACATGTAATTGCACGCATAAAACGTGACTGATGCAATAACTGTTATGCATACTTCTAGTATGTACGAGTATATATGTACATATGTATGTATGTACGTATGTTAAGACGTTTAAAGCAAAATTTGAATTAATAAGGGCTCTTTTAAAAATAAAAAGTTTTCCTTTTTAATAAATTCAAAAAGGTTCAAGTAAAAATTAGAGCATGTCCTTATTGATTTGCTTTATAAAAATTTTCTCCTAAAAACAAGCAGATTTCTTCTAACAATTTAATTTTTTTTACAAAATGACATAAAAAATTAATAAACAAGAAGTTATCTCCTCGTTTTCAGACGATATCCTTTTAAATAAATTTAAGAAGAAATTCAAGCTAAAATCCAGAAGAATTTCTAGCAAAAATTCCTTCAATTTTGTCCCCTCTCCCTCTCCTCGGCCAAATAGCCTTTTTAGGTGGCAGTCTCTTTGATTGTAGGTGAACTTTTTGGCTCTGTGAAGATTTAGGATCCATCACGGTAACTTAAATGAAATGCTTTAAATACTAAATATTCACGTTGAAACTAGCACTTAAAAATATGTAAAAAAAAAATAAAAAAAAATTAACTTTAGATATGCTAAGTTTCGACCATCTGGGAGCAAGTGCCGAGTATGGGGTCGGGAAAAAAGCGATGAATTATTGTTCCCCAGTCTATTTACAATATGTAGGTATGTTTTTTTCTGTAATTGTAACAACTTCACAAAATTCAATTTTGGCCGCATAAAACCACGGTGGGCGAGTATCGACGGAGATTTAACGATGAGCTGTACGAGCTTTACACAGACATCGACATTGTTCAGCGAATAAAGATCCAGCGGCTGCGTTGGGCAGGTCATGTCGTGAGAATCGACGAAGGCGCTCCGGCCAAGAAAGCATTTCTATCGAAACCCGCTGAACGCAAAAGAAAAGGGAGACCTCCACTGCGTTGGGAAAATCAGGTGGACAGCGATGCTGCCTCCCTAGGTGTTCCCAAGTGGCGCCATGCTGCACGAAACAGAAGCAATTGGCGCGCTCTGTTGGACTCGGCCAGAATCGTCTAGACGGTTAAGCGCCAATAAAGAAGAGAAGCTTGTCGCATGGATGGAATTTCATCCATTACTTATCACTTTTTGAGTGTTTTTCGATATATACTATTTAGGGAAAGTGAGCGTGGTTATAATCCAATTTCGCCTATTTTCAATACCAACCTTTCCTGTCTAGTTAGGAGCCTCTGTACCAAATTTCATCAAAATATTTCAATTTTACTACGTGCAGTTGGGTATAATAATTTGTGAGAAAATGTGCTAAACAAAATCATAGAAAGCAAATGTGCAAGTCCTAAAGAAGCTCATAACTTTGGACAAGTTTTATATTAAAATGTGCCGATAACTGGTATTTTAGCACGACCATTTGAGGAAGAAAACTGCATTTTCAGATTTTTAAAATAGTAACAAAAAAAGTTAGGAAGTTTTTTGATCCCTGAAAAGTTACCATAAATGGACTTAGCACATTTGCTCCCAACGATATATCTGTGGCAATTTGCAATAACACTGGATCACAAAATGAAATTTGTTGTCTGTTCTTTGGACGTCACTATCCTATCTATATGTAAAATCGGTCGCTGATTCCGAAACTCTAGTTAATTTTTATTTCTATGGGAAGGTTTTTGAGATATTGGCAATTTACCGTTATTTGGCCAATGGCTCCACTTAATCCTGTATATCTCTTTAACGCAGTGAGCTATCTTCCTTGAGGTGACACAAAACGAAAGAAAATTAAATTTACTTTTCATAGCTCCTATAACATTTTTCTCTAACTCTTATAGTTTCTGAAATGCAGAGGCATTGGGCGACTTGGCTGTATTTACTTGATCGCCTATAACTTTTCCATTTTACCATGGATTTTCTTCTTAGCCTCCATTAGCTTATTTTTTTGCTAATGGAATGGAGCTTCACGTAAAGGAGTAAAACCGAAGGTTAAAACATTGGTTTTAAAGATATTGCCTGTCAAAGTCAAATTTTTCTTCAAAAAATCGTAAAAAATCGAAAAAATTCGAATTGAATCGTCAATATTTCAGAAACTATAAGAGCTAGCGAAAAATGTAGAAAATCTGGGCTAGCTTAAGTCAAAACTTAGTTTTAGCTTTAGTCACGTTGGTGAAACCGGGCCTAAATGTTTTTATTTATATCTTTTGACTGAATTAAGTTATCAGCATGGGGGTTTTACAGAAATATAGAGTTTTAAAAGGAGAATTACGTGGTATATATAACTTGGAATCTTCCTAAGTCGACTTAAGCGGTTATTGCTTGTGACTACAGATATGTGGTCCGTGCCGAGTTGAGTATTTTTTTTTCCACACGTTTGCCTTGGCAAGCAAACATATATTCGTCGCCTGAGAAAACGAATGTCATATGTGAAAATCGACGATTTCCAGTTTTTGATGCAGATTAACTAAATCGGACCTAATCTTTTAATTTTTCCAATCCATTTTTTCTCTCTTTTAGTTTTTGAGTTATTTAGTGTGCATTTGTCGTATGTTACAAAATTACTACCATTTGGGTATGCATTTGTCGTATGTAACACACATACGACAAATGCCGCTGAGCTACAGAGAATAAACCAAAAATTGTATCGGAGCTATAGGTTATAGTGATCCGATCTGAATGATTTTCAATGACATATTTTATTGTAGTATAATACCAATTACTGCAAAGTTTAGTATAATTTGATCCTTAAATATGGAAGTTATACCCGAAAACAGCTATATCTGAACAATCGGTTGTATGGGAGCTATATGGTATAGTGGTCCGATCTTGACAACTTTCGGTGACACTTATTAGGTCCATATGGGTACAAATACTTCAAAGTTTCATGCCCTTAGCTCTTTAAATGGAGAAGTTATACCCGAAAACAGCTATATCTGAACAATCAGTTGTATGGGAGATATATCTTATATTAGTCCAATGTGGTGAATTCCAACAAATGATCAAAGTATCATCAAAATATATTTAACTGCCAAATTTCAAGTCGATATCTCAAAAAATGTGAGCCTCATAACCATTCCGGTTTGGAAAAAGAGAAGAATTTTTGTCGTATGTGCTATTATGGCTAGTAGCCATGGGTAATGGCGCAATTTTTTTGGCGCTGATAAAATAACACCAGCGCCAACCGTGGCGCCGCGCACGGTTCTGGCGCAATAACACCTTTAGTGCAATTGCCATGGAATAATCGATAAATAACACTTGTTTGCTTCTTACTGTCTACTATACCCGTTTTATTTCTTTTGGCGCAATTCTGCTTACATACACGCTGGCAGAATAATTGTGCCACAATTAAATTTAATTTTAAAAATAATTTGCGTATATTTGTGAAAATATGCTGGCATCTCGTTTTTTGGCATCTTCATTATGGGTCGGCTCCACCCTATTAAAAAGAAAGATTCCGGGTCCGGGCGCATTATATCGAAATTTCCCCTTACCATTTACCATGCGTAACAAAAATATACTATATGCTAATAAATATTTTATTTAATTTATTTTGTATTATATTTTTCTCTCCTATTCACAGATAATGTCAATTTTGTCTTCTTTATTTGTGAAAGTAAAATATCAATACCCTTTCGTATTAGCGATGGTTCGGTATTGGCGTTAGCATACATAATTGTGACGGTGTCATATACGCTGTGCTGTTATTGGCTTTGTGGTGGTGCCAATTTACACTAGCGCTATATTGGTGCTGGTGTTAGCGCACAAAATTGAGTCAGTGTTATATTGCACCCAACAAACACTGAGGTTAGTTATCGATTTGAGAATGACTCGAGAACTAGCCTCATTCTCAAACCTCTAACGTTAGAGGACGACTCGAAAATCTATCGAAAATCATAGCGTTCTCAAACAAAAGGATACCTAATTCTCAAATCGAGAAAATTATAATTCTCGAATCGAATTCTAATGTAGTTCTCTAATGAGATTCTAATCAGAATTTGCAAATACTTCCAATTGAAAATAAAAACAAAGCTTTGTCTCCTTTTACATGATTTTTTCATTGTTTAGATTTTATTAACGCAATATGTGCCTAAATTGCATATGATTATATATATTGACATGTATATGTTTACCACATTTATAAGAACTGAAATTTAAACAAAACTCAGTCTTATTATTTAAATTAAAGGTACTTCTTCTACTTTTTAATGGAAAACATTGTACTACGGTAATATTAACTTTACCATTTTTTAGTATCTAATTTCAATATATGTATGTATATTCAATATATCACAGAAATATATTGAGAATTGATAAAAGGCGTGAGATTTGGCTCCTTCTCTAATCACTCGCTAATCGAATTCTAGTGTAGTTTTCAACCCTAGTTATCGATTTGAGAATATATAGAGAATTACACTAGTTATCTAAGGTAATCTCGACAAAATTTCTAACGTTAGAGACTGTGTTTGCTGGGCAATAGCGCATCATTGAGTTGGCGCTATACTGAGTTGGCGCATTTTCCAAATCGGAGTTAGCGCAATAACACCAGGGTTGGCGCCAGCACAATTGCGCGGCGCAGCGCAGTGTTACCCATGCCTATTATAAATATTGGTGCTCAGACATCACATACGACAAATGCATTCTGAATGAAAAGTCGTTTATCTCCCATAATTTTAAAGATATCTAACTTTTGAAAACTGCAGGTCAAAATATATAATACACGCTAGAGCTCGTCCAAATAACAGAAAAATCTGTTGTATAGTTTTTGAGAATTTCCAAATTGAACTTCAAACTCGATTTTCTCGAAACTATGTTTTGTAACATACGACATTCGTTTTCTCAGGCGACGTATTGTACTACGTACAACTGTGTATAAATGAGCACATCCCACATTAAAAACCCCCATTCAGGGTAGGTATGAATACACACGTTTTCGTCTAAAATAATGTGATGTTTACATACAAACATACAGCTGAAGCTTATAAGTGTTTTAAAATGGGCGTGACAGCAAAAACCATACCGACTGGCGCCACGTAGGTATGTGTTGTTATTATTTGCGCAAGATGCGCACGGGTCCAGCTAGTAAAGCAATATTCCTAAAAGCCAGTCTCCACATAACTTGTTTCGCAAACAAAACATCTAGCAAAACATCTCGCTAAATAACCCGTCGCGTTTGGCAAGAGGATTGAGAACGAAACTAGTGTTTCAATCTTCACTCGCTCTCAGAAATTTGTATGGAAATTGGCGAGTTTCGGCACTCGTTTTGAGGTCGAAACAAGATTGAGAGAGCGAGTGCAGAAAAAAAGAGCGAAATACGTTATGTGGAGACATGGTATTAACCTGTTAATTGATTTAAGCATTAAATAAACCACAAAAACATACATATAAAACTTAGTTCAAGGTAGAATTTATGCCTAAATATGGGGGAAAAAATTGGCAGTTTTAAATTTGTAGCTCACAACAGTCCATTGTCCTCGTTGACCGGCCAAGCACACTTTAAGTTGTAATATTCTCCACTACTGATGCATAAAAAGAAATAAGGCTTTGTGTTCAGAAATTCAGTTTGAAGCGCAACCTGCTTTTGTAGTACAAGCAGAACGTTCATAAACATAAATTTTGCATGAAGCGTCGCTCATCACAATAATCAAAAAAATAATTACTGGCGCTGTTGCGTTTCATGCTGCGTTTCTGAACATACCCTAACTATTCACTTTCAATTTTCTTAGATGTCAAACCAATTGAAGCGCCTCCGCATTTCAACATTGCCAATGCTACGGGAAATCGCAAAGAAAGAACTGCATTCACAAAGGAGCAAATAAAAGAGTTAGAAGCAGAATTTAGGCACTCAAATTACTTAACGCGATTACGAAGATATGAAATAGCTGTAGCTTTGGATTTGACAGAACGTCAGGTAAGAGACTTTTTCCACGGTTTTGCACAAATGGTTATATATGTAAATACATAAAGTATATATACATATATGTATCCATAACTATTCCTTAATTTTAGGTCAAAGTATGGTTTCAAAATCGACGCATGAAGTGGAAACGCCTTAAACTGGAGTCCCAAGGTGCAAAAATCGCGCAAGGCATGCTCACCACCGCTAATACCCAATTGGACCTTTAAACTTAAATAGAAGAAAATTATACTTGTCTACTAAATTACAAACATATTCATAAGAATTATTTATTTAATAAACATACATTTAAATTAATTGAAAAAATTTAAATATGTACCTTTAAGTTAACAACAAGTTATTTTCTAACAAATTTTTTTGCTTTTGCAGCTTTAGCTCCTGTTCCCCCAGCTGCTGCGGATTTGACCTTTTTTGTGGATTGTGTTTTAAGTATTTCTTTTGCAGCCTTCACCTGTAGACTTTTCGTGACCTTGGCCGTGGCCTTTTTTGCAACTACCGGTTTCTGCATTTTTTTAGCTTTCTTTACAGCGCCGGTTTGCGGTTTTCTTTTGATTAACTTTTCAAAACGATCAGTTTTTGATGCTCCTCTCATCGGCTTTTCGTATTTGACGCTCGCTTTGGCTCTGGCTTCCTTTCCTTTCGGTTTATTGATCATGCTCTTATCACAATCAGCGCCATCACCATCAGCGTCATCGTCATCAGAACTCTTTGTAAACCCATAGGTCTCCTCATCGGAACTTGATTCAGCGTTATCGGCATCCATGAAGCTATCTGTATTTTTACTTTGCTCATCTGCAATGTAATCTTCATCAGAGGAATCATCGTTTATTGTGTTGCCCAATAAATCTTTCAATTCCAACTCTTTTTTCGATATCTTTGTTTCAGCGACTTCTGTATCACTCACAGTCGCCGTGGAATTTTGCTTGTTGGCAGTTTTGGATTTTGCTTGTTGGGTTTCTTCATTCTTCTCAATTTTTTTCGGTTCAATAAGCACTTTTGAAAAGTCTATACCCAAGTGCGCATATTTCTTATTAAGTTTATTGATTTTTTCCAATTTTTTTATGGTACGTTTTTGATAGTTCTTATCCGACCAATTGCTAATTTGTTTTGCCTTGCGATTTATGGCTGCTATCTTGTTGGATATATAAATTTCCTTACCAGTCTAGAAAAATTACAAGTGTGTGAGAAATGAAAATAGTTCGTTATGAGATGATATCCATTTACCTTATCCTTTACTTTGCGCACAGAAGTTTTGAAATAATTGAAAATTTGTTTTTCTGGTGGAATATAAGAAGCCTTCACAAGTTTTTGAAACATCAAGTAATTATCCATTGTCTCAGCCGCCACTTCAGCCACTTCGGGGTACTCAAATTCAACAAATGCATAGCCTTTGCTGCCACCGGTGCGGCGAGAACGTCCTAAGCGGACACGTGTGACATCGCCAAATTGTTGAAAGTAGTTTTTTAATTGTTCTTCGAAAAATCCATGCGGCAAATGTTTAAGAAAGACTACACCACGTTTATTTTCATCCCTTTCCTGTTGTTTCTTGATTTTCTTTTCCAACTGTAAATAAATGCAAATCGGATATTTTTCACTGTTTGATGATGGTGATATGCACATAAAGCAATCATATTTACCTGTCCCGAAACCGCCGTTTTTGTCTGCTCCGCTTTTGTTGTCGACGTCGGACGTTTGCTGTTGGAGTAGCCTTGTTTATTTTTGCGCACAGGAGGCATTCTGATATTTTTAATTATAACAAATTACTATGAAAACGCACGTGCAGTAAATAAATTTCAGTCCTTCTTCTTTTTTAGTGTCAGATCACAATGGAACAAAAACAGCTGCTGCTTAGTGCTGCCATATCGTAAGTTAAATGGCATATTGCCATACTCGCAGTCTTTACATGCGGCAAATTCAGATAGCCCACATACATTTATTTCCCACAAGCCGGAGAGATACATGGAAATAATAGCCCGTGCACAATTGACTTCTACCTCGGTTTGCTTCAGAGTTTTGCTTTGACAGTTCCGTTCAGCATGTGCTTTTCACAGTTGAGGTGAAGCGAGTAAAGCAAAGTATAAAGTTCGCCATGTCTCAACTTTTTTACACTTTGACAAACATCTGCTGGAGTATGTGTGTATCGTTTGTATATCTACACTTATTTTAGCGATTTCACGCAACTACATGAAAAGTGAATAGTAAAAAGTACAAAATAACATTCGAATAAGCAGAAAATATGAAATTCTCCAAATATTAAAAAAAAAATCAGTTTTATAAATTAAAGCAAAAATAGTGAAGTGGAAATTGACAAAGTGTTAATTGTAGCAAGCATCTGGAATTTCGCTTTGCTTTAAGGTTTTTTCTATCAAAGTTGAAGCAGACAAAGCCAATTGTGCACGGGCTATAAGGAACTCCACTGCTTTCCACCGATTTCGCTACTTCATGATCCAATAATTCTATATGGTCGTAGCGGCTAAAAGAGAATAGGCGATTACCGTTGAACGGCCGTAGATAAGAATGTCAAAAACAGAAAAACGCCAGCGAACATACAAGCGAACACACAAGCTATTTCCACGAACAACACGTGCAAGAGGGAAAAATCAAAACAAAAGACGATAATTTGACAGCTTACTATTCCAAAAACAAAATAGCCGTCCTCTGCTGCGTCCACCATTTTATTATTGCATCATGCCATGGAGGAACAATAAAGGAGAATGCATAACGACATACCTTCATACATAGTGGGGCCAGAAGTGTCATGCAAAGAGGAATGTAGAAGAATTTGACAGATTCGGCCCCTATGGAAAGGCTAGGGTGCGTGTGTGTGTGGCATATGTCAACAAAAAAAAATGCTTGTGTTCGTGTGTGTTTACGAGGATTGAAGAAGTCAGCTGATCTTATGCATTCTCCTTCAATGACTTCTTCTTCAATCTTCATAAACACACGAACACAAGCATTTTTTTTGTTGACATATTCTACACACGCACGCACCGTAGAATTTCCATAGGGGCCAAATCTGTCAAATTCTTCTACATTCCTCTTTGCATGACACTTCTGGCCCCACTATGTATGAAGGTATGCCGTCATGCGTAAACCTTTATTGTTGAATCATGCATGCATCATGCGCAACTTTGAATAATTTTGTGCATGGAGGAACAAAAAAGGAGAATGCATAAGATCAGCTGACTTCTTCTTCAATCTTCATAAACACACACGAACCCAAGCATTTTTTTTTGTTGACATATTCCACACACACACGCACCCTAGCATTTCCATAGGGGCCACATCTGTCAAATTCTTCTACATTCCTCTTTGCATGACACTTCTGGCCCCACTATGTATGAAGGTATGTCGTTATGCATTCTCCTTAATAGGCCCGTCACATAGCATACGTCAATCCGTCTACGTCGACGTATGTGACTGACAGCTCACGTACTTGACGGAGAGGTCGCCACATAGGAAACGTTGGCGGATATACAAAAATCAGCTGTTTGATTAACCTTTAACTACAGAGGTGGTGGCAAAAATTTAACTCTTTAGAATATTTTGTAATTTCTCTTTTAAGTTGCCCTATTGAAGTTCAGTTTTCAGTAACTTCACATCTCCTGATAATTCTTGACCATTTTGTTTTATGGAGGAATGTTATACAAATGAGAAAAAACTCGAAAAGCAAATTGCAAAAAAAGTGAAATTCAAGAGTAGCTAAAGGTTAACAATCAAAAGCAATCAGCTGACATAGCGACGGATTGACGTATACCAAAAGTTGACTTTTGGGCAACTTCGGTACGTTGCGGCGACGGATCCGTCGTACGTGTGACGACGTACGTTTAAATGCCGACATTTTACTGAGCTGTCAGTCACATACGTCGACGTAGACGGATTGACGTATGCTATGTGTCGGGGCTATTATTGTTCCTCCATGATTTTGTGAAATGAGAAATAGCTGTCAAACAACAAAAATGACAGGTGGCAGCATGCTGGAGCTCGTTATGCGATAAAAAGCACGCTTTTTGGACAAAGGAATCTACGAGATCTAGAAAATAACTCAAAAAATAATATAAATATTACGACGAAAATTTTGGAAAAAATCTGGGACGCCCTTTGGAAATGTAACGCGATATCTTTGCAGCTAAAAGAGGCTTCCTTGTTTCATATGTAATATTAGCTTTTCTTGTGGTGGAGCCATATATGAGCATATGAACTATTTTTGACCTTGCTTTTTTATTCATACATGCATAGGTACTTCAAATTTCTATATTTTCAATTTATTTAAATGATTTAAAATTAAATAAAACCACGTACTAATTATTCTGCTTTTTCTTGATTCGCAAATCCAAGAATTTTCCGATCCATCTCTTTTAACACGCCAGCAGGAAGATAACATAAAACATCTGGGGAAGCACTTTTCAAAATCTCCATACGTTCTTTTTCCACCATTTCAATACTGAAGGGAATATGAAAAACAAATTTTATATGCGGTATAGAATTATATATATATATCTATAGATACTTACTTCTTTTTCTCTTCACTAATCAGATATTCGTGCAACTTAAGCTCTTCCGCTGCATCAGCAGCACGTTGACGCCGTCGTTGTTCTATCATTTCTTGTATCGCACGACCATGTTCTCTCACTTTTTGACGACGTTTCTCATCAGCCAATTGTTCGAGCTTATCGCGTTCGGCCAGTTGTTTATGCATTTCTGCTAGGAAGGCTGCATCCTCTTTTTCCTCATCTTCTCGTTTGCGTCGCTCCCGATCACGTAGATAACGTTCGAGATCCAAACGCATTTGTATTCGATCGTTATACTGTTTTTCCAGCATTTGCTTATATCTTCGATCTTCATTGGTGTTGCGTTCTTCAACCAGCAGATCAAGCAGAAGGTCTTCGCGTTTTCTTTTCTCGCTCTAAAAAGGACAAAGCCAAATTGGAAAATATATGTAGGTGCCGACCAAGAACCGCCACTGAAACTGCACTGTTCAGTGTCTCTGCCATTGCAATTACGATACATACCTCAAGTTGATACAACTGTTGTCCAATCCGTTCACTTAATTCCGCTCTCTTCTTCGCCTGCATCTCTTTCTCTTGCTTAGCTTGTACTGCTTTCTCCTCCCGTTCTTTCATCATTTCCAGAGCTTGCTCCTTGTCATTCAATTTGTCCAACATCTCCTTAGCCTTCAGCTCTTCCTGTAACCGCTTAAATTCGTCCATTTCCTTCTTTGCATTCTCCTTGCGACGCTGCAATTCCAAAAGTTCGGCATCGTGTTCACGTTTATATTTTTCCAACAATTTTCCCATTTCATCTCTTTCTTTCAGCACCACTGTATATTCTTGCTTTCGGCGTTCCTGTGATTCGGTCATTTGTTGTAAAAGTAAAGTGCGAAATTCTTGCTTCTTTTTCAGCTCATTTTTTTCGGACTCCTTGATTGCTTCCTGATTTAAGAGTTGTTGTTTTTCAAATTCCAGACTTTCTATACGTTTCTGTTTCATTTGCTCTTCCTTCAGCTTCTCGCTTTCTTGTTTCTGTTCTGCCAATTGCTTTGATATATATGCCGCCTTTAGCTGATTTTCCAATTGTCGTAATTCCATATTATTTTGGCGCAGTTGTTGCCGCCGTTTCCTCTTCAGGAATTCTTCATGTTTTTGTGCCTTTAACTCCATGCAAATATCGGTTGTCTCTTGTTTCATTCGTATTCGTGGGTTTTCTACAGTCATTTGTATTTCCTTTTCCTTCAAATCCTTCACGCGCCTGTCCTGCTCCCCTACAGTTTCTATGAAGAAATTATTGGCTGCATCCGTTTGTCTCCCGGCATCTGCCGGTATTCTACACCGAAAACCACCAAACATCTGGAAGTTCAGGAACAGCAAGAATTTCACAAAATGTAATTAAAAAAATGATAATTAAAACAATAGCAAAATAGTAATCACCAATGGCAATAAAGTCCGTGTCCAAACACAGCAACGATTCTCTTTTGTGCCGCTGTTCTGTCTTCCATTTGTCCAAACACATCAACTCGTCGCTGCCCAACTTTTGTTCATTATGTTTTGTTCTGGCATTCTTCGAACGCTCTGATTGGTCACTGGCGATAAGAATTGCTGCACAAAGCGTGTTGTCCGAGCACCGACGACTTGGTGCCCCCCTCCTTTCCTCGTCGCCTTCTCACCCACAAACGAACAAAAGCAGCGGGTTGCTCAACTTCGTGTCTCCGTGTTTGTACGTCGACAAACAAATTTATATCCCTCCCAACATTTGGAAGAGCGTTTTCTCGTCTATCTCAATTAAGTAACGTCTGAGGCACTTCCAGACGTTATTCGAAAGATAGTCTATCGCGTATCTAACTTCTTGGTGTATATGGAGACGATACTTTCTGTATTAAATAGACAGCTGAAAAAAAATTAAAACAATTTGTTTATATGTATGTAGAAATAAACCCCCCCCCCCTTTACGGGATAAAATTCAAATATATTCGCAACGCCACCGAGAAGAATTGCGAGCCAAATCGACAGATGCATTTTGGATTGAGCGTATAAAGTTAAGCGAATAAAGCATGCCACCATGGAGGTTATTTATCGAGTTAATCACGCTTTTCTACAGACCACTGATAACATTATGCGATTTGCTAAGAAACCTGCCAGGTGATTATAATAGAACTCACTTTTAATTTATTAGATGGTCTATAATAAATTAAAGTTTATCTCGTATAGGAATGGATTTCGAATGACAAGTTGGCGCCGTAGAATATATTTGCAATTTATCATTATGTGAGGGGCCTATTTATTTGAAAATCGGTAATTAGCGTATTTATTCACTAATTTTGATAGCCTTAAACGCACATCTATTTGGAAAATTTCTAATTTGGTAGCATGAACCAAGGTACGTTCGCAGTTTTAAACGACTGATTTTCGTGAAGATGAAGCTGATGCTTACAACTCTTATTAGTGTATAATGAAAATGTTATAAGTCCTTTGGTTTGTCGTAAATATAATTAAAAGCAAATAAAAGGAAGATATATTTTTATTTCTAAATAAAGTGAAACTAGGAGAAATTAATAATTAACGCTTTCGTGTCTCCCAGACGACTCTAAAAAGTTACTCCTGGAAGCGTCGTATTGGTTTATTTGTACGTAACTTTTTTCTCTCCTCCAAACGACACTTCGAAGAAACTTCCTGTAGTGTCGTTTATGACTCATTATGGACGTAACGTTGACGGGGAACACTTTTTCCCGAACGAAGATAAGAAAAAGTTAAGAAAGCGATATCTTCCGCGATTGAATTAAACTTATTCAAGTTACTTTTTCGTCACTTCCACGATAATAAATGTTGGCTGGGATGGAAAAGGCAGGGCTCCGGAGCGGATTTGGGGAGGGGTAGCATCGAGTATTGATGGATCGCGATTCTGGATTGCAAAATATAAAGGTTGTTCTCTCTGTGTCAAGGCAAATTCATTATGTTAATGGCACGGCGAATTCGGCAATATTCGCCTCGATTCGCTTTAAGTTTTTGTCCATCGAAATGTCAAACTCGCAGTAAAATTTTTCCTTGTTTGACATTCTCCTGTATTCTTCTGTACACGGTGAATTAAAAACGAGAAGAAGAAGAAGTCAGCTGTTCACGTACCATTACCATAAGAATGAATTTGCCTTGCTCTGTGTGATTTTGGCCTGGCAAATTTGCCGAGCACAACAACAAAATACACGTCTGGTCAAATTTGGAGCTTCGGCAAATTTCTCATACCCCAATCCGTGATATTTAATATCATGAGAAAAATATCACGGGAAATGTAACCATGTTATTACATTCACAATAGTCTTCTATGAGAAGTGAGTTTAAATCAAGGCAAATTCATTCATATGGTAATGGTGTCCTCTGCTGCGTCCACCATTTTATTGTCGACGTCCAAACACGGAGACACGAAGTTGAGCAACCCGCTGCTTTTGTTCGTTTGTGGGTGAGAAGGCGACGAGGAAAGGAGGGGGGCACCCAGAGGCGGATTATCCCTAAGGCAAACTAGGCACTTGCCTATGGGCGCGTAGTTACAAGGGGCGCGCGAGCTCAGAATTTTTAAACAAATAAAGAAAATAACATATCGACGATTAAGAATTAAAGCTGATCTATAATAGATCGATAATAGATAAATCGATTATATTGCACAAGCATCGATATATTGTGCAATATTGCGCGTTTGTTGCGTCGCACAATGGGTGATAGCGACCAAAAATAAATTCAAAATTAAAGTATGAGTAAAACATTTTTTTTTTAAATAGAGATCGACAGATACATCAAATTATAATAAAAAAGCTTATATAAAAATTTTTTAGTCTCTTTTCGTTTGGCCGTACAGGGTGCCCAAAGTTGAGCAAAAAATAGCTTCTTTTTTTCTCAATGAACACACCTCATACAAAATGCTCTATCTCATTTAATTGTTAACATACGAACTCGAGTAATACATCATTACATAGATAATGATTTTCTCTTTCAGAAATTATAACGTAGTTGCAAATACCGTTCACTATTGAATTTATATGAATTTTGAAAAATTGACAAAAAATGTCGATAAGAAAAAAATTTTTCTCGACTTTGAATAAAAAAATTAAAAAAACAAAAAATATGACCTCCTCAAATTTTTTTTATGATTTGAAATAATATATTCTTAATCAAACTGCATTTTCATTTTAAAAATCCACTTGCTCCATTTGCTTTTATAATTTTTTTCCCATTGGCCTAAAACTGCGTTTTTGTAAACGCATTAATTATGTTAGTTTTGACATTATGAAAAACGTTTATATTTAGGCGAATAATCGAATATTTCTTTATCGTCTTGCAGTAAATGGTGCATACTTTCAAATTATGAGGTAATCTTTTTTATCAGCGTTAATTCATATCTTTGACAGCTTTTTTCTTTTGGAATATAAAAAAAAATGTGTAAAAATTGTGAAACTTTAAAATGAAATTAAAAAAACAAAAAATATGACCTCCTCAATTTTTTAATATTTCATAGTCCTAAATATCTTTTATAAACAGGAGGAAAAAATCGTAAAAATTCGTTTGCTCCATTTTGTTTTATGAATATTTTTATGGAAGGTGTTTTTTGAGTTTTCGTACATTTTTCCCATACAAAATGCCCAGAAGTATGCTTAAAGTTTACATTTTTTTGTATGGGTAATATTCGTCAAAATGGTGAAACTTAAATATCGATATTTTCAATTCTAATAAAGATATTCGAAGAAACTAAACGCTGTTTTCAAGGATAATGATTATGCTTTCAACTGGTTTAATTTATTTGAGTGGAAAGTAATTACATAAAAGATATTAAACAGTGAATAGAGCCAAAAAACGTGTTTTTTGCCAATTTGGGCATGAATATCTCAGAAACTAGAACCAATTTGGAAAATCTGACTACAGATTCAGGTTTAGCACACTGAAATCCTTTAGAAAAGTGTAATTTCATTTATGGTATAAAATTTTTTTGAAATGCGATTTTTTTGTAGGAAAATTTTATGATAAATGCTTACAAAATACTTAAAAGTACATATATTTTTAATTTAAAAACGGGGAAGTGCTTTACCCCTTTTCCAAAATGATTACTGCATTTGATTTATATTTCAAAAATGTATACACTAATCAAAATCGAGCATTTTAGCTATAATAGTTAGGAAAATTCTGAAATTTCAAAAATACCGTTATATGGGAGGTGGGCGTATTTGTGGGTGGATTTTGTTCAAATTTTCACAGTTTACTAATTTCAACCAAAAAAGCTTAAGTTCGGAGTTTCAAGATTCTAGCTTAATTATTACTATTTTTGGCCGCGTTTGTATGGAGGTGCCCCCACTGTGCGTCGTCAGGCTTGTCAGTACTGGCGATTTGTAGAAAATTTTTTTTTGGTGTTTGCTCGGACTGGGGTTTGAACCCGAGATCTCTGGCATACAGAGGCGGATTATCCCTAGGGCAAACTAGGCACTTGCCTATGGGCGCGTAGTTACAAGGGGCGCGCGAGCTCAGAATTTTTAAACAAATAAAGAAAATAACATATCGACGATTAAGAATTAAAGCTGATCTATAATAGATCGATAACACTGGTCGACAAAATTTCAACAAATTTTCGTTACAGAAACAAAATTCTACTTTTCTAAAGGATTTCGGTGCGCTGAATCCAAGTCTGAAGTCAGATTTTCTGTAATACGTACAGTTTTTTAGATATTCATGCCCAAAGAGGCGAAAAACGCGATTTTTGGCTCTATTCACTCCTCAATATCTTTTAAATTACTTACTTATTTTAAAAATTGATTAAAGCTATTGAAAGCTCGGTCATTTCTCTTGAAGACAAAGTTTGAATTTTTCGGATATCTAATTTAGGTATATAGTAATATATGTTTTTGCACAATAAGGTATTTTTCGTCGAAAACAACGGCAACTTTTGTAGTATGTTATAGGCGCAATCAAATTTTGTAGTTGCTTAGAAGAATAATTTTTTTTACGAAGCCACTTACATACGTCCATGATATAATAAACTGCCTAAAAGCGTGCTTCAAAATTTTTAATTATATTTGTATGGAGAAAATATTGCAAAACTAATGAAGCTTAATATGCAATATTGCAAGTTACAAGAAAGATATCTGAAATATTAAAACGGTTTCTTCAAGAGAAATGTCAGCGTTTTCAATAGCTTTAAGCAATTTTTAAAATAAGTATGTAATTTAGAAGATATAGTGCAGTGAATATAGCCAAAAAACGTGTTTTTCGCCTCTTTGGGCATGAATATCTAAAAAACTGTACGTATTACAGAAAATCTGACTTCAGATTCGGATTCAGCGCACCGAAATCCTTAGAAAGTAGAATTTTATTTCCGTAACAAAAACTTGTCGACCAGTGTAATAGATAAATCGATTATATTGCACAAGCATCGATATATTGTGCAATATTGCGCGTTTGTTGCGTCGTCAGGCTTGCCAGTACTGGCGATTTGTCGCCAAATTGGCGATTTTTTACAAACTTTGGCGACCAATTTATGAAAATTGGCGATGGCGACTTTTTTGGCGATTATCAAAATATTAAATTATATTAATAAAAAAGCAATTACTTGTTCAAGCCTTTTTCTCAATATTTGAAATTTTTTACTTTCAAAACTATAATTATTAAATAATTTTTAGTTTTTTCTTAAATATAAGAATAAAAAAACTCTTTGTTAATATTTTACTTTGCATTGGCAACTGTCCGTTTCGAGAGGTTCTTTATTTAATTTGTTTGCTCAACGAACGCTATAACAGTTTTTTTTTTTAATTCCTTGCCTTTCTCGGGTTATTCCGTCTGCTCAACGAACGATCATATTAACGCTGCGTTAGTGTAGAGAATATTTTAAATTCCATTTTCTTTAAGCATTAAATAAACCACAAAAATATAAAATGTGTTTTAGCTAAAAAAAAATTGGGCCACTTTTTTTAATTTTTTGGGCCACCTTTTGAAATTTTTTAACGGCAAAACCGCATAGATAACAAGATACCAAGACTAATCTATATACAGGTCGTCTTATGTGAAAGAGAATAGGTGATTACAGTTACTGTGTAACCTAAATCAAACGCACGCCGTCAATTTACTGTCAAAAATTTCTCATGCCCATACAACTTGTATGGGAGTAACCGAAATTGAACGGCGTGCGTAAAAAGCAAATTCGACGCCCAATTTTTGTTTTGCGTGACAGTTGAAATTAAGCATTGTGGGTGATTGTTTGCAAAAAAATTGACACTTGCTTTTGATATCGTTTCTGTTAGGTACATATTCCACAAAATAACAAGATTTTCTCTGATTTTCTGTATTTTTCTATTTCTTTATCTGAACACGCACGCAAGTCAATTTCGGTTCAACGCATATGCAAAATTTGCGTGCGTGCGTTAAATTGACGACTTGCGTTTGATTTAGGTTACACAGTTAGACGGCCGTTTTCAAAAATGTCAAAAGTAGAGAAAAGCCGTATATGCCAAGGCAGATCTATAAAGGTAACAGCACGGCGGCCATGTTGAAAATCTCTCGTCTAAAACGTTAAAAAGCACGTACGAAAATGTAAACAACACGGAAGTAAACAAAATAAAAGCAATACGATTTGACAATTTAGCCAAAATGAAAATGAATCAGCTGCTGAGCTTATATTACCGGTATAGATCTGCCTCGGTATATGCATCATTATTGTTGCTCCATGTTTCTGTCGCAGTTGGGCTATCCGCCAACACTACCAGATGTAAATTAATAGTAAATTGCCGGTTTTTTACATTTGCAAAATTTAAGGGCTTGATTGTTTTCCGTATTATATTGTTGTTGCTGCAGACACTACCCGATCGTTAACAATATTATTCTTTTCCGGTAGCCATTCTTGTTATAGCAGCAAGGTTTATAGAACTAGCTCCAAAAAGTAAACAGATAATATTGGCGGATTTTGCTGTTGGAAACAATTTTAAGTGTGGCAGCACCACTGCCAGCGCCTCGTTTCTTTTTTCCTTTTTGTAATTCATTCGTTCAACGGTCGTTCATTTCGTTCGGGATTTCCACTCATATCGTTTACGTGTTTCATTCAAAGTGGATGTTTATTAAAAAAATCAAGTTGTATGTTAATAAAAAAGTAAAAAGTCTTTGTATAATCAACATATTTTATCAAATCGACTTGGAAATATTGTGCAAAAAGTTCGCGTATACAAATTTTTAACATCAAAATAAGGCGATGTATAAAAAATACGTGGAAAAATTAGCTAAAATTGGCAGCTGCAATTTGTGAGTGATGAATAATGAGAAAACGCTTTTAAAGCGAATGAGTTATCAAAGCAAATTGAGAGATAAAAATGTTCAAGTATGAAATTCCAAATAAAATATATAAAATATTTATATGTAAATATGTATGTACATACATCGCTACGTTAAATAGGATTGTGTACTTGTAGTTAAACATTGCACTATATAGTGAGCAGAAAAACAAAAATAAAATAAATTGTACTTTGGACTGTGCTGCATTCAAGATAAAATTTGGGTTTAGCAAAACTACACACATACAAACATTCAAAGTGACTAACTGTGTGTGCGTAGTGCAAATATCACGCCCACGGACAAACGTCGAGAAAAAGACCAAAGTTTAAAAGCAAAAGAAAGAAATAAATAGCAAAAATGTCTGGCCAACGTGTCAATGTGAATGCTGCAGAAAAGGATGTGGAGAAGTTTATAAAATTTCTAGCTCTGAAGTCCACACAAGTTGTAGTGCAGTCGCGTTTGGGTGAGAAAATACAAACTCCATGCAATCCGCTCGCTACAGGCAGCGATTGGTTCAATATTGTCATAAACGATCATCCCGATATCTATATGGAAACGAAGCGAGCGTTGGCGTTGGAGCCTGGCCAAAGTATATTAAAACGTTTGCCATTATGCATTGAAATCTCGTTGCGGACCGTTGAGGGTGATCAAATGGTATTGGAGGTGTGGTCACTCGATATACAATTGCCCGGATGTCATAAAAACTGTAAAGACGATATATGCGAGGTGCTCGTTAATAATAAGAATACAGAGAATGGAAAAGGCAGTGGCGGAGGCACCATTACAAACGGAAATGGTGGCGTTAGTGGTCAAATGTCAGAACAACAAACATTGAAAGCAGCGCATGCTATATATAACCGAATGGGCATATTGCTCAAATCACTCATATCACTAACTCGCGCAACGCCCGCATACAAATTGTCACGACGCCAATGCTCAGATTCGTATGGCATTTACTATCGTGTCTACGTGGAGCGACCACAGCTGCATACATTAGGCGAGGGTTATAAGAATGTCAAGATTGGGCAGTTGAATACAATTGTAGGCTGTTTGAGTATGTCTGTTCACTATCGTACAAAAATGACTATCACACCAACAACAGCCGAAGGCCAATACAATGCGGAAACCAATACGATTATGCTAAAGTCCGATCATTTTCGACGAGGCGATTCATCGCCCACAAATAACTCAGCAATGAATGGATTGAAAAAGGGCGGTGGTGGTGCCGGTGGTATTGGAGGTGCAGGTGGTACTACGAATGGTGAACGCAAAATTGTTGATATTGAGAAACCATTGCGGCCTGGCGCCTTCACCGATATCGGCAAATTGCGTCAATGGACTGAAAAGGATTATGTTTTGCCTGAAACTCCGCCGTTCGAATGGTTGTTGCGTCGGCCACGTCATGAAAGTGGCGGCTCCGCGGGCTCCATCGAATCATTGAATAAACGCAGTGACGGTAGCAATGGCAGCCTACACCCCCAACCAAATGGCATCGGCGGACAGGAGCAACAAGCGAAACAAACAAATAGCGATGGTGTGGGCAACAACACCAATAATGCTACGACGAAAGGGACAATGAATAATAATAATAATGTGGCGTTTAAAAGTTTAGAAAATGAACAAGTGACGGCGGCAGTGATGAATGGTGATGGTGTGCAAGCGCAAGCGACAAATCGCCGATCACCAACCGGCACCGATTGCTCCGCAACACTATCCCAATCGCCAATAAAAAGTCTACTCATACCCGCCACGCAGCCAGCGGCGACAACATTGACGCCAACGGCAGCAACAACAACAACAACGTTGTCACGTCAAAATAGTGTAACAACAATGCAGCGGCGTAATCGTCTGCCGGAGGATGATATTTTGCTGAAAGAGTTACACTTTCCTTTTGCCTTACCAAATTCGCATTTTAATGATTTGGCAAAATTTTATCGCGATTGTTATCATGCGCCGCCACTACTTGGACTGAATGAAAGCCAGCCGGAAATGGCGGTTGAGCAATTGGATGAATTTGAAACGTCATTGGAAGATTATGAGGAGTTAGTGTCACAGCTAGGCTTAAGTACGTCATCGTCGACGGGCAGCAGGAGTAGTGGTGGCTTGCAAATGAGTAATTAATTTAGCTACATATGCACATAACTAGATACATACATATGTATGTATATGTATGTATATGAATATGTATATATATGTATATGTATGTACATACATATATATTTAGATTTTAGTTAAATAATAACTTAAGCACGAAAGCGGAGGAACTATTCATTAGTATTAGGTTTTATCTACATAGGTTCATACATACATACATATGTACATATTGCGTTTAGGTATACATACATATGTTTTCATTATCATTATAATATCGGCTCTTTCTAAATTTTCGCGTTATTTATTATTATGTACCTACTACCTATTATTTTTATGTCGTAATGTGTATATGTATACGTATATGTGTAATATGTATACCACATATGTCACTATAAATATGTACATATATACATAGATACATACATATATTTGTTGGTACAGAAGTATGTACATACATATGTACATGCAAGTAAATAATATGAAATTTATTCAATAGTCGATTAAGAATATAACATGTGCATGCACATACATAAGTGCATAAACAAAAAAATTTTTATAAAAAGCAGTGTGCAAAACGAGGTACACTATTTAAAAACTATTTGATGCCGGCATAAAAAAGTTCTTTTTATCAAACGTGGCACTTCGGAATACTAAATATATTATTGTTACTATTTGTAAAAATGCTCAAATTCAAAACTAAATTTATCGAAAGCTAGGCACATGCAGTTGTATACATAATATCTATATGTATATATATGTACATATGTATGTACATATATTATATTTTGTAAATGTATCAGCAAGTAAAAATAAACAGCGCAAAAAATATAATTATTTATGTACATTTCAGGTATAACGTAAGTTTTTTGTGAAAAAAAATTTAATTGCAAAAAAATGCACAAATTATTTGGATCTTTTGAAAGCATTCAAGTTTTGGGCAAAGTTGTTTACTTTTTTTTTCCAAAATTAGCAACCGGCAGATTTCGTTATTTGCTTTTAAGAGTTTTTTGATTTTTTTTCACAAAAAATTGATGATAAAGCACCGAAAATACAGACAAACACACATAAGAACATACATACATAGTATGTACTCTAGTTGCGCTTAGTACTGTTATTTAGTGCCTTTTTTACAATTACTATGTTGCCAAAAAAAAATTTAAAGTAAAAATGAAAAAAAAAGAAAAATTAGTAAAAAAAATTATCAATATTTCTTAGAAACGAAATCGTGCTTGCTTTTGTGCATAAATAATATACATAAATATGTACATACATACTTACCTATATTATAATTTTTATAATATGTACTACATACTACATATATTTAATTACATGTATTAAAGTCATAGACATACTACCTACTAAGTACTAAAATTAAGTATATATGTATGTATGTACATACTTATGTAAGTGCTAAAATTTGATTAACATAAAATACTGACTAATTGTAAAATAAATAAAGCTAAGAAGATTTTATACACACACACATAAACTCAATTACATTAGATACATTAAATACTTGCATAAAAAAGCGCGAAAAATTTAAAATGCATTCATACATACATATGTACATATATTTTTATTGTCTCATTCTGTTATAACACAAAAGCACTGACTGACCGGCGAGGGCAGTGCACGAAGAAACAAAACGAAACGCACACGCCGCAGCGTCTTGTGAATTTTTGCATAATTAAAATACTTAGGACTTTTGTTTAAAGCGCAACGAAAGTTCAAATTTCTTTCAAAGCTAATAAAATTGACATTTAAATGCATAAATAATACATACACACATAAATACATATATGTATACATATGTATGTATGTACATATTTATTCATCCATTTATGTACATAGTACATATGTACTTACATAAGACATGTAAATACGAATAAATTCGAAATTATACATATTTAAAACAAAAAAAGCTGCTTTTTTCAATAATTTTATACAAAACGTGTGGTTTGTTGCTAGGTGGTAGATTTTAGCAAGCCGTGGGTACTTAGCAACAATGAAGGCTGAAGTGGATTTTTAAAAGGTTTTTTTTGGAAAAGTTCTGTGGAGTAATCCAGGGCAAGAGAGTTTGACAGATTAAGTAATAAGTAATTGTAGCGCTTCCGTTCATTGAAATATTCCCAGCTGTTGGATAATGCAAAGTATCAAACATCAATCGAGTAGCTACAATGTGGATCATTCTGTTATTGTATGTATGTACTATGTGCATACATACCCGGCTACCGTTGTAATGATACCCTATAAAACTAACCATCTTCGAAGTCTACCGTTATATAAAAGAAAAGAAAATTGCAATTTTGAATGGGATTGGACCAGAGGCAAGGAGTTTTAGGAGAGGTCATTGAGCTCGGTACATTACAGTGAATCATTTGGAATTCATTTTATACATACACAAATATGTACATAAATACATATGTTTGTTGTCCATCTTTCGCAACCATCATATGCACTTTGTCGCCGCCATCGTCTCATATGATTTATGTGCGAGTCTTAAAGCATAGTACTGAGTTCGAGTTTCACGTGAAACTGCTGTCAAAATCCATACAAAAAAACTGGTTGTGAAACATTTGTGAAATTTCACAGATATTTCACGACAAAGTTGTACTGAGTTCCTGCCGTGAAAACGTTGCGCAACAGGCTTGCAACATCATGCCAGCAACATTTTTTCACGCCAATTTAAATATACAATGCCATTTATTTTCGAGTGAAAAGTGACATTTGTTGAAATTGAAATTTATATTTTATATAAACATTTTTTATTGGCCAAAATTTGAAAGTTGGTTCTGAGGCGATGCTCCAAATTTTTTCTTTTTACATTTGCTCAGTTTTCGTTTTGGCATTTATTCTCATTTGACAACAAATTTTTCTTGAAACATTTCACGTTAAAATAAATGCATGTTGCTGGCGAAATTTCACGGCTGTGAACTCAGTACTAGGCTAAAGCCAAAAATTCACTAAAAATGCCTCCAAAATTGAGCAGAAAAACACCGCGCAACATGTTGCCAGCAACATATGTACATTTTTTTTTTTTTTTTTTTTTTTTTTGAATTTGTCAGCCACAAGACTGATGATGGCAAGGACTTTTTACTGATGCCCTTAAAATGCCAGGTTATCTTTCGGATTGTTGTATGATGTGCTTCTTGTATCTCCTTGTTATTTTACTTCGCTATTGGGTTTGTTATTTTCATTTCCACATGTGACAGCATGGAGTTGTTGCTAGATCGTATACGATTGTTAATATATGATGTAATGTAAAAGCGTTTGGTTGTGTAACAGCGGTATTAAAATCGTCCTTTGGTCAAGTCGGTAAGAGCTAATAATATCTTACACTATCTTAATAGAAAATAATGATGATTGAGTATTTTTTTTTTTTTTTTTTTTTTTTTTTTTTTTTTTTTAATTTTCAATCTAAACATCTATTTTTTATTTTTTTTTATTTATTTTTTTTTTTTTTTTTTTTTTTTTTTTTTTTTTTTCAACAATTTGTACCAGATTTCACTGCATTTACAGCTTGTTGATGAGATCAGTGTCTCTTATAAAGGTAATCAATTCTATATAAATTTTTAATGATTTGGATTTCAACAAGTTCATTAAATTGGTGTAGTTGTTGAAGATACTGTGTTTGTTTCTACTGGTAATGTGTGCCTGGCATTCGAATATCGCATGTTGAGCTGTCTCGGTAACACCACACCTCATACACGACCCCGACATACCAGTTACAAATTTGCTGAGATAATGTCGGCAATATGTGTGACCCACTAATAATCGATTGATAATTTTGATCTCATGTGATTTCATTTTACATTTCTTCTCTTTGAACCACGGAACACAATTTACATTGTCCATTATCTCAGCAAAACCTGCACCTTTTGTTTGACTCAAGCTTTTGAATTATGTATATATAATATGTACATTACGTAAGCGATTCTTTAACTTTTATCACCGCCGTGAAATTTCGCCAGCAACATGCATTTATTTTGCCGTGAAATGTTTCAAGAAAATTTTTTTGTCAAATGAGAATAAATGCCAAAACGAAAACTGAGCAAATGTAAAAAGAAAAAATTTGGAGCATCGCCTCAGAACCAACTTTCAAATTGTCGTGAAATATCTGTGAAATTTCACATATGTTTCACAGCCAGTTTTTTTATATGGATTTTGACAGCAGTTTCACGTGAAACTCGAACTCAGTACTATGCTTATAAAGTTACCAATTTTAAATATGTACAAATAAAAATGAAACCAGACCTATAGGCCGAAAATCCCGTATGAGGTTATACATACGTAGAATCTTGTTGCACTGTGTAATTAGTAGTCCATATGTGTTTTAAGCATTTGAGGTACATATGAGTTCTTCACAAAACTTTTCCCATCGTTCGCCTAAACAAAATTACCTGTCGGCTTTTAATTTTGGCATTTGCTAAGTCTAGAAATCGAACCTCGCTACTCGTGCATGCAATGCGAACGCCTACCAAACCACATATACCAAAGCAGCACTGCCGAGTATAGCGAATATTTTATACATATGTATGTACATTTATACACATTAGCACAATAATGGCAAATATCGGTGTGTTCGTTCCGTCACACATCTACATAGCATGGGCGTTTGTTTAGATATATATCTGCATCCCACTTTTGATGACGGATTCCTTATCTCTGAGTCCCTCTGTCCGTTGACTTATCATCGCTAAAAAAAAATTATGACAATCACGTGTTACCGTCACGGCTTTGCGCGAAATATTCACAACCTCCACCACACGTTTCAATGGCGCAGACAACCGGCTAATTTTTGACTAAGTCGCATTTTATTTTGTGATTGTCATCATACAGTCGCCATCGCCGTCGCCGCCATTTTAATTTCCTCCGCTTTTTGCCGGCTAAGACAATAATTGGAATACTTACACTTTCGCCTGCACCCAATGCCCATTTGCCTACTCGCGTTCAGTTTCGGCGGCATTTATCGTAGGCGATTTTTTGCAATACTTGTTTTAAGTTGTTTTTACTAGTTGCATATTGCGGAGAATTGTATTCTCTTTGGACTGGTAGGTATCTTCATAGGTATTTATGGGACGTACAAATGAAGGTATGTAGCATATGTATGTACATATGTACAGAGATGTCTAATGTGCTTAATAAGCAGTCGCAGCTAATAAATTTGCATCAAATACAGCAGAGTTGTATATTGGTGTCAATGGATTACATACATATGTATGTATATCTATGTTTTGAAAATTTCTATGAAATTCACAGAAGAATAAGCTGCACTTCTTAGCACTCAAGCGTACGTAAGGCTGCTGCGGTTTTATGTTAGTATGAAGTGGTGATGCCGGGGAATGGAATCGGGTAATTCATAAAACGTACGTTTGAGATCTGCTATTGACAATGAGGAACTTCTCTTATGCTACTTAGGCGATTACTACATAATAATACCTACCCAACATACATTCTGGCGAACGTTTGAAAATGATCTTAGATACTTAGGTATTTAATGGGACCTTCGTATAATATTCGAAATACTCTCCAATCGGCTTAAAAAATGAGAACCATATATGTTATTATGGACAGAATATGACATACTTTAAGACAACCGCTCTACATCTTTAAAATTTCCCTTAGAGAATCAACTGGTCTTCGAATTCATAGCGAAGAGGAAATGAATCGGATACTTATACTGCAGGTACCGTTTTACTATAGATTGAGCTAGTTTCCGATTCCAATAACAAATTTAGCCACATTCATTACAGAAGGCCAGACTTGAAAAAGATATTTCAGTAGTCTACATTCAAAGAGGGGTATGTGAATTTTTCGTATTAAGCCAGAAATTAGAAAAAAAAAAAACACTATGGCTTCAAACTTTATTTTATTTTAATATTTTTTGTTATACATATCGCGCCCTAAATCAGAAAGTGGCACAACTCAAAATTTTTCGATATCGGTTTTTCATAAAGTGGTACATAGGACATATGTACATATGTATCTCTAGCGTTTGCCAAAAACCCAAAAACTTTTCGGTCGGTGTCTCTTTTGACTGAAAAATTACCATTGTTCGTGTCCTTTGCAATATCATTACTTGTAAAGAATAAGTTCTTTTGCTCTCCTGAAAATTTTCGAATTTTGAGTTGTGTCACTTTATGATTTAGGGTGAGATATGTTTGTAATACTATTTACATATCGCAAGTTTTATTCAATAGGGATTTAACTAAAAAAATTTTTTTTTTTTGGGAAAACGCAAACAAACTTTTATAATTTGAAAGAGTTTACTTCTACGGCTAACTACAAGATCGCTTCTGTTTCCGGCATTTTTATCTTTTTGAGTATTTTACAAGACCAAACTCAAAGGCATGGCCCAGTTATTGAAACATATGGCAAAATCCCAGAAATCAAAAATTTTGAGTTAAATCCCTATAGAGTAAAATATGCGATATGTAGCTTGTTTTGAAACAGTGTTTTTAGTTTTGAAATTGGAACGCATAGTAATTACACCAATGTGTACCTGGGCGTATGAGCAACTTTTTTTCAGACAGAGACTTTTGAAAGTGTATTCGTATTTAAAGCTATTTTTTCAGAATACGGCAGGATTTTGCCATAAATTCTTAATGGAAATTGTACACATTTAGTAAATATTGGTACACAATCCATCAAAAATTCAAAGCCAAAAAAATTTACACAGTTCTATTTGAAAGTGGACTGAGTGACTACTCATTTATTACGCAATCGTTCCAAAATTGGTAGATAAAAGAAATGTTCGGTGGGTATACATATACATATGTATGGTTATTCAAGAGGAAGTAAATCGTTATCTTTATTTCAGAACATCTTTCTTGTTAAACCCCTTCTTCCTAAATATCGCATTCCCATTGGCATATGGCCTTTGCACAGACCCAGACAACTCCCTGTACGTGTGCAACATTGTAGTTGCAACAAGTCAACTATGACGGCAGCTGATAGTCTGCTAAAGTAATAATTTTAAAAAGAAGAGATTCTGCAGGCCACTTTTGAAGTTATGAACTTCAGTCAAGTGACTTTCAGTTGAATGAAAATAAAGACGCTTATCATTTGATAATACGTCGCAATATACATATGTACGTATGTAAATACATATCTGTGGTCACAAGCAATAACCGCTTAAGTCGACTTAGGAAGATTTCGAGTTATATATACCACGTTATTCTCCTGCTAAAACTCTATATTTCTGTAAAACCCCCATGCTTATCACTTAATTCAATCCAAAGATATAAATAAAAACATTTAGGCTTAACTTACAATAGAGGTATATTAAAGTTGCTATAACAGCCAAAGTAGATGCATATATTTAATCAAATTTCTTCATGACATCTTGTTTTATTTACAAAATTTGATCGTGACATTGTGGATGGTTCATTGATTTTGCGTCCATAGTTTTCAATCGACTTTTATGATTTGTTAAGCAACGCCTTCGAATATAAGCGACTTAAGCGATTATTGCAAATTGCCAGAGATATGTATATGTATTTTTTTTAATTTTTATAC
This sequence comes from Urophora cardui, assembly GCA_960531455.1. Classification (NCBI taxonomy): domain Eukaryota; kingdom Metazoa; phylum Arthropoda; class Insecta; order Diptera; family Tephritidae; genus Urophora; species Urophora cardui. The sequence goes on along the minus strand of OY482672.1, from coordinate 4,305,176 downwards.
ATACTATGTATTACATACATATTTGAGTGGTAGTTGAATTTTGAATCAACTACCACTCAAATTTGGTGCTCGAAACCTATTTAGGCAGTGAAATCATTGAGAAGTTAATCAACACATCAGCTTGTGGTGAAATGTTCATACTAGGGATTCCAATTTTTCCGATTTTTGCGATCCCGTGATTTTCGAGATTTTTTTTTATAATACCGGGATCCCGGGATTTGGATTTTATTTACACAGGCCGACAAAATTTCCAAAAAATTTTCTAACTCAAATAAAATTCTACTTTTCTAAAGGATTTCTGTGAGCTGATTCTGAATCTGAAGTCGGATTTTCGGTAATACGTGTAGGTTTTGAGATATTCATGTCCAAAGAGGCGAAAAATGCGATTTTTTGCTTATTCACTGCTCAATCTGTTAAATTACTTACTTTCATTAAAAGATGATTGCAGCTATTGAAAGAACGATCATTTCTCTTGAAAACAGCGCTTTGCTTTTTCGGGTATCTTATTCAGATATCTATGTTGTCTTCAAAAGAAATGATCGTGCTTTCAATAGATGTAATCAGTTTTTAATGAGAGTGAGTAATTTTAAAAATATTGAGGAGTGAGTATGGCCACAAACTGCGTTTTTCGCCTCTTTGGACATGAATATCTCAAAAACTACACCGATTTCCTTTTGAATCATAGAATTTTATTTCTATTACCTAAAGTTTTCGACAAGTATTATTTTTCCACATTTGGGGTTGAAAAAGGTAAAAACATTTTTAGAGAAACGCTATAACTTTAAAATGCAAAGAAAAAATAGATTTTTATTGCCATTTTTTATTATTTTCCTTAGTAACAAAATAAAATAGGAACGTAAAATCATGCGTATTATTTAATAATACCTAAGAGTTACTTTAAATAGCCCAACCAACAACGCAAATTACATACATTTGGTGAACAAAATAATTGCCTTTGCAGTTGGTACTTTTAGGATATTAATAAAAAGGCTTGCAACCATTTGATAATTTCCAATAAAATTGTTTTTGAATTTAACGACGCACTTTGTTTAAGCGAATAAGCTTTCCGAAAAATTCAGAAAATGAATGGAACTTCTGAATAGATAAATATCGTCCTGTCCTAGGACATCGCAATGTTAATTGGACCAATTTTTTTTATGAAATGTGGCAGTTTAGGGACTACTTTATTGCCACAAGCGACCGGTTTATACATGCGTGTATGGATTAGTTCCGTTGTCTGCAGGGATGTGCATATGCTTATGCTAAACGAGTTTGCATGTATGAATTCGCTTGTCATTTGCATGGCTATTTCACCAGGCATGGCATTGAATTGAGGTTATTTTTTTACAAAGCGTACAATTGTCAAAAAAAGTCGCCTATGATTCGCGCGTCTTACCTTTTTTATGTGTACATGTCTTTTATTCCTTTTATTCATACATATATATAGGTATTTGTATGTATGTACATATGTACAATCAACCTTCTTGTTACGACAGCTCTATTTAAACAAGTGATCAACCGCATAACAAAGTGACAGCCACAAAGTCATGGATAGCAAATTTGTTAACTGTATACATTAATGGCATTTACATACCTACATACAAACAGTGCATAAATGTCATATGCAAACGTAGGGACGTTGCCCATATACATATTTACATATGTATATACCCAGTAGCGAAAGTCCTGTAGAGGTAACTTAAGTGTCACGTACTTCTAGGCTATGTCCTAAGTGACATCAGCTGACGTTTATATGGAAGTCTTTCATTACTTTTTCATACAAATGTTACTTTTTTCCTAAGTGACGATTCCATGACATGTCATGTAGAGGGTCACAGGCAAGGCCGTATTTAGGGGGGGGGTTTGGGTGTTTGAACCCCCCACGAAATTCTGGTAGATAAATTTTACTTCTATCATATTCAAAGCTATATGTTCAAAATACTAGTTTACAAATAATTAATTTGAGAAAATACCAAGAATTTCAGGTATAGGGGAAGATTGGCATGAACCTGCTGAGGTCAAAACCATTTTTTTATGGTTAGGGTTTTGAGATAACGTAATTTAGGTTTTTTTTGGTTACAAATTCAATCAAAAATTCTTCTCGCTGATGTTACAAATACCCGCAAACCGTATCTACCCTGTTCGAAAGATAATTAAAGTACGCTTCTAACGACATTCCACTTATAAATTAAATTATGTTACATACATACATTTTCTAAAATTTTAGTATATTTCCTTATAACCGCATAAAGTCATTGCATGGCTGAAAATTCATTACTCGGGTTATATGTGTTAGTGTCTGATTTATAACATTTTGTGTGTTTTTGTGTGAAAGATCCCATATATGGGATGGTTGCGTTGTTATAGTCCGATTTCACCTATTTTCAATAAAGTTAGTATTGAAAATAGGTGAAATCGAACTATAACAACGCAACCATCCCATATATGTCAAAGTCAACATTTTATTGATTTTTTGCAATTATTGAAAAAATTTGGTTTTTATTGGGGTTTTTATAAGAAGTTGCAAAAATCAGGAAAGTTTTATTCTTTTTAAAATTATTCTGTTTTATTGCAAACATTTTAAGCGTAATATTAAAAAGATTCGATGAATACTTTATTTTTGGCGATTTTTTCAAGTGAAACAAAAAGGATGTTCCCAACTATATGAAAACCAATTCACAGATAAAAGGACATTAGAGGGAAATATAAAGCTTCCCAAGCACTGTTTGCCAGCATAACACCAACAGTCTCAAAAAATAAGCTGTTGCTGTTCTGCGAAAGTTATCATAATTTTTTGAGAACTTTTGAATTTCGATTTCCTTTGAAAATATCTGAAGTCGAAGCACAGAGCAGTCGAATATATTTGTATGCTTATTTTTGCTGTTGCTTTACTGTGTAATTTCAAACAGATCAGTCGACAGCAAAGCACAGATAAACAGAATTTTAAATTTAAAATTGGTTTTTTTTTGTACATTACAATTTCGATTGTGTTCCCATTAATTACAAAAAAAAAAACAATAACAACAGTGCTGTAAAAACTCGAAATTATGTTTGCCCTTTGCTGTGCTGTAAAAATTTCCACAATACAGTAACAGTCGACTATAATTTTTTGAAACTTAAGGCTGCGCAGTTGCATTACAGTATAACTTTTTATTTTTTATACTTCTGCTGCGCTGTTTATTTTTTTTATTTTTCAAATGAAAATGAAATTCAATGGAAATGAAAAAAAAAGTTGATAACAGATGGGTAATCTAACCGAGTTTTTCGTCCATAAAATATTTTTTTTTTTTTCACTTTTATAAAATCACCAAAAATAATCCAATCAGATACCAAAAATAAATATTGAAAAATTTTCTAATTAATTAAAAATCCAAATAAGGGGGTTTCAGAAAATAGCAGTCACTCATCAATACAGTGGTCGGCATACATACCTTCCGAGTGTATTCTGACATGATGGTTATGAATGTTTTCCTTTGTAACACCATTGGAAAACTTTTAGTCAAATTTATGTCGGAAATCACCTTGGCGGATTAGTTCCTTTTCGCTAACCATTGGTTTTTTATTGCAAGGTGCCGATTTTATACATATCGCTAGCTTAGAGTGCAAATTGTGTAAGTCCTTTTTTCAAACTTTGTAGGAGAGACAAAAAACAAAAAATAAAAAAATTTCAAAATGAAAAAAAATTTTCTGTTTATATAAAAATTTTGGACTAAAGCTAAGATCACACGATTTGTACATTTGGCTAAAAATTTGCCAAATTCATAGGCAAACCGTGTGAACGGTAAATTTCATTTGAGACAAATCACAAAAGCCAAATATTTAGCCTCTTGTGGCAAATCAAAAACGTGTTTGCAATGGAACAGTCTAATTTTTAAATGAATAAAAGTTTCCTGATTTTTAAAACTTCTTATAAAAACCCTAATTTGAAAAAATTTTTCTTCTAAATAGCAGTTTAGAAACCAGATTTCTTTCATTATTTTTAGTTAGTGCACGAAATAGGTTATATATTTTTATCCAAAAAAAAAAAAAAAAACACCTACGATGAAACCCCCCACGAAAAAAATTCCTGGGTACGGCCCTGGTCACAGGCATCAAAATTTAAACGAATTCACATCATAACCCAATAATAATATCAAGGCAATATATGAATAAAGCGAAATATCATTTTGACATTACATTGTACCAATTACAATAACAAAATATGTGGGACATTTTTGAATTCGCCACTGCGCCTACCCTGTTAGATTTGCCTTACCAAACCGAAAACAAAGCCTACTCTTATATCTATTTGTTTACGAACGAGACAAAAAGCAGAATGTACAACGAACAGAAAATAGGAAAGTCAGTCAAAGATATCACATATAAATTTTGGTCCTGATCGGAGATGATTAAAGGGTGTCACACAGGGTTCAAAGTTCACATAACTCTATGGAGATTCAGAAAATTAAATAAATTTTTTTATACATATCTAATGCCCAAATGCAGGACTATCGATTTCGGGCATTATATGTATAAAAAAATTAAATTTAATTTTTTCAGTCTCCATAGAGTTTTCTGAATTTCGAGCCCTGTGCAACACCCCTTAACCGTCTCCGATCGGCACAAAAATTTATATGTGGTATCTTCGACTATATTAGCATCGACCAAGAGGTGAGGTTGAAGAAATATGATATAAAATTTGTCTCCATACATTTGGGGACCACCCTAATGTACATACATACATTTTTACTTAATAAAACCATACATACTATTTTTAGGTTTTTTATTGAATTAAGTATTTCGCTATGCGTTGGCAAATTCTGCTGCAGTAAGTATGTACGTAACTATGGATTTATGTACATACATACGTATGTATGTACATATATGTATATCTTTTATAACACATTCTTATTGCATTTCTTTCGCTCAAAAAATAATATGCGCATATTTTCTTACAGTTGTGGGTGGTTGTTAAAAAGACATAAAGCATTTATTGCTAAAGACTATGTCATACATTTGTATTTACATATGGGACATTCCAGCCAAAAGAGGAAAACGACATAAAATTTAAAATGCTACTAATCATTCCTATTTATTCGATTACCTGTAACTAAATGTGTATATTTTCCCAATCTGGTAACAGAAATATAGAAAAATATGTAAAAACGCAAAATTTTTTCCATAGAACTTTGACTTCACACCTAACTATTTGGCGGAAAAAGTTTGGTCATGTTTGCATTGCTATATTAGCTATATTTTCATTTGTAAAAAAAAATTTGCAAGTCATTAAAGTAAAGCGAGGAAAAATTTAAATAATTGCATAACAAAAAATTAAAAAAAAGGTATGTGATTTTTGTGTATATCTTCATAAAATTGATTCATATGGGGTGTCCCAGGAGTCACACGAAAAGGCATAAAAAATTGTCTGGTAACTTCAGGTATGACCCTACGAAACCAGATATTTATGGAAGTAAGGATTAAGAGGCTGTTCACCGTTTAAATACATTTTTTAAGTTAATAGGGTCATAATGTGGTTTCTAGACTATTTTTAAATGTGTCCCAGGAGTCACACCAGTCTGAACTCTAATGTATTATTCAGATGAATGCCGCACAGAGGAAAAGGAAACAGCGAGTTTTAAATAATTTTTTCGAGAGATGTTGAATTAGACTTGTTTTAAATAAATATTTAATCAGAACTTTAAAGTAAATATAAATATTATTTTGCATTCACTTCATTTTTTTTAATTTAATTGGCTTGGTTTCAATTCTGCTGGGAGAAATTTATGAACTTGGTCAAAAAGGGCTAAAACAATAATAAAACTGATTTCAATAATCTAGTATATTACATATTTCGCACTTGTCCCAGGAGTCACAAGTTTAAATATTTGAAAATAGTTAATTGAATTTGAATATATAAAATATTTTTATAGAATATGGTACTATGCAGTGTGTTTTTTCGACCATATACAAATTGTAGGTGAAAGTTGAATAGTTGAACTAAAATTCGTATTCGTGCTCATAAAGGTGCAACAAAGGGATTTTTCGGTGCCAGGAGTCACACTCATTTACTGAGTAGTTACAAAGCTATTTATTATTATTTAGCTAATCCTTTTAATGCATTTGTTGTATTGGATATTTATCGATGTCGATAAATATATTTCATAGCAATTTAAGTCCCGATGTCAGTTTTATAATTCAAAGTTGACTAAGCTCTGGAGTCAAATGTCCCAGGAGTCACAATGGAATGTCCCATATGTATATTAGGGTGGTCCAAAATTGTATGAAGAAAATAAAGTTCTCCCGAAATCCGCGGAACAACCCGCATTTCATGCGACTGTACTACAGATCTCTATACCGAAAATTTTACCTTAATATATTAAAGTTTAGAGGTCGCGCAAATGCCTCAAAGTTTCCTTCTGCTTTTACATACATATGAATATCAGTGATAGTACATAAGTTTTTGGAAAGTATTTTATGAACAAGACAGATTTTTTTTATCATTAAAAAGGGAAAACATATTGTTTAAGGAATGTTTTGTTGGGTGTTAACATTTTGGACCACCTTAATGTATATACATACTAAGTATGTACATAATTAATATAATAATAGAATGGCGCTATTATAACTCTGACGAGTTTTATGGCCGAGCTTCTCTCCCAATTCGAGGTGTGCTCCTTTTGTTTTTTCCTACTAATTGGGTGGACCTACAGTTCTATGCCGGAGCTCCGAACGGCGAATGCATTTTTTGTGAGAAGTTTTTTCATGGCAGAAATACACTCGCAAGGTATGCCGCCCACTGCCGAGAGGTGACCGCTGCTCTTAAAAAACCCAATAATTGGATTTTTACTAATTAGAAAAATTGTTTTGGTGTTTGGCTCAGACCGTGGTTTGAACCCGAGACCTCTGGCATAGCAGGCGAGCACTCTACCAAATGCACCACAGCGGCCACATACATATGTATAATAATAATAATAAATATGTTCATATCCATAGATACATAAATACATACATACATACATATGTACATAGTACGTAATGACTCTACAATGCATCAATTGTCCGATAAAATTCTTTATTCATACATATGTATGTACATACGAGTAGTACACTTTCAAAGAGGGCTATGTGAATTTTTCATATTAGCAAAAACACTACGTCATCAAGCTCTATTTTATTTCAATATTTTTTGTTATTACCTGAAAGCTTAGCCAATAAAGGATTTAACGATATAAAAAATTAAAACCTTAACAGATTTTCGCAAATTCAAGGTTATGTATTTCACATAGCTTATTTTGAAACAGTAATTTCAAGTTTTGAAATTGAAACACATAACAAATACACCAATGTGTACCTGGGCGTATGAGTAACCTTTTAAACGCGCTTTTATTAGCTTCAGCTGTATGTACATATGTCTGTATGTGTGTATGTACATATGTAATTTCATACAGCCTAAAAGTAGGTAAAAATTAACTAATATTGATGTTTACAGCAGGGGAAATTAAAAATGTCTAAGCGCGTTTTTATATTTTTAAAATATTCACTTATTTTGAAAGTATAAATAAAATAAAAGCGACTTTTGAAACTGCATTCGTATTTAATACAATTTTTTCAGATTACGTAGGGATTTTACAATAAATTCTTAATGTACATGATACACCATTAAATGCTGGTAGGTACACAATTAATCAAAAACTCAAAAGCGAAAAAATTTCACATATCCATGTTTGAAAGTCGAATATGGACATATGTACACTAGATGAGTTTTTTTTAGATATTCCCTCCGGCGCCGGAATATGAAAATAGGAAGGTTTTAGAGTAAGTAAACTGAAAAAAAAATTACACTTTTCCAAAAACTGGATGGAGCTACACCGGAAACCGCGCAAATTCCCAGAATTTCAAGGTATGCTTAGATTTATGTATGAAAAAAGTTAGGATTTTGCACAAGAAAAAAAATTGATATCCATCCACGCGTAAAATTAACCGCTAAATCGAATGGCGTATTTCGTTTTTTGGTACACTACCCAGGGAAAGTAATATCGCGGTCTAAAGTGATCATTTTCTTTTTTTTTTTCTCATGAATCTTCAACTTCTTGCCCTATACTCTTCCCGAAATCGGAAATTATTTTTTAACTAAATCACACGGTAGGCTGCGTTATTTAATCTGCTTTCCAGAAATGGATAGCTATTAAAAATCTAATAAAATTTGGATGACTTTATCAAGTTTAAGTGAAGTAAAGTCGGGTATAAAAGGGTAACATACCTTAAAATTTCTTAATTTTTTTAACAATTTTGCTCTTGAAGGCGGTTTTTTGGGTTATTCGTGATTTTTTTATGTGGGTGGATAACTCTACAAATGTAAAAAAAAATACAAAGGTCGAGACCGTGGATAACAGACAAAAAGTGGAGCCGGATAGCGCCAAAACATTTGTGGGCAATATGGGTAAAAACGGAATACGCCATTCGATTTAGCGGTTAATTTTACGCGTGGATGGATATCAATTTTTTTTCTTGTGCAAAATCCTAACTTTTTTCATACATAAATCTATACATACCTCGAAATTCTGGGAATTTGCGCGGTTTTCGGTGTAGCTCCATCCAGTTTTTGGAAAAGTTAAATTTTGTTTCCAGTTTACTTACTCTAAAAAAACCTATTTTCATATTCCGGTGCCGGAGGGAGGATCTGAGAAGGTTTAAAGAGTCCCATACAAAAAAAAAACTCATCTAATGTACACATGTATGAACGTTCGTAATATGTATGTATGTGTGTATGCATGCATACCCTGTAAAAATTCCGAGTACTCCATTCGCTAATCCATAACTTGCCACATTTCATACAAAAAATATGGTCCAATTAACATTGAATATCATTGCAATGGAGTATATACTCCAGTCCCGCATAACAATCAAATTAATCCATGGAGTACCTACATTGGATTAATTGATGGAGTACCTAACAGTTAGAGCCTATACACACTTGCGACTCAATCGATTTAGTCGAATGTTGATTTGCATGGGAATGTATGGAAGCATTCACACTGCATTCAATTAGTTGTACAACTGAAACAGTTGGATTTGCAGCCCAATTTCATTCCAACTGAAACAGTTGTACAACTGCTTGATCAGCAAGGCGCCCTTCTACGTATTCACACTTGAGACAATTTAGTCGAACGACTACAACAACAACAGTGATATTCGTAGTGGAAAGAGTTGCCATGCTGACAGCACTACTTTTGTTTCACTTTTGGAAAATTGTAGAGATTGAATATTTCAATTAATATTTTCAAAATGTTTAAAAACAAAAGGTTCGTTTCTTATTAACTACACCATTTCCAGATGGATTTTAGAAAGCGTTAAAAGGATTTTAGAAAACAAAATTGGATTTTTGAAAGCGTGAATTGGATTTCAGAATGTGCGTTTAAAATAAATTTTACACAGAATTTTTCGAATAGAAATTCTTTATTGCGTATGAAAGTATAAATTAATAATTATATAAATTTTCGAAAATCCAATTTACAGTTTCTAAAGTCCAATTTCCCTTTTCTAAAATCAAATCGACATTTCTAAAATCCAATTTTCCCTTTCTAAAATCCATTTGGCTATTCTAAAATCTAATTTCCCCTTTCTAAAATCCAATTGACATTTCTAAAATCTAATTTCCCCTTTCTAAAATCCAATTGACATTTCTAAAATCCAATTTCCCCTTTCTAAAATCCAATTGACATTTCTAAGATCCAATTTCCCCTTTCTAAAATCCAGTTGACGCTTTCTAAAATCCATCTGGAAATGGTGTAGTTATAGACAAGAATTATCTAACTAAGGATATTTACTTCCGTTTTCATATGTTTCTTGATATTGTTGTTCTCTTCAAATGTCATTAATCGCATTTTAAAATAGAAATAATGAAAATGAAATTTCATGAAAATTATTAATGGCTGATTTTTACTATTTTTCCGTTTCTTGTACTTCTGTTCGTTTCGCCTTTATGAGCGTAATTCCTTCCGTTTTTCTCTTTTCATTTACTTGACAGCTAGTTGCTAGTTTAATAAGAAACAAAGCCAAACAATGTATGCACTTTTTGTTTATTTTATTGTTTTTTATTTATTAATCAAGTTGACAGCTGACAAGAAGGTGCTTTCATGTAAGAATGCAGATAAACTTTAACAATTTAATACTTCATCACTTTATATGAAGACCACTAATGTAAAATTTGCTGAGTAAAATGTGAACATTGGCAACACTATGTCATTGTCAATCGCACGACTATTTAGTCTCAAGTGTGAATAGCTGCCACCGATTCGACTAAATAGTTGGAGTAGTGTGAATACAACAGTCCAATTCGACCAAATCGATTGAGTCGCAAGTGTGTATAGGCTCTTAGCCGAAAATAACAACAAAAACCAAATGTTTATCGCGACGACGATGAGTGATGTGTATATGTAGTTATATATGTATACACATATCGTCGTCGTCGCGATAAACATTTGGTTTTTGTTAACTTCGGCTAACTACGATCCGATACGGATACATGAATCGGTCGTTTCGGCTATGTTAGTGGTCACTTTGAAAGTACCCCAACCTAACACAAATGGAGCATATAATCCAATGATTTTTGCAGGGTACATTTGCACATTGTTCATTGTTCGACGCCCACTCTTTTTAACTTTGCAAATTTGCAAATAATTTTCTTATTACTCAGCTGCGTTTTCCATGAACAATTTATTCAGTCTTAATGCCTTAAGAATATCCATATGCGCACTTCTACTAACCAACTTAAATTAAATTCTTCTTATTAGATAGTTATATAACTTTTGATACATACCTACGTACATACATACATACATAAAAAAATAAAAATATTGTTTACCGTGACCTTAAAAATATACGTAAGGAAAAGTAAAGTTACCTTCTTTGGTATTTTTCACGAGTAAATTTATAAAAGTCTAAAACGCTATCAAACCAAAAACGAAAAAAACTCGCGATCTACCGACAAACGTGTTGTTAATAATAAATAGGGATGGCAAAAAAAATGAAATAACCGATTAACCGCTTTTTAGGTTAATCGAAAGCGTTCGATTATTAATCGCGAATAATTGTGGGGAACTAACCGATTATAACCGTTTTTCGATTACAATTATTCCTTAAAAAAAAATATATAATAAACGAAAAAAATCGTCATTTATTAGGAAAAATCGTCAAAATGACGATAAAATCGTCTATTCGGGAACTGGAGGGAACATTTATTGCGGTTTTTTGGATATACTCACAAAACCGTAGGTAACCGAATTCGGACTCGGATGAAAAGGCGGAAATTCTCAACTTCGATTATATCTTTTCGATTATTTTCGACTTGAGAGGAAAAAGGTTAATCGAAAAAATAATCAAAAGGAAAAAACCGATACATTTTAACCGTTAACCGAAAGAAATTAACCGATTATAATCGTTTTTCCGGTTATTGTTGCCATCCCTAATAATAAATCGCATGCATACAGTAGGTACATACCTACATATATGCCATATACATACCAAGGTATACCTCCCTACATTCATTAAAAATTAGTTAGGTATGTACTATGTAAGTATGTATATACATTAGACCGTATCGCAAAAAAAAAAGTTCGCAGTACGCCGCCCTCCCCCTCCCCACCCTTTTTGGAAAACATTTCCGGAATTTTTTTTTCGACTGCTAGATGTCGCTAAAATGATTTTTTTTTACGATATTTATGGTCCGATCCCTCAGTTAGATACACCAATGTCTTTGACTTGAGAGGAGGGTTTCTACTATATCATTAATCTTCCGTAAAAGAAGTATTACGATCGTTTCAGTAGAACTCGTAATAAAACACATTTAACATTTCGAGGAATACCTATAAGTTTTTCGCTTCCCGTTGTCTTTTAGGTTCATTTTACAAAGATTTTTTCTGGGGACACTCCTACTGAAATTTTATGGTGAATAGTTTAAAACTAATAGTTTTCTAGAACCTTTTAACCCTCCAGCGACCTTAAAAATACTATTTTTCCTAAATTTCTAAAAAAAATCCGTGGGGTTAAAATATTCTAGAAAATTATTCGTCATAATAGGGGTCTTCTGAGAAATTTTTTTTGTTAAAAAGAAACTTAAAAGACCACATACCTATTTCATTATTAGATAATTTCCCCTTAATTGTGTATGCGGTAAAATGCATGTACTTTGAGATAAATAAAAAAAAGCAAAAAAGCACAGCAAAAAACGAGAAAATTGCCAAAGCGCGACAATTGACCGAGAGCTTGCGGGCTTGACTTTTAGAATGTTTGTATGTATTTATGTAAGTATTCTGTGTCGGTACGCCAGCTAGAACGTCTGTTGCATACAGTGCTAGACATAAGTAATGGAACCGTTAGAAACAAAAATTAATTTTTTTCCTTGTGTTTTTTACTGTTGGTTTTTTTTATCAACATACATATTTTTATATGAAAGTTATTCATGAATACTTCGAAAAATAAAATAAAATAAATTTGATTGAGGCTGTTAGATATATGTATGTACTTATGAAGATTTGAAATGCCCAAAAGTTTCAACCCTTTTCAGGTCTTATTTATTTTTGCACATAAAACTGCAAACCATGGTATAAAAATTCAGAAGGTAATTTCACTTCAAACTTTTTGACGGCTATTGAATTTTTCTGAATTATCTTTTTTGTAAACATTATGAGTGAGGCAATATTGGACAAATATAAAAATGGAGATTTTTTAAGAAAATTTTGGTAATTTTAGTTTTAGCTGAAAAAAAGCTAAGAAATTATCAAAGAAAGTCATATATTATTAAAAGGGATGTGAAAAGTGGGAAGTGTTTGGCTCGAATATTTAATACAAAGCCTTACGCAATACAGCATACAGAGCATTTAACAAGGAAGTAAGGCTGGAGTCATCGAAATGCACTGAGCACATCAACGGGTTCTTTGGAAGATCAACTTCCTCTACGCTTGAAGCCATTGATTCCTTATAAACGGAATTGCTGGAAACCTAAAAAGCTTTACCGCTGAACTTTTGCAAAAGTGCACGGTATTTTCGCAGCTCATTTTTTCACAAATTACACATATGAAAGTAATTTTTTTTATTTATTTATTTTGCACAAATCACACAGATTTCGAAGCAATTGCTTTTTTGAAAATAAATTAAATTATTTTCACAAACTTCCAATTTCGGTCCAAAAAACATTTGCTGCTGTTTACTCTGGTAGCATGATTTCAATGAACTGTCATAAATTCAATAAAAGTCAAATGGCTATGATGACTGCATACGTAAATAAGTGATTTTACCTCTATTTTTCTACCATAATGCAAACCGAATAATTCTGAAAATGTTTTTTTTTAGAAAATTTGTATGACTAGGGAATTCAAAAAGTGTCATAAAGTCATATGTCATATTAAAATATTGTACGGAAATAGTTATAAAAAACTTTTTCAGAAGCCCTGTGAAGAAGTAAAAACAGCTGATCAAATACCACGGCCCAAAAACATATCGTGAAGAGTTGTATTTAATTAGTACACCTACAGCCTAGAATGCAACAACAAAATATTATGACGATATGACAGGTTGTGAATCCCCTAAGTGTTTTTTTCTTTTTAACGGCACTGTATTGCATGTATGTATGCATTCCATTATGACGTCGTCTGCCTGGATGTTTATTGTTGTCGGCCATTGACGTTACAACAAATGTTTTCTAGTGAATTCCAAACAACAAATTAACAAATTGGAGGAATGTGTTTTGTTGTTTGCTTCTATTGATAGAAAGACAACTACTATTGTGAGCTTAATATCAAGACCTTGTACTCCGAAAAAACAGAAAAAAAACGAAAACGAAATAAGGAAACATGCACTAGAGCGATCCCACACAAAAGAACAAGCATAAATGTACCCATACATACATACATACAAATTACATGCAACACACGCACGCGCATTTAAAAATAATGTGTTAAAGCCCGTCTCCACATAACTTGATTCACCAGAGAAACATGTAGCAAAACATCTCGCTCAATAACCCGTCTCCACGTGGCTAATCGTGATTCAGTTTGACATTTCTCTTTCTTGTTCTTCTTAAATGTTTGTATGTTTGTTTATTTTTGCGTCTTTGTTTTGGTCTGTGTGAGATTTCGATAGATTTTCGATACAAAATTAGAGACGGCATCGATATCATCGAGGTTGGCAAGATGATTCAGAATGAAACAGTGTTTCAATCTTCACTCGCTCTCACAAATTTGTATGGAAATTGGCGAGTTTCGGCACTGGTTTCCGTGCCGAAAAAAAGAGCGAAACACGTTATGTGGAGACATGGTATAAGTGACATGGAAAATCCCAAACATGGATGATTCATCATTTGGGGCAGAATCTCGTGCGCGATCAAATTATTAGATTCAATAATTGAATAAATATGTACATATGTATGTATGTAGGTACTTACCCTGCAAAAAAATGTGCGATTAATACCGAAAGATATTTGTCCCGGATTGATCTCTTTCGAGAACAATCGGTCCAAATTTAGTCCCCGATTGTTCCCGTACGGGTATAAATGTAGACTAATTGTAGATCAATTGTTCCCGAACGGGTATAAATGTAGACTAATTGTTGACCAATTGTTCCCTAACGGGTATAGATGTAGATTAATCGCTTTCATTCCGAACGGGTGCAAATCTAGATTCCTTAAATGTAGAAATTTTACAAAAATATGCAATGTATTTAAAAAATTGTAGAACAACCGGTAAAACGAATTGAACACCCTTTCTTTTAATAACAATGATGAATAATAATTTTAACAAAATGTTGCCTAAAATATTCTATGAAAAAATCCTTTACATTACATTACATTACATCCTTGCATACTCAAAACTTACAATTTTCTTTATTTATTTATTAAGATTTTTTTTTTCAAAAGTAAAACATTATATAATCTTTATTTATATATGCATGAACATTTACAATTTTTTAAAGATTGTTATTAAAAATTGTCTTGGCGAACAAATGGAAAAATCTACATTTGTACCCGTTCGTGCTGGAAGCGACTGATCTACATTTGTACCCGTTGGGGATGAAAGCGACTGATATACATTTGTACCCGTTCGGTATATTAATCTACATTGGTACCCGTTCGGGTATACAAGTTGAACAATTAGTCTCTTCATAGGACATGCTCGAACAAATGCGATCAATTCACTCCATATAAAGGGATGTAAAATTGTATTAGTCGCATGCTCCCTTGCGATTGATCCCGGACACGTCCCGGATTAATCGCATTTTTTGCAGGGTATTTATGCATGCAATTGAAAAGTAGATTTGTTGACTGCCACGATCAGATTCAACAGAATAAAATGGTATACATAGGTACCTACGCATGCTGCTCCCTCTAACATATATATGTATGTGCATACATATCGTCGTTTAAACTGCATAACCGCCTAAGTAAAACTCTCATAACCGCCAAAAATAAAATGTGCCAAAGTTTATCTCTTGGCGCCCAGCTCGTTGATCCATACCATAAATTTGGTCTTTAGGAAGCGGTTATGGAAGTCTCACTAAGGCGGTTATGAAGTTTTAAACGGAGATATGCTCATTTAACCACCTCAACCATCAACCTCAATAACTGAGGGACTAGGTAGGTAGTTTGTCATCAAACAGACGGACTTGGCTTAGGTAATCAACTCTGGTACTTACAAGAATCTTGTTTTGTTCATAAAATGTAGAAATTGATTATTTTCATTAATGCCTTAGTAATGAAGTGATTTTAATTTGTCGAAGTAAACATTTTAATCAGTGGTTTCGATTGTTTTTATATTGGAAGTTTTTGTTTAAATTTTCTATGGCAAACGATTGAATAAATAAAACTGACCTCCAAATTTGATGACGCATTTGCGAAATCTTATCAAAAGGGTTTAAGTATAGTTCACCAATATACATATGTACATACATATGTACATTAATTATTTCTATGTAGGTAGTTACAATCGATTTTGAAAGCTTTTTATTTACGTACATATGTATGCCATGTTAATGTTACTAGACATTTTCGAAATTACACCGATGGGCTAGTAAATTCCATTTTGACTCTAAGTGCTAATTGGTTTAATTGAGCTTCGGTAGCAAGTGAGAAAGTTGCAATGCTGCACAATTCTAAAGGGAAGTGTTGGTATGTCTCACTCATCTGAGATGAACCTAAAAATCATCTTAAGTACCTACATAATCCAAAAGTATTGCTTCTATAATATAGAGGAAAAATTATAATTCTTTGCACACCCTTATTAAATGTATAAAAACGTAAACAAAAAGTAATTGTTAGGCAATTGCGTCATTAGCCATTAATTTTAAATGCAATATGTATGTATGTACATAACGACGATTGCAAACAATACTGTACTGTTTGAAAACTGTGTTTTGCAGGGAAAGCTCTCAAAGTTTAAATTCGATATGAGACTTCAGTTCTATGCAGGGACCGTAACGGTTATAAGTGATATCCAAAAAGTTGATTTTTAACGATTATTTTCTGAGTTTTATTTTTTGCTCAGAAAATAAAAGTTTTTTCTTGAGTTTTATTTTTCGATCAGAAAATAAAAGTTATTTTTTGAGTTTTATTTTTCCCTCAGAAAATAAAAGTTTTTTTCTGAGTTTTATTTTTCGATCAGAATATAAAAGTTATTTTTTGAGTTTTATTTTTCCCTCAGAAAATAAAAGTTATTTTTTGAGCTTTATTTTTCGATCAGAAAATAAAAGTTATTTTTTGAGTTTTATTTTTTTGCTCAGATAATAAAAGTTATTTTTTGAGTTTTATTTTTCGATCAGAATATAAAAGTTATTTTTTGAGTTTTATTTTTCCCTCAGAAAATAAAAGTTATTTTTTGAGCTTTATTTTTCGATCAGAAAATAAAAGTTATTTTTTGAGTTTTATTTTTTTGCTCAGATAATAAAAGTTATTTTATGAGTTTTATTTTTTTGCTCAGATAATAAAAGTTTATTTATAAATTTTACGTATTTATGTGACGCGAGCACATATATACTATTATAAATGTTATTTTTGTAATTTTATGTATGTATGTGAGTAGGTACATAAATATGTAGCATTTAGAAACTCTGTAGGACATA
The DNA here is from genome assembly GCA_960531455.1 of Urophora cardui. NCBI lineage: Eukaryota > Metazoa > Arthropoda > Insecta > Diptera > Tephritidae > Urophora > Urophora cardui. The sequence continues at coordinate 4,288,088 of OY482672.1, read as the reverse complement.
AATAAAGTTGTTGTATGTGAAGCATTTACTTAAATCTAATAACTTTAAACGAGCAATTCTTGTATATATATATACACACACATATATATATATATACACACACATATATACATATATATATATATATATATATATATATATATATATATATATATATACAAGAATTGCTCGTTTAAAGTTATTAGATTTAAGTAAATGCTTCACATACAACAACTTTATTTATGTCCTACAGTTTCTAAATGCTACATATTTATGTACCTACTCACATACATACATAAAATTACATTTTTAATAGTATATATGTGCTCGCGTCACATAAATACTTAAAATTTATAAATAAACTTTTATTATCTGAGCAAAAAAATAAAACTCAAAAAATAACTTTTATTATCTGAGCAAAAAAATAAAACTCAAAAAATAACTTTTATTTTCTGATCGAAAAATAAAACTCAAAAAATAACTTTTATTTTCTGAAGGAAAAATAAAACTCAAAAAATAACTTTTATATTCTGATCGAAAAATAAAACTCAAAAAGAAAAGCGACAAAAAGTTCAACTGCGTACCAGGCCGTGTTTGGGTGAGTGGGTTAGCGCGTCGCTAACATTTACACCTTCTCACGGTGGGTCTAAGTTCGATTCCCGGCTTGATCCCGAAAAGAAATCTGATGATGAAGAATTGGTTTTCTTCGAAATAGCTATCATTTCTACCATCGCTGGTAATACGTAGCTTTGAACTTGTTCGCTTTTCGCCAAATAAAATTAATTAAAAATCTTCTGTGTAACTACACAATAATTCAACAATTAAAAAAAATAACTTTTATTTTCTGAGGGAAAAATAAAACTCAAAAAATAACTTATATTCTGATCGAAAAATAAAACTCAGAAAAAAACTTTTATTTTCTGAGGGAAAAATAAAACTCAAAAAATAACTTTTATTTTCTGAGCGAAATATAAAAATCAAAAAATAACTTTTATTTGCTGAGGGAAAAATAAAACTCAGAAAATAACGATTAAAAATCAATTTTTTTATAAAAATCGAAAAAATAAAAGTTAATGCACCTAGAGGTAGTCTGCGTTACGGTGATTACATCTGTGTACTTTTTTGCGTTTAGCGTTTCTCCTTCAGTATGATTTTTTTAGTCAAAATTTAAAAAATAACGATTATTTGCAATCCCTGGTTCTATGCTAAGTAGGTATTTCTTCGCTTGTAACTTCTACTTGGATCGAAAGGTCAAAACTAAAACTCGATACGTAATACTTGTAAACATCAAAAACGTAAAAACGTACTAACTAAGTCGACTTAGCACAGTATTGTTTGGAAGCGTCGATATGTGTAAATCCAGGGCCGCCGAGAGAAAATCCGGGCCCGGGGTCAAAAAAACTACGGGCCCCCATACTAAATGAACAAATTCTCAAAATCAAAATTCAATGAATATATAGTTACGAACTTTAATTTATCTATACATTAATACAGATCAAGTAAATATGTTTACATGGAAATATATATATTACGGTTGGTCAAATGTATTGTTCAAAAGGTACATCCAGTTTCTGAATCCATGGGTCATACTGTTTCAATATATATTGCTTTATTTGTATGAAATAAATTTCTTTAAATTGGAATACAAATATTTGTTGGTAGTAATTTGGTATATCAAAAGACTTTAATTAACACAATTGAGCCTTTCTGGCCTTAGCAGCTGCAAAATTATCTATTATAGTGTCAAAATCCAACTGTCTCGCTGTTGGTGCTTCAATACAAAGTATGCCAAGTCCTGTGAGACGTTCTTGAGTTGAACACGATCGATGGAAGTTCTTTATTCTTGCAAGAACACTGAAGGAACGTTCAGCATTATTTGCTGTAACAGGTATGGTGCAAAAAATACGTTTTAGTGCAACAGCAATCGAATTCAACTGTACGAAGCACCAAAGCAAATTTTAGCTTCGCAAGCTTCGTTTGTTTTCGGCGTATCGCTGCTTACATACATACATACACGTACATACATATATCACTGTACAAGAATTTGCATCATACCGAATTTTTCTGTTGCAACAGAAAATGAATTCAAATTTATGCTGCAAAGCCGACGCCAAAAACCAACAATTGCTTAAGTGGGGTGCAGACACGTTCAGAGTTTTATACAATTTGTTGAAATTTAAAATGATTGCTATCTACGAAAGGTGATTAAAGGTGTTGTTTGTTTATTTTCTGTAAACAAAAAGCTTGGATATCATTTTGAGATTCCCCGGGCCCTCTAAAGCCCGGGCCCGGGGTAATTGACCCCCTCAGCCCCCCCCTCTCATCGGGCCTGTGTAAATCTTTATAAAGTGCAATGTTTATTTAGACGGAAGTACATACATACATATGTATGTATGTAAGTAGGTAGGTACACTTTGGTTATTTGAACGTTCTGCTCGAGTTTTTGGGGAACTTTTTGCTTTTTGGTTTAAATGTTTCTTGATTGACTATCTAATTTTTTAGACTTTGTTTATATGTATGTAGGTACATATGTAAATATGTATATGTATGGAAATAAAAGTTATTTTATGAGTTTTATTTTTTTGCTCAGATAATAAAAGTTTATTTATAAATTTTACGTATTTATGTGACGCGAGCACATATATACTATTATAAATGTTATTTTTGTAATTTTATGTATGTATGTGAGTAGGTACATAAATATGTAGCATTTAGAAACTCTGTAGGACATAAATAAAGTTGTTGTATGTGAAGCATTTACTTAAATCTAATAACTTTAAACGAGCAATTCTTGTATATATATATACACACACATATATATATATATACACACACATATATACATATATATATATATATATATATATATATATATATATATATATATATATAAGAATTGCTCGTTTAAAGTTATTAGATTTAAGTAAATGCTTCACATACAACAACTTTATTTATGTCCTACAGTTTCTAAATGCTACATATTTATGTACCTACTCACATACATACATAAAATTACATTTTTAATAGTATATATGTGCTCGCGTCACATAAATACTTAAAATTTATAAATAAACTTTTATTATCTGAGCAAAAAAATAAAACTCAAAAAATAACTTTTATTATCTGAGCAAAAAAATAAAACTCAAAAAATAACTTTTATTTTCTGATCGAAAAATAAAACTCAAAAAATAACTTTTATTTTCTGAAGGAAAAATAAAACTCAAAAAATAACTTTTATATTCTGATCGAAAAATAAAACTCAAAAAGAAAAGCGACAAAAAGTTCAACTGCGTACCAGGCCGTGTTTGGGTGAGTGGGTTAGCGCGTCGCTAACATTTACACCTTCTCACGGTGGGTCTAAGTTCGATTCCCGGCTTGATCCCGAAAAGAAATCTGATGATGAAGAATTGGTTTTCTTCGAAATAGCTATCATTTCTACCATCGCTGGTAATACGTAGCTTTGAACTTGTTCGCTTTTCGCCAAATAAAATTAATTAAAAATCTTCTGTGTAACTACACAATAATTCAACAATTAAAAAAAATAACTTTTATTTTCTGAGGGAAAAATAAAACTCAAAAAATAACTTATATTCTGATCGAAAAATAAAACTCAGAAAAAAACTTTTATTTTCTGAGGGAAAAATAAAACTCAAAAAATAACTTTTATTTTCTGAGCGAAATATAAAAATCAAAAAATAACTTTTATTTGCTGAGGGAAAAATAAAACTCAGAAAATAACGATTAAAAATCAATTTTTTTATAAAAATCGAAAAAATAAAAGTTAATGCACCTAGAGGTAGTCTGCGTTACGGTGATTACATCTGTGTACTTTTTTGCGTTTAGCGTTTCTCCTTCAGTATGATTTTTTTAGTCAAAATTTAAAAAATAACGATTATTTGCAATCCCTGGTTCTATGCTAAGTAGGTATTTCTTCGCTTGTAACTTCTACTTGGATCGAAAGGTCAAAACTAAAACTCGATACGTAATACTTGTAAACATCAAAAACGTAAAAACGTACTAACTAAGTCGACTTAGCACAGTATTGTTTGGAAGCGTCGATATGTGTAAATCCAGGGCCGCCGAGAGAAAATCCGGGCCCGGGGTCAAAAAAACTACGGGCCCCCATACTAAATGAACAAATTCTCAAAATCAAAATTCAATGAATATATAGTTACGAACTTTAATTTATCTATACATTAATACAGATCAAGTAAATATGTTTACATGGAAATATATATATTACGGTTGGTCAAATGTATTGTTCAAAAGGTACATCCAGTTTCTGAATCCATGGGTCATACTGTTTCAATATATATTGCTTTATTTGTATGAAATAAATTTCTTTAAATTGGAATACAAATATTTGTTGGTAGTAATTTGGTATATCAAAAGACTTTAATTAACACAATTGAGCCTTTCTGGCCTTAGCAGCTGCAAAATTATCTATTATAGTGTCAAAATCCAACTGTCTCGCTGTTGGTGCTTCAATACAAAGTATGCCAAGTCCTGTGAGACGTTCTTGAGTTGAACACGATCGATGGAAGTTCTTTATTCTTGCAAGAACACTGAAGGAACGTTCAGCATTATTTGCTGTAACAGGTATGGTGCAAAAAATACGTTTTAGTGCAACAGCAATCGAATTCAACTGTACGAAGCACCAAAGCAAATTTTAGCTTCGCAAGCTTCGTTTGTTTTCGGCGTATCGCTGCTTACATACATACATACACGTACATACATATATCACTGTACAAGAATTTGCATCATACCGAATTTTTCTGTTGCAACAGAAAATGAATTCAAATTTATGCTGCAAAGCCGACGCCAAAAACCAACAATTGCTTAAGTGGGGTGCAGACACGTTCAGAGTTTTATACAATTTGTTGAAATTTAAAATGATTGCTATCTACGAAAGGTGATTAAAGGTGTTGTTTGTTTATTTTCTGTAAACAAAAAGCTTGGATATCATTTTGAGATTCCCCGGGCCCTCTAAAGCCCGGGCCCGGGGTAATTGACCCCCTCAGCCCCCCCCTCTCATCGGGCCTGTGTAAATCTTTATAAAGTGCAATGTTTATTTAGACGGAAGTACATACATACATATGTATGTATGTAAGTAGGTAGGTACACTTTGGTTATTTGAACGTTCTGCTCGAGTTTTTGGGGAACTTTTTGCTTTTTGGTTTAAATGTTTCTTGATTGACTATCTAATTTTTTAGACTTTGTTTATATGTATGTAGGTACATATGTAAATATGTATATGTATGGAAATTAGCAAAAAATTCGCACCTTGAACGTTTGCGCAGTATGTACATTAGAGTGCGTTTAATTTGTATGAAAAAATTAAAAGTTCATAAAAAGTATCGCGCCCTCAATCGGTAGTAACATGGTCAAAGATATCACACATAAATTTTGATCCCGATTGCTGGCGGTTAAGGCGTGGCGCATTGAGGTCAAAATTCAGAAGTATGCAACCCTAATAATGTAAGTATTCTATGTCAATCTGAACTTTGACCCACGTACAACACCACTCACTAAACCGTCATCGATCGGAACCAAAGTTTATATTTGCTATTTTTGGGTATAGAGGTATTCATACATCTGATCTACAAATATCCCACAAAAGGGTCCCATTATTTGGCGGACTTAGTGAAATGGTATTTGGTGGTTGCTAGAGGGTTAAAATGTTCAGGATTATTGTTTCCTTGGATGTACATATATCATATAGGAGGATCAGACTAAATTGGTATACATACATACCAGGACCGTAAATGATTTCTATCGAAGATCAGTCGAAGACTGGCGCGCTTTATTGAGCTCGGCCAAAATCGTTTAGACGGTTACGCGCCATACAAATTTTTCAAAAGATTTCCTACAGGGCATGCATTTGTGTACTATATCGTACGCGTTGACTGGCACGTAGCAACAGGCTAAAGATTTTAGAGGTTCAAAACATACCTAATTGGTGTAAAATACTTTGTATTTACTTATGTACATATGTATGTATGGATGTAGATAAGTATGTGTACATATTCCATACATGTACCTACATATTGTCGTACCATAAGAAAACTAGCACATTTAAAATTTCTAGCGAAAATTAGCAATAAAAAATTCTGTACGAAAAGTAGCACATTTGACTTTTGGCCGAGGAAAAGTAACAGCAATTATATACTGTTTTACATTAAAATTGTTGTTGTTTAAACGAAATTGATAGTTTTCGTCAGCCACAAAATATCGTATGCTAGTTTTCGTATGGTACGACGATAATTAATATATATCTGTGGACATTTGGAAAAGCAACCTAAGTCTAAATTGGTAATTTTACAGGAGAGCAAAAAACAGTTTTGCAAGTGCACAGTGTCTTTCCATCATATATTTTCATAGAAGTAAGGGCGTGGCATGATATAACAATCATCTGTTGTTCATTTTAAATTGAATTTTTATTTCTTGTTATAACGGGTTTCATTTAAATGGGTTTCAAATAAAATAAGTGCTTTTTCCAAATTGTTTTTTGAAAAAACACCAACTTATCTCAATTAAGTTTTTTTTCAAATTGGTTTTTTTTCAAAATTTTATAGAATTTTAGCCTCCTAATTGGAATTAAGTTCATTTGGCAAACTGAAATATGATAGAAAATCGACTTAAGTTGGTAATTAGGTTGGGTTTTCAAAAGCATATTGTAAAAAAATATGCCACCTAAATTAAGTTAGGTTCTTTTTTCAAGAGGAATTCTTGCAATTTTTCTTATAACTTCTATCTTATCTTAAGTTAAGTGGCTTTTGCAAATGCATATGTGAAAAATATGGACTTAAGATGATTTTCGATTCATCATATCTCCTGAACCCGAAATGATATCATAACACCGATTAAACAGAAAGAAGCGTATTTTAAAATGAATCTTTATGATAAAAAAAGCTGAAAATGCACTTAGGTCGACTTAGGTTGTTCTTTCAAATGTCCACAGATATGTATATGTACATACACACATACATATGTATATATATATACATATGTATATGTTATGTAGGTGGGCAGGTACATACAAAACATACAAAAGTGGACAAAACGTGTCGTGTGATCAATATTTTCTTTGGGTAGAGCTGGGGGATCGACCAAAAATTATCTACTTTTGTGTGTGTGTGTGTGAAGGTGCGAATAAAGTATGGCACTGCAAAAAATGTGCGATTAATCCCGAAAGAGATTTATCCCGGATTGATCTCTTTCGAGAACAATCGGTCCACAATTACTCCCCGATTATTACCGAACGGGTATAAATGTAGATTAATCGCTGTAGAACAACTGGTAAAACGAATTGAACACCCTTTCGTTTAATAACAATGATGGCTAATAATTAAACGGTTTTATTTAGCTCACCCCGTTTGTTTTATTTATTATTTATTCTTTATTCTTGGGTCAAATTTAGTAATTCAAATTTCACCCTCTTCCTGTCAACCGATTAATCTGAAATTTTGCACGCATGTATAACCCCGATGACAATGCAATATTATGAAAAAAAAATTCCGATAGGTGGCGCGTGGGTCGCTATATTTACAAAAATCGCATTTATGGTCCTATTTGGCTGAAATTCGGAACATGTATTACTACCTTGAAAAGAAATATTTTCTTTAAAAAAAAATTCCGCTAGGTGGCGCGTGGGTCGCTATATTTACAAAAATCGCATTTATGGTCCGATTTGGCTGAAATTCGGAACATGTATTACTACCTTGAAAAGAAATATTTTCTTAAAAAAAAAAATTCCGCTAGGTGGCGCGTGGGTCGCTATATTTACAAAAATCGCATTTATGGTCCGATTTGGCTGAAATTCGGAACATGTATTACTACCTTGAAAAGAAATATTTTCTTAAAAAAAAATTCCGCTAGGTGGCGCGTGGGTCGCTATATTTACAAAAATCGCATTTATGGTCCGATTTGGCTGAAATTCGGAACATGTATTACTACCTTGAAAAGAAATATTTTCTTTAAAAAAAATTCCGCTAGGTGGCGCGTGGGTCGCTATATTTACAAAAATCGCATTTATGGTCCGATTTGGCTGAAATTCGGAACATGTATTACTACCTTGAAAGGAAATATTTTCCTAAAAAAAACTTCCGATAGGTGGCGCGTGGGTCGCTATAGAGGCGTTGGACTGCAATAAACTAACGGGCAAGAAACCTTGCAATAATGAAGCACTAAATGAATTAAACAGAATGCGAAATAAAAACTAAAAACTAGAAAATAAAAATAGGTAAAAAAACTTTTTAAGTTAAACGGTTTTATGTTATACATACATTGCAATGTTTAAGATAAATGTACTAAAAACCAAAAAATAATAAAATAGATACAGTCGTGGGAATTATAAACATTTGCATAGACTAGACTAAAATAAAACCGGGGGGCACGTCAATTGTCTACAAATTATCGACTTAATGTGCGATAGAAGAATCGTTTAATTCGTCGTTAGGCAGTTGGCCCGCAGACGGTGAGGAAAATACTTACTATTTTCTTGCTCATGGAAATTCCAATAGTTATACACTCCATGTTAATAAAAGAGATGTTTCAACTAGTTTATCGTTGGACATTCACACGAGGAATCGTTTCACTGCTCGTAGTTTGTCTTTAATCGACAAAACATATGATAAAAGTACTACTCGCTCACCACTATGAAACCCTAAAACTCGCTTATAATCGAGCTTGCTAGCTTTTTTCCACATTCTAGCCCTACTTATCACACGTCCATCGTTGTCGGTTGAACAACTGCCTAATTATAGTGTAACATTACAAAACAAACATTTTAATCAACGATTGTAGACAATTGACGTGCCCCACGGTTTTATTTTAGTCTAGTCTATGCAAATGTTTATAATTCCCACGACTGTATCTATTTTATTATTTTTTGGTTTTTAGTACATTTATCTTAAACATTGCAATGTATGTATAACATAAAACCGTTTAACTTAAAAAGTTTTTTTACCTATTTTTATTTTAACAAAATGTTGCCTAAAATATCCTATGAAAAAATTCTTTACATTACGCTCATATGGATAATGCATACTCAAAACTTACAATTTTTTTTATTTATTTATTGTGATTTTTTTACCAAAGTAAAACATTATATAATCTTTATTTAAATATGCACAACAATTTACAATTTTTTAAAGATTGTTATTAAAAATTGCCTTGGCTAACAACTTGCAAAAATCTACATTTGTACCTGTTCGGTATGTTAGTGATTAATCTATATTGGTACCCGTTCGGGTATACAAGATGAACAATTAGTCTCTTCATAGGACATGCTTGAACAAATGCGATCAATTCACTCCATATAAAGGGATGTAAAATTGTATTAGTCGCATGCTCCCTCGCGATTGATCACGGACACGTCCCGGATTAATCGCATTTTTTGCAGGGGAATGATAAAAAAATTGTTTACATATTACCTACTCACATCAAGAGTGTCACAACTTGAAAAAAGACAGATGTACCTACATACATATGTATGTAAGTTCTTGCGCTACATTCCTACTACATACATATATGTATGTAATTAACTAATTTTAATTACAATAAATTACAGTAATTGTAATTTCAGGTTTTTCAAAATTACGATTACTGTAGGTAATCTTAATAATCTTGCAATCGTAATCCTTATTGCCCCGCTCTGATTGTAATACCTTGAGCGCTATAGATGAATTAAACAAGAAATCTTTACTTGAAAGGGTTTTTTAGTGCTTAGCACGAAATTTTTATTTTTAATTCAATTTTTTAATTGTTGGGGTAAGTGGAAAAAAATTCAACAACTATTTACAGCGAAGGTTGAGTGTATAGCTATTTCACGAAAAACCATTTTCGATCATCAGCACTCTTTTCGGAAGTGGATGCACCGGGGATTGAACCCGAGCCCATTCCATCTTCAGCCGCAATGACCCAACGCATAAAGACACTCGGCCATTGAGAACTCTTTCAAGTAAAATTGTTAACGTTGTTGGTATATAAAAAAATACATACCAACAACAAATGTTCATTGCGAACTGCCAACAAAAATTCAGCACGTTTGGGTAGAATATATGCAAAAGCATATACACACTAACGTTAATGTTGAAAATGAAAAAGGCAAAAGTGGAGAAAATCCAACAGCTTGCACAGAGTCTCAATGGCCGAGTGTGTTTATGCGTTGGGTAATTGCGGCTGAAGATGGAATGGACTCGGGTTCAATCCCCGGTGCATCCACTTCCGAAAAGAGTGCTGATGATCGAAAATGGTTTTTCGTGAAATAGCTATACACTCAACCTTCGCTGTAAATAGTTGTTGAATTTTTTTCCACTTACCCCAACAATTAAGAAATCTTTATTTTACTAGGAGAGTGTATTTATGGCAAATTACAATTTGAACAGTTCCGCGGAATATTTTTTGAGTTGTGATACTAATGAGGTAAATTAGGCAAATATTGTTTATAGTATAACATGCATACATTGCAGAATATATTATCCCATTAAACACTGAAAATTAAATTCTCAAAGGTTTGAAATAATAGTGTAAATGATTGTGAATAATAATGAGTAGGGCATGGAAATCTATGCAAATACATGTTTTTCTTAGATTTAGGTAGAGCAAAATAAACAAAAACAATCTTTGCGAATCGTGAAATTATCTTAAAAATGGCATTCAAATTTTTTTGCATATTTTGCATATTTTGGTCATATATGTATATTTTTACATATTTTGCGTTGTTTGCATTTTTTTATTACATATTTCGCATTATATTGCATATTTTTGTAATTTGCTAGTTGAAAGTTTTATACAAACGAAATTCATGCATAACAGTCATCTGACGACGAATAGAGTTTCGTGTGAACACGGCTATTATTAGCATTTTCGATACGGTGCATACCTGTTGACAAAGAGCTGTTTTCAAACATGCTCCTATTACCTCTGTGGATGTAGAACGTTCGTTTTCTATGTATAAGAGCTTTTTTCGACCGAATCGGCAAATTTTTCTTTTTGAGAATATGAAAAAATATTTCATTGTGTATGCTAATGAATCGTTAAATAAGGATTAACCTTTACAAATTATGAAATGTTCAAGACTGAATTTATGTACATATCTATAAAAACATACATACATATTGCTAGCTTAGAGTGCAAATTTTGTAAGTCCTTTTTTCAAATATTGTAGGAGAGACAAAAAACAAAAAAAAAAAACAAATTTCGAAATGAAAAAAAAAATTTCTGTTCATGTAAATATTTTGGACTTACACAATTTTCTTCGCTTTTTGGACCTACACAATTTGCGTATCGCTGAATAACAACGATTAGAAATATGACAATTATCACAGACTTGTTTAGCGTGGTGCGTATTTGATTTTTCTAGCGTTCTACATAAAAATACAGTTCTTCATAAAAAGTGGACTTACACAGTTTGCACTCTAAGCTAACGATATGTATAAACGTACAACGTAAGAGCAAAATTGAATTAAAAAATGTTTGTACCTAATTTATTTAACTATTGTAACTTCAATAAACATGAATTATCTGAAGTTGAAAAAATTTGAATTAATGCATTTTTTTTGATTTTTCATGCATATTTCTCAGTTTTTGTTGCATTTTTTATGCGCATATTTTTTATTTTTTAGTACATGAAATTCCATGCCCTAATAATGAGTTTGTATTTCTTGCTCTTATTTTGCTTCTTTGTGGCATATGTACATACATCTTTTGCTTCTATTCTATTTCGTGCCACCATTGAAATGGGTTTGAGAAAATTGTATTTCTCAAATTGAGAATCAGCCGAAAATCCCATAATAAAAATGTGCCTTTGTGTTTGAGAACGATATCAAGGAAATTTGAGGTGCATTTGATAACTAAAGTTAAATGTTTCAGAATAGGTAAGATCTCAAATGAACTTAATTTGAAAATAAAGAAAAATGTATATTGGGATTGTATACATTTGTATACCTATATATGTACATGTACATATGTATGTATGAATGAAAATGGTGTGATCAGTAGAACAGATCGAAGGTGAAATAGAATGATAAAGATGAAAGCAGATGTGAAGAGAAAAACAAGTTTCTAATAATAGATGCAATAATACATATGTACATATGTATGTATATAAAGATTGTGTGGATGTGTGCATGCAAAATTTTTTAAAAACAAATAAAAACAAGTAAAAGCGTGGCTGTCTTCGGCCGTAACGAAGACTTCATACCTTTCATGAGTGGGGAAATGAAAAGTTACCTATGTACATATGTACATAGCCGGATTAAGTTTAATTTATAATTTTAATTCTGTGGGTTATTTATGGAAAGATTTATTAGAATAAATGGTGTCTTGGTTATTTAAATGGAGGAGTTATACACCAAAATGTCCATATCTGAACAATCGGTTGTATGGGAGCTATATGTTATAATGGTCCGATCTTGAAAATTTTCGGTAACCCCGTTTGGGCCCATATGGGTACAAATACTTAAAAATTTCACGCCGTTAGCTGTCAAAATGGAGGAGTTATACACCAAAATGTCCATATCTGAACAATCGGTTGTAGGGGAGCTATAGGTTATAGTAGTCCGATCTTAACAATTTTCGGCAATCCCGTTTGGGTCCATATGGGTACAAATACTTCAAAATTTCAGGCCGTTAGCTGTTAAAATGGAGGAGTTATACACCAAAATGTGTATATCTGAATAATCGGATGTTGTGGAACTATATGTTATAGTGGTCCGATCTTGACAATTTTCGGTAACCTTGTTTGGGCCAAAATGGGCACGTCTACTTCAAAGTCTCATGTCCTTAGCTGTTTAAATGGGGAAGTTATGCACAAATTACATCCAAAAATTTCATGTATATCTGAATAATCGGTTGTTTTCTATATGTTATAGTGGTCCGATTCGGCCGGTTCCGACAAATGATCAGCTGCATATAACAACATACCTGTATTCCGAATTTCATTCAGATATCTCAAAAACTGAGGGACTAGTTTGCGTTCACACAGACGGACGGACGGACAGACGGACAGTCGGACAGACGGACAGACGGACATGGCTTAATCGACTCAGCTCGTGATTCTGATCATATCGGTATATATTTTGGTGGGTCCCCCACGCTTCCTTCTGGTACTTTCGACAAAAATTTTTTGGCACTAAGTTATAATACCATTTCATTCTCATGAAAGGTATAATAAATGCGGGAATGGAACCCATCTGTGGCGCCCGATGAAAACAAAACAAAAAGGTTGTAAATACCTATATGCATATATTTTATACATACATACATACATACATTGTATACACTATAACGGCCTTATTCCGGCGTGGTAACATAATTCACTTTACTGGTGAAATGAAGAATCTGGTACTTTAAACACCCTTTTCGTATTCTGGCAGCAGGGAATAAAGTTACCACCTCAATACGTGGTAACATTTTGTTACCATTTTCAGCACGATTCCATTGCGTTCGTATGGAAATGCTTTGACAGCGTTACCATTTGAGCCAGAATACCAATTGAAAAGATGGTAACAAATTTCGGCAACATAACCTACCAGTAAAGTAATTTTCCGGTAACGCTCAGAATAGGACTGTAAATGTAAGGTTTTTTTCGTTTTTTTTTCATGCAACGTAAGCACTGACGGCGCTTTCTTTGGACTCCTTTCCTGGATAGCCTATGTAAGGTCGCGGACGTCTACGCAAAGGACCTGGCGAACTTCATCAGTTTGTTCAAACTGGTTCAAGAAGTAGGAGTAATCTGTTTTGGGAACTTATTTTTTTCGGAAACCTCTATAAATAATGGGTTTACTTTAACAAATAATGAACTAAAAATCAAAAAAAAATAAAATAATGATTTACTTATGTATATGTAATAATGCTATAAATTTTAATCAACAATATATATATGTACATACATACCTATACATATGTATGTATGTAAATATGTCTTCGTTTTCCAAAAGTTTTATAAAACAAAATCGCCGAGTCATCTGCAGTTGAAAATTATTTTTAATTTCTCACTGAAATATGGTTTTTGGAAGTGTAGGTGTTGCCATCGTTGTCTGGAGCTCAGGCTTTCCAAATACATATAATTTTTGCCACAAATATCAAATACCCACCTAGACGATTTTGCTATACCTATGCGGTGGGCGGTCGACGATATGTAGGTACCTACATACATATGTACCTACCTTTTGTTATCATATACATATGTATGTATGTACATACAAACACACAACAAGCTGTACTATTAATTTAATTGCGAAATTGATAACAAAGGCAGGTATATATAAGAGTGCAAATGTACATATGTATATGTATGTATGTATGTACGAACGTGCATATTTCAATGGCGCCAATTACCCTGTGAGAAAAATATCTAGTTCAGAAATGGTTCCCTTCTAGTATATCTTTCGACACCTAGGCGGTGCCAATTGTCACCCTCTGCACTACGTTTCACAATTGTTCCGAACGAGCACTAAATTATACGTTTATTGCCACAAGTTCAATAGTTCTACACCTTTTCCAGTTTAAGTTCAGAAAATTACAATTGAAGTTCAGAAAATTACAATTGGAGTTCAGCATGTTACAATTGAACTTCAATTGGTGAGGATACAATTGAGCTAGTTCCTATTTGACACCTTTTCGCTAGTTCGTAACTAGAAATTTGGTCGCTAGTTATGAGGTTCCCTGCAGGTTTACTTTGCCCGGTTTAAAAAAACGATAATAACTTGGAATGAAATTTAGTTAAAAGTGCCTCATTCATTTTGATGTGTATTGGTTTTTTATCATTTCTAGAAAAACCTACAAAAACTTAAGGTTTTCATATTTGTGCAGAAGGCACACACCCATACATACATACATACATATGTATGCATACGAGTACATACCTTGCAAAAAATGCGATTAATTAGTGATGGGCGAGTCCGAGATGTTTTATTCGATTCTCTCGATTGTTGAAACATCTCGAATGCTCTCGATGGTTTTCATTCGTGTTCGAGTCAAGTCGTAAATGGCCGTCAGTCGAAACAATCGCTAAAACATCTCGGACTCGCTAATGATTCCTCTCATTTTCAAAGCAACCCTACATTTCGGACTCGCTGCAAAAAATACATAACATTTGTTGTTGCCGCTTGAATATCAAAATTGCTTAAAAAAGTATACAGTGGTACAAATCTATTGCCGTTGTTACTGCTCGTAAAATTAATTTGTTTCGTAAGCGTCTCACCTAAGAAAATTTATTAATGTATTAATGTTTAAATAATTAATTGTATTTATTACGCACGACACTCTTTAATTGTGATTGCAAAAATGCAGCGTCTATATATAGCATATTTTTCAATTTGGTGCATATATTTACATATTTATTTGCCTCACTTCCATTAACAATCCTACTTTCTTCATCAACAACACTCATTCAGTTTATTTTATCAACTAAAACATATCATCAAAACAACAGCCGGCCCGCCGACTCGGAACAATCGCAAAAACATCTCGCTTGTGTAGTCGAGATGTCATCGAAACAACCTCCGACTCGCCGACTCGGAACAATCGCAAAAACATCTGGATTGTGTAGTCGAGGAGCGAGTCAACTTTTGACTCGATTGTGATTTTGCAACGATGGCGATTCTCTCGATTGTCTAAACATCTCGGACTCGCCCATCACTACGATTAATCCTTGACGTGTCCGGGATCAATCGCAAAGGAGCGTGCAACTAATCCAACTTTTCGCTATGGAGAGCGTGCAAATGTCGTTCAGGATGAAAGCGATTAATCCACATTTGTAACCATTCGGGAACAATCGGGGATTAATCGTGAGATAAATCTCTTTCGGGATTAATTGCAAATTTTTTTGCATATGAACATATTTTATAAATCATATTGCTTTTTCAAGTTCTCTGTTTTTTATTCGATTTCACTGATAAGAAATGCTGAACGAAATGTCAAATATAGTATGTAGTAAAGAAGAAGTGGCCGCTGTGGTGCAGTGGGTAGAGTGCTCGCCTGCTATGCCAGAGGTCTCGGGTTCAAACCACGGTCCGAGCAAAACACCAAAACAATTTTTCTAATTAGTAAAAATCCAATTATTGGGTTTTTTAAGAGCAGCGATCACCTCTCGGCAGTGGGCGGCATACCCTCCGAGAGTATTTCTGCCATGAAAAAGCTTCTCACAAAAAATGCATTCGCCGTTCGGAGCCGGCATAAAACTGTAGGTCCACCCAATTATTTGGAAAAACAAAAAGGAGCACACCTCGAATTGGGAGAGAAGCTCGGCCATAAAACTCGTCAGAGTTATAATAGCGCCATTGTATTATATTATTATATTATAAAGAATTATTATTATATTATAAAGAAAATGTAAGGTTTTTTATTAGTTCAATTTCTGCTTATCATCCGAAATTGTAAAATTTTAAGTCTTATACTTGTACTTACGTGCATACAAATATAAAAAGTTAAAGTCCCCTGCGGAGAATATGTGGTATATCCCATATAAAAGTGGCATTTTTCGGGCGTATGTAACTGCTATAGAGTTCTATGCTCTTCAAATTCCATTTCCAAATGGGACTGATAATGAAAAACCGATTCTTTGGCAGAAAGTTACACATTTTGTTTGTGTAATTAACAGCCAATTTCACGAAAAATTTAATTAAAATTCAAGTAAAAAAATTTAATTAAACTTAAATTCTTTCGTGAAACTCGCTGTAAGTATTTAAATTAGTTTCACAGCCAAAAGTTATTCCTTATTTCTACTCTTGTATTGAGCATTCGATGGCTTGACAGTTATTTTAATGAGCTGCGTAGTGTTTGTGAGTGATGACCGTTTTCGAGACCACTTCAGCCAGTCAGTATAAGAACTGATTAGATAATATTCCCAAATAAGCAAAATTTCAATAACGCTAAAGTTGAGTGGCGTATTAATTTTTTTGTTTGTTTGTTTTTTTTTTTTGGCATTCAAACTGGGTGCCAAATGGCAATTTATGTAGAACCCACAGTAAAAATTGTTTTATTATCAATTCTAAATTTAGCATGATAATTGAATTGGCTGACTAAGTGAAATTTATAAATAAATCAAGTTTATGGCCTCAATCGTTATCATTGTGCCTTTAGTAAAGAATTTGCCTTTAATTGCGTATTATCTTGGCAGGTGGTAGGTACCTACTTACTTTTATTACAACTGACTCAGCTTTAACTTCGATAATTGGGTAGACTTGCTTTTTAAGCACTTTTGCAAA
The DNA here is from genome assembly GCA_960531455.1 of Urophora cardui. Lineage (NCBI taxonomy): Eukaryota > Metazoa > Arthropoda > Insecta > Diptera > Tephritidae > Urophora > Urophora cardui. The sequence goes on along the minus strand of OY482672.1, from coordinate 4,270,896 downwards.
AATAACGAAGAGTCGTATCTTGAAAATTGCAAGCATTCCCCTCTCTTCCTTTCCAGATAATAATAATAAATAATTTTTCTAGTTAATTAAAATGCAATTATTGGCGTTTTAAGAATTAACGGTCCCCCATGGGAAGTGCGTGGCATAGTCGTTAGGGTTATAGGTATTCATACCAGTGCATCGCAGTTTATAGAACTCTGGAACGAAAAGTACCTAACCTTTGCCGCTTTTGGTCTTTCCCTGCGCGTATATTATTAACTCAAATCTGCCCTTCAGAAGTTTTTTCTCTAATCAAAAGTCTTGCATAACTTCTATTTAACCCCTAACTACCCGCGCGAAAATCACAGAATTAGTCGCGTGGGGTCAATGGTTACCCCAAAATCAATTCCGAAAAAGAGCATAAGAAATAAACAAAACGAAGAGGATAAATCGCATGCTTCACCACCAACGTTCCAGGTTTATCGTCAAATATCATTTTTACCGACGCTTTGGAGAGTAAACAACAAGCCAAAGGTAACGGATTGTGCTGGATTTTAATTCTAATAAGTGGAAAAATGCTAATTTTTATATTATACATACATATACATATTCATAGGTACATACATACATACATATGTTAAATTTTATATTAAAAAATAATGAATGTTTCTCAAACATATCTATCCACTAACTTTCCAATTTGTTGTACAACGCGACCAAATATCAAAATCTTACATACTACATACATATGTACATATGTGCACACTTCCATATGTATGTACATATTTAGACAATAATCGATCTGTTAACCTTGAATGTTCAATTTTTAATTTTAAAAGGTAAAAGTAAAAGGTAAAGGTAAAAATTATCAATTTTCCGCAAAATTTAATTCCGGTATGAATTAAGAAATCTGTGGACATTTGGAAAAGTAACCTAAGTCTAAATTCTTAATTTTACAGGAGAGCAAAAAACAGTTTTGGAAGTGCACGGTGTCTTTCCATCATATATTTTCATAGAAGTAAGGGCGTGGCATGATAAAACAATCATCTGTTGTTCATTTTAAATTGAATTTTTATTTCTTGGCGTAACGGTTTTTATTTAAATGGATTTCAAATAAAATAAGTGCTTTTTCCAAATTGTTTTTTGAAAAAAACACCAACTTATCTCAATTTAGGTTCTTTTTTCAAATTGATTTTCATCAAAATTGTATAGAATTTTAGCCTCCTAATTGGAATTAAGTTCATTTGGCAAACTGAAATACGATAGAAAATCGACTTAGTTGGTAATTAGTTTGGTTTTTCAAAAGCATATTGAAAAAAAATATGCCACCTAAATGAAATTAGGTTCTTTTTTCAAGAGGAATTCTTGCAATTTTTCTTATCACTTCTATCTTATATTAAGTTAAGTGGCTTTTGCAAATGCATATGAGAAAAATATGGACTTAAGATGATTTTCGAGTCATCATATCTCCTGAACCCGAAATGATATCATAACACCGATTAGACAGAAAGAAGCGTATTTTAAAATGTATCTTTATGATAAAAAAATCTGAAAAAGCACTTAGGTCGACTTAGGTTGTTCTTTCAAATGTCCTCAGAAATTAAAATGGTATGTACCCTGCAAAAAGGCCATACTTATTGTTTGACGAATCAGGTATGAAACTAGAATACGCCGGCAGCGCTGCTTTCTGTTATGCACTCATTCATTCTGCTCCAAACGTTTTAATATCTGTGCCCACAAGGCATAATCGCTTAAGTCATAAAATATGATTTCGAGATAAATTGCTTTTTATATTCGAATGCGTTTTTTTTTAAATTATAAAAATCGATTTAAAACTATGAATGCAAAATCAATGAGCCATCCATAATGTTACGATTAAAGTTTGCAAATAACACAAAATGTTATGAAGAAGTTTCATTAAGTATATCCATACATTTCGGCTGTTATAGCAAGTTTAATATATCTCTATTGTGAGTTAATCCAAAATGTTTTTATTAATATCTTTTGATCAGGGACCGTAATCATTATGAATTTTATAATAAAAATCGTCATTTAATGATTATATGTTGAGTTTTTTTATATTTAATCAAAAATAATCATTATTTTTTGAGTTTTATTTTTTTGATCAGAAATAACACTTATTCCTTGAGTGATATTTAGTCCTTCAGAAATAATCATTATTGTGTGAGCTTTTTCGATCAAAAATATCCCTCATTCACGAAGTTATATCGATCGGATTTTTTTTAGTAATTACATATGTTCCAGAGCACTTTGCAGACGATTTGAGTTTTTTGACCTAAGCAAAAAAATAAAACTCAAAAAATAATGATTATTTCTGAGCGATAAATATATCACCTAAGGAATAAGTTTTATTTTTGATAAAAACAAGTAAGGAAGCCTAAGTTCGAGTGGAATCGAACATTAGATACTCAGCTGTATGCTTTCATTGTTTGTTAGCGTTTGATGGAAACACGGTTTAGGTACTTTATATAAAGCAAGTGCTGCATAAAGTGGGCGTAGCCGCGCCCATTTTCAAAATTTTTATCAGTCATCCAACTAAGCATATGAATATTATTCTTTGTGCAAAATTTCATTCCTTTATGACTTCTAGTTACAAAGATGTCACGTTACGAATTCCCAAAGGGTGTTCCAGAAATATCTTTGTTAAAAAGTAGGCGTGGTTATAAACCGATTTCAATAAATTTTTGCGTGTCTATTAACACAAGTTATAAAAATGTATAAACCAAGTTTCGTCATAATATCTCAATTATTTGTCGAGTTATAGGCTAAGAAATCTCGTATATTCCTTTGTCTAAAAAGAGGCGGTGCCACGCCCATTTTCCAAAATTTGTCTATTTTTTGTTTCCGGTCTATTGTGGAACTCTTGCCACAAAATTTCAATGAATTATCTTTATATTTGACAAAGATATCGCTTAAAATGTTTTTATTAGGCCACTTTTTAATACCCATATATAAAAGTGGGCGTGGTCGTCAACCGATTTCGCTCAAATTTTCAACATGTATTACCACAAGTAATAAAAGTGTACACACCAAGTTTCGTCATTATATATCAATTATTTGTCGAGTTATGGGCTCAGAAATCTCGTATATTCCAGCTTCTAAAAAGAGGCGGTGCCACGCCCATTTTCCAAAATTTATGTGTTTTTCGTTGTATGTCCGCAGGTGGACTCTTGGCATAAAATTTCAATGATATATCTTTATATTTGACAGAGATATCGCTTAAAATGTTTTTATTAGGTCACTTTATAATACCCATATATAAAAGTGGGCGTGGCCGTCAACCGATTTTGACAATTTTTCGTCCAAACATTTGCCTAAGTAAGTATATCACGCGTACCAAATTTCATCGATATATCTTCAACAGTTTCTGAGTTATGACTCATAAAGCTTTCAATCTTTGCTCCTTAATAAGTGGGCGTGGCACCGCCCATTTTCCAAAATTCCATCAAATTTCTTCTTAGGAGCCTGAGCTCAACACGTGGGTAAAATTTCATCACTCTAGCTATATTAGTGGCTGAGATACCAAATTTCCGATTTTTTCTATATAGGAAAAGTGGGCGTGGTCATGGTCTGATTTCGCCCATTTTCAATACCAACCGTCCCAGTGTCGATACCAACTTATATTTCAAATTTCATCAAAATATCTCAATTTTTGCGCGAGTTAGAGTGTTTACAGGCGGACGAACGGACGGACGGACGGACAGACGGACAGACGGACGGACATGGCTCAATCGATTTCTCTTTTCACCCTGATCATTTTGATATATATAAGTCTATATCTATCTCGATTACTTCATTCTGTTACAATCTACCGTTATGTGATCAAAACTATAATACTCTGTGTACTAGTACAGCTGAGTATAAAAATAAAACTCAAAAAATAATGATTATTTTTGATTTTTATGGATATTGCTTAAAATGTTTCAATCATAGTGGATTCGGATAGTGCTCTTTCAGACATGCACACACACAAACTCAATACTATTCTACGATGTTTGCAAGTATTTGATTTTTTTCACTGAAAATATAACGAATTATGATTATTATGGGTCCCTGCTTTTGATTGAAATAAGTTATAGGTATGGGGGGTTTTACAGAAATATAGAGTTTTTAATGTATAATAACGTGGCATACATAACTCAATTTTGTCTTAAGTCGACTTAAGCGGTTATGGCTTGTGACTACAGATATATCCTAAAGAGAGAGAAAGGGCATTGAGTTTTTATGAGCAAATTACAATCTGTGGCGAGCGTAAAAATTGCGTATTGTCGCCCAGTTCAGCTTCAACTGACATGCAATCAAGTGTTAAGTGGCTCAGTGCGCACGCTTATCTCATCCCGATATATACATATATGTACATGTACATACATAATAAATGCATGAATAATAACGTTTCAACCCCAGCAGAATATATTTTTTATTATTTAAAAGTCGCAACACTTAAATTGCGCAAAAAAATGTGAATTATGCAGCTAAACAAAAAACAACTTATTAATAAGGCATTAATAAGGTAAAAATACACAACATAAGGCCTGATTATCCGGTGATAATAAGGCCTTAAATATACATTTTTTCGCATTGGGGTAAGCCTTAGGAATAAGGTATGTTCTCAGAGAGAAAGAGTATTCCTTATGGTATGATGATGTGGCCGCTGTGGTGCAGTGGGTAGAGTGCTCGCCTGCTATGCCAGAGGTCTCGGGTTCAAACCACGGTCCGAGAAAAACACCAAAAAATTTTTCTAATTAGTAAAAATCCAAATTTTGGATTTTTTAAGAGCAGCGGTCACCTCTCGGCAGTGGACGGCATACCCTCCGAGTGTATTTCTGCCATGAAAAAGCTTCTCACAAAAAATGCATTCGCCGTTCGGAGCCGGCATAAAACTGTAGGTCCACCCAATTAGTAGGAAAAACAAAAAGGAGCACACCTCGAATTGGGAGAGAAGCTCGGCCATAAAACTCGTCAGAGTTATAATAGCGCCATTGTATTATTATTATGATGACATCAACACAGGGAAATCAGCCTTATTTACAGCCTTTTCCTACACAACTTTGCTTCTATTAGAATGTTCAGGCTTTACTTCGAATATTTCGTAATATATACGAAGAAAATATTAGAAAATGGTTTACGAAAGCTCTTTCGTAATATTTACGAAAGATTCGTAAAATTAGATTTTGTTGAGAAAAATGCTTTCGTGATATATACGAAACTTTCGTACATTTTACGAAACTCTAGACTACGAAAGTCTTTCACAGTTTTTTTACGAAATTTTATTTTTAGTGCATGGTACTACCGATTTAGGTGGTGATACAGTAAAATATCGTTAATTTGAATTTTAACCGCACTCTAATGTAGGTACATACATACCACAAGATTGAGCTTTTTGCTTGATAAATGTGATGCCGTTAATTTGTAAATACGTGGGAGAAAACAAAAACAAAGCCAAACAAAACAAAATCATTATGGAAAATACCTGGTAGTCAAGTAGAGGCCTGGCGGCCAGCGACTTTATGCTTTTATACATATGTTTACTTGTTGATTTTAGGAAAACTTATAAATATTTAGTATGTATGTATATGAATTTGCATAAATATGTATGTATCTATGTATATACATATGTACATAGGTATGTTTGCATGTTTGCTTATCTATTTTCCAGTTAGCGCTTTGTCGGATAGTTGGCTCGCCGAGACATGTCACGTTCGCACTTTTTCTATTTTTAGACGCACATTTGTTGGTGCGCATTGGAATAAAGAATAGCGGGTATGGGATTATTCGCATTTATGTACTAACCCAATAAGCACGAATCCAATGTTGGAGAAAAGCCTCAATTCTCAACAAAATTTTTTCCAAAGCTTGATTTCAATTTGAAAACCAATAGAGTTTTACACATGGCAACACTCCTGTTTTTCTCAGAACTCAGAGCAAAATTATTACTAATTCAATTCAATCATATGAGCAAGAAGTGAACTAAAAAGTGAGTGAAGAAGAAAATACTTGGTGCGACTTCTGATCGACGCCTTTTCCTCGATATTTTCAGCTTACCGAAACGATTCTATGTGTTCTTCACACATGTGGGAATACTTTGGATGTGTAATCGGCAGAAAATTAGAAATTTACAAATTACAACTTTTAAATTCAACAAATCACTCAATAATAAAAATAATGTCTTCTACCGATGGGGAAGACGTTATAGCTTGGTACATTTATAGCCACAACGAGTCAATCCGATACCGCACCGAGTAATGTGAAAGCGAGTAATGCAATGCAAAAAGGAGTCGACAGTCAACTACACTGCGTATACGTAACTCGTTCACATACATAAAGAAATACATAGTAGACCTCTGCACAATACCATTTGCCTCTTCTATATTTTCGAATACTCTATGCATTGTACAATTAGTTACAGCACAATTTCAATGCAGATACGAATATAACCCATTCTTTTCATTTGGAATACAAATACTACACTATTCGCCACAATAGAATAGAACATAATAATAACCATCTTATGAAGTATTCACAAAACCTTGTTGCTTCTTTGGTTTGTTTGTTTATTTAATGTGCATATGGCATTAAGGTGGACCAAAAAATAAAAGCCCAACAAACATATGTTCCATTTTTAATGATAAGAAATTTTTTTCTTGTTCATTAAGGACTTTGAAAAAAATTATGTATCATCACTGATATAAAAGGAGAAAGAAATTTGGAGGCATTTGTACGACCTCTAAATTTTAATATATTAAGGAAAAATTTTGGGTATAGATTTCCGTATTATATTCCAAATAGGTTGTTCCGCGAATTTCGGGAGAACTTTATTTCCTTCATAAAACCACCTTAATATGCCAAATAAGTTTCCTAACTAATGCCGAAAAAATCAAAAGAATCGAAGTATTGGTTATTTTAAAATATATAGAACAGTTGGAAATATGTAGATCGTAAAAAGCTCTGGTTCGAAATTTATTTTAGACATATGGTTTCTTGGGCAAAAAAGCTTGAAATTACCCAAATTTTTATAATTGCGATGTGTCCCTGTTAATTTTTTTTTGGCCCCTACAATCGACCCGCTCTAGTGTGTATGCATATGCACATACACACACTCACACTAGCAGCGTAATTTTGCTGAACACAACGTCTGGATGTGTGTTTATGAAAATATTTATGTACATACATATATTTCGATTATATTCGAAGTATTCGCAAGTAGTGTACACTATTTGCAGAACCTTTTTAAGGTCATGTAATTGTCGCTACGAATAAGTAATTGTATTGGTTCTGTTTATGGTTGTGCTCTACTTGCGTTTATTCTAAAACGACAGAAACAAGTAGGTACTGTAATTGGACGGCCGCGAATATTTTGTTGGCCGTTTCGAATCCATTCGTGCAGCCTTCTAATACATAGGTACATGCAGGTGAAACCAATAAAAGCGTGGTAGAAATACGTCAGGCAAACAATCATAATTGTTACAATTTTGTTCTTTTATTTCAATCGCATGAGATTTTCTTGTTTAAAAGCTTTATTCTGACATTTGATTTTATTTGGAGAATATCGATGGAGTTCAAGTCGAAATCTTATATTTTTTCAAGTGGAGAAACAATAATATTTTCATATCAAAAAAGGGCCCTTTTGCTGGAGAAAGGGCTGTTTCTCCCATTGATTTCAAATTAAAAATTAATGTTGGAAATTGGAAAATGGATTTGATCTCAAATGATATTCAAATGCATTTCACGCAAAAATGCTTATTGGGAAGTAGGTACATATTTACATACATATGTATGTATGTATGTCCAATTGTATAGAGCTATGGAGTTGTTTAATGATTTAGACAAATATGTACATATGTATATCTGGCGCCGAAAAAATTACGCAAAAATACGCATAGCGCCTGCTAGAGGACACATTCAAAGTGATACATACATATATGAGGGGTGAGAGCCAAGCACTCATAAACCTGGATGTGTTGAAAAGTGAAATAGAATAACAACTTCTCTAATGCAAATCAACGACCAGGAAATTTAAGATGACACATGTCCCTCAAGGGTCTTTCCAAAAAATGTACGACTAAGAAGCTGTATAAATATATAAAAACAATTTTATTATTTTTTTTTTATTATAAAATTGCTTTTCCTAATGTCTACAGCACCGACAGGGCATTGGCGTGAGGATTTTCTCCTACCTTAAAGATTCTATTTTATGTCTATTAAGAAAATGTCCATAAAAACAATTAAAATCAAAAAAAAAATTGAAATAAATAAAATCAGACATATCATTTCAAAATTTGATTTAGCCATTTATGTATGTATGTATGTATATGTACATTCAACCAAAAAAAAATGTTAAAACCAATTTCAAATGCCAAAAGATATGTTTCGCGCAAGGGTTAATTTCTTACCAACTGACAGCTAGATGGCGCTCGCAACGCTGACAGAGCAATGTTGCATACTCCCACTTTAAGCTAAAATAGGGAATATTAGCGCCCTAAATTTAGTTAATAAAAATAATGGAAAGCGGTAAGTAATTAATATAAGTTAACTTTTAATGGATTTTCCGCAATCATTGAAATTTTTAACAATTTTAAATTCAATTCAAACTACATTTAAAAATACTTGCCAATACAATTATGTAAATAAATTAAGGGCGATATTGCGTACGTTCACTCACCTAATAATAAGAGATTGGCAACACCAACGCTCAGCTGTTGCAATCAACGTTGCCGTTGAAAAATTTTCGTGGTGGCTAGATTTGATTTAATTTGTGGCTAAAAATGGTTGCTAAAAAATTTTCTTTCAAATTAACATGTTTTAAATTTATTTTTCAAATTCATGCACAAAAGTATTGCATACAATATAAGGAAAATTAGATATCACATTCAATATCAATCATTATGCCGTCCTCACTAATTGACTCTTTCTCTTCATAAATTAATTCTTTCTTCATTAATTCAATGAGATCTTATGTTATTTAAAATTCATTGCAACATTGGTTTACATTCTTTAAGCCATATATTATAGTTAAATTTGCATTCAACATTGTATGATTCATTTTGTTTAGATTTTTGGTTTTGACACTATTCATTACGGAAAAGGTTCTTTCCACTTCGGGGTTGCAAGTGGTAGAAGCAGAAAACAATATACAAAGTCAGTTAGATCCTTGTACGGACTTTCATCGACAGCCTACTATTCCACTAGCGAGTATCAACACGCATTTAACGATAGTTGCGTTACTTGTTTTGTTTTTTAACACTTAAATTGATTTGAGATAATCGCTGAATAGAATTAGCAATACCACATCTTTCCTATGTGAAAAATTATGGTTCGTTACAAGCGGTGGCTAAAAACGTGGCTAGGGGCAAAACCGAAATTTTGGTGGCTAAAGAAACACGGCGGTGGCTAATAGAGATGAGAGAAACTGCGATTTTTCGATATCTGTGATTTCGGTGATTGCTATTTTTAAATCACTGCGATTTTAAACTGCTATTGCGATTGCATGGACTGCTATAAAATCATCAGTTACCGGTAGAGATTAATTTTGCGTTTTCTGAGCGATATAACCTGTCTTCATTTTATGTTAAAAAATGATAGTAATAACAACGTATTCCGCAGTAATTTCGCTGTTTGTAAACATTTTTCAAAGATAAATTGTACATTCAATAATTTTTTTTTTCTTATATTTCTATATACGTATGTGGTCTGCTCAAAAGTATAAACAAAAAGAAATTTATAATGCTTTTGCGATTGCGATTCACATAGGTGAACTGCTTACTTGGTACATCGATAGCAGTTCCCAATAAGTAGTGAACTGCTATTTTGAAAAAGTGATCGCAATTGCGATTTGCGATTTTTTATTCACAGTGAAAAAATCACCGTTTGCGATATATCGCTCATCACTAGTGGCTAACTGTGTAACCTAAATCAAATGCACGCCGCCAATTTACTGTCAAAAATTTCTCATGCCCATACAACTTGTATGGGAGTAACCGAAATTGAACGGCGTGCGTAAAAAGCAAATTCGACGCCCAATTTTTGTTTTGCGTGACAGTTGAAATTAAGCATTGTGGGTGATTGTTTGCAAAAAAATTGACACTTACTTTTGATATCGTGTCTGTTAGGTACATATTCCACAAAATAACAAGATTTTCTCTGATTTTCTGTATTTTTCTATTTCTTTATCTGAACACGCACGCAAGTCAATTTCGGTTCAACGCATATGAAAAATTTGCGTGCGTGCGTTAAATTGACGACTTGTGTTTGATTTAGGTTACACAGTAAATCTAGACACCAAATGGCTGAAACGGCAATGCTGGTTGCAGTTTCGTCAAATGTATCTCATATGTTTTTGTAGCTTTCTAATGTTCGGTTTGGTTATTAAACAATGGAGATACGTGTATGAATATGAAGTGCAGTGCGTTACGTTTTTGATTTTTGCACTTTTGGGATAAAAATAAAAGTGAATACCTAACTGAAAATGTGAAAGTGGAAGCAATTAGTTTTCTTTTTTTGAATTTGAATGATATTATGAACAAAAATAAACCACATACATACATATGTACATACATATAATGCTCAAGTGTTCTCTTAAGTATATGCATAAGCATGCGATAAGCTGATGCTCAGCCATACGGAAAAGCATATCGAGTGCACATGTACCTAACAACATACAAAATTGCATATATGAAATATTCATACCTAACATCCTACCTGTTTAGCTGCTCACCTGCAACGTTTGCATGTAAGTAGACACACCTCGTATTTGTTAAGTACAACTTAGTAAAGTATAAATTTCTAATATGTATGTAGTTAGTTTATGGTCTCATAAAAATTCAAAGTAGGTAGGTAGGTACATATGTACATACATACATACATACTTAGGTACCCATACAAGAAATTGCGAAATTAACATCGGATGCTTACAAGGTTATGTAACCATGTACAAGTGTACGACACAGTTGCCTTAAGAATAAAGTAATTTCATCTCGTTGTTTTAATCTTTTATATACAGTATTGTGAAAAATATGTGCACTTACATAGTTACACTAAAATTTATTTATTTTTTATTTTTTTTGCTATATATTTAGAAGGTTTATAAGCATTATTGATACAAATTCTGATTACACATTTCATGTAACCACTCTAGCTACTATTTCCAAGAAAGACAAATGCCGGGGCCGTAGAACAGCTATTTATTGATTGCTGGAAAGCTCTAACAGTTCATGGTGACTTACCAGATTATCCATGTTTTTTCCAACTCCGAGTGCAGAACAGAACACAAATGTAAACTTGATAGACTTTTATTAGAAGTCCGTTATATTTTATGCTCAGACTAACGAAAGGATTTAAATTTGCCATACCTACTCAACAGCGTTTATTGGGAGAACGTTCACATTATCAACAATGCAAGAAGATTACTTAAATGGTTTGTGTATGCTCACCGTTCATCACAAACTAGCTCAGCGAATTGGTGTTGAAATTACACCAAATTTTTTTAGATTTTCTGAGGATATCAGACTTGCTTAAAAAAAGTGTTTTTATTGTTGGTTGCGGTCTTGGTTTTTATACTCAGCTGTACTAGTACACAGAGTATTATAGTTTTAATCACATAACGGTGGATTGTAACACCATAAAATAATCGAGATAGATATTGACTTATATATATCAAATTGATCAGGGTGAAAAAAGAAATCGATTGAGCCATGTCCGTCCGTCTGTCCGTCTGTCTGTCTGTACGCACGATAACTCGCGCAAAAATTGAAATATTTTGATGAAATTTGGAATGCAATTTGGTATCAAGACTGGAACGGATGGTATTGAAAATGGGCGAAATCGGACCATGACCACGCCCACTTCCCCTATATAGTAAAAATCGGAAATTTTGTATCTCAGTCACTAATAGAGCTAGAGTGATAAAATTTCACCCACGTGTGGAGCCCAGGCCTTTATGAAGAAATTTGGTGAGATTTTGAAAAATGGGCGGTGCCACGCCCACTTATTAAGGGCCAAACATTGAAAGTTTTATATGTCATAACTCAGAAACCGTTGAAGATATATCGATGAAATTTGGTAGGCGTGATATACTTAGGAAAATGTTTGGACGAAAAATTGCCAAAATCGGTTAACGACCACGCCCACTTTTATATATGGGTATTATAAAGTGGCCTAATAAAAACATTTTAAGCGATATCTCTGTCAAATATAAAGGTATGTCATTGAAATTTTATGGCAGGAGTCCAACTGCGGATATAAAACGGAAAGCATAAAAATTTTGGAAAATGGGCGTGGCACCGCCTCTTTTTAGAAGCAGGAATATACGAGATTTCTGAGCCCATAACTCGACAAATAATTGATATATAATGACGAAACTTGGTGTGTAGACTTTTATTACTTGTGGTAATACATGTTGAAAATTTCAGCGAAATCGGTTGACGACCACGCCCACTTTTATATATGGGTATTATAAAGTGGCCTAATAGAAACATTTTAAGCCATATCTCTGTCAAATATAAAGATAATTCATTGAAATTTTGTGCCATAAGTTCAACAGTAGACCTGAAACAAAAAATAGAAAAATTTTGGGAATTGGGCGTGGCACCGCCTCTTTTTAGACAAAGGAATATACGAGATTTTTTAGCCTTTAACTCGACAAATAATTGAGATATTATGACGAAACTTGGTTTATACACTTTTATAACTTGTGTTAATAGACACGCAAAAATTTATTGAAATCGGTTTATGACCACGCCTACTTTTTAACAAAGATATTTCTGGAATACCCTTTGGGAATTTGTAACGTGACATCGTTGTAACTCATAAAGGGATGAAATTTTTCACAAAGAATAATATTCGTATGCTTTGTTGGATCACTGAACAAATGTTTGAAAATAGGCGTGGCTACGCCCACTTTATGCAGCACTCGCCTTATATAAAATACGCCGTGTTTCCATCAAACGCAAACAAACAATGAAAGCATACAGCTGAGTATCTAATGTTCGATTCCACTCGAACTTAGGCTTCCTTACTTGTTTTGTTATATAATGCTATAACAAATAACTAAAATAAGTACAATGAAAAGACTTAACTGAGACTTGTCTGTGCCTCAATTTTTTTGTACACCACTGTATTTAATGCGTAAATATCTATGTACATACCCAGCCAGCAAAATCATCGTTAACGAGCTCGTAAACTGATGTTTTCTCGAAGAAAACTCTAATAAAATATCGTTTATGATATCCGTTTACGATTCGCCTACGAATACTGTTTCGCTTTAAAATGTTCAGTGCCTACGAGTGTCGTAAATGTATCGAAAAAGCACTCGTATATGAATCTTTTTACGTCCGTTTTTTTATCGAGCTTTTTAAAGTGACATTTCCATACAAATTTTCAATTATAAGAGTTTAATAAACCTATTTTTATTTTTTATGAATAAGGGGTAAATGTATAAATTTTACAAACATACATACTTACTTTTAAAATATTGAGTTTGAAATTTTTCTTTTTCTCTTTTTTTTTGACATGATAGAAAAAAGTTTATTTTGTTATTGTTTTCTGATTCGAGAATAGCTCGTAAATCGCAATGTTCGTAAAATGCTGGCTGGGTATGTATTAAACCCCTGCAACGATTCACTCATTTGACGATGTAAGCCACTCGCATAAAACGGCGTGAGCCGATCTGCATAACATTGGCTCAACATGTGAGCGAAAGAGCTTGTAAATAGAGCGTAAGTGTTTCTGCACTGCACGTCAACAAAAAGAGATATGCCCTCATTCACTCATAACTTGAAAAGCAATTGAGTTGAATGACAAATGATTCGTAAGGCAATAGATTCGAAAGGCAATAGATTCGGAAGGCTTGAAACATGCAACTGAGCTATGTATGTATGTATGTACATACGTAACGAATGCGAGTAAAGGAGGAATTATAATAGTATACATACATATGTACAGTTTGTCAATTAATTCTTTGCAAAATGAAAACAGTTCAGAAATTTGTTTTCATACTGGTATTTGGTCAACTAAGCTTAACTTTTTAATTTTATTTAAATGCTAATATTAAGCTAAATATGTTTACAACATTTAGGACCAAAAAGATCCAAAACTTAAAGCATAGAAAGAACAGAAAAAACAAAAGTTCAAAAAATTATAAAAAACATTTTGTCAATTAATTCTTTGCAATTTTTTCATATGTGACAGAAACTGAAAAAAAAGCAGACCGGATCGTTTAAATTTTCGTGTGACGGCCACTAGCCTCAACCACACATTGTAGACGAAGGGTTATGGAATAAATCAAGTCCTTCAGCCCATAAATTTAGCGTATTTTATGCCATTCTTCCTGAATGGCATTAATTACAACATTTTTCGCTAGTAGACCTTGGTTTTCTGCCTCGTTATTTCAAGAAAGGCCAAAATTTTTTGATTGGGTTTAAGCTAGGACTTTGGGCAGGTGCATAAATTGTTTTGGTGTAATTATGCAGTACCAAAGTCCTGCACAGGAACGATTTATATTTAGGATCGTTGTTCAGGTACAGCTTTTACTTGAATTTATTGGCGCTTTTTGGTTAAAAAATGCAATTTTGCATTGCGATTCTCGACTACTCGTGTCAAGCTAAAACTCCTTCGTCATCAGGTCATTAAAAATCCGCAGTCCGCCTTCACCCTTTTGAGAATAACGAACTCGACATTATAGCACACAATTTTCGAAACATCAGATTTTGTCTAATATTCTTCTGTAGCAGAGCTGTGTTGGTCGTTCTCGAATTTTTTCTGTGTCCATCGCGATGCATCGTGCGTATTTTTGTTTCATCCCGAAAAAGAACACCAATTTTTTTTTGCACAGCGCTGTGCAAGAAGAATATTAGACCAGATGTGATGTTTCGAAAATTGACTGCAATAATGTCGAGTTCGTTATTCTCAAAAGGGTGAAGGCGGACTGCGGATTTTTAATGACCTGATGACGAAGGAGTTTTAGCTTGACACGAGTAGTCGAGAATCGCAATGCAAAATTGCATTTTTTAACCAAAAAGCGCCAATAAATTCAAGTAAAAGCTGTACCTGAACAACGATCCTAAATATAAATCGTTCCTGTGCAGGACTTTGGTACTGCATAATTACACCAAAACAATTTATGCACCTGCCCAAAGTCCTAGCTTAAACCCAATAAAAAAATTTTGGCCTTTCTTGAAATAACGAGGCAGAAAATCAAGGTCTACTAGCGAAAAATGTTGTAATTAATGCCATTCAGGAAGAATGGCATAAAATACGCTAAATTTATGGGCTGAAGGACTTGATTTATTCCATAACCCTTCGTCTACAATGTGTGGTTGAGGCTAGTGACCGTCACACGAAAATTTCAACGATCCGGTCTGCTTTTTTTTCAGTTTCTGTCACATATGAAAAAATTGCAAAGAATTAATTGACAAAATGTTTTTTATAATTTTTTGAACTTTTGTTTTTTCTGTTCTTTCTATGCTTTAAGTTTTGGATCTTTTTGGTCCTAAATGTTGTAAACATATTTAACTTAATATTAGCATTTAAAAAAAAATTAGAAAGTTAAGCTTAGTTGACCAAATACCAGTATGAAAACAAATTTCTGAACTGTTTTCATTTTGCAAAGAATTAATTGACAAACTGTATGTACATACATAAATACATAAAGCGCTTTACTAAAAAAATGCGAAATAAGAAATACATAGTAAAATTGTAGCATTGGATACTAGCTCATACCTAAATTCATATATAATTAGTATATCAGCCAAATACTATTACTACAACTATAATAGTAAATATTTATTTTATTAAAATATATACATACTAAACCCCTGCAACGATTCACTCATTTGACGATGTAAGCCACTCGCATAAAACGGCGTGAGCCGATCTGCATAACATTGGCTCAACATGTGAGCGAAAGAGCTTGTAAATAGAGCGTAAGTGTTTCTGCGCTGCACGTCAACAAAAAGAGATATGCCCTCATTCACTCATAACTTGAAAAGCAATTGAGTTGAATGACAAATGATTCGTAAGGCAATAGATTCGAAAGGCAATAGATTCGGAAGGCTTGAAACATGCAACTGAGCTATGTATGTATGTATGTACATACGTAACGAATGCGAGTAAAAGAGGAATTATAATAGTATACATACATATGTACATACATAAATACATAAATACATAAAGCGCTTTACTAAAAAAATGCGAAATAAGAAATACATAGTAAAATTGTAGCATTGGATACTCATACCTAAATTCATATATAATTAGTATATCAGTCAAATACTATTACTACAACTATAATAGTAAATACCCTGTAGCGAAAATCTCTAGTTCCGAACTAGGTCGCTTCTAGTGCATTTTTCGCCACTACTAGTGCGAGCTAAATCTCTTTTGCATGTTATCAACTGGCGAATTTAACACGGCGATGTCCTAGGCGGTGTCAATTGTCACCCTATGCACTACATTTTCGATAGTTCCGAACTAGTACTAAATTCTACAGTTTCCACTAGTTCGTTTATTGGCACAATTTCGATAGTTCTGGACTAGACAAGTACCTACAAATTCTACAGTTTTACATCTGCCGCTTAAGTGCAGCATTTGACACACTTCATGCAAGTGGTGCGATGGCCCACTGGCTAACGCGCGTGACACACAATCTGGCGAGCGCGGGTTCGAATCCTGTCGGTGTCGAGGCAGGTGATAATTTTTTTTTTTATTTTTTTTATTTATTCATTAAATAACAATGTAAAAAAATATTTAAAAAGTAATAAAATAAAAAAATTAAAAATAAGAGTGAGGGTTCGGAAAAGCATAATTAAGCGAACATTTCATTTCATTAATTGAAGATGCAAATTGTACTTTTGATACGATATGCTTCACTAACAATCTGAGAATTGTAGAAATATGCAAACCCGATGGCAAATGGATGAACGAAAAAAATACATGAATTTTTTGTCAATTCGAAATTGCATACAAATCAATGTGTGTCTTATAATGGTGACTCTATTCACTCCTTCTGAACTGGTGAGAGTCTAACTACAATGGAGCTAGTTCCTTTTTGACACCTTTTCGCTAGTTCGTAACTAGAAATTTTGCTCACTAGTTAATGAGTTCCCTGCAGGGTATTTATTTTATTAAAATATATACATACACACATATACATATATACATATATTTCATTTAGTTTAACTAATCAATATAATTACAATAAAACAAATGTATGTATGTACAAGTAAGTACAAGCTATCAAATTAATGTACATATATGTATGTATACACAAATAAGTAGAAACTTGCTTCTTCCATTGCTGCGTCGTTTTACCTCACTGCATTCACTCAAACAAACTAGAATGATTCGGTTGATTCGTTTATTTTTCTAGTGCTTTTAAGGCGGATTCATCGTTCGAGTTCTGAACTAAAGTTGAATTTGAGTTAACTAATAAAAATAGTTCAGAACTTTTCGGAATTCCTCTCACACTCCGAAAACACAACAACAACCACATGGCAAAAAAGTTCTGAACTCGAACGATGAATCCGCCTTTACTGTCCTCTCGCACACTACTCGCAAGGCACAGAAAATATACTCAAGCCTGTGTGTTCATGGCTAAATGGAAATGAGCAAACTGCATTGTCACTCAACTCATGCTAGCATATACTGTCGTGCGAGTGCTGATCTTATGTTAAACCGAATCAAGCATAACATTGGCAATGACACCGAATCACACAGTGTTCAAAGAAAAGCGAGTGAGCTTGCGCAGGTCTTTAATACATACACACATATACATACATATATTTCATTTAGTTTAACTAATCAATATAATTACAATAAAACAAATGTATGTATGTACATATATATGTTCATATGTACATACATATATACATAAGTACAAGCTATCAAATTAATGTACATATATGTATGTATGTATACACAAATAAGTAGAAACTTACTTCTTCCATTGCTGCGTCGGTTTACTTCACTGCATTCACTGAAACAAACTAGTGATGGGCGAGTCCGAGATGTTTTATTCGATTCTCGCGATTGTTGAAACATCTCGAATGCTCTGGATGGTTTTCATTCGTATTCGAGTCAAGTCGTAAATAGCCGTCAGTCGAAACAATCGCTAAAACATCTCGGACTCGCCAATGATTCCTCTCGTTTTCAAAGCAACCCTACACTTCGGACTCGCTGCAAAAAATACATAACATTTGTTGTTGCCGCTTGAATATCAAAATTGCTTAAAAAAGTATACAGTGGTACAAATCTATTGCCGTTGTTACTGCTCGTAAAATTAATTTGTTTCGTAAGCGTCTCACTTAAGAAAATTTATTAATGTATTAATGTTTTAATAATTAATTGTATTTATTACGCACGACACTCTTTAATTGTGATTGCAAAAATGCAGCGTCTATATATAGCATATTTTTCAATTTGGTTAATTTATTTACATATGTATTTGCCTCACTTCCATTAACAATCCTACTTTCTTCATCAACAACACTCATTCAGTTTATTTTATCAACTAAAACAAATCATCAAAACAACAGCCGGTCCCCCGACTCGGAACAGTCGCAAAAACATCTCGCTTGTGTAGTCGAGATGTCATCGAAACAACCTCCGACTCGCCGACTCGGAACAATCGCAAAAATATCTCGGTTGTGTAGTCGAGATGTAATCGAAACAACCTCCGACTCGCTGACTCGGAACAATCGCAAAAACATCTCGGTTGTGTAGTCGAGATGTCATCGAAACAACCTCCGACTCGTTGACTCGGAACAATCGCAAAAACATCTCGATTGTGTAGTCGAGGAGCGAGTAAACTTTTGACTCGATTGTGATTTTGCAACGATGGCGATTCTCTCGATTGTCTAAACATCTCGGACTCGCTCATCCCTAAAACAAACTAGAATGATTCGGTTGATTCGTTTATTTTTCTAGTGCTTTTACTGTCCTCTCGCACACTACTCGCAAGGCACAGAAAATATACTCAAGCCTGTGTGTTCATGGCTAAATGGAAATGAGCAAACTGCATTGTCACTCAACTCATGCTAGCATATACTGTCGTGCGAGTGCTGATCGAGTTCCGAACTAGTACTAAATTCTACAGTTTACACTAGTTCGTTTATTGGCACAATTTCGATAGTTCTGAACTAGCTACAAGTACCTACAAACTCTACAGTTTTACATCTGCCGCTTAAGTTCAGCATTTGACACACTTCATGCAAGTGGCGCGATGGCCGACTGGCTAACGCATGTGCCTTTCAATCTGATGGCGCGGGTTCGAATCCTGTCGGTGTCAAGGTGGATGATAATTTTTTTTTTTATTTTTTTTAACTAATATTTTTTTATTTTTTTATTTAATAAAAATTTACAATAATATTTGAAAAGTAATAAAATAAAAAATAAAAATAAAAATAAGCCTGTGGGATCGGAAAAGCATAATTAGGGGAACATTTCATTTTATAGATACAAGATTCAAATAGAAAACTCTTTATATAAAATGCTTCACTAAACATCTGAGAATCGCAGAAATATACAAAGCCGACGGCAATTGAACGAACGAAAAATTTTCATAGAATTTTTGTCACTTCGAAATTGCATACAAATCAAAGTGTGTCTTATAATGGTCACTCAATTCACTCCTTCTGAACTGGTGAGGGTCTAACTACAATTGATCTAGTTCCCTTTTGACACCTTTTCGATAGTTCGGAACTAGAAATTTTGCTCACTAGTTATTGAGTTCCCTGCAGGGTATGTATAAATATATATGTATGTATGTACTTTTTACGCTAATCCATAAAGCAGCGACATTAAAACTTTTTTTTTTTAAATATCACCAAGTTATGTAAATTTATGCAAATTAAGTCGCCCCTAATTAGGCTTTTACAAACTCTTCAGGTGAATGAAGAAATGTATAAAAGCAAAAATATTGCCAAATGCCGGGTAAAAAGCAGCAGCTAATAAGTAAATACCCAACTGCTAAAAAAATAAATAAATAAATAAGAAGTCCATTGCTTACTTAGATGAAAATACTTGATACCTTGCGTTAAAATATTGAAGCAGCTTTTCAGCACCTTCAGTAAAAAAATCCTACGAAAGTGACGAAATTATCTACACTTAAAAATCGTGAATAGCAAAAATAAAGGAAAAATGCAATGCTATTTACGATTTAAAGAAAAAACAAAGAACCGCAATACTCTATACTAGAGTGGTGCTTAAACCTTAAAAAAATATTCAATTGCACAAACAATGAAAATTAAAACCAACAATAAGAACAACACTTGCAAAATATTCTACTACGACTTTGTCTCGATCAAACAAAGAAACAAAAAAGTTACACTGGATCACAAAATGAAATTTTTTGTCTGTACTTTGGACGTGACCATCCTATCTATATGTAAAATCGGTCGCTGATTCCGAAAATCGGGCTCATTTTTAATTCTATGGGAAGGTTTTTGAGATATCGGCAATTTACCGTTATTTGGCCACTGGCTCCACTTAATCCTGTATACCTTTTTAACGCAGTGAGCTATCTTCCTTGGAGTGACACTCAACGAAATTAAACTTCCTTTTCATCGCTGCTATAACATTTTTCTGTAACTCTTATAGTTTCTGAAATATTGACGATTCAATTTGAATTTTTTCGATTTTTTACGATTTTTTGAAGAAAAAATTGAATTTGTCAGGCAATATCTTTTAAACCAATGTCTTCACCTTCGGTTTTACTCCTTTACATGAAGCTCCATTCTATTGGGAAAAATATAAGCTATCAACGAAGAAAATCCATGGTAAAATGGAAAAGTTATAGGCGATCAAGTAAATACATCCAACTCGCGCAATGCCTCTGCACGGGTATATTCTATGCATGTTATACCCGTAAATGGGCTTTTATCTACTGCGCTGCCAATGTGCTGCTACTGCAGATGTGTAGGTATTGGTATAACATGCATAGAATATACCCGTGCAGAGGCATTGCGCGACTTGGATGTACTTACTTGATCGCCTATAACTTTTCTATTTTACCATGGATTTTCTTCGTTGATAGCTTATCTTTTTCCCAATAGAATGGAGCTTCACGTAAAGGAGTAAAACCGAAGGTGAAGACATTGGTTTAAAAGATATTGCCTGACAAAGTCAATTTTTTCTTCAAAAAATCGTAAAAAATCGAAAAAATTCAAATTGAATCGTCAATATTTCAGAAACTATAAGAGTTACAGAAAAATGTTGTAGCAGGGATGAAAAGGAAATTTAATTTTCTTTCGTTGAGTGTCACTCCAAGGAAGATAGCTCACTGCGTTAAAGAGGTATACAGGATTAAGTGGAGCCATTGGCCAAATAACGGTAAATTGCCGATATCTCAAAAACCTTCCCATAGAATTAAAAATGAGCCCGATTTTCGGAATCAGCGACCGATTTTACATATAAATAGGATGGTCGCGTTCAGAGTATTTTTTGGCTGTAGAGCAGTGTTATTAGCACCGTGATGGAGAGTACGTTGCCATCTGGAACGAAGACAGCTTCCATTTAAGCGACAGCTTCAACCCAAAGTAGGTGGAGCAGGTGGCAGTGCAGGGTAATGCACTTAGTCAAGCTAGCTAGTCGCCACGCGACAGTAATATATTCATACATACATGCATACATATGTACATACATACATACCTATGTAAGAGCGAATGAAAATGTACTAGCGCGAGTAGCTTGCGCGCTCCAACAAATTCATCCAGGAAAAAACAAAAAGGGTTGTATGTGCGTACAAGACTAGTCCAAATAGAAAAAAAAATAATTTTTGTATGCTTTTCTGTAAATATTTACTATTTGAGGTTTGTGATATCAATATGTTTGAAAAATATATACTTCTTCTTGATTGGGGCTAAAGCTTAAATTAGTTATGCATTAACTTTATTTCCATAATAGTAACAGTATCGGTATTAATTTGGTCGATTATTGGTGCAGTAACAGTAAACAGCTGAACAGTGATCATAGCCCAATAAAGGTGACCATAGCAATAGAGTCGCTCTTCTTCTTTTGGTTTTTTAGGTTGCGAAATTTTCATATTTTGTATTAATGCTAATTGCGTGTTCTCTTTTGATTGCTACGACCATATTATTATTGGGTCATGACAGTGAACAACTGAAACAAACAATTGATCAGCTGGTTAGCGTTACGGCTGAGAACCAAAATTCATTTGGTTGTTACCGATAGCGCTACCGACTAGCGAATCACTAATCAAATACATTGTTTCCCATAAGGTTGGTTGATCAGCTGTTTTATAACGATACTGTTACTGCATAACTAATTTGAGCTTTAACTGTCTGCACGATTTTAGCCTAGCCCAATAAACCACGCCAGAATGTTCTGATTCATTATAACCTGCGCTAATTAGAAATACCAAGTGAGGCCAATACATTATCCACCTGATCTTTTAAAAGCAGTGTATGCGTAAAGCTCGTACAGTTCATCATTAAAACTCCCTCGATACCAGTGATGTGATACGTAGGGAAAATTCCCTACATGTAGGGATTTTAGTCGGAAACAAGTGACCGTGGGGAAAAAAGGACAGATTTTGATAAAATAGCTAAATGTAGGGATTTATTGGCAAAACTGACTGTCGAATCCTTTAATTGCGTAATTGGAGACAAGCTGCCGTATCGTGAAGACCAGCTTTAAGATCTTTTATTGAACTATCGGATAACACGATACTTTTCATCCGTGCATCGGAGCAAAAGATTTTTTTATTATATTATAAAACTGTGGAAAAATTTTATGAAAATGGTGCAGGTACACTTGAAGAAATGAAGTTTTTATATCCCGAAATTGGAATGGGAGTGAAAGGTAATAAAAACTTGTAAAGGTAGATGCTTGCGCACTTCAGCAAGAGTGGAGAAATTTTGAGTTTAATTTTAAGAGAGAAGGGAAGGATAATTTTTTAAGGATGAATATCACTAAAATTAAAAATTTTAGTTATCATTTTCTTTTTCCCAGTATATAACAGCTGATTTCCATTATTTATATAAGAAAAAAAACGTTCATTTACTGTCGTGCATTTAATTCATTGTTATAACATGGAAATAACAAAAAAAAATTTCGTGGGGAAAATTTGAAACAGGTGTAGGGAAAAGTAGGGATTTTTGTTCTTGCCCTGTAGGGAATTTCCAAAAAAGTGTCTACCATCACTGCTCGATACTCGCCGTTGCCAAGGTGGAAGAGTCAATAAATTTTGCCAAGAACCTTTCTCTTGAATACTTCGAGTACCCGCTCATCTGATGTCTACCGAGAACGATAATTGGCTTGTATGGCCTTTGTTTTGTTCGAGAGAGTTTTAAGCTGGAGTTGTAGGTACTTAACGTAGCATGAACAAACTCACTCAAAATTTCTGTTCAATGGGGTTTGAGTACATTTGATTATGCACACTTAGCGTAAAATAGAAGTCTGATCCAATTGGATTTTTACAAGGTGCGCATAAAGCGGCCCGTTTCTCAATCTGTTCTATGCTACTTTAAGTATCTATAACTCAAGCATTGCTTTTTAATTATTTACTCAGTTTAAAGTAGCACTTGTTAGCAAGAGTAATTATTCGTTGGATAATCTACTTCTGTAAACATTTGTATTCCTCTCCAATTTGTACCAAAGAGAGTAGTTTGTGGATTAGTAAGTCGCAAATACATTTTTATTGCTGGACAGAAGCTCTTCTATACTTTTCAATGAGAGTGTGTGCTATTTGCTTTGTTATTAAACTTTTCGCTACAGTTCATGAAACCGTTTACTTTCGTTCCCATTTACATAGTTAAGTACATATATCGGCAGGGAGGAGGCAGGGAATTCCAAATTTCCAGTTATTGTTGTCTGCTGTTGGAATTGTCTTGGGTTCATTTTCCTTTTCATTTTCTCTTTGATAGCAGATAAATGATAATAATGCCTTTCAACTGTGGCGATTATTTATTTTGCTTTAAGGTAGTTGCTCCGATTGTGCTTTATTGTTACAAATGGACGAAGATATGCATGCACATATCGACGTTTCCGTACAATACTCTACTAAGTCGGAAAGATGTGTTTTTCAGGCGTAGTCCGCAAAGTTTAAATTCAATATGAAACATCAGTTTTTATCTTGAGTAGCTTCCTTTTCACTTGCAACTTCTATTTGGATTGAACGGTCAATACCAAAATTCGATACCATCCAAGTTAAGGTAGACTTCATATAAAACCGTAAACAAAGAATAAAAACCTTCTACGTGGTTGTATTATAGGTACACTTTTGCTTATAACGTTTGATTGGACAGCAAATCAAGACACGTAATTCTTGAAAACCCCAAAAACAAAAGAAAACCTACTAAGTCGACATAGTGCAGTATTGTTTGGATGCGTCGATATGTATGTATGTTTAGGAATAAGGTAAAATGCACATTTTTTTTTGTGACAATACTATGTTGTTATCGTTATTTTGTTATGAACATTGTTGTGCATACACACAGAGAAAAGCTATAGTAAATCTAACGAAGTTGACTTAGTTAAAAAAATTTGTATGGGCCCAAGAGACTTGTACGATTGTTATTCACCAAAATACTTACTGTGTAACCTAAATCAAACGCACGCCGTCAATTTACTGTCAAAAATTTCTCATGCCCATACAACTTGTATGGGAGTAACCGAAATTGAACGGCGTGCGTAAAAAGCAAATTCGACGCCCAATTTTTGTTTTGCGTGACAGTTGAAATTAAGCATTGTGGGTGATTGTTTGCAAAAAAATTGACACTTGCTTTTGATATCGTGTCTGTTAGGTACATATTCCACAAAATAACAAGATTTTCTCTGATTTTCTGTATTTTTCTATTTCTTTATCTGAACACGCACGCAAGTCAATTACGGTTCAACGCATATGAAAAATTTGCGTGCGTGCGTTAAATTGACGACTTGCGTTTGATTTAGGTTACACAGTTACACTCTTTATATGCGACTATGGAAAACAAAGCTAAGTTGATTTACTACCAAAGTCGTTTTAACTAATTTAACCATTTTTACCTTCTACTAAATCACTTTGCTAAATTGTTTTACTAAATTAGATATTTTCGTTAAGATTTTCGCCATTAGTAAGTAAATTTTACCTAAGTTTTAAGTTGGGTTATATGCGATTCTAAGTAGATTTTACAATCGTTTTTCTCTGTGTGCACAAATTGTCAGCGACGCGCGAGCCGTGGCTGTTGGAGCTGGTACTTAGTAAGTTCGAAACGGCAATGTACAATTGAAAGCAGTTAGTTTTACGCGAAATGCTCAACGTAACGGAACATCAAATCGCTTAGTGTCGTGAAAATTGCATACATAAATACATATTTACATAAACATTATATGAAAAACAATAAAACCATAAGGAACATTATTAATTAATTAATCTATTTAAGCGTGCATTATTATTTAGTATACATATGTAATCGAAAGTGGGACGCGCACATAGTGTTAATTCAAGTACATTACTTTCATTTTCGTAATAGCTATTTTGTATGCAATTATAATAGTTGTTTAAGTATTAGGGTGGCCTCTGAAAAGCTTGGGAACGAAGAGATACATACTTATATATGCGGAATGTGCCAACTTTGTTCAGACATGCGGTTAATAGACTACTAAGAGCGCTTTAATAAGTAAAAGTCTTAACGGAGCTCCATTTACTATATAAACAAATCAATTTATTATAGTATATCGTCGGTCTCCTGCCAGAAAAACGAATGTGAAAATTTGTTTAAGTGCGATGTCTGCTCATTATCGCGTATATATTGATATAATAACAATTAATATTTGTATATATGCTTATGTACATACAAGTACATATTATGTGTGTATGTTTACACACGAATTTATACAAATATTAATTATTATTACATCGATATTTAACCGATAAAGAGCAGACATCGTGCTTATAAAAATTTTCACATTCGTGTTTCTGGCAGCAGACCGACGATATGTAGGTAAGTAAATTTGAATTAAAATTTAATGAAATTAGTGAGCAAATGAAATTTCATAAAAATTAAATGCAAGATAAATGCCAAATTAATATCTTTATTTACAAAATAAAAATATTTGTCACTTAAAAAATTTAGTTTGTGTATAACTAAAAACCAACTTCTGGGATGCAATTTAAAGTTTAATTGACTCAATTAATTAGGCAGGTCTAAACATAATTTTAGAGTTAATAGTAACTCTTGTAATACAAACACTCTAAGCAGAATTACAGTTAGTATTCTTACATAAAACAAAAACAAGAATTATTGAAGTCGAAACACCAAACCACACGAAATCCTGTTTGTTCCAGGAAATCCAGGAAATTTTATTTCCTAACATTACAAAACAAGAAATTAAAAGTATATGTATGTAAATACAGTATGTAATTACAAAAATAGGTTGCAATAAATAGTGGCTAGCTAGCATATGTAGGTACAACACTTGCGTCTATGATTGTCAAATTTACTTTCGCTGTTATTCGTCGCGCCATGGCGTGCTTTGCAAGTCAGCGACATTTGATGGGGTGCCCCACCATCACCCCAGCAACAACGCGATTTAGGTCAGTGCAGCCAACCTGCCAGACACATTCTATATATGTACATACGTATGTATGTATATACTCTGAAAAAAATACCCATAGTTAAACCAACAACTTTCGGCTGTTGAATCTCCGTCTTTGATTCAACAGCAAAAGTATTTGTTTTTACAGCAAAGTTTTTGATCCAACAATTTATTCAAAAACGGGCGTTGTTGATTCAAAAACTTGCTTGCCTTTAACAATTTTTTGTGAGAAAACCAACAAAAAAAAATAATGATGGAGAGAAGATGAAGAGAAAAATCCAAAAAAAAAGTTTATTTTTAGCAACAATTTTCTCCCCGTTGTTGATTTAAAGGCAAAAGTATTTGATCCAACAGTTTCCGTTGTAAACAAAACTAATGAGAACAAATTTTTTTAAATTTTGTTTTTACAATGATTCAAATAATTCATGGATTCCTTTTTAGGAAATGGAAGTATAAATAGGTTACTACAATTCAATATAATGTTAAATGTTCCACTATGTGATGATTGGATAGAATTTCAGGTTGATGTCATGGTTCAAATCCGGAGGAGAATATAAAATAAAGAAGAAAAATCAGAATAAGAAATAAAGATAGCAACCAGTGAATGATAAGAAGGAGAGTAGAATAGGAGAACAGGCTACATATTTGCAGTTGGGACCCGGGAGGGAGAGAAGATGAAGAGTAAAATGCAAACAAAAATTTATTTTTAGGTGAAAATTTTTTCCAACAATCTCCGTTATTGACTTAAATCAACAACGCTCGCACCTTTGAAACAACAACGGAGCGTTGTTGGGCACATTTCAACTGTGGAAAGTAGTTGATTTAACAGCGAAAGTCTTTAGATTTACAACGTTTTTTTTCAGAGTACATACAAACATGCATAGTACCTACAAAAAAATAGAAAAAATAATCGTAGATACTCACTAACGGCAGGGACTCGCGCTTTTTTTTAACTATTAACCTATGCCTGCTTGGCTCCCTTTTGGTGTTGATTGTTATCTTGCGCCGTTGCCATCAACTGCATTGCATGGACGGAGGTGTGCTTGCTAGTGCCAGTTACTACTTTCCATTTTCGTTGCGTTGTTGGTTGAAAGCGAAAAAGTAAATATGTAGATCAAATAAAGATGAAAATAAAATATTTTTCTACTTTTGAACAAATGTTTTTATTTGCTTTGTTAGGCAAACATATCTACTTCACAGTTCGTATTACGTTTGTTTGTGAACCAATATTTGCGTTTCGGTTTACGATTAGCTTAGGCAATTGTGTTTTACAGTGGCTTGCAGTTAAAAATATACATAAATTTAAGTTTTCCAACGGAATTTTTTTTTGCTGGTAATATTACGGTGAGCAAACTTACTTACTTAATTGGCACGTAACCGTCTAGACGATTTTGGCCGAATCCAACATAGCGCGCCAGCTATTTCTGTTTCGTGCAGCGTGGCGCCATTTGGGAATACCTAGGGAGCCAGCATCACTGTCCACCTGATCTTCCCAACGCAGTGGATTCCCCCCTTTCTTCTGCGATCAGCGGGTTTCGACAGAAATACTTTCTTCTTTCTTACCGCGAGCATGCTAATTAAAAAGCTTTAAAGTTATTTATTTATTTATTCATCTATGAAACAAGTTCTTACAGACTACTAAAAAACCTAAGTTATAAAGAATATATGTTTACAATTACATATGTTAATATAATTATTAATATAATTAATATTAGCGATAATCTTGAATTAAAACAGATTTAACACAATTTTTCCCAAGCCCAAAATCAATTTCATATTTCTTGGCAAGGCTATTAAATTCAGTTAACGCTCTGCTTATTGGCGAATTTAACGCATAATTAGTACGGCAAACTCACATTTTAAAAAGAGAAGAGTGTCTAAGCAATCTTGACGATCAGCGTTGCCGTTGAAAAATTTTCGTGGTGGCTAGATTTGATTTAATTTGTGGCTAAAAATGGCTAAATAATTTGGTTCGTGGCTCAAAAAGGTGGCTAAAAAATTTTGTTTCAAATTAACATGTTTTAATTTGTATTGTTTATAGGCCATGAAATTCAATATATATGAATATTTTAAAGAGCTTTAGATGAATTTAAGTGTAAGTGAAAAGTCTTTTAATTCTATGTATATATTTAAAAATGTATATATAATTCGTAATAATTTCTTTGTAATAATATGTTGTTGTGTATCTTTTAATGTTTTTAAATAAAATTAGACTCCCTGAGGAAGACGGGAATACCGTCGAAACGCGTAGGAGGATGAAGGAAAATTAATAAATTTTGCCTCTTAATCTAATCGGCCTAAAAGCTCTTTAAAATATTCATAACATGTTTTAAATTTATTTTTCAAATTCAGGCACAAAAGTATTGCATGCAATATAAGGAAAAATCATAAATTTGTGTAAAAATAAAATATTAATACATACATATGTACATAGTATGAACTTAACTATATCAAAAAAAATTAGATATCACATTCAATATCTATCATTATGTTGTCATCACTAATTGAATCTTTCTCTTCATAAATTATTTCTTCATTAATTTAATGAGATCTTCTGTTATTTCAAATTCATTGCAACATTGTTTTACATTCTTTAAGCCATATCTTATTCATTAGGGAAAAGGTTCTTTCCACTTCGGCGTTGCTACGGGGTAGAAGTAGCCAACAATATACAAAGTCAGTTATATCCTTATACAGCATCGACAGCCTACTATTCCACTAGCGAGTATCAATAGGCATTTATCGATAGTTGCGTTACTTATTTTTTTTTAACACTTAAATCGATTTGTGATAATCGCTGAATTGAATTAGCGTTACCACATTCTTCCTATGTGGAAAATTATGGTTCATTACAAGCGGTGGCTAAAAACGTGGCTAGTGGCAAAACCGAAATTTTGGTGGCTAAAAAAACACGCCGGTGGCTAAATCTAGCCACAAAATGGCTAAAACGGCAATGCTGTTGACGGTACATTAAAGTTAATTAAACCAAGCAGATACGGGCAATCGATAATTCCAAGAATAATGTCAGTTATGAATGAAAGTGACAGTAACATTCTTCTATTCTTTAATGTTTTAAGATCAATTAGCATACAGCGGGATTCATAAGATGGGATGGGCTCATTAAATTTTAGGGTATGTAAAGCAAAGCGTATAAATGTCTTTTGAACACGCTCTAATCGATAAGCATGTATCCAGTATACTGGGTTCCAAATAACCGAAGCATACTCAAGCCTTGAACGAACTAAGCTGGTATATAGAGACATAAAAGTGTAGGGATCAGTAAAATTTGAGATATTTCGACGAATAAAGGCTAGAAGTATGTATGCATAGTTGAATTGGGTGTTCACACATATTCAATTAAACGAATACATAACTGCCCAGAGAAGTGCTTGAGGATGACGACAAGGAACAAAAATGCTTATCTTCAAAATGAAAAATTATTCTTTATAGTTCGCGTAGAAAGCTACACTAGAATTTGATTGGAAACTGATTTGAGAGAACGAGTCAAATTTTAGGGCTTGTGAAGTATTTGTAAATTCTCATGAGAATCTCATTAGAGAACTATATTAGATTGCGGTTCGAGAATAACAATTTTCGCGGTTAGAGAATTATCTCCCTTTTTGTTTGAGAGCGCTATGATTCATTCTTCACTGTTTCTCTAGTCGTCCTTTAACATCAGAGATATGAGATAAGGGCTAATTCTCAAATCATTCCCTAATCAATATCGAACCTGAGTGTTTGTTGGGTTACATTTATGTTTGATTGTTTACCTTCAGCACCTTAACATTTCACCCTGCTGTTTGATAACAATTTACTCAACCATAAAATGCTTAAATAAGTCGAACACAATTCAATTTGTTTTATGGTTAATAGAAAGTGAAAGTTAGTACATACTTGCCTTAACAAAAAAAGAGACAAAACAAGTAAGGAAGCCTAAGTTCGAGTGGAATCGAACATTAGATACTCAGCTGTATGCTTTCATTGTTTGCTTGCGTTTGATGGAAACACGGTGTACTTTATATAAAGCGAGTGCTGCATAAAGTGGACGTAGCCACGTCCATTTTCAAAATTTTTATCAGTGATCCAACTAAGCATATTAATATTATTCTTTGTGCAAAACTTCATTCCTTTATGACTTCTAGTTACAAAGATGTCACGTTACAAATTCCCAAAGGGTGTTCCAGAAATAACTTTGTTAAAAAGTAGGCGTGGTCATAAACCGATTTCAATAAATTTTTGCGTGTCTATTAACACAAGTTATAAAAGTGTATAAACCAAGTTTCGTCATAATATCTCAATTATTTGTCGAGTTATAGGCTAAGAAATCTCGTATACCCCTTTGTCTAAAAAGAGGCGGTGCCACGCCCATTTTCCAAAATTTTTCTATTTCTTGTTTCCGGTCTATTGTGGAACTCATGCTACAAAATTTCAATGAATTATCTTTATATCTGACAAAGATATCGCTTAAAATGTTTTGATTAGGCCACTTTATAATACCCATATATAAAAGTGGGCGTGGTCGTCAACCGATTTCGCTAAAATTTTGAACATGTATTACCACAAGTAATAAAAGTGTACACACCAAGTTTCGTCATTATATATCAATTAGTTGTCGAGTTATGGGCTCAGAAATCTCGTATATTCCTGCTTCTAAAAAGAGGCGGTGCCACGCCCATTTTCCAAAATTTTTGTGTTTTTCGTTTTATGTCCACAGGTGGACTCCTGCCATAAAATCTCAATGATATATCTTTATATTTGACAGAGATATCGCTTAAAATGTTTTTATTAGGTCACTTTATAATACACATATATAAAAGTGGGCGTGGCCGTCAACCGATTTTAACAATTTTCCGTCCAAAGATTTGCCTAAGTAAGTACATCACGCCTACCAAATTTTATCGATATATCTGCAACGGTTTCTGGGTTATGACATATAAAACTTTCAATGTTTGACCCTTAATAAGTGGGCGTGGCACCGCCCATTTTCCAAAATTTCATCAAATTTCTTCTTAGGGGCCTGAGCTCAACACGTGGGTAAAATTTCATCACTCCAGCTCTATTAATGACTGAGATACCAAATTTCCAATTTTTTCTATATAGGAAAAGTGGGCGTGGTCATGGTCCGATTTCGCCCATTTTCAATACCAACCGTCCCAGTCTCGATACCAACTTGCATTTCAAATTTCATCAAAATATCTCAATTTTTGCGCGAGTTAGAGTGCGTACGGACGGACGGACGGACGGACGGACGGACGGACATGGCTCAATCGATTTCTCTTTTCACCCTGATCATTTTGATATATATAAGTCTATATCTATCTCGATTATTTCATTCTGTTACAATCCACCGTTATGAAATCAAAACTATAATACTCTGTGTACTAGTACAGCTGAGTATAAAAAAAACAATATTGACCACGACATGGTTCCATGGTTAAAATATGACATGTCATTTACATACATTTATGTACATATGTATGTACATACGAAGTGATAACACATTTGCTGTATGTATGTACATATGTAATGTTCTGCCTTATCACAACTGTCTCTATAATATAGAGTCTATATCTGATTTTGTCTTACTGAAAAAAGCAAATGAATCATTTGTGCTTTTTTTTTGAAAAGATATGTACATAGATAGATTCACGCGCGGAACTGATAAATATATTTGTTTTTTGGTGGTTTGCTTGTTTTTGATAAATATTTCTACATACATATGTATGTCCACATATGCATATATCTGCGGCAATTTGCAATAATCGCTTAAGTCGAAAAATATGATTTCGAGATAAATTGATTTTTATATTCGAAGGCATTTCTTAACAAATCATAAAAGTCGATTAAAAACTATGGACGCAAAATCAGTGAGCCATCCACAATGTTACGATCAAATTTTGTAAATAAAACAAAATGTCATGAAGAAGCATGGGGGTTTTACAGAAATATAGATTTTTAAAAGGAGAATAACGTGCTATATATATCTCGAAATCTTCCTAAGTCGACTTAAGCGGTTATTGCTTGTCGCCACAGATATATTCATATGTATTTGTAAAACCTACATATGCGCATATGACAAAAAATAATTATCACTCACAGAATTGCAAGGAATTTCAATTTACAAAATTCCCAATTTTTTTAATATTCTGTACGCACGGGTTCATATCAGGCTGTTTGACGTGGAGAATATTAATTTACATACACATTTTTTACAACTTAACAACATTCATACACATGCTTATATACATACATACCTACACTTCATATGCATACTTTTGTATTTTTCTGCATGACTCGGCCTTGTCCTACCTACTCATACCAACGACCACTTGTTGATATTCTGTACTCTGATGTTAATTATGCGATTGTTTTGTGGAAGGTTTTTTGGTTATCTTTGTATCGTTCATTTCCTTTATAAAATAATATATTTAATCAAATTAATTTATTCTTAGAGACGCCAAGCAAAGTGATGCACTTTCAACAATATTGAATGTCTCACAAGTAAAATAATATTTAACGAATTTCATCATTCACTTAAGAGAGTGATTATATTATTCACAAGAGTACAAGTGTACTTGCTTATCTTTTAGTATATAATACTTTGAGACAATTTTAGTGTCACAGGCTGTGGGGTTGCATGATTCCCAAGCTTAAAGGCTTCAAAGACCATATACATAGGTATATATGTATGCACATATGTATGTTTGTTCATATGTACATACATATGTATGTATGTCTGTATGTAATAAGGCCGCCAAAGCCTTTTGTAATTCTCAGTGTATGTTTTCCTTTTCGCTGCTATTTTTTCTGACCGCTACTGTATCTGTATCGTATGGTTAAGTGACTCACTTTTAAACTTAAAAGAAAAACCATTCATTTTTTGTTGTTACATGCAACAACAACTACAGCCTACTATTTTTGTTGACGTTCAGTTTTTGCGCTCGGTGTCATTGTCATTTCTGGTGCAATATTATATATGTACATATGTATGTACATATGTATATATGTATATATATATATATGTGCATTAATATGTTAGATACATATATATGTATGATGTATATATACATACATAAATTTATACATAGTATAAAAATGAAAATCAGCAATCGCTGACGCTAACATTGCCTTGCCTTATAGGCCCGTCACATAGCATACGTCAATCCGTCTACGTCGACGTATGTGACTGACAGCTCACGTACTTGACGGAGAGGTCGCCACATAGGAAACGTTGGCGGATATACACAAATCAGCTGTTTGATTAACCTTTAACTACAGAGGTGGTGGCAAAAATTTAACTCTTTAGAATATTTTGTAATTTCTCTTTTAAGTTGCCCTATTGAAATTCAGTTTTCAGTAACTTCACATCTCCTGATAATTCTTGACCATTTTGTTTTATGGAGGAATGTTATACAAATGAGAAAAAACTCGAAAAGCAAATTGCAAAAAAAGTGAAATTCAAGAGTAGCTAAAGGTTAACAATCAAAAGCAATCAGCTGATATAGCGACGGATTGACGTATACCAAAAGTTGACTTTTGGGCAACTTCGGTACGTTGCGGCGACGGATCCGTCGTACGTGTGACGACGTACGTTTAAATGCCGACATTTTACTGAGCTGTCAGTCACATACGTCGACGTAGACGGATTGACGTATGCTATGTGTCGGGGCTATTATGTCTTGTGCGATCAGTTGAACGCGATCAGTGGAACACAATAAACGCGAGCAAATTAGTTAGTTCGTAGAAGGAGTAGGTATATGAGATAAACGCGAAGGCATAAAAAAGAAGAGATAATAATAATAAAAGTAAATTAAAAACATATTATTTTGTGCGCATCAAGCACTTATGTATGTATGTGTATACCACATACATGATTATACATACCCTGCAAAAAATGCGATTAATCCGGGACGTGTCCGGGATCAATCGCAAGGGAGCATGCGACTAATACAATTTTACATCCCTTTATATGGAGTGAATTGATCGCATTTGTTCGAGCATGTCCTATGAAGAGACTAATTGTTCAACTTGTATACCCGAACGGGTACCAATGTAGATTAATCACTAACATACCGAACGGGTACAAATGTAGATCAATCGCTTTCATCCCGAATGGGTACAAATGTAGATCAATCGCTTTCATACCGAACGGGTACAAATGTAGATCAATCGCTTTCATCCCCAACGGGTACAAATGTAGATTTTTCCAAGTTGTTAGCCAAGGCAATTTTTAATAAAAATCTTTAAAAAATTGTAAATGTTCATGCATATTTAAATAAAGATTATATTACAATAAAGAATATATAAATAAATTTAAAAAAATTGTAAGTTTTGAGTATGCATTATATGAGCGTAATGTAAAGGAGTTTTTCATAGGATATTGTAGACAACATTTTGTTAAAATTATTATTCATCATTGTTATTATAAGAAAGGGTGTTCAATTCGTTTTACCGATTGTTCTAAAATTTTTTTAAATACATTGCATATTTTTGTAAAATTTATACATTTGAGGAATCTAGATTTGAACCCGTTCGTTATGAAAGCGAGTAATCTACATTTATACCTGTTCCGGATGAAAGCGATTAATCTACATTTACACCCGTTCGGGATGAAAGCGATTAATCTACATTTATACCCGTTCGGGATGAAAGCGATTAATCTACATTTATACCCGTTAGGGAACAATTGGTCTACAATTAGTCTACATTTATACCCGTTCGGGAAAAATTGGTCTACAATTAGTCTACATTTATACCCGAACGGGAACAATTGGGGACTAATTGTGGACCGATTGTTCTCGAAAGAGATCAATCCGGGACAAATATCTTTCGGTATTAATCGCACATTTTTTTGCAGGGTATGTACATAACTAAACAATTTACTTATATGTAAGTTTTGCATGTAGCAAAGCTCTTAAAGCTAAATTGCCAAAGTTCAAAAAAATTAAAATAGCCGGCAATAACACAACCAACAACAATTGCCAAGTGTCTGTCTGGTGGTTTAGTTTATTTAATTTGTGTATTTTTTCCTCATCTTTTTTGTTGCTTTTCTCTGTGGTTTGTTTTCCGTGCTTTTTTTTATATAGTTTTTTTTTTTGGGTTTGTTTTTTTTTTTACAATTAGTGGCATCTGTTTGAATATCCGATTGTGGAATATTTAATGAGGCACATTTGCATTAACCCGGCGTCTCCTCAAAACAGAATTCTGTCATCACAAGCACCATTATAACATAGATTTCAAATGGAGACCGCCTCTGTCTTCTGGTATAACAGAGATGCCAAGGCAATTGCTTTAACAAGATTGCCTTAACATGAGCTGTCAGTTTGGTGATTTGACAGCTAATTTTTCATTTCAACGAAAAATTCACAGTGGCAACATCTCCACATTGAACGTGAAATTTCGCACGGCGTCCATTTGGCTTGAGTGTTTGTGCTTAAAAAATAAATAAAAAGAACATTAAGTGCATATATACAGTTTGCGAGCATCATCGCCAATTTTAAACAATTTTTTTTAACTTTCTAAGTGCTTCTGCGTACACGGCATGCCAATTCGGCGCCATTTTGCAAATTATGTCTAACATAATGAAGTGCCCACGCATATGCAAACATGGATTTTAGACATGATTCTGGTAGACAAAATTAACATAATTTTTGTTTTGTGGAGTTTCGGCGTAACCTCTCGTTTTTACATAACAAAACAATAACTCTTTGAAATCACGGCTTGTGTGTGTGTGTGTGTGTTTTTTTTTAATGTTGGAAAGCCAAAACTTGTACAAACAACAAAAAAGAAATCATTAAACACAAACATTATAATCAATGCCCTGTAAAAAAGTGTGCGACGAGTCTCTAAAAAGATTTGTCCGGGAGCGCTCTCTTTCGGGTGCAATTAGTCTACAATTGTTCCCAATTGTACCCGAACGGGTACATATGTATACTAATTGTAGACGAATTGTACCCGAAAGGGTATCAAACGGGTACAATTAGTCGCACAAATGGATGTGTCGCATTTGCTACCTGTTCGGGTACAAAACGGGTACAATTGTGCGCTTTTGCTACCCGTTCGGGTACAAACTGGGTACAATTAGTCTCTTCATAGGACATGCTCAAACAAAAGAGAACACTTCAACCCATATAAAGAGATACAAATGGGTAGTAATCGCATGCTCCCTTGCGAGTTGTCCCGGATGTATCCCGGAGTGATCGCATTTTTTGCAGGGTGACGTACATTTTTGTGTGTGTCTGGTTTTGTGTTTTAGCCGCGAATTTGGTGAAAATTCATTTTTTGTCGACACTTGTACATTGGAGATACATACATATTTTTTATTACGTACTGCTCTGCTAAAAGTTTCAAGTTCGAGCCTCCTTTTTCAAAGTTTTTTGCATTTAATTCTTCTTACTTTGAACGGAATTTGCCTGATGCGGTATAATATGCTTATCAGCAGAAAAATATAATTCGATACATGATAAAAAAAAAAAACTCGCAGAGGAATATCAATTGCCTACTGTATTTGTTAATGAGCGTAAATATCATATTAAAAAAGCGAATAACTCTTGCCCTTCTATTTTGTAATGAGATAACATATAACTCGGCCTTGAGATTTCAAATGTAACTTTTACTATGTTCAGACATGAGCTTAATAGACTATTAACAGTTTTTTGTGAAGTTTTTCGGCCTGCTTGAAATTATTTTGTGTGCGCTCTTTGGCGCGCTACTTTGGAGCGTACCGAAAGTGGTTGGCTGGAAAATAATATTTAATTAAGTATGTATTC
This sequence comes from Urophora cardui, assembly GCA_960531455.1. NCBI lineage: Eukaryota > Metazoa > Arthropoda > Insecta > Diptera > Tephritidae > Urophora > Urophora cardui. Next base: position 4,233,601 of record OY482672.1, on the reverse strand, counting down.
ATTTAATTGAATATGTGTGAATACCAAAGTAAGTTATGCAATTTAACGCTAAATTGACGCAATTAATTGGCATGTCTGTACATAATATAAGAAATGTCCTGTTCTCGCCTAGGTATGAGTAACATTAGGGATAGGAAGATGCAAATGTGTTGCATACATTTAGGCTTCACATTTCAATAAAAAAAAACAACGAACGTATAAAACTTAACTTTTTAACATTTGGCAACATGTGTATTCTTTTTTTTTTAACCAGACTTGGGCATTATTCGAATAAATTTTTAATTAGGTAATTATTCGAATAAAAATTTATTTTTCAAATTTTTATTTAGATAAATTCCTTATGAATAAATTATGTATTCGAAAATATATTTTTTATTTCAAATAATAAATAAAAACCCAGGGTACAACAAAAAAAAACAACTGAGAATAGTAAAAACAATTTTTTTTTTTAATTTTTTACATACATAAGTAAATGAAAATTATCTATTATTCGAATAATTTGGTTTCTGAATAAACGAAATTATAATAAATAGATAAAAAAGAGAGATAAAAGAAAAATAAATTTATTCATATATTATTCGTTATTCGAATAAATTTTGCCCAACTCTGTGTTTAACTCAGGGGCCCGTAACCTCGTTTCATTATCATCAAGGTGTGTACAGTTGAATGTAAAACTTTAACTTAGTTGTAGTTTTGTTTATCAATGCTTTGTGTTTTTGTTACAGACAAACATTACTTTTAATTTTCTAATTACTTTAATGGGCAAAAATTGTTTTGCTTTAGTGCTTTCTAAAGAAACTAATGGCGTTTTCGATTCTGGCAAAAATGTCGCACTTATTCTGCATTTTTATCGGGCTGTCAAATTTGTTTGTTCTATTCCACATAGATTCCACACATTTTTTTAGGGTTGCTTGTTCTATTGACAAAAATGTCGCCCTCTGCCCGACCACAGGGCAGCATTTTCTGCCCTTAATATGACCAAGGGGTTGCATTATTTTTGTTTCATACATCACATGAAAAGTGCAACATTTTCTTAGGGCTCAGGGCGCATGTTGATAATGTTGCCTTGTAATAATGCAGCATTTTGGTTCAGAATCGAAAACGCTATAAGTTTAAAGTATGTATGTAAGTGAAATCGAAATGGTGAGAATACGATACTTTACAGTTACAGAAACATCCATGTACATATCCATGTACTTAAGTATGTATGTTTGTATATATGTTTGTATGAATTTTTGTACAGTATGGCTTTTTCCTTTCTATAAAGATGCCTCTGCATTGACGCATTTATTGCTTATTATTATATTTTTGCTAATTAAAAAGAGCATTATTGCAGCAAAACAATAATTTTGATTGTCTTAAAGTAAACATACAAAGAAATTGTATTGTTTTTTATGTACTAAATGTGTGCCAAGGCGTGATGAAAACTTTACTCACACCTAATATTACAGTAAAGCACTTACATACATATTTATCTGTGAGAAATAAATGCCTTCGTAACATGAGGAAATTCACGGTAACTTCCCTTCAATGAAAAAAGCGAAAACGTTTTGCATAACAGAGAAAACACACATAAAAAACCTAATAAAAAAACAAGGTCCACACACGTTTTTAAAAATAAATATTATGTATACATACACTCAGGGAAAAAGAATTATAAAAACATATGAAAACGTGCTTAAAATAGGCAAAAACGTATTTAAAAGTGATGTAAATACCAACATTTTTATTTTAAAAATGTTCATTATAAAATTTTTAAATCAAGAAAAAACATTTTAAATTTAAAAATGTTCATTTTTATTTTAAGCATTATGAGAAAAAAAGCGCTGCAGTATTCTCTATATCATTTTCTCTTCTGGATTCGAAATTGTATCCAACGGCATTTTCTTCATCTTCTCTCAATCCGAGTCCCAACTACAAAAATATAGCCTCCGCTTGTTCTCCTCTTCTTTTATTCTTCGCCTTAACTGTTTGCTATCTTTATTTCTTATCTTTCTCCTTATTCTCCTTTTTTCCTTTATTTTATATTCTCCTCCGGATTCAAATCATGACATCAACCTGAAATTCAATCCAACGCCATCACATAGGGGAGCATTAAACATTATATTGAATTGTAGTAACCTATTTATACTTCCCTTTTCCTAAAAAAGAATCCATGAATTATATGAAAACAAAATTAAAAAAAAAAATCGATTCTCATTTTTGTTTTTGTTGTAATTCTCACAAAAAAATATTTTCTCACAAAAAATTTTGAACAAAGAGCGAGTTTTTGAATCAACATTCATTTTCATTTTTAATTTAAGTATGTTTCTTTTTAAAACCAAAATGCATTTTTACTTCAAAAATTTCATTCTTAACTCAAAAAATTTCATTTTTAATTTAAAACTTTTCATTGTTAAAATAAAAATGGTTTTGTTTAAAACGTGCATTATGAAAACAAAAATTTTATTTTTGATTTTAAAATGCTGTTTTTCCCTGAGTGTAGGTACATATGTACATATATGGGCGAGTCCAGAATGGCGATCGGTGCAAATAAGAAGTACTATTGATTTCAAGTTTCTGAGATATTACCATTTAAAGGGTGATGGCGATCGTGACAAAATGAAAATGAAATTTTTAGGTGCTATTAGAAAAGTGCAAATGTCAGCGAATTTTGGTCCAACATTTCAAAAGTAATGATTAGGGAACAAAGTAGAATAATATAGCTCTGCACTAATGGTCTTGGCGTGAAAATATATGCACTACTTTGATTTTTATAAGCTTAGAAAGAAATTTGTAACGTGACATGGCGAACGCGTCAAAATTTCCCTACCGAACTCATAACGATTAGTTCAAGTAATTTAAACTTATAGCGTTTTCTTTTCTACACAAAAATGTCGCACTCATGTAGTGCCTTCAAAAAGTTGTGTTCTTTTGTTAAATGAGTGCAATCATCGCAGTCCACATCGCTATCTTTTCTCAAAGGGCAATCCTAAAAAAATTCGAAAGGGCAAGATTTCTTGCCCTCTGTGCTATCGACGGGGCGTCAAACAGCTGATCAATAACAATAACGAATAAAAAGTATACCTTTTATGTCTCTTTCTAGCACACATAATATGTATTATATAGATTGCGTCATACCAGAAAAGCTAAAGTATACACAATTGTGACATTTAGAGTGTATTCTATTGTACATACATATGTGAAGGGCTGCACTGAATACGAAGAGGACGGCAATTCGACAGGGTGTAGTGCAAATCTGAGCTATTATTGCGCTTCGCCATGACAACCCTTTTGTGTAGAAAAGAAAACGCTATTAGAATAACTTAAATTAACAAAATTTCGTATTTTTTCGATGAAGATAATTGCATACTAGCACATATAGTGAATATAAGTATAATAGTTAAGAAGAACGCGTAAAATCGCGAAAAAATGAAATTTTACATTATCAAATATTTATTAATTTGCATTGTCAATTCGGAAAGTTATGTGTATAAAGATTTTTTAGAAACGTTCTAGTAGATTAGATTTAGAAGCTGCACCCCAAAAAAGCTCTATATCTGAACAATCGGTTTTATGGCAGCCATATGTTATAGTGGTCCGATCTTGACAAATTTCGGTGACATTATTTAGGTCAGTATGTATACAAACACTGTAAACTTTCATGTTCCTAGCTCTTTAAATGCGGAAGTTATACTCAAAAATGTAAAATCTAAACAATCGGTTGTATGACAGCTATATATTATAGTGGTCTGATTTAGCCGATTCCGACAAATGATCAGCTAGTCATAAAAAGATACCCACATACCAAATTTCTCTGACATTAGCTGAGAAATACCCCTTGATTTTTAACAATTAATTTTTTCCTAATTCTGTTTTTTTTTACACGAATTCGCCCATATGTATATTTGTAATAATACTAACCATAGATATTACTGAAGTGCTTCTGAACATCTAAGCTGCGTTCTACAAATAGGGCTTTCTGTATTCTTTCTCGGAGAAGTGAGTTGGCAAGGTGTTAATCAGACAAGCAGACAAAAGTTGTTCAAATCCTGAAATCATTATATATTATTTCTAATTGGTGTTTTATAAATATTTCATATACATAATACATAATTCACCAAAATTAATAAGTAAGGCATCGTTTTAAAGGTATTAATTAGCTATGCATGCGAAACGGTGTTTTATTGGGCGTGGTACTTTATATGAAAAGTAAGGGGGGTAAAAGGGGGGTTTACCCCCGCAGCGGGGAGTGTTATGGAACCCACATAAAATGTATATCAAATTAAAGGGAATCAAAATACCTATCGAATGGTATAAAAATATTTGAAATCGGTTCAGTAGTTTTTAAGTAATTGCAATTTAAAAAATGCTTAATATAAACTTTGACCTTTAATAACTTTGGTTGTTGTTGTTTCCAAAAAAAAATCACTTTTATACTCAACTTAGCCTGTTTATCAATCCTCATACTTCGTTTTTTTGATTTCATAATTGTAGAAATTTCAAATTTGTACCAGATCGTGATATTTTTACAACTTTGTGGGGCTGGGGGCACCTCTAAACATGCGAGTAGGTCAATAAAATTTTAAATGCTTATTACTGGGCTAGAAGGGTGCCGTTCTGGCTTTGGAACAAATTGAATTTCCAAAAAAAAATTTTCACTCCACCTTAATATATACGAGTATATCAAAACGATCAGGATGAAAAAAATGATTGAACCATGTCCGTCCGTCCGGCCGTATACACTCTAACTTGCGCAAAAATAGAAATATTTTAATGAAATTTGGTACACAGATTCTAATGGGAACAGAGAAAATTGGGGTTGAAAATAAGGCATATGTGTGTATTTCGAAAAGCACGTAAAACATGATAATTCAATCACTAATAAAGCCCGAGTGATGAAATTGCGTTATGTAGTTATGAGGAAACGTGCTGAAATTTTGAAAAATGGGCCAAGAGGAGAAAATTTTCAAAGATTTATAAGTCAAAACTCAGGAACTGTAGCAGATAAATCGATTAAGCCAAGGCAAACGTGTGGAAAAAAATTACCCAAGTCGGCAAGAACCACATACGCACATAAAAATATATATAAAATATATAAAAATATATTGCACATACATACCTATATAGGGATAATGAAAAAATTTTATGCGATATCTTTGTCAAACATATAGGCAATTCATTGAAAGTTCCATAAGGTCCACCAAACCAAATAAATAATAAGTTTTTTAAAATGGGCGTGACAGCACAAACCATACCGACTGGCGCCACGTATGTTTTGTTATTTTTTGCGCAAGATGCGCACGGGTCCGGCTAGTCATCTCTTACTCCGGAAGCGAAAAGGCAACAGCTAACAAAACCATTCAGATTGTGGGATCCTCTAGACACTAGAGAAGAGCTTCCTACTCCTTCCATTTTCTACTGGGTATGTACGTACATATGTATGTGCTATAGCCTAGACATAAGATTGTACATTAAGTCCATAAATAGTCATTTAAGAAAGTTGCTTAAGTTTTGGAAAAAAAAGCCGCACAAACAATAAAGTAAAGAATAGTTTTTTCAGGGTGTGTTTTTCGGCGTAGCTTCTGCGTTGCATTCGGCATAATGTGGCAAGAGTATTTTGAAAGGCTTAAGAATAATGCTTTCAAAATTTTAATTGTGCTTGTGTGCTTGGCCTACTTACATATGTATGTATGTATGTATGTGCATATGTGTGATTGAAAAAAATCGCCTGATAAGCAGTTTAAATTAATTTCCGTAATTTCTGAAAGCTGTTGACCATTGTGAATGGATACAAGTGACTTGACTCTGGGATGTGTGTTAAAAAGGTCGAACAGCTGTGCTCAGCTGATTTCAGGGTTGCTGTTATGGCCCAATAACGATGGTGAAAGCAATAGAAGTTGCTCTTCTTCTTTCTGTTTTGTAGGTTGTTGATTTTACATTCTTGCACATGTTATTCGTGGAATAGCTGGCGTTTACGCTATCACCGGGAATTGCGTTTTAGGAACTCAGCCTTAAATTCTTTTCGGAATTATGAATTGGTTTTTTTCAATTCCCAATTCCGGAATTGCGTTTCTGTCTTGATTGCTACGACCTTGTCATTATGGTCCTTTTTCTTACAACAACCACATCCGGCCGCCATACCAATCTGTACCCCCGGAAGTCGCCGCCATACCAATCTGTCCCCTATTTTGATATTTTTCGATGACTTATCGTCTTTTTTTTTATCGAATTTCGACTACGCATCCCAGAGCCATTTCACTGTATGCTATACACTATGCTGTTGACTCTCAAAAGCAAGCCGGAAATCTTACAAAAAAAAATAAATTTGACCTACATATCTCCATCTACCGTAGGCTAAATAATTATGTAATTAATTTAGTATACTGAACAATTCAATTCCGAAATACGGAGAAAATAAGAGTTTACTGTGTGTGTGTTTTTAATAATAGTTCATAAATGAATCCTTAGCCTTCAAGTGAATTAAATCTGTAAATAGTATATACATATGATTTAGAAATCGATAATAATCCAACAGCTCAAACATATTCTTAAGTTGCTCTTCATAAAACTCGGCAATTTTCCATCTCATACCCATACAAAACTTCGCTGTAAGCTGTCACGTTTTTTCATATGTACATATGTTATTTGGAATGTCCCCATCAACAATTTCATGCTTGAGGTGAACAACATGTTGATAAAGTTTTTACATTAAGTGTACACATAACATATATATAATACTTCTATATTGCTAACAACCTATCTACTCAATGTGTTTCAGTTCTGGTCGCGCTGAACTCGTTTCTCACTGCATATGTAATTTGTGCGCATGCGTCAACACAAGCAAAAGTCGTATATGTGAATATATGTCACACACACATTTATAAAATTGTAGTAGCATTACAAAAAAAAACAGAAGGGGGACTAAAAGGGGTCGTTATTCCCTTCATATAAAACTTTCATGGTCGTTATAAAAACACAAAGCAGTAGATTAAACAATGAAATGCCAATCTTTCGAAAACAAAATTGTACACATGTATTTATTATTTCAACGTAGTTCACAACCAAATAACTTATGTATGCATACCTACATGCTAAAAATAAGGCAGATAATTTATATTTTCGTAACTTAAATAAAGTCACAATATATATATCGTCGTTTAAATTTCATAACCGCCTAAGTGAAATTGCTAACCGCCTAAGCGGCACTTGTGCCAAAAATAAAATTTGCCAATAATTCAATATGTTCCTACTTCTATACGAAGTTGATACTTTAGTCAACAAAATGATATACATAACTATTTAAATTTAAGTTTATACGCAGAAATAAGTTTGAAATGAAGGAGTTTTATGCTCTTCTGTAAAATTAATTCTCATTTACTTCAATAATATCATAACGTAGGATAGGCGGTTATACACAGCGACTATTATTGTTTTCTGCGGTGGCGATAAATTCATACATACGTGCATTCAACAACGAAGAATGCCTCACACAAATTTACGAATGCAAAAGAATATTCGCGAGCGTTCAATGAGCGCCAGCGGTGAAATTCATTTTATGCGCTCGTGAGCGTCCAATGAGCGCTCTTTGAAAATTCATTTTTATTCATGCATATGTATGTAGGTACATATATTCATACCCATATCTTTGTTAAATAAAATACCTACCTACATATGTATTTCATAGTATCAAATTTTTCTGTAGTCCCCCTTGTCTTTGAAAAGAAATGTTTAACGACACCCATGGAATCTTGCTTCCCTTTCTTACAGTATATCGTTACTGTGAAGTTTGACCAACAAAACAATTGAATAGTAGCAATATAGAAGTATTATATATATGACACATAACTTTCCAAAATAAGCAGCGATTGCCTTAATTGTGCAAACTTTGTTCATGCTACAAACGATTATGTGTACGCTTTGGAAGTTTATCTAACGCACATGTTTGGAAGAAATATGTTATTTTATCACATAACAACAACATATTCATGCTAGATACATATGCATTTATGTATGTATGTATATTTGTAGAAGCGCACGTAGTATAACTCATCAAAATTTACACTTTCGTTAAATACTCAAGGAAATTTAATGAATCGGAAGTTGGTTAAGCTTCATTCGGCCGGAACGTTTAAGGTTATGTGAATTTAACGGTACATAGAACAAATGTCATTAGGCATGACAAATTCCTTTCACACTGCACAGTTCATTATTTCTAATTACCGCAACGATCCACAGTTATGTATGTATATCAGGCCCAGAGGCGCTACTACGGCTGTAAGAACTCATAAGAGATTCTAACAAGTAATTTTTCAGTTATAACATCCACAATTGATTTTCTTTTCTCATGCTGGTACCGAAATTCGAAAGAAAAAAATGAACTGGTATTAAGATGGAAAAGATATTAATATTAGTACATATCTGTAGTACAAGTCCTTCAGCGAGGTGTATGAGTAAATAAATAAATAGCTGTGGAGTTCTATGCAAATTGCTGATAATTTAGTCTACCACAAAAGCACGGTATTCACTGGGTAGCGGCTCAGTAGATTTTAGAAACCCCAAGTGTCTCCTGCCCCTGCCTTTATCTAGTACATTTACCATAAGCTACGATTAACAAAACTTTTTTCACTTGATGAGTGGATGGTGGAGCAGTGCAACTGATAGGAGCCGATCGGCTGATTAGCGCACTTACTGAGCAAACCTCGTAGGTATCCAAATCTACAGGCATCTTGACACTCTAATCCGCTGTTATATTTATCGTATTTTGAACAAAATGAACAAAAACATTTTGCTGTGGATTAGTTAAGTTAACGTTAGAATTAAACTAGCTTAATTATTTGAAAGTCATCGTCATTAAACTCATATAATTTTTGGTTTTTTTTTGTTATCAACTTAAAGAACAATAATGATTCCTTTTTAAATTTTTTGTTTTTCTCACTTGCAGATAACTTTATCAGCCAGTCCTCAACTTGAACTCAACTGAAAAACACACCCAATCTTCGCTTGCTTATCCATCAATTACTTACTAAACTACTCAAAACAACTAGCGCTATGAAAAATGGCCGAAGACCGTGAATTAATCAAGAAGTATGGCAAGCCAATGCCATACGATCGCAACTTTCGCGGACCCGAATGGCGCAATCGCAGCTGTACCGATGTGCCCTGCCTCCTGATCTTTGTAGTCTTCCTCGTCGGTTGGGGTTTCATAGCACAATATGCGGTGCGGAATGGTGATCTCAACAAGCTCGTAGTGCCAACAGATTCCTTCAATCGCAAATGTGGCATCGACTCATCGGTGTTGGATAAAAAGTTTTTATTCTTTTTCGATTTGGGTAAATGCATTGATCCGGTCGTACCGTTGACGGGCTGCCCCACGCCACAGGTGTGCGTCGAAAGTTGCCCAACCGAAACGTTCATATTCGAGAAAATGAAGAATACACTTTCGTTCAGTGAGCTGAAAAGGCGCATGATATGCTTGACCGATGAGGATAAAAACAAGCTGTATACAGTGGAGGATATGCGACGCGCCATCGCTGCAGAACGCTGCGCGGGTGGTTACATAAAAAGTGCGCCATTTTTAAATCGTTGCATGTGGGAATTCTCATCGCGCATCTGCGAACTCATACCATCCAGCCTCTTGCCGCGCAGCAGGCGTGCCCTACACCAAAACGCAAGCGATGTACTGGCGGCGGCCGATGAAGCGCCTAGTCGTGGACTTGTCGATGCCTTAATCGCCGATGATTCTTCATGGGCTGAATTGAAAATGGAAGCGCTCGCTTTAACCTCAATGACCGGCGGCGATTCGGCGATTCAAACAAAACACCAACTTGTAGACGAACCAGTGGTACAATGTCGCCAGCGTACCGAGCAAGCGGAGACCATCAAACAGAAAGTGCGTCAAGCTGATACGCGCCTCGCCAAGTTGGTGGGCAATATGGTTGCGCATTTCTACAATGGCACACACGATGCACAGCAGTTGGGCGAGGAGATTGTCGAGGACATAATCAATTCATGGTATGTGGTGTTGATGGCTTTGATGTGCACTTTGGTTGCCTCGCTGGTTATGATCGCCTTGATGCGTTGGTTTGCCGCGCCCATACTCTGGATCTCAATTTTCGGTGTGTTGATCGGCTTATGCGTTGGCATCTATTTTAGCGTGAAGCAATACAATTTTTGGCGTGACACGGCAACCGTTTCCTATCACGGACTCAATTTGGAGGCCGCCTTCAAGAATGTGCTACAAGAACCGAAGACGTGGCTATATCTAAGCATCTTTCTCAGCGTGTGTTTTGTGATTGTCTTGCTTTTCGTGATTGTGCTGCGCAGCCGCATACGTATAGCCATCGCGTTGACGAAGGAGGGCAGCAAGGCGGTTTCCAGCATTATTTCCACCGTCTTCTTTCCCATTTTCTCCTGGCTACTCTTCATTCTCACCGTTACGTATGCCATTGGTGTTGGCTTGTATTTGGGCTCGATTGGTGAGCCTGCCTTCCGTATGATACGCCAATGGGATGCGCAAAGCTTAACTGTGGCCAAAGAGGATTGCATTTGCACGGGACCAGCTGTAAATTATACATACGGCAAACATTGCGACCCGAAAGTATTTGAACAGTATTGTTTTTTGAATGGCCAACGCGGCGTTGCGTGCTTGCGTACCACTTGCAGCTTCGCCGGCATCGAACATCCCACTTTGGTGAATTGGTTTATTGGCTATAATTTGTTTGGCTTCTTTTGGTTGGTGTTCTTTATAGCCGCTTTTAGTGATATGGTGTTGGCTTTAACATTTGCCACTTGGTATTGGACATTCAAGAAGCGTGATGTACCATATTTTACGTTGGGCCGCGCATTCCGTCAAACACTGTGCTATCACCTGGGCACCTTAGCTTTTGGCGCGCTCATACTCACCATTTGCCGCATGATACGCGTTGCTCTCGAATATTTGGATGCCAAGTTGAAGAAGTACGATAATGCGGTGACACGCGCCATTTTGTGTTTGTTCAAATTCTTTTTCTGGTTACTTGAGAACTTCCTGCGCTTCCTCAATCGCAATGCGTACATTATGTGCGCCATACACGGCAAGAATTTCTGTGCGAGCGCTCGCGATGCTTTCAATTTGATTATGCGTAATTTCTTGCGCGTTATCGCCGTGGATAAGGTGACCGATTTTCTATTTTTCCTATCCAAAGTTTTGCTGACTGGTGCTGCTGGGGTGGGCACGTACTATTTTGTGGTGCGTAGTCCGCATTTGGTGCAGCTGCATTACAATGCGGTGCCCGTGACGCTGGTCGTAATTGCTGCATTCATTATGACAACGGTGTTCTTTGGTGTTTATTCGATGGCAGTGGATACGCTGTTTTTGTGCTTCCTGGAGGATTGTGAACGTAATGATGGTTCGGCGGAGAAGCCGTATTATATGTCCAAACAGTTGATGCGCATATTGGGTAAAAGGAATAAATTTCCACATCAACAAAGCAATAGTTAAAGGTTGGGCATTGCAAAAAAGGGGAATGGAAATGAAAAGACAAACAAAAAGTATGTAGTAGTGGGGCGGAGATGGAATTGAAATTAAGAAGAATTTCGCTGAATTATTGGTGCTTTGATAGAAATGGTTTTTATATAAAAACCACGGCTCATTTTAAGAAGGATTAAGCAATTTTTGATTGCAAATGAATTTATGTCCAGACATATGCGTACGAGTATGCATGAATGTATGTACATAAGCATGTAAATACATACATACATGTGTAGGTATATTTGGTTAAGTAAGTGGTTAATTAACGAGTTAGAAGCTAAGAAAAGTAACACTTTCATGTTAAGGCTGTTTGATGCGTTGAAAACGTTGTGTTGAAACCAATGGCAATATTTTATAACAAATAAGAAAATAATTTATGAACAAGTCATAAAATCCATATAAATAAGATGTAATAAGAATACGATCTATGTATCTAATATATGTCTGTGAGTTATATGCATAAATATACCCTATATGAATACATACTACATATATGAGTAGTCCACTCTCAAAATTGTGTATGTGAAAATTTTTTTTTTTCTATGGTGAGTTTTTGATGGATTGTGTACCAGTATTTAAAGGTGTGCAATGTCCATAAAAAATGTATTGCAAATTGCTTTCGTATTCTGAAAAAGGCATTATATAAAAAAAAACTCTCTCTAAAGTCACTACGTTTCATTTATACACTTTCAAAAGTCTCTATGTTCATTTAAGCAATGTGAAAAAATACTCTCTCGAAACTTTCTACATATGTGAAATATTTAACATTGAATTTGAAAAAATCTGTCATATTATATTATATCCTAAATTCTTTATGGACTAAGCTTTCAGGTAATTACAAAAAATATTCAAATAAAATAGAGCTTGAGGCCGTAGTGTGTTTTTTTTTCTAATTTGTGGCTTAACATGAAAAATTCACATAGGCACTTTTGAGAGTGGACACAGATGCCTAAACTTTAGGTTATACCACTATCACTTCATGAGCATTATAAATCGCGGTTGCAATAGCAATCTCATAGCCTTTGTGCTCATCATATTGTATTATTCCAACATATTTTTTAGTTCAACCTTCCCGAATAGTCTTTCTCTTCATTTTAATGGATTCACGTCTCAAAATTTCGCCGAAATAATTCCTTTAAACTCAAACAAATGAAGTTGAGTGAGCTACATACATATGTAAGTTCTTCCGTGCTAAGTAGATGACTTGAGTCAGTTAATCCTTCTAGACGCACATTTAGTTAAAAAAAAGTAAAAAATAATGAAGTAATAGTGGCTACTATATTGCGATCTTTAATTAATATGCATACCTTTTAAGTATGCGCAGTTGTTTATACCGACTAAATAACGAACTGATATTGTTTGGTGCTTTAAGAAAAGTGATTTGTATTCAAAGAAATTTCGAATACAGTGAATTATGAATGACTTGAGTTAAAAAAATCAACACACACAAATACATATACATATATGCCAAATTATATTTAAAAAATCATTATGATAGTTAAGTTTTTAAATGTAAGACTTGGTTAATATTAAATCTATATGTGTATGTTTATACCTACAATGATAGAAATATATGTACATATTCGTACATATGTAGGTGGATATGTACATATTTATGTATAAATATATACATACATATATGTACACTATTTACATTATTATTAACAATGATTTTTATTGCATTAAAAACAAATATTAATAAAATAAAATGTACACAAATATATAAAAAAATAAACACATGTATATAAATTTAAGTAATTACTAATATATGTATATGTATATATAAACTTTTTTATTTCTATATTTTTTTTTTTTTGTTGAATTATGTTTTTTTTTTGCATTTGTTAGTTATTATACATACATACTTACCTTACTTTTAAAACATCCAGCGATAATGAAAAAAACAGTAGTTGATGAATAAAAATTAATACGAAATTTATACAAAAAAAAAACAATCATTTTTGTTTTACTTTTATTGCATTTTTTTCTTTTGTTTAAAAAAAAAAGAATATTTGATCAAGGAGTTTCCAATGGAGTCCTCATTAGCAAGGACGAAAAATAGGTGTATACAAAACCATATACACACACATATGTATGTATGTACATATATAACACATGAGGCAATATACATATTATGTATATATATATGTATGTATGTACAGATATATGTATCTTCTAATACTAGTCTATGTATGTACATACATATGTATATGCTCATTTGAGATGCTCAATTTATTAATACGTATTTATATATGTACAATGTATATTTTTATTATACATAAATATGTACAAATCTTGTTTTAAATTCATACTTACATATTTCGATTGGAGTGAGAATTGACTGAAAGATTAAAAAAAATGGCAAAGTCTGAAATTAACGTTGGCTTAGTCCGCAACAAAGTTTTATTAAAAAAAATTAGAAATAAAAAAAAAAATATTTCAAATTCCAATTTTAAAATACATATTGATACATATCATATGTATGTATGTATGTGTATAAAATTGCTATACTTTTAAAAATTATACCCTCAAATATAGACTCCAAGTATTTTAAATAAATGAAAACTCATTGAATTATTAAACAAATCGAATTGGTTTTTATATTTAATTTAATCCTGCTCGTCATACATATTTCCTAATTTTAGGCACCGTAGATTCATTTCAAGCTTAATTGATTAATGCCTCTCCGTAGCTCTCAAGAAAACGCCCAAGAAAAAAAATTGCATTATTTCTTGAGTGTTGAAATGTTAGTAGGAAAGTAATTAAATGTCACATTTGAGTTTATTTACTTCTTCTGTCAAATTTTCTTGCAGAAAATCATTATTTCTTGGCAGAACCAGAGTTCAGTTGCGCACTTTTTCTAAAAAATCTTAAAAAAATAGTAGTAGAATTTCTTTAGAACCGCGTAACGCAAAAGTAAATATCGTCGTACCATACGAAAACTAACATATTTAAAATTTCTGGCGAAAGCTATCAATAAAAAAATTATGTACGAAAAGTAACAAGTTCGACTTTTGGCTGACGAAAAATAACAAGATCGACTTTTGGCTGACGAAAAATAACAAGTTCGACTTTTGGCCGACGAAAAATAACAAAATCGAATTTTGACTGACGAAAAGTATCAGTAATTATATACTGTTTTTACATTAAAATTGTTGTTGTTTAAACGAAATTGATAGTTTTCGTCAGCCAAAAGTCGATTTTGTTATTTTTCGTCAGCCAAAAGTCGAACTTGTTACTTTTCGTCAGCCAAAAGTCGATCTTGTTAGTTTTCGTCAGTCACAAAAAAACGTATGTTAGTTTTCGTATGGTACGACGATATGAAAAAAGAAATTTTTCTTGAACATTTCTTGTACGTAAAATTATATAAGATTTTTTGGTTTTCTTGGGAGCTGCGTATAGGGCTTTAAGGTTGAGATTTGAGTCCTTCTGCAAAAAACCGGGTAAACATTAAACCTAAAATTTCACCACTTTCAAGCCAAACAAATTTTCCAAACTAATTGAAATGATTTAAGGTTAAGACATTGGTGACTTATAATAGCCCAGTTAGTCGAGAACGTGTGGTCCGCTCGCTGACGCAAACGCCCGTATGCAATTTTTAGGATTTTTTGAGCCCGTAGCAATCAGCTGTTTTACTTACACATATTTACATATATATATATAGTTTGTTTACATTTTGGCAGGGTTGCCGTTTAGTAATTTTTGACCAAACAAGATTTTTACTAATCTTCAGTGTTATGCGGATTACTCTTCAATACATAACTGTGCATTATTTGCCAAATGACAAGAAAATACTAATTTAATCGTTTTTAAAGTTGTCGTTGACGACTTTTTTTTTTTATTAATTTAGTTACTTTTTTACGGCTTAGTTGGTAATTAAAACACATTTTTCTTGTAATTTTGTTGCTGCCCAATATATTTCCATCACACCTTGGTGATAGTTATCAAGGACTAAAACATAAAATAACAAAAAACACAATCAGAACATTAAATTTACAATTGAAAATCCATAAAAAATTATATTGGGAAGCAACAAGATTCTCACAAAAATCTGTGTTTAATTAAGAAATCTGTACTGAGTTTCTGTATCTTTTCTAGTATAAATATGTGGTGACAAAGTGTGGATCGTATTAGTGTGACATCACTTTAATTGATTTTGTTACAGAAACTCAGATTTATTGTGGCAATTTATAACTTTTTAATGTATAAAAATTGCAGAAGAAGACCACCAAGAGTTATCAATTAAGAAAATACCGCCACCATTGTGGATAAATAAAATTTTTGCTTTAATTTTCAGTAATATCTTCATTTATTAGGAGTGTTCAATATCTCAAAATTTTTACATATTTTTACGAATAGTTACGAATTTATGTTCAATAACCCAAAAAATTCGCAAAAGAGAGCCAAATTGAGAGAGTAAGACCTCGAGAGAGTTGATAAACGCTGCAAGTAAAATTTTCACTTGCAACTACTAGCAGCTAGTAGGAATTAGTAGGAAAAACAAAAAGGAGCATACCTCGAATTGGGGGAGAAGCTCGGCCATAAAACTCGTCAGAGTTATAATAGCGCCATTGTATTATATTATATTACTAGCAGCTTTAAAAAAATAGAAGTGTCAAAAATATATGATCACAAAAATTTCAATTGGAAATATACAAACATTTTTAACGCTAATTTCTAATTGCGTACTAAATAAGTTAGCGCAAAAACGAATCTTGATGATGTTGTGGAATAGCCAAAGTAGAATTTTGTTTTCCTAATTCAGTTATTTTCATTCATTTCCAATTTCAAAAATTTCAATTACAACGTATCAGCTGTTTTCTTGCGAATGTTTAAGATTTTGTGTTCAATTACTTTGGTTGATAATTTTCTCTTTTTCTCGTTTTTACTCTTAATTTGACATTGACGCTCCTTTTGCAAATACTTGTAAGAAAAGTTGTTGAACAAAGCTGTTATCTTGTTATTAATTTATATATATATATATATATATATATATATATATATATATATATATATATATTCATTTTGTTTGGGATTTAAAAAAAAATTTATAAACGTTTTCTTTCCTTTCTTTTTAAAAATTAAAGTAATAATAAATGGTTCGTTTAAGTAGACATACTATTTTTTCCATGTGAACACATATATGTATATTCGATAACATTTTACAATCTTGTTGAGTTAGTTGTATAATGCTGTGAAAATTACTGTTTAAATGTTTAATAACTAAAAATGTTCAACTGGCAACCCTTCTACCTTGCAACCATGCGAGCGATCAGCTGACACATTTTTACGTAAAAAATCAAAATGATTTTGATTTCTGCGGTACGGGCTTCTGCGTCCTACGTCGTTGAATAATCGGTTACATACAAGTCCCATTAAATAGATTGGATCAGCTGACACGGTACACGGGTTTACGTTCTCGACTAACTGGGCTATAAGTATTTCAGTATCGTTAACCTTATTGTAACTTTATCGCTATCCATGTGAGCTGTTAGTGGTGCCGCAAATCTGTAAACAGCTGACACTTGTCGAGGCAGATCTTGGAAGGTAGGCGCATAGGCGAATTCACAAATTTCCCATGTATTTTGTTATTGTAATTGGTAGATTGTAATGTCAAAATAATATTTCTCCTTGTTAAAATCTGAATTCCTTGGGACTCGCCTATTACTATTGGTCATGATATGAATTCGCTTTGATTTTGATATTATAATCTACCTTTGAAAAAAAAAAAGTTTCTGAATTCGCTTATGCGCCTACCTTCCTATGCCTGCTTTCACAAGTGTCAGCTGTTTACGGATTTAGGGTTGCTAACCAAAATCCAATTGGTCTGTAAGTTAACGATATAGCTACAGAATTACGATAAGGCACCAATGACTAGTAACACAGCTTGTCGTAAGGTTGGTTAAATCAGCTGTTCTATAAGGTTACAGATAAGTCACCAATGTCTGCACTTTTAAAAAGGAAGGTGAAGTAATAGGGGCGTCAGAATGAATACTTTTCCGTCAATCCAGCAATCCGTTTAACTGACAGCAGAGTGGAATTACATGTATTTGAATGAAGATCGACACAATCAGTACTTCAACTTTGCCGTAACAAATATATGAAATTGAAGTATGTGTCAGTTAAACGCTGCTGGATTGCCGGAAAAGTATTCATTCTGACGGGCCCATAACGCTTTGTACATGTTATTTTAGTGCTTAAGTTTAAATTAGTTATGCGTTAACTTTATTTCCATAATAGTAACAGTATCGGTATTAATTGGTCGATTATTGGTGCAGTAACAGTAAACAGCGGAATAGTGATCATAGCCCAATAAAGGTGGCCATAGCAATAGAGTCGATCTTCTTCTTTCGGTTTTATAGATTGCGAAATTATCATAGTTTGCATTAATGCTAATTGCGTGTTCTCTTTTGATTGCTACGACCATATTATTATTGGGTCATGACAGTGAACAACTGTAACAAACAATCGACCTGCTGATTAGCGTTACGGCTGAAAACCAAAATTCATTTGGTTGTTACCGATAGTGTTACGATTATCGAATCACTAATTAAATGCATTGTTTCCCATAAGGTTGGTTAATCAGCTGTTTTATAACGATACTGTTACTATGATGTATTGTGGAACGATCCTCCGTCATCCCTTGTGAGTTCACTCAGAACGAAAAAAGACACTGAAGATGGCGCATATTAGCCGAAACCGGTTTGTCTCCAAACCAAACTTGACAAGGGACGACGGAGGATCGTTCCACAATACATCATATTCCTACCCTGTCGGAAAAACAAGCAACCAAAAAGTATACTGTTACTACATAACTAATTTAAGCTTAAGCAAGATAATGACATGGGTTACACTTATCATCCCTATCAATAAAATCTGAGTCAAACTTAATAACCACATAAATTGTGTTAATTCTTACAAATTATTTAGATTTGACAGACAATTCCGTTTTTTTAATTTTCTCTCCAGCAAAAGAGATCAAAGAATAGTGAAAATGACAGCAAATTCTGTGGTATTTCGTTCTACACCACACTTCTAGTGAACCGATTACATATGGGTCACTAACTTCATTGTGAATACTTTGAATTGATTATGATCATAGTGAATGTTTGTAAGGTAAGAGCAAGAACATAAACACTATTGTGAAATTTTTGTTTTTCTCAGGCAACGTGCGGCAAGCAGAGTTCAATATTTATTTTTTCATTAATTTAATTGAATTTCACACAAAATGATTATTCCAATTCGATGTTTTACTTGTGGCAAAGTCATTGGCAACAAATGGGAGTCATATTTGGGACTTTTGCAAGCGGAATACACAGAAGGGTGAGTGCGGCAAAAAAGTGCCTCAAACGTATAGACATTTCTTGATATTTGATTATACATATTTTGGATATTTTTAGAGACGCTTTGGATGCCCTCGGTCTTAAACGCTATTGCTGCCGGCGTATGTTGTTAGGACATGTGGATTTAATTGAAAAACTTTTGAATTATGCGCCATTGGAAAAATAAATATATGTAAATTATTGCTATGAGGTAACAATTAATTTTTTCATTGTAACACCTTTGAACTTTGTGTAGTCGCAGCGTACTGTAGGTTGCCACAGGTTAGCTTGGGCAATTAATGCTTGATTTCTTCTAAACATGTACCTGATCATAGTGAACCGCAACGAAAAATGTGCCAACAGCGTTAGTACCAAGCTACATCTATACAATCGTAAAAGATCTTATCACAACATGGATTTCTCACGTTATGTATGCTGTTATTATTTGTAGCCCAACAGCTAATTCAATTTCTATCATTTTAGTGGAACTATTAGACAGTTGATGAAAATCTTGTATGTAGTACAACTGTGTGAAAAGTAACATCTTTATTTTATAACTTGCTTAATTTGTGTGAATAAGGACGCAATACTGCGAAAATTACAAATTTTGAACTCTTCTAATCATAAAGCACAAAAAATGAAATTGTGGCACTTCGTACATATAGATTGTTTTCGAGTCGCCATGCATGTTTCCTTGATGCATGCAATATGAAGACACTTTTCGAAATCTTTACATTTTATCCATAAACCATGGTTGGCCATTATTTTCACGGCGACGTGTTAGTATCTCACAACCATTATCGGTCACTAACAGAGTTTGCTCAAATTGAGCTGAGTAAAGGCCATCGCCAGTTACCGCGGTCCAGTCATCGGGCCATTGTACATTTTTAGCTACACCCTCGGATATCATAGGCTCAATTGTAAAGCAATGTCCAGCTTTCATAACGCCAACTGCAGAGTTTTCTAGAAAAAAGTCATGTAAGATTAAGTCTACTGTGTTACTGTAACTTACTGGCATAGTGAGGCACATTTGGTGCAGTATGAAATAGTCTATGTATTCCATGACCGCAATAGCTTTTCACGACGCTGAAGCCATGAGGCGCCACATATTTCTGTATGACATTACCGATTTCGCGATATTTAACGCCAGGTCTGAAAGAAGTGAAATTTTCATGAGTTTTCTTTACAAAATTTTGTTTAAGAGATCTTGCCCACTTAACAGAATATACATACCTCACCAATTCTATAGCTTTACACAGCGACTCGAATGTGATACGAACCAATTTCTTGTGCTTCTCTGCAACATTCCCCACAAAGAAGGTTTCATTCAAATCTCCATGAAAACCATGATGATAAACTGTTACATCAACATTACAAATATCACCATCTTGAAGTGGACGCAAATCAGGTATCCCATGGCATATAACTTCATTGACAGAAGTGCAGCAAGATTTGGGAAAATTGTAATAATTCAAAGGCGATGGGTAGCAATCGCGTTCAATGGCAGCTTCATGCACCAATCGATCCAGCTCGTCTGTGGTGACGCCCACGTCAACTGCTTTTGCCGCTTCATCTAAACATTCACGCCCTAGCCGGCCGGCAACACGCATTGCCTCGATTTCATCATCGTCAAGCACCTTTATTGAAGTATTACCACGCATTGCTTCCTCGGAGGCAGCACGTCCATTCGGATGATCAGCATAATCTGGACGTTCGATGCTCTCGGGCACTGCCCGTTTAAGCGTATGCGGATATGGACGCAATTTACCGGTGAAACGAAAATGAGGCCATGGATTGTAGCCAGCTTCGGAATTGTCTACTTGAGTGTTGCCCGCACCTTCTGTAAAACAGGTAATTTTTGCAACAAGTGAGGTTAAGAATTTTTTTTTTCTGTTTTCGTAAAACTCACCAGCGAGTGCGTGTATGGCTTTGTGCTCCTTCCAAAATCCCTTGAAGCATGGCTGTGAGCAAAAATATGAACCGGGTATACGCAATTTAAGGCAAGTGGGACATTGTAGTGTCGCCTCTTTGCCACAACCGGGCGTTTCACATTGGTGGGCCATGTTAATTCAATTAGAAAAGATCAAAAATTGTTCGGTTTCCTTAGGAAAATAATCTAAAAATAGGTATCTTATGAATGCTTGCTCCCTCAATTTGACCGACTTTTTTCTAATCCATAGCGGTGCTATTTTGGCTACATTAGGTACAATTTACAATTAAAAATGTGACATTTGACTTTCTATTAGCTGGAATTTGACAGCTGTCATAAAATCTTTTGCCTTGATTGGGTCTGTTCCAATTCAATAAACGACAATTCACAATTGTAATGCACTGAAAGACGTGTTGACATAACCTAACTATAGAAGGTCCACGCAAGGAAGAGTAGCTCTTCTTAAGCGAGTTTATAGCTTATGTCCAAGGCAAATTTTCTTATGGCCGTGCCATTACCATAATGAATTTGCCTTGCTTATGTCAAACTGTCGTCTTTTGTTTTGATTTTGCATTCTTGCACGTGTTTTTCGTGGAAATAGCTTGTGTGTTCGGTTGCGTGTTCGCTCGCGTTTTCTCTGCTTTTGACATTCTTGAAAGATGCCATCTAACTGTAATCACCTAGGCTTTGTTCAGAAACTGAGTTTGAAGCGCAACCTGATTTTGTAGTACAAGCAGAGCGTTCATAAACGTAAATTTTGCATGAAGCGTCGCTCATCACAATCATCAAAACTTTAATTACTGCCGATGTTGCCCCTGCAAGCGCCGTGATAATCATTTGACAAATCAATTGATGATCACATGTGATCCATCACTCTCCATCAAGAATTCCTATCACATTATTAAGGGCAATATGAAAAATGTGATGGAGTGAAGTGTATACGTGTGAGTCTGCATCTCGCTCCCACTTATGCGTAATCATATGATTTTCTATATATAGCTGAACTCTTTCCTCTCTCACTTTATACCCATCAATGTTGATGTAAATACCAGTCACATATGATCCATCACACTTGATATACGAATCTATCACAGCTGAGCCATCAAATTTAATGCCTGAACCTTTCACAAATGAGCCACAAACAAATCTATCATAGTCTATATTTATTATATTCATTACACAGATATTATTAACATATGTATATGAAATAAAATTAGATTTTTAACACCAAAAATATTCTTTTTACTGCTCGCGGTGATGGCTAAGCTCGACAGTCTTGCATACGCCTCTCTCGAATTCTATGGAGTCGACTTCTTGGAAGACATCTGAATTTGAAGTGAAAAAAAAAAATATATGTAAATGTACTACATAATAAAGCTGGTTTGACTTAAATATGTATGTACTTATCTTTATACTTTAAAAAACGATTATTAATTATTATTTTTTCTTATCTTTATTCACTATTAAACTATATTTTTAGCACACGAAAGAACGCGATCAACTAGCTTCCACGAATTTGATTTTTTTTTTAAACGAATCAACCCTGTCCTCTCACATATGATAAAAAAGTGTGTCAATGTATTAGTGTGAAACTTTTGCATGTGTTAGTTTCCATCACACGCGTTTCATGCTGCGTTTCTGAACATACCCCTATTTTGCTTCACATAAGAGGACCTGTATAGATTGGTCTTGCGTGTTGATCAGGGTTCTGGAGCGCTGTGGAACAAAGGAGCTAAAAAACTTTTTGCTAAGCTAGACTATAAAGAAAAAAGGAGCTTTAAGCCCGCAGTCGTTTTTAAAGCAAGACTAGAATATCCTGAAAAATATTCGCCCTATATGCCAAATAGTATCGAGTTTACCAATATCTCAAGTAAACGTTGAGCGTCTCTTTTAATCATTAAAATACCTGCATATCTGTATCGATTTTGTGTAAAAATTTAAACTATTAGACCAATTGGGATTTTAAAAGAGAAAATAATAGATTTTCAGTGTTGGAGAAGGAATAGTTGTGAACCAGAAATCTTAAAGCAAAGTTAATGGCGAAAAAATTAAAAAAAAAACAGAATTTTAAAAAAGCAGAATTTTAAAAAGCATTTTGTTTTTAGAATTTTGTACATACAGAATTTCGACACCAAACCAGCAAAAAATGATACATCGGACCAGTGGGCCTATTCGCGACAATTTTCGGATCGATATCGTAAATTTGCGATCAGTTTTGCGATTAGGCTATTCTGTACGATATTTCGGTCGAGTTCTATAGTAAACTTTGACAGTTGTTTCCGATAATCATCGCAGAGGTATCGAGGGAAATTTTTGTGTCGGTAGATTTTGCGATTTTCGGTCGCAAAATAACCCCCTTATTATGGATTGTCATACGACAGCTATGGGCCGCTTACAAGCGTATGGTATAAAATGACTTTCGATATTATGAATACCACAAACCCGCTAGGTGCACTATCGTGAATGATATTGGTTTATGTTTACCTTTTTCTGTGAATTCCAATCAAACAGCTGTTGTTTGTTGTGAAAAATTTAAAAAACGTTAAATACTAGTTGCAATCGCGTACATTTTATATTATTTTTATTCGGCGCCAAAAAGGAAAAACATGTTTGCCTTGTACACGAATTCAATTGAGGAGTTGGAGGTAATTCGCATGAAAGCGATAGAAAGAAGGCGATTGAGGGATGCGTCTAATCCTCTGGAAATGAATTCTATAACGACTTTCGACCTGAAAAAGTCAGAATGTTGTTAAAGTTACATTCATAAGTTATTTTGACTATTTTAATACTGACATTATGAACATTTTATTTGAAATATGTTTTTTTTTATTCCCAATATTTAATGAAAACGTTGTATTCTAATAAAATTGAAACAAGTATAAGTAGCGTTTGAACGGTTTTGAATTCTTTATTTGAAAGTGATTTCTTTTTATACAAAATTTCTTACACTAATTTACACTAATACTTATAAACTACAACTGTGTACAAGCTACAAGTGTAAACACAATATGCTATATCAGCATATGTGATTCATACATATTTCGTCAGTCACGTCAGTGACGGCTTGGGCAATGCACTTGCCAAAATGTAACAAATGTAATCAGATCTTCGCCATGTGTGGGGTTTAACGGAATTTAATTGGGTCACACAGTTTTGACAATGTGTGTGATTTATATGTACATGATTTGTGTGTACATGACAATGCTTGTAAGGGCGGTGTATTTATGTAATACTACAGTATGCTTTCCACTTCATCCTATCGTCCAAAAACTAACAGCCGCTGGTAAGCTTGAGAAATTGAACAACTGATACGATACCTATCGGTTGGTAACAGCGTTCCCACTTCAAAAATTTAAAATTTACCAAAATACAAAATAAAAGTAACCAAAACCAGAAACAGGTAACCAAAATAAATTAATAATATAAGCAGAGCTGGGCGCTAAGGATTACAATTACATTTTGATTACGATTACTGTAATCGTAATCCTAGAAATTTAAAGATTACGATTACTGTAATCGTAATTGAAATTTTTAAGATTACGATTACTGTAATCGTAATCCTAAAAATTTAAGGATTACGATTACAGTAATTGTAATCGTACGTTCTGTGATTACGATTACTGTAATCGTAATCCTAAAAATTTAACGATTACGATTACAGTAATTGTAATCGTTCGTTCTATGATTACGATTACTGTAATCGTAATCCTAAAAATTTAAAGATTACAATTACAGTAATCGTAATCGCAAAAATTTCAATTACGATTACAGTAATCGTAATCCTAAAAATTTAACGATTACGATTACAGTAATTGTAATCGTACGTTTTATGATTACGATTACAGTAATTGTAATCTTTAAATTTTTAGGATTACGATTGCAGTAATTGTAATTGTAAAAATTTTGATTACGATTTAATTATATTTTGTACAGTAAAACTTCTTATACATTACCAGAACATCCCCTTAACTGCTTATACATATGTATATATATCCATACATATGTGGTTACATAGACAGTTTGTATACACGTATGTACGAAAAATAGCACATTTGACTTTTGGCTGACGAAAAGTAGCAAACATATGTATGTATATATTGTTTTTACATTAAAATTGTTGTTTTTTAAACGAAATTTCTACTTTTCGTCAGCCAAAAATTTAATGTGCTTGTATTCGTCAGCCAAAAAAATTGTGAGCTAGTTTTCGTATGGTACGACGATATGTATGTATGTATTTAGATATGTATGACAAAGATTTATAATAAAAATTAAATTAGTAGTACGATATACATAGTTAAATAACGTTTACATATCGTCGTTTAAATTGCAATACCTCGTATCGACAAACCTCAGGAATGTGTTTTTGTTAAAGTAGGAGTTAAGAAGAGTAAACCGAAACAGAAAAATGTATACGAATGAAGTACATAACAAAGTTAGATGGTAGGCAGCTGTATATTCAGTAAATGTACATATATGTATACTAGGGTGGTCCCCAAATGTATGGAAGCAAATTGCGTATCATATTTCGTGAACCTCACCACCAAGGTCGATGCTAATATAGTCGAAGATATCATGTATAAATTTTTGTCCCGATCGGAGACGGCTAAGTGGGGTCAAATTTCAGAAAACTCTATGGAGACTGAAAAAATTGAATTTAATTTCTTGTACATCTAATGCCCAAAATCGATAGTCCTGCACTAAAGGATACCAAATATATATTTTGGTCCCGATCGGAGATGATTAAGGGGTGTCGCACAGCGGTTTACTATATCACATCTCTTCTTTTTGGGGGCTTACTAGTTTGGTCCGAAAATTTATATTTTTCAAAACTCCTTTTCAAAAATATTTAATTTTCTGCTTATGAGGCGAAAAGATTCGATGTATAGTTCAAGAGAATCTCTATTTTATTTTTATGTCTTATTAATTTTAGTTAGTTGCTTAATACCTGAATGTGATTTTGGTAAAGATTGTTGCTTTCTTTGAGAATTTCGAGGAAGTCCGTGTTAGCCAGGGGTGGCTTTCTGTAATTCGATATTCGACTCTCGTCGGCTCGATATTTCAATTCGATATCGAACGAGCGACGATACCGTTTTGCTTTCTGTATTTCGATAGGAAAACTTTTCTTATAATATTTTAAAAAGTGCATGAAACAGGGCATTTCCCAATAAACACAACGGATTCGCCTCGAATTCGCGTCGGATTCGCTTTCTCTGATTATATTATCGCGGCAATAGTTCGCGGCGATAGATCGGCGAATCCGAATTCGTAGGAATGTCACCGATCACTAGCGATTCGAGAATTTCTTCATTCTCTGATCGCTGGCGATTCGAATTTTTTATCATTAGCGATTCGAGAATTTTTAATTTCTCTGATTGCTCGCGATTCGAATTTTTTATCATTAGCGATTCGAGAATTTTTAATTACTCTGATCGGTGGCGATTCGAAAATTGGTTCATTAGCAATTCGAAATTTTTTTTATTAATGGAATATTGGAAATGGGTTAAATCCGTATAAAATATTACAAAGCATTTAAAATATTTTTATAAGAACTATAATGATTTTTTAGTGCAAAACAACTTAAAAAAATAGAAAAAATTGATATCGCGAAAATTGATTTAATCGAGCTTGCCGCGAACTCGAGGCAAGTCCGAGAAATTACATTCGCGAAAATCTGCTTTCGCGAACTCGCCTCGAATTCGCCGCGATATCATCCTCGCGTCTGTGTTTATTGGGTTGTTCCTCAATTTCTAAATCTTCATATATGTATGTAGACGGCTCCTTTATGGGGAAAGTATGTGTATTCATAAACTGAATGAGAGTTTTTCAGTGTGAGATGCGTTTATCAACAGTACCTACTGTAACCGTAATCATTGAATATACCATTACGATTACAGTAATCGTAATCCTAAAAATTTTACGATTACGATTACAGTAATTGTAATCGTACGTTTTATGATTACGATTACAGTAATCGTAATCCTAAAAATATAACGATTACGATTACAGTAATTGTAATCGTACGTTCCATGATTACGATTACAGTAATCGTAATCCTAAAAATTTAACGATTACAATTACTGTAATTGTAATCTTACGTTCTATGATTACGATTACAGTAATCGTAATCCTAAAAATTTAACGATTACGATTACAGTAATTGTAATCGTACGTTCTATGATTACGATTACAGTAATCGTAATCCTAAAAATTTAAGGATTACAATTACAGTAATCGTAATCGTAAAAATTTCAATTACGATTACAGTAGTCGTAATCCTAAAAATTTAAAGATTACAATTACAGTAATTGTAATCGTAAGTAATCAAAATGTAATCGTAATCCTTAGCGCCCAGCTCTGAATATAAGTATATGCTCCATTAACGTTAGAGCTATTTATTTGAAAGCAAAACAATATATACGGTTAACAAAAACTAAAATATATCAATTGTTTTACATCTTTAAGCCTTAAACAGACCCAACATCGAGCGAAATATCGCCCGTTTGTAGCGTTCTAGCAACATTTAAAAACACGGCCAGATATGAGAATGAACAGAACCAAAAAGCTGACGAAAATCGCCCGACGAAAATTCGCTATAATAGATTTATTTCTAATGTTGTCGCTGGCTCCTGTCAAATAAATTATTTGGACTTAAAAGCTTTTTGTGCTTAGCACGAAAATTATTTAATTTCACTTTTTATTATTTTGTATGTTTATTAATTATATTTAATTATTATTTTTTAATTTTAATTTTTATACTTTGGGATTAGCTCATACAGCGATGGTAGATGTGATAGCTATTTCGAAGAAAACCACTTTCTTCATCATCAGACATCTTCTCGGGAGCACACCAGGCATTGAACCTAGGCTCCAGCCATCAGTAGTCGAATATTAGCGAAACGCTAAACACCGCGGCTACCCATGGTCCTGCTGAGCTGTTGGATATTTCCCTTATATATGCCATTGTTCTATCCAATCCAACCTTCTTAGTGTACGATTTTCGTACATAGGCTATGAAAGTGTAATTTTTTAGTGTTGGGGGTAAATGAAAAAATGTCAACAACTATTACCATCGATGGTTGATTATAGCTATTTCACGAAAAAGCATTTTCGATCATTGGCACCCTTTTCGAAAGTGGATGCTCATCACGGGTATCGAACCCGTGATATATTCCATCTTCAGCCGCAATGTGCGAACGCTTTTACACGCTCGACCACTGAGACTCTGTGAAAGCTGTTGAATTTTTCCCAGCGGCAGTGGCCGCTGTGGTGCAGTGGGTAGAGTGCTCGCCTGCTATGCCAGAGGTCTCGGGTTCAAACCCCAGTCCGAGCAAACACAAAAAAATTTTTCTAATTAGTAAAAATCCAATTATTGGGTTTTTTAAGAGCAGCGGTCACCTCTCGGCAGTGGGCGGCATACCCTCCGAGTGTATTTCTGCCATGAAAAAAGCTTCTCACAAAAAATGCATTCGCCGTTCGGAGCCGGCATAAAACTGTAGGTCCGCCCAATTAGTAGGAACAACAAAAAGGAGCACACCTTGAATTGGGAGAGAAGCTCGGCCATAAAACTCGTCAGAGTTATAATAGCGCCATTGTATTATATTATTATTATTATTACCTTATTCATTTTCGTGAAACAGCTATACACTCAACATTCGCTTGAAATAGTGGTTGAATTTTTTCCATTTACCAACAACAAAAATTTATTTGGAATTTGATAAAAAAAAAAATACAACAAAACAATTTGGATAACAAATATTTTATAGTTTGGAAAAATTAAAAGCGTATTCCTAAAAATTGAATGTAACCATGGTGTACTCAATACATGGACCTTGAAGGTAACCAAAATCGGCCGAAAGTAACCACGTAACCAAACGAAAAAATGGTAACCAATTTTGGTAAAAAGTAACCAAGGTGGCAACGCTGGTTGGTAATACCAAATTTTATCGATAGCCGACAAACGCTGGCTATCGGGTTTCACACGATAGAAATTATTTCATAACACGAAGTACCCGACTCTAAGCGTTTAGCGTGTATCGTATTAATTCGTAATAGGCCCCTAAGTTACAGAATCCCAGCACAGGAACGGACTAAAAAAAAAAATTTCTTGCTCCGGGGCCCTGGTGTTGGTTGTAAACAGCTGTTCACTTAAATGAACTAGGGGTGGAAATATTTATTAATAAAAGTTTGCGGACTGTTACATCCCTTACTGTTACTAATTTTTAGGTTACTTAGCAGAATATTAAAATTTGAAGAACGAACCCTGAAACTACTAGATAGATTCAAATGTTTGTTTCCTTAAACTTAAAAAATTAGGTGAAGGTTTTCAATCCTATACAAAAAAACAGGTTTTTGATGTTCTATTTGAATTTTTTTATTTGTCTTAAATTACATAAGAATAATGGAGTAACTACCCCAACTCCGAATTACATTAAAGTAGTTTTTGGAATAATTACAGCAGGTTACTTTAATTAGCAGCAAACAGAAAAAATATTAAATCAGCTGAGCTATCAATGTTTCCAACAATTATAAATAAAAACATATGTATGTATTTACAAAACATTGGCGCTGTATACCTTCTCCAAGAAGAAAATCTACAATTCGCAACAGCTCAGCCAGATCAACGCCCCCCCACAACCGCCACTTTTGCCAAGAATCATGATATCCTTGCTTAAGTATATTGCCGTCTTGTACACACATAGGTATGTGTGTATGTATGTACACAATCGCATGCATTTAAGCATGTACCTTTTACACATATCATCGATGCCGTTGCAAAACCGCCCATTTACCAAAACCCAAATCTTACAGGAGAGCAAGAAGACGTGCTTGCTGTGCTAAAAAGCTGGTGCGATAGTTGTACATATCGTCGGTCTCCTGCCAGAAACACGAATGTGAAAATTTTTTTAAGTACGATGTCTGATCTTTATCGGGTATATATTGATGTATTAACAATTAATATTTGTATAAATTCTTGTGTAAACATACATACATAATATGTACTTGTATGTACATAAGCATACATACATATATACAAATATTAATTGTTATTATATCAATATAAACCCAAAAAGAGCAGACATCGCTCTTAAAAAAAATTTCACATTCGTGTTTCTGACAAGGGGGCCGACGATATGTCATTAACCGTTATTTTAAAAACTTGTTACTGGAATAAAGTTTTTTATTAATAAAAACGAAGCAAATACTTTTACTCAAGATTTTAGAAATTTGACATCAATTTGTATTAACCAAATTTCAAAATTTGAGTAAAGGGTCTCAAATTTTAAGTAAAAGCAAATGCTCAGCTTTTATTAATATGACCGATTGTCATCGATGTCTGGAGCTCAGGGCATTGTGTAAGGAGAACAGTGAAATGACTCTGGGATGTGTTTAAATCAGGTCGAACAGCTGTGCTCAGCTGATTTTGAAGTTGTTGTTATGGCCCAATAACGATCGTGAATCCAATATAAGTTGCTCTTCTTCTTTCTGTTTTGTAGGTTGTTGATTTTACATTCTTACACATGTTATTCGTGAAATGGCTGGCGTTTACGCCCTCTCCGGGAATTGCGTTTTAGCAACTCGGCCTTAATTTCTTTTCGGAATTATGAATTGGTTTTTTCAATTCCCAATTCCAGAATTGCGTTTCTTTCCTGCTTGCTACGACCATGTCATTATGGTCCCTTTTCATACAACAACCACATCCGGCCGCCATGCTGAACTGCCCTTCAAAAATGGCCCCCATGCTGGTCTGCCCATCATTTTGCCATTTGGCGATGGCACATCGACCATATATCGACTTTTTAATCGATTTTTCGATGAGCTGGCTCACTAGACATTTTACACTATGGCTCAGGGTTTTCAAATCTCATTTTTGGCTGCAACAAAGATTATATTGGAAATTAGGATTAAGAACGACAACGAGCCTTCTATCTGTGTAACCTAAATCAAACGCACGCCGTCAATTTACTGTCAAAAATTTCTCATGCCCATACAACTTGTATGGGAGTAACCGAAATTGAACGGCGTGCGTAAAAAGCAAACTCGACGCCCAATTTTTGTTTTGCGTGACAGTTGAAATTAAGCATTGTGGGTGATTGTTTGCAAAAAAATTGACACTTGCTTTTGATATCGTGTCTGTTAGGTACATATTCCACAAAATAACAAGATTTTCTCTGATTTTCTGTATTTTTCTATTTCTTTATCTGAACACGCACGCAAGTCAATTTCGGTTCAACGCATATGAAAAATTTGCGTGCGTGCGTTAAATTGACGACTTGCGTTTGATTTAGGTTACACAGTATTTTATGCTCGGAGTTTGCAGCATCTTTCGAATGAAATTCAGTCGAGTTCAAGCAGTCGAACGCGACAGTTGGCAAAGCGGAAAACAAACGGTAAAATAAAACTTCTCTGAAAAACGTTAGAAAAGCGGGAAAAACTGTGAAACGGAAATGAAAACGGTAAATTAGCGAGAAGTTGCAAGGATTAGAAAATGTGTTTTCTTGGTAAATTTTATACAAAAAAGGAAATAATTTGAAATAGTTTAAAAATTCGCATTCATGGTAAGCGCAACAATTTCGGTGTATACTTGCTAGTGTGCTTCTGCTTGTGTTTGTTTTTATCTTTCTTTGTAAATGGGTGTGTGTTTGCATTCGGAACGGAAGTGCTGACAGTGCCATTTTGAGTTTCCTTTTTTTGTGCATCGTTGAATTTGAAAAGAAAAAGTGGCGTGTAGTTGAAGGTGAATATTTTTTTTTTTTTGAAGATTTAACGGTATTGTGAAGTTTTTTCCATTGCGTTTTCTTTGTTTTTTGCTCTTTGTGTTAAATCAGTGAATGTATTAAAAGTGATAAGGAAAAAATTAAAGAATACGCATTGTGTGTCCGTTTTGCCGAATATGTGTAACAAATATACATACATACTTATTTATGCATGTATGTATGTACATACGTATACAAAAAACACAATTATAAATATAGATACCTACATATGTACATAGGTAGGTATGTGCATGTACATATAGATGCTTTACTAAGAATGTCTATCACGATTATTTTCATAATTTTTTACGTTTTTATTATTAATGTACATATATATGTACATACATATGTGTGTATATACTCTTATTAAATCGCCTAGTGATAACAAACTTGAATTGCGGCATCGTTAGCTTTGCAGCTGATAAGGCAGAGTGACAGCTGAACAAAACGTTGGACAAACGGACGAACGGATGGATGGACGCATTGAGAGGCAATCGAATCTTTGGCCGGTTTCATGTTTTTATGTATTTAATGCGTTTTTGTATATAAGCACAAACATACATACATACATATGTATGTTTTTCTTTTTTGCATTGTTTTACTTGAGATGCTTGTTTTTGGGAAAGCATGCATATACATACATACATCTTATGTAGGTACCCTCCAAAAAAGTTTTGCTTATTGTTGACAAATCAGGTCTAAAAAAGGAGTACGCTGGCCAGTGCCGTAGCGAGCTTTTTTGGCGCCCGAGGCAAACTTGTTATTCTCTCGCCCCCTGTTCAAAATGCAGGACAACAAAACTTGTACTATATAAGAATAAATGGCAAATTTTTTTGAACAAATTATTCATGCATATACCTACATATATATTTATTAATACGAGAGCTGGGCGATAAGGATTACGATTACAAGATGATTTCAAAATTTTTAAGATTACGGTTACTGTAATCGTAATCGTCGTTACAAAAATATGGATTACTGTAATCGTAATCGTAAAAAACTTGAAATAACGATTAATGTAATCGTAATCCTATGTGTAATCGATTGCACATGTAAGCCTTATCGCCCAGCTCTGATTAATACTGTAGTATTCACTATACAATACTGTGTTAAAAAAATGTTCTTCTAACATTTACAAGTGAATTTTTATTGACTTAATAGAAGCAAATTCGTCAATAATATCGTCGAAATCAATTTTAATGGCAATTTCGTTTTCTATCGATAAAATAGCCAAGTTCGCCAATCTTTCTTGGGCCATTGTTGATCTCAAATAATTCTTAACGAGTTTGAGTTTGCTAAAGCTACGTTCACACGTAGCGATTGTTACAGGAATCGTCGAAAAAATTCTGAAAGCAGTTTCAACGATTGGGTATGGTGCTTTTAAACCATAATCTTGAATCATTTGGAGTAGTTCTATAACAGTCGTGGATTCGAGAAGATCAGGGATTATTGACAAAGCTGCGTGCTTGAAATCTGAAATTTCCTCAATAAATTCTGCGCCATTGATGTCTTTTTAACACGCTTTTATTAGTTTCACCTGTATGTATGTATTAGACCTCTGCACAATACCATTTGCCTCTTCTATATTTTCGAATACTCTATGCATTGTAAAATTAGTCACAGCACAATTTCAATGCAGATACGAATATAACCCATACTTTTCATTTGGAATACAAATACTATTTCTATTTGCTCTGTTGGAGCGATTAGTGTACACTATTCGCCACGATAGAATAGAATATAATAATAACCATGTTATGAAGTATTCGCAAAACCTTGTTGCTTCTTTGGTTTGTTTGTTTATTTAATGTGCATATGGCATTAAGGTGGACCAAAAATATAAAAGCCCAACAAACATATCGCACACTAAATCAAAAAGCGTCACAACTCAAAATTTTTCGAAATCGGGTTTCTTCCATAAATTGGTACACAGAATATATCTCTAGCGGCTGCCAAAAAATCTTTTCCATCAGAGTCTTTTTTAACTGAGAAATAACTATTATACGTAGCCTTTTCCCATATCATTGCATATAAAAATTAAAAAGTTTTTTGCCTCTCCTGAAAATTTTTGAATTTTGAGTTGTAAAGCTTTTTGATTTCGTGTGCGATATGTTCCATTTTTTAATGATATGAAATGTTTTTCTTGTTCATTAAGGACTTTGAAAAAAATTATGTATCATCACTGATATAAAAGGAGAAAGAAATTTGGAGGCATTTGCACGACCTCTAAATTTTAATATATTAAGGAAAAATTTTAGGTATAGATTTCCGTATTATATTCGCATGAAAATCGGGTTGTTCCGCGAATTTCGGGAAAACTTTATTTCCTTCATAAAACCACCTTAATATGCCAAATAAGTTTCCTAACTAATGCCGAAAAAATCAAAAGAATCGAAGTATTGGTTACCGAGTTATTTTAAAATATATAGAACAGTTGGAAATATGTAGATCGTAAAAAGCTCTGGTTCGAAATTTATTTTAGACATATGGTTTCTTGGCCAAAAAAGCTTGAAATTACCCACATCTATATTATTAATACGCTAACATAAATTTTGTTCCATCTTCTCCGTCGAAACTACTGAACCGATTTTAAAACTAAGAACACCATTAGAAAGGTATTGCTCTCAAATAGAACTGCGCCAATTTTCATTAAAATTGTTTGGAAAATGCGCCCACAATCGTCGTTGGAAAATTGCCGTTTGGTTGTTGTTGCATGCTTTTCAACAGACCAGAGCGGTATCAATGTGCATGCAAAAGTGAGTTATTGTGAACATATTTGGCTGGAAGTAGTGTGTATTTCAAAGTAGAAATATAAAAAAGCATCAAAAGCACTACAACGAAAACACAAAGTCAAGTAATAAGAAGGATAAGAAAGAATAAGTAGGAAAGAAATTGAGGAAAGAAAAGAGCAGAAATAGAAAGAAAGAAGTAAGTAGGAGAATTGTGAAGACAAGTAACAACAACAACACCAACCAAAACAACAGCAAAATAATAGCAGTGACAGTAGCAACAAACGGAGCAGCATCGGCAGGAACAACAAAATGGTAACAGTGACAATAACAACAAACAATTATACAAAAACTATAGTTGCACCGCTGTGGTGCAGTGGGTAGAGTGCTCGCCTGCTATGCCAGAGGTCTCGGGTTCAAACCACGGTCCGAGCAAAACACCAAAACAATTTTTCTAATTAGTAAAAATCCAATTATTGGGTTTTTAAGAGCAGCGGTCACCTCTCGGCAGTGGGCGGCATACCCTCCGAGAGTATTTCTGCCATGAAAAAGCTTCTCACAAAAAATGCATTCGCCGTTCGGAGCCGGCATAAAACTGTAGGTCCACCCAATTTGTAGGAAAAACAAAAAAAGGAGCACACTTCGAATTCGGAGAGAAGCTCGGCCATAAAACTTCTCAGAGTTATTATAGTTGCACCTTAGTCAATAAGAAAACATCTAGAAAAACTGTCGAGTTTCGACAGTAGGCAGCACTCTAGTTTTTATAATTGCGATGTGTCCATTAATTTTTTTTGGCCCCTACCAATTCACCCGCCCTAGTGTGTATGCATATGCACATACACACACTCACACTAGCAGCGTAATTTTGCTGAACACAAAGTCTGGATGTGTGTTAATGAAAATATGTATGTACATACATATATTTCGATTACATTCGAAGTATTCACAAGTAGTGTACACTATTTGCAGAACCTTTTTAAGGTCATGTAATTGTCGCTACGAATAAGTAATTGTATTGGTTCTGTTTATGGTTGTGCTCTAGTTGCGTTTATTCTAAAACGACAGAAACAAGTAGGTACTGTAATTGGACGGCCGCGAATATTTTGTTGGCCGTTTCGAATCCATTCGTGCAGCCTTCTAGTATGTATGTATGTATGTAAACAAGTTACGAATACGCAGTGTAGTTCACTGTATGTTTGCTTGTACGCATTTATGTAGCCGAGTCCTTCTTGCATTGCATAATTTAACGTAAAAGCGTGTGTATTCATACACGTTTTTCAGTATGAGATGTGCTTATTCGTATTTGATTGCCAAATCCATCGCTGCTTTTTTCACATCATAATCAAAAGCAAGAGAATGAAAATGTGTGCAGTTTTTTAAACACTGGTTACTTTCGTAGCGACGCGAAAGGGTTGCGCAATAGACCAACCAGCGATGTAGTTATTCGGACGTAAGTAGCTGGTTGTTGTCTAACAGGTGTCGTCGCTATATGCACATACAGTCGACTCCCTAATATTATCCTACATTAATGTTATGAGAAATGTTCTATTTATCGAGATTTCTTGCTCTTATTACATTACTTTGCCAGTTTTTGCAAATGTACGTACCTTTTTTTTGTACATGCATGCATGAGGGCGCTTTATCGGTAATCACAACTTTCAAATAAATGTATGAATTAATCGACTATCATAAGCATTCTAATTTAAATATTCATTCAATTTCACTACATTAAAAATAAAGGGCGCCCATATGGCATATGCATATTACTTTTGACAAAATTTTACAAATCTGATGATCAAGTGAGAACCTTGCGGGTTCCTGGCAAACGAACGCCTATTTTTTCAAAATACTTCTGCGAAATTTTGTTTAATATTACCGAAATTCAGCGCCCCCACTCTATTGGCGCCCGAGGCAAATGCCGCGGTTGCCTCCCCTCGCTAATACTTATCTAGGCCTTATTTCGCATGGCGGATAAGCCTTTGGAATAAGGTGTGCTCTCAGAGCGATGACATCAACACAGGAAAATCAGCCCTATTTTAAGCCTTACGCCATACAAATTTGCTACCCTTATAATTTCCCGGCCTTATTTCGGAAGCCTTTAATCTGCTGTTTTAATTCTTAAATAAGGCTTAGATTTTTTGGTGCGTATGTATGTATATATGTCATATGTGTGTTCATGTATGTGCTCGTATGTTTATAGGTTTTTGGCGTCTGCTGTCAATAGCTTATCAGTGGCCCGTCGTCATTGCCGTTCTTATTGCCGTCGTGCATACATATAGTAGGTATTTGTATGAATGTGTGTACACGTGTATGTACTAGGCACAATGACTTTCTATAGCACCCTAAGCTGATATTCCCATTACTATTTTTCTATTTATTTATACCCAGTTGCGTGCGATGAAATAATGGTGATGTGGTTCCTACAAAACTTCTGTTAGCTACCCAGTCACGAGGTAAGCCTTCTTCAAGGTTTCATGCAAGCCTTTAAACATGTTCGTGGCAACCATCGCCTTACGAAGTTTCGCAGGACAGAAAATGTGCCTCTTTTGAATGTGGAATTTCGAAAAACGAAAACTGATGTGCATGAATGTGTTTCCTGGACCACAGCATCTTAATTCTTTCGCATAACATGACCTTGCCAACTTGACCGTTGGTCTTTATCTGATGGTTGTTTAAAGCTGGCATAGCCAATCGTTACATTTCTTTCGACACCCGCCTTAGACAAAGCAAGAAATTCTACCTGTAAATCTTTCCAATGTTTTAAGAACCTTCTTATCTATATACATATGTTCATACATATGTATGTATGTCCCTTCCGCTAAGCGCTCATCTGGGTACATACCTACTAGGTATTCTGTTCCTTTTATTCTATTATTATTTTGTATGCTATTTTTTATTTGCATTACTTCAGATGCAGCAGCCGTGAGGTATTTCTAAAAATAATACGCATTAAACTGACACTCGGTCACACAAAATCTACGCTTTTTTACACACTTATTTAAATTGAAATTATTTTGTTTGTGTGCTTGTTTTTCCCAGTTCTTTTTTTCGTTCTGTGTTTTTTTGTTGCATTTAACACGTTTTTGCTTTGTTTTTCTTTTTCATAAGTTGCTTGAAGTAATGCTTGTGCATAATTAATTTTTTCTTCGCTCAATTTTTGATTAACATTTTGACATTTCCATATGTATGTACCCTGCGAGCACTTGGAAGAGCGTTTTCTCGTCTATCGAAAATAAGTAACGTCTGAGACACTTCCAGGCGTTATTCGGATGAAACAAACTTCATTGATATCGCGTGTCTCACTTCTTGGTGTGTATGCAGAAGATACATATGTACATACTTGAATAGTTGCTGCGAATTTATTCTGAAAAAAGTCTGAATATTTTTTTTTAAATAAATAAAAAGCGTGTTAAAAATGAGTTAAAGCAAAAGATTTGCTGATGAAAAGTTGGTTAATAAATAAAAAATTGGGCAAGAATAAAATTCCGAGTTTAGAGCAAAGCTTAGTAGAGCTTCAGTTATGCTTTACGGATTATCTATTGATTGGGTAAGTTATGCATTAATCGAAGGTCTTATGCATTAGTTAATAACATCACCAACGCCCTTTTTTACAGACTCTAGTGCATCATCGCACCAATGACATCAATAACGATTTTCGTTCAATTCGCTGTTACCGCCATTTGCATTGGCACCGCTCTTGAATTTAACTTAAATACGCACTATTGTTTACTTTGTGTTAAATAGAATTAAAAAACTGCACATCTATTTATAATTTTATTTGGGTTCTAAATAAAGTGAGAAATCTTTAGAAGAAATTATTAATTGACGCTTTTCTGTCTTCCAGATGACACTAAGAAGTTACTTTCAGAAGAGTCGTATTCGTTTTTTTGTACGTAACGATTTTGTCTCTTCCAAACGACACTTGGAAGTTACTTCCTGAAGTGTCGTTTATAACTCCTTATGGACGTAACGTTGACGAGGAACACTTCTTCCCGAACGAAAATAGGAAAAAGTTGAGAAAGGGATATCTTCCGCGATTGAATTAAACTTCTTGACGTTACCTTTTCGTCACTTCCACGATAATAAATGTTGGCTGGGTATGTACGTAAATTTGTTTTATTGTGAAGGAAATTTAAGAAAAATACAATGCATAGTATAGTAACGGTATTTGTTTTCCTTTGTATACATATCGCACGTTTTATTCAATAGGGATTTAACTAAAAAAAAATATTTTTGGGAAAACGCAAACACACTTTTATAATTTCAAAGAGTTTCCTTCTACGGCTAAGTACATGATCACTTTTATTTCCGCCATTTTTATCTTTTTGAGTATTTTATAATACTAAACTCAAAGGCATGACCCAGTTATTGAAATATATGGCAAAATCCCAGAAATCGAAAATTTCGAGTTACATCCCTATTGCATAAAACGTGCGATATGTACATAGTATGTACATACATACATACTTTTACTTTCATATTATGCTCTCATGCGAATTGCAGTGCAGGAATTTGAAAAATTTTGTACATTTTTTACAACGCGACATTTTAACATACCGACAGATGTAAAGTAGTGGTTACCGTGCCCATGGCACACGGTCGGGGTCTATATACATACACGTGCTCTGAGTTTGAAATTATAATAGGTACATACTCGTACCTACTTAGATACGATATGTTAAAAGTACAAAAACAATTGTTTCAGAAACTGTGATCGTTGGTGCAGAAAAGTCGTCTAGGGCAAAAATTACTTTTAATAAAAAATATCACCCAATTAGCAAAAATCTACATACATACCTAGCCACCAAGATTTTGAGCTCGTCGAACTTTGTGCAAAATCCGCATCATAGACGCAATCAAAGTTTTGTCGAGAAAAAAATTGCTTAGAAATACAAACTTAACTCTTTCCAAATTTGTGAAGACTACATTAGATAACTAGTGTAGATCTCTAATTGAGAGTGAGGATATAAAACTAATTTAAAATCAAGGACGGTAATCATTGTAAGCGAAATAATATAAATCGATTTGTATTTTTTCTAAAAAGAGTAATAATTTTTATGTAAATTTAACTTTTTTACTCAAGCATAATAATTATTTCTTGATTTTTACTTTTTCCATCAGAAATATTTTTAACTATTATACTTGATTCTTAATTTTATTACAGTCTGATTTTTATTTTGTTTTTCATAAAACAAAACGCAGAACGTCATACAGCCTGAACCATAAGGGTTTTTAGCTTAAAATTTCGCATACACACACCTTCACGTCTGCTGTAACTACTTCCGAAGAGAAATCGTTGGAAATTTTATTATAAATGGTGGAAAAATGGTGTCAGAGTATGCAGGTAATTTGCTTTAAAATTCTTACAAAAATGTTGCGTATACGCCAAGGCAATATGCTGTAAAACCAGCAAATTACATGCATAGTTTGTATCCCTAGTCGTCCTCTTACGTTAAAGATTTGAGAAAAGTATTAGTTCTCGAGACATTTTCTAATTGGTATCCTCTCCTAATTGCCGTGCGAGGTTTGTAGACTCCCGTATTTCACCATCATTTCTGATCGAGATTTATATACTTTGTATGTATGTAGGTACTAGCTAATGCCCGCGACTTTGTTTGCAGAACTTACTCCGTTTAAATGATAATATGTTGCAGAATAGCATAAAATGAAGTTTTGCATTATTTTGAATTATTTATTTACAAAATATTTATACTTTAGCTATGGAGGAGAAAACGACAAACTTCAGCTCTGCAATACGCCAAAGTACTCTAGGGAATAACTCCGCGAGCAGAGAAGTACTTAA
The DNA here is from genome assembly GCA_960531455.1 of Urophora cardui. Lineage (NCBI taxonomy): Eukaryota > Metazoa > Arthropoda > Insecta > Diptera > Tephritidae > Urophora > Urophora cardui. Next base: position 4,193,572 of record OY482672.1, on the reverse strand, counting down.
TGCCGGAATCGCAATTTGGCGTTCGGTCGGTCGCGCTTCTGACAAGTGAGTAGAAATGTATGGAAATATATGAAGCAAATCGCATTGTGACCTCAAGCGTTTGATCGTAAAATTTTTGTAATATCGTATATTTATTGCAACCCTGTATAACGCCTGAGTTGAACATTTCTCTACTAAGGCTGTGTGCCAATCGGCAACATTTTTCTCTATGGGAAAATGAGGTAGAAAATTTTACCATGTTGAGATAAAAAACAAAATTTTGCTGTGCCAAACGGAATAGAAAATTTTGACAGTTACAAAGATAAACTTTTGGGCGAAAACGGACAACGATACAATTTTAAAACGTTAAATGAATGTAATTGTTGATGGCAATATTGATGGGAACAGAAGAAATGTATTCATGTAATCATCTCATGTTATTTTGTTTTTAAATATTTGTGTTACCTGTATGTGTATGTAATTACAAAATGTCAAAATTTTACCTAGCCCATTGAGCTAGGTAAAATTATGACACTAGAATTCACCACGAATACTGCCAAAATTTTACTCCCTTATGTCAAAATTTAATTTTTTCTACCGATTGGCACACAGCCTAAGTCGGGCGTTTGACATTAAATAAATTCGAATTGTTTTCTTTCGATGAAAAATTGTAAAATTTATAAAAAAATTCAACAAAATATGTTAGTGGCAGTGAACATGTTTGCAATCCAACGTCTAATATCGAATGTCAATGTGAAGCGGCTTTGAGGTACGATCAACGCGCGACCGACCTAACGCCAAATTGCGATTCAGGCATAATTTCCAAATATTTTTTTAGTGATTTTCATCTGACAAAATACTTACAGCCGAAAGACATTTAACATTATTAGTTGGGTTTACTCCACTATTACATTACAAAGGATACATTTGTAGCTACTATTATATAACAGTGTTATACACCTTTTACTGTTGCTGTATAGTATACATAGTATGTATGTATATAAATATATGTCAATTGCCGATCATTGAAGCTTAAGAAACGTGTTAACGTGCAACAGTTCCTTACAGCCTCCTCGCCAATACCTCCAGCCCTCCTTTAGATCTATTCAATTTGCCGAACAAGTGGCGCGCACCAAAGCTTCCGACGACATCAAGTGATTCTTAGGGGATTTCACTGCGCTTCCATCACCTTCTTATCGCGCGACCGCCAGCAAGCAATAACAACGACAACGAGTACGACACCGATAGCATGGCTTGGCAGCAGAAAAAGGCAACGATTTTATTATATGCGCATACAATCAATATGCACCACTATCATCATATGATTGAGTGTTGCTTCAAAAACTGTACATACATACATGTACATATGTATTTAAGATGTAGATATGAATATTAGTGTTCTATGATGTACATAGGTAGTTCAGCGCGGGAAAGGAGATTGGGGCACTTCACGTGCTCAAATCCGTGATGCCGACCGACCGATCTGATTGGCAAAGTGTAATTAAATGCGGGTAAAGTATGTACGTAACGTTTTTTACTTACAGTAGCGAGGTTTGTTTGCATGCATGTACATATGTATATGTATTTATGGAAACAAGTGTATTGAAAATGTGGAGAATGAGCGCTCTCGAAAAGCGGAGCTGCTTTTCAGGTAGCTTTTCAATTTGACAGCAATTTGCCTTGTAAGCTGGAATTTCATAAATTTATATGATTTTATGATGCGAATAAAAAGCAGTAGGTGACTCGATTAGCGGCTCATTGTGGTAATCGCTTGACACAGATAGCGAGAGCTTAACACCCTTAGGGGTGTCATGTGATAGCAGATAGGAACTGTTTTCTAAAGGCTTTTATTGGTCTGTTGTACTGGTAAGCCCTGTCATTCTATTTATTGCACGAAAAACTATGGAGTTATAAAAATATGTATGTATGTACATATTTTCAAACCACCCACAGTTTTTTAGCGAGTACGTGCACTATCTTCCGAGGTGTGATTAGCTCTCAGCCTTTGGAGCTGAGCTTTTTATTTTAAGTTGGCTGTTGTTACAACTGTGACTTGAATCTAATAGAATTTCGTTGAACCCCGAAGCAGATTAAATATAATTTTTACGCTTCAAGTACCTACTAACTGTGGTCGTTCTTTTAATATTTGTTTTACAATGTCTTTCTTCGCTTGAAAAAATTATTAATTCAGGTAACATGCACTCTCAAAAAACTTGTTGAGTTCATGTTTGAAATGAAATTTCCTGACCCAAGTAGCCACACTCCTGTGCCCTTCTTCAATGCATATATGTATGTACATGTGAACAATTTAAAAGCCCGTCTCCACATAACTTGTTTCACCAAAGAAACATGTAGCAAAACATCTCGCTAAATAACCCGTCTCCACGTGTCTGATCGTGATTCAGTTTAACATTTCTCTTTCTTGCTCTTCTTAAATGTTTGTATGTTTGTATGTTTGCTTATTTTTGCGTTTTTGTTTTGGTCTGTGTGAGATTTCGATAGATTTTCGATACAAAATTAGAGAAGACATCGATATCAGCGAGGTTGGCAAGATGATTCAGAATGAAACAGTGTTTCAATCTTCACTCGCTCTCAGAAATTTTGTATGGAAATTGGCGAGTTTCGGCACTGGTTTCCGTATCGAAACAAGATTGAGAGAGAAAATGCAGAAAAAAAGAGCGAAACACGTTATGTGGAGACATGGTTTAAACAGATATGCATAAATGGCACATATGTACACACTCGTATGTATAAGAGCGCTTTTTTGTAAAGTTCCTGATTTTTGCTTTATCGCCTTTAGAACCTTAACTACTCAACCACGGCATTGCCTTTAGAGAGTTGTTGGCAAGCCATATTGCACAGAATAGGTATATTTAAATACTTATAGCTACATATGTATGTACATATGTACATTTCTTAATATATATGTACATATTGAGAATGAAGATTTCAGGCAATGAGCCAGTAAATCAACCAAGCATTGGATAGCTTTTGCGTATACTTTCTAGTCAATTTCTTTCCTTTTACTGCATTTTATTTTATACAGTCTTCTTCTTCTTCTGCTTCTTGGGTTTGCACATACAAACATACTTCATTTCCTTTTTGCACTGATATGTACTCCAAACTGCTGCAACGCCAAGAGTTCATGCTTCATCATTCATCCTTCGAGAGTGGCATCGACATCGACATCATCGTCCTAATCGTCATCAGCCGTGCGCGCCTGCTTTATGAGCCGTGACGGCAGCAGGAGTTCATCGACAAGTGTTTGGCGTAATGCAGCAGGAGACCACTTCACAAAAACATGAAAACATAAGAAGAAAAACGAAAACAGGAAGAAGATGAAGAGGAAAAAAAGAAAAAGAAGAAGAGCTTAGAATAGCAGGATGAGGAAAAGAAGAAGAGGAAGTAGAGTTTGAAGGCAAAGGAAAATATTCAAAAAACGTATATGCAAAACATATTGAATGTATAGCACTTATATTATTTGCAAAGGGGTTTCGTTTTTTTTTTGTAAAAAAGTGGAAAAAGTAAAAACAAAAAATAAACAAAGAAAGCGAAAATGCTCGTAAAACAGCAGCAAAACTTGAAAAATTGTACGATTCATCAAAATTATGATGCTCAAGTGTGCTATTCCACAACCCAATAAACATTTTTCTTCATTTTCAATTTGAGGTTCATTTGAGAAGTAACCCTATTGTCAAATATCAAACGTTTGTTATCAAATGCACCTCAAATTTCCCCTGATAGCGTTCTCAAACAAAAAGGCTCATTTTTAGTATGGGATTTTGGGCTGATTCTCAATTTGATTCATTTCATTTTCTCAAACCTATTTCAAAGGTGGTACGAAATGGAATGCAATCAATAGATGTTTGTATGTATTACATATATGTACCCTAGAGTGCAGAAAATTTGAGCGATAGTGAGAGTGAGAGTTCGTGTTGTGAGCGCAGAAATGGAATGGAATAAATAGATGTACATACCCAATAAACATTTTTCTTCATTTTCAATTTGAGGTTCATTTGAGAAGTAACCCTATTGTCAAATATCAAACGTTTGTTATCAAATGCACCTCAAATTTCCCCTGATAGCGTTCTCAAACAAAAAGGCTCATTTTTAGTATGGGATTTTGGGCTGATTCTCAATTTGATTCATTTCATTTTCTCAAACCTATTTCAAAGGTGGTACGAAATGGAATGCAATCAATAGATGTTTGTATGTATTACATATATGTACCCTAGAGTGCAGAAAATTTGAGCGATAGTGAGAGTGAGAGTTCGTGTTGTGAGCGCAGAAATGGAATGGAATAAATAGATGTACATATGTATATATGTATTATATATTTGTACTCTGATGTGATGCTTTTCATTTACCCGTGCGGGTGAATTTTTCCGGTGCCTTTTGTACAGTTACATGAGTATGTTAATATGAGAAACAAACTATGTTTCTATTAAATTTGGTGTAACTTCACAAAAAGCCACAAACAAATAAAATAATAGTAAGATATACAGAATCATTATTACACACAATCATTTTCAACCATCATCATTTCAACCGTTAAAAGACCGCTCGAGTAGAACAACGAACGCTGACTGAAATTGGCAAACACACACAATTTCTTCGTTCCTTCAAGCCTTGACATGTTGAAATTCGTAAAATGGTACAAAATGCGAAACAAGTTTTTTTTCAAATGTGTTGTAAGTTATTTTAAAATTGATAAACAATGTTTGATGAACATTTGAAAATATGTTTATTTTCAAATGATATATATGCTGATTCTCAACTTTAGAAACAATATTTTCTCAAACGTTTGATAATTTCTTTTTCAATGTTTAATGGGTATGTATATATGTATTATATATTTGTACTCTGATGTGATGCTTTTCATTTACCCGTGCGGGTGAATTTTTCCGGTGCCTTTTGTACAGTTACATGAGTATGTTAATATGAGAAACAAACTATGTTTCTATTAAATTTGGTGTAACTTCACAAAAAGCCACAAACAAATAAAATAATAGTAAGATATACAGAATCATTATTACACACAATCATTTTCAACCATCATCATTTCAACCGTTAAAAGACCGCTCGAGTAGAACAACGAACGCTGACTGAAATTGGCAAACACACACAATTTCTTCGTTCCTTCAAGCCTTGACATGTTGAAATTCGTAAAATGGTACAAAATGCGAAACAAGTTTTTTTTCAAATGTGTTGTAAGTTATTTTAAAATTGATAAACAATGTTTGATGAACATTTGAAAATATGTTTATTTTCAAATGATATATATGCTGATTCTCAACTTTAGAAACAATATTTTCTCAAACGTTTGATAATTTCTTTTTCAATGTTTAATGGGAAGTTATTGTTGCTGTAGTTTTTGTTGTTGTAAAATTTCATTGCGCTTAAAAGTGGTAGGTATGGCTTTTTAAAGTTGTTGGCGTTGCGAAAGTCAAGCTAACAACAAAATGCACGTTTGTGGGAAAAAAGTTTTCCTCTAATATTATAAACCACATTCCTACATACATATTTGTATGTATAAACCTTGATTCCTGATTTTTATGTGTTTTTTATTTGCATATGCTTGTATGTATGTTCCTAAATAACAAAAAAAATTCAAGAATACCAGTTGAGTTGAGTGAGAAAAGTTTGTTATGAAACCGCATTTCCCTCGAATATCTACGCCCCCCTCTCTCTCTCTCTATATGTACATATATTTAGCTATGTAACTGACCATTTATAAAATTTCTTTGGTTTAGCTTGAAGCTGAAACACTTACTCTAACACATGTCAGATCTGTAAGTGCGAGTATGGAACTGAATATCACCGAGTATCACTTTTCTACCGGGGTACCCAAAATAACGGGGTAACTGTATAAAAGATGAACTTAAAATTACCCGCGCCCTACTCCCACCCAACCACACGAGAGCCGCATCCGCATGACGTACGGATATTTTATTTTATTTTGATATTATTTTTTTGTCGGGCCATGTTGAAAGGCAGGAGTTTATTAAGCGTCGACATCGAAAGCTGCCCAGCTACAGAATATTCTCATCAGCTGAATACGAGGAAAGAGGTTAATTTACACATTAAATTATTATTTGTTGAGAGAGGAAAGAATATTTCTTCTTATAGTCTGCAAAGAATCGGGAAGATTTAATGAATTATAATGAGTGTTATAGCTAACACATAAACATCTGAGAGGTTCGTTAAGTTCAAAGTTAGTTCTGCATTGTGTCAAAAAGAGAGGCTTATAATGCCTTAATGTGCGAGATGGAATATTACTTAGAAGGCACGACGAAGCAGTTTCTTCTTGACAAAGGTTCCGTTTTTTAGGAAAACCACCTGGTTATCCAATCCAATAAGAACTTTTGCACATTCATTATCGAAATTCTTTTTGCTAGAGTTTCTAAGGCAAAATATGTGTGACATTTCGAGCAATGTCTGCGAATTGGTTCCTCTTTGCTCGTGCTGACTCTATATCTATAGCAAGTAGATATGTATATGTACCAGCTTCTTGCAATCCCATCAAACATTCAAATACGTTCAGCTTCATTTCCTTTCACTTCATCACGCTTACCTACCTGTCATCCTTTTAATGTATGCATGTATGTATGTTGCCTGCAAATGATGCCTTTTCAATGCATGAGCCATAGGCATATTTAAGTGGTTGTCACTTGAGTACAACACTTGACTTTATGAGTGCTTATGTGCTTTTATAAAATGCTCCTACAACCAGACATATTTCTTGCAACGCTTAATACAACAATCGTTAGCTTTATTGTTTTCTTCTTCTTCATCTTCATCTTTTTTCTTTGATTGTATGCGCTATTCATTTTTTTTTTTGCTTCCACATTTTTATTTTCATTTAATAATCCAAAAAATTTGGACGAGTATGCAATTTTTGGGTGACAAATCCTATTGCTGTGTTTAACTTACTCGCACTCCGCCAGGATGTCTGAATGTATGTATGTGTGTGTGTTTGTGTATCGGATGGTTTTTGTAGAAGCAGAAACGAAAAGAAAACTTAATTTGGCCGGAGTGGTGCTGCTGCTGCCATATATTTTGACAGACAAACATACTCATATGTATGTATGTATGTTTGCATGTATGTACGTTTAAACCGAATTAAAGTTGTTGGAAATTTTTTTACTTAAGAACTGCGCAATAATTCGGTTGCTATTTTCGATTTGTAGAATTTTCAAACTTTTTCAATTGTTGAATGCTTAAAAATTTAGTTTGTTGAATGAAGAGGTTTTATCTGTGATTTAAACGCTGTAAATGTGGCAGTAAAATAAACTGATCTAATAATAATTTGCGCGCAAAGTTTTCTTTTCTTTAGTTTTTAATTTAAAAAAGAAGTGAGCATCGTCTTAGGTTAGCTTTTGCTAAAAGGCACGAATATGAAGGTTGGTGTGTTTGGCTCTCTTAAACTCAGCTTCGAAGTTTGGCGCATTCCAATCAGGTTCTCTACCTGTCAACTCCCAAAAACTTTGATTGTTTTCTAACTCTCGCAGTTTTGAAAAACTAATTCTCCCAAAACAATTTCTGCATGATTGTTCATGTGTCCCAGTATAAGATATTGAATTAAATGTGCGATCAGGGCCGCCGAGAGAAAATCCGGGCCCGGGGTCAAAATAACTAAGGGCCCCCATACTAAATGAACAAATTCTCAAAATCAAAATTCAATGAATATATAGTTACGAACTTTAATTTATCTATACATGGCCGCTGTGGTGCAGTGGGTAGAGTGCTCGCCTGCTATGCCAGGCTTCTGTTTTAGCCACTCAAAAAAAAAAAAAATGGACGTGTTTTTGTAGCGTCCGGAACGCAGTTTAAGTGGCTAAAACAGAGGCATTAAACTAAATTTCTGTCGCTAACATACTTTAATCATTAGCTGTGGCCTAAATCTTTGCTTTTATCATAAAACGATACAATATTTCGCGATATTTCTGCCTCAAAAGTTCAAAAAATCGTGCGAACATACCGTCCGAAACGCCCAGGATATACCCATATCGCTGTATAAGAATTTGCATCATACCGAATTTTTCTGTTGCAACAGAAAACGAATTCAAATTTATGCTGCAAAGTCGACGCCAAAAACCAACAATTCCTTAAGTGGGGTGCAGACACTTTAAGAGATTTATAAAATTTGTTGAAATTTAAAATGATTGCTACACTCAGAGAAAAAGCAAGCTAAATTTCAGTATAGCGGGCTTGAATCAAGCCGAAAACGTTATGAAAGTCTGTTAAGCTCGAAAATGCTAAAAGCAAGAACATATTCTTATTTTTAGGATGATATTTTTGAGAATAAAAAGCTTATAATAAGAATTTTCCGTTTTCAAATAAGCTTATAAAAACTTATTTTCATATTGCCCATGCTTGATTTGAAAAAGTAAAATCTTATAACAAGAACGTTCAACTTTGTTTTAAGAATATTTATACTTGATTTTCCACTTTTTCGAAATTCACAATTCGAAATCATTTAACCCACCTAACAAAATGAAAAAATAAAAGTGTTTATTTCAATGCATGGTATTTTATTTCGTTTTATTTTCAGACATGCACATATGTATATACATACACATATAGTAATATATATAATATAAAATTTAATTTTTTCATACATATACATATGTATATTCCGCAACACATCGTATATTATAAAACTAGAAATATTTATCTATGCAAAACAGGTCTTAAGGTAATGTTATAACTATAAATACAAAAATTTTGGAAGATTTCAAACTAAAAACAAATCAAACAAACAACTTGAAAATATAATTCCTGATTTTATTACTAAAGAACGAGGAGGATTTACTCCAGAAATAAATCGAATACCTTTTTAATTTTTTATGTTTAGCATGCTCCATACTTAGAGTATGTTCAGAAACGCAGCATGAAACGCAACAGCGGCAGTAATTATTTTTTTGATGATTGTGATGAGCGATGCTTCATACAAAATTTGTACTACAAAAACGGGTTGCGCTTCAAACTGAGTTTCTGAACAAAGCCATACATATGTCAATGGATGTTCCCTTTTGCAGCAGCTTCCAGTTTATCCTATTTCTTCAGTTTGCATCCCTGTAAATAATGAAAAGGACAAATGCTCAGTATATACAATATTTGCTTAAGCTGACAAGACAACAATGCAAACACTCTCCACTTACCTTTTTCTATAAACAATTGTATAGCCAACGCAACCCAAAGCCTATACAGCAGCTCGAAGCACATATGTACCAGGGATGGGCATTATTCAAAATTTGAATAATTCAATAACGAAAAAATAAAAATAAATTTTTATTCTTCATTCTCATACCCTTGAATAAAGAATAAATTTTTATTCTTCATTCCGGCGCCCTTGAATAAAGAATAATTTTTTATTCTTCATTCTGATACCCTTGAATAAAGAATAAAAATGTATTCTTCATTCTGATACCCTTGAATAAAAAATAAATTTTTATTCTTCATTCTGGTGCCCTTGAATAAAGAATAATTTTTTATTCTTCATTTTGATACTTTCGAATAAGAAATAAAAATTTATTCTTCATTCTGATACCCTTGAATAAAAAATAAATTTTTATTCTTCATTCTGACGCCCTTGAATGAAGAATAATTTTTTATTCTTCATCCAAAATTGGTTGAATAAAAAATAAAATTTTATTTGTCATTCAGATAATTTTGAATAAAGAATAAATTTTTATTCACGTTATTCAAATTATTTTTGGAGGTCAGACAAGTAAATGATTTTGCGAATATTTTTCCGAATACGAACCAAGTATTTTTCCGAGTCACAACCGAATATTTTTCCGAATACTTTCCCGAATCCGAACCCAAATACTTAACCGAATATTTTTCTGAATCCGAACCGAATATTATACCGAATACTTTCCCAAATCCGAACCGAATATTTTCCCAATTCCGAAACAGAATACTTTCCCGATTCCGAACCGAATACTTTCCCGAGTCTGAACCGAATACTTTTCCGGGTCCGAACCGAATACTTTTCCGATTTCGAACCGAATACTTTCCCAATTCCGAAACAGAATACTTTCCCGATTCCGAACAGAATACTTTCCCGAGTCTGAACCGAATACTTTATCGGGTCCTAACCGAATATTTTCCCAAATCAGAAACCGAATACTTTCCCGGTTCCGAACCGAATACTTTTCCGATTTCGAACCGAATACTTTTCCTGGTCTGAACCAAATACTTTTCCGGGTCCGAGCCCGGTAAAGTAATCGGTTTGGACTCGGAAAAGTATTCGGTTCGGTTTTGGAAAAATATTCGGTTCGGACCCGGAAAAGTATTCGGTTCAGACTCGGGAAAGTATTCGGTTCGGACTCGAGAAAGTATTCGGTTCGGAATCGGGAAAGTATTCTGTTTCGGAATTGGGAAAATATTCGGTTCGGATTTGGGAAAGTATTCGGTAAAATATTCGGTTCGGATTCAGAAAAATATTCGGTTAAGTATTTGGGTTCGGATTCGGGAAAGTATTCGGAAAAATATTCGGTTGTGACTCGGGAAAATACTTGGTTCGTATTCGGAAAAATATTCGCAAAATCATTTACTTGTCTGACCTCCAAGAATAATTTGAATAACGTGAATAAAAATTTATTCTTTATTCAAAATTATCTGAATGAAAAATAAAATTTAATTTTTTATTCAACCAATTTTGGATGAAGAATAAAAAATTATTCTTTATTCAAGGGCGTCAGAATGAAGAATAAAAATTTATTTTTTATTCAAGGGTATCAGAATGAAGAATAAATTTTTATTTCTTATTCGAGGGTATCAAAATGAATAATAAAAAATTATTCTTTATTCAAGGGCACCAGAATGAAGAATAAAAATTTATTTTTTATTCAAGGGTATCAGAATGAAGAATAAATTTTTATTCTTTATTCAAGGGTATCAGAATGAAGAATAAAAAATTATTCTTTATTCAAGGGCGCCGGAATGAAGAATAAAAATTTATTCTTTATTCAAGGGTATGAGAATAAAGAATAAAAATTAATTTTTTATTTGAATAAAAATTTATTCAAAATCGCCCATCCCTGATATGTACAACTTCATGCGCGCACTCAATGTCGTTGCATATGCATAGACGATCACAAAACTAGCCAGACCTCACCAGACCACACCAAAACAGATCATCACAAAACCAATTTGACTGATGCCCAATGGTCATTACACCGCCTGTGTGAAATCGGCTCCAATAAATGTCTGTTTCATGCCAATGAAAACCGTAATGGGAATGAGCAATTATTGGGTTTCGTCATTTGACGGAAAGTGACCGATTATATATACATTCATATGTAGCTCCATGCCCATAGTAATTGTGCCGATTGTGAACGCTTAAGGAGATCCATGAAGATGACAATAATGGCAACAGGCGCAATAATATATGATATATGTACATATGTATACATAAATCATTGAGATTTCGAAGGTATTGTCTGGTGGAGGATTCAAGTTGCCAGGACCATTGAAGCCATGCACACAAAACTGCAAATCCTCTGCGGAGATAGTGGCGTTGGAGTCGCCGCCACTGCCACGATTTTTTTATTTTCCATCTTGCTTTGTATGTATGCATGTATTTTATGTACACATTTCTTTTTTTTGTTTTTTTGTTAAAAAAAAATATTTTTGTTTGAACAAAAAAGCAACGAGCAATTACATATGTATGTATGTATGTATATATTTCTGAGAACACTTGACCCTAGTGTTCTTAAATTAAGAATTTCATTCTTAAAACAAGATTTTTTCAGATTTTTATCTTGCTTCAAGAACACCATTCCTGTTTCAAGATTGATGAAACTTACATTTTATATATTTTTCCTTAATTTCGGTAATTCTTAAATCAAGTACGACATATCTTGATTTTAGCCAGCAACTTTTCTCTGAGTGTATCTACGAAAGGTGATTAAAGGTGTTGTTCGTTTATTTTCTGTAAGCAAAAACTTGGATATCATTGTGAGATTCCCGGGCCCTCTAAAGCCCGGGCACGGGGCAATTGACCCCCTCAGCCCCCCCCCCCCCTCTCGTCGGGCCTGTGTGCGATTTCTACTTTTTTTTGTACTTCCATTCTTAAAAAGTATTAGTTAAATACTTGCATGTAATATATGTATGTATATGTATGTGTATGCTATTCCCTGAAACACGCTGATAAATTCATTAATAACCCAATAAACATTTTTCTTTATTCTCAACTTGAGATACATTTGAGAACTAACCTTATTCTCAATTCCGAAACGCTATTTCTTAAATGCAACACAAACAACCGTTAATAGCTCTTTTAGTAGGGGATTTCGGGCTGATTCTCAAATTGGGAATTTCATGGTTTTTCAAAAGTGTAACGAATGGCATGGAATTTTCAACCCAAATCGAGAATTAGGATTTTCTCAAACGTTTGAAATTATTTTGTTTGATGTTTATTGTGAAGTTACCTACGTATTTTTATGGTTCATATAACATGGAATGCTAAAAAAGCGAATCACTACGTATTAACAGACATTTTTATTTGGCAAACAAGCAAATTCTCGAACATTTTTTACACATTCAAGCAATAAATTCACTAACAAGGCCACTTAACCAAACCAAAGCAAATCAAACACCAAACACCCAACACCACACACCATGCAAACAAACACCCATCAGCCCAACCACCCATAAACTACCGGCATGGCCGACGACAAATCTGCGAAAACCAGTCAAGCGTTGAAATCTTTCAAAATCAGTGCCAAGGGAACGTAATGAATGAATGAGCGGAGGAATGAATGAATGTTTCAATGAATGAATGAATGAATATTTTCCAACTGATTTCTTTACATTTAGGAACATAACGACCATAACAACAACAACAGCAACAACATAAACACAAACTACAGCGAAATTTATATGCTCTTTAGGAATAACAATGAACTTCAGGAAGAGGAAGAGATAGAAGGAGGAAAGGCGGTTAAAAGGAAATAACAAACAGTATGTGCATACACTTACATACATACAGCGAATTTAATGCGAAAAAGTAAAAGGCAAACAACAAAAATTGAATGATCTACAATGGCTTAAAAAATTTCGAGAATCCTTGCGGAGTAGCTTAAAAAAAAAAGCAGTGCCGGATTTGATAAAGCGGAATGCGATTAACACTGCTATTCCGAGCGTTACCGGAAAATTACTTTACTGGTAATTTATGTTGCTGAAAATTGTTACCATCTTTTCAATTGGTATTCTGGCACAAATGGTAACGCTGTCAAAGCATTTCCATACTAACGGAATGGAATCGGGCTGAAATGGTAACAAATTGTTACCACGTATTGAGGTGGTAACTTAATTTTCTGCTGCCAGAATACGAAAAGAGTGTTTAAAGTACCAGATTCTTTATTTCACCAGTAAAGTAAATTATGTTACCACACCGGAATAAGGCCGTAAGTTAAATTCTACAAAATAAAATAAGCCAAAGATATTAGAGCCATTAATAGGAGTTTTTAATGAAAACTGGAAAGCTAATTAATGTGCGTATAAATGGAATTTGCCCTGTCACATTTTTGCGCTTTCTTTGTAGCTTTGCTTGCTTTTTGGCGTTTTTAATTACGATTTCGCATTTCCTCAGCTTCTACGAGCGAACCTTTAAATATTGTTTTCCGCTTAGAAGACGGATTTGGATTCATCATTTCATGCAGGCTACAAAAGCAAAAGTTATACTCATGAAGGTTTGTCACCGATTAAGTACTCTGCCGATAGAAATTTTCTTCCGCATAACGAAAAAAAAAAAAAAAAACGTTTATATCTACGTAGTACGTACTCATATGTACATATGTATATGAAACTTTGTAGTACAACCGAGCGTTAAAATGCACTTGAAAAAAGCGAACAAGACTTTCTGTTTTCTATACATATGTACATTTGTATGTATGCAATTCTCGTTGATAAGCAGACCGGAATTCTATTTATTGGCAATGGCCTTTGGAAGCCATTCGACGATTCGATAGAAATTCATATAAAACTGATTATTTTTTTGCGTTGGTCAATAACATTGCAATAAATATGTATTCTATCAATTATGAGTGCACCCAGAAAAAAAAATAGTGTGAAATCAACCAAAAATCAACAAATTGTGTGGTTAATTTTTTTCAACACGATGCATAATGTATGCCATCATGTAATCGTGTAAATTTAACACTACTGTCAAGTGTTAGTTTAACAGGATGACAACTGTAGAATTAACACTAAAAAGTATTGAGTCTTCCTGTTGATTTTACAATTTTAACTAGTTAATGTTACAATAAAAGCTGGTTAAATTAACACGAAATGGTCCTGTTGAATTAACAATAACATCTTTTTGATTTTACATTAAATTTATTGTTAAATTAACTAGATAGTCTTGTTGATTGTACAATTTATTTTTTTAAATAAAAAAAAAACATAAAACATAAAATATATAATCATCACTTCAGTTAAGCACATTCGTACATCACCCGCACAACTGACCAAATTGAAGGCGTCCTTCTCATACGAACACAAATGTACCGGCGATAGTTTATACATGGGCGATAGCACTATCATTTGCACCGAGTAATGTTTGGCCGCTAATGCAACAACCGCATGCTGCACGCAAACCCGCATTCGCTAAAAAACCTCCTCGTGATATTGCAACCTATGAAGAGGAAAAATAAAATATTGAACATTAAATATTTTTAGAAACAAAAATGTAATCCTCTTTTAACTCACCTCCAAACTGAAAATATAAATCGAAAACCCACTATCGCGAACTGACAATGATGCTAAACTCGCATCACTGCCACGGCACAAAATTTTCCTTTTTTTTTTTTAAAATAATTTGCGTTTTGCACGAAAATCAGACTTCAAATGATCAAAAAAATTATGTATGTTTCAAAATAGTTTTGACGTTCTTTTTTAACACTTTTTTTAGATTACATTGACACTATGATCGTGTTGAATAAATCAAAATTACAAATGACGTTTATGTTTGAACATTGTTTCGTGTTATATCAACCAAATTTTATTGTTAATTGTGGTTCCTCTTGTTTTGGGACGTCATTTTTCTAACATTTTTTTTAGTTTATATTGACACTATCATCATGTTAAATAAACCAAATTCCAAATGACATTTAGGAATAAAATTTTATATTTGAATCATCTGGTATATTTTAAAATTTCTTCATGTTGTATCAACAATAAAATTTGGTTGAATTTACCAAATTTTCAGATGACAGTTACAAAGCCAAAATCATGTTTCAAACATCGTGTAATTTGAAAAAAATTGTTGCTGTTCTATGCGTAAAGATCGATCGTGTTAATTTTACATGAATCGTGTTGATGATTTTTTTTCTGAGTGTGCAAACGTATAGTACATATATATGTATGTATGTATTTAGCTGACAAAGGGTTGTATATAAAGCATTTCCATTGAAAAGATAACTATTTTAGTTTCCATTCTAAAACTAGAAATTACATGGATTACGCGAACAAATATCAAGTTGTTGCATGCGGTTTTCAAGTCTACAGTGGCCTAAGAGAAATCCGGTTAGAGCTTTCAGTTTATGTTTTTTGGGAGATTAATGATTGCTTTGAAGCGCTTTGGGTGTATTCTCCATGCCAATTGCTCCTACCTCTCTGTGCCCGGGAATTAAAATCAAAAGTGTTATATATCTGGCGCCTAATTCGTTCGACTTTTCTAAGCACTCTAAGGCAATCGTGGGTTTTGCTTCACATGAGGATGTGGCCCAGAGTTCAACTTGACTCTCTAAGATTTAGCTCTATACGCTGACTAATGAAGTATACTTCCGAATTGCGAAGTTAGCTTAGCTCCGTGCTCGATTTTCATTCTGATTGCCTTGATGAAAAACTTTACTCTCGTTCGCTCTCCTTTTCGGTACTGTTCTGTATATTTATGTTCTTCATTCCCCCCATCTATACAAAGCTCGACACACAAATTTAATTTCTTTAACTTTGACAAAAACCATTCACGTATTTATAACCCACTCAAAATATTTCCAGCTAATTAAAATTAAATAAAAAAAAACAAAGAAAAACCAGAACAATAATAATTTGACAAAACCCAGCAAGTTTTTTAATAATTTATTTTGACGATATTTTGAACTCGTGGTAGCACATATGTACATTTGTACATACATAAACAAATTACATACGTATGTACATACATACATATTAAAAATAGTACAACAATAAAACCATAAATGTATTAGCTAAATTAAACATGAAACACAAAACACGTGTATCAGATTTTAGTATATAAGTTTCTCCGCCTCTAAAATCAATTTCGAGCATGCTCCAGACAACTTTTTTTCATAGAATTTAATGCAGAATCCGAATTTGCTAGCAATACTATGGCTTAGAAAATTGATACAGCCTAGTATATATACATATATATCTTTTACTTATAAAACTTACCAGCTGACGAAACTTTTCCTCGTCCTGCTAAATTTCTTTTTCATATGAAAGTAAATTTTCTAGTCTGCTAAATGGTTCCTTCGGCAAAACGATTGGATAACCTCCTGGCATGACTTTCCTAAGCTCACCTACTTCTCTCCTTAGCGCTGTTACTTCTTTTAGTATCCGTAAAAGGACGGCTTTGTTTTTTTCCTCAACTTTTGCTACGGCACAGTCAATGAGAGATTGGGATGCTATAAAAAAACAAGAAGAGATTAATAGAAGATACAAATTCATTAGCAATTAAACTGAATACTCACCTAATGAGTTTTCGCGCGGTATATTGGACTCGCCGCTATTAACTATTGAGCATCCACACGTATTTTATTTAATTTTTATTAATAGGAAAATTTTTCTTACGTCAAATATTCAACACATACAATAGGTTTATTTAAAAAAGCTTAAAATAAGCTTAATATTATAAAAGCTTATTTAATCTTCTTTTAGGAAACTTACTTCAAGCTATTTTTCAAACACTTGCATTTCACTTTTAAAATTAACGGTTTTATAAACATGCGCTCTCAATGTTTATAAAAGATTTATTTGAAAACATATAAAGTAAGATTAAGAATGTAAATGCTTACAAAACACTTGTAGTAGCAAGCTTACTTTAAGTTATTTTCAAAAACGCTTACAGGAATGCTTGTTGGGAACCTTTTCCAAAGCTACACACACACACACACACATACTTTGACGCCCCATTTTAGGTAACCCTAACCTCATCTCAACTGCATAGTCATAAATAAATTTTTGTTCTAGTACGTGTGTGTATTTGTTTATTTGTACTTAAATAGGTCAAAAAGAGTTTAAGCAAGCATTGTTGAATAAATTAAAAAGTATTTATTATATATATACTATACATATGTACATACAAATATACATATATACATATAAGTATGCACATCGTTTTTTTTTTGTTTTGTAAAACTTTGCTATCTAAATTTTAGGGTGCCTTCACAAAGAGGGATCATGTACATACATACATACATACATACATATGTACATACATACATATGTATGTATGTACTTATATGAGTATTTAATTGAACGTAAGTGTATACAGTTGAACAATATACGGAAGTAACAGATTGACTTGATTTGTTGCTTCTACATATGTACATATGTATGTATGTATATTAATTAGGCTAAAACAATGTTGCATGTTTACAGATGACATTTCAATTCAAGATGAATAAATTAACTAAATGTTGTTTTAGATTTATTTTAAAAACATACTTACCCATTTACCCCATATGAGATTCAAGGTACATATTGCCAGTTTGATCCACTTAAAAGCCCTTCAATATTTCTTGCTCATGTTTAAGCGGAATATTTGCCCAGATTGTGACGATGGGCTCAGCCTTCGCAGAGGCAAGGTCTTGGTACGGATAATGGACTACGTAAAGGCTAATATTTCGAACTAATTGCCACATCGAAGTCTCGATGGACTAGCTTAGCTTAGAAGTAGCGCAGATAAAAACAAGTAGGGAGATTTTCATAGTGTGAAAATCCAAATTTAGTAAGGAAAGTTACCTACACATATGTAAGTTTGATATGGCAAGCAGTTTCTACCGAGCAAACACAGTCTCTAACGTTAGAAATTTTGTCGAGATTACCTTATATAACTAGTGTAATTCTCTATATATTCTCAAATCAAAAACTACACTAGAATTCGATTAGCGAGTGATTAGAGAAGGAGCCAAATCTCACGCCTTTTATCAATTCTCAATATATTTCTGTGATATATTGAATATACATACATATATTGAAATTAGATACTAAAAAATGGTAAAGTTAATATTACCGTAGTACAATGTTTTCCATTAAAAAGTACAAGAAGTACCTTTAATTTAAATAATAATTTAATAAAATTTTGTTTAAATTTCAGTTCTTATAAATGTGGTAAACATATACATGTCAATATATATAATAATATGCAATTTAGGCACATATTGCGTTAATAAAATCTAAACAATGAAAAAATCATGTAAAAGGTGACAAAACTTTGTTTTTCATTTCAATTGGAAGTATTTGCAAATTCTGATTAGAATCTCATTAGAGAACTACATTAGAATTCGATTCGAGAATTATAATTTTCTCGATTTGAGAATTAGGTACCCTTTTGTTTGAGAACGCTATGATTCTCGATAGATTTTCGAGTCGTCCTTTAACGTTAGAGGTTTGAGAATGAGGCTAGTTCTCGAGTCATTCTCAAATCGATAACTAACCTCAGTGTTTGTTGGGTAGTAAGTACAAATTTGCGGCAGTGATTCACCTATAGCGCGAATGAAAGTAGTTACCGCTAAAATGTCAAAGCAAATTTTACAAAATCCGCTGATTAAGTGTGTGACGTAACTGGTTTTCTCGCCTATTTATTGTTCATTCTTCTTCCTCGCTTTACGTTACAATGTGGCCAGCAACACTTATATACACGCAAAAGAAAAATTAAGTGAAAAAATCGGTTAATTTCTGTCGTAGAAAATATGTACATACATATATGTATGCATGTAAGTATGTATGTATGTTCATACTCCCCTATATAAATTTAATAGCACAAACGCAAAACGCTATTTAAATACATATGTACGCACATACATTTATCCTAAGTAAATCTGCCAGTCATGCTG
The DNA here is from genome assembly GCA_960531455.1 of Urophora cardui. NCBI lineage: Eukaryota > Metazoa > Arthropoda > Insecta > Diptera > Tephritidae > Urophora > Urophora cardui. The sequence continues at coordinate 4,174,499 of OY482672.1, read as the reverse complement.
CTGAATGCTCATATTTATCTGACAATTAAAGAACATGCAACGCGAAAAAAAGAAATGGGAAAATCCTTTTTAATTTGTGCGAATGAAAAATGATTGCGGCGTTTTGTCGAAGAAAATTGCATAAAACATACATACATACATATACACACTCAACGTTATAAAAGAAAGCATTATCGAGCAAGGACTTGAATGTTAAACGCAAGAGAGAATTTAATACATATGCAAATGAATATATGTACATAAGTATGAAAAGACTGCAAAGTAAATAATATTTAAATATGTACATACATACATATATCCAAATGCTGTTGGCAAATGAATCAAAACCAGTGGCCAACAATCTCCAGTTGCTAGTTGCTACATTTGCCATGATGGTCATTCATAAATTTCACACAAAAAATATGGAATAAATTAAAAAGAAATGGAGTAAAATGGCGGTGACTTTAATGAAAAACAGTTATAACAAGTAAGGAAGCCTAAGTTCGAGTGGAATCGAACATTAGATACTCAGCTGTATGCTTTCATTGTTTGTTTGCATTTGATGGAAACACGGTGCACTTAATATAAAGCGAGTGCTGAATAAAGTGGGCGTAGTCACGCCCATTTTCTAAATTTTTATCAGTCATCCAACTAAGCATATCAATATTATACTTTGTGCAAAATTTCATTCCTTTATGACTTCTAGTTACAAAGATGTCACGTTACAAATTCCCAAAGGCTGTTCCAGAAATATCTTTCTTAAAAAGTAGGCGTGGTCATAAACCGATTTCAATAAATTTTTGCGTGGCTATTAACACAAGTTATAAAAGTGTATAAACCAAGTTTCGTCATAATATCTCAATTATTTGTCGAGTTATAGGCTAAGAAATCTCGTATATCCCTTTGTGTAAAAAGAGGCGGTGCCACGCCCATTTTCCAAAATTTTTCTATTTGTTGTTTCCGGTCTATTGTGGAAGTCATGCCACAAAATTTCAATGAATTATCTTTATATTTGACAAAGATATCGCTTAAAATGTTTTTATTAGGCCCCTTTATAGTTCTCATATATAAAAGTGGGCGTGGTCGTCCACCGATTTCGCTACAATTTTGAGCGTGTATTACCACAAGTAATGAAAGTGTACACACCAAGTTTCGTCATTATATATAAATTATTTGTCGAGTTATGAGCTCAGAAATTTCGTATATTCCTGTTTATAAAAAGAGGCGGTGCCACGCCCATTTTCCAAAATTTTTGTGTTTTTCGTTTTATGTCCGCAGTTGGACTCTTGCCGTAAAATTTCAATGATATATCTTTATATTTGACAGAGATATCGCTTAAAATGTTTTTATTAGGTCACTTTATAAGACCCATATATAAAAGTGGGCGTGGCCCTCAACCGATTTCGGAAATTTTTCGTCCAAATATTTGACTAAGTAAGTATATCACGCGTACCAAATTTCATCGATATATCTTCAACGGTTTCTGATTTATGACTCATAAAACTTTCAATGTTTGCCCCTTAATAAGTGGGCGTGGCACCGCCCATTTTCCAAAATTTTTGTGTTTTTCGTTTTATGTCCGCAGTTGGACTCACGCGACAAAATTTCAATGATATATCTTTATATTTGACAGAGATATCGCTTAAAATGTTTTTATTAGGTCACTTTGTAATATACATATATAAAAGTGGGCGTGGCCGTCAACCGATTTTAACTATTTTCCGTCCAAACGTATGCCTAAGTAAGTAAATCACGCGTACCAAATTTTGTCGATATATCTTCAATGGTTTCTGAGTTATGACATATAAAACTTTCAAGGTTTGACCCTTAATAAGTGGGCGTGGCGCCGCCCATTTTCGAAAATTTCATCAAATTTCTTCCAGGGGCCTGAGCTCAACACGTGGGTAAAATTTCATCGCTCCAGCTATATTAGTGACTGAGATACCAAATTTCCGATTATTTCTATATAGGAAAAGTGGGCGTGGTCATGGTCCGATTTCGCCCATTTTCAATACCAACCGTCCCAGTCTCGATACCAACTTGCATTTCAAATTTCATCAAAATATCTCAATTTTTGCGCGAGTTAGAGTGTTTACAGACGGACGGACATGGCTAAATCGATTTCTCTTTTCACCCTGATCATTTTAATATATATAAGTCTATATCTATCTCGATTATTTCACTCTGTTACAATCCACCGTTATGTGATTAAAACTATAATACTCTGTGTACTAGTACAGCTGAGTATAAAAAAGTGTCCAAACTAACATCATGTTGTGTTAATCAGAAATACTCAACTTTGCGTTCAGAAGATAAAAACACAACTGTTGCGCAACCGATGGGATTCTGAACACAACCATTGTGGGACCTTCATTGCTTGCTTTATAGTGTGCCTATTTGTATTTTCCTCCGGATGAACTTTAGTGATACTTTTATACCTACTTCCCATTTTTCGAATTACAATTATCATTTAAAAAAAAAAACAAAAAAAAAAATTATAAAAAATTTTTTCCTAAGCTCATACATATTTCACACATGTTTGTGATTCATATCCGACTCCAAAATATGAGTGCTCTGAGAATGTTTGTTGGGATAATAAATTCATGCCAAAACTAATTAACGGTTGACACTGAAAACTTCAAAATTAATAAAAACGAACTTATCTCCCAGAGTTGTATTGGATTTTTATTCGATTAAAAATTCAATTAATTAGTAATGGATCCATTAATAATTGAACTTCTGAATGGAAAATCGAGCTTCATTATCAACTTAATGAAGAAAATGTGGATAATTACTCCATTAACCGCCTCACATAGGTAGATTTTCAAGTTTTATGCGGCCAAAAATATTTTATTGTCTACAATGTAGACTCTGCATCTATTCCAAATTGCTTGTTTAATGCAAAATTTTAATAATTTGTGTTAAAAGTCAATTTTATAGAAAAATATATACAGTGACTCAAAAAAAAAATCATACGCCAGTTTTTAAATTTATTTCAAAGAGTTCTGTCGAAAATTTTACTTTCTTATTTTATTCTAAAAATATAGACAATTTTTCAATAAAAATCGTTTTAAGCAGGATATCTGAGCTTATGGAAAAAATCCGGAAAATCGTAGAAATTTCTGAAAGTGGATTAAAAATTTCAAAGCAAGGCCACAATTTATAGAAGATTTTGAGCAGATTTCTAAGTGTACTGTTATGTAGCCAACCAATTTAGTGTATATGTACGTGAGACCGTTCCAATTAAAATTTCCGAAAAGCCAATGAAAATTTTCAAAAAGTTGAATGTTGCATATTATTATATTAAAATTGAATGAGCTGCAAACTTGCATACTCAAAACTCTTCTAAAAAATGTAGCTTTAGGATTCTTAGCCCCTTTTTATGATAAGTATTTCCTTGACTTTGAAAAATTGGAAATACTAAAAATACGAAAACAGGTAATTTTCCAAATAGGCCAACTTTTCATCCATTGTTGATAATTTCTGGCTTTGCGTTTTTCCATAGAGAAATTGACGGGTAACTAATTTTTTTCCAGATGAACCAGGAGAAACTTCGATGAAAATGAAAAAAAAAAAAATTGTTTGGACATTTTTTCAATGTATCTTTTTTTACCCCAGCCGCACCTGTCCGCAGCTGATGTTCATCAGAACCATAAGAAAAGACTACCCACTATTAAAATGCATAAAAATTTTGAGACGATTGGAGGCGATAATATAACTAAAATGCTTTTGAATAAAAAAATGAACAATATTTTTTCAAGAAAACGCAATATGCTTAAAAGCTTCAAAATGGTGGGTCTTTTATTATGAGGTTGACGAGTTCTTCAATAAATAATGATATTTACCTGAAGCACTCGAATCCATGATGTTTACTTTGATAACTGTCTTAAAACTGAAAATATTGACGTTTAAAAATGGGTTACTTAAAATACGTAAAAAATAAAAAATCGAAAAAGTGGGAGAATAATAAGTTTCGACTAGCGGCAGGGGCACCTCGGTTGTCTATAAAAGCTGAGAAGACCGGTTTATTATCGCCCGGTCTATTATAAACGTAGAGCGATTTTGGATCTTGTATTTGCACCAATTTTAAAATTTTCAATTTTGGCCGCATAAATTCGTAAATTCTACCTATGTGCGCCTGTGTGAAATCAGTATTAGCTTTAGTCACGCTGGTGAAACCGGGCCTTAGATTCTGCTTATCAATGCTAATGCTAAAATATTTAGTGAACTGTAGACACGAATTGAAACAAATCTCACTGTTTTATTTTGACATGTAAATTTCTGTACTATTCTCTGATGCCATTATAATATTAAGCAATACCTAGCCAGGGGGGGGCAGCTGCCCTCCTGCCCCTACCTGCCTACGCCCTTGGCTTGCTTTATTAAGCGCAAAAATTAATTAAGAAAATGAAATTGAGCATAAAAAATATTGCTCGTTGTAATTTGAGCAATAATTATAACAGATAATTTGTCAAACTCAACTTTTCGCCTTTCAGCAGAGCAGCAATTACATTTTGTATGTACAGCGTATGCTCCATTCCGGTTTAGAAGGCTAGAGTTGCATCAGATTATGGTGTTTTCATAGAAAGGAATGAACTAAAGTTCTACTTTCATGCTTTATAACAGCCTTGTTGCTCTAACTCATGTACAGCGCTTTATAGGTACATATGTTTGTAAGAGTCTAGCTCAATGAGTTAGAAGTATCGTCTTTGAAGTCCCAAAACTTCGACCACTCTACCTGATTTATCCAGGAAAAAATGTTCGATTTTTTTCTTCGGTACCTGATTTTTTTTTAAGACCAAGTGTGTTTTCAAAGAAAAATCATTTTTCTGATAATTTCCTCTTCTACGACAAAACGACCAAGAGAGGTGGAACAACCCGCCGTCTTGTTCAAAAACTCCTCTCCCACCAACAGATATTCTTGTGTTCAGATATTCTCAAGCATTTGGATTGGATGGATCTATCCAAGGGACGGCATTGTCTCATATGCAAACAATTGTTTACGAAAGAGCAGTTTTGGCGTCAAGGCTGGTATCGACCTCTCAAGAAACAGCTCAAGAAATTTTTGGATTTATTTCTTGAGTAAAAAATAGTAGTAGGCAAGAAATTTTGACGTTTAGTAATCCACCGTGAATACCTAGTGAAATGAAGAAGAGCATCAAAAACGTAAACAAAATAAACCTTTTTGTATACATAAGCAATTAGTAAGTTCTTAAAAAATATTAAATAAAAGCTTTAAATATATGTTTTCAATAGTTTTATTTTGTTGTTATCTTAGGAAATCATCGAAAGCGACGAGGATGACCTTATATTACTGGTAAACTGTGATATATTGATGGCCGGAATGGAATAAAATATGAGAAATCGATGCCAACTATGCCCTTGCATCATTAGAAAAATTGTGCATTCTATTTTTCGTTTCTTTTTTGCCATTTTCACTACCGATATCCACGATTTTTTTTTTTTTAAACACGCAACAAACGTCAAAATTTCTTTAAGAAATAAATGCTCGATGATATATTTATTGGCAAAACCTGTCTTGCTGTGTTGGCATAACGTTGAAAAATAGTATTAAAAAAGTGTACTAAATTTCTTGAGAGGTCGATACTCGCTCAAGAAAGTTTCACAAGAAAAATTTCTTGAGCATTTCTTGTACGTCATTTTATAGTGGCAATCTTTTGTAAGCAACCTGCAAAAGAATGTACTACCTGCTTTTATTGAGGGATTACTGAGGTATGGTTGAAGAATTTTTTAAATAGTGATTAATTTACAACACTACTGTGAGCTTTCATAATTTGACTTTTTTCATTGACACTATCCCTGCAAAAAATTCGACTAATTCGGGATGTATCCGGGATCACTCGCAATGGAGCATGCGATTAATACAACTTGTGGTCTCTTTATATGGAATGAAGTTTCCCCTTTTGTTTGAGCATGTCCTATGTGGAGACTAATTGTACCCTTTTAGATCTGAACAAAATCATATTTCGAAGTTCGTTTATAACCTTTTGAGTACAATTGTCAACAATTTGTCTACATTTTCACCCTTCCCTATAAAATTGAGCAGTAATTGTACCCGAAAGAGAGGAGTCCGGCACAAATCGCACAATTTTTACAGGGCTATTGAAGGAAATAAAAAAAGCGGTTTGTTTTTAAAATTTATTTAAATTTCTATGTACATATATATATATAACTAATGAATGTCGGTAGAATCGTTCCAAATAAAAATTAAATATGTATATTAATGGAAAGAAAAAAGGCGTTACTTATTTATTTGAGAATTTCTCCAGTAGATCCAGCTTTCTTTTTTCTATTTCGAGGTATTTTCCAAATTTAGCCTTCAAAATTTCCTTCGTAATACCTTCCTCGAGCTGCAAGCCTTTTGCGTGTGAATAGATTTTGTGAGACGGATGAACGATGTGATGGTGATGATGACAGTGACGACGGAGATGATTGTAATAGGGACGGTTTTGGGTGGATGGTGGTGGTGGAGATAATTGTGATGAAGACGACGATGGTGATGAGGGCGATGATGTTGAGATAAAGGCGTCATATGTGATGAGGGCGGCGATGATTGTGGCGGGATCGATGAAGATTTTATACCAAATGGCCAGGAACCAGAATGAACCGTGTGGTTATTTCATATTATTGGGGTTTGCCCAAATATTTCTTCTCTTTTTTCCATAAATGGAGCGAAATATGGACTGGCTCCTGTTCGTCTATTGTTATTGGACGCGGATTTACATGCTTGAAACAAAGTGCGCATCTTCGATTCCAAAAAAAAAAAAAGTAGGAGATTTCAATGATATCAAATTTTATCAAAAAATGATTGAAAAATGTTTAAAAATATGTATCATAAATGATTACTTAAGAATAGTCATATTTAGGGTACATTTTTCTCCCGACGATTCACTCATATTCCAATAGAAAATGTTTTTAAATTTGATCGTTTTTAATCATCTGGGCGTATGATATTTGAATTTTTTGATCAAAATTTTCAAAAAATGCTGGCTGGGAAATTTTTTCATTTCTGATTTTTTGACGTTTATTTTGAAATTTTCCAATTACTTTCCGTTGACCATTCACAATGACACACGTTTTTAAACTTTTCAACACTGTTTTCAAGTTGGTTATGACATACCGAGTTATACGCTTGCTGCTTATTTTTTAACTGGTCGCTTATTTTTTTGTAGGCAATTCCTCAATTTTTGTGGTGTTCTTTTGCATGTTGCTTGCAAAAGATTACAACTTATATGAAACTTTTGCGTTTCTTGAAAGGTCGATACTAAGCTTCAGCACCAAAAAAATTATGTAGTAATTCCCATACTTTACATATTTAATGAAATATTTTACAAGGCCTTTTGTAGTTAGTGCAAGAGAACATTAATTAAAATGTACTAAACAGCCTGGCAATTGTTTGTATGGAAAAAATGTTAGCCTATTAATATATAGATGTATGTAGATATGAAAAAAAATGTAGGCAAATAGCAGTGGCGGATCCACGGGGGGGGGGGGTTTTGGGGGTTCAAACCTCCCCCCCCTTGTGGTTTATCATAGATCCCAAATTAATGCCTTTATAGATTCTGCGCCCAAATTTCCCAAACTGATCAAGGAAAACTCTATCATTCCAAAAGCAATGGTTGGACCACATAACATCCAAAATATGTACCTAAATGCGAAAAAAGTTCATGTAGGTACCTTTGGACGCACGTGCATAAAATAAAATTTGTCAAATGCTATTCGCAAATTGCCAAATCGCAAATTTATTTTCTTTTCTTTCTTATTTTTATCGGGATTGTACAGAATTAATTTGGTCAGAAATGTCTGAATCGTTGGAGAAATTGCCTTTTTCCGAGGCATTTCGCAAGTCTTGTTTAAATTAATCCTTTAAAAATTTGAGTATATAAACACAAGAACTTCAATAAAGTAAAAATTCTATTAAAAATATAAATATAACCAAAAAGTACTACATACATATATTCTTATTTATTTTGGCTTTAAATGCAAGGGTAAGTGAAATTGATGATCAATTTGCCACCAATACCATACGATACTCATTCGCACGTACCAATGCAAAAATATACATACATACGTTATACTTACATGTTATTTAGAACTTCAATTGAAATCTCCTGCACTTTATGTGATGACATACATATTAGGTCCGTTTATTATTAGCTAGTTATGAATAGTTAGCCAAGTTTCGGCTGAAAATCGTTTCTTGAGTCAAAAAAATATCAGAAGAGAGCCGTTGACAGCTCCAAATTTCAGCTAGTAAAATTTTCCCTAGCTGAAATTATTTGCTGCCAAAGTAAGAAACAGCTGTTGAAAAAATAAACAAACGAACCAGAACCAGAATGAACCGTGTGGTTATTTCATATTATTGGGGTTTGCCCAAATATTTCTTCTCTTTTTTCCATAAATGGAGCGAAATATGGACTGGCTCCTGTTCGTCTATTGTTATTGGACGCGGATTTACATGCTTGAAACAAAGTGCGCATCTTCGATTCCAAAAAAAAAAAAAAGTAGGAGATTTCAATGATATCAAATTTTATCAAAAAATGATTGAAAAATGTTTAAAAATATGTATCATAAATGATTACTTAAGAATAGTCATATTTAGGGTACATTTTTCTCCCGACGATTCACTCATATTCCAATAGAAAATGTTTTTAAATTTGATCGTTTTTAATCATCTGGGCGTATGATATTTGAATTTTTTGATCAAAATTTTCAAAAAATGCTGGCTGGGAAATTTTTTCATTTCTGATTTTTTGACGTTTATTTTGAAATTTTCCAATTACTTTCCGTTGACCATTCACAATGACACACGTTTTTAAACTTTTCAACACTGTTTTCAAGTTGGTTATGACATACCGAGTTATACGCTTGCTGCTTATTTTTTAACTGGTCGCTTATTTTTTTGTAGGCAATTCCTCAATTTTTGTGGTGTTCTTTTGCATGTTGCTTGCAAAAGATTACAACTTATATGAAACTTTTGCGTTTCTTGAAAGGTCGATACTAAGCTTCAGCACCAAAAAAATTATGTAGTAATTCCCATACTTTACATATTTAATGAAATATTTTACAAGGCCTTTTGTAGTTAGTGCAAGAGAACATTAATTAAAATGTACTAAACAGCCTGGCAATTGTTTGTATGGAAAAAATGTTAGCCTATTAATATATAGATGTATGTAGATATGAAAAAAAATGTAGGCAAATAGCAGTGGCGGATCCACGGGGGGGGGTTTGGGGGTTCAAACCTACCCCCCCTTGTGGTTTATCATAGATCCCAAATTAATGCCTTTATAGATTCTGCGCCCAAATTTCCCAAACTGATCAAGGAAAACTCTATCATTCCAAAAGCAATGGTTGGACCACATAACATCCAAAATATGTACCTAAATGCGAAAAAAGTTCATGTAGGTACCTTTGGACGCACGTGCATAAAATAAAATTTGTCAAATGCTATTCGCAAATTGCCAAATCGCAAATTTATTTTCTTTTCTTTCTTATTTTTATCGGGATTGTACAGAATTAATTTGGTCAGAAATGTCTGAATCGTTGGAGAAATTGCCTTTTTCCGAGGCATTTCGCAAGTCTTGTTTAAATTAATCCTTTAAAAATTTGAGTATATAAACACAAGAACTTCAATAAAGTAAAAATTCTATTAAAAATATAAATATAACCAAAAAGTACTACATACATATATTCTTATTTATTTTGGCTTTAAATGCAAGGGTAAGTGAAATTGATGATCAATTTGCCACCAATACCATACGATACTCATTCGCACGTACCAATGCAAAAATATACATACATACGTTATACTTACATACATGTTATTTAGAACTTCAATTGAAATCTCCTGCACTTTTTGTGATGACATACATATTAGGTCCGTTTATTATTAGCTAGTTATGAATAGTTAGCCAAGTTTCGGCTGAAAATCGTTTCTTGAGTCAAAAAAATATCAGAAGAGAGCCGTTGACAGCTCCAAATTTCAGCTAGTAAAATTTTCCCTAGCTGAAATTATTTGCTGCCAAAGTAAGAAACAGCTGTTGAAAAAATAAACAAACGAATACTTTTGATTTTTATTACTTTTGAAATTTTCTGAATTTTTGAAATAGAAATAAAGAAAATTAAATGTTTTTTTTTAGAAAAAATAACCACTAACAGTCAAAAAAGGCAATCAATAAAAATCGTTTTAAGCAGGATTTCTGAGCTTATGGAAAAAATCTGAAAAATCGTAGAAATTTCTGAAAGTGGATTAAAAATTTCAAAGCAAGGCCATAATTTATAAAAGATTTTGAGGAGATTTCTAAGTGTACTGTTATGTAGCCAACAAATTTTAGTGTAAAAAGTGAAATTCTCAAAGCTGTGAAAAATTCCGTCAATTTTAGAAGTTTTTTTTCTGTAGGGTGAGACCGTTCCAATTAAAATTTCCGAAAAGCCAATGAAAATTTTCAAAAAGTTGAATGTTGCATATTGGTATATTAAAATTGAATGAGCTGCAAAATTGCATACTCAAAACTCTTCTAAAAAATGTAGCTTTAGGATTCTTAGCCCCTTTTTATGATAAGTATTTCCTTGACTTTGAAAAATTGGAAATACTAAAAATACGAAATCAGGTAATTTTCCAAATAGGCCAATTTTTAATCCATTGTTTTGAAAAATTGGAAATACTAAAAATACGAAATCAGGTAATTTTCCAAATAGGCCAATTTTTAATCCATTGTTGATAATTTCTGGCTTTGCATTTTTCCGGAGAGAAATTGACGGGTAATCGATCGGAGGCGATAATATAACTAAAATGCTTTTTGAATTAAAAAATTAACAATATTTTTTCAAGAAAGGCCAATATGCTTAAAAGCTTCAAAATGGTGGGTCTTTTATTATACTAGGTTGAAGATTTCTTCAATAAATAATGATATTTACCTGAAGCACTCGAATCCATGATGTTTACTTTGATAACTGTCTTAAAACTGAAAATATTGACGTTTAAAAATGGGTTACTTAAAATACGTAAAAAATTAAAAATCGAAAAAGTGGGAGAATAATAAGTTTCGACTAGCGGCAGGGACACCCCCGTTGTCTATAAAAGCCGAGAAGACCGGTTTATTATCGCCCGGTCTATTATAAACGTAGAGCGATTTTGGATTTTGTATTTGCACCAATTTTAAAATTTTCACTTTTGGCCGCATAAATTCGTAAAATCTACCTATGTGCAGCGTCTGACCTTAAAAAACATCTTCCAAAAAAAGAAATTTTCAAAACCCCCCCTTGCCGAAATCCTGGATCCGCGCCTGGCAAATAGCATTGTGTAATACACATTGTGGTCACAGGTGCTTTTTGCCAACTTCAATTACTCCCACATTACGGATTTGTGTTGTACGTACAAACACACATCGATAGGTAAATTATGCAGTTTAACACCTTCTGTGTTGTTGAGCAAATATGTACACACAAATAATGCAGAATAATTTCAACTGCCTAAATCTGTATGTATTATGTATTACGAGTAGCTACACCTCCACCATGTTTGTACACCATGGGCGTATATGGCAGCCAGGCCAAGTTGAAAAGTTTTACAAAAACACAATACAACTAAAGAGTATCAGCTGGTTTGTGTAATTAAAAGCAACGGGCGTCTGGGGTTTAGCTGCAATACAATTATTGACCAACAGGTTGAGCGTGGCGGAAGATGGTAGACGGTGTGCGGTGTGCGGTTATACAAGTATTTCGTAGGGTTCACAATGAATGTGCGTGGTGCAGTGGCACACAACTTCATTTATGGGAGAAGTTCTATGTGTAATGAAATTACTCCGCTTCTTCTTCTTCTTTTTAATGATAATGATGGTGATAGGGGTATTTTTGCGACTTACTTTGGCATTGTCCTGGCGCTGCTGAAAGTTTTATTTTATTATACATATGTAGGTATGTACATATGCATGTATATCTGCACAAAAGTGAACATAAACAATTGTCCGCATGCCATTGACATAATAGCTGAGTTCCCGTGGCAGTGATCCAGATCCGGATACGAATTTTGCAAGCAAATACAACAACAATTTTTGTGATCCTGATATTTATCTGGTCCAATTTCGGATCCTTATAGATTGTAATAGATATTTTTGATCCAGATAAATATCAGGATCACACCATTGTTGTTGCATTTGCTTGCAAAATTCGTATCCGGATCTGGATCACTGCCACGGGAACTCGGCTAATGTGGGTGGTATGTTTTTTTGGTGCTAAAAGCGCTGTTGTTATGTAGCAGCAGCGTGCGTACATGGCATATCGTTTTAGAGACATGAAAGCTTTACATTGTCCTTGTTTGCGGTTCATATAAATATTACCATCATTATTGCTTACATTACATGGTTTATGGTAATAAGTAAAAAGTAAATGCATACAAATACGTAGTCATGTAAGCTAGACTGTAACATTGATATTTTAGAATGTAAGTAGCATTAAGCGAAGATGTAAATAAAAGAAAATGCATTCGTGCAACAGAGGCCGAAGTGTGTGGTTCATTTTTTGCATTAGCGCATGTTTTATCATTTCATTCAATTTTAATACAGTCCACTTTGAGAAATTCATCAACAGTCCTTGCAATTTCAACTTAACCAAAAATCCACATACATATGTATATGTGTGTAGTACATACATACATATGTATGTATCTTCTTTTTTTCGCACTTTCGCTATTTCAATTTGTCAGTGTAAATTTTGAAAGTCATTTCTAACAATTACTCCGCCACCAAGTGGTTTCTATTTGCTTTGTAGCAATGTTTTTTTTGTCAAAAACAGCAGCCGCGTGGGACTAACGAGATTCGAAAAGCAAACAAAAAATAAATAAGTACATAAATGCTCGCAGAAATACAAATCGTTGTAAGCTTATCCTGTAATCAAGTTGTACAAACGCTCGTACATAAATACATACATATTTACGGAAGAATAATCACGAAAAGGAAATCCAGCAACATTTAGAGTAGCACTGAATAAATTCGCGTTCGCTATGAACAAATTTCTCTACTACGTAAGGATATGATATATTAGAGATTCCGTCGGTGAATAGCGAACAATTAAATGTCAAACTTACCTATACCAAAAGGCTATAAAATAACGGCAAAAGCTGTTGTCCGCATTTAACTTGTCATGATGGAGGATAATAGGATAAAGAATCACGCAGTTTTAGAACATATGTAAAATACCCTTGACTGCAGGGAAAACGATAGGTGTCTTTCTTAATATTTCGGAGGCATTTAGCAACGTCTCTGCTGCGGCACTGTTGGAGGGGCTCGAATGGATCGGAATACCCTCAATCATTCGGCGCTGGATCGAGGACGGGTGGGTGGGGCCTTTCAACAATATCAAGGAAGGCACATAGGGTCACGCCATAAGGGGAATACTCTCACCCCTGTTGTTGAATTTATTGTTCAACAAAATACTCTTCAGAAATACACAAAATACTAAAACTTGCGAAGTTTTGCATTCCGAGTTTAGTATAACGCCTCCAATACGATGTTGGTAACACTAAGAACCATATGTGGTCTATGTGGAGGATCACTGTATCCGCCCAACCTTTATTTATCAGACTAAGGATACATGCCTTTTGAACTCGTAAAATTTTTGCTGAGTTAAGAGCGTGTGTATATGTGTGTATGTACCTATGTAGGTACATAACCACTACGATTTAATTGTCTTGTCCTAATTGCGTATTGCTAGCAAACTTAGCTTAGTTTAAATTAGATTAAAAAAGAGAAAAGAGAAAGAAAAGGTTAAAAAGGAGGAAAATTATAAACATAAAAAAAATATATGCGCATACATTCCTACACATATATATATATGTATGTACATTTGTATATATTAAAATCACTTTAGTTAATGAATTTCATGTTGAAACAGCGGTTATTTTACAGCTCAGCTGTGTAATTTGCTTTTTGCAAATATTGCACAGATTTCAGGGCTGTTAACAGCGAAATGGATAGAATAGATGGTAGAAATGCATAACAAAAACTTAAAAAAGACGCGATAATTCATTCAAGGAAGGGTTAGTGATTGGAAAATCTGGGAAGAGATGGGATGACTATGGCGAAGTTGAAATTGAATTTGGAAATTTTGGCGGTTAGCGTTAACTAGTGTTTGCTGTTGATAAGGGAGACCTCTCAAGTGAAAATATGGCTCTTTGGCAAAAACGAGTTCTAATAAACCGCCATTTACTGCCACAATTGACCAGTGCCCATTGAAAATCAATGAAACATAGGTGCATACATATATGAATGTGTACCGTACTTAGCATACTTGGCTTTGTTCAGAAACTCAGTTTGAAGTGCAACCTGCTTTTGTAGTAGAAGCAGAGCGTTCATAAACGTAAATTTTGCATGAAGCGTCGCTCATCACAATCATCAAAAAAATAATTACTGCCGCTGTTGCGTTTCATGCTGTGTTTCTGAACATAGCCTTTATTTATTGCATGCACTACTAATTCTCTCTCTCTTCTTCTCTTTTCTATTGCAGCAAATAAAATATAAAGAAATAACACAAACCAGTCTATAATTTTGCAGTTACATACATATCCACATACATATAAGAAACTAAAATGTCTGAGATTTTGAAATAAAGCGCAAATTTTCAACGCAGGCCAATAAAGGATGTTTAAAGAGCGCACACGGCGACCAGAATCACTTACGATTACTTTAGCAATTTAAAGAAACGCAAAAAAGGCGTGAATGAACAACGACGAGTGTGCAATTTCATTGATTAATCGGCAGCAGCAGCAGGAGCAAAGCGGAGAATTCAATTTTGAAAAGTAGGAAACGCGCCTGCCCAGAGAAAATGTTGAATACGCCGCCGCCGCCGCCGTGTAAAGCGGCCGTTAAATATCGCCTGCCACTGCGTATGAGCACTTTCAAGCGCCGTGGTAGCCGCGGATGTGGTCGTCGGAGTAGTCTTGCCGTGTGTTGCACCCACTATTCGCTGTTGCTGGCAGCCATAATTTTAGTTTTGATTAGTGCGCATGCCAAGAGCGCATTACTCTATGACAATAACAGCAATAATAATAATAATAATAGCAGCAGCAGTAATTTAAGCAACAACAACAATAATGAACATGCCATTATCGATAGCAATAACAATTCATCACACAGAGCTGCCACCGAAATGTCAATAGCAACACAAACAACAGAGTCGCCGCCACCACCACAGCCCATGACATTAACGCTATTGTCCGCGAAAGTAGCGGAAGCGGAAAGAATGTTGTACAAAGAAGAAGAGCAACTGCAACGGCAGCAACACTGGAGAGCAGCGGATGCCGTTATGCCGTTCGATACGACTGGCGGTGAACAATCTATGTCAGAATTTCCGCACAACAATGACAATGCGCACAATAATAATAAACAAGCACAAGCGCAACGCCACCACAATCATCTCAATCGGAATGAGCAATGGACGGAGGAAGCTGAAGCTGAAGCTGCGAGCGCTGAGCAACAATTGCAGTTAAAGGAGCCGCAGCAGCAGCATATGCATCATCGTCACCAGCATCATCACCATCATCATCATCACCACCGCGAGCAGCAACAACAACATCACGAGCAAAAACAACACGAACATCATCAACACGAACATCATAACCATAATCATCAACAACATCAACAACAACAGCATCATCAGCAACAACATCAGAACCAACATCAGCCGAAAGAGGCATACCTTCAGGCGCCAGAACACATACAGCTACCCTCACCCATTCAACCGCAACCACCGCAAGAGCCATTTAAACCATTCGCCGTAGAGGAGGTACAACGCGAACCGGAAGCTGATGGTTGGCAACAGCGGAAACTACACCGCACACACACACACGCACACAATCATTCATACAATGCGTTGCCGTTGGGCTTGGATGGCAAGCGACGCTATTTCAGCAAATATACGCTTGAGGAGCTGATGAATATGAAAGTACCGCATCGTCTAAGCGATGACATCGACATGGATCCGTGTAAGGCAGGTGAGTGGAAAAGCAAAGCGAGTATTGAAAGTATTTATGTTAACGTATAAATATGTATATGTATATATAATTACAAATGTGTGTTGAAAAGCGCACTCAATTGCATTATTGAGCTACCGCCAACGAATGACATTTATAAATAGATAAGGTTTTATTTTCAAGCATTATTCCTTTTTTATAAGTAATTGCGTGTGTTAGTATGTGCAGGTATTTGTTGTTTAATCGAAGATTACAGAGATATTTCATCCATATATATATCATGTTCGAACGTGATAGAAAACAAAAAATTTGAGAACATATTAATACATATGCATAACACTGCTCATAAAAATAGGTCGGAAATATTAGAGACTTTTCTCTTTCTACAGCAAAAAAGTTCAAATTAACTTAAAAAGCCTTTTTTTATTAAAAAAAAAAATAAACTTAAAAAAAAAGTCACAAATATCAATTGTACTGTCAATCAATTGTAGCCTAATAGGGTCTATACACAGTGCGTCGGACTCGCGAGTTATCTGTGTACGTGTTGACTCGCAGCGTCACAGCAAAATATCAAATTAGTTTTGGTTTTCTTGAGTCATGCCAGAGTCATGTCGGTATAACTACTACATGCACATTTTTACTAATACACCTAAACTGACTCTTGAATCAGACGCATCGTGTATAGACCCTATAACAAAGCGTAACATTTATGTTTCTAAAAAAATTCATTGATTTTGGACAACCTGTTTTGAAAAAAGTGCTTAGCATTTGCTTCCACTGGCATATCAAACGACAAACAAAGAACGAACCAGTCACAAGTGTACTTATTCATAAATCCCATTACAATTACTTCTACACAACGAAAGTCCCAACGGAGCATATCCGACGTAGAAAAGTGCCCATAAAAAATCGCTCGTAGCCTCAGCACGCTCCCACTCCGTCAAGGCTCCTTTAATCGCGATTTACATGTCTGAAATTTAAACTTAGTAGGTACTATACAAAACGAACAATTTTATTGTATCAATAATTCAGCGACGGTCATTTGCATTTACATTTGCAAACGTTTCGTGTTTTTTCTGCATTTCATTTACACATTCATTCCTTCATTATACGATATCTCTCTTTTTGTTCTTTTATCATTTTTCATGACTGCCTTTTCAATAAATTTAAAGTTCAATGCAGTGGCAAGGTCGGTTGTGTCGCATCATGCAGTGCGCTTGAATTGCGCTCTTTGTCTGTCCGCTCTTGTTCTTGTTATTATTATGAATGAGCAGATAGATGTATGCGGGTAATTAAAAATCGTCAGCAACAACAACAAAGTGTAAACATTATTTCGACGCTTTAATGAATGAATATTTATTTATTTACATATGTTGGGCTCATGTGCAAATTGTTGCAATATTACGCAATTTTTAACTTGTAAATTGTAAATAAGGTTAGTGGTTGTAAATATGCAGTTGATTGCTTTCGTTAATAAAAATACATAACATATATGTATGCATATACATACATACATACTTAAGTATGTAGGTATTTATGTTGTATAAGAAATATATGAATGAAAGTATATTAATATAATATATTTAACTCTGAGAAATTAAAGAAATCTGAACAGCAATATATATACACATTGGCGCACACAAGGGGGGGGGGGGGGTTTTGGGGTTAACCCCGCCACCCCCCCAAAATTTGACAGCACACCATAAAAAAAATAATTTTATAAAAGATGGTACATGCATAAATATTTGTGTAAGTACATGTTATAAAATCTATGAATATTCGTGGATGTACATTGCTAATGTTTGTCAACATCTACTGATTATGTTTATAAACAAGCAGTGTGTAACATTTCCCTAAAAGTATGCTGTGGATATTAGCTAAGGTTTGTTTTAATTTAAAATAATTCACCAACGCACATTTGTATGGAGAGTGGGACAAAACTCAGTTTCTTGGAAACGGATGGACCTACCGAAACCAAAGTTTGCTCATTGGTGTCCCACTAAACGACTCATCTTTCGGAAAAATTAAAAGCATATATTATGTAATCCACGCCCACCACTAACGCTAGTTTACAGCCAAAAAAAAAAAAGAAAACCAGGAATGGGGGAGGATAGGAATTGACCTGCTGAGCTTGGAACTATTTTTTTTTTAATTTTTTGTATGGTTAGGTTTTCGAGATAACGGTAATTTTGCGTTCTTTGTTATCACTTGTGGCCGCTGTGGTGCAGTGGGTAGAGTGCTCGCCTGCTATGCCAGAGGTCTCGGGTTCAAACCACGGTCCGAGCCAAACAAATTTTTCTAATTAGTAAAAATCCAATTATTGGGTTTTTTAAGAGCAGCGGTCACCTCTCGGCAGTGGGCGGCATACCCTCCGAGAGTATTTCTGCCATGAAAAAGCTTCTCACAAAAAATGCATTCGCCGTTCGGAGCCGGCATAAAACTGTAGGTTGGGAGAGAAGCTCGGCCATAAAACTCGTCAGAGTTATAATAGCGCCATTCTATTATATTATTATATTATTATGTTATCACTTCATTCAAAAATTATTTTCGCTGGAGTTACAAATGCGATATACACAAAGGCAATTAAAATACGCTTCAAATGACATACAACTTGTAGTGGTCTAATAAATACTCGCTGAGCGATAGCTGTGCATTTTTTTGTGGTTTTTGAAAAAATTTTGATTTTCAAAGTAAGTTTTTTACAAAAAGTTGTAAAACCCAGGAAAGTTTTATTCTTTTAAAAATTTGCCCATTTAATTGCAAATACTTTAAACGTAATATCAGAGAGATCCGATAAATACTTTATTTTTGGCGATTTTTTTCTTGTGAAACAAAAAGGATATTTTGGATGAAAAACTTGGTTAGGTGACTTAACTATGTGAAAATGACTTCATAGGTCAAAAGGACATTAGAAGGATATATAGAGCTAAACTAATGACATTTGAATTTAAAAAATCCGATGTCAAATAACAAAGTTACAATTAAAAAAAAAATATTTCCGCGATATTTCGCGGGATAAAAAGAAATTGTATGGAGAGTGGGACAAAACTCAATTACTCAGATTTTATCGAAAATAAAGATTTATCGAAAACAGTCGACGTACATTTGTACAAAAATACGTAAAAGGAGCATCTTGGGCAACAATATTTTTTATAGACTAGTTACATATGTACATTTAATATGATATTTTAAGAAAAAGGGAAAAATGTATAAACAGGCTTCTCAAGAGAAGACTTAAAACAACTCAAATCTGCTTATGAGACCTGGTCCAGATTGGTCCTTAGTTGTTAAAAGTTTAAATGAAAATGCTAATGCTTGAAAATTACGCACATAGAAAAACTAAGATTTCTTCATCTTGTATTTTGCTAAAAATAAATTTTTCTCACTGTTTTCTTTCGCTAAATCATGAAACATACCTTTTTCTTGCGTTTCCATAGTTATCCGCATTTTTTTAGCACTCAAACTTGAAATCTCGCAAGAATCATAATACACTTATTTACACAAACTTTTTCCAGAAATTTTTTTTTTCAAATGTGTTGATTTGAAATGAGCCAAAGTAGCGTTTAATGGTGTCTATTGCGTATAGAAGGAGGTTTTCCATAAAATTCAATATATTTCCCACGGAAATGCATGACAGAAATTTCTTTTTGAAACACCAACATTTTTTTAATTTTCCGTTGGATATTGAAACCCCCCCCAAAATATTTTTCTGTGTGCGCCACTGTATATACATATTCATTAGGGTGTAACATACATACATACATACATACATATATGTTAATGGCTGCTTAAACAATCAAAATATGAGGTATTGGCATCTTCTACTTCACAAACTTTAAAATCTTCATAATAATTATTATAAAAGCAGAACTATTTTCGTCGCTCCCAACGAAGACTAGCACGGTTTAGTTAGCGTGGAAGACTAGCACAGTTCCTTGTTCGCGTGGAAGACTAACACACTTCGTTGTTCGCGTGGAAGACTAGCATGCTTCAGTTCTCTGCGTGGAAGACAAGCATACTTCAGTTCTCTGCGTGGAAGACTAACATGCTTCACTTGTTTTGGGTGGAAACTAACATACTTCTGTTTGTTAGAAATAAGCTTAGAGGTTAAGCACATGAGGAGGATAGTCCGAGGAGTGAAAGATATTTGATAAGTAAGTGCAAGAAGAATAATTGATACTGCAATAAAACTTTAAACAGGAACCTTCAGCCAAACTATGTGAAAAGTATATGAGTTTCAAATATTCCTAGACTTGTACTAGGCCTACTTTTAAGTATGTGCATAGGTTGTGCAAATAAAACCTGGCTTTCGCATCAAATAAAACACCGAGTTAGTTATTACTCGGAACTCTATATTTATATATCGTCGCTCCCAACGAAGACTAGCACGGTTCTATTTTTTTTAAAGCATTTTAGAAATACAAAGATACACACTGTGCACCCCTTTTGTGTAGTACCTCAGCACTAGTCATATCTACATATATATAAATATAGAGTTCCGAGTAATAACTAACTCGGTGTTTTATTTGATGCGAAAGCCAGGTTTTATTTGCACAACCTATGCACATACTTAAAAGTAGGCCTAGTACAAGTCTAGGAATATTTGAAACTCATATACTTTTCATATAGTTTGGCTGAAGGTTCCTGTTTAAAGTTTTATTGCAGTATCAATTATTCTTCTTGCACTTACTTATCAAATATCTTTCACTCCTCGGACTATCCTCCTCATGTGCTTAACCTATAAGCTTATTTCTAACAAACAGAAGTATGTTAGTTTCCACCCAAAACAAGTGAAGCATTTTAGTCTTCCACGCAGAGAACTGAAGTATGCTAGTCTTCCACGCAGAGAACTGAAGCATGCTAGTCTTCCACGCAATCAACGAAGTGTGTTAGTCTTCCACGCAAACAACGAACCGTGCTAGTCTTCGTTGGGAGCGACGTTTTGGTCTTGATTTCAATAGAATTTAGTTTTACTCACTCGTTGCTCCTTCCCTTTTCTATTGTCGTTTACTTTGTTGTACATGACGTATGAGTAACATTTATTCGTTGTAACGATTTATAGGAGAAAATATATGCACATACATATGTATGTATACTCTCGATCTTCGCAGAAGAGGACAAGCAAATTTTCAGTTCTTTTCATATGGAACACTTTTGACTGTTATAAGCAAGTTTTATTTTCATAAAAATAATAATAAATGCGAAATGCAACCGAAAAGAGTTTTACTTATACATTAAACAAGTAATATATAAAAATTTTTGGCTTTTGAAACCAAGTCCTTTGGATTTCGCTTTTAGGTTTTTGATTTTCGGTTTGCGGATTTCGGGTTTCGGTCTTTTGGATTTAGGTTTATGGTCTATTATTCAAAAAAAAAAAAAATTAATTTATTAACACTGGAACGCACATACTATTTTTTCTTGTAACTATTACATAACATCTTAAGTGCATTTCACTTTGAAATATCGCACCAAACCATTATCTCCAATTGACTTTTCGTCACTTTATTCAACTCTCAAAAAAAAATAAAATAAAGACACAATGCGCACGCCACGAGCAACAAATACAAAAAGTGCTTTGTATATATTATGTGTCTAGATACATACATATGTACATATACAGTGTGAATAAACATACATATCTATATACATATATCTGACATCCGTTTTGTATAAAGGCCATTGAAATGTGCTTCACTGCCGTTACAATTGCCACTGTGTACGATATGATGCCACCACTTGCGGTTGGAACAGTGTCGCTTGCGCGCCTCTAAATATGCAATCATTTCAACAATTTCTCTCATATTTATTGTGTTGTTACTTTGAGTATTTTGTTCAGCTTCGTTGACTTTCGTTTTATTTTAGGAATGCATTTTTTGTTCTTTTGTGGTTGTTGTTGATATTGTTGCAGCACTAATTTGCATGATAGCTATTGCGCTTTACTTGTTTGTGTATATATGTATGTACATGCATAAATACCCTGCAAAAAAGTTTTACTTATTGTTGACAAATCAGGTCTAAAACAGAAGTACGCTGGCAGCCCTGCTTCTGTTATGCACTCACTCTGTCTGCTCCTAAATTTCTAATACTTATCTAGGCCTTATTTCGCATGGCGGTTAAGCCTTTGGAATATGGTGTGCTCTCAGAGAGAGAGAGAGAGAGAGAGAGTACTCCTTATGGCCTGATGACATCAACACAGGAAAATCAGCCTTATTTTAAGCCTTACGTCATACAAAGTTGCAACCCTTATAATTTTCAGGCCTTATTTCGTAAGGCTTTAAACTGCTGGTTTAGTTCTTAAATAAGGCTTATCTTTTTAGTGGGTATACATTAGGGCGGGTCGATTTGTGGGGAGGCAAAAAAATCGCCCATGGCTCTGTGAAAATCATATTCTAGGGATCAAAATAAGAAACTTTGCCGAAGGAACCATACCTCTAAAACGAATTCTGATGTCCCCCAATTTGGGTCGAACTTTTGGGTAGGAAATTTGGTATCTCAGTCACTAATATAGCTGAAGCGATGAAATTTTACCCACGTGTTCAGCTCAGGCCCCTAAGAAGAAATTTGATGAAATTTTGGAAAATGGGCGATGCCACGCCCACTTATTAAGGGTCAAACATTGAAAGTTTTATATGTCATAACTCAGAAACCATTAAAGATATATCGATGAAATTTGGTACGCGTGATTTACTTATTTAGGTAAACGTTTGGACGGAAAATAGTTAAAATCGGTTCACGGCCACGCCCACTTTTATATATGTGTATTATAAAGTGACCTAATAAAAACATTTTAAGCCATATCTCGTGAACCGATTTTAACTATTTTCCGTCCAAACGTTTGCCTAAGTAAGTAAATCACGCGTACCAAATTTCATCGGTATATCTTTAATGGTTTCTGAGTTATGACATATACAACTTTCAATGTTTGACCCTTAATAAGTGGGCGTGGCACCGCCCATTTTCCAAAATGTTATCAAATTTGTTCTTAGGGGCCTGAGCTCAACACGTGGGTAAAATTTCATCGCTCCAGCTATATTAGTGACTGAGATACCAAATTTCCTACCCAAAAGTTCGACCCAAATTGGGGGACATCAGAATTCGTTTTAGAGGTATGGTTCCTTCGGCAAAGTTTCTTATTTTGATCCCTAGAATACGATTTTCTCAGAGCAATGAGGGATTTTTAAATCGACCCGCCCTAGTATACATATATGCAGAGCACTAGCATTGCATTTGTACGTACGTCTGTGTGTGTTTCTGCATGCACGCTGCGGTACCTTAAAGCGTTTATTTGCCTAGTACATACAACGTTGCAATTTGCATTTTGACATATGTATGTATGTATGTTTGTATGTGTGAATGTAGCGCGCAGTCAAAGGAAATATTGTGTTACCATTTTGAGTGGAAATTGTGTGCAAACATCTGAGTTACAGAATTTTTGAATCACTGACTAAATTAAGCTTTTTCGTTTGTGTTTGTATGTAAATGATAAAATGATGTCGTAGAAATGCTGTAAAATAAAATAAAGTAGGTCTATCATGGATTTTGCTTTGAAATGATACCAACTTTCAGATCACGTGTAATAGCAGAGAATTTCGGAATAATTTTTTCTTCATACTTCTTCTTTAATTCCTTAATTTTTTCTGCTTTTATTTTGCCGGAATCAGTGCTCGATTCAAGTACCAAAAGTTAATTGAGTCAGGATAAATCGGTTTGCCTTTTCAGGTGTGTTTTTACCTACTCAATTAGCTC
Source organism: Urophora cardui (assembly GCA_960531455.1). Classification (NCBI taxonomy): domain Eukaryota; kingdom Metazoa; phylum Arthropoda; class Insecta; order Diptera; family Tephritidae; genus Urophora; species Urophora cardui. Next base: position 4,150,786 of record OY482672.1, on the reverse strand, counting down.
AATCTGTTTCCTTAGGCTGAGCATTTGAATAGATACCATTCATGAACATGAAATTGTATGATACATATGTATGTAAGTACCAGAAGGAAATTTGTTAGACCTATCAAAATACACAACGTTTTGATCTCAATCATGAGCTGAGTGGATTAAGCCGTTTCGGTCTGTCTATCTGTCCATCTGCGCTTGTACACAAAATAGTACATCAGATTTTGTTATATCTACTTGAAGTTCATCAAGACTGGATCAGTATACATAGATGTAAGTATTAAATCATGCTCATAACCTATACATATCTCTGACACAACCAATTGTTCAGATGTAGTCAGTTAGCAGTATATTCCAGCCAAGGAATAGCAGTATATTCCAGTGTCTTTTCTCCTTTGTATTGTATTATAGCTTTTTGATTATTCAAGATTTGCATTTGCCTTTGCACTAAACAATATTCACAACATTCGCAGACCACCAATCAACAGCAGCAGTAGTAGTAGTTGAAATCCTTTTTCCATTTCTGCCATAAATAAAATTCAATTGTTGAAAGTGCAAGCAAATACTATTGTTTCGTTGAAAATTGTAAATTGATTCGAGATTTTAAAACTACACAACCACATACCGATGCCCTAACCCGATTATTCAGCTTATAAATGCATTACTGTTCATTGTTTCAAAGCCATCAAACCAAAAAGCACCTAAAGGAATTGAAAAATTTATCCATTTATCGTCTTTTTATTTATGCATGTTTTTCACAAATACACAGTCACTCAATACCTTCCCTGCAAAAAGATGCTACTACTCCGGAATGTGTCCGAGACCACTCGCAAGGGAGCATGCGACTAGTACAACTTGTGGTCTTTTTATCTAGAATGAAGTATTTCCTTTTGTTTGAGCATGTCCTATACTATCCTATACGTGGCCGCTGTGGTGCAGTAGGTAGAGTGCTCGCCTGCTATGCCAGAGGTCTCGGGTTCAAACCAAGGTCCGAGCAAAACACCAAAACAATTTTTCTAATTAGTAAAAATCCAATTATTTGGTTTTTTAAGAGCAGCGGTCACCTCTCGGCAGTGGGCGGCATACCCTCCGAGTATATTTCTGCCATGAAAAAGCTTCTCACAAAAAATGCATTCGCCGTTCGGAGCCGGCATAAAACTGTAGGTCCACCCAATTAGTAGGAAGAACAAAAAGGAGCACACCTCGAATTGGGAGAGAAGCTCGGCCATAAAACTCGTCAGAGTTATAATAGCGCCATTGTATTATTATTATTATGTCCTATACTAATTGTACCCTTTTATACCTGAACGAGTACGAAGGTAGACTAATCCACTTTGATGCCAATTGGATATCGAATGGAAGTTGTACCCTTTTATGCCTGAACAAGAGCTTACTCGTATTTCAAAGTTCGTTTATAACCTTTTGAGTTTGTCAACAATTAGTCTACATTTTTAACCTTCCGGATACAATTGAGGACTAACTGTAAACCAATTGTAGCCGAAAGAGAGGACAAATCCGGGACAAATGTCTTTCGAAACTAATCGCAGAATTTTTTACAGGGTTGTATTCGCTTGAGTTTATATGTATGGATATATGTATGTTCTTCAATAGCTTGGATTTACATTGATATGAATCTGCAAAGCACCTGTACGAGTATATAATGGTATACGAAAAATATGTATGTACATATGTAGATGTTGAACGCAAAACCAGTGATGGCAATACAAACTGATTGATTGGTTGTTTGGTTAGTGTGGCAGGCAACATAACACAAGTGAAAATGTGAGTGTGTTTTTATAAAAAAAATCCAAAGCGTGAGTAACGTGTACCTACTCATGAACATTGATGTGTAAATAGTTCCGAAATCGGATTTTTATTCCCTTTCTAAGTTTCTTGGGTTTAAAAAGCGACTATAGTTCTTTTATAATTTTAAATTGTTATTGTCACTGCTGTTATTTTGTTGTCGTTCTTGTTGTCGTTCTTGTTGTTGTTTTTTTTTTGTTTATGTTTTTGTTTTTTCTTTGTTTTGTTTTTGTTTTTGCTTTTGTTATTTTCTTGTTACTGTTTTTTTGTTTTTTTTCTTGTTTTTTTTTGTTTTTGGTTTTGTTTTTGGTTTTGTTTTTTTGTTTTGTTGTTTGTTTTTTTTTTCTTTCGTGTATATGAACTCCCCTTCTGAACAAGAGACCTGCTTTGGACCAAAATTATAATACGAATAAAATATTCACGAAAAGCATACAGTGCAGTCAATTTGCCAACTTGATTTCCGCTGTCCGAATGCTGCCAAATTGATAAACCGCATAAAGCAAGTGCAAGGATTTTCAAACAACAATAAAACCATTTCTGACACATACATACATTTTTGTTTTATCACAAAACAACAGCACCCGCAGCATTGATATTCGCTGTCATTTATTGTTATTTACAGATATTTACACTCGTATGACCTGTGTCAATATAAACTCCTGAAATTGAAGCGCATTTTCATGAGAACATTAATTCTGAATGCGCTTGCAGACATTGTTTACTAAAACACAATACTTACGCCATCAACTGAACATATATGTATTTATACATACATACATATATTTATGTACACAACTAAAGCCACAGTTGTTAATGTGGCGAGCTTAGTTATTGTGGTTGGTCATGGTTGTGAATGTGAAAAGGCTTCTTCACATTGTACATTGACGACATTGTCGACAAAGTTTTACAATAGCAACCAGAATAAAAGCCAACCACTGTAAATAATGAATGTAGTACATATAGTACATTAACAGTTAGGTCGTAGCAAATTGTATAACAAATTTTATATCTACATATATACGTATGTTTCTGGCTATTTGTGTGCCATTGTCACTTTGAACAACTAGTGTAAGAAATTTCTATTTGTGGCCGAAGTACTTCCCTAGCAGACAACGGCATACCAGTAAGTGACTGTTCCTCAGCTAATTCTTAATTTATATGTCAGAATATAGACTGGCTTTTTTACTTTTGCATTTACTGTATATTTTTAGCACAATAAGCCTAAATTTGGCATTAATCACTAAGTGTTCAATAAGCTTGTTTATGTTTGCATTGTTTTTAATGTCGTTGACATTTTGTTTAAATAAAAACAAATAGAATACACATGGACACAAATATGTATGTACATGCATATGTATATACTTACTGTATGCGCATGAAAGTGTTATTCAATGCAAACCACAATTCACCACAATGGGTGACAATTAAAATTAAACTAAGTGCTCACACAAATATTTGTGTTGACATGCATGTGTGTCGTCTTGCCTAACATAAATTTATTGATAGTTAATGCGCACATAATTTTAAATGCAATATTTACTTTTGGTTACATATTTACATTTGTATGTGTTTGCTAAAATTTCAACTATATCTATATGAGTTTCCAATCAATTAACAGTTAAGAGTTATTGCTATTATTATTATATGCACGTAGTGCTATGCCAACAAATTGACACACACTGCGTATGAGTAACCAATTACGTGGTTGGTATACCAAAAGTACATTAGACCGAATCGCAAAAAAAAGTTCGTCGTACGCCCCCATATAATGACTTTTTGGAAAACATTTACGGAAATTTTTTTTTATTTTTTTGGACGCCGCTAGATGTCGCTGAAATGTATTTTTTCATATCTTCTATATTTATGGTCCAATACCTTGGTTTGATACACCAATCTCTTTGGCTTGAGAGGAGTGTTTCTACTACATAATCGTATTAACCCTATGTCCGTCATCGGGGTAACTTCTATCCAGTACTTTGTTTATACCACCTTAATGTAACCTTTTTTTGCCTGCATGTTAAGCTTCGTTAAAAATCATTAATTTTTTGCAAAATAAGTATGTATTTCGATCGCTTCAGTTGAACTGGAAATAAAACTTCCATCCAGTACTTTGGTTATACCACCTTAATGTAACTTTTTTGCCTGCAAGTCGTTAAAAATAATTAATTTTTTGCAAAAGAAGTATTTCGATCGCTTCAGTTGAACTGGAAATAAAACACATTTAACATTCCGAGGAATATAAGTTTTTCGCTTCTTGTGGTCTTTTAGGTTCATTTTGCAATATTTTTTTCTGAAGAGACCCTATTGATCTTTTATGGCAAATAATTTTCTAGAACATTGTAGTACTCTATCGACATCAAAAGTACTATTTGTTTCTGACTATTTAAAAAGGGGTCAATATAACCCTTTCGTAGGGGTGCTAGATGGTTAAAGTTCCGAAATGCGAGGTTTCAACACTTTAACCTAAGTTATTTTGACCTTTCTTTTGCACTCGATTAAATACCTAAAAAAAAAAATTAAAGTGTGAATAACGAGTATTCATGAACATTGATGTGTAAACAGTTTCGAAATCGGATATTTATTCCCTTTTCTTTATTCCTTTTTTTCCTGGTTTTCTATGGATTAAAATGCGACTATAGTTTTTGTAATTTTTGTTGTCATTGTGACTGCTACTATTTTGTTGTTTTGTTTGTTTTGGTTTTCGGTTTTTAAATTTTGATTTTTTATTTTCTTTTGTTTTGTATTACTCAGAAACATTCAAGGATCATCAAGGTCCTCGTTTTGGCGCATATCGCGGAACCCGAACTAGGACTCATAAAGAGTAGAGCTCCCTGTAGAATCCCTGCCCAGAACCTTTCATTTCATGCCAATTTTGCTCAGAAACATTCAAGGATCATCCGGGTCCTCGTTTTGACCCATATCTGGAGACCCGGCCTAGGAGTCACAATTAAAAGAGCTTCATATCGAAGTCCTGCTTAAAACCTTTCATCTGATACCAATATTGTTCAGAGACATTCAAGGATCATCAAGGTCCTCGTTTTGGCCCATATCGCGGAACCCGAACTAGGACTCATAAAGAGTAGAGCTCCCTGTAGAATCCCTGCTCAGAACCTTTCATTTCATACCAATTTTGCTCAGAAACATTCAAGGATCATCCGGGTCCTCGTTTTGACCCATATCTGGAGACCCGGCCTAGGAGTCACAATGAAAAGAGCTTCATATCGAAGTCCTGCTCAAAACCTTTCATTTGATACGAATATTGCTCAGATGCATATCCATACATGTTCAAACAGGTTGACCCTTTTTATTTTGCCTATTTGTCGCATTGTTGCAGAAAACAACAACAACTTCGCTTCCTTCGTTGCTGTTGTTGCTGATATTTGCATTTGCACGACTATGCATGCAAGCATTTGTAAGTACATGCCTAGCTACCTACCTACCACTGACAATGCCAAGGTCATTTACGGCTTACGCATTTACATGTTTACGCGTAAACTTTACCTGTTTTTCGAAATTACTCGTAGCTACAGCAAAGATGTTTACACATCAATAAACTTTATCAATGATTTACAAAATTAATGAGCTAAACAAATGTGCAAGGTGGCTGGGATATGGGGGTTTATTCTTTCTAAACCAAATATTAAATTTTACACTCCCTCTATATAGAATTTTTCTTATTTTATACATATATTCGTGCAAATATTTTTGCATGCGCCTACATACGTGTTTGAGCGGGTAAAATATTCGCCAAATAACAATTGATGAAATTGGGGGGCATTGCTCCAATTTTATTGCTCTCCTCTTTGCCAAAAAAGACACATAAGAGTGCATATACGATAGACAGCCGGCGCGCGAGAACAGGCACAGCACATTTTTAAGTGCGCTACACAGAAAAAACTGCAAACACAAAATCAGATATTAATAAATTGATATGCACAAACGAAAATTATTTCCATGTTGCACAAAAAGAAAGAAAGCACGGCACAAAAAGAAATAGAGATGGGAGTGAGTGAATTCCCAGATATGCGCTGCACTTATGGCGGCAATAATATATGTATTTACATATATGTATGTATGTAGAAACGCATTGCTGTCACCGCTACTGCAGCTCCCTCAGCACTCTCAGCTTATGGCAAACGCTATGGGGCCTACAATTGCTGCGATTGCTGGCGGCTGCTGGGCATACATATGTGTGTACGTGCTTATGTGTGTACGTATAGCAGATTTATAAATAAACGCCACCGAGAGACGCAATTTAATTTGCATTTGACGCGTGCCATATACACACTGGGGGCAAGTCGTAGTTTTGTGTTGATATTTTGCTCTCTTTCTTTTGGTTTTTATTTTGTTTATTGCCTTTTCGGTGCTTTCTGTCTGTTTCTTTGTTTATTACACCTTTCATTTAGTCACTGTACGATTGACTGCTGCTTTCTACTTGCCTTTCTGTCGGGCTACTCAGCCCACGACAATTTTATTGCACGTTCCTCGACGGCCGCGGCGGGTGCGAAAAATGCTATTGAAAGAGTGTCTGCTCCTTTGTGTCTGCGTACTCATGCGCCAATGGGAAGAGCCGACGTGGTATCAATATGCGCAGTTTTTCTTTTCTGGCTTTTAATGAAAGTGCGCATATCTTTAACTTTTGTTATGCTTTCATACACATGTGCCTACATATGTGCATATTTATACATATATGTATGTTTGTACATCTATATTTAAAGATTTATGTATTAAACAAAAAATATCCAATTGTACGTTGTACTTTAGAAATATATTTAGGTACATACATATGTATGTACATTAGAGTGCGTTTAAAATTCAAATTAACGATATTTTACCGTATCGCCCCTCAATCTGTAGTAACATGGTCAAAGATATCACACATAAATTTTGGTGCCGATTGGTGGCGGTTAAGGCGTGGCGCATTGAGGTCAAAGTTCAGAAAACTCTATGAAGGGTAAAAAAATCAAAATATTTTTTTTAATTATCTAATACCCGAAATTAATACTTCTATACCCAATGATAACAAATATAAATTTTGGTCCCGATTGATAACGGTTTACTGGTGTTTCAAGGGGGTCAAAGTGCAGATTACCATATGCGACACTAAAAATGTAAGTCTTCTATGGCAATCTGAACATTGACCCCCTTAAAACACCACTAACCCTTCATCAATCGGAATCAAAATTTATATTTGTTATCATTGGGTATAGAAGTATTAATTTTGGGTATTAGATAACTAAAAAAAATATTTTGATTTTTTGACCCTTCATAGAGTTTTCTGAACTTTGACCTCAATGCGCCACGCCTTAACCGCCACCAATCGGGACCAAAATTTATGTGTGATATCTTTGACCATGTTACTACAGATTGAGGGGGCGATACAGTCTTTTTATGAACTTTTAAATTTTTCATACAAATTAAAAGCACCCTAATGTACATACATACATAGGTATGTATAAGAACATTTTGTGCGTCTATCTTCCCCGTCACCACACAAAAGCACCAGATATTTTATGATGGCAGCGCACTCGAGCACAATGTGCAAAAGTTGATTGAACTCTGTTACATAGACACTTGCCAAATGGACTAATAAATAAAATAAAAAATTATTATTATAAGTAGGAGATGGTTTCAAACTTCTGCCGTGGCACATACATATGTACATATGTATATGGAATGCCTCACATGTATGTGTGTAGTGAAAAACTGGCAATATGAGTTTAAAAATTATAATAATGAGACCGCCGTTGGTAAGGGAAAAAGCATTCGATTGCTATCGATGCCAGCACGCGATTATCTACAGCTTACAAACCCCAAGTGAAGTAACTTAAATCTCCAAAAGAGTGCTTTCAGTCGAAAAATTATAAAGCAGGTATTTCTTATAAATATGAAAATGTATGCACATACTTACATAGATTATTGGAGTTTATCTAGAATTCATGCTACAAACGCACTTTTGGGCAAATAACTCTTCTTCTTTTCTTATCTATTAATGTATTCTTTCAATTAAGGACTTTGAATTCAAGAATAAATTAAATTGTTCCCTCAAACCTCACCGATTGAAAGAACCAGAAGAAGAAGACTCCGACGTACATATGTAGCTGCAATACCAGCTGGTCATAATGCCTGCTTTTCATTCATCTCTTTAATACCATATTTAAACAGCGCGTTCGTTAACCCAAACTCAAAGAGCAATCATTTATGACCAGCAAATAAATCTAATGCTTCCTCAGTCAAAACCACATAAAAACATTTATATTTTGCTGTTACTTTTGCTGCTGCTGCTACTGCAATTGGTAATTGTTGTTGCTAAAGCGGTTTGGCATTGATAGTGCCCAGCAGCCCTATCTATGTACACGAGTATGCCAGTTTGGTTAAACGATATAGTACGGTACATTGCTCACAAGTGCGTGCTGTCCATCATAAATCTCTGAAACCACAAAATTTCATTGCCAAACATGCAAAGAAACAAACAAACACACATACCAACTTGAATTCACCCTTGTTGACCCTCGTTTTCCACAGCCAGGAAGCCGTTGTGGCTTATTTGGCGGGAAATGGTATTTAGTGAATGTCTACCATGCCGGTCGGTTTACTGGCTGTTGGCTGAATGCTGCTGGTCATGACTCAGACATTTGACATTTGTTTAGCAATATCTGTTTGTGCTTAAATTTATGGATGATCTTCCTGACCATTGAACTGCTACTCCACACCCGGTCAGCTATCGGCTTTTGGTTTGCCCATGTTATGGCTAAGGGCATTTGCTGTAAAGTGTTTCCTAAACAAATAAACCAGACAATAATGGAACAATAAATTATTCATAAATTGGTTAAAATATTTACACAGCCACACGCACATGAGCATTCCGGCTGATGCATAGAATAAAGTCAAAAATCCATTGACAAATATACTAAAAGTGTAATAAGAAGTTTAGAGAAGTAATTCTTAAGAGTACCGCCTTAAGGGAGGTAATGTAGAAAGTCTGTTAAGAGCATGTCTGCTAATAGTATAAGATGATATCTATAGCAACGATATTCTAATTCAAAACATTGAATGACCATCTCTAATAAAAGGGCGTGCTGTGTCGCCTATTTTCATTAGTTTGCATTTTGTTGCTTTATTGCTAAATATGTATTTTGTTGCTGCTTATAACCTTGCTTTATCTGCTTAATCTATGACTGAAAGGATTTTATGCGGCTGAACTGTCTGTTTTTAAATTTTATTATTGTCTGTGCTCCTATGTAAAATATTTCCTTTATTATTTCAGTTGATTCAATAGATATGTATGTATGTATATATGTATGTACACATGGTATAAAAAATACAGGTATGTGCATTGTCATTTTGACGCTGTCTTTTTGATTAAAAAGCAGATTTTTGAAGTTTGATCTTATGTCAGTTTTGGAGTATAGCGATGCCAGACTTTTATTTTTTGAATGCGTAGATTTTTGTTTGAAAGTTTGGGTATTTCAGGAATCAAAGGACAGAAAGAGAAAGGGCACTAGTGAGCAGATTTATGGAACTTACGGTAGCTCCTCTTCGCTCACTCCACAAATCTTCATCCATTCTCCGCGAATAAAGGGTATAGTCGGAAATTGGAAAAATTTTATATCACCGTCTTTGCAGCCATATTTGGTATTATTGCACCGCGGAAATAAACAACTCATGTTGTTAAAATCTAGGGTACATATTTTTTTGTAATTGGATTGGACATATGTACATACATCTATATATATAAAAATGATTTGGTATTTAATTGTAACGCTAAAACATGAAAACGGCTGAACCAAATCAAATACTTCCTTAGGGGGGTTTGTTTGTTGTTACCCCGCGAAGGTTTAGACGAAGAAAAAATTAAAAATTGTTAGGGGGGCGTGGCACCTCCCATACAACCTTAATTTTTAAAGCTGATTATCTCTAACATAGTTCAAGGTAGGGAGCTGATAATTGGTGTATAGGTAGGTGATAACAAAACCCTTCTCACTTAGAAAAGTGGGGGTTATCAGAAAAGGGGGCGTGGCACCTCCCATACAACCTTAATTTTTAAAGCTGATTATCTCTAAAATAGTTTAAGGTAGGGAGCTGTAAATTGGTATAGAGGTAGGTGATATCAAAACCCTTCTCACTCAGAAAAGTGGGGGTTATCAGAAAAGGGGGCGTGGCACCTCCCATACAACCTTAATTTTTAAAGCTGATTATCTCTAAAATAGTTTAAGGTAGGGAGCTGAAAATTGGTATAGAGGTAGGTGATATCAAAACCCTTCTCACTTAGAAAAGTGGGGGTTATCAGAAAAGGGGGCGTGGCACCTCCCATACAACCTTAATTTTTAAAGCTGATTATCTCTGAAACAGTTCAAGGTAGGGAGCTGAAAATTGGTATAGAGGTAGGTGATATCAAAACCCTTCTCACTCAGAAAAGTGGGGGTTATCAGAAAAGGGGGCGTGGCACCTCCCATACAACCTTAATTTTTAAAGCTGATTATCTCTGAAACAGTTCAAGGTAGGGAGCTGAAAATTGGTATAGAGGTAGGTGATATCAAAACCCTTCTCACTCAGAAAAGTGGGGGTTTTCAGAAAAGGGGGCGTGGCACCTCCCATACAACCTTAATTTTTAAAGCTGATTATCTCTGAAACAGTTTAAGGTAGGGAGCTGAAAATTGGTGTAGAGGTAGGTGATATCAAAACCCTTCTCACCCAGAAAAGTTGGGGTTATCAGGAAAGGGGGCGTGGCACCTCCCATACAACCTTAGTTTTTAAAGCTGATTATCTCTAAACAGTTTAAGGTAGGGAGCTGAAAATTGGTATAGAGGTAGGTGATATCAAAACCCTTCTCAATCAGAAAAGTGGGGGTTATCAGAAAAGGGGGCGTGGCCCCTCCCATACAACCTTAATTTTGAAAGCCGATTATATCTAAAGCAGTTCAAGGTAGGGAGCTGAAAATTGGTATAGAGCTAAATGATATCAAAACCACGCATATAAGTGGGGGTTATCGGAAAAAGGGGCGTGGCACCTCCCATACAAACTTAATTTTTAAAGCTGATTATCTCTAAAACAGTTTAAGGTAGGGAGCTGAAAATTGGTATAGAGGTAGGTGATATCAAAACCCTTCTCAATCAGAAAAGTGGGGGTTATCAGAAAAGGGGGCGTGGCCCCTCCCATACAACCTTAATTTTGAAAGCCGATTATATCTAAAGCAGTTCAAGGTAGGGAGCTGAAAATTGGTATAGAGCTAAATGATATCAAAACCACGCATATAAGTGGGGGTTATCGGAAAAAGGGGCGTGGCACCTCCCATACAAACTTAATTTTTAAAGCTGATTATCTCTAAAATAGTTTAAGGTAGGGAGCTGAAAATTGGTATAGAGCTAAATGATATCAAAACCACGCATATAAGTGGGGGTTATCGGAAAAAGGGGCGTGGCACCTCCCACACAACCTTAATTTTTAAAGCTGATTATCTCTAAAATAGTTTAAGGTAGGGAGCTGAAAATTGGTATAGAGGTAGGTGATATCAAAACCCTCCTCACTCAGAAAAGTGGGGGTTATCAGAAAAGGGGGCGTGGCACCTCCCATACAAACTTAATTTTTCAAGCTGAATATCTATAAAAGCGTTTAAGGTTGGGACCTGAAAATTGGTCAGGATATTGACGATATCAATAGCGTGCTTATGAAAAAAACAGTAGTTTTAGGGAAAGGGGGCGTGGCACCTCCCATGCGTTCTTAATTTTTAAGCCTAAATATCCTTAAAAGCGTTCATGGCATGTACATAGAAATCACTATGCAGATATACGATATCAATACCATGTTCACCCAAAAAAAAAGTTTTATCGAAAAATGGGCATTGCACCTCCCATACGTACTAAACTTTTGAGGCTGAATATATCTACAAGTGTTGGAGGAGGGCCTGAAAACCATTATGGAGGTATACTATATCAATCCTCTTACTTACTTAGTGAAAATAGCCAATACTCAGTGAAAATAAATATCCGGAACAGAAAACTAAAAATGTTGTGTATCGTGCAGCCTTAAACTGAATACTAAAATTATATATTTTTGAAGTTGTATACACAATGAAGTAGTGAAAAATCGTTAATTTTCTATTAAAAATAATACCGGTGTAATAACAATTTTTGAAATGAAATTATAAAAAAATCTATTTTGGGCAGAACGAAGTTTGCCGGGTCAGCTAGTTGCTTTATAACTGTACTGTAATGTACTAAAGGTGATTATACTTTCATAAACACGAAATGGATTATTACTTTGCTTTATTGAAGAAAAGTTTTTACGTACGCCTGCAAAACCGCCTATACGTCACTATTGAACAAAATAAAGGACGCAAAACCGCTTTTTTTCAAACAAAAAAAAAAAAAAAAAAAAAATAATAATAATAATAATAATAATAATAATAATAATAATAATAATAATAATAATAATGGTACTCAGAAGAATCATCAATAATCATTCAGCAGTGAAAGAAATTTACTGCAGGATGTGTAATTTTTTCAAATTGAAAATATTTCTTTCAATTCAAATTGAAAAAATTCGTTACTATGAATACCATGGTTACATTTTATTTTTAAAACAAAGCAGTGAAAAATACCATTAATGGAGGATTTTTATACGATATTCTAATTCAAAACATTGAATGACCATCTCTAATAAAAGGGCGTGCTGTGTCGCCTATTTTCATTAGTTTGCATTTTGTTGCTTTATTGCTAAATATGTATTTTGTTGCTGCTTATAACCTTGCTTTATCTGCTTAATCTATGACTGAAAGGATTTTATGCGTCTGAACTGTCTGTTTTTAAATTTTATTATTGTCTGTGCTCCTATGTAAAATATTTCCTTTATTATTTCATTTGATTCAATAGATATGTATGTATGTATATATGTATGTACACATGGTATAAAAAATACAGGTATGTGCATTGTCATTTTGACGCTGTCTTTTTGATTAAAAAGCAGATTTTTGAAGTTTGATCTTATGTCAGTTTTGGAGTATAGCGATGCCAGACTTTTATTTTTTGAATGCGTAGATTTTTGTTTGAAAGTTTGGGTATTTCAGGAATCAAAGGACAGAAAGAGAAAGGGCACTAGTGAGCAGATTTATGGAACTTACGGTAGCTCCTCTTCGCTCACTCCACAAATCTTCATCCATTCTCCGCGAATAAAGGGTATAGTCGGAAATTGGAAAAATTTTATATCACCGTCTTTGCAGCCATATTTGGTATTATTGCACCGCGGAAATAAGCAACTCATGTTGTTAAAATCTAGGGTACATATTTTTTTGTAATTGGATTGGACATATGTACATACATCTATATATATAAAAATGATTTGGTATTTAATTGTAACGCTAAAACATGAAAACGGCTGAACCAAATCAAATACTTCCTTAGGGGGGTTTGTTTGTTGTTACCCCGCGAAGGTTTAGACGAAGAAAAAATTAAAAATTGTTAGGGGGGCGTGGCACCTCCCATACAACCTTAATTTTTAAAGCTGATTATCTCTAACATAGTTCAAGGTAGGGAGCTGATAATTGGTGTATAGGTAGGTGATAACAAAACCCTTCTCACTTAGAAAAGTGGGGGTTATCAGAAAAGGGGGCGTGGCACCTCCCATACAACCTTAATTTTTAAAGCTGATTATCTCTAAAATAGTTTAAGGTAGGGAGCTGTAAATTGGTATAGAGGTAGGTGATATCAAAACCCTTCTCACTCAGAAAAGTGGGGTTATCAGAAAAGGGGGCGTGGCACCTCCCATACAACCTTAATTTTTAAAGCTGATTATCTCTGAAACAGTTTAAGGTAGGGAGCTGAAAATTGGTATAGAGGTAGGTGATATCAAAACCCTTCTCACTTAGAAAAGTGGGGGTTATCAGAAAAGGGGGCGTGGCACCTCCCATACAACCTTAATTTTTAAAGCTGATTATCTCTGAAACAGTTCAAGGTAGGGAGCTGAAAATTGGTATAGAGGTAGGTGATATCAAAACCCTTCTCACTCAGAAAAGTGGGGGTTATCAGAAAAGGGGGCGTGGCACCTCCCATACAACCTTAATTTTTAAAGCTGATTATCTCTGAAACAGTTCAAGGTAGGGAGCTGAAAATTGGTATAGAGGTAGGTGATATCAAAACCCTTCTCACTCAGAAAAGTGGGGGTTTTCAGAAAAGGGGGCGTGGCACCTCCCATACAACCTTAATTTTTAAAGCTGATTATCTCTACTCAAAAAAAAAAAAACGCTGTAAATATAAAGACTTTTGCAGTTAAACGAACAACTTTCCGCAGTTGAAATGTGCCCAACAACGCTCCGTTGTGGTTTCAAAGATGCGAGCGTTTTTGATTCAAATACTTTTCGTATTTAAGTTAACAACGGAACCTGTTAAATCAAATACTTTTACATTTAAGTTAACAGTTTTTGCTTTTGAATTAACAGCAAAAGTTTTTGATCCAAAAACGGGCACCATTGAAGCAAATACTCTCGCATGTAAATTAACCTCAAAAAAATTGTAAACAATAGTAATTTTTTTTTTAATATAATATATATTTTTTATTTTATTTTATTTTATTTTATTTTTTTATATAATGTATTTTTACCTAGCAATATTAATACTAAGGCCTGGTTTCACCAAACGAACTTTTTCGATTCACCATTTCCATCTTTATTTTTTTATTCTTCATCTGCCTTGGCCACTCCTTCCAGCCTTTAAAACAACTCTTGTTTGCAGCGTAGTAATGCTTATGCTATTCATTCCACTGCAATACAATTTCACTAAATTTAATTTATTTGTATTTTGTTTTTATTATTATTGTTATTGATTTTATATGCTTTTGTTTTCTTCACTGGTATATTTTGCAAATCCGCCTACTTTTTGCCACACTCTCACATGATGGGTTGTTGAAGTAGTTTGAATACATTACTCGTGGTGCATGTTTATAGCTTCGTAGTGAAAAAGTTCGTATACACGCTAACCGTTTATTTTATGTATTTGTTATGGAATTTGAAAAAATTTTTTTCTATCTTTTTATTCTTCTTTTTTTATACTTAAAAAATTTTCAACAGCAAGGGAGTTTTTGGATCAACAACGCCCGTCTTTGAATTAACTACGGAAAGTTGTTGAATCAAAAACTTTGCCGTTAAAACAAATAATTTTGCTTTTGAATCAAAGACGGAGATTCAACAGCGGAAAGTTGTTGGTTTAACTACGGGTATTTTTTTCAGAGTAAAACAGTTTAAGGTAGGGAGCTGAAAATTGGTGTAGAGGTAGGTGATATCAAAACCCTTCTCACCCAGAAAAGTTGGGGTTATCAGGAAAGGGGGCGTGGCACCTCCCATACAACCTTAGTTTTTAAAGCTGATTATCTCTAAACAGTTTAAGGTAGGGAGCTGAAAATTGGTATAGAGGTAGGTGATATCAAAACCCTTCTCAATCAGAAAAGTGGGGGTTATCAGAAAAGGGGGCGTGGCCCCTCCCATACAACCTTAATTTTGAAAGCCGATTATATCTAAAGCAGTTTAAGGTAGGGAGCTGAAAATTGGTATAGAGCTAAATGATATCAAAACCACGCATATAAGTTGGGGTTATCAGGAAAGGGGGCGTGGCACCTCCCATACAACCTTAGTTTTTAAAGCTGATTATCTCTAAACAGTTTAAGGTAGGGAGCTGAAAATTGGTATAGAGGTAGGTGATATCAAAACCCTTCTCAATCAGAAAAGTGGGGGTTATCAGAAAAGGGGGCGTGGCCCCTCCCATACAACCTTAATTTTGAAAGCCGATTATATCTAAAGCAGTTCAAGGTAGGGAGCTGAAAATTGGTATAGAGCTAAATGATATCAAAACCACGCATATAAGTGGGGGTTATCGGAAAAAGGGGCGTGGCACCTCCCATACAAACTTAATTTTTAAAGCTGATTATCTCTAAAACAGTTTAAGGTAGGGAGCTGAAAATTGGTATAGAGGTAGGTGATATCAAAACACTTCTCACTCAGAAAAGTGGGGGTTATCAGAAAAGGGGGCGTGGCACCTCCCATACAACCTTAATTTTTAAAGCTGATTATCTCTAAACAGTTTAAGGTAGGGAGCTGAAAATTGGTATAGAGGTAGGTGATATCAAAACCCTTCTCAATCAGAAAAGTGGGGGTTATCAGAAAAGGGGGCGTGGCCCCTCCCATACAACCTTAATTTTGAAAGCCGATTATATCTAAAGCAGTTCAAGGTAGGGAGCTGAAAATTGGTATAGAGCTAAATGATATCAAAACCACGCATATAAGTGGGGGTTATCGGAAAAAGGGGCGTGGCA
Organism: Urophora cardui; assembly: GCA_960531455.1. Taxonomy (NCBI): domain Eukaryota; kingdom Metazoa; phylum Arthropoda; class Insecta; order Diptera; family Tephritidae; genus Urophora; species Urophora cardui. The sequence goes on along the minus strand of OY482672.1, from coordinate 4,134,700 downwards.
CCTCCCATACAAACTTAATTTTTAAAGCTGATTATCTCTAAAATAGTTTAAGGTAGGGAGCTGAAAATTGGTATAGAGGTAGGTGATATCAAAACCCTCCTCACTCAGAAAAGTGGGGGTTATCAGAAAAGGGGGCGTGGCACCTCCCATACAAACTTAATTTTTCAAGCTGAATATCTATAAAAGCGTTTAAGGTTGGGACCTGAAAATTGGTCAGGATATTGACGATATCAATAGCGTGCTTATGAAAAAAACAGTAGTTTTGGGGAAAGGGGGCGTGGCACCTCCCATGCGTTCTTAATTTTTAAGCCTAAATATCCTTAAAAGCGTTCATGGCATGTACATAGAAATCACTATGCAGATATACGATATCAATACCATGTTCACCCAAAAAAAAAGTTTTATCGAAAAATGGGCATTGCACCTCCCATACGTACTAAACTTTTGAGGCTGAATATATCTACAAGTGTTGGAGGAGGGCCTGAAAACCATTATGGAGGTATACTATATCAATCCTCTTACTTACTTAGTGAAAATAGCCAATACTCAGTGAAAATAAATATCCGGAACAGAAAACTAAAAATGTTGTGTATCGTGCAGCCTTAAACTGAATACTAAAATTATATATTTTTGAAGTTGTATACACAATGAAGTAGTGAAAAATCGTTAATTTTCTATTAAAAATAATACCGGTGTAATAACAATTTTTGAAATGAAATTATAAAAAAATCTATTTTGGGCAGAACGAAGTTTGCCGGGTCAGCTAGTTGCTTTATAACTGTACTGTAATGTACTAAAGGTGATTATACTTTCATAAACACCAAATGGATTATTACTTTGCTTTATTGAAGAAAAGTTTTTACGTACGCCTGCAAAACCGCCTATACGTCACTATTGAACAAAATAAAAGACGCAAAACCGCTTTTTTTCAAACAAAAAAAAAAAAAATAATAATAATAATAATAATAATAATAATAATAATAATAATAATAATAATAATAATAATAATAATAATAATAATAATAATGGTACTCAGAAGAATCATCAATAATCAGTCAGCAGTGAAAGAAATTTACTGCAGGATGTGTAATTTTTTCAAATTGAAAATATTTCTTTCAATTCAAATTGAAAAAATTCGTTACTATGAATACCATGGTTACATTTTATTTTTAAAACAAAGCAGTGAAAAATACCATTAATGGAGGATTTTTATCATTGAGTATGGCAGCACGAAATGTCATAATCTGCTTAATTGTCAGGTGGTTAATATGGCGACGAAAACTTGACGTTTGTTTTACCTGGTATACTTATACCATGGTATGTACATATGTTCATGTCTGTTTTTGCTTTTTACTAACTATCTAATTTATTAAATTGTCACTGCGGTGCAAAAAGACGATTATGATTTGATCTTTGTCGCTTTAGAAAATTTGCATATGAATATTCATTGCGCAAATTTAATATTCTACTTATATGTATGTATGTACATATATAAAATCCATAATTTATGTAAAACATATTTATGTATGTATTTATTTACACAGATTACAATGCCTTGGACGAGAATTGTTTAGTTGCGGCATTCATTTCATGCAAAATACATACTTATATACCTTTATTATTAAAATTAAAAGGTTGCAACAGTCAACCCAATAGAAAAAGTAAAGAGCTTGAAACAGATACCAATGCTCTCTTCCAGTTTATAGAAAGTATTACTAATCAATGTCTTACATTTTCGTTTTATAAAGGAATAGCTTAAGTGAGTTGATTTCAAAATTTGAAAGATTTTGTCTGTCAAGGAAAAAAAAAAAAACAAAGGGAGTACTGGAGATGTGTATTAATTTCAGTTAGGGGCTGCTCTGTAGTAATTATCTAACATAGAGAAGAGCCTGACAAATTTTCTGCTGGGTATGTGCACAGGATAAATATTATACAATTATTATGTATGTATTTGGGGCCACTCACCAAATATCAAGACTCGTGCAAAAGGAAGTATGTATAAGATATAAATATTCCAAAACTAATGAATTTTTTGACTATAAAGGGGTATGACAACGCTCAATTTTAAGCCTTAAAAGCTGATAATAAATGAAGGAAAAAATATTTTTTTTTAATAAACGCGTGGTAGTAGTAGATCTCGACTAAATATAAAAAACAGGCAGCAACTTATGTAACTTTTTAATTAAGATTTCCCAACTTCACCTTTCCCTATCGCCCCAAAAATCCATTCTTGATAACCCGTCAGGACTGGGAATGTAGAAAATATCTATGTATGAATGTATGTACATGTTTCAGTATTCTCATTTAGAATACCTTATTTTCATATAAATAGATAAAATACCAGCTTTTATTGAAAACCTTTTGACTTGCCTTAACTAGTGGTCGTTATAAAACGTATGCAATTTTCGGCAATAGAAATTCTTTATCTATGTAGTGACAGAGAAAAACACTTTTTTATTATATTTAAGTCACAAAAGATGTTTAATGAAAGTTTACAATACATAGTGGATATGTATGTATGTATGTACTTACATAGGCTCATACATAAATACGACCAGGAAACTGTTTCAACAAAAAAGGAAAAACTATGGCGGTGCTTGTGTCAGCTTTTCATTTATTGTAACCACACCATAATCAATGGCCTGACTAGACGACAAAATATGAAAAAGTATGCAACAAAATACATAATAACTATTATTAAATGAGAGAAGAAGCATTTGAACACACCCTGCCAGCCATCGTTACCCACATCTCAGTAAATTTTCACACATACACATTTTTCAATGAAATTCAAACACATACACCTCTCTTCCTTTCATTCTTTCGCTCCGCTCTGAAAATTTTAAAACCTAATTCTCAGTTATGCGCTCATACACCGAGAGAAAAAAATATATGGAGGAGTCAAAGAAATTGCTTCCCTATATTGAACACTATTTTCTTTGTTTTGGGTAAATTTTCCCTAAATAAAGTTCTTTACATGCGTTACCATGGTTTCATATACTTGTTTTAAAGAAATCCATACGTGAAAATAAGGAAAAATTTCTTAAGCGCCATTCCAACATGGCCTTGTTTTGAAGACTTGATAAGTTGAATGCCCATACAAATTACCATCGCAACGAATTTGTTTGAATGTTTTTGTATGTTTTTTCCACATTTTTTGAGAAAATTTACTCAACACAAAGAAAGTTTTGTATTGGAACGCGTGTTAAAAATTAGGAAACATATCGCCCGTTTTATGGAATAGGGATTTAACTCGAAATTTTCGATTTCTGGGATTTTGCCATATATTTCAATAACTGGGTAGTGCCTTTGAGTCTAGTCTTATAAAATACTCAAAAAGATAAAAATGGCGGAAATAAAAGTGATTTTGTAGTTAGCCGTAGAAGGAAACTATTTGAAATTATAAAACTTTATTTGCGTTTTCCCAAAAAAAATTTTTTTTGAGTTAAATCCCTATTTCATAAAACGTGCGATCTGTGGTCGAAATAAATTTTTTTTTTGAGTGTATGCTCCCATATTTGGTATAGTAGCACTGAAAAGCTCCGCCTAAAATTATGCAATAAATAACCGATATCTATGTTATTAATAACAGAGAGAGCGAGAGAGCTAATATATATGTCGGTAAAATCGGCACTGCTCCTTTCATAATTACCAGAGCCTTTACCGTCTGTGCAAGTGTGTGCCACACGTATAAAACCGGTTTTTTACCCACCGATGGCTGCCAGGGTTACATATATGTACATGAACTATTACTAACACATTTGCAATTGTTGGCAACTCTGTAAACACACCACAATGAAAACCTTTCAGAAATTCATCCCCACATCATCAACTGTATACACACATGCATACATAAATACATAAATAACTCGATTACCATTTTACTGTTAAATCATTGTTCACAAATTGTGTTGCCCCTTCCGTCGCTCACTGCGCTGTACCGACCAAAGCTATTCTCTTCCTTTTACTTCCTTTCTACTGTGAGGAAATATAAAAAGTGAAAAAATAACGAAAGAACACTGAAACACACGATGACAGGCGTTTGGTCATGGTGTCGGAAATTTTTGCAAATTCTGGACTGTCTACAAGTTTTTATGGGTCAAAAACCAAATAAAAAAAATTTAAATAGAATGAAGACTATAGATATGTGCATGTGTATATGTACATGTGCCGGCTCTGCTGCACTAATATATGTATGTATGTATGTACATAAATAGCCGTTAGTGGGTGTTCCGTAGTCGGTCGTTGCCTTTGCCCGCTGCCGGTAGTACATGAGGCTGCAATCGGCTGCAAAACTCTGTCCTTCACTTTTTTGTTCAACACTTTAGTTATTCATTCAATTGTGAGTTTTAAAATTGTATGAAATAAAATTTACAAGCTATTCAGAAATAACTATAACGTCCAAGCTTTTATAGACACATACGTGCATGCATACAAGCACCTACAACTTGTAAATAAATAGGGCAATGGACTGCACTGATTCCACCGCAAATGTGGGCGATGAACATTTTGTTAGCAAGCAAATACTTGCAGGATCTATGAATGAATGAATAAATGGTTGATGGGCGTCCACAATGTTGCAAAACAAAAACAATATGCAAGTTAAAATAAAATTATAAAAAATTGAATAAAAAATGAAAACTAAGTGTGAGATAAAACTGTTTCAGGTGCTTGAGAACAATTTTTGGTAATATACACGCGTATCCACACAAACGCACATACGCACACACAAATACACACAGCAGCTTGCGGTTTATTGTTGCAGGACATTGTTGCTTTTATACTTTGAGTTGACGCGATTGATACAAAAAAATCTAAAGCTTCAATCGAAACTTTTTTAATTGATTAATTTTATATTTTGTTGTAAGGTCAAATTTAACTTTTTAAAAGCAATTGATGTGCTTACATGCATACATATATACAGTATTTGTCATATGTTTATGTTTGTGTGCTTCTTAAAAAAACTTAATTAAATTAAATTAAAAAAATTTTGTTCACAATTAATTTAAAAAGTTCGAACGAATAGTTGTGCGGCAAATACGTACCTATTTAAATTTATGTGTGCACATAGGTAAGTATTTAAACTACTTTACATCGGACACTGGTGCCACTAGGCGTATACGCGACATTTAACTTCATAAGCGTAGATACCAGTGAACTGCACAAGCAGATTGAATTTTCAAACAGATTGTTTTGTACAAGCAAGCAACGAAAACAAACAATCTAAGCACCGCTTGTAACCTAACAATCACAAGCGCGCTTGGGATTGTTTGCATTTTTTCAATCTAAGCGCTGCTTAGATTGTTTAAAAGCAAACAAGCTCTTGCTTGTTTGTTTAAAAGCAAACCAAGCTAGCGGTTGCTTGAAAAAAAAAAATTCAATCATTTTCAAGCAAATTTCAATCAAAAGCAAGCAGGCAGGAGGAGATTTTCAATCAGCGTTCATTTCGCTTTTTCAAAAGCAATCATTAGATGTGAAGGAATAGGCGCACAGAAATGGAAGATGAACTCAATTCTACCAGTATTTTTCTGCAGATAATTGTAAGAAAATGAAGGACAAAGCCTTTTGTACATATTTAAGCATGCATATACCCTGCAAAAATTCCTGGTTGTTGACAAATCAGGTCTAAAAAAGGTGTATGCTGGCAGGACTGCTTCTGTTATGCACTCACTTTGTCTACTCCTAACTTTCTAATACATGACATCAACAAAAGAAAATCAGCCTTATTTCAAGCCCTACGCCAAACAAATTTGCTACCTTTATAATTTCCTGGCCTTATTTCGTAAGCCTTTAAATGTGCTGTTTAATTCTTAAATAAGGCTAAAATAGTTTGGTGGGTATGTCCGCAAATTTTGCGACCAGCAGTTTTTATATGTAAATGGTCTTCTCGTCGAAATGTTCAACATTCGACCCAAAAACAAAAGAAAATTTGTATGTATGCACATAAATTTATGTTTATGAGTACGACATTGAAATTCCCAAAGGAACTAAGAAATTATGGAAACAAATAACTAGCGGGAATGTGACAAAAATGCAAGTAGCTTAATTGTCATTAGGTTCTCACCAGCTTGAAAATGGTCAATTGAGTAATCATTCCAATGAAACTACTGCTGTATGTAGTATTATTATAAGCAAATTCACTTTTGAAACATGGAATTTAAAGAAAATCTGCCATCATTGTACGTGAAAGAGTAGGCGCACAGAAATGGAAGATTAACTCAAATCTGATCTAGTATTTTTCTGCAGATAATTGTAAGAAAATAAAGGACAAAGCCATTTGTACATATTTAAGCATGCTTATACCCTGCAAAAATGCTTGTTGTTGACAAATCAAGTCTAAAAAAGGAGTATGCTGGCAGCACTGCTTCTGCTATGCACTCACACTGTCTACTCCTAACTTTCTAATACATGACATCAACAAAAGAACATCAGCTTTATTTTAAGCCTTACGCCAAACAAATCTGCTACCTTTATAATTTTCTGGCCTTATTTCGGAAGCCTTTAAATGTGCTGTTTAATTCTTAAATAAGGCTAAAATATTTTAGTGGGTATGTCAGCAAATTTTGCGACCAGCAGTTTTTATATGCAAATGGTCATGTCGTCGAAATGTTCCACATTCGACCCAAAAAAAAAAGAAAATTTGTATGTATGCACATACCACATGTATGTATGTATATACATTCTGTTTTCTATACGCATCAGTATTTTATCCTTTTGTCAACAAAGGAAAATATTTTTGTATGTAAATATGCACATATGAATGGCCTTGTAATTAATTACCTATCCTCTATTTGCAAAGGCGTCAATATTCTAACCTTTTTGTATTCTATACCTACTTTGTTAAAAAACCAAAATATACATATGTATGTATATACATGTATGGCATTCTACCTACTTTTGTAACAGACCAAAATACATATCCCGGAAAAAATGTGCGAATAATCCCGATAGAGATTTATCCCGGATTGATCTCTTTCGGGAACAATGAGTCCACAATTAGGCCTCGATTTTTCCCGAACGGGTATAAATGTAAATTAACCCATTTCATACCGAACATTTATACACTCAATACTGACTATTTAAAAAATTTTTAATTTATTGAATAGATTTTTTTACAAAAGTAAAACTTATTGTAAAATATTTAAATAGGCATGAACATTTATAATTTTTAAAGAAATTTTATAAGAAACAGCCTTGGATAACAACTTTGAAAAATTCTTCACATGTCTCTTACACTCGCATAATGCATTCACAAAACTTAAAATGTTTTCAGAAATTTTTTGAAAAGATTTCACTACACGATAAAAGCTAATTGAATAAACTTTCTTCTAACATACATATATAACAATTTAAAATTTTAGACATTTTCATAAAAAATAGCATTGGCTTACTATTTTGGATGAAAGCGATTAATCAACATTTATACCTGTTCGGGTATACAAATTGAACAATTAGTCTCTTCAAAGGACATGCTCGAATAAATACGATCAATTCGCTCCATATAAAGGGAAGCATGCTCCCTTGCGATTGATCCCGGACACGTCCCGGAGAAATCGCATTTTTTGCAGGACATTCCACTTTGCTCATAAAAACTCATAAAAACACACTCATGCATATGTACATATGTGCATACATACAAATTTTCTTTTATTTGGAGACAAAAGGGTGGATTGTTGAATGTTTCGACGACAAGACCATTTACATATTAAAAGTATTGGTTGCAAAATTTGCGGATATACCCACCAATAACGAAATAAGGCCAGAAAATTATAAGGATAGCAAATTTGTATGGCGTAAGGCTTAAAATAAGGCTGATTTTGTTTTGTTGATGTCATGTATTTGAAAGTTAGCAGTAGACAGAGTGAGTGCATAGCAGAAGCAGTCCTGCCAGCATACACCTTTTTTAGACCTGATTTGTCAACAACCAGGAATTTTTGCAGGGTATATGCATGCTTAAATATGTACAAAAGGCTTTGTCCTTCATTTTCTTACAATTATCTGCAGAAAAACACTAGATCAGATTTGAGTTAATCTTCCATTTCTGTGCGCCTACTCTTTCACGTACAATGATGGCAGAATTGACCACTTACAAGCTGGTGAGAATCTAATGACAATTATACTAGTATTCTGTAAGCTGTCTCAAGTCACTAATAGAGACTTTTGGAGACTTTTTCGTGGTGAGATTGATTTTGAGACAATTTGGTATTCCGTAAGCGAGCTCACGTCTCAAGTCTCAAAAAATACGTCACTAATTAGTGACCTGGTGGCGAGGAGGTCACAAAATAAAGAAAACATTGAGGTGAACTAAATAAAGCGTCAAAATTTATAAAAACTTACAATTTGTTTGCTCTTTGCTTGTTCGCTTGCTATTTTCTGCAATAAAACAAGTTTATTTGTATGAAATTAGCAAAATAATAAAATTTTGCTGGTTTTGCTGACTTACTTTTTTCCGCCATTTCGATCAAGTGTAAATAGTGATGTGATACGATATTTATCGATATTTCAATGTTTTACGTTACATGACTTTTTTTGCGAATCGGTTCAGATAAAACACGCATAAAACATTATATTCATAACTATTTTTATAAGTGATAAGTAGTAATGATACGCTTTTTTTTTTAATGCAATATATTGCTCATAAATTCATTTCCAAAACCTATTTTCGTATGTAATCGATTAGTGAGTATTCGTTAAATTATTTTGTTATCTCAAACAGTCTCAGTACATTTTCACCACAGTCTTTGGTGAAATTTTTAGTGACTGTGGCTTACAGAATACCAAAAATGGCTCAAGTCACTAAAAATGTCTCATGTCTCAAATCTCAAATTTTGTGACTTGAGATGAGACGGAGTTACAGAATTCGCCTATTAAGCTACTTGCATTTTTGTCACATTCCCGCTAGTTATTTGTTTCCATAATTTCTTAGTTCCTTTGGGAATTTCAATGTCGTACTCATAAACATAAATTTATGTGCATACATACAAATTTTCTTTTGTTTTTGGGTCGAATGTTGAACATTTCGACGAGAAGACCATTTACATATAAAAACTGCTGGTCGCAAAATTTGCGGACATACCCACCAAACTATTTTAGCCTTATTTAAGAATTAAACAGCACATTTAAAGGCTTACGAAATAAGGCCAGAAAATTATAAAGGTAGCAAATTTGTATGGCGTAAGGCTTAAAATAAGGCTGATTTTCTTTTGTTGATGTCATGTATTAGAAAGTTAGCAGTAGACAGAGTGAGTGCATAGCAAAAGCAGTCCTGCCAGCATACACCTTTTTTAGACCTGATTTGTCAACAACCAGGAATTTTTGCAGGGTATATGCATGCTTAAATATGTACAAAAGGCTTTGTCCTTCATTTTCTTACAATTATCTGCAGAAAAAAACTGGTAGAATTGAGTTCATCTTCCATTTCTGTGCGCCTATTCCTTCACATCCAATGATTGAAAGATCTTCTTAAAAATCTGCTTTTGAAAAAGCGAAATGAACGCTGATTGAAAATCTCCTCCTGCCTGCTTGCTTTTGATTGAAATTTGCTTGAAAATGATTGAATTTTTTTTTTCAAGCAACCGCTAGCTTGGTTTGCTTTTAAACAAACAAGCAAGAGCTTGCTTGGAAATTTTTCAATCAGCTTGTTTCGGTTTTAAGCAGATTGAAAAAATTGTAAACAAGCTATTGCTTGTTTGTTTAAAAGCAAACCAAGCAAGGGAGAGATTGGAAAAAATTTCAAGCGCTTGAAAGGGCAAACAAGCTGCTTGTGCAGATCACTGGTAGATACCTTCTAACAATTAGAGCTGTAAAACCATCGATAGTCGGACCACTCGATAGTTTCGATAGTCGAAAAAAAAACTATCGATACTATCGATAGTTTTTTATGAATATTTCACTAAAATAAAGAGAGGGATGGTTTTGTTTACAGTTTTCTTTCCAAAAAGTCTTTAATTTTTTACGCAAAACAATAATTAAATAAAAGATCAAATAAAAATTAGATACTCCACTTACACTGAGAGAAAAATAAACCAAAAGTTGGTTAATAGTACTAATTTCACACTTGAAATGGAATCAATGTGAATTTTGTTTAATATTACCATTACCATTACCATTGTTGATATATTAGACAGTGTTTTTGGTTATATTAACCATGATATTTGTTGATATAACAAAATGTTCGTTCAAATCTTCAACCAATTTCTTGTTACTATTAAACAATTTGTTGGTTATATTTTTATGCCAGTAGCAGCACTGCTCTGTATGATCTATAAGAGAGTGTTAATATGTTAACTGAATAACAAAGAAAATTCCAAATACTGACTCTCTCGCTTTCTGCAATTCGGGTCCAGCCATTCAACTTCGTCAAGCACAAACGGTGTTGAAGGCGATGGTAACAACAGAGCCGAAGCCATAAAGCTTCTTAAATATTTTTACTTTTTTTTTAGATATGAATTAACCAATATTTTCGTTAACATAACAAATATACACGTTGGGCAAACCAACTTTCTGTTTTATATTGATTGTTACCAAAATATTGGTTAATGGTACAATGAAAATGTACATATTACATTTTTTCCTTTTGACATGAATAAATCAACCAAGAAGTTGGTTGAAAAAACCATTGTACTTTTTTCTCTGTGTATATATATAGCATTTTCTGGTTAAATTAAACCTTAAAAAGAGGGATGGTTTTGTTTACATTTTCCTTTTCAAAGTCTTTAATTTTTTTTTAACGCATAACATTAATTAATTAACAAAAGAACAACAAATAGGAAATAAATACTTCACTTATATATATAGCATTTTTTGGTTAAATTAAGCCTTTTTCAATTTAAAATTTGCACTTGATTTGAAAAAGGTTTCATTTGACTTGAAAACGCTATAGTAATAAAACTAAAAGTAGTACATTTGTTTTTTAGCATCTTTGGCGCGGACTACACAATTTCCAGATGGATTTTAGAAAGCGTTAACTGGATTTTAGAAATGTCAATTGGATTTTATAAAGAGGAAATTGGATTTTGGAAATATCAATTGGATTTTAGAAAGGGGCAATTTGATTTTAGAAATGTCAATTGGATTTTAGAAAGGGGAAATTGGATTTTAGAAATGTCAATTAGATTTTAGAAAGGGGAAATTGGATTTTAGAAATGTCAGTTGGATTTTCGAAAGCGTGATTTGGATTTCAGAATGTGCGTGTAAAATAAATTTTACACAGAATTTTTCGAATAGAAATTCTTTTTGCGTATGAAATTATAATGTACATATACGTAATTATATAAATTTTCGAAAATCCAATTTACAGTTTCTAAAGTCCAATTTCCCTTTTCTAAAATCCAATTGACATTTCTAGAATCCAATTTTCCCTTTCTAAAATTCAACTGACATTACTAAAATCCAATTTCCCCTTTCTAAAATCCAATTGACATTTCCAAAATCCAATTTCGCCTTTCTAAAATCCAATTGACATTTCTAAAATCCAATTTTCCCTTTCTAAAATCCAGTTGACGCTTTCTAAAATCCATCTGGAAATGGTGTAGTACATAAGGCACATTGTTTATACATTTCATTAATGTAAAATACGGATAATCAAAAGGCACACTGTTTAAACATTTCATTAATGTAGAATACACTATGCTTTAAATAAATCAAAAAACAAAAAAAATACGAAGAATTTCAGTTATGGGGGAGGATTAGCCATGGGTAATGGCGCAATTTTTTTGGCGCTGATACAATAACTCCAGCGCCACTCGTGGCGCCAACTCACGGTACTGGCGCAATAACACCTTTAGCGCAATTGTCATGGAATAATCGATAACAGGGCCGTGCGCACGGGAGGGGGGTTTTGGGGGTTAAAACCCCCCCCATGACCCAATCTAAGTTGCAATGATTTTGCAAAAATTTTCAAAACACAGTTTATTAATTTTGCATTGAATCTTGACTCATATTTTTGACAAAATTAGTACAATAATTTTACGGAAGAAGAAATTGGTGAAAGTTGCAAAAAATAAGGTTGGCCAATACATAAGTTCGGCACTTTGAATTGCACTTGGAGCTTTCCGAAATTACAAAGTTGTGTAGCATTTCGTTTGAAATTTTTCAAAAAATTGTACTGATAACAAAAAATTTTCATTTTGTGAAAACAGTGAGCAGTTTCAATTAATAAGTACTGTAAACAGTACTATTCAGGACCTGGTTAACTAGGTTTTGATGAATCAGAATTAGACCAGATAAGTCAACTATTTTGGCAAAGTGATGTTCTCATTGTTTGTTTACGTTTGACGGAAACACGGTGTATTTTATATAATGCGGATACCGCTTAAAGTGGGCGTAGCCACACCCATTTTAAAAATTAGTATCAATTATCCGACTAAGCATATGAATATTATTCTTTGTGCAAAATTTCATTCCTTTATGACTTTTAGTTACAAATATGTCACGTCACAAATTTCACAAGACTATTTTAGAAATGTTTTTGTAAAAAAGTAGGCGTGGTTATACACCGATTTCGCTAAATTTTTTAACGTATATTAGTACAAGTAGTAAAAGTTTAACCCTAAGTTTCGTCATGTGGCCGCTGTGGTGTTGGTGTTAGCGCAATTGCGCCGCGCAGCGCAGTGTTACCCATGCCTAGGGAGGATAGGTATGGGCCTGCTGAGCACAGAACAATTTTTTTTTAATTTTTTGTATGGTTACGTTTTTGAGATAACGGTAATTTTGTGTTTTTTGTTATCACTTTATTCAAAAATTATGTTCGCTGGAGTTACGCTTCTAACAATATACAACTTATAGTAATTGAACCACATCTCGCTAAATTACATCTGGTCAATGTCAAAATTTTTAATTTTTTGCGATTTTTGAAAAAGTTTTGATTTTTAAATTAAGTTTTTTATAAAAACTTGTAAAAATCAGAAAAGTTTTATTTTTTAAAAATACGCCGGTTTAATTGTTAACGTAATATCAAGGATATCTGATAAAAACATTATTTTTAGCGATTTCTTTCATGTGAAAAAAAGGATATTTTATGGACGAAAAACTCGGTTAGATGACTCATTCGTGTATAGACAAAAGATAAAATTTGTTTGTGACTTCACCCTCTCATACGGTTAGCGTTAATCAGAGGTTGAGTAAACGGCCCTTAAGCTAAAGATATAGATACTTATGCATTGTGGAACGATTTTTCGTCATCCCTTGTGAAAAAATCGTTCCACAATTCTTCATATTCCTACCCCGTCGGAAAGCCAAGCAAAAAAAAAGGAATAATGAAAATTACTTAACTATTGCTTGTCATTTTAAAAAGCTGCTGTCAGATACAAATCATTCCGCAGCTAATATATTGGAAAACTTGCACCATGCGAGGACCATGTTCCATGCGAGTTACCGTGTTTTGCACCTTCAATGAATTTAGCTGTGCGAGAAAATTGTTTCTGATTTTAAAGGCAGTACTATTGAATATGAGAAGTTTAAGGCCGCGCAAGAAGTCTATAGTGTTTTGAAAAAAAAAAGTTGTAAAACGACGCCCTATACACGGATGAGTCATATAACCGAAGTTTTAGTCCATAAAATATCCTTTTGTTTCACATGAAAGAAATCGCTAAAAATAATGTTTTATCAGATATCTTTGATATTACGTTAACAATTAAACGGGCTAATTTTTAAAAAATAATTTTTTTCTGATTTTTACAAGTTTTTATAAAAAACTTAGTTTGAAAATCAAAACTTTCAAAAATCGGAAAAAATTTTGACATTGACCAGATGTCATTTAGCGAGGTGTGGTTCAATTACTACAAGTTGTATATCGTTAGAAGCGTGGATTTTAGTCGCCTCTTAGGACAGACATTCCTTACCACGGGTATATTCTAAGCCCCCTAACCCGCTGGGGTATTAATTTGACCAATTTGATATCGAAATCCAACTCCTCCCTAACATTCAGTATTCTTCTCTTGGAACAAAACTACAAGAATGAATAGGGATAACCATCGATAGTGGAAAAAAACTATCGATAGTGACACGAAAAAAAAACTATCGATACTATCGATAGTGCCATCGATAGTTTTGCAGCTCTACTAACAATACGATACTTTTGCTTGATATGTATACATATATGTACATATATTGGCAACTATCGTTTCCGACGACATATGAAAACTTTTCACAAAAAATATGTTGAGAAAATTCAAAATAAATATTAATTTCAGAATAACTTTTAATGTGAACCCCCCTTGTTCCACTGCTTTCGTGTAAAACTATGAATATTAAATTGGTAGTCATGTGAGCATGAAATGTCAAAACTTTCTAAGCTTATGAAATGGAGTGGAATGTGTGAAGATAATTAAACATGAATGAACAAGTTTATGCGGTGAAATGGGCAGTTGACACAATGTGTGTGATATGAAAACATGGCATGACATGACATCGCGTGACATATGTACATAAATAAAATAAAATTTAAATTGAAAAAATTGCACTTCTAGAAAATTATTTTTTTACACATTTTTTTTAAATAAAAAAACAAAAATTATTAAGCGAAATTCTCGCATATCACAAGGTCTATTAATTGTTGCCTGATTCCACACAGTTCTGAACCTACACATGCGTTACGAGCAGTGGCGTAGCTAGAGAATTTTTCGGGGGGGGTCACAGCCAATGTAAAAAATTTACCAAAATTAAAATTACCAAAAAAAAACTACAATTTTTTTACAAATGATAAAAATCGCTAGCTGAGAATGCAAATTGTGTAAGTCCTTTTTTAAAACTTTGTAGGAGAGACAAAAAAGAAAAAAAAATTCGAAATGAAAAAAAAATTCTGTGCATATAAATATTTTGGACTTACACAATTTTTTTCGCTTTTTGGACTTACACAATTTGCGTATCACTGAATAACAACGAGTAGAAATATGACAAGTATCTCAGACTTGTTTAGCGCGGTGCGTATTTGATTTTTCTAGCGTTCTACATAAAAATATACTTTTTCATAAAAGTGGACTTACACAGTTTGCACTCTAAGCTAGCGAAATGTAATTTTTTCAGACTATAATTTAACATTTTAGTACACAAATATCGCTTATAATACATATATCAAACTCTTAAGACCCTTGGCCACTTAAAATCTGGAATGTTAAGTGTATACATATGTGTGAGTGTCGGGTAATTGACGCAAATATCTAAAAGATTTGATTCTCATCAACGCGAGCCCGAACATGAACGTGTAGCACGACGACTGCCGATTGCACTAACACACACAAAAAAACTCACACATACACACTGCTTGACATGCCAGATTGTCAGTTGCCAAGGGCCTTTAACTATACTTCAAAAGTAAGTCTCATATTCTCTTCTGGAAATCTACGCGCATAGGTAGATTTTCAAGTTTTATGCGCCCAAAATTGAATTTTGTAAAATTGTTACAATTACAGAAAAAAACATACCCACATATTGGAAATAGAATGGGGAACAATAATTCATCGCTTTTTTCCCGACCCATACTCTGCACTTGCCCCAGATGGTCGTAACTTAGCATATCTGAAGTTAATTTTTTTGTTTTTTTCTTACATATTTTTAAGTGCTAGTTTCAACTTGAATATTTATTTTAATTTATTTAATTTAACGAGCACAGGCCCAGGTTATATTTTATTTTTTATTTTTTAGAAACTAGAAAAAAACTTTTTAAGCATGGATGTAACTACAGCTGTTTCACCTTAGATCCCTCTAAGACTCATCAGGTTACTTTTGCTTCTGCCAAGACTCGAACTTGCGCACCTTGCAGTACAATAACTACAGTTCTAACCGCTGAGCTATTGCCTGCCTTCGACATCTGATAGAAAATTTGTTGCTAGTTTCTTTCCTACTATAATTCGTTTCTAACTTATGCACATACATATGTACATATTTACATATTATTGTATGATTAAACATAAGTAGCGAATAAAGTGTAGGGATGTTCAAATGAACTTATTTTTTTATTTTAATTTATTTAATTTAACGAGCACAGGCCCAGGTTATATTTTATTTTTTATTTTTTAGAAACTTTTTTTCTAGTTTCTAAAAAATAAAAAAATTGAATATTTATTATTTAAAGCATTTCATTTAAGTAATCGTGATGAATCCTAAAGGTTCAAGTAATTATTAACACTTTTCAATAATATCCTTGGTTTCCAATAATTCTAAGTTTATAGTTGTAAGCTTTTAAAGTTGGGATATTTAAAAAAAATTATCACTCTTTTTCGTGTTAAAAATTGGTTTTGTTACGTTGCTCTGTCAGACTCAGTCAAATTAACCCTCGGACATGATATCTAGTACAATTAGTAGTTAGCCGACAAAAAATTACGTCGCACAAAGCCGCACTACTAGATACAGGGTTTTTCATATGTACCTACAATAATTTTCTTTTTGTGCTTTATATTTAATTTTAATGTTTATATTTCTAACGCATATCTTGGTTAATGTAGGTGATGCTCGAAAGTAACCCAGATATTTAGCAGCGATTATTGTTAACTTTTTAGGCAGTATTTTTAGTATTTCCAATTTTTCAAAGTTAAGGAAGTACTTATCATAAAAAGGGGCTAAGGATTATGAAGCTACATTTTTTAGAAGATTTTTGAGTATGCAATTTTGCAGCTCATTCAATTGTAATATAATAATATTCAACATTCAACTTTTTGAAAAATTTCATTGGCTTTTCCGAAATTCTAATTGGAACGGTCTCACGTACATATAACGCAAACACCCTACAGAAAAAAATTACTAAATTCGACGGAAATTTTTACAGCATTGAGAATAGCACTTTTTACACTAAAATTGGTTGGCTACATAACAGTACACTTAGAAATCTCCTCAAAATCTTCTATAAATTCTGGCCGCGCTTTGAAATTTTTAATCCACTTTTAGAAATTTCTACGATTTTTCGGATTTTTCCATAAGCTTAGAAATCCTGCTTAAGGCGATTTTTATTGAAAAATTGTTTACATTTTTAAACGAAAATAAGAGAGTCAAATTTTCGACAGAACTGTTTGAAATAAATTTAAAAACTCTGGCGTATGATTTTTTTTTTTTGAGTCACTGTATATATTTTTCAATAAAATCGACTTTTAACTACATAGAGCCCTAGATACCCGGGTATCGAGCAATTCGATCTGATCGTTTTTGTTTTAAGCCCGTTTGTTGTTCAAATGCCCGTACAAACATTCGAGCATTCGAGCTTACAAACAAAAAAATGTGTATCGGAAAAACAAAAATAAAAAAAACTACATATGTATAACGAAAAAAAAATAATAATAAACAAAAGAAAAAAACAAACTTCAAAATACCCGAATTGTTCAAATGCCCGTACAAACATACGGGTAATAAACAAACAAACAACTCTTCGAGCATTTGAACAACAACTGTTCGGGCTACTCGAAAATGTTCAAAAAAAATCGAGAGCTCTACTTTTAACACAAATTATTAAAATTTTGCATTAAACAAGCAATTTGGAATAGATGTACACAATAAAATATTTCTACCTATGTATGTGCTACGGTTATAAATAATAATTTTCTTATATAATTTAGTTTTTTAATATTCCATTTTGACAGACATTAAGTAAAATCTCAAGTTCAGATACTCTTACTGTGTAACCTAAATCAAACGCAAGTCGTCAATTTAACGCACGCACGCAAATTTTTCATATGCGTTGAACCGAAATTGACTTGCGTGCGTGTTCAGATAAAGAAATAGAAAAATACAGAAAATCACAGAAAATCTTGTTATTTTGTGGAATATGTACCTAACAGACACGATATCAAAAGCAAGTGTCAATTTTTTTGCAAACAATCACCCACAATGCTTAATTTCAAATGTCACGCAAAACAAAAATTGGGCGTCGAATTTGCTTTTTACGCACGCCGTTCAATTTCGGTTACTCCCATACAAGTTGTATGGGCATGAGAAATTTTTGACAGTAAATTGACGGCGTGCGTTTGATTTAGGTTACACAGTTATACCTTGCATATTTATTCCCATTGTAGTTTATACTAATATTATTTGATTAAGATGATAAGTAATTGAAAGAAAACTTGAAATTTAAATAATTGGCGTTACTTTTCTGTTATTAGCATGTTAATAACAGCAATACCGTATAATAATTGTAGCGTTTGTTGAGCCGTAGGGAAGTGCAGGAACCGTAGGAATTTTACCACAAAAGAGCGAATATAAGTACAAAGAATGTAAATTGTGGTAAAATTCCTGCGGTTCTTGCACTTTCCTACGGCTCAATAAACGCTAGAATCCTGAAAGAAATGTATGTTAATAAAGTCAAAGATGGTTTTATGGTCAAAACGAATCTTTCGGGGGGGGGGGGTTTGTCCCCAAAACCCCCCGTTACTACGCCACTGTCTCGTAACTTACGAGAAAACCTTGAAATATTTTTCGACGAAATGCTTAAAAACCAAAGGAAATAACGTCAATTCACGCTATATCCTGCAATGTTTTGAATAAAGTCTAGCTTTATACCGAATCATAGCACTTTTGCGTATTGCGCATTGTTGACGATATTTCCATTTCCATTTTAATGAGGATATTGGATCAATCACTTTACAACAAAATTTTCATTGACTTTATTTCGCTTTTGAAAATACAAATATGTATGTATGTATGTATGTATAATATTGTAATTTTGGTTAAGCCTAAATACATATTCAGTTTGTTTGTTAAACTTTTAGCACCTTTCACTTTTTTGTTTGGAATTTAATGTGAGTTTTGTATAAAATGTGCAAATAAACAGCTCCATTTGTCTGTCTGATGCAAGCTCAAGTACCTACGTTCTAAAAATTGATTTTCTCACTCCTCTTCGCCGATTCCATTTCCACAAATGAATCCTCTCTAACCACATCCGCGCAATGCAATTTTTTTTTCTTATACTCAATATTAGAGCTGCAAAACTATCGATGGCACTATCGATAGTATCGATAGTTTTTTTTTCGTGTCACTATCGATAGTTTTTTTCCACTATCGATGGTTATCCCTATTCATTCTTGTAGTTTTGTCCCAAGAGAAGAATACTGAATGTTAGGGAGGAATTGGATTTCGATATCAAAATGGTCAAATTAATACCCCAGCGGGTTAGGGGGCTTAGAATATACCCGTGGTAAGGAATGTCTGTCGTAAGAGGCGACTAAAATCCACACTTCTAACAATATACAACTTGTGGTAATTGAACCACACCTCGCTAAATGACATCTGGTCAATGTCACAATTTTTAATTTTTTCCGATTTTTAAAGTTTTGATTTTCAAATTAAGTTCTTTATAAAAACTTGTAAAAATCAGAAAAAAATTATTTTTTTAAAAATTAGCCCGTTTAATTGTTAACGTAATATCAAGGATATCTGATAAAAACATTATTTTTAGCGATTTCTTTCATGTGAAACAAAAGGATATTTTATGGACTAAAAATTCGATTATATGACTCATCCGTGTATAGGGCGTCGTTTTACAACTTTTTTTTGCAAAACAGTATAGACTTCTTGCGCGGCCTTAAACTTCTCATATTAAATAGTACTGCCTTTAAAATAAGAAACAATTTGCTCGCACATCTAAATTCAATGAAGGTGCAAAACACGGTAAGTAACTCGCATGGAACATGGTGCAAGGTTTCCAATATATTAGCTGCGGAATGATTTGTATCTGACAGCAGCTTTTGCGTCTACAGTACAGCTACTCGCAAGTTGAAATCTTCTGATATAAAATGACAAGCAATAGTTAAGTAATTTTCATTATTCCTTTTTTTTTGCTTGGTTTTCCGACGGGGTAGGAATATGATGTATTGTGGAACGATTTTTTCACAAGGCATGACGAAAAATCGTTCCACAATACATAAGTATCTATATCTTTAGCTTAAGGGCCGTTTACTTAACCTCTGATTAACGCTAATCCTATGAGAGGGTGAAGTCACAAACAAATTTTCTCTTTTGTCCATACACGGATGAGTCATCTAACCGAGTTTTTCGTCCATAAAAGATCCTTTTTGTTTCACATGAAAGAAATCGCTAAAAATAATGTTTTTATCAGATATCCTTGATATTACGTTAACAATTAAACGGGCTAATTTTTAAAAAATAAAAATTTTCTGATTTTTACAAGCTTTTATAAAAAACTTAATTTGAAAATCAAAACTTTTTCAAAAATCGCAAAAAATTAAAAATTTTGACATTGACCAGATGTCATTTAGCGAGGTGTGGTTCAATTACTATAAGTTGTATATTGTTAGAAGCGTAACTCCAGCGAACATAATTTTTGAATAAAGTGATAACAAAAAACACAAAATTACCGTTATCTCAAAAACGTAACCATAAAAAAAATTAAAAATGAAAAAAAAAATTGTTCTGTGCTCAGCAGCACACATGGGCGTAGTTAACTAATCCGTATCACCACTACGCCATTAACTACCACTACCATCGCGATAGTGGGGCTTGAAAATTTTCCAAACAACTAACGTGAGTGGAAGTTGAAACTTTTTCCACTACCACTAAAAATATTAGTGGTAGTGGATAGGGCTTCAAATCCCAGCTTAGTGGGATTGGGGCTTGAAAAATTTCCACTAATTTTCAATTAGTGACTGAAAACTTGTTCCCACTAAATCACGAAATAGTGGAAAAATCATTGATTCCACTATATGTGTAGAATCACTAAGTTTGTATATCGAAATACATATACATACTTACATACATGTGAATAGTTCATTTTTGCTCTGAGAAGAAATATGTCTCATTTTGCTCGTATATCTATGCATGTACATATTTATGTATGTGGGCATTTCCTGGGCGGTGCGGACGTTACGTTCGCACGATTTTTTGAATTTTTGAGGCAGAAATAACGCGAAATATTGTATCGTTTTATTATAAAGGGAAATATTTAGGACACACCTGATGATAAAACAAGTAAAAGCGCGGCTGTCTTCGGCCGTACCGAAGACTTCATACCTTTCATGAGTGGGGAAATGTAAAGTTACCTATGTATGTACATAGCCGGATTAAGTTTAATTTATAATTTTAATTCTGTGGGTTATTTATGGAAAGATTTATTAGAAAAAATGGTGTCTTGGCTATTTAAATGGAGGAGTTATACACCAAAATGTCCAATCTGAACAATCGATTGTATGGGAGCTATATGTTGTAATGGTCCGATCTTGACAATTTTCGGTAACCCCGTTTGGGCCCATATGGGTACAAATACTTAAAAATTTCACGCCGTTAGCTGTCAAAATGGAGGAGTTATACACCAAAATGTCCATATCTGAACAATCGGTTGTAGGGGAGCTATAGGTTATAGTGGTCCGATCGTAACAATTTTCGGTAATCCCATTTGGGCCCATATGGGTACAAATACTTCAAAATTTCACGCCGTTAGATGTTAAAATGGAGGAGTTATACACCAAAATGTCCATATCTGAACAATCGGTTGTAGGGGAGCTATATGTTATCGTGGTCCGATCTTGACAATTTTCGCTAACCCTGTTTGGGCCCATATGGGTACAAATACTTCAAAATTTCACGCCGTTAACTGTTAAAATGGAGGAGTTCTATACCAAAATGTGTATATCTGAACAATCGGTTGTAGGGGAGGTATAGGTTATAGTGGTCCGATCTTAACAATTTTCAGCAA
This sequence comes from Urophora cardui, assembly GCA_960531455.1. Lineage (NCBI taxonomy): Eukaryota > Metazoa > Arthropoda > Insecta > Diptera > Tephritidae > Urophora > Urophora cardui. Next base: position 4,113,069 of record OY482672.1, on the reverse strand, counting down.
TCCCGTTTGGGTCCATATGGGTACAAATACTTCACAATTGCAGGCTGCTAAGTTTTTTGTGAAAAGTGACAGCCAAAATACAGATTCAGAAAAACTCCCAGAACCAACTGATACATTTTTGGAGTTCGACGATGCAAATAGTAAGACTATTTCCTTAAATTGAAATATATTTTAACCTTTTTTGACAGTAGCAGCCCCTGAAATTATTGAACAGGATGAGGTCGAAGGCAGCTTGATACGTATTTGCTTGATCCAAATAAGTCACTCAAGAGTCTAGAGAGCTATGGTGTTGTGCGGAATATGTTCCTTAAATTTAACACCCCGATTCCATCCTCTGCTCCTGTAGAACGACTTTTTTCTTTTGCAGGGATTGTAAACGCTCCACGCAGAAAAAATTTGCTTGGATCTAATTTCGAAAAGCTTGTTTTAATGAAAGCGTACAACATATGAAAGCTTTATACTATGTATATATGTATATGTTTATGTATTTGGTGCACGATAAACACACATACATATGTATGTATATTTGGCGTTTATGTGCATGACTGCAGAAATCGTGTATATGTGTGCATGTATGTATGTAATGATGTATATTTTGAAATATACCCTGCAGCGAAAACGTGAACTGGTATGCATGTAAACTAGTTGATCAACTGGTAGGAGACGGAAAAAAACATACCAGTTTGCTTTCTATTAGTTGTTCAGCTGGTATGCAAAAGACAAATTCGATGTGTTTCCTGCGTTCGTCGATTTCACTACGGCTTTACATATTTCTACAATTCTCAAACGATTAGTGAAGCACTTGGTATAAAGAGTTTATTATGTTCATCTTCACTTATATTAAATGAGATGTTGCCCTTTGTCTGAATAAGTCCTAGGAAAATACTAGTTGACTACTTATGTTTTCCGATCCCTCAGATTTTTTCATTTTTATTTATTTATTTTACTTATTAAATATTTTTTTACATATAAAAAAAAAAAATTAAATTAAAAAAAAAAAACTTTAGTCACCTGACTCCGACGAGATTCGAACTCGCGACCTGCTGGATTCGAAGCCAGACGCCTTACCAGTGCGCTATCGCACCACTTGTGCTGAGCATGTCAAAAGCTGCACTTCAACTGTATATGTGAACTAACTTTTTTTTGGTATGTGTTCGACTGGTATTTTAACTGGTATGAGCTTATGCAGAGGAAGACAATTGCCATTTCGTAGGACAATGGGAAATTTACAGTCGGGCAAGTAGTTGACTGGTTACGGTATACTGGTATAATTCTAGTATGCAACTAGTTATTTTCGCTGCAGGATAGTAACCGTAGGTATATGAACGTATGAGTAAATTTAATTGTAAGCGTCTATGAACGTATGACTAAATAAATGTGTACATATGTAAAAATATTTACATTCCCGGAAAATATTTTATTGAAGATAACAGTTTTATTAGTTACTAGCAGACATGCATATGTTAGTATGGTTTAGTGGAAATAATTTAATTCCACTCAATTTGATTTCAACTACCACTCATTTCCAGAAGATTGAGTTAAAAAAATTTCCACTACCACGAAATGGCTTTTTAGTGAGGTGAAAAATTTTCCATTACCACTAATCGCTGTTAGTGGTAGTGGAAAAAAAATTAATCCCACTACACGTAGTGGTAGTTGAAAAATTTTAAAATCCACTAATGGCATATTAGTGGTACTTGACAGTTAGTTAACTACGCCCATGTATGCTCAGCAGGCCCATACCTATCCTCCCCCATAACTGAAATTCTTCGTAGTGTTTTGTTTTTTGATTTATTTAAAGCATAGTGTATTCTACATTAATGAAATGTTTAAACAGTGTGCATTTTGATTATCGGTATTTTACATTAATGAAATGTATAAACAATGTGCCTTATGTACTAGTCAGCACCAAAGATGCTAAAAAACAAATGTACTACTTTTAGTTTTATTACTATAGCGTTTTCAAGTCAAATGAAACCTTTTTCAAATCAAGTGCAAATTTTAAATTGAAAAAGGTTTAATTTAACCAAAAAATGCTATATATATAAGTGAAGTATTTAATTCCTCTTTGTTGTTCTTTTGTTAATTAATTAATGTTATGCGTTAAAAAAATTCAAGACTGTAAACAAAACCATCCCTCTTTTTAAGGTTTAATTTAACCAGAAAATGCTATATACATACACAGAGAAAAAAGTACAATGGTTTTTTCAACCAACTTCTTGGTTAATGTTTTATTGGTTGATTTATTCATGTCAAAAGGAAAAAATGTAATATGTACATTTTCATTGTACCATTAAGCAATATTTTGGTAACAATCAGAAGGTTGGTGTATATTTGTTATATTAACGAAAATATTGGTTAATTCATATCTAAAAAAAAGTAAAAATGTTTACGAAGAGTTGTGGCTTCGGCTCTGTTGTTACCATAGCCTTCAACACCGTTTGTGCTTGACGAAGTTGAATGGCTGAGCGAGAGAGTGAGTATATGGAATTTTCTTTGTTATTCAGTTAACATATTAACACTCTCTTATAGATCATACATAGCAGTGCTGCTACTGGCATAAAAATATAACCAACAAATTGTTTAATATGTAGTAACAAGAAATTGGTTGAAGATTTGAACGAACATTTTGTTATATCAACAAATATCATGGGTAATATAACCAAAAACACTGTCTAATATATCAACAATGGTAATGGTAATATTAAACAAAATTCACATTGATTCCATTTCAAGTGTGAAATTAGTACTATTAACCAACTTTTTTGGTTGATTTTTCTCTCAGTGTAAGTATCTAATTCTTATTTGATCTTTTATTTAATTATTGTTTTGCGTAAAAAAATAAAGACTTTTTGGAAAGAAAACTGTAAACAAAACCATCCCTCCTTTTATTTTAGTGAAATATTCATACAAAACTATCGATAGTATCGATAGTTTTTTTTTCGACTATCGAAACTATCGAGTGGTCCGACTATCGATGGTTTTGCAGCTCTACTCAATATGACAGATATGTGCATTTAACTTTATCATGTGTATACATAGGTAAATGTATACGTATGCATATACATTACAGACATGCATTATATACATACATGTTTTAAGGCAAGTACATAAATGTACATACGTAGGTATTTATTCTTCGGGGTAAAGTGTAATGCAAACGTGTGTATGGGAATGCTGTTGCTTTATATTTGCTTAGTCGAAAGTGTTGACAGTGAATGCGAATTTTTTTGTTTTATGCATATTTACAATTTGAGCATTTTCTCCCTTTACAATACTTACGCATACATACGTACATGCATATGTCCATATATCTGTTTGTGCGCGCTTTTAAGGTTTGTTTTTTTTTTTTTTGCAAGCCTCAAGGGTGTTCTCTTCTTCTGTCATCATGACCACCTAAGTGGATTGTTGAATTGCATTTGGAGCGGGATAAGATTTTTTCATTTTTAAATTATACGTACATACATACATATTTTACGCTTTAAAAAGTGACATGCGAAAAATGAAAGGGACAATCATCAACAGCCTGCAGTTGGGCATGTCAGATGACAAAGAAAGTGAAAAATTAAAAAAAAATCAACATACAAATGAAGTGGGCAGAAGAGATGTTTATTAAATTTCAGTTTGTGAAGTGAAATGTAAAATTTCTTGTGACATGCAAAGTATTCCATGTTTAGTAAGCGATAAATTTCCACAAGTACGCGTTTGTATCAATCGGTCTGGCAACTACACTTTACCTCACGTGAAGCAGTCGGCCAACTGCTTGATCAGCAAGGCGCTCTTCTACGTATTCACACTACATCCAGCCCGACTAAATCGATTTAGTCGCAAGTGTGTATAGGCTCTAAGTCTATACGTATATACTTTTAATAAATGGAGTTGTTTGTATGGTATGTAGAGCTCAATTACTGCTCAATTAGAGCTTTTAATTGCTGAGCTATTGATCTCGTCTGGACAAAGTATAACATAAACATAAACTTTTCAATTTAAACATATGTATGTATGTTTGTTAATGCTTTCTACCGGTGTCCTGACATACAAAACTGACATTATTTTGCCATTGTTGCTCGCTCATCTTTTTAACGTGTATTGCTGTTGTGCGATGAAGCATCTTCTTTAGATTGACATACATTAAAAATAAATCAAAACGTACACGTGCATTTGAAGTACATACATACATATGTACATGTGTAAGTACTTACAGCCATCTACTCATCCCTGCAAAAAACGAGATTAATCCGGGACGTGTCCGGGTTCAATCGCAAGGGAGCATGCGACTAATACAATTTTACATCCCTTTATATAGAGTGAATTGATCGCATTTGTTCGAGCATGTCCTATGAAGAGACTAAGTGTTCAACATCACATCCCGAGCGGGTACAAATGTAGATTAATCGCTTTCATCCCCAACGGGTACAAATGTAGATCAATCGCTTTCAGCACGAACGGGTAGAAATGTAGATTTTTCCAAGATGTTAGCCAAGGCAATTTTTAATAACAATCTTTAAAAAATTGTAAATGTTCATGCATATTTAAATAAAGATTATATGTTTTACTTTTGTAAAAAAATCTCAATAACTAAATAAAAAAATGTAAGTTTTGAGATTGCATTATATGCGCGTAATGTAAAGGATTTTTTCATAGGATATTTTAGGCAACATTTTGTTAAAATTATTATTCATCATTGCTATTAAAAGAAAGGGTGTTCAATTCGTTTTACCGGTTGTTCCACAATTTTTTTAAATACATTGCATATTTTTGTAAAATTTCTACATTTAAGGAATATAGATTTGTACCCGTTCGGAATGAAAGCGATTAATCTACATTTATACCCGTTCGGGAACAATTGATCTACAATTAGTCTACATTTATACCCGTACGGGAACAATCGGGGACTAATTGTGGACCGATTGTTCTCGAAAGAGATCAATCCGGGACAAATCTCTTTCGGGATTAATCGCATATTTTTTTGCAGGGATCATATTAGATATGTATGTATGTATATATGTCGCCGCTGTGGTGCAGTGGGTAGAGTGCTCGCCTGCTATGCCAGAGGTCTCGGGTTCAAACCACGGTCCGAGCAAAACACCAAAACAATTTTTCTAATTAGTAAAAATCCAATTATTGGGTTTCTTAAGAGCAGCGGTCACCGCTCGGCAGTGGGCGGCATACGCTCCAAGTGTATTTCTGCCATGAAAAAGCTTCTCACAAAAAATGCATTCGCCGTTCGGAGCCGGCATAAAACTGTAGGTCCACCCAATTAGTAGAAAAAACAAAAAGGAGCACACCTCGAATTGGGAGAGAAGCTCGGCCATAAAACTCGTCAGAGTTATAATAGCGCCATTGTATTATATTATATTATGTATGTATATATATATATTATGAAAAAACTACACATCTGGGAAACAAGAAAATACTAGCCGTATTTTCAATATATAAAAAAAATCCAATTTTCTCTCAATTTTATAAATTTCCCGTAAAATGTACAAAACACATGCACAAAATATGTAGCAATAGTTTTCACTCACTAACGGGAAAAAATTGCAAAAGTCTGTTCTAGTCGCTTCATGTACATGTGTAAATATTTTTAAATATACTTTCCCGCATTCTTTCGAAATAAAGTTAAAGCAAGCAACGTTTTCCACATAATTTTATTTGTATACCAAAACCGTTAATCAATCAGAAATAAAAGCGAGCGCATATCCTTTCACACATGCATACTTTTTTACTCATTCATCATTACCATGCTCTTATGTTTATACTTGATCATAACATCACCACCAATTACAGTCACTTCCCAATAAATATTAGGATTCGTATGATTTTTAAACGAATCTAATTTTCATTTCAAGTCTCAAATGCTATAATGTATGTGGCAAAGATTGATATTCGATTTGAGAACTATGTACCTACATATGTCATTATTCAGCAAAACGAAGCCCTAATTTTCCGTTGTTTTTTCCTTTCGTTATATATATACATGTACATACATATATTCGAGGTTTTGGCCATTCTCCACGGTTTTTTTTCTCTTGTTACAATATTAAAATATGTTTTATTTTGTCAATCAAAACCATTTCGAGTGTATTTCCAATATAAGTAGGTACTAAGACTGTTGGAAAACTAAGGTGTCAGAAAAAATGTATTGCAATATCTCTCTGCTAAAGCGTCCTGCATGTTCTTAGTCTCAGCAAATTTCAAAATTACAAAAACACCTTTATCGCTTCTTTTAAATTGCGGTCGCCCTTCCTTCAGCACGAGTTTAGAAATATAATTTTTCTGGTTTTCCTTTTGTCCTTAAATGGCATACACCAGCACAAAAGTACCTGTTTTCGTTTTGTGCGAGTTTGCAAAAGGAAGTTTTTTTGGCATGATTGATTTGAAAACCGCCTTTGATATGAGTTATTTGATTTTAAACGATTATTTTTCACACAAATAAATATGTACATATGTATGTGTATAAGATAGCCAATACCATTTTCTTCCTTTTGCCCGTACCACTTGTTTACTGCTTGTACCAAACAACAACAAATTCCGAGTTCAAATATTTGGCAGGATATTAATGCTTCCTATAATATCCGCCTACAATCTGACAATATTTTATTGATGTGCGCTGAGCTTACCCTGCAAAAATCATTGGATTATATGCTCCATTTGTGGTAGGTTGGAGTACTTTCAAAGTGATCACTGACATAGCCCAAACGACCGATTCGTGTATCTGCATCGGTTCGTAGTTAGCCGAACATGACAAAAACCAAATTTTTATCGCGGCGACGACGATATGTGTATACATAAATAACTACATACATACATATGTTTGTATGTATACACGTCATTCGTCGTCGTCGCGGTAAACATTTGTTTTTGTTGTTATGTTCGGCTAACTGTTAGGTACTCCATCAATTAATCCAATGTAGCTACTCAATGGATTAATTTGTTTGTTATGCGGGGCTGGAGTATATACTCCATTGCAATGACATGCAATGTTAAATGGACCATATTTTTTGTATGAAATGTGGCAAGTTATGGAGTAATCGATTGGTCCATAGCGAGCACTCCATGGATTAGCGACTGGAGTACTCGGAATTTTTGCAGGGTATGAAGAGGCAAATACTTACATTTACAAACATACACATGTACATATGTATGTTTCGATTATTTAGTCCATACAAAAATAAACCTTTCTTGGAAGCGACAAAGCTTAGTATTTGTGTTTTGGTCAAAATAGTGACCCTTTTATGGATTTAGTTTTATTGTACCTAACTTAAGATATATCATTATTAATAACTATTTTTATCACGGTTTCTCTCTGTATTCTCATTGTAAAGCAATATTATGTAATATAAAGCCTTTTTCGCCACATTTTGTGCACAAATTCCATTCATTCGCACTTTGCATAAATTATCATTCAACTAACTATAAATATGTCATTCCCATTTTGCATCCCATTATCCCCCCTTAGCACTTTATCTTCATTATAACTGTTGTATTTGTAAACACATTTAGTATGCGTAGAGCAACGGCTGGACTTCTGTTTCCGCCATGTTTACATTTTCCGAACGGATTAAATGATGGCGCGCAACAGCATGGACAGCGTGGCAACTCGTTATTGTGCTGTTGGTCATTGTAAATGCATATATACTAGACCTCTGCACAATACCATTTGCCTCTTGTATATTTTCGAATACTCTATGCATTGTACAATTAGTCACAGCACAATTTCAATGCAGATACGAATATAACCCATACTTTTCATTTGGAATACAAATACTATTTCTATTTGCTCTGTTGGAGCGATTAGTGTACACTATTCGCCACGATAGAATAGAACATAATAATAACCATATTATGAAGTATTCGCAAAACCTTGTTGCTTCGTTGGTTTGTTTGTTTATTTAATGTGCATATGGCATTAAGGTGGACCAAAAAATAAAAGCCCAACAAACATATGTTCCATTTTTTAATGATAAGAAATGTTTTTCTTGTTCATTAAGGACTTTGAAAAAAATTATGTAACGTCACTGATATAAAAGGAGAAAGAAATTTGGAGGCATTTGCACGACCTCTAAATTTTAATATATTAAGGAAAAATTTTAGGTATAGATTTCCGTATTATATTCGCATGAAAATCGGGTTGTTCGGCGAATTTCGGGAGAACTTTATTTCCTTCATAAAACCACCTTAATATGCCAAATAAGTTTAACTAATGCCGAAAAAATCAAAAGAATCGATGTATTGGTTACCGAGTTATTTTAAAATATATAGAACAGTTGGAAATATGTAGATCGTAAAAAGCTCTGGTTCGAAGTTTATTTTAGACATATGGTTTCTTTGGCAAAAAAAAACTTGAAATTACCCAAATTTTCATAATCACCATGTGTCCCTGTTAATTTTGTTTTTGGACCCTACCAATCGACCCGCCCTAGTGTGTATGCATATGCACATACACACACTCTGCCTAGCAGCGTAATTTTGCTTAACACAACGTCTGAATGTGTGTTTATGAAAATATGTATGTACATACATACATATATTTCGATTATATTCGAAGTATTCGCAAGTAGTGTACACTATTTTCAGAACCTTTTTAAGGTCATGTAATTGTCGCTACGAATAAGTAATTGTATTGGTTCTGTTTATGGTCTACTTGCGTTTATTCTAAAACGACAGAAACAAGTAGGTACTGTAATTGGACGCACAGAGCCAAAAAGTTCACCTACAATCAAAGAGACTGCCACCTAAAAAAGCTATTTGGCCGAGGAGAGGGAGAGGGGACAAAATTGAAGAAATTTTTGCTAGAAATTCTTCTGGATTTTAGCTTGAATTTCTTCTTAAATTTATTTAAAAGGATATCGTCTGAAAACGAGGAGATAACTTCTTGTTTATAAATTTTTTATGTCATTTTGTAAAAAAAATTAAATTGTTAGAAGAAATCTGCTTGTTTTTAGGAGAAAATTTTTATAAAGCAAATCAATAAGGACATCCTCTAATTTTTACTTGAACCTTTTTGAATTTATTAAAAAGGAAAAGTTTATATTTTTAAAAGAGCCCTTATTAATTCAAATTTTGCTTTAAACGTCTTAACATACGTACATACATACATATGTACATATATACTCGTACATACTAGAAGTATGCATAACAGTTATTGCATCAGCCACGTTTTATGCGTGCAATTACATGTTCAAGAAATTAAAAGGGAGAACTTTTTATTTTTAAAAGAGCTCTTATGTATTTCCTCCGTTCGTCAATTTCACTACGGCTTTGCACATTTCTACAATTCTCAAACGATTAATGAAGCACTTGGTATAAAGAGTTTATTATGTCCATCTGCACTTATATGAAATGAAATGTTGCCCTTTGTCTGAATAAGTCCTAGGAAAATACTAGTTGACTAATTATGTTTTCCGATGAAAATCAAGATTCTCTTCTTAATAATATTAAACAGGATTTCTTCTTAATTTTACAGGTTATCTGCTAAATTTATGTGAAAAGGTTTCCATATTTATTCCAGGAGTCATCTTCTAAATTTTATTTAATAGGTTTTTATCTTAGTTTTATAGGTTATCTCTTAAATTTTACTGAAAATGATTTCATCTAAAATCCACGGTTCATCTTCTTAATTATATTGAAAAGGTTTTCATATTAGTTTTACAGATTATCTACTTAGTTTTATTAAAATGAAATATCCAGTAATAATAAGACGGGCATCTTATTGGAGAGAAAGCATAGAGAAATCCGCTAAACTTTGTTCTAATTTATAGGGCTTTTTAGGTGGTATTTTGGCTCTGTGCGGCCGCGAATATTTTGTTGGCCGTTTCGAATCCATTCGTGCAGCCTTCTAATATATACCTAGGTATGCACCCACCAAAAAATCTAAGCCTTATTTAAGAATTAAAACAGCAGATTTAAAGGCGTACGAAATAAGGTCTGAAAATTATAAGTGTATGGCGTAAGCCTTAAAATAAGGCTGATTTTCCTGTGTTGATGTCATCAGGCCATAAGGAGACTCTCTCTCCGAGAGCACCTCTTATTCCAAAGGCTTATCCGCCATGCGAAATAAGGCCTAGATAAGTATTAGAAAGTTAGGAGTAGACAGAGTGAGTGGATAACAGAAACAGTGCTGCCAGCGTACACCTGTCTTAGGCCTTATGTGTCAACAATAAGCAAAACTTTTTGCAGGGTATGTATGTAGGTCATTCGAAAGAAAAAAACATTCAATTATTCGAATTCAACACCCAAACAACAACAATTTTACACCAACACCGAAATACTCATATAAGCCGATACGTCGCGGCATGTCAAAAGTCCAAAACAATGCATTACAAACATACATACAATTGCTAAAATTATTAGGATTTTTTGATTTGTTTATTCATTGTACGCGGAATGTAGTATGTAGGTGCATACATAAATAGGATTCGAAATTGCAATTTTGCTGATAGCGAAAAATAGCGAATAGTCGAATTGAAAGCGATAACGCCACCATAAAATTTCAATTAAAATTTTTTTGTTTAAACACTAGACTGGCTATTTTGGAATTAAAAAAAAAAACAATAATAATAATAATGATTAAGAAGCCACATGAAAACAATTAAATTATATGTATTTGCGAATGTAACATTTGTAGGTATGTACCCAGTAGAAAAATGCGACTAGGTCACATAAGCCGGCGGATGTTATCGAGCAAAGCTACTGATTGATACTACTTTTGATTTCCTATAAAAATGTTTTTTTGCAAACTTTCCCCCCAAATATTTGCCACCCACTGGCGCACATTACACAACAGCAGCAGGTTGGGTAGTAATGATTAATGACTTCGCTGAAATTAAAATTGCTTATCTCAAACAAAAACATACATACATAAATAATTATCCCTATATTTTTCAACGCATTTCACACATACATAAATTAAAAAATTAAATAAATAGTTAAATATGAAATTATCCCTCTCCCTTCTCTCTTATTAATCTTTTGATAGGTGGCTTCATGGGTGACATTGCCTTGCCTGATATCAACTATGACGCAGATGAACCGATTGTTGCCACCACTATAATTGTGCCAGTGAACTACAACCACAAAGATCATGATGACGATATGAACGAAAATGAAGAAGAAGCAGAAAACAATGACCACGATGACGATATCGACGTCAATGACGACCACGTAGAAAGACACGAAAACTTGACAAAGAAAAGTCACAAAATGGCAAGCGATGAATCGTCGGCGCAATGGCAATCGGATGCTCCCGCCAATAAACAAATAATTTCAGAAAAAGTGCCAGTAAAATTTAATGCCTCCTTTCAACAAGAATTGGAAATACTCAAACAGGAGGTGTATCATGAGGGCTTGCAAGTGGAGGAAGAGGGCCTAACACATATAATACGCAAAAAGACCAAACTGCCGAGTACACTCTTTAACAACAATAAAAATAACAATAATGACAAAAATGATGCCGTTTTGGTGAGTAGAAAGCATTTCAGGTCTTTATGATAAGAAATGTGCATTGCTTTTTTATTTTGTTGAAAAAATAGGGAACAGAAGGAGAACTATTTTTAAAAATCTATAATTTTCCATTCTTTTGTTCTTAACTTCCCATACGATTTTCTCCCACACAAAACGAACACACAGTCGGCCAATGAACAAGAGAAACCCACTACTAACTCAGGCTATTTGATGAAAAATCTACAAAATGAGGTTATAAGCAGCAGCGATAGTGGTGACACCGAAGACGGCAACAACAACGGTGACAAAGAAGAAGAAGGCAACCGTCGTTATAAAGTGGATCCACTTTACCAACCAATAGACACAAATATTTTGGAAGCAAAATTAGCAGCACGCGAAAAACCAACTAAAGCTGGATCGAATGAAACTAAACCGAAAGAGAGCAACCCACAACCAGCGGTACGACAGCGGGTACTCAGTAACGTAGGACTTGGCGGTAGCACAGGTGGTATGCTTACACGCCCCGGGAAGGCTCCCAGGTTCGATGCCAACGGCAAAGTAGAATCGATTGCCTTACATCGAAGTGGCGAGTATTTCGGACCGGCTGTGAGTAGCGTGGATAATGGACGTTCATCATTATTGCCACATGGAAGAACAGTTAAATTGGAAAAGCAACGTAAAACTGTCACACCCGTGAATAACCGCAACGTAGATCAACGCAAAATACAATCGAACACAAAAGACATCGAAGTGGATTTGGGTAGTAATAATTTTGTTTTATCCGAGCGTCGCATGGTCATATTGCCGACATCCGTGCCCACACAGCAACGTTCAACATTACCTAATGTTTATAGTAATTCGGGTGGCAATGGCATGAAATTGGATGATGTGGAATTTTTGAATGCAGATGGCGCTGTACGGCGGCGACATCGACGCGGACGCAAACATCGGTAAGTTGAATGAATAAGGTTGACAGGCTGACAAACTGATGCACAGCCGGACTGACAGACTAACGGAGACACGTGGTTTGATTTGTTGCATGTCATTCAATGCACTACTAACGCAAACATTGACGAAAGAAAATTTCATTTCATTGCAGACGCAGCTCAGAAACGCTGCGCAGCACAGATTTCAATGTGAAATTGCAACGCCTGAAGGAGGAACTAAATCGACCGGTGCATATTATGCACGATTACCAAGCAACACAAATGCGACATCATCATGGGCAGCAATCATACAACACACACGATGTACGCGACAATGATGAGCATGTCGGCGGTGACGGCGGAGTTGGCGGTGATAAAACACAAAAACCAAACAAAAAACGAATAACAGAGAAAACAGAAACCGCCAATGAGTGGCTGTTGGAAGAGGAACAGCGTGAACAACAAGAGTACGAACATCAAAAGCAAGAACATCACATACAGGTATTGCAACAACAACAGCAGCAGCAGCAGAAACACCAACAGCAACACAATCGTCATCGCCATCAACGAGAGCCAGTACAACAGCAACGACAACAACAACAACAACAACAAATGATGCTGCAACAAAATCTAGCCAAAAATTTCAATTATTCAGCATTGAAAAGCGATGAGCTGGAAGCATTCGTCCGCAGTGAATTCGACGCTTACGATCCCTCAGGCGACAGCAGCAGTCGTGACCGCAGAGTTGATGGTCTTGATAGTAAAATGGAAACACCATTCGAATTGGAATTACGAAAGGCTGAGTATGTAGAGAGCAAATTGTAATGGAATTTTTTTTTTTTTTTTGTTTTAGTCATAGATGGTTTGCAATGCTCGATTAGATTTGCGAGTTCGATGATATCTAAGCAAACCATAGTTCGTAGGATTCTAATAGAACTTGTGAGGCACTCTGAGAAATAAAAATTAGCTGAAAATATCATTTAACCTACCGAATCACTCTTCCAAGTGGAGGCTGCTGTTAAGCAAGGGGACGTGTGTCACCTAACCTAACTTAACTTAAGTAATTCCAAGCCCAAGTAGGATATTTATTAACTCTTTAGTAAACACATTTTTTACTCCAAAAGAGTAATCCCTGTAGAAAACGGAACTAGTCCATACATGCATGTACAAACCAGCCGCTTGTGGCAATCAACTAGCCCAAAACCTGCCACATTTCATATAAAAATATTGGTCCAATTAACATTGTGCTAGGACAGGACCACTACCAAACTGCTATTTATTTCAAATTAAAATATTCCTTAAATTACTAATTTCTCTTAGATATACCTATGTACGTATGAAAGGCATTAAAACAATCTATGTATATATTAATAGGCTAACATTTTTCCCATACAAACAATTGCCAGGCTGTTTAGCACATTTAACATACTCATATCCACATAAAATTGATATGAATGTGTTCGTATGAGTCAGGAGCAGTGCATAGGCATATATTTTTTTTTTTCTATAAATTATTTAATTTGTTTATAATTAATAAATAAAATTTTTAGTTAAGATAAATAGATATCGTAAACGTGTTTACAAATATCGTAAACACAGTTGAAGAGTCGCTTTAATTTAAAAGCGCTCACCACCGGGCCTACCTTCCTAGATCTGCCTTGATTTGGACCATGATTTTGCGTCGGACCGTGATCAAAAGGGCAAATCAGTGTTGCGGTACAACTGGAATTTGGAAAGTGTTGCTTATCTCCGCGAAAAGGAATAATTTTTGTACCAATACAAAGTTGAAAAAATAAATTGCATGGTCGAATTTCGAGCACCGGCGATACTAGTGATTACAAATAAGTATTACAAAATTAAAATAAAATAATTTAACAATAAGAAAATTACAAATGAAAATTGCATATGCTCATAGGTGGTTTCTGAATTGGTTTGCTGTTGCTGGTTTGTAAACTAGTTTGATGCGATCGAGAGACATGCCAGTGGTCCGCTCTTGATTGCATCAAACTAGTTTATAAACTAACCTACCGTGGCTACTCTTAGCTGTTATACAGGCATGGAGGGGCTAGTCCTTTCCTAGGACATCGCAATGTTAATTGGACCAATTCTTTTATATGAAATGTTTCTAGTTTTGGGCTAGTTTATTGTGACACTGTAGGGCGATCGTCAAAACGAGCAATGATCGTGAAAAAACGAGCGATATTCGTAGCAAAATACGATAGTGTACCTGCATGGCACTAGCCCAATGATTAAATACATGTGACAAGCTTGTAGCTAGTTGACTTTGGCACAAATGTACCAAGTAGTCCAATAATTTTTGCAGGGATACTCCAAAAAAATACATTTCCCAACTCGTACACTTACATATACGTAAATATATACGTATGTACATTTGTGTATTTTAATAGAAATTCAAAACACCTCAAACATCGGAATCGCATGGAGCGTGCTGTAACAGCGAAAAAGGAGCGCATCTGGGATTATGGCGTCATACCATACGAAATTGATGGCAATTTTAGTGGTTTACACAAGGCGCTATTCAAGCAGGCCATGCGTCATTGGGAGAATTCCACTTGCATCAAATTCATTGAACGTGATGCGGAGATGCATCCAAATTATATTGTTTTCACAGTAAGGAGTTGTGGGTGAGTTGATAAAAGAAACAAGCATTTTAATGCTAACACGTGCCGCACTGCAATCTAATGCCGAGTATGCCATTGATGGTGTGTGTATGTATGTAGGTATGTGCGCTTAGCACTGATAAAGCCGCAAATGCATGTATGAGCATTAGGGTGGTATATTTTTTACGGCATGTGCTTTTAAAATGACAAACGGTGGGAGTGGTGGTACATCAGCGCTGCCACAAAACTCTTATATTAAGAGTGCATAGTCACAAAATATTACCACCCCAATGCATATGCTATGCACATACATATAAATGTACATATAAACCGACAAACGTATGACAATCTTCATTCATTCATTTTGCTTCTTCATTCACATTTACTCGCAACATTTACCGCCAAAACATTCCCCACACTCTCCCACATTTACACAATGCAACACAACAACAACAACAACAAATAGGTGCTGCTCATTTGTTGGTAAGCGCGGCAATGGCGCACAAGCCATATCAATTGGACGCAATTGTGACAAATTCGGCATTGTCGTGCACGAGCTCGGCCATGTTGTGGGCTTTTGGCATGAGCACACACGTCCCGATCGCGAGAAACATGTCGTCATTGAGCACAATAACATTATGAAGGGACAAGATTATAATTTTAATAAATTAACACCGGAGGAAGTGGATTCATTGGGGCTGCCATATGATTACGATTCCATAATGCATTACGCGCGCAATACATTCTCCAAAGGTACGTACTTGGACACGATACTACCCATTGAGGTGAAGGGTAAAAAGCGACCGGAAATCGGCCAACGTTTACGCTTGAGTGCCGGAGATATTGCTCAAGCCAATTTGCTCTACAGATGCCCAAAGTGTGGACGAACCTTTCAAGAGAATAGTGGCATCTTTGCCAGCCCCTCCTATTACACGGCCGGCGCCTTGACCAACGAAACGGAGCAATGTGAATGGCGTATCACGGCTACGCATGGCGAGCGTGTTGTCTTAAAGTTGGAGAATTTGGTGGGTATATTGCTTATTTACATACATATGTATGTAGATAGTTATACATACGTAATTGTGCAATTTAAATATGATTATTAGTAAGATTATACACCAAATATGTATGTATGTATGTATGTATGTCTGCTAAAAGAAGCCCACTTCAAATTTGCTAATTTTAATAAAGTAAAAAAAAATGGAATGAAAAAAATTACGCGAAAAATTTTATTGCAATTTCAAAGAAAGAGATTTGCGAATACTCCTAATTGTTTTTAATTTGCCCTCATAGCTTGCTGCTGGCTATTTTCCATAAAAATTCAAAAACCATCATAATAGTTCACATATTTATAATACTCTTCTTTCCTCTTTATGTTCTTCTCTTTTCGACTTCATTTTTCCAGAACATTTTCAAATCCAACAATTGTCAAACCGATTATTTAGAAGTGCGTGATGGTTATTATTTCAAATCACCCTTGATAAGGCGTTATTGTGGCAAAGTTAATGGTGAAATATTGAAAACCGAATCGAGTCGAATGCTTCTGACCTACGTGAATACCCATCGTGTTGATGGCTATCGTGGTTTTAAGGCAGAATTTGATGGTAAGTAAGAGGGTTAATACAAATAGTTATAATAAGTTAAAAGATCATTCAAGATCAAATGTCGTACAGTAAAAAATCATTATTTTTGTATGCTCATTTGAATCATTGTGATAGCTCTTTTCTCTCAGTGTAAATTTCTCGCCAAACAAAGAGCGCAATTATGCTACTATTTAACACAAAACCCATAACTAATTTACACCTCGAGTCCTACTTATGTCTACTATACATATGTGTAGGAGGTACTTATGTATACACACTTGCACTCATACTTATTCATATGTGTCCTACCATCCCTGCAGGGAAAATAGCTAGTTCCGAACTGTTGCCTTTCTAGTGCATTCATTAATTCTGGTAGTAGTAGCAGTGTCATCTTTTTTCCAGACAAGCAAATGGTGAATTGAACATGACGTTGTCCTGTGGAGTATCACTCGCGGCATTTCCTTAAAAAAAAAAAGAAAACTAGTTCCGTATACCACAATCACTTTAGTTCATGTATAGGCCTGCATATTTCAGCAATTCGCCATTTTATGAGTGTTATGGAAGCTTTATGATTCTAAAATAAAATGAGAAGACCCAGCGTATGGTGTACTATTGGTTTCTGTAAGCCTTCTCATATAATATCAGATAAGCCTTAATCACTCTGAGAATTTCAGAAACATGCAAGCCAAGTGGGTTACCTCTTTCCAAACTACAACTAAACTAGTGCCTTTGTGACACTTTTGTACCAGACCTGATTTTCTAGCAAGTTTATATGTACACACATATCTATTTACGTATATATTTGTTGCTTATTTCCCATCTTATACACATTTCAGTCATTTGTGGCGGTGAGATGTCTGTTGACGATACAGAGGGTCGCTTAGAATCGCCCAACTATCCGCTGGACTACCTGCCCAGCAAGGAGTGTGTGTGGAAAATCACCGTACCGAAAGGCTATCAAGTGGCGCTCAAATTCCAATCGTTCGAAGTGGAGAATCATGATAGTTGTGTGTATGATTATGTGGAGGTGCGTGATGGTGCCAACGAGGAAGCACAATTGATTGGTGTGTTTTGTGGTTATAAACCGCCACCGAATATGAAGTGAGTAGAATGATGTCTACGTATACATAAGTACATATGCACATACCCAACAAAAACTCTAAGACTTATTTAATAATTAAAACCGCAGATTTAAAGGCTTACGAAAATTATAAGGGTAGCAAATTTGTATGGCGTAAGGCTTAACTAAAATAAGGCTGATTTTTCTGTGTTGATGTCATCACGCCATAAGCAGTATTCTCTCTCTGAGAGCATAAGGCCTAGATAAGTATTAGAAAGTTAGGAGGAGACAGAGTGAGTGCATAACAGAAGCAGAGCTTCCAGCGTACTCCTTTTTTAGACCTGGTTTGTCAACAATAAGCAAAACTTTTTTGCAGGGTATGTATGGGGTTTATTTTATAAGCATTACTTGCACTCAAAAACACGTAACATGCACTGAGCTGTAGCAAAATTCATTTGGCAGCTGAAAGATTATTTCTTTTTTTGTTTTTGGTTTCTTGCTTGTTTTTTGTCTCTTGTTCTTTTCGTCAGACAGACGATACTTTTACAAATTATGTAGACGTTAAAAGACTTTGTTGGGACGTGCTACTCGTGAGACGCTGTACGTTGTGGCTGAAATTGAAAACTAAAAACTGAAAGTGAAACTTTAGCACATTTTTAAGTTCTTTGAACTTTTTTATACGTCACTGTGACTGGTACACAAGTATACATATCGTCGAAAATAGCACTTTAAAAACTTCTTGCATATAATTTCTTATATACGAGTATGCCCATTAAAATCAAATTAGCGACTTTCTTCAGTCTCACCCCCTAGATCGGTAACAGCACAGTGAAACATATCACATATAAATTTTGGTCTAGATCGGCGACGGTTAAGGAGTGTCACACAGGGGTCAAAGCTCAGAGAAAAGTAAGGACCAAACAATTTCATAACCTTTTTTTTATATCTCAGTAATTCCAAAAATCGATAGTTCTGTACTCAAGGATACCAAATATACATATTGGCGTCGTTTGGAGGCGGTTAAGGGGTGTCGCACAGGGGTCACATACTTGTGGTAATATGAACTTTGACCCCTGTGCGATACCCCTTAACCGTCTCCGAGCGGAACTAAAATTTATATTTGGTATCCTGGAGTGTAGGACTATCGATTTTGGGCGTTAGATATACAAAAAATTTAATTAAATATTTTCAGTCTCCATAGAGTTTTCTGAACTTTGGTCCACTTAACCGTCTCCGATCGGGACAAAAATTTATATGAGGTATCTTCGACTATATTAGCATCGATCTGGTGGGAGGGGGGGGGGGGGGGGGGGTGAGGTTCACGAAATATGATATATAATTTGTCTCCATACAATTGGGAACCTCCCTAATGTACATACATATATTAATCCCCTTTTTTGTTTTCCAGGTCAAGTGGAAATGCTATGTACGTGAAATTCCTATCAGACTCGTCCGTACAAAAGGCTGGCTTCTCAGCCATATTCATGAAGGAGGTGGACGAATGTGAGACACAAAATCACGGTTGCGAACATGACTGCATCAATACGCTGGGCGGTTACGAGTGCAGCTGTCACATAGGCTATGAATTGCATAGCGATAAAAAGCATTGTGAAGGTATGAATTTATATTGATGCATGTGGACATGTGTATGTATACTAAATTTAGGGGTAAACACTTTAACCGATTCCCATTGACGAATATGTATACATACAAACATATAAGATACATTTCAAAATTTTGGGAGCGAACCCGCTCAATCGCAAGGGATTCGCTCTGAGTTATCCCACGAACTACATACCTATGTACGTGATTTTTGTTGAAAACTTGTCAAAATTTGACAATGCTGCGATATCCAAGGATGAAGAATATTGAACAAGAATTAGAGCTGACAATGGCTACGTTCAGAAGGCGCAACCGTGGCGCAACAGTTGCGCAACTGTTGTGTTTTATCTTCTGAACGCAACGTTGAGTATTTCTGATCAACACAACATGTTGTGATTTTGGAGACTTTTTTCCATCATAAATTTTTTACGCTCACTTTACACAACATGTTGAACTTACGATTTTGACATATGTATGTACAAAAATATAAATAGTGTTTATGAATTTTGGAATGTAATAAAAATGTTTCAAAGCCGCGGAATTATTGGCAATTACATTGGGGATAATTAAAATACTAATTTGTTTATTTAATGTATCAGCTCGTTCAGAAGGCGAAAATTGTATCACTTTCCGATTACTGATATCTACACAACAGTTGTGCTCCACCGTTGCGCCTTCTGAATGTACCCAATGTAAATAATGAATGGTCGTGTAGAGTGTATTTCTTAGTTTCTTTTTTGTTCTGTAGAGTAACCATTTACCAACCATTTATCGAATTATTTGGAAATTCTTCCTTATCTAACCTTACTTAAAGCTAAAGAACACCTAAATACATACATACATACATAAAATTTTCTCATGTTTATCTCTTCCATTTTGTAATACCCTTTACTTCCTCCATATTTGTACATATATAGATGCTTGCGGTGGTGTCATCGAATATCCAAATGGTACAATAACCTCACCGTCATTCCCGGACAATTATCCCGTATTAAAGGAATGCATTTGGGAAATTATTGCACCAGCAAAACACAAAATCTCGCTCAATTTTACCCACTTCGATCTCGAGGGTAATACGCAACAGCAAACGGATTGCGGTTACGATTCCGTCACGATCTATTCAAAACTAAGCGAAAATCGTTTGAAGCGCATTGGCACGTATTGCGGCACATCGATACCACCCACCGCCACTTCGGAGGGCAATGCACTACGTGTGGAATTCCACTCGGACAAAACCATACAGGGCACAGGTTTTGCGGCTGCCTTCTTCACCGATATCGATGAGTGTTCCACAAATAATGGTGGTTGCCAGCATGAGTGCCGCAATACGATTGGTTCGTATATGTGCTTCTGCCATAATGGATATTCGTTGCATGAGAACGGGCATGATTGTAAAGAGGGCGAATGTAAACATGAAATATCAGCGCCATTCGGCACGATTTATAGTCCAAACTTCCCGGATATGTACCCGCCGAATGCCGATTGCGTTTGGCATTTTTCGACCACGCCGGGTCATCGCATTAAGTTGATATTCAATGAATTCAATGTGGAATCGCATCAGGTGAGTAGTGAGGGAAGAGAATATATTGATGAATTTGTGTTATTTTTGCAACTCTCAATGCCTAACTGGATTGAAATTAGAACGCGAGACGAAATTGAGACGATGACGCTACAAAGACGATACGATCGATGATGCGACGCAGACGAGACACCTTTTTCTGTAGAACAATTTTGTTATATGCACTTACTGCTAGAACTGAAACCAAATTACACGCTTCCAATACTATTTCAACAGGAATGTGCGTACGACAGTGTTGCCATTTATGATGGCGAATCGGAGAGCAGCTCACTATTGGGACACTTTTGTGGCGACAAGATACCATATCCCATCTCATCAACAACTAATCAACTTTACATGGTCTTCAAAACAGATAAGAATAAACAAATGACTGGTTTTACGGCAATACACTCGACATGTGAGTGAGATTTTTTCGCTTTTTTCTGCGTGAACGATTAAATTTTTTTACTTTTAATTGTCTTTTTGTGCGTGTTTGTGTGTTGTTTGTCTTAATTCATCATTGCACTTCTACCAACTTGTACCATTTGCCCTCTTCTGCTGACCCGGTGTGCACTCATGCAGCTTGTGGTGGTTATTTGCGCGCCACAAATCACATTCAACAATTCTATTCACATGCGCTCTTCGGCAATCGCAATTACAATGAGAATATGGACTGCGAATGGACTATACAAGCGCCAGCGAGCAGCAACGTGCAGCTGCTCTTCCTCACCTTCGACATTGAGTTGAGCGAAAATTGTACATACGATTATGTGCAGGTGTATTCGGGTATGGAGGATACGAGTGGACCAATGTATGGGCAATATTGTGGAAATACGGTTGGTTGCTAAAAAAAAACTTCTTTTAATATTTTATAGAGTGGTTTTAAACCTTTACATCGCTTACAGCTACCGCAGGATATCATCTCGCTAACCGATTCTCTTTTGGTGCGTTTCAAAACCGATGACACGGTCACAATGAAAGGTTTCTCCGCCTCATATGTGGCTGTGGATCCCTTCGAGAATAGCGATGAGGATTTCAATTCGTACAGCGCCGAACGTGCCACACCCTTTCCCGGCTCGCTGAAGAGCATCTACGAAGACTCGGATGAGTATAGCGATTTTAGTGAGAACCAATTGATTGTACGGCCATCGAGGGGACGTTATTATAATGGTTTCTAAAATTTGATTTATCGTGGATGGCATCCACCCATATTCTACGTAACTCCTTGAAAAGGGCCGCTGCCGATCTTGCGAGAGCACAACGAGCAAAGTGCAAGTAAGTATGTAAGTAAGCAAAATGGAAGGTATAAATATGGTCTGCGGTGCAAATGAAATCAAACAAAGAAACAAATGAATGAATTGAGGTATCAAATAAGAAGAAAGATGTAATGAAATTAATGACAATATCGAAACCGAAATCGTACGTAGTATACCTAGTAAATATATGTATGTTTACCAAATAGAATTTAGATTCTCCAATATTTTTGAAAACATATCAAGCGTAAATCACACCACAAAATTATAAAAATGTACTTCGGAGCGATTGAAAACATAAATAAACAAAGAAATGCATCTACATATACACATACATGTTTCATTGATTACACTGGTCGACAAGTTTTTGTTACGGAAATAAAATTCTACTTTTCTAGAGGATTTCGGTGCGCTGAATCCGAATCTGAAGTCAGATTTTCTGTAATACGTACAGTTTTTTAGATATTCATGCCCAAAGAGGCGAAAAACACGTTTTTTGGCTATATTCACTGCTCAATATCTTTTAAATTACTTACTTACTTTAAAAATTTCTTAAAGCTATTGAAAACGCTGACATTTCTCTTGAAGAAACCGTTTTAATATTTCAGATATCTTTCTTGTAACTTGCAATATTGCATATTAAGCTTCATTAGTTTTGCAATATTTTCTCCATACAAATACATATAATTAAAAATTTTGAAGCACGCTTTTAGGCAGTTTATTATATCATGGACGTATGTAAGTGGCTTCGTAAAAAAAAATTATTCTTCTAACCCTTTGCTTAATTTTGTACGATATATCGACCAAATTTTTCGTGTCCCTTTACATGATTTTTTTGTTAAAACTAAGCACTATTTTTGCCAAAGAAAGCAATATTATATTAATTTGAACTCTTCCCTATCTAATACAGCCAGAAATTATATAATTTTTGTAAAAAGTTTCTCAGAAAAAAACATATTCTTCACATGCTCCCTTTCAGGAATGCAATTGTTCTAGGAGTCACCATAAAAATCGATTTTTATAAATTTAATAAAAGCAAAGGTGCCCAAAATTTATGAAGTTTTGTGTATACAATGCCCTACCGAATATAATAAAAATATTAAATAAAATAAATATACGTAAAAATTAATTTGAGACCTGCGCAAAAAAAGTGTACGATTTATCGTACAAAATTAGGTAACTCAAATGTACGATATATCGTACATAATTAATTTGGTCGATATATCGTACAAAATCCGCGAAAGTTGC
Source organism: Urophora cardui (assembly GCA_960531455.1). Classification (NCBI taxonomy): domain Eukaryota; kingdom Metazoa; phylum Arthropoda; class Insecta; order Diptera; family Tephritidae; genus Urophora; species Urophora cardui. The sequence continues at coordinate 4,089,773 of OY482672.1, read as the reverse complement.
TGCTCAGTGCTGCTTGTTACGTTAAATTCAAACGCAAATTTTTCGACGTTGCGTGGCACGTAGCTGCTTTAGATAGTTATACACAGCGCAAAATGAAGTTTCAGAATTTGAACAAACTCAAAATTTTTAAACTAAAATGTTAATTGAATTACAAATAGCCATAGGTTGCATGCGACGTGGTAGAGTGACAACATTTTGGTATCCTACGATTTCAATACAGATTTTTGAGGATACGATGTCACTAAAAAGCTTCATACTGTTACGACAGAATCTACACTCAAAAAAAAAAAAATTACTCAGATTGTGGAAAAGTGGGAATTTTCATTGTTTTGATGTACAATTTTCTTCAAATCAACGAATAAAACCATCGTTTTAAAGAAAATTGTACATCAAAACCATGAAAATTTTCTTTAGCGCCGAATCATTCCCACTTTTCCACAATCTGAGTAATTTTTTTTTCAGTGTACATTTTATTGACAAATTCTATAAAGTTCGTCCGTTAGTTGAATCAGTACAAAACCGTTCAATATTCACTTATGTATTTAAAAAAAACACTAGAAATAAAATCTTTTTTCTTTCCTATCGAATAAATACATGCATATGCATACACTAAAAAAACTTCTCGCGATCTAAGATATATTTTTTTTTTTATTATTTTGAACACGCGTTCTAATACATTATTTTTCTTTGTTTTCAGTAAATTATCTTAAAAATATTCAAACATATTCGTTGCAATGGTGATTTGTTTGAAAATTCAACTTATCAAATTAAGAAAATCAAATATTCAAAACAAGGACAAGTTGGGAATGGAATGACGCTTAAGAAATTTTTCCTTATTTTGATGTATGAATTTCTTTAAAACAAGTATATGAAACCATGTAAGTAACTTTATTTCATAATCCTTTTAACATGTTTTAAGGAAAATTTGCTCAAAACAAAGAAAGTGTTCAATACAGGGAAGTAATTCCTTTGAACGCTAAATATAACGTTTTCTCTCAGTGCATACATATTTTTATATCCTTAACTTAAATTACAATTTAAAAATATGTGTCGCAATGAATTTTGTATTGAGGTTACAGCTTTTAAGTTTAAAATTATATTTTTTTATTTTGTCTTTACTAAATTTTTTTTAATGTATATATGTATTTTTTATATATAATAATTATGTATTTAAGTATGAATTTTATTAAATCTGGATAGAAGTCACAATTTTTAAGCTTAATATTAAAAATATCTTTATTTCGTTGCTTTAAAAAATGTTTGTTTAAAAAAGTCTAAACAAATTATAAAAGCAAAATTTGCAAGATTTTGGCTCATTTCACGAACTTTGTACGATATATCGTACAAATTTCAAAGGGCTGTAAAACCTAAACTAATTAATTTTTTTTTAATTTTCTTACAAATTATGCTTATTAGTCCTAAAATGAATGAAATATGTGCCAATCGATTTTTTTCCTCCACGGGTAAAGAAATTGAAAACAAAGGGCTAAGCAACTACAAAATTAGATTGCGCCTATAACATACTACAAAAGCTGCCGTTGTTTTCGACGAAAAATACCTTATTGTGCAAAAACATATATTACTATATACCTAAATTAGATATCCGAAAAATTAAAACTTTGTCTTCAAGAGAAATGACCGAGCTTTCAATAGCTTTAATCAATTTTTAAAATAAGTAAGTAATTTAAAAGATATTGAGGAGTGAATATAGCCAAAAATCGCGTTTTTCGCCTCTTTGGGCATGAATATCTAAAAAACTGTACGTATTACAGAAAATCTGACTTCAGACTTGGATTCAGCGCTCCGAAATCCTTTAGAAAAGTAGAATTTTATTTCTGTAACAAAAATTTGTTGAAATTTTGTCGACCAGTGTTATGCGTACTAAATATTGTAACCGGGACCGCAATAAGTAACAGTTTTTATAAAAATATAAGAAATTTATTTAATCTTTGTTCTAAGCTTCAAATTTTTATTCTCAACTCTTACATACGTACACTCAAAAAAAAAATTTCTCTCGATCAAAGACATAATTTTCCTTATTTTGAACACGCGTCCCAATACAAAATTTTCTTTGTTTTGTGTAAATTTTCTCAAAAATGTGGAAAAAACATAAAAAAACATTCAAACAAATTCGTTGCCATGGGGATTTGTATGGGAATTTAATTTCTCAAAATTATAGAAATCAAGTCTTCAAAACAAGGAAAGTTGGGAATGGAATGGCGCTTAAAGAATTTTTCATTATTTTAATGTATGAATTTTTTCAAAACAAGTATATGAAACCATGGTAACGCATGTAACAACAATATTTTATAAACCTTTTAACATGTTTTAAGGAAAATTTACTCAAAACAAAGAAAGTAGTGTTCAAAATAGGTAAACAATTTCTTTGACCCCTCCATATATTTTTTTTCTCTCAGTGTATGTATGTATGTAAATGTGTATGTACATTTAGTAAATTGGCAATTTGGTTGTAATCCAAAACTCTTTATTAACATTGCAAGAAACTGAAATAAAAGTTATTTTCCGTTCCCAGTGAAGATAAGGAAAACAAATCAATGTGGAATTTACTTAAGAAATCCAAGTTTATTAATCTCAAATAAAATATTTAGTTAGATTATAAGTAAACTTAGGAAAATCCCAAAATTTGGGTATATATTTGAAATATGTATGTATGTATATGTATGTTTATATAAGTATACATACGAGTACTTTACAAAAATCTCTATCTATACATAAATTGACAATTTAGAATTAGTTACAAAAACACAAAAAAATATCTATTTAAAGAATAATAATAATTAAAACTAATTATTAATTGAAGGAATTGCATTTATAAACAAAACAAAAAAAAAACAGCATTGTAGTAAACGATCTTTAATTGTTTTTGTGTAACTAAGACCCTCTTTAACCTTGTAGAAATTTTGTAGAAGTAAATGAATACATGCCTAAACATAATGAAAACTTGCCATATCCCTTTTTATATAGTGTTTTTTGAAATAAATTAATTCAGCCATACATACATAAATACTTATATAACATTTCGAAAACGCACGAATTAAAACCTGTCTTGGAAATCTATATGTGTTATGCGATAAATACTCATACATATTTAGTGCTCATATGAACCAAAAAAACGACAAAAAAAAAACAAAAATTAGAATCAAACTATAACAATTACATTTAAGAAATTACATATACCAAATAAATACATATATAGAATATTTAGAAGAAAAAACATAACATTTATGTGTTTAAATGAGCCAGTCGTGGAAATATCATAAAGGTGAGTAGATTCTATTGAAATATTGCACTCACTCCTTTGGGAGCATTACGCACAGGGATCCCTGATGCTCTAATTGGCTGTGCGAAGGTGATCATTTATAAAGCCGGGTTCCTCTTTTGTGTCTATTACAAGGCCAGTTTTCTCTTTGTGCCTCTCAAAAGTGGAATAATATTTGCGAAATCGGATATTGAACTTTAACTGTCGTATCGATTACTCTACTTACATGTATCAACCCAATGCTACGAAGCAAGTATGTAGGTAATCTGCGGGAAATGAACGAATGCCGGCTATCGGATTTTCCCGAATGTGAAGAGAGCTGGAAAGAGCCACCCTAATATACAAATGTAGCATATCTATCTCTGATGTTTACTTCATCAATACTGTTGCTATGTTGGAACATACCGCTGCCAATGAAATAACTTGTAGAGGGAAATGCGGGAGCCCGGCAAAGTCGTGCATGGCGCTCCATGTATATTGAACTTGGCAGGTAGTAGATAAGCATTTAAAATGGATTTTTTAACAAACACAAAACACGAAAATTTCAATTCTATGGAACTAAACTCATCAAAGAGAAGCATCTACTTAATTTGATGGACAAGATCGACGTTAGCTACGCTTATACATATATGTACATACATATGTATGTATGTATGTGGTTGACTACAAAATTCAAAAGTCGACGAGTAGATATTGAATCGTTGGCGTCACAAGTAAGCAAATAAATAAGAGTCAACTTAGTATCCTCTAGCAAACAAATCTTATATTTGTCCAGAGACAACTATGTACATATGTACATATGTACATAAATACCCTCTATGAAATCTTTGTCAAATGAAGTGGGTGAACGATGCTGTACAAAAGAGCTTTGTCGCAGACTGCCTCATCACATGTGAAAGTTGATATTCACAGTCCAAAGTCTAGTTATTTCCCTTCATAAAAAGGATTGGTGTACTGGGTCGATATTATAGCCCTCAAAGTTATTTTTATTTCTGAGTACCCGCGTGTTGATGTTCAAATTTCAGAGGTCCACATATAATGCGATCGAAGTTAAACAAATCAAAGGTATTAGTGCTTTTGCAAATAATAAGAAACTTTAATCATTCACCTTGAAATATGTCCAGGGATGATTAAAGTGGCCAATTTTGCGTTCCTTGTGAGCATTTTCACTTGAGACCTTAATCTGAGGATTGGTTAGCCCGCTCCCAAACTGTTTTAATTATTAACAAAGCTTAAATATTACAGTTTGCCTAGAGAAGTAGGCCTATTAACAAATAAAACAAAATTCCTATTGGGTATTTAATCGTAAGAACCTTTGCCTATGGACCTTGCGTCTGCGAGAACAATGCAAATGAAAGCGATCCACCACCGGCTAATCACACTGAGATGAATTTAAGATATCACGTTGCTGATGCCCCAGACAAAGCCACCGCCACCGCCGCCATACAGATTGTCGGTCGGTCGTCACAGACTGGTATGATACCTTTGATTGCAAAGGGATCACACACACAGAACAGACGCCGTCGCGCGACCAATTGACCAAAACAACAATATGCTAAGTGAGTGCCAGTTGAGTTGGAATGATGGTGAATGGGGCAGGCGCAGAAGGCGTCGCAGCCCAAAAAATAGGCAGACAAAAGTAGTGCTTTTCGCAATTCCATTTGTGTAATAATGAATGTGTTTATTGTTGGTAGGGCAGCTGCTTTTTGTTTTATGTTCTTTTCCTGTTTTCTTTTTTAACATTACCGGTGCTGATTTTGGTGCGTTGGAGTTTTTGTGTGCAGCGAGCCGTCAACAGAGGATTTGCTTGTTATTTATTCTCTTCGTCATCAGTCGCATCGGTGAGTTGAAGAACAATCAAAACAAATAAAAATTTTTTACCTTACGGCCTATGTTCCATACATACAAACATATGTACATATTCATGCCCTCTTGATTTCTTTGTGCGCCTAATCCTTAGAAGTGTACTGTTCCATTTGCCTTACTCTCAGTGATTAATATTTCGTTGTGGCTCCCCATTAGGTACCCAACATGTGCGCATTAGGGTGTTCATTAAAAGGGAAATTTATGATTTTCTTTAGGTTATATCGCCGTTTAAGGTTCATAAACGCATATCCTACGTTATGTCAATCTTGAAGTAAATTAAAGTTAATTTTACAGGAGCGCCTAAAACTGCTTCATTTCAAACTTATTTCTGCGTATAAACTTAAATTTAATTAGGTATGTATTTAGTTAGATCATGTTGTTAATTAAAGCATCAACTTCGTATAAAAGCAGGAACAATTTGAATTATTGGCAAATTTTATTTTTGGCACAAGTGTCGCTTATGCGGTTATGAAATTTTGCTTATGCGATTATGAACTTTAAACGACGATATATCTATTCAATTCTGTTGATTATTTATGCAAAGATTTATTATGAAAATAGTGCCAACTATAGTGGAGAAGTTAACTATACCCCAAAATTTGTATATCTGAAAAAATAAGTTGTATAGCGCCTATGTATGTACCTACATATACATACATACATATGTATCTTATAGTGGTCCGATCTTGACAATTTTCGGTAACACAGCTTAGCTTAGCTTATCGGTGCAAATACTGTTCATGAAAGGTATAAAAATGTTGTGTTTAAAACTAACATCCGACATTAAAAGAATTAAGAGAAAAATGGCAATAGCAAAACAGATGCAAACGACATGCAAAAGGGATGCAGAAATGACAGACAAAAACAGAAATAAAATATTTGGGAGTAACAGCGTAGGTACTACAATAAAAACAAAAATAAATAAGTGAATATTTTAAAAATATAAATACACGCGCGCCATCTGTTGGAAAATAGCGGTGGTTGTAACCTAATCTCATTAGTAAATATGTTGCATATATTTAGGCAGCAGCTAGAAGTTACATACCCACATACATACAGGTGAAACTAATAAAAGCGTGTTAAAAAAAAATAGATCTAAACTGAAATTATGATATTTGCACACAAACAACATTACAAACACTAAAAAAATATTTAACAAGACCAAAGACAACAAGATCATCAACGAACCACAAGACGTTGTGTTTTTGTAGTAGGTATGCGAAATTAAATGTAAATCATACCTCGGCGTTTCATAGATCTTATGGTTCCAACAGTCATAAACGCCCGCACATACCCGTGTCAGCTGACACGATCTATCTTATGGGAGTTGCATGTAAACGAAATCTCACCGACGCTGACATAAACGCCCATAGCCGCCCGTATCGAAGAAATCAAACGAGTTTTGATTTTTCCCATAACAACGTGTCAGCTGATTGCTTTTGCTCAACGCGGTGTTGCCGAACGAACTTTTTTAGCCACTAAAACATTTGAACGGTATTTTTCATTGTATTATTAAACGAAATCAATGCGAGTGTAAAACGTAATATAATATATCTTTGTTCATAGGAAAAACCGCTTAAGTTTACTTAAGCGAAATATGAGTTATTAGATAATTGTTTAGCTCATTTATTGAAAATAATTATAATTTCTGTATATGTTATTAATTCACATGTAACGATTTTTAATGCCATTATTTTAGTTTCAAATAAACTTAAAATCGATATTTTCCAGTTATAACTTTTATGTTCTTCGGATCATAACTTTTCGCACAGGATGAAATAAAAAAGTTGCATAAATGATGTTATAGTTGAAAAATGTACATGTTTGAATGAAATAATAGTTATTTTATATCCCTGCTACATAGGAAATGGATAGCGTATTTTTCAAATAAATGAGAAATTAGGCAATGAAAAGAAAAGAGTAATTTACAATAAATAAAAGTATTTTTATTTCAAAATTATCCCTTTTACCATTTTTGAACGGATCAACGGATAGCGGGCCAGGGGGTAGTGAACAACTGATATTTTCCGTTATAAAATCCACACAGGCAAACAAAATTGCGACGAAGGCAGATTTTAGAAAATTGTTTGTGTAAGCACGAAATAAAAATGCTTATGGTTATTCCTTTATTTATTGCCAAAAAAGTGTATTTTCTTTTACTTATTTTTCACTGTTCAACAAGAAAATTACAAAATGCATCAGAAATGCAACTCTGACTCCTGAGGAGGGACAGGACCACACCACTCAAAAAACTGTTTTTACCCCGCCGTCTTTTGTTAACAATTTTTTTATTGCGTTAAAAAATTAAGTTCCGCTTCGAATTCGTGTTCATGTGATCAAAACGCGTCGATTGACACCCCAGTTCTTGAAAATTTACCAATTTTCACCATGTCACCTAAACTAGATAAATACCAAAACTTTGAATACAAAATCGCGCATATTTTTATTAAAAATTTTCGCCTACGTCTTTTTTTCAGAAAGAAAACAATATATTTAAAAATTTAAATCGAGAATAAATATCGGTACTAAGTTTGGGTATTTCATGCGAAATTTTTGTGTCTTCCCATTATTTCAAATACGGCAACACTCACACGGCTGTTCAAAATAGAAAACAGCTGATTTTTGTGTTGTCATGCGGGCATGAAATTCGTTCAACTCGTTATGTTTACGGGTACTCGATTCGTTCGGTCGACTCGTTGATGACTGTCGGCACCCTTAAGATCAGACAAACAGGTTACGCTCTTCACACAGACAGGTTGCGCTCTTTGTTAAAAAAATGATTTTGTTTGTTCGCCATACCCTGCAAAAAAAAGTGCGATTAATCCCGAAAGAGATTTGTCCCGGATTCATCTCTTTCGGGAACAATCGGTCCACAATTAGTCCCCGATTGTTCCCGCACGGGTATAAATGTAGACCAATTGTTTCCGAAAGGATATACATGTAGACCAATTGTTCGCGAACGGGTATAAATGTAGATTAATAGCTTTGATCCCGAACGGGTACAAATCTAGATTGATTAAATGTAGAAATTTTTTGTAGATCCCGGACACGTCCCGAATTAATCGCATTTTTTGCAGGGTAGCGATCAAAGCGCTCTCACTTAACACCCGCATTAACAAATTTGCCTAGCCCTGATGTAAATGTAATGAGGATGAATCTGCTCTGTAGAACGGGCGTGAGAATAGGAGAACATAACACAACAAGAGTTAAAAAAAAACAACAATAGTTTTAGGGCAACATTTGGCTAACAATGTACATATGTAGAGCAGACTTCGACAGTAGACAATGCAAGAAGTTAAATATAGAGAACCGAATTATAGCAAGATTAACACTGGAAAGTCTTGCACATACAGAAAAACAATAACAAGGAAACAACAGCATGAACGAATGACAATAGAAAATGGAATAAGAATAACTTCACTTCTTCTATATTATACGTACATATGTATAAACTTGTATAATAAACTTGTATTTTTAATATCAACTAACTGACCGTGTAATTTTATGTTTACTTTTTAATTATATACATATGTATAATTAATCAGACTGACCTGAAGAATATGGAAAATAATCCAGCTGGCGTAGGAGAACAAAATTAAATTTAGTTTCGCTCCACCCTTTCCACCGGCGTAAAAGTTCGACCAAGCATTAAATTATGTGTGTATGTATGAAAGACGATTGTAAACATGTGCATTGCAGGTTTTGCTCATTCAAAAATTCGTTCAAAGAGGAAATAAATTCAAGTAAATCTTGTTCGACTAACAACCTATGTATAAGGAAAATGGGAGTTTTAATACTCGTAAGTTAAAAAAAATGTTATCAAAAAAACTAAATACCCTAATGTTAAAGCTATGTAGCTATTAGGGATTCCTATTTTTACGATCCCGGGATTTTCGAGATTTTATTTTATAATCCCGGGATCCCGGGATTTGGACTTTAATTACACAGGCCGACAAAATTTCCAAAAAATTTTCTAACTCAAATAAAATTCTACTTTTCTAAAGGATTTCGGTGCGCTGATTCTGAATCTGAAGTCGGATTTTCGGTAATACGTGTAGGTTTTGAGATATTCATGTCCAAAGAGGCGAAAAATGACATTTTTTGCTATATTCACTGCTCAATCTGTTAAATTACTTTCATTAAAAGATGATTGCAGCTGTTAAAAGAACGATCATTTCTCTTGAAAACAGCGCTTTGCTTTTTCGGGTATCTTATTCAGATATCTACATTGTCTTCAAAAGAAATGATCGTGCTTTCAATAGATGTAATCAGTTTTTAATGAAAGTGAGTAATTTTAAAAATATTGAGGCCACAAACTGCGTATTTCGCCTTTTGGACATGAATATCTCAAAAACTACACCGAAATCCTTTTGAAACGTAGAATTTTATTTATGTTACAAAAATTTTTCGACCAGTACTATTTTCCCACATTTGGGGCTGAAAAAAGTAAATACATTTTTAGAGAAACGCTACAACTTTAAAATGCAAAGAAAAAATAGATTTTTATTGCCATTTTTTATTATTTCATTAGTTAGAAAATAAAATAGGAACGTAAAATCATTCGTATTACTTAATAGTACCTAAGAGTTACTTTAAAAAGCACAACCAACAACGAAAATTACATACATTTGATGAACAAAACATTTGCCTTTGCAGTTGGTACTTTTAGGATATTATTAAAAAGGCTTGCAATCAGAATTTAACGACACACTTTGTTTAAGCGAATATTTCCAAGCTTGCCGAAAAATTCAGAAAATTAATGCAACTTCTGAATAGATAAATATCGGAGGCACAAATTTTGATATGAATTCCGAGTATGCAGCTGCGTATTTAATTTTAGTACAGTGTTGTAAGACTATCAAGTCTAATTAAAATTTTGTTTCCAGTTTCTTCCATTATTTACTTTCCATGTGGGAAAATTCCAAAAAACATTTCGTCGTACCATACGAAAACTAGCATACGATTTTTTGTGGCTGACGAAAAGTAACAAGTTCGACTTTTGGCCGACGAAAAGTAACAAAATCGAGTTTTGGCTGACGAAAAGTAGCAAGTTCAACTTTTGGCTGACGAAAACTATCAATTTCGTTTAAACAACAACAATTTTAATGTAAAAACAGTATATAATTACTGATACTTTTCGTCAGCCAAAAGTCGAACTTGTTACTTTTCGTACAGAATTTTTTTATTGATAGATTTCGCCAGAAATTTTAAATGTGCTAGTTTTCGTATGGTACGACGATTTGAGAAATAAATGACCAGAAATCAGGAAATAGAAATTATCAAATGAATTTTGCCACAAGCTAAAAGCTTTAAAAATACCTAACGTAAGTTTCCTTACACCGCGTACTTCAACACAAAAAAAATTTAATTATTAAAATAAAATCAAAAATTTGAATCCTTACTTTTACTAATGGACTTTTTTATTCTAGTCGCACTTCCTTCCAGCTGTCACATTTATTTGTTCTCTTCCACACAGACTCAACACTTTTTTTAGGGCTGTTTGTTCTATTGACAAAATATAAAACTGGCTCGACTACGGGCAACAGTTTCTGCTCTTAGCACAAGTAAAGGGCAACCCTTTTCTTGTTTCATTCATCACATGAAAAATGCAACATTTGAATAGGGCACAGGACACATGTTGATAATGCTGCAATGTAATAATGCAACATTTTCATTCAGAATAGGAAATGCTATTAGTATACAGATCTGAGACCAATAAAAATTATATAAAATATAACTATTCTTTGCTATAATAGCGGAATATTCTCTCTTTATCTTATCCCGAAAATCCCGGGATAAAATTTTAGCAATCCCGGGATTTTCTGGGTGTCAAAAAGGGCGGGATCCCTAGTAGCTATGTATCTGGTTTGCTGAAGTGAGGTGAAGGTGACGAAGATCCTCATTCATGTACATAATCTTTTACTATAGAGAAGTAAAATGGGTCAGCATACTTGGCGTAGATTAGGTCTTTTATTTAAAGAGTTCCTATTTAAAGAACAGTAAAAATTTTAAGCCTATAATATATTCTTAAAAAAACAAAAAGGACTTTCGTCCAAAATGCCCCTAAGGAAAATCCACAAAGACTAGTTTCTGGTGCATTTTTGTGTCTCGAGCACATCCAACAATCGATCCTCAAACTTTCGACATATATGTACATATATACCAGGGACCGGGAGTTTTATTCCTTTTATAATAAAACGCTAAAGAAAAAATGTATATTTGAACGAATATTTTATTTGGACAAAAATAATCAATCAACTCTGAGGTTTGATTTTTTAGCGCCAGCGATAATATAAAAACCTGGAGTTTGATTTTTAACTCCAAAATAAAATGTATTGTGGAACCTACCCTGTCGGAAAAACAAGAAACCAAAAAGTATCCAAAATAAAACTCCAGTAGCCCGTTTCTATAGCCTTTCGTTATAATAACCAACGAAATGTTATCGCAAGGCTCGTATCGCTTGCGATATGAAAAGTGTTTCTGTAACTCATGAATTCACCTTGCGATATGATAATGGTGAGTTGTCGTCATATCGCTGGAACAATCGAAAAATGTGCCATATCCAACGAAAATTTGTAAACAAAGTGCGCGTTCGTTGCCAAATATTAATATTTAACGCTACACAATTGTAGGCTGAAACATAGATTAGGTTTTCCCGATATCAATGGGAATCGTTACAGTTTCATTTTATTTATTTTTATTTGTTATCAAAAGTCAAATAAAATATTAAAAAAAAAAAATAAACAAAATAATAATAAAAAAACTAAATATCCTGTAAGATTAGCTTTGTTCAATAACAAAAAATTTTTACGAACAGATCGCTATATAAAAATGACACCTTTTAAGAAAAATTCGTAACAATTTTTTTGTTATTTAACACAGGTATTGTGTATCAAGGCTGCTTAACGAAATGAATAAAATAATTTTGTTTCAAAAAATATCAATAAAAAATATCCAAAAATTATTTTGTTTTGCTAATTACACTGGATCACAAAATGAAATTTTTTGTCTGTACTTTCAACGTGACTATGCTACCTATATGTAAAATCGGTCGCTGATTCCGAAAATCGGGTTCATTTTTAATTCTATGGGAAGGTTTTTGAGATATCGGCAATTTACCGTTATTTGGCCAATTGCTCCACTTAATCCTGTATACCTCTTTAACGCAGTGAGCTATCTTCTTTGGAGTGACACCATACGAAAGAAAATTAAATTTCCTTTTCATGGCTGCTATAACATTTTTCCCTAACTCTTATAGTCTCTGAAATATTAACGATTCAATTTGAATTTTTTCGATTTTTTACGATTTTTTGAAGAAAAAATTGACTTTGTCAGGCAATATCTTTAAAACCAATGTTTTCACCTTCGGTTTTACTCCTTTACGTGAAGCTCCATTCTATTGGGAAAAAGATAAGCTATCAACGAAGAAAATCCATGGTAAAATGGAAAAGTTATAGGCGATCAAGTAAATACACCCAAGTCGCGCAATGCCTCTGCACGGGTATATTCTATGCATATTATACCAATACCTACACATCTGCAGTAGCAGCACATTGGCAGCGCAGTAGGTAACAGCGCATTTACGGGTATAACATGCATAGAATATACCCGTGCAGAGGCATTGCGCGACCTGGCTGTATTTACTTGATCGCCTATAACTTTTCCATTTTACCATGGATTTTCTTCGTTGATAGCTTATCTTTTTCCCAATAGAATGGAGCTTCACGTAAAGGAGTAAAACCGAAGGTGAAAACATTGGTTTTAAAGATATTGCCTGACAAAGTCAATTTTTTCTGGTGTCACTCCAAGGAAGATAGCTTACTGCGTTAAAGAGGTATAAAGGATTAAGTGGAGCAATTAGCCAAATAACGGTAAATTGCCGATATCTCAAAAACCTTCCCATAGAATTAAAAATGAACCCGATTTTCGGAATCAGAGACCGATTTTACATATAAATAGGATGGTCGCGTTCAGAGTATTTTTTGGCTGTAGAGCAGTGTTATCAGAAACAAAATTTTTTCGTTTTAAAAATTATCAATAAACCTTTAATCAGAATAATTTTGTTTCGTTGATATCAGAAAATTTAACAGAAATTGTATTTGTTTTTATTCATGTACGTATGTACATACATACAAACATATCCCAGTTGAAATCAGATGTATTGATACCCGAATTATGCATGCTGTGTGCATGGAAAAGTGCGTACAGAGCATGATTTGTGAAAATAAATAAATTTTGTTCACATAAAATTATGAATGCTGTATGCATGAAAAATATGAATAATTTATGAGTTTTCGGTGTGTATAATTTGTATATATACATGAAATATCCATGCGATATGCATGCGTATGCATTACAAATTTTTTAATGATATACATATCTACTTTATGATATTTTTCTTTCAATATACATACTGAGAGCTCCTTTTTTTTATTTTACGTTTTGTCTTGAAAATTTTCATTTTGTCAAAAATATTTATTCGAAAAAATTTCAACGATCATCATCGTCATCACCGCTTTCTACTTATACGTAGAGATTCACCCGATTAATCTTTTGCAAAACCTCTAGTGTTAGCAGTTTGTACCGTCCCTTTGATATCCTCCTTTTGCATACATATTTGCGCAACTTAACGGGCTGACCATATCGATTTTGGTAAGAAAACTTACGCATTGTGGACGTGCATTGTTAAAGAAATATAACGAGATGATCCAGGGTTAGTTCTATCTCTGTTTAGTGGGACAAAACCACCAAATTTATTATCATTAGATTGTATCTAACAGTTTTATTATACTCCGAGCTGTATACATTGAATAACAAAAACATCTTTCAGGGTGACTCCCCACCATAATATGACCTTCAATCAAATTGCAATGGTTATAATATCTGTGGCTAATTGAAATTAATTATCATTTTTAATAGGAATTTTAATAATTCTATGAGAATGTTACTGAAACTGTATTAATGCAACATTCATACTACCCTATCAATGCAGAATGAGTACCTTTGTATGTATAAACGATCTATACATCCGATATATGCTGTATGAGTGATTCTGCATGCTTTCAGCATTTTTTCAAGAGTATGCATACAATATGATACATATGAGGGGTTAGAGTATGCATGCTCTCTGAGAAACCATACGTGTAAAAAGGAAATTGACGAGCATTTATACTGGCATGCATACACAGCTCCAATTCATGCTTCCAAAATTTATGTTGTATGCATAAGATTCCAACTGGGATGTAAAATTTCTTTTCTTCATAGAAAACGAAATTATTGAAAAGTCAACTATATTTTTTTTAAATAATTGTGTTGATAATTATCAAAACAAAAAAAATTTTGTTAATTTTTTTTGGATAACAGTTGAAACGAAATGGATTTTGTTATGCTTTTTACGTTTATAAAATCGAATATTTCAACAGAAACAAAATTTTTTTTTTGTTTATTGTTAAAAATAACGTTATTTTGCAGCCTTGTTGTGTATGTGATTTAATAACAATAAAAAAAAAACGAAAACGATAAGGTAAATAGAAAAGGTAAAACAGTGCCAGTCTTTGGTCTTGTCATGCACATGTATTTATACATACATTCTTTTTTCACTTAGCTATTACGTTTTTCCATTGTTCTACGGTTTTGCAAACTCTGCGAGTTAGGCACTAATATTCGGCCCACTAAATGTTCCCATCCGACTTATTTATTGGATTCCATAACTTCCATGAGTTTCACTTTTTGCAACTTGGAAATCTTCCCACTTATAATTTTATTCTACAAAACACAAACTGCTGTGGTGCAGTGGGTAGAGTGCTCGCCTGCTATGCCAGAGGTCTCGGGTTCAAACCACGGTCCGAGCCAAACAAATTTTTCTAATTAGTAAAAATCCAATTATTGGGTTTTTTAAGAGCAGCGGTCACCTCTCGGCAGTGGGCGGCATACCCTCCGAGAGTATTTCTGCCATGAAAAAGCTTCTCACAAAAAATGCATTCGCCGTTCGGAGCCGGCATAAAACTGTAGGTCCACCCAATTAGTAGGAAAAACAAAAAGGAGCACACCTCGAATTGGGAGAGAAGCTCGGCCATAAAAACTCGTCAGAGTTATAATAGCGCCATTGTATTATATTATTAATGTAATAAATAAAAATGCAAGAAATTTAATACAAACCTCACTCATTATTTTGAAATGTATCTGTTTTCATTACCCTCAAAGCTGGTGATATGAATATCGCAAGAAATAACGAAAACCAAAATTCACCACACTTACAGAAACACTACCTTGCGATAAATATGAAACAGGGTTGTATTTTGCGTTATAATTCATATCGCAAGGTTACAGAAACGGGCTACAGGGCCAATAACTAGCGAACCCCTTAACCGAATTGCATAAATTTGGTATTGGACGAAAGGTTATTCAGTAAGCTTTTTAACGGTGGCAACCATGACAAGGTTACCACTCGAGCCAATGTTGCCATCTTATTTTTAATTTTTCCCAATTTAGCATGGGTGCTTAATTAAAACTAAAACGCCAGATATTTATTTTATAGCTGGCGTTTTATAAAAAAAGTAAGAAAAATTTATAGGGTATAGGATATTGATCCTGGAGGTCCTGAGATGAAAGTTAAGTTAATAATTTTGCTCAATGACACTATCTAGCCCTGGAGTTTTATAGCATCGAAAAAAAAAAATTTATTTTCGGTCTCTTCATTATTTACACTAAATTCTCTGTGTACATTTTTATGCTGCATGCTGCATATGTGTATTGTAGGTAGGTATGTATGAATATGTGGGTACTCAGGTGATTTATGTATGCATGAATGTGTGTGTGTGTGTGTGGCATTGAGCTTGTATTGGTGCAAGAGCGATCCCTTTTGACCGTTTCTTAATCTACATTTGTTTTCAGAATTTGTTTTATGTCTTTTATTTTTGTTTTAATATTTTTCGAATACCTACATTGTATATGCATATGCATGTATGTATGTATGTATGTCTGGATGGTACGAGCACCCTGCAAACAAGTTTTCCTTATTGTTGACAAATCAGGTCTAAAAAAGAAGTGCGCTGACAGCGCTGCTTCTGTTATGCACTCACTCTGTCTGCTCCTAACTTTCTAATACTTATCTGGGTCTTATTTCGCATGGCGGCTAAGCCTTTGGAATAAGGGATGCTCTCAGAGAGAGAGAGTACTCCCCATAAACATTATTCTTAATTCTCAATTTGAGATGCATTTGAGAACCAACCTTTCTCTCAAACCTCAAAAATTTGTTATCAAATGCACCGCAAATTTCCCTTGATAGCGTTCTCAAAAAAAAGGCACATTATTTTAAGCCTTACGCCACACAAATTTACTACCCTTATAATTTTCAGGCATGGCCTTATTTCGTAAGCCTTTAAATCTTCTGTTTTAATTCTTAAATAAGGCTTAGATTTTTTTGGTGGGCATTTGTCTGAGCCGTTCCTTACGCGCGTATGTATTTTTGAATGCGATGCTGTGTTGTCTGTCAGAAAACTTGCGCAGTACCATCCATATATTCATTTGCAGGTCCCTAAATATGCTCAGTGAGAGTTTAATTTCCGTGCGGTGCGGTGCGTTACTTGAAAACGGCACGCGCATCATTTATTCTTCAACTGTCGCTAACTACTTTACTTACTTATTTTTTTTTTAATCTGGAAATTGAATTCGTTATGAAAGTATTATGCATCAACGATAGCGTTTCGTTTGCGCGACGATTTACATAAGAAAAACCAAAAAATACATATATTTCTGAAAAATAACGTGTTTCTCAATTAAAGTGGAAATTATTGTAAAAAATAAAACAAAAATCAAGTGCAAATTGATTACAATACCAACAACAAAACACCAAAATGATCATGTTACATGTGCGTCGTTTAATGTTAATTTTAATCTATTTGCTGCATACCTTAACGGTTGCGCATGCGCACAGTGGTGCCGCCGAAGAAAGCCCCTCAATTACAACAGCACTTGCAACAACAACAACAACACAGCGCAAACACCATCGTCGCTCGTCATTGTGGACGCGTCAAAAAAAGAACCAACTTGTACGTCAATTATTACGTATAGATGGTTTGCAAGTGGAGGCGGAGAGTTTTGATGTTGTTGAAAAGCCTGAGGATTTTCTTGAAATCGATACGCAAATTGTGAGTGAAAATTAATTACTGATTCCCTTAATTTGTAGACGTATCAAGTTAATAAATACTATTTACCTATGTATCTACAAACTGCGTACAATACCCACACTCGCTTCCAAACGCACTTAACTGATGCCCTTCTTACATTTTTTTTTGTCGTTTCCTTCCTTTTTCTGCACCCAGGCGCCAGATACCAAAGGCCGGCATGGCGCCATTGAACCCACACATCTCAAAAATTTACTCGCTATTGCCGCCTCTCAAACAGAGTTGGCCAATGCCATAGCCAGCGGCGACGCAGAGGCGAAGAACGTGTGGAGTCGCGCCAACGCCAATCGACCGGCCTTTTTGTACGATAGCACGGCGCTGTCGAAAATACACTCGAATACGAAACGTATTCATCACGATGATGGCGGCAATTTTTTCTACGAACGCAACTTGATTGTGGAGGAGCCGCAGCCGGAGTCGCCGGCGCATTCGTCAGCCAAAAAGCTTAGGGCGCAAAACTTAGAACGAGCGAACGTAACAATGAAAGGCGACGACACAAGCGGCATCCCGCGTCATCGACTACAGAGTTGGCCGTTTCGGAGGTGAGTTGTAAAAACAATCTAAAAAACAAAAAGTTAAGTATCAACAGGTACCCAAATGGTAAATAAATAAAATAATACTGTAGCGACGCCGTAAATTTTTAGTTTGTCTGTGTTTCTGTGGTGTGTTCGTTTTCGTGAATGTTCGCATTTTTTCTTCGTCCCTCTTTCTTACTGGCTTTTTTTTAATACCTGATTTTGGGTTAATCGTTAAAATTGATCTTTTCACCGCATCCACTATCTGTTGCTGCGCATCAGTGAAAAGCTTCATTGTTGTTGTTGTTGGTGCTTAACTTGGTAGCAATGTGGTCACGTGCCTGCCCAACACCAACCACTTAAATACGAGTGGTGCACATTCATACTGCGTTGCTTGCAATTTGGCTCCTGCAATTTAAAACTAAAAAAGTAATAAAAACCAAAACGGATAGGTATTGATTTTAAAATTGACAGCATGCAAATAGGCTATAAATAGGGCAACCAAAAATTGGCACAAGCAAGTTTTTTTCTATGGTACCTAGCACATAATGCTTAATTTAGGGTAGTTTTTAAGAAAAATTATACATTCTGACCTACTTTTGATAGAGCTAAAAATTGCCAAATTCATAATAAATGCTAATTTATGCTAATTTGACTATTAAATGAAAAAATTACAAAAAAAAAATCGAAAAAACTATGTTACGGATTTTCTGCTCTCTGATTGGCTAATCGCTTCAATTTGTCAATTGAATTGCTCCAGATATGGCATGTATAGGCGTCGGGTAATTTCAACAAAATTTTATTGCACATCTAACCCAATCTTCACAACCATGACATCGGAGCAAAAGTTTGGTTTTTCTTTAGCTACGTTCCTGCTCCTTCTAAAATATTTTTTTCCCTGGCTCTGCTCCTAACTCGCAATTTTTTTGCTGCGAGCTCCGCCCTCGCAATATGAATTAGATTTTTTATACCGGAATCCAAATTTGGCGTTCGGTCAGCCGCGCTTTTGACAGGTGAGTAGAAATGTATGGAAATATATGAAGCAAATCGCATTGTGACCTCAAGCGTTTGATCGTAAATTTTTTGTAATATGAGTTGAACATTTCTCTACTAAGTCGGGCGTTTGACATTAAGTAAATTAAAATTGTTTTTTTTTTTCGATGAAAAATTATGAAATTTATGAAAAAATTCAACAAAATATATTAGTGGCAGGAACACGTTTACAATCCAACATCTAATATCGAATGTCAGTGTGAAGCGGCTTTGAGGCACGATCAACGCGCGACCGACCTAACGCCAAATTATGATTCCGGCATATTGTCTTGCTCTTTTGAAACATGTACCTAAGAGTTTACATTTTGTTATTTTATTTTATTTTATTTTAGTTTACTTTACTTTGTTTTATGTTTTAAGAAAATGAACTGAAATAAAATAATTTTTAAGGCTGATTCTTTAAGTTTAACGACAATTTGAATTAATTTCTTTTAAAACATGTACCTAAGGTTTACATACATTTTAATATTATATTTTTTACGTTTAAAGAAAATGAATTGAAATAAAAAAGCATTTTTTAGAGCAATTTTTTGGTTGCCCTAGCTATAAATTTCAGTTTGGGTACATTTCTGCAAAGGAAGAGGCTTGTTTATTGGTTGGCTTCATGATCACACTGATATATGTACATATGCATTTACATATGAATATGTGTAGATTGTTGAGAGTGGCAGTCTTTTGTAAAACATTTTTTGAAGTTGTTCAGCTACGTTATGCTCGCACGTACGTACATACATACATAAATACATATCTGCTGTGTGTTATGTTGCTTCCGGTGTTAAAGACTTGCTTTGCGCGACTGTCGAACCATTTCTCGCGTCACGGGAAAAATAACAACAACAACCAAAACCACAACAAACACAAGTATCGAGAAGGAAAGTATGCGTCTTCCCGTTGGACATCGCAAAGTCACCCTTGATTATCAAAGAAAAATGTACGAGGATGTCCTTACATCTATAAAAATTTGCCTATGCCTTGAGCGCCTTATTAGACCTCAACCATTTCAATTCTAAAGCTTAAACTGAGAAACAGTTTTAAAGGGAATTTATTCGCTACACCTGTTAAAAAAAATGCTCAATGAAGCACACTTTATTATGAGTGGCAACAGACTTGTGGCATTTTACCTGCGGACTAATCGAAAAAGGACATCAGCCCGCAAAGTATGTACTGACATACATATGTATGTATGTAGGTAGACAATAATATCCCTGCAAAAAATGCGATTAATCCGGGACGTGTCCGTGATCAATCGCAAGGTAACATGCGACTAATACAATTTTACATCCCTTTATATGGAGTGAATTGATCGCATTTGTTCGAGCATGTCCTGTGAAGAGACTAGTTGTTCAACTTGTATACCTGAACGGGTACAAATGTAGATTTTTCCAAATTGTTAGCTAAGGCAATTTTTAATAACAATCTTTAAAAAATTGTAAATGTTCATGCATATTTAAATAAAGATTATATAATATTTTACTTTTGTAAAAAAAATCTCAATAAATAAATAAAAAAAAATTGTAAGTTTTGAGAATTATTAGCGTAATGTAAAGGATTTTTTTATAGGGTATTTTAGGCAACATTTTGTTAAAATTATTATTCATTATCTATATATATAAAAATGATTTGGTATTTAATTGAAACGCTAAAACTTGAAAACGGCTGAACCAAATCAAATACTTCCTTAGGGGGGTTTGTTTGTTGTTACCGTGCGAAGGTTTAGTCGAAGAAAAAATTAAAAAATATTAGGGGGGCGTGGCACCTCCCATACAACCTTAATTTTTAAAGCTGATTATCTCTAAAACAGTTCAAGGTAGGGAGCTGAAAATTGGTATAGAGGTAGGTGATATCAAAACCCTTCTCACTCAAAAAAGTGGGGGTTATCAGAAAAGGGGGCGTGGCACCTCCCATACAACATTAATTTTTAAAGCTGATTATCTCTAAAACAGTTCAAGGTAGGGAGCTGAAAATTGGTATAGAGCTAAATGATATCAAAACCATTCCCGCGCATAAAAGTGGGGGCTATCGGAAAAAGGGGCGTGGCACCTGCCATACAAACTTACTTTTTCATGATGAATATCTCTAAAATTGTTTACGCTAGGGGCTTGGAAATTGGTGTGGAGATAAACGATAACAATTCCATATTAACGCAAAATAATAGGATTTACGAAAAGGGGGCGTGGCACTCCCCACAACACTTAATTTTTTAAGCGGAATATCTTTAAAAGGATTTAAGTCAGGGACCTGGAAATTGGTACAGAGCTATATGATATCAAAACAATTTTTGCGCATAAAAGTGTAGGTTATCGGAAAAGGGGGCGTGGGACCTCCCATACAAACTTAATTTTTCAAGCTGAATATCTATAAAAGCGTTTAAGGTTGGGACCTGAAAATTGATCAGGAGATTAAAGATATCAATAGAATGCTTATGAAAAAAACAGTAGTTTTGGGAAAAGGGGGCGTGCTACCTCCCATGCGTTCTTAATTTTTAAGGCTAAATATCCTTAAAAGCGTTCATGGCATGTACATAGAAATCACTATGCAGATATACGATATCAATACCATGTTCACCAAAAAAAAAAAAAAGATTTATCGAAAAAGGGGGCATTGCACCTCCCATACGTACTAAACTTTTGAGGCTGAATATATCTAAAAGGGTTGGAGAAGTGGCCTGAAAACCATTATGGAGGTATACTATATCAATCCTCTTACTTACTTATTGAAAATAGCCAATACTCAGTGAAAATAAATATCCGGAACAGAAAACTAAAAATGTTGTGTATCGTGCAGCCTTAAACTGAATACTAAAATTATATATTTTTGAAGTTGTATACACAATGAAGTAGTGAAAAATCGTTAATTTTCTATTAAAAATAATACCGGTGTAATAACAATTTTTGAAAAGAAATTAATAAAAAAATCTGTTTTGGGCAGAACGAAGTTTGCCGGGTCAGCTAGTTGTTATTAAAAGAAAGGGTGTTCAATTTGTTTTACCGGTTGTTCTACAATTTTTTAAATACATTGCATATTTTTGTAAAATTTCTACATTTAAGGAATCTATGTAGATTTGTACTCGTTCGGAATGAAAGCGATTAATCTACATTTATACCCGTTCGGGAACAATTGGTCTACAATTAGTATACATTTATACCCGTACGGGAACAATCGGGGACTAATTGTGGACCGATTGTTCTCGAAAGAGATCAATCCGGGACAAATCTCATCGCACATTTTTTGCAGGGATATATCCATGCATTTAGTACATACATATGTACAAAAGTATATATGTACATATGTATGTACAACAAATTTAAGAACAATACAACAATATATTGAACCTAACGATTTCCATTGTCTGTGTCAAGTGACGGGGCAGCTTTAATGGAGTGTATTTATTTGGAAATTCCTCAAAGTTTCTAGAAGCAGCAAGGTGCAAGAATGGTTGCGAAAGCGACAACAAAGAAAACTAAAATAAACAATAGAAGGATTTGTTATAATGTATTTCTTGTTTTGGAAGGACAGCCACATTGTCTACTCGAGCAAGCGGATCGACTTACCAGCTACCTGTCTGAACTCAGAGAGCACTTCTGTATGAACATGCACACAGTAACAGTTATAATCTTATATATATATATATATATATATATATATATATACGATGTACATATGTGTACGATCATAAGTAAGGGAAATCTATAACTGGAGAACACAATTTCTGTCTCAGATCTGGCGAAAATGTGTCAAAGAAGTACTAACTCAATTGTAGTTAGTCATTCATCAGTTCAGAAGGAGTGAATAGAGTGACCATTATAATACCCACTTCGATTCGTATCAAATTTCGCAGTAACAAAAGTCTTTTTTTGTTCATTTATTTGAGGACGGCTTTGCATATTTTTTCGCAATTCTTACATTGCAATGCATTCTTAGCGAAGCATTTGGTATAATGGTACTACGGTTGGTCTTCCCGAGGCACTAAGAATTGTTTCCTGACTCTTCCTCAGACTCCCAACACCTTAGATTATAGTAGTGTTGGTGCGGCAGTCCTGCCATTTCCAACACACGCACAGGGGATAGCTTACCGCCGCGGCGCGCCGGTAAGTTACCGGATTGGTTGGCTACACTTCTTTACGAAGGCTAAATGGAAGGCCTTCCTCTTATTTCACCACAAATCAAGGTTCCCTCTATGGGGAGATGCCCCCGTATGTCGCTTAAGTCCCTGCGCCACGACAAGGCGAACAACGTGAGGAAATGACATGTTATCCTTTGATTGTATAAGTCCTAAGAAAATATTAGCTGACTAATTATGTTTTTCCGATCGCGATTTTTCTTATTTTTGGAATTTTTATAAAATAATACAAAAAAAAAAACTTTTAATGCACCTCGACAGGATTCGAACGCTGTCGCCAGATTGAAAGTCTGACGTGTTAGCACTGCGCGATCGCCCCATTAGCTTTAAGTGTGTCAAATGCAGAATTTAAGTGGCATATGTACCCTGTAGAATTTGTAGGAACTTTAAGCTAGTTCAGAACTATCGAATCAGTAATGCCGCGGTGGATAATTGATACCGCTTATGCCATCGCCAGTTGTCAACCTGCAAAAGAGATTTAGCTCGGGCTAGCAGTTGCGAAAAATGCACTAGGTGCGCACCAGTTATGAACTAGAGATTTTCCCCCACGGGGTATGTTCTGATGGTGTGAAGCACCAAGCTAATTACACTGCTCTACAGCCAAAAAATACTCTGAACGCGACCATCCTATTTATATGTAAAATCGATCGCTGATTCCGAAAATCGGGCTCAATTTTAATTCTATGGGAAGGTTTTTGAGATATCGGCAATTTACCGTTATTTGGCCAATGGCTCCACTTAATCCTGTATACCTCTTTAACGCAGTGAGCTATCTTCCTTGGAGTGACACTCAACGAAAGAAAATTAAATTTCCTTTTCATCGCTGCTACAACATTTTTCTGTAACTCTTATAGTTTCTGAAATATTGACGATTCAATTTGAATTTTTTCAATTTTTTACGATTTTTTGAAGAAAAAATTGACTTTGTCAGGCAATATCTTTTAAACCAATGTCTTCACCTTCGGTTTTACTCCTTTACGTGAAGCTCCATTCTATTGGGAAAAAGATAAGCTATCAACGAAGAAAATCCATGGTAAAATAGAAAAGTTATAGGCGATCAAGTAAATACATCCAAGTCGCGCAATGCCTCTGCACGGGTATATTCTATGCATGTTATACCCGTAAATGGGCTTTTATCTACTGCGCTGCCAATGTGCTGCTACTGCAGATTGGTATAACATGCATAGAATATACCCGTGCAGAGGCATTGCGCGACTTGGATGTATTTACTTGATCGCCTATAACTTTTCCATTTTACCATGGATTTTCTTCGTTGATAGCTTATATTTTTCCCAATAGAATGGAGCTTCATGTAAAGGAGTAAAACCGAAGGTGAAGACATTGGTTTAAATTTTAAACTTTAAAAGATATTGCCTGACAAATTCAATTTTTTCTTCAAAAAATCGTAAAAAATCGAAAAAATTCAAATTGAATCGTCAATATTTCAGAAACTATAAGAGTTACAGAAAAATGTTATATTAGCGATGAAAAGGAAATTTAATTTTCTTTCGTTGAGTGTCACTCCAAGGAAGATAGCTCACTGCGTTAAAAAGGTATACAGGATTAAGTGGAGCCAGTGGCCAAATAACGGTAAATTGCCGATATCTCAAAAACCTTCCCATAGAATTAAAAATGAGCCCGATTTTCGGAATCAGCGACCGATTTTACATATAGATAGGATGGTCACGTCCAAAGTACAGACAAAAAATTTCATTTTGTGATCCAGTGTTATTTCTGATATTACCGTTCGCTAGCGAATGCGATACGAGTTGGCATGGCCTCTGTAGGCACGCGCTAATGCATGTCAAGCGAAATTCGTTTTCGCTGTTAAAGGTTAACGAATTCGCTAGTGCTTCATCGGGTGAAATAATCTACTGGGTTGTGGATGCTCGAGGGTATGTGTGTATATGTATGTGTTAATGCATGCGTGTATGTATACTTTTAGGCGGCAGGTAGGTTAAGTCCTTTCTGTCGTTGCAAGGCTGTTTAACAAGTGGCTAAAAGGCGATTGCGCATAGCTCATCGAAAAAGTGATTTTGTTGAAACGTTAATACCCGATTTTGATGCATACATACCTACATGCGTTTATGAGAATTATCAGATCAAAATGCACCTGCAAACATTTATGGTAGAAATGCAAATAAATACAAATGTATGTATGTATTTACTTATAGTTTCTTAAACATTGCGGAAATTAAGCACCAAGCGAAGTGTTTTTATCGGATATTTATCCTGCAGCTTGTAAAAGAGCAGATTATGGAGTCCAGCAGAAATTTGCAGGGACTCCATTGAACTTTTTTCTGAAGAAAAGAAATAATTTAATACTTGTATAAAAATTAAGATAAGAAAGGTTGGAATAACGATTTGCTGTGAACAATTTTGTCTTTGTTTGCCACAAGAAGAACATAAACGTTCAACGAGGTTCAAGTTAAGTGGTCCCTCACATAGACCACATAATGCCCTTAGTGTTACCAACATCATATTGGAGACGTTATACTAAAGTTGTAATGCAAGACTTCGCAATTTTTAGTATTTTGTGTATTTTCTGAAGAGAATTTTGTGTATTTCTGAAGAAACTTTTGTTGAACACTAAATTTCACAACAGGGGTGAGAGTATGGCGTGACCATATGTGCCCTTCTTGACATCGTCGAAACGTCCCACCCACTCGTCACGGTCCGACCACCCCAAAGCTCCTCATCCAGCGCCGAATGATTGGGGGTATTCCGATCCATTCGAGCCCCTCTAAACAGCGCATTAGCAGAGACACTGCGAAAGGCTCCCGAAATATTAAGAAAGACACCTATCGTCCTCGTCGATATGTTGTAAAACGTTGGGATTCTTAACGAGGTTCAAAGACGTGCCATAATTTCTGATATTCCCAAAATAAGTTTTAAGCCAGACTTCGGTATTTAGACTCCAACGAGGTAATGAGTAACAATCTCTCACAATTGTGCCCCTTCTTGTTAATTTTGCCTAATCGTCACTTACTATATTAATACTCCCGGCGAAGTAACCTGAATTTTTCCCATCCAAATCCTTCTTTCCTCTGTGGCCAGTGTTACTTCTGATGGCCGAAATCCTTAGCCGTTAGCGAGTATTTTCTTAAGTTTTTTTTTGTATAATTTATTATACAAATAAATGCAAAATAATAATAATAATTTCTGATCTTATTTGCATTTTCACATATGTTAAATTAAAAAATTAAAATAAATATATCTTACAATTTTGTTCCAGACGCCTCTTCAAACAACTCAAAGGTAAACGCTTACCGATCACCAAGAAACACACCAAACGACGTGCTCATGATCCCTACGCCCGCCGCCGCCAACGAGAAGCGAAAAGCAGGTAAACAAGCACTGTAAGCTTTCTACAAAAAAAAAAAAAAACAAATTACTTGTTAACAGCGACTCAATCTAATTCAATTCAATATCTTGCAGTTACAACAACAAGAATAAATTCAAACGCCACAATAACAAGTCCAAGTCAAAAACTAAATCGCAATTCAAATCCAATTATTATGAATATGAAAATACTAAGAATTATTTAAATGAAATAACAACACAATCACGACCACGCAGAGCAGTTACCGCCAAAAAGGAGCGCATATGGGATTATGGCGTTATACCCTACACCATCGATGAAATTTTCAATGGCGCCCATAAAGCGCTCTTCATGCGTGCCATGCGGCATTGGGAGAATTTCACTTGTATTAAATTTGTTGAACGCGATCCGAAAATACATCCTAATTATATACATTTCACTGTAAAAAATTGTGGTTGCTGTTCGTTTGTTGGTAAACGGGGTGCGGGCCGACAGGCCATATCGATTGGACGCAATTGTGAGAAATTCGGTATTGTTGTGCATGAATTAGGGCATGTGATCGGGTTTTGGCATGAACATACACGCACCGATCGCGATAAACATATAACCATACGGAAGGAGAATATCATGAAGGGACAAGAGTATAATTTCGATGTACTCTCACCCGAAGAAGTGGACTCAATGGGTCTGCCATACGATTACAATTCTATTATGCATTATGCGAAAAATACGTTTGCAAAAAATGCCTATTTGGAAACGATACAACCGATTGGTATACCAAAATCCCAACATGTCGACATCGGCCAGCGTGTATGCTTGAGTCCGGGTGATATTGTGAAGGCGAATCTTTTGTATCAGTGCAGTAGTTGTGGTCGCACATTTCAAGAGAATTCGGGTAAAATACAATCGCCGCATTACGAATATGCACCACTGGCTGTGTTGCAAGCCAGCAATTCGGTGGATGCCGATATGGATGGCGGTAGTGGAGATTATGAGTTAAGCGGTTTTGATAAATCGTTGGAGCGGTGTGAGTGGCGCATTACGGCAACGAATGGCGAGCGCATCATTTTACAAATTCACCAAGTGGTGAGTTTTTTCGAAATTTAATAAAAAAAAAAACGTTATTACTCTGATATATATAACTAATACATACATACATACTTGCTGTTTAGGATCTGCTCGAAAGCAATGACTGTTCAGTGGATTATCTTGAAATACGTGATGGTTATTGGTATAAGAGTCCTCTTATCAAGCGTCTGTGTGGCAATGTTACAGCGGAAACCGTTAAGAGCATTTCCAGCCGAATGCTTATTAGTTATGTGAATTTGAATGCCATTCGAGGTTTTCGTGGATTTTCAGCAGACTTTGAGGGTGAGTGTGTATTTCAGTTTGTATTTATCTAGGGGTAGGACCATGCAATTTAAATTAAGTAGAGTTTGATCAGCCAAATATCAAAAATATCCATGAGAATAATAATCTCAATATATGTAAATTAGGGTGGGGCGATTTACTAACCTATATCGCGCCATCGAAATTTGGATTCCTCTTATTTTTCTGAGTAGAAAACTTCTACACGACATTTGTCTGAAATTAATTTTGATGTTCCGGAATTTGGTTTTTATGAAAAAAAAGACGAATTTTTGAAAATAAAAATTGGGCAAAAATCGACAAAAAAATATCCAGGTCAATATGCACATCGAATTGAAGCAGAATTTTATGCTGAATGCAAATATGGAATCCGAATTAGCCTGATTTTCGGTTATGGAGGCTGAATGCCCAAAATCGCATACATTCGCGATTATCTCCTGTTGTGTACAATATATCATAATTTTTTTTTGCAAATTTCTTAAAGATAAGTCAATACAATATATGAACAGTATTTTAAAATATTAATTTATCTTACGGTATAGGAAATCTAGAATGCATTCTTTCTTCATTGGCCCAAAATATACATATGTTATAGTCATCCGATACCGATGATTTTCGCCGATCGCGCTTTGTGTACAATAAATGCTCCAAATCCAAAATTTCAGAATTTTAGCTGCCCAAAACGTATACGTATGCTGTTTGGGACTTGTTTTTTTACTTTACTCAACTCTAAAAAAAAAACTCAAGGTTACTCATACGCCATAGCGTACTATTGGAAGCAAAAAAACTATAACATAGAGAACCCATGCCGCGATTTTGGGCCAAGGAAAAAAGAGAGAATTCTAGTTTTCCTATACCGGAAGATAAATTAATATTTGAAAATACTGTTCATATATTGTATTGACTTATCTTTAAGAAATTTGTAAAAAAAAAAATTAAGATATATTGTACAAAACAGGAGATAATCGCGAAAGTATGCGATTTTGGGCATTCAGCCACCATAACCGGAAATCTGGCTATATCTCGAAAACGGATCATACGATTTTAATTCGGATTTCATACATGGATTCAGCATAAGATTCTGCTTCAACTCGATATGCATATTGGCCTGGATATTTATTGTCGATTTTTGCTCAATTTTTTTTTTCAAAAATTCGTCTTGGTTCATAAAAACCAAATTCCGGAACGTCAAAATTAATTTGAGACAAATGTCGTGGAGGAGTTTTCTAGAGGAATCCGAATTTCGATGGCGCGTTAGCGATTAATTTCCCTCCATACAAATCGCCCACCCTAATGTACATACATATGTACATATATGTTTTAAATTTATATATGTATGTATGTATATGTTTTAAAATTATGCTGCTGATTTTCTTTTTTCTGTCAACGAATGTGGCAATTGCGCTATTTTTCCATAGGATTTTCATAACTTTTTCTATTTTTGGTTTTTTGCATTAGAAGGGTTTCGCAAATGGAACAAAGTTACATGTATAGAGAACCTCTGTCGGCTACATTACAGCGTTGTCTATTTAAGTCGATCTGATATTTTGTGCCTTTTCTCAATTGTATAGGGCTATTTTGCTGCTGCATAATGGCCCCCAATACTGTCGATATTACAAGCCAAGGCAGTATCCTTTAACTTCGCTTCGACTCACACTTATTAAAAACCCTGAACAAATCGAATCAAATCATTCACTAAAACGCCCATCGAAAGTGTAGTTATGAAAATCAAAACCTCGCGTATTTTAAATTTCTGCTTGATATACATACATACATATCAAATTCTAATATTAGGTTGGACTCCAAGTGCAATCAATAACGGTTCTCCATAACAGCTACATTTCACACAGTTAGCTTACATTTTGACAGCTCTTGGCAATGTTTTTGCCACTGTTGATTTTTTACAAAAGCGCTATTCTTTAAAAAAAAAAACAAAAAAACCTGCATAGCTTACAATAAATCGCGGCATTCATTTGCAAGTAGATATGATGTTCGCTTGCGGCTGACATGTTGTCGCTGAAATGTTGAAGAGAGTGTACAGAAACTACAATCCAAGGCAGATCTAGGAAGGTAGGCCCGGTGGCGAATTCAGAAACTACTTTTTTTATATGCAAAGGTAGAGTGTAATGTCAAAAGCCAAGCGAATTCACATCATGGCCAATGGGAATGGACGAGCCCCAAGCGAATTCATTCATTTTGACATTACACTCTACCGATTACAATAACAAAATACATGGGAAATTTCTGAATTCGCCACCGGGCCTACCTTCCTAGATCTGCCTTGCTACAATCGTGCTGAAAGCGGTAGATTTTTGCTTTGTCCCTTTCAAACGCTTTTTTGTGTGTTGAATTAATATGGGAGATTTTTAAATGTTTGAAAGCATATTAAATAAAGCAATGAATGGAAAAAGTTGTTGCTGATTGTTTTAAAGCTACATATGTATGCATGCATATATTAAAAATAATATACATGTGAATAAATATTACAATCCTCAAATGTGCTATTGCATTTCTGACTTTATCTGTTTTATTTTAAATTTGTTTTTCACACTTTATGTGCAATAAAAAATAGAATATTTATAAAACAAAAAACAAAAATAAAACATTTTTTTTTTTTAATTTTACTTCACAGTTGTTTGTGGCGGCGATATCCTCCTCACCGACCCGCGACGCATCGATTCGCCCAACTACCCACTTGAATATTTGCCTGATCGGGAATGCATTTGGCGTATAACAGTGCCGGATAATCGTCAAGTTGCATTGAAATTTCAGTCATTCGAATTGGAGAATCATGACAATTGTGTTTACGATTATGTGGAAATACGCGATGGCAATAGTAGTGATTCGCGGCTAATTGGCATCTATTGTGGTTATGTACTGCCACCGAATATTAAGTGAGTACAAACACATATGTATTTACATACATATGTAAGTAATAGCATTGACAGACGGCAGCGATAATCCCGATTACAGCAACAGTTAATTCGATAAAAATTTTACCTTGACAGACGGCAAGTATTGCGGATTAACAAAACAGCTGAAGGAAGGTAGGCGCAGCGGCGAATTCAAAAACTTCTTGTTTTATTTCCAAAGGGAGGGTAATGTCAAAATCAAAACGAAATCACATCATGGTCAATAGGAATGGGCGAGTCCTAAACTAATTCAGATTTCAACCAAGGCGAAATATCATTTTGACATCACACTCTACCAATTACAATAACAAATTACATTCGAAATTTCTGAATTCACTTATGCGCCTACCTTCCTAGATCTGCCTTGGGTTCTTCTTTTTCTTCCCTTTCATTCACAATAGACATTTTTCACCAGGGATGTCATTACAAAATGCTCTAATCCGCTAAAATTTTGAGGACTAACTCAAGAGATATTCCGGATTACCTCCAGTTAATTCTCAAGTTAAGTCCGAATTTGCTAGATATTCCGGATTATCGCTGCCGTCTGTCAATGCTATAACAGACTTGTTAAGTAATGCATTCTTTTCGGAATTATAATTCCTCGAATTGAGCCCAGAGGAATGCTATTCCTTTTTGCAATTCCGGAATGGGGAATTGACTTTTAATTCATAATTCCGAAAAAGGAATTGCTGCATTCCCCATTCCTTTTTCTAATTCCATGGAATGCATAAATTAACAAGTCTGATACGTATGTTTATAATAGAATGTTGCTTAAAATTTTGCAATAGTGCGTCTGATTGCTTTAATTACATGTAATTTTTCGTAAAAAAAAATTGTGGGAATGTGTAGGTATGCACATTAGGGCGATCTTTAGAAAATCAAATGGACGGCATTTTCAGACCCTTACCCTCCGTGTGTACAATGTACGTACAATATCTGCCATGAAAAAGCTTCTCACAAAAAATGCATTCGGCTTTCGGAGCCGGCATAAAACTTTAGGTCCACCCAATTAGTAGGAAAAGCAAAAACTAATGAGCGCGAGTCGAACTGGGAGAGCAGCTCGGCCTTAAAATACCTATGTACATATGTACTTGCATACATATTTTTACCGCTATGGTTTTTTTATTACCCTCTCAGGAGCAATTCAAATCAAATGTACGTAAAATTCGTCTCCGATGGCACGGTACAAAAAGTGGGATTTTCCGCGCTCTTCCTGCAGGAGGTCGATGAATGCAAATATACAAATCATGGTTGCCAACATGAATGTATCAATACGCTGGGGAGCTATGTGTGCGGTTGTTTTGCTGGCTTTGAGCTGCAGGCGGATGGTAGAGCTTGTGAAGGTAGATACATACCTACATACATACAAATATATGTATGAATGTATGAACTTATTATATATTCACATCACTTAACTACTGTTTACACTGTTAATATTAAACATTAATATTAAATTTCATTTACATACACACAGATGCATGTGGTGGCATTATAAATGCATCAACAGCTAATGGCACACTTACATCGCCTTCATATCCCGATGTATATCCCATAGCAAAGGAATGTGTGTGGGAGGTGGTGGCGCCACCCAATTACGCTGTCTTTCTCAATTTCACACATTTCGATTTGGAGGGTACAAAATATCAATATACCGAATGTAATTATGATTACTTGATGGTATATTCGAAATTGCGCGATAATCGTCTAAAGAAAATTGGCATCTATTGTGGACGCGAATTGCCGCCAGTTTTGAAATCGGAAAACAATATATTGCGTTTGGAATTCTTCTCCGATAAATCGATACAACATACAGGATTTGTGGCAAATATTCATACAGGTGAGTATTTGATAGGGAGATTTTTATCCAATCGCCTCTATCGAATCGAAAAAAAAATTATCATTGAATTGCAAGTGTAACGTAAACTAAGCTTTGCCGCCATTTACTAACTCAAGCACACCACTACTCGTTACTTTCTTTCTCTATGCAGATTTCGATGAGTGCAGTATAAACAATGGCGGCTGCCAGCATCATTGTTCAAACACTTTCGGCTCGTACAAGTGCAGTTGTCGTAATGGTTTTACGCTGCACGAGAATCGGCATGATTGCACTGAAACGAAGTGCAAATTTGAAATCACAACTCCCAAAGGCACAATTTACAGTCCCAACTATCCCAACGATTATCCGCGCAATATTTATTGTTTTTGGCATTTTCGCACTGTGCTTGGCCATCGAGTGCAGTTGACTTTTCACGAATTCGAAATGGAGAATCATCAGGTAAGTGGAACGAGTACATCCTCGTATAACGTGTACATGTAACGGCAAAATATAGATAATTGTAAAGTACTTAAGTATGTACGAGTAATTAATATTTTCTACTTTTTTTTTCGTTTCCTTTAGGAATGCTTTTATGACTATGTGGGCTTGTATGATGGCAAATCCGAAAATAGTTCCACATTAGGCATATATTGTGGTGGACATGAACCATATGCGGTGGTATCATCGTCTAATGACATGTTCATGGTACTTTGGACAGATGCTTCGTTGCAGCGAAGAGGATTCCGAGCGACATATTCAACAGGTGAGTTTGTGCGACAACCTTGCCAAGCCATCATTTCCTCTAACTAGATATTAAATTATTTCTATCTTTTCCGCTTTCAGAATGTGGTGGTTATTTACGTGCAACAAATCAAACGCAAATATTTTATTCCCATCCACGTTACGGCCACCGTGTTTATAATCGTCACATGTATTGCAATTGGCGTATACAATCCGATTCGGAGAGTAGCGTACAAATAAAGTTCTTACATTTTGAGGTCGAATATTCGGATCGTTGTGAATATGATTCGGTGGATATCAGAGAGGAAATATACGAGGAAAAATATTTACGAAATAGTAATCATGGGCGTTATTGTGGCAATCGGGTAAAGAAAGACTGAAAAAGAGTTTAATTACAATTTAACTTTCAGTTTTAAAGAAATTTTTCTTATTAAATTTCCTTCTTTTGTTTTCTTTAATATTATCCTAGAAACCACCAACTATCACCTCATACACGGACACTCTGCTAATGCGTTTCCAAACAGATGGCAGTACCTCATTACGTGGTTTTGCCGTTTCGTTTGTGGCCGTTGAACCGCCCGATGAGGATCTAGTAGATGATTTGGATGCAGTCACACCTTTTCCTGGTTATATGCGCAGTATTTACGCCTCGGATGATAGATATGGCACAAGCATTGCCGATGCTACAAATAAAGATAGCGAGTTTTATGATTAGCAGGCAAAAATGTGTAACGAGTACAATTTCGTGGATTTTCATGTGCTGTTTGCTTGGTTGTTATTATTGATTTTTAAATTTTGTACGTATGTATGAATGTTTGTATTACATTAATTACTTATATAATTTTAATATAGAAATAATGTATATATTTATTTATATGTATATGTATGTATATATGTATAATTTATACATAAGAAATGGCAATAAAGAAAAATACAAAATCATGTATCGCTAGCTTAGAGCGCAAAGTGGCTAAATGTCTTTATTTTTCCTCGGTTCATAGTAGAATCGGAAAAAGATCTCCGACAAAATTTATGTTAAGGGATGGATTAGTACATACATATAGTAAAACATTTGACTACACCATTTCTATATGGACGTTAGAAAACGTCAACTGCATTGTAGAAAGTGAAAATTGGATTTTAGAAAAGTAGATGAGAAATACAATTCAAATTTTCCAAAATCCAATTGACTCTTTCTAAAATCCAGTAGATGCTTTCTACAATCCACCTGAAAATGGTGTAGTAAAAATTCCATTTTCAGCATTTTCTAAACTATTAAACTACCTTAATGTGTGTTCGCAAATTGTTGAAGTTGGTATAATACTATGTTTACACATGATACAAGAAAGAAGGTAGTGTAAACGTCAAAGTTTTGTCGCCATATTAGCCACCTGACAATTATATGGATTATGACATTTCGTGCTACCATACTCAATGCTAAAAATCCTCCATTTATGTTATTGATGTGTAAACATCTTTGCTGTAGCTACGAGTAATTTCGAAAAACAGGTAAAGTTTACGCGTAAACATGTAAATGCGTAAACGAGTAAACATGTAAATGCGTAAACCGTAAATGACCTTGGCATTGTCAGTGGTAGGTAGGTAGCTAGGCATGTACTTACAAATGCTTGCATGCATAGTCGTGCAAATGCAAATATTTTCTGCAACAATGCGACAAATAGGCAAAATAAAAAGGGCCAACCTGTTTGAACATGTATGCAAATGTATGGATATGCACACCTACATCTACCTATCTAATTTTCTATGCAATATTGGTATCAAATGAAAGGTTTTGAGCAGGACTTCGATATGAAGCTCTTTTCATTGTGACCCCTAGGCCGGTTCTCCAGATATCGGTCAAAACGGGGACCCGGATGATCCTTGAATGTTTCTGAGCAAAATTGGTATGAAATGAAAGGTTCTGAGCACGGATTCTACAGGGAGCTCTACTCTTTATGAGTCCTAGTTCGGGTTCCGCGATATGGGCCAAAACGAGGACCCTGATGATCCTTGAATGTCTCTGAACAATATTGGTATCAGATGAAAGGTTTTAAGCAGGACTTCGATATGAAGCTCTTTTCATTGTGACCCCTAGGCCGGTTCTCCAGATATCGGTCAAAACGAGGACCCGAATGATCCTTGAATGTTTCTGAGCAAAATTGGAATGAAATGAAAGGTTCTGAGCACGGATTCTACAGGGAGCTCTACTCTTTATGAGTCCTAGTTCGGGTTCCGCGATATGGGCCAAAACGAGGACCCTGATGATCCTTGAATGTCTCTGAACAATATTGGTATCAGATGAAAGGTTTTAAGCAGGACTTCGATATGAAGCTCTTTTAATTGTGACTCCTAGGCCGGGTCTCCAGATATGGGTCAAAACGAGGACCCGAATGATCCTTGAATGTTTCTGAGCAAAATTGGTATGAAATGAAAGGTTCTGAGCAGGGATTCTATACGGAGCTCTACTCTTTATGATTCCTATGTCGGGTCCCGAGATATTGGTCAAAACGATGACCCTGATGACCCTGGAATATTTCTGAGCAAAATTGGTATCAAATTAAAGGTTTTGAGCAGATCTTCTACACGGAACTCTACTCTTTATGATTCCTATGTCGGGTCCCGAGATATGGGGAAATACGAGGACCTGGATGATCCTTGAATGTTTCTGAGCAATATTGGTATCAAATGAAAGGTGTTGAGCAGGGCTTTCACATAGAGCTCTATTCATTTTATGAGTCCTAGGTCGGGTCCCCAAATATGGGTCAAAATGTTACCCCGGATTAACCCGGAATGTTTCTGAGCAATATTGGTATCAAATGAAAAGTGTTTGTTTGTATCATGATGTTTACATATAACGAGATCAGTGTTGCCAGAACTTTTCCAGAGTTCCAGCTAGATTCTCAGAAAAAAAAAGCTAGAAAAAGCTAGAAAAAGCTAAAAAATTGTTTCACACATCAAAAAAAAAATGTTAAGCTAAAAAAAATTACGAAATTACCCAGTAGAACTTGGAGCGAGATCTCCCCAAGCGAGAGCAGAAGAGTACTTTCCGAGCAATATCAGAATTTTGTCAGTTTTGTTTTATTTTGTGTTTATTATTTCCCTTCCTAGGACACACAATGTTAAAAGCGAGTATACAAAATTGTATGCTTATACACGAAGTATAGGGAGTAATAGAGTATCTATTGACAAGTACTCCCGGATTAATAAAACAATGATCCCAAGTCCTACTGCGTATTTTAATGCTTTATTAATAGGTGATTTCCCGTGGCAGTGATCCGGACAAAAAATCTATTACAATCTATACGGACCCGAAATGGATCCAGATAAACATCAGGATCACAAAATTGCTGTTCCATTTGCATGAAAAATTTTTATGCGGATCTGGATCACAGCCAGGTGAGCTCGCCTAAAGTGTGTTCAAAAAACACATAAATGCAAGGTCAATTTAACAGGTCGGTTAAACATACATACACGCAGTGAGCTTAATGTCGAACTCTCGTGACCGAGATGTCAAAACTGTGAGGAAAACGAAATAATTTGACACTCAGCTAACGGGCGAATGATGGATAAACTCATAGAATGAAGAATTTGACGAATTATAAACACGAATGCATGTATAGAATATGTAGAAGTAAACAAATTGGATAGCTGTCGAAGAAGAACAAGAAGTCAGCTGATCTGAAGAACCGACTTGTTTAGTGGAGCCTGCATAAGTTTTTATTTTCATATACTACCCAATAAACATTTTTCTTCATTTTCAATTTGAGGTTCATTTGAGAAGTAACCCTATTGTCAAATATCAAACGTTTGTTATCAAATACACCTCAAATTTCCCCTGATAGCGTTCTCAAACAAAAAGGCTCATTTTTAGTATGGGATTTTGGGCTGATTCTCAATTTGATAAATTCCATTTTCTCAAATCCATTTCAAAGGTGGTACGAAATGGAATGCAATCAATAGATGTATGTATGTATTACATATATGTACTCTAGACTGCAGGAAAATTGAGGGATAGTGAGAGTGGGAGAGTTTGTGGTGTAAGCGCAGAAATGGAATGGAATAAATAGATGTACATATGTATGTATTACATAGTTGTACGCTTATGTGATGTTTTCCATTTACCCGTGCCCGTGAATTTCGCCGGTGCCTTTTGTACAATTACATGAGTATATTAATATCTACACACATATCGGAAACCAACTACATATGTTTTTATTAAATTTTGTGTAACTTCACAAAAAGCCACAAACAAATAAAATAAGAGTAAGAAATACAGAATCATTATTACACACAATCATTTTCAACCATCATCATTTCAACCGTTAAAATACTGCTTGAGTAGAACAACGAACGCTGACTGAAATTAGCAAACACACAAAATTTCTTCGTTCATTCAAACATTCACATGTTGAAATTCGTGAAATAGTACAAAATACGAAACAAGTTTTTTTTTTCAAATGTGTTGTAACAATATCTTCTCAAACGTTTGATAATTTCTTTTTCATTGTTTAATGGGTATATGTAAATTTGTAATTCAGTGTTAATAAAAATAACGAAATGTTGAAAAAATGTTTTACATTCAAATAATGGTAACTATGATGACTGTATGTATGTATGTACATATATGAGCAGCGCTAACTTTTTGGTGAGTTTTAGCAAATAAAAAAGCTAAAAAAAAAAGCCAAAGCTAAATCAGAATTTTTGCAGCTAAAAGACAAGTGTGTTGTCGCCCTTTCCTCGGCGACTTACTAATAAAAGCAATTTGTTTTGTTGGTACTATCGCCCTTTCCTCAGCGATCATTTAAATAAAACAACTTCTTGTTGTTCTCGCTATTTGGGCAGCGAGTCAATAATTGATTTTTATTGAACAGAATCAATTCCTTTTATACACAAAATTTCTTATG
Organism: Urophora cardui; assembly: GCA_960531455.1. NCBI lineage: Eukaryota > Metazoa > Arthropoda > Insecta > Diptera > Tephritidae > Urophora > Urophora cardui. The sequence continues at coordinate 4,051,691 of OY482672.1, read as the reverse complement.
TACTACTTATTTACTATAATACATATTTACACTAATTCTTACTAGCTATGTAAATATGTATGTACATATGTACGGCTTATGCATTTAATGTGTAGTCAAGTGCCCATGCACATACATACGTACATACGACTTAGCTTAAAGGCAAATGCGACAAATCAGAAATACGGCGTCAGCATAAAATTTGGCTGTTGTTTGTTTACGTTATAAATTTTAATAAATGAAATAGGTTGAATGCACTTTTAGTGCGGCATTTAGCGGCATAAGGGGCAAAAATCTCTGGTTAAGTGCTTAAGCGTAGATAGTGAATGTGGCCCTTACACTTTGACACATTGTGTATGTATTGCTCCAGTTTTCATAACAATGATCCCGACTGCTTTACTTCTACTTTGTTTGTTTGAGTAAAAATTGAGCTTGATATTGATCTCGACGTAATAATTGATTCTTAGCTACTGAACCCACCTTGTTTCCGCATAACAGTTTGAGAGCCGGTGCTAAAAATCCAAAAACCACCAAATACAACACTGTGCTATGCTTAGCTTTGCAACTTGCAACCCTTCATCACAAATGCATATATTTTTCAATTTGGCGGTTTGGAATTGCATTTATCCCGTTTGTTGTGCCGTTCTTAATTTAATATTTCACATTATTTAAATGCTTGTGAAATTCTTAATTAATCTTTGTGTAATATATGTGGGTGTTTAATAAAAATTTTGTGAAAAATATATAATTGAACGACAAAAAAACGCCTAATAAAATGAGTGCATTTGAGGTATGGCGGCTTGATGCATTGATTTACGTACATATGTATGTACGTGCAGATTTCTTAGTTTTAAAATAATTTTATTTTATTAGGTGGTGCTCACGCCAACGCGTCCAAAATACAGGCGAAATTCCGAGGCACGCGAGCCGACAGATGTTATGATGGCTCCATTCTCTGCCAAATCTATTGTACAATTCGAAGATGTCCCGGTTGGGAAGACAGCGCGTCGTATTTTACGTATTTTTAATCCTTCATCGGAGGATATAGAGGTAAGGACATAGGCAAATGCTACACTGTCAATATGAATCGCGATATTTGAATCGCGATTCATATTGATGGTTTGATGAATCGCAAACTGGTGCTACACGTTCAATATGAATAGGTCTGTTTGGTGAGATTTTGGGTAGAATGCTATTTTATGTCAAACTGAAGATGAAGGCAAAAGTTCAACAAACGCATTTGTGCGAAATGCTATTTAGTGTCAAAATTGACGCTTAGGAACAGTGTTGCCACAGCCTCAAAAATTATGGTATACAAATTGATGCCTTCATGGTTTTTTTTTTCGTGGTCACGCTTTCCTTTACCGATCGTAAAAACCGTTTATAAAAGGGGCGTTGAACCGTCGTCCGATCCTATATCTGAAGTCTGATGAGTCCGGAGGCCGATAGTTTTCGAAATATAAATATTTGTTTTTTCAAAATACCTTTATTTTGGTGATAACGGGTTGAAAGGACCTCATAATCTTTCTGGGGAAAAATCTACGTACCCATCCACAGTAATCCTGCGTGGAATACCTTCATGAGGGAGTACTTAAATTTATAAAAAAAAAAAAACACCTAAGCACAATTACATATGAATGATACGTAGATAATTTTTATTTTGGCTTAGAACAAATTTTATTTTAATCAAACTTTTGGTTGGACCACTCCGCATAGCAGGCATTTTGACTTAAATGAGGACAGCACGACAAATATTTAAGAACTGATTCAATGACTCCAAATCAATTCCAGAATCAGCTCTGGCAACTAGATCATTGCATTTTATAGAACTTTTATATTACTCGGTACAGTACCAAAGTATTCATATTTATTTGCATGTGAAATTTAAGTATTATCTTTATATTTTTATATTATTAAAAAAAAAAACTATATCGTTAAAACCACGAAAGTAGCTTACTTTATTAATTTTAATTTTTTTCTCAAAAATTTTTCTGTGTTAGAACCCCAAAAAGCAGCATATTTTATTAATTTAATTTTTTTTTTTCAAACATTTTTCGGTGATACCAAAAAAAAAACATAAATGTATCAATTTGTGATACCAAATTTTTTGAGACTGTGGCAACACTGTTTACAATTTCTTCCTCTTCTTCAGAGATTTTGACACATTTTAGGAAAGTACCCACACAAATTCTGTGTGCGGATTCCTACAAATAGCTAGTCTTCTTTCTCGCTCACATCCTCTGATCCTCTCGCTCTTTTGTGGTAAAATTCCTGCAACTCATACGCTTTCTTACACTCAACAAACGCTATTATAATTGCGATATTTTTCTCGCTCTGAGATTCAAAATATTTTACTTCCGTCCTTTTCCCACTTTCACTTTCAATTCGTTTATTGCCAATATTGCGATCCAGATCACGGATTTCAAAATTTCTAAAAAATACACGCATTTTGATGGATCGCAAAATTTTCATGCTACACAGTCAATCCATATTGTCAATATTGCGATCCGGATCGCAAAATTTCTAAAAATTCGCGATCCAGGATCGCGATCCATCAATACTCGATGCTACACTGTCAATATGAATCGCGATCCACGGATTTCATCAATATATATTGATAATGTAGCATCTGCCATATATTTGCACATACTGTATATACATATATTATGCAGTTCGGCTTGATTTTATATGAACTACATGTAGACATACATATGTATGCATTGCAGTATCCTTTCGCAATTACTAGCAATTTCCGACCTCCTTTGTTGTGTAGCAGCATATATATTAGCCGAATTCCAACAGAATACATACATACATACATATGTATATTAAGCTTTGTGTGTACGTGCTAATGCACGTATTTTGCAAACGTTATACTATATTAATTTAATAAATAAATTGGCATATGATTTTGTCTTTTTAAAAGCGGTTGATCAACTAGTAGATAGCTAACTAGTATAACTTTGTCCGTTTCATACCAGTTGATCAACTAGTAGAAAGCCAACTAGTTGAATTTTTTCTTTACATACCAGTTGATCAACTAGTTTAATGAAAATATTCTTATTTCTCCACTTGAAAAAATATTGAAATTCCATCGATATTCTCCAACTCAAGGCCAATTTAAATGGATCCTGCTCCAACTAAAATCAAACTTCAGAATTCAGCTTTCACGTAATAAATGCTCATTCGATTGAAATAAAGGAAGAAAAATGTAACAATTATGATTGACTGTCGTAACTTCCTCTTTCACTTTTTGCTAGCCATTTAACAATAATAACAACATTTATACCATACCTTTGGAAATAAGTCGCATCAATGCTGAACGCAGACACATTAACTCATGTCAAATTATCATTCCAAAATCGATACAACACTCAAAAACATGAACCTATTACCGCTTCAACATTTGTAAACAAATTCGCATCAATGCAGAACGCAATACAGATGTCAACACATTTCATCCTTACAACTACCACATACACATGAGAATTTTCTTAAAAGTATATAGGTAAACCACTCAAATACAAAATAAAATGCAAAAACAAAGGATAAGGAGCATGAATTCATATTCAATCATGTCGTTACATTATACATCAAGATTGTTTATAACATAAAAACATAATATATGTGTATAGTAAATATTATAAGCGCACAACAATAAAAAATTTTATGTAGAGCTGTCTTTCCGGTACGCATATCGAATCTGCTATATGCAATCATAAGATTACATAATAGGCATTCAATGTCGCCTTTAATACACTTTGAACCAGACATAGTCTAGTCATAGAATATTCACATACTTATTTATGTATCATATTTAATAATATTTTTTTTTATATATATGTAGGTACGCGTTCACAGACCCATCAGCGCTGAATACAATATATCTATAAATTGGAGCGAAATGATTGTGCCACGTTCAAAGTCCGTTGAAATGGAAATGATATGGAGTCCATTAGAAGAGGTTACGTGTAAAGAAATATTACAACTGTTGGACAATAGAAATTTCCGTAAGGATGTAATGGTCATAATGAAAACGCGCATAAGTAAACCAGTTAAGGTATGTGCATGCATGTGTTCTGACATGCAACATACATACAGACATACAAATGTGTGTTAAAACAAAAATATGAATTTTAGTAATCACTCGACAGCGTTTGATTGACGAAAAGCATTTACTTAAGCACAAGAAGCATGCATGTGGTGTTTCTCTTACTGCTTCTTTTGCCACTTTTTGAATGGTGGTTGATTTTTACTACCCAAAAGGGGGTTGGTTGGTTGGTTGGTTTGTTATGCATGCAACGCATGCATGTACTTATGTATGGTTGATTTTTAATTGCAATACGTCATTATATAGTTAGTAAAAACCGCCATATTTAATTAACGTTGCGACAAAATTGAGAGTCTTTTAGATTGCGTATTTTGCTTGTATATTCATTTAGTTATGATTCGGCGAGTGTGCAATAAGTTTGGAAAACTAAATTTTAAATACATTCTTAAAAAAAATTTTTTTTTAAGTGAAAGACTTGTAGTTTTTAAAGAATAAGTTTCTCAAATGCTTTCGCAAGCTTCATGAACCATTGACTGTTTTGGGTTTTGTAGAATCCTCTACTAATTCGATCGGTAGGGTTTTGCTAAAACATTTCAAAAAAAGGTAACAAAAAGACTGAATACTGCAATTTTGCGTGAGGCGTAACATAAAAACAACTAAAGCTATATACTTTTGCCGAGTTAGTGTTAGAAATTAAGCTAAAGCAGATGTTTTGTTAATAAGAAACAGCAAAACATATTTATGCCAAATGTGCTCTGTCTTATAATAAAATGCATGGAGTGTCTACACGTTGATGAAATAAGTATTTAGTGCATAACAATAAATAATAAAGCATTTGTCTCTCCAGCCTGTCCGCAAATTCCCAACAATATCAAGCAACAACAACACCAATAGTTATGTGCGTACTCTGCGTCTTAAATCACCAAAAAATTCAGCAGCAAAACAACAAAAACCAAAATCATTCAACACACAAAGTACATTAACGCATAATAAACCATGGACACAATCGGCGGCACCGGCAACACAGCGAGCACCAACAAAGCCGCGACCACCTACAACCGCTGCTAGCAATTCGACGCGCATGCGTGCACCGCCGCCGCGTTCCGTTTGGGCCGACACGAAATGTCGTTTGCGTGAGGAGCAAAAACGTGAAGTTTTCGATGAAGTTACAATTAATTTTACACATACATCACCTTCGCCGCTTGCCGAGCGCAATATTTATGCCCATCAGCAAAAATCCATGAATAATAACTATACAGCAACACCAAGGACTTCAGCAGCAACAACCGTGAAAACCTCGATAAAATCCCCGGTGCCGATAGCGCAACACAAGGAAAATGTTAGTCCCTTGACACCCACCAATGTCTTTGAAATGTTTGATAATATCAAATTTACACCTGTAAATACAGGAACAACGAGAAAAAATTGTAGCACATTTGGTCCTGATTTGGATAATTTGGCCAATTGGCCAACACCCGTGAGCGTTGATACGTTGCAAGTTAATTTATCTACATTACAGCCACGTCGCTTGAATACATCTATTAACAATTGCGCAGATACAACTGGTGATGCCAACTCCACGCAAATGTTCATAGAAATGCATCATACCATGGAACAAAAGACACCCGCTGGTGTTATAACGAACAAGACTTTTGAAATTAAACGTGGAAACGAGACATTAAATATTTCCAGCGATTCCTTGGATAGCTCTATCGGTGCTTATGGTTTGACTTTGAATAAAACTACTACGATTAGTACCACACCCAAACCGCGCACTCTAACAATGATCGAAGAGGAGGAAGATGGACCGACGAGCATTTGCAGTGAGCACAAACAAAAGACGGATGGAAAAGGAACAACAACACCAACCAGCTGCTCAAGTCCTGCACTACAGCAACAACAGGGTGAAGATCTGTTGCGTGATATCAAATTGATTGGCACACCATTACGTAAATACTCTGAATCAATGAAAGATTTGTCGCTGCGTTCGCCAAGTCGCCCCTACGCCGCCAGTCAGGGGTCAATGCCGAACTTAAATGAAATGGAATGTATACGTTCATTTGAACAGAATCGCTACTTCTACAATAATCGCCTACAACAATCACTTGTCGGCTTAGGCATGTCCATAATTGAAGAGCAAAATAGCAGCATATCAATGGCGGCCAATGAGACAAACACACGCGCAAATGATTCGGAATTCAACATTGATTTGGGTGTTACATCACAAATCGATTTAGCCTTCAATCAAAGTGAAATTTTGGCACAATCAAGTCGTTTCAATTTGACTGACATTGGCGGCGGGAAATCGCGACGCAACAGTCCAGTGCTGGTATCTGGGAAATGGCGTGATTTGCGCGGAGTCTCACCCAAGTCCATGCGGGTCAAACCCTCGGAGTGTTCACCTAAAAAATGTGCCAGCCAAAAACGTAACTCACATGACCTATCGTTCTCCGATTCGCCCAGCAACGAGTCTTTGGCGACCACTTCCAGTGAGCGCTCATCTTCAACGAAAAGCTCTGCGGCATCAGCACGCGCTGCTGTTGCACGCAATAATAGACCAATGCAATTATTGTTAGTTTCACCACCGAAGCGCCAACGTGTTGATAATGAGTTTGCTTTTGAACGACCCTCTCTGTTTGACTCTTCGCGTTCAAAAAATTGGTCACGCACGCTGGTAAAGAAGGTGAGGGTGCTTAAGGCCAACAGCTCCATCAATACCACGCCGAAAAAGCCCACACAGCCGAATATAGAAATTTCGCCTATATGTTACAAATCCGAACGTTTGTATGATCCCGAAATGTATTTACAATTCTGCATAAATCCTGATCCATTTGCGGCAAGCACCGTTTTTGATCCCTTCCTCGCCTCCACCATGTACTTGGATGAAATAGCTGTGCAGAAACATCAAGAGGATTTCAAAAAATGGTTAAATGCGCTTGTGACCATACCATCGGATATGGATGCTGATAGCGATGCTAAAATCGATGTTGGTAAGCTGTTTAACGAAGTGCGTCACAAAGAGCTGCAATTGGCGCCCACAAAGGAGGAACAATCGATGGATTATTTGGTGCAACATCGCCTCGAGGTGGTCCGGCGTGCCGCTGTTTATTTGTATTTGAGCGAAGAGGTGCGTGTGCCCTGCGGGAAGGTGGCCGTCTATGTTAGCAAAAATGCATTGCGCATGCGCAGCGATCGCAATTTGCATTTGGATGTGGTAATGCAACGTAACATACTCGAGCTATTGCTATGCTTCAATCCCATGTGGCTGCGCATTGGTTTGGAGGTGGTCTATGGTGAGAAAATACATTTACGTTCCAACACCGACATCATTGGCCTCAGCACATTCATATTAAATCGCCTCTTTCGCGATAAGCTACTGGAACAGCGTTATTCGCGCGCATACCCGCTCTCCGAGGAATATAAGGAATATATTAAGAAGTACACGCTCACAAAAATGCTGTGTCTGCTGTTATTTTTGGATAAAGCCAAACAAAAGCGCATCATCAAATACAATCCGTGCCTTTTTATTAAGAAATCACCACACAAGCAAACCAGAGAGATCCTCCTGAAGTTCTCCTCGGAATTGCTTGGCAATATCGGCGATATAACGCGTGACTTGAAACGTCTGGGCTATGTGCTGGAGCACAAGCAAAACTTCTTGGATGAATTCAATTATGCCTTTCACAATCTGGCCGTTGATTTGCGTGATGGCGTACGCTTGACGCGTGTCATGGAGATTATTCTGCTACGCGATGATTTGAGCCAACAACTGCGCGTGCCGGCCATATCGCGCTTGCAACGCATCTACAACGTTAATTTGGGTTTGCGCGCGCTCAACGAGGCTGATTTCGAATTGAGTGGCGATATAACCGCCGCCGACATTGTGGATGGCCATCGCGAGAAGACGCTTTCGTTGCTTTGGCAAATTATCTACAAATTTCGTTCGCCTAAGTTCCACGCCGCGGCGCGTGTACTGCAAAAATGGTGGCGCAGCAAATGGTTGGCTGTGTGTATGCAGCGTCGCGTGCGCGAGAAAGAGGAGCGTCGGCGCCACCGAGCCGCCACAATTATACAAACACACTATCGTGGTTATATAGCGCGTCGTTGGGCGAAATTATATCGGCAAGAGCGCACTAGAGCAGCGATTGTGCTGCAGAAACACACCCGGCGTTATCTGTTACAAAAACGTTACAAACAAACTGTGGCGGCTGCTTGTCGCATACAGTGTTGGTATCGCGCTTGCACGCTCACCGTCCAATGCCGCCGCTATTTTGTGGAATTACGTTCTTGTACCATCTACATGCAACGCGTGTATAGACGTCGCTTGCTGTCGAAAAAGCTTTTGCTTGTCGCCGAGCAGTACCGTTTGCATTGCGAAGAAAAGCGCTCCGAAGCTGCCACTTGCATACAAATACATTGGCGCGCTTACTGCAGCATAAAAGTGGAACGCGCAGGTTTTCTGCGCATGCGTGAGAGCGCTGTGCTCTGCCAGCGTAAATGGCGTGCCACACTTGCTATGCGGCAACAATCCAATGCCTTCTTGGCCATGCGCGCCGCCGCAATTTGCATACAACAACGTTTTCGCGCAACGCGCCAAATGCGCCAACAACGCGCTGAGTATCTAAAGCTAAAATCCGCCGCAATTGTGGTGCAGCGCTGGTATCGGGGTTTAAGAAGGATGCGTGAAGCGCGCGCGCAATACCAAAGCGAACGCGTAAAAATTATACAAATACAACAACGCTGGCGCACCACCTTAGCGATGCGTGTGGAACGTAGCGCTTATCAACAAAAGCGCGCTGCCGCTGTGTGCATACAAAGCTGGTATCGTTCGTGGCAGCTAACCCAACAACACAAGCTCGCCTACGAGCGTCTGCGCAACAGTTGCATTACAATACAAATCAGATGGCGCGCAACTTTGGAGGCGCGTTTTGTTAGAAAACAGTATCAGCAACAATTAGAGAGCATCATTTGCGTACAGCGACGCTGGCGCGCCATTTTACAAATGCGTCAAGAACGCGCCAACTATCAGCGCATCCGCGCCGCATCATGTACCATACAGCGTTGGTACCGCTCGCATCGCCAAACCGTTGCCTTACGCGGAGAGTACCTGCGCATGCGCGCTTCAATCTTATGCGTGCAACGCCAATATCGCGCTCAACTCAGTGTGCGCGCGGCGCGCACCGCGTACACTTTGCTCCGTACAAAAGTCGTTTATATACAGCAAAAGTTTCGCGGTCACTGCTTAATGCGCCAACAGCGCGCCGAATTCCTCTTGCTGCGTCGCACCACCGTTCATTTGCAGCAGAAATTCCGCGGCAAGCGTCTAATGCAACAACAACGCGCTGAATACATACGCCTGCGCTCATTTGTCATTAGCTTGCAATCGCAAGCGCGCGGTTTGCTGGCACGCCGACGGCTACAAGCGCTTATGACGCCAGAATTCATGGAGCAGCGTCGGCGCCGAAAGGCAGCTGGTGTGATTCAACGTTTTTGGCGCGGTTATCGTGTGCGCAAATGTTTCCAAAGCATACAAATGCGTTTGATACGACGCAACATGGCGCTGTGGCGTCAAACAGCGCACGCCGCAAACACCTTAAGCAATAAGATATCGCATGCGGTTTGCGTGCTGCGCGACCACTCGAGTGCATCGGAAATATTGCATGTGCTAATGTGCCTTGGTAAGTGGAAAATAGTAGAATGAAGTCAAATTTATCTTATATCGTATATTTGATCATAGTATATAGTATATATCAGAGATCATAACAATTATTGAGGAATGGACAAATTTTTCAATCTTCAATAACAATTACTTGATGATGGATATTTTTAAACGGTTTTATTTAGCTCACCCCGTTTGTTTTATTTTATTTATTATTATTTATTCTTGGGTCAAATTTAGTAATTCAAATTTCACCCTCTTCCTGTCAACCGATTAATCTGAAATTTTGCACGCATGTATAACCCCGATGACAATGCAATATTATGAAAAAAAAATTCCGATAGGTGGCGCGTGGGTCGCTATATTTACAAAAATCGCATTTATGGTCCTATTTGGCTGAAATTCGGAACATGTATTACTACCTTGAAAAGAAATATTTTCTTAAAAAAAAAATTCCGCTAGGTGGCGCGTGGGTCGCTATATTTACAAAAATCGCATTTATGGTCCGATTTGGCTGAAATTCGGAACATGTATTACTACCTTGAAAAGAAATATTTTCTTAAAAGAAAATTCCGCTAGGTGGCGCGTGGGTCGCTATATTTACAAAAATCGCATTTATGGTCCGATTTGGCTGAAATTCGGAACATGTATTACTACCTTGAAAGGAAATATTTTCCTAAAAAAAACTTCCGATAGGTGGCGCGTGGGTCGCTATAGAGGCGTTGGACTGCAATAAACTAACGGGCAAGAAACCTTGCAATAATGAAGCACTAAATGAATTAAACAGAATGCGAAATAAAAACTAAAAACTAGAAAATAAAAATAGGTAAAAAAACTTTTTAAGTTAAAAGGTTTTATGTTATACATACATTGCAATGTTTAAGATAAATGTACTAAAAACCAAAAAATAATAAAATAGATACAGTCGTGGGAATTATAAACATTTGCATAGACTAGACTAAAATAAAACCGGGGGGCACGTCAATTGTCTACAAATTATCGACTTAATGTGCGATAGAAGAATCGTTTAATTCGTCGTTAGGCAGTTGGCCCGCAGACGGTGAGGAAAATACTTACTATTTTCTTGCTCATGGAAATTCCAATAGTTATACACTCCATGTTAATAAAAGAGATGTTTCAACTAGTTTATAGTTGGACATTCACACGAGGAATCGTTTCACTGCTCGTAGTTTGTCTTTAATCGACAAAACATATGATAAAAGTACTACTCGCTCACCACTATGAAACCCTAAAACTCGCTTATAATCGAGCTTGCTAGCTTTTTTCCACATTCTAGCCCTACTTATCACACGTCCATCGTTGTCGGTTGAACAACTGCCTAATTATAGTGTAACATTACAAAACAAACATTTTAATCAACGATTGTAGACAATTGACGTGCCCCACGGTTTTATTTTAGTCTAGTCTATGCAAATGTTTATAATTCCCACGACTGTATCTATTTTATTATTTTTTGGTTTTTAGTACATTTATCTTAAACATTGCAATGTATGTATAACATAAAACCTTTTAACTTAAAAAGTTTTTTTACCTATTTTTATTTAGATCAACTCACAATTGTGGAAAAGCGGGTAAATACGAGTACGAATACCGATATGAATATCGAATGCTAATTGCGCATAGCGAATACCGTATTCTGAATACCGTATACTGAATACCGTATACCGAAAACTATACCGAATACCGTTGTTGTTGTGCATTCCTTACCACGGGTATATTCTAAGATCCATAACCCGCTGGGGTGACTGTATTCGTATTCGGTATACAGTATTTGTATCGCATTACATATTTGGTGACCGTAATCGGTATACCATATTCTGTATGCGTAATTATTATTCGATATTAGTATTCCTATTCGGAATTCGTATTCCTGTTAGGTATTCCGTATTCGTATTACCCGCTTCTCCACAATTATAAACCGATCGAAAAAAATAAAAATTGTGTAATCCCGTAATTTTAACGATTGTGCATAATAGGGATACTGTTATTTTAGGTCTCTGGTATATATGTACGTACATATGTGTAAATCGTATATCGTATTTTTGACATATCGTATATATGCTTCATACATCGTAAATTCCTTAGTATGTTTGTTTGATATCGTATATTTGAATCGTATATGGCATTTTTTTGTAATTTATTTATTTTATTTTTTTGTAGATCGTATATCACGTACCGTGCCGCACATTCTTATGAATCATTCCGATTTTGTGTCAACATTCTGCTACGGCGTAATGGCTCAAACCATACGCAGCGAAGTGGACAAGCAGCTCATACGTTATTGCAGCCGCATTATTTTGAATTTGGCGCGCTACAATAGCACAACGGCGAATACGTTTCAGGAGAGCGGGTTGGTGACCGTTGCCCAAATGCTGTTGCGTTGGTGTGACAAAGATTCGGAAATCTTTAATACGTTATGTACAGTAATTTGGCTATTCGCACATTGTCCATATAAACGACATGTAAGTGCAATCAAAAGCAAAAAGTTTTGCCAAAAATAGCAATTTTTCTATTTCATTTAATCTGCAGATAATACGCGAGTACATGACCACACCCGAGGCGATATATGTGGTGCGTGAGACCAAAAAACTTGTAGCGCGCAAAGAACGTATGAATCAGAATTTGCGAAAGCCCGTTGCCGCCGCGCTAGCCTCCAAACGTCCACAGCAATTTCCATTGCGCGCATTGCCAAGTCTGGAGCCTGACTATGGCGTTATACATAGTAAACCGTATACGTTTGTATCGTCGGTGTTTGCATTCGATATGGTTTTGGATGAATTGGAAATTGAAGTCGCTTAAATGTAATGTTTTTTGCGTTTTACTATATTTTTAATTGTTTAATGTTAGTTGTAGTGTGTTTTTAACTTTTTTTGTATGTATTTATGTATGTATATTTATTGTTTTAAAGAATTTTTAACTCTCTTTAGTCCACGTGAAATATTTGCAAGTGGCTTTTGTAATCAACATCGTACGTAAATTTTTGTTTTTGTTTTAACGCTTTTCATTTAAATAAACTGTACCATTTTATAATATTTATTTAATTGAATTCGCATATTGTGTGTCGCCGCTTAAATTGTAAGCAATGGATTAGTTTAACGGCAGCTTGAGTAAATTACAAGCATAAATACATACATATATGATATTACGAAATGCAAGCATGCGCTGCTAACGTCTTTCACAGCAGAGAAATTGGCAGTGGTACAAGGTATATAATTAAATATATTTCCATTGGTATGTAGCTACATACATATGTATTTAAGCACTTATCGGTAACAACTAATCACATTAATTAGGTTAGTTATTTTTATACTAAACAAATTGAGGAAGAAAAGTGGAAGAATACATAAAAAGTAGGAAATACAATTGCCATATACCAATTGTAATATACTTAGGGCCATTTTCACAGTGACGAGCTAACTGGCATTTTTTTTATAGAGAGAAAAAATAAAAAATTGATAGTAACTATCGAATGCCAGTTAATTCGTCACTGTGAAAATGGCCCTTAGTCGATTTGTGTATACTCGTATCTACTATACACATGCTAATATTTGGTAGTGTTTACATAACCGTATATGCAACATACACATGTTTAATGCTAGGTATTAAATACTAATAGAGGGATTCTTAATCCCTTGTAAGATTGCACGGATATTCTACACAAAACAGGGCAACCAGGAATTCTAAGAAATTAAAAATCAATTGTAGTTATGTACGCCAATTTTGCATACCTGCTGAAACACGAGAAATCGAATGAAAAAAATAAAATAAATAAGATCCATAATGTATAGCTGATTTCCAATTTACTCGTGGCTCTTCTTTTTATCGAAATCGCCACACAAAAAATCGGCCATTAGAGTAATTACGTAATCTAAACGCAACTGTGGATTGCAAATGTTAATTACTTACATACATATGTAGATAATTGCATCAGATGCTTTAAATTAAACTTGGAATTAGCTGTGGCCGATTAGACAATGCACATTTTATAGCTGTTCGTTTCATTAGACCATCAGTTACATGTTAAAAGCTAAAAGCTAATGTTTACATTATTTTGTGGGCGATATAGTACATATATAAACACGATTAGCCATCAGATAAGAATTGACAAAAAATCGACCAAGCTTATTTAAGCTAAGTCGAAATCCATCAATTGGTCAGAAGATGCAATAAAGAAGCACGTTTCTACAAAATTTGTGACATCGACTGAGCCTCTTAGTAAGTGTCCTGTTTTCACTATGGAAATTGTTTTAGGAATGTATTAAGAACTAATTTTCAATCCCCCCACGCACATTAAAAGACTTGGCTTCCTTGAGAAATTGCATGAAAAGGGAATGCAACAGCTAGCAAACTTCTGCCAGTCACCCCTTTTCAAACCCAACAAAGTAGAGTGGATGCTATCGTTAATTCAATTGTTGAGAAATTCAATGTCATCACTCAAATTTTTTCAACTGATGAAGCAGATTGATTTGATGACAATTTGGCAAACAAATTTGTTGCATTTATGAACGCGTTGAAATAAAAATGGAATTGTTACTAAGCTTTATAGTAGATAATAATAATTATTATTATTATAATAGTTTCGCGTCGAAAATGATAGTTTCTTCTTGAATTTAAGAAAAAAAGGAGTGTGAAATTTTAAAGGAGGACATTAATTGTTAAGAAGTTATCATTTAACCGGAATATACCCTAGAAAATTCACCTTCCACACTCAGTCGGCCTTGATAAGCAACTTCACTTGCGATGTATGTACTAAGATTTTTCGCTAAAAACAATAAAAATTTAATATATGTATATTAGTTTATACTATATATTTTGCAAAAAGTAAAAAAACAAAAATAGTTTTATACTAACTTTTCTTCCGACATCATAAATGTGTTAACAACGGAAGTACAAATTTTTATATTTTATTTTATATTAGTATATGAGCGACACGGTGAGAAATTGTCGTTTAAGAACGCGATACATTTGCAGTGTTGCGATATTTGTGTTTATGAACGCTCTGCTTTTACTACAAATGTAGGTTGCGCGTCAAACTGAGTTTCTGAACAAAGCCGTTTATCGGAATAAGTATGTACGTTTTTTGTATTGTTATGAAGCTTTAAGGAATCGCTCTACACTTATGATCAGCAAACATGAAATTATAATAATTAACCCCAGTCATATGCTAATCGGCCGGTACCCCTTAGTACAGTTGAAAGTTTGAAGACAATTTCACCATATAATTCTGCTGAAATTCCTAAAAAAATAGCATGGATAACAAAGATTAGCTTGTGTACTCAATGATAAACTTGATTGAGTTTCAATTACCTTTTCCTTTGCCATCACTCAACGAGGTCGCGGGATCCTTGAATTCTGGATTACGACCCATTATCCAACTGGCCAATTCGGCTACCAAGTTGCTATTTCGTGGAAGTATTATCGGAGCAATTATGGCTTCAGTTTGCTGTGAACCGAATAGGGGTAGGTGGATGCGACTATAACCGAGGCTTGTTTCTGTACCCCATTTTGTTTTGCCATAAATACAGACTATTAGTTGTGGCCCTAAGGAAACATGTGTAGGTACATACATACATAAATACATATCTATGTGTCTAAGTATGTGCATATGTTAAAACAGAAGTTTGCTATCGTTTGTGAATTGACTTACAACCAAATGGAGTTGTACTCTTAAACGACCATTCCAAAGGAAAGTTGAGAACAATTTTATCTTTAAATGAATCAGTTTTATTTGATGTGCTTTGTGAAATTCCCTTTTGCACACCGGATATTAACTCCCAATCGGGTCCAGCAACAATTTCGTAACGACAAAATACTTCTGTAGCATTTGAGCCCAAAGGAAATTCAATTGATTCGATTTGTCCAGCAAAAAATATATTGAAAAAACTTGCATTTGTCGATATTGGAGATAAAGGCGATTCAGTCATGACAAAAAATATTAAATATCCCGATTAAACTAACTAAATACTATTTATAAATTAATACTTGCTTTATAAAAGTCTGTATTTGGCGCATTCGGTATTTTTGTTTGTTTCTGTTATATGTGTTGTTATGGTAACCGAATGGTAGCCCAATGGGTAGTTGCATGGTAGCTGCCAGCTTATGTTTTTTGTTGCACTCACAAGTATCTTCGTCATATTGGCCGTATTGGTCAGTCTATGGTGCAGCCTAAAAAGGAATACCTATTAGATATATAGATTAGTAAAGTTACCATCATTGTGGTGAATAGTAAATTAAGCTTAATTTTTGGTATACAAACGACAATCGAATAGAAAACTTATCTACCTCTAATCTAAGTAGGTACATACATATGTATTGAGTAACGACCCTGCAAAAAATGCGATTAATCCGGGACGTGTCCGGGATCAATCGCAAGGGAGCATGCGACTAATACAATTTTACATCCCTTTATATGGAGTGAACCCTGCAAGAACACTTCCGATCATTTGATCAATCATCTGTTCGATAATGCAGAGTGATGTTTCGATCAGTGCGCAGAACAAAATCTTCATCAGATTTCTACGGGAGACATGTAAATCCTGATGGAAACCCTTGTGTCGGTGTGTGATCATACCTGACATAATTGTAAAACTCGAGTGATGTAAACAAAATCAGGGCTTGCAAAATTTTCAATCAGGGAGGAGCGAATAAACAAATATAGGATTGAGGTAAAAATAAGTCCGGCCTGATGTAAATAATCTCAGACCTGATATAACATGTAATCAGACATGAGCGAAAGTAGAAATAAAGACTGATGCCACAATTGGTCCTGCCTGATGTAAATAATATCAGATCTGTTATATATAGAGATCAAGGCTGAGCAAACACTCTTGATTTATAAATGGATCCAGCTTGATGTAAACAATTTCTGCCTGATGTGAAATAAAAGATTGTTTTTTCTATAAAGGAACAACAAATTTAATTCATTTATATATATACATGTATATATTTATATAACATTAAATGTACTAAGTACAACTAATAAAGAAAATTAAAAATTCATTCATTGCACAAAAGTAAATAAATAAAAGCTTTAAACTTATTAAATAAAAATAAGGGCGGCTGAGTGAAAGATCATCTATTTCAAGAAATGTTTCAAAAATGCCCTATTTCAGAAATTTCTTCATTAACGCCTAATTTCAGAATTTCTTTCAGTAACAAATATTTCGGAACAAATTTTTTATTGAAGCAAATTCCGAAATAGAAAGTTATTGAAGCCAATTCTGAGACATCTAGGGCATCTTTGAAACAGGTTCTAAAGAAGGGTGATCTTCCTCTCAACCGTCGATATGTACAACGTATAACTAGTACAACAAACATTTTGCTTGACATATGTAGTTTTTCCTAAAATACAAATCTTCCGGGTCAACATTTCCACCTTCCTCGGCGGAGTTTTCCTTGGAAACACAATCCTGGCTACCACTGGCACTTTCACGTTTCCTCTTCTCCGAGGCCATACATTCCGCGGTTCCAAATTCATTCAATTTTAATTTTATTTCCTTAAAACTTTTTTTTTTCGAGAAAAGGCAATTTTTTAAATATTCGCCGTTTACTCATTTTGAATATTATTCTTTATCGATAAAAAGATAAATTTAACAATTTTAAGCACCACGTGACTTTCCTTTGTGACGCCTGTAGAATTTTGCGCGCTAGCTTCTTCCCTTTACTGCGATATTTTGGAGAAAAAAATGTACGTCAGCAGTGCTATACGGATGATAGATCAGATGTCAGGAAGTACTGATACACATCAGATACACATCACTAGTGTCAGGCAGCAGATTGATCAAATGTTAGGAAGTGCTGATACACATAAGATATACATCACTAATGTCACACACATGATTGATCAAATGTTTGGAAGTGTTTTTGCAGGTGTATTGGTAATGTTAGAAATGTATTGGTGTTTCCATCAGTGGTTTCTTGCAGGGAATTGATCGCATTTGTTCGAGCATGTCCTATGAAGAGACTAATTATTCAACTTGTATACCCGAACGGGTACCAATGTAGATTAATCACTAACATACCGAACGGGTACAAATGTAGATTAATCGCTTTCATCCCGAACGGGTACAAATGTAGATCAATCGCTTTTATCCCGGACGGGTACAAATGTAGATCAATCGCTTACATCCCGAACGGGTACAAATGTAGATCAATCGCTTTTATCCCGAACGGGTACAAATGTAGATCAATCGCTTACATCCCGAACGGGTACAAATGTAGATTAATCGCTTTCATCCCGAACGGGTACAAATGTAGATCAATCGCTTTTATCCCGAACGGATACAAATGTAGATCAATCGCTTACATCCCGAACGGGTACAAATGTAGATCAATCGCTTACATCCCGAACGGGTACAAATGTAGATCAATCGCTTACATCCCGAACGGGTACAAATGTAGATTAATCGCTTTTATCCCGAACGGGTACAAATGTAGATCAATCGCTTACATCCCGAACGGGTACAAATGTAGATCAATCGCTTTTATCCCGAACGGGTACAAATGTAGATCAATCGCTTACATCCCGAACGGGTACAAATGTAGATTAATCGCTTTCATCCCGAACGGGTACAAATGTAGATCAATCGCTTTTATCCCGAACGGATACAAATGTAGATCAATCGCTTACATCCCGAACGGGTACAAATGTAGATCAATCGCTTACATCCCGAACGGGTACAAATGTAGATCAATCGCTTACATCCCGAACGGGTACAAATGTAGATTAATCGCTTTTATCCCGGACGGGTACAAATGTAGATCAATCGCTTACATCCCGAACGGGTACAAATGTAGATCAATCGCTTTTATCCCGAACGGGTACAAATGTAGATCAATCGCTTACATCCCGAACGGGTACAAATGTAGATTAATCGCTTTCATCCCGAACGGGTACAAATGTAGATCAATCGCTTTTATCCCGAACGGATACAAATGTAGATCAATCGCTTACATCCCGAACGGGTACAAATGTAGATCAATCGCTTACATCCCGAACGGGTACAAATGTAGATCAATCGCTTACATCCCGAACGGGTACAAATGTAGATTAATCGCTTTTATCCCGGACGGGTACAAATGTAGATCAATCGCTTACATCCCGAACGGGTACAAATGTAGATCAATCGCTTTTATCCCGAACGGGTACAAATGTAGATCAATCGCTTACATCCCGAACGGGTACAAATGTAGATTAATCGCTTTCATCCCGAACGGGTACAAATGTAGATCAATCGCTTTTATCCCGAACGGATACAAATGTAGATCAATCGCTTACATCCCGAACGGGTACAAATGTAGATCAATCGCTTACATCCCGAACGGGTACAAATGTAGATCAATCGCTTACATCCCGAACGGGTACAAATGTAGATTAATCGCTTTTATCCCGAACGGGTACAAATGTAGATCAATCGCTTACATCCCGAACGGGTACAAATGTAGATCAATCGCTTTTATCCCGAACGGGTACAAATGTAGATCAATCGCTTAAATCCCGAACGGGTACAAATGTAGATTAATCGCTTTCATCCCGAACGGGTACAAATGTAGATCAATCGCTTTTATCCCGAACGGATACAAATGTAGATCAATCGCTTACATCCCGAACGGGTACAAATGTAGATCAATCGCTTACATCCCGAACGGGTACAAATGTAGATCAATCGCTTACATACCGAACGGGTACAAATGTAGATTAATCGCTTTCATCCCGAACGGGTACAAATGTAGATCAATCGCTTTTATCCCGAACGGGTACAAATGTAGATCAATCGCTTACATCCCGAACGGGTACAAATGTGGATTAATCGCTTTCATCCCCAACGGGTACAAATGTAGATCAATCGCTTCCAGCACGAACGGGTACAAATGTAGATTTTTCCAAGTTGTTCGCCAAGGCAATTTTTAATAACAAGTATGTAAATGTTCATGCATATATAAATAAAGATTATATAATGTTTTACTTTTGAAAAAAATCTCAATAAATAAATAAAAAAAAATTATAAGTTTTGAGTATGCATTATATGATCGTAATGTAAAGGATTTTTTCATAAAATATTTTAGGCAACATTTTGTTAAAATTATTATTCATCATCGTTATTAAAAGAAAGGGTGTTCAATTCGTTTTACCGGTTGTTCTACAATTTTTTAAATACATTGCATATTTTTGTAAATTTTCTACATTTAAGGAATCTAGATTTGTACCCGTTCGGAATGAAAGCGATTAATCTACATTTATACCCGTTCGGGAACAATTGGTCTACATTAAACCCGTACGGGAAAAATCGGGGACTAATTGTGGACCGATTGTTCTCGAAAGAGATCAATCCGGGACAAATCTCTTTCGGTATTAATCCCACATTTTTTTGCAGGGGATTTTTTCTTTGAAAGCGCAGAAATTTAGAAAATTGCTAGCAAATTCCCTAAAACTTATTGCTTTCCATCGGACCCAAACGGCCTCAATTAAAGGTACCCTGCAAAAAAATGTGCGATTAATCCCGAAAGAGATTTGTCCCGGTGTTCGAGAACAATCGGTCCAGAATTAGTCCCCGATTGTTCCCGTACGGGTATAAATGTAGACTAATTGTAGACCAATTGTTTCCGTACGGGTATAAATGTAGATTAATCGCTTTCATCCCGAACGGGTATAAATGTAGATTAATCACTTTCATTCCGAACGGGTAAAAATCTAGATTCCTTAAATGTAGAAATTTTACAAAAATATGCAAGGTATTTAAAAAATTGTAGAACAACCGGTAAAACGAATTGAACACTCTTTCTTTTAATAACAATGATTAATAATAATTTTAACAAAATGTTGCCTAAAATATCCTATGAAAAAATCCTTTACATTACGCTCATATAATGCATACTCATAACTTAAAATTTTTTAATTTATTTATTGAGATTTTTTTACAAAAGTAAAATATTGGGTGATATTAATAAAAGCGGAGCATTTGCTTTTGCTTAAAATTTCAGACCTTTTACTCAAATTTTGAAATTTGGTTCATACAAATTAATGTCAAATTTATAAAATCTTGAGTAAAAGCATTTGCTTGGTTTTTATTAATATGGCCCATTATATAATCTTTATTTAAATATGTATGAACATTTCCAATTTTTTAAAGATTGTTATTAAAAATTGCCTTGGCTAACAACTTGGAAAAATCTACATTTGTACCTGTTCGTGCTGAAAGCGATTGGTCTACATTTGTACCCGTTGGGGATGAAAGCGATTAATCCACATTTGTACCCATGCGGGATGTGAGCGATTGATCTACATTTGTACCCGTTCGGGATGAAAGCGATTGATCTACATTTGTACCCGTTGGGGTTGAAAGCGATTAATCTACATTGGTACCCGTTCGGGTATACAAGTTGAACAATTAGTCTCTTCATAGGACATGCTCGAACAAATGCGATCAATTCGCTCCATATAAAGGGATGTAAATTGTATTAGTCGCATGCTCCCTTGCGATTGATCCCAGACACGTCCTGGATCAATCGCATTTTTTGCAGGGTAGCTACGTTCATTTGTGTGTGTATGTACAAAACTGGCATTTTTCCAAAGTAGTCAACATTGAACTCATGTCATTGCCATGGTCAGCCGCGACCTCAACAAATTGCTTTGCAACCAAATGGTTTGTACTCGCATGTACCAGTCTTGGTCAAGGCAATCAGTAAAAGAGAACAACGCAGTGTATGTGAACGGTTAGGTTTTGGCGTAGGTTTATCAGCAATAGTTGACGCCTTAAATATGTATGTATACATAAGTCGTAACGATCTAACCTGATTTGGACAAACATATTTCAAATATATGTACATACATATGTACATACGTTTCTTCTTACAAAACCTCTCTCCTCCTCTCTCTCTTAACGCTCGGAACCGGCATAAAAGGGAGACCTCCACTACATTGGGAAGATCATGTAGAGAGCGACTTTGCTTCCCTTGGCATTTTCAATTATCGCCAGTCGTCACGAAACCGAAGTGAATGTCGCGCTTTATTGGACGCACCAATTAAAAAGAAGAAAAATATATATATGTATGTAATACTTCTTCAAAACAAAGTCATGAGTGGGTTGAAACCATACCTGAGTAATACTGAGTAGTAATTGGACTATTACGTACTTAAATACTTTATATTTTGATCTTGAAGTAATGAGTCCGTACCAAGTACTTTCAGAATATTCAAGTACTAGTACAAGTACAAGTACTTTCAGAATATTCAAGTACAAGTACAAGTACAAAGAATTGAAAAAGAATTGAATTTTTAGCAAATACTTCAAAGTAATTGAAAAGAATTGAATGTACATTCATTTGTACATACATTCATTTGCTAAAAATTCAATTCTTTTTCAATTCTTTGTACTTGTACTTGTACTAGTACTTGAATATTCTGAAAGTACTTGTACTTGTACTAGTACAATTCTTTTAAAATGTACTTGTCACAGACGCCTAAAATTTACTCTTAAATGGTTTTAGAATTTTGAGCGCCCTTTACATATATGAGGCGACACCAATGAGTACCAAGGCGTACGAGTGACTTGCTTTAGATAGAGATGTATAAATAAAACATTGAGACTTTTGAAGGAGTATTTTTCAGAATGCGGAAGAATGTTGCAATAAATTTTTAAGGGCCATTGTACACCTTTAAATACCGGTACACAATCCATAAAAAATATTGAAAATAAAAATAGGTAAAAAAACTTTTTAAGTTAAAAGGTTTTATGTTATACATACATTGCAATGTTTAAGATAAATGTACTAAAAACCAAAAAATAATAAAATAGATACAGTCGTGGGAATTATAAACATTTGCATAGACTAGAC
The DNA here is from genome assembly GCA_960531455.1 of Urophora cardui. Classification (NCBI taxonomy): domain Eukaryota; kingdom Metazoa; phylum Arthropoda; class Insecta; order Diptera; family Tephritidae; genus Urophora; species Urophora cardui. Next base: position 4,029,147 of record OY482672.1, on the reverse strand, counting down.
TAAAATAAAACCGTGGGGCACGTCAATTGTCTACAATCGTTGATTAAAATGTTTGTTTTGTAATGTTACACTATAATTAGGCAGTTGTTCAACCGACAACGATGGACGTGTGATAAGTAGGGCTAGAATGTGGAAAAAAGCTAGCAAGCTCGATTATAAGCGAGTTTTAGGGTTTCATAGTGGTGAGCGAGTAGTACTTTTATCATATGTTTTGTCGATTAAAGACAAACTACGAGCAGTGAAACGATTCCTCGTGTGAATGTCCAACTATAAACTAGTTGAAACATCTCTTTTATTAACATGGAGTGTATAACTATTGGAATTTCCATGAGCAAGAAAATAGTAAGTATTTTCCTCACCGTCTGCGGGCCAACTGCCTAACGACGAATTAAACGATTCTTCTATCGCACATTAAGTCGATAATTTGTAGACAATTGACGTGCCCCCCGGTTTTATTTTAGTCTAGTCTATGCAAATGTTTATAATTCCCACGACTGTATCTATTTTATTATTTTTTGGTTTTTAGTACATTTATCTTAAACATTGCAATGTATGTATAACATAAAACCTTTTAACTTAAAAAGTTTTTTTACCTATTTTTATTTTCTAGTTTTTAGTTTTTATTTCGCATTCTGTTTAATTCATTTAGTGCTTCATTATTGCAAGGTTTCTTGCCCGTTAGTTTATTGCAGTCCAACGCCTCTATAGCGACCCACGCGCCACCTATCGGAAGTTTTTTTTAGGAAAATATTTCCTTTCAAGGTAGTAATACATGTTCCGAATTTCAGCCAAATCGGACCATAAATGCGATTTTTGTAAATATAGCGACCCACGCGCCACCTAGCGGAATTTTCTTTTAAGAAAATATTTCTTTTCAAGGTAGTAATACATGTTCCGAATTTCAGCCAAATCGGACCATAAATGCGATTTTTGTAAATATAGCGACCCACGCGCCACCTAGCGGAATTTTTTTTTTAAGAAAATATTTCTTTTCAAGGTAGTAATACATGTTCCGAATTTCAGCCAAATAGGACCATAAATGCGATTTTTGTAAATATAGCGACCCACGCGCCACCTATCGGAATTTTTTTTTCATAATATTGCATTGTCATCGGGGTTATACATGCGTGCAAAATTTCAGATTAATCGGTTGACAGGAAGAGGGTGAAATTTGAATTACTAAATTTGACCCAAGAATAAATAATAATAAATAAAACAAACGGGGTGAGCTAAATAAAACCGTTTAAAAAATTTCACATAGACACTTTTGAAAGTGGACTAAACTCAGAAAAAAAATTATCAACACGATTCATGTAAAATTAACACGATCGAACTTTACACAGGGAACATTAACATTTTTTTCAAATTACACGATGTTTGAAACATGATTATGGCTTTGTAACTGTCATCTGAAAATTTGGTAAATTCAACCAAATTTTATTGTTGATACAACATGAAGAAATTTTAAAATATACAAGATGATTCAAATATAAAATTTTATTCCTAAATGTCATTTGGAATTTGGTTTATTTAACATGATGATAGTGTCAATATAAACTAAAAAAAATGTTAAAAAAAAAATGACGTCCCAATTTTAGTGTTAATACAACATGAAAACAAATGTTAAAACAACAAGAACCACAATTAACAATAAAACTTGATTGATATAACACGAAACAATGTTCAAACATAAACGTCATTTGGAATTTTGGTTTATTCAACACGATGATAGTGTCAATATAATCTAAAAAAGTGTTAAAAAGAACGTCAAAACTATTTTGAAACATACACAATTTTTTCAACGTTTGAAGTTCTGCTGTTCGTGCAAAATAAAAACTAATATTATTTTTTTTAACAATAAGAAAATTTTGTGCCGTGGCAATGGTGGGATTTTAGCATCATTGGCAGTGCGTGATAATGGTTTATCCATTTATGTTTTTAGTTCGCAGGTAAGATAAAAGTGGATTGCATTTTTGTTGCTGAAAGTTTTTAATGTTAAATATTTTCTTTTTCCTCTTCATAGTTTGCAATTTTTACCACGAAGAGATGTTTAGCGAATGGAGTCTTTCACGCAGAATGCGGTGCATATACCGTTGCATTAGCGGCCAAACATTACTCGGTGGCAGTGATAGTAAGTACTATCGCCCATGTATAAACTATTCCTATGAGAAGGACGCTTTCAATTTGGTCGGTTGTGCGGTTGATGTACTCGAATATGCTTTATTGATCTGATGATTATATATTTTATGTTTTATATGTTTTTTTATTTAAAAAAAATAAATTGTAAAATCAACAAGACTTTCTAGTTAATTTAACAATAAATTTAAGGTAAAATCAAAAAGATGTTATTGTTAATTCAACAGGACCATTTCGTGTTAATTTAACCAGTTTTTATTGTAACATTAACTAGTTAAAATTGTAAAATCAACAGGAAGACTCAATACTTTTTAATGTTAATTCTACAGTTGTCATCCTGTTAAACTAACACTTGACAGTAGTGTCAAATTTACACGATTACATGATGGCATACATTAAGCATCGTGTTGAAAAAAATTAACCACAAAATTTGCTGATTTTTAGTTGATTTCACACTATTTTTTTTTCTGGGTGTACTCATATGTTTTTATAAATATAAAAACGAACAACAGAGTAACTGTTTCGAAACAGGTGCATTATCGGACAATGAACGAGCAAAGTTATCTATCTTCTGTTAAGTACTCACAAGCGACGGAATCGCTATCGTATCCATACTATATAACTACATGGGAATGTATATATGTATACATGAGTATTGTAGTATGTAATATCAGTGTTGAAAGAAATACAATCGCTCGTTGAACTTATTCGATTGCTTTGCCCGATTGGTGTGGATTAGATGAATGCATTTTTTATACCTTTCATGAGAATGAAATGGTATTATAACTTAGTGCCAAAAAATTTTTGTCGAAAGTACCAGAAGGAAGCGTGGGGGACCCACCAAAATATATACCGATATGATCAGAATCACGAGCTGAGTCGATTAAGCCATGTCCGTCTGTCCGTCCGTCCGTCTGTGTGAACGCAAACTAGTCCCTCAGTTTTTGAGATATCTGAATGAAATTCGGAATACAGGTATGTTGTTATATGCAGCTGATCATTTGTCGGAACCGGCCGAATCGGACCACTATAACATATAGAAAACAACCTATTATTCAGATATACATGAAATTTTTGGATGTAATTTGTGCATAACTTCCCCATTTAAACAGCTATGGACATGAAAGTTTGAAGTACACGTGCCCATTTTGGCCCAAAGAAGGTTACCGAAAATTGTAAAGATCGGACCACTATAACATATAGTTCCACAACAGCCGATTATTCAGATATACACATTTTGGTGTATAACTCCTCCATTTTAACAGCTAACGGCCTGAAATTTTGAAGTATTTGTACCCATATGGACCCAAACGGGATTGCCGAAAATTGTTAAGATCGGACCACTATAACCTATAGCTCCCCTACAACCGATTGTTCAGATATACACATTTTGGTGTATAACTCCTCCATTTTAACAGCTAAAGGCGTGAAATTTTGAAGTATTTTTACCCAAAGGGCCCAAACAGGGTTACCGAAAATTGTCAAGATCGGACCACTATAACATATAGCTCCCCTACAACCGATTGTTCAGATATGGACATTTTGGTGTATAACTCCTCAATTTTAACAGCTAACGGCGTGAAATTTTGAAGTATTTTATGGGCCCAAACGGGATTACCGAAAATTGTTAAGATCGGACCACTATAACCTATAGCTCCCCTACAACCAATTGTTCAGATATGGACATTTTGGTATATAACTCCTCCATTTTAACAGCTAACGGCGTGAAATTTTGAAGTATTTGTACCCATATGGGCCCAAACGGGATTACCGAAAAGTGTCAAGATCGGACCACTATAACATATAGCTCCCCTACAACCGATTGTTCAGATATGGACATTTTGGTGTATAACCCCTCCATTTAAATAGCCAAGACACCATTTTTTCTAATAAATCTTTCCATAAATAACCCACAGAATTAAAATTATAAATTAAACTTAATCCGGCTATGTACATACATAGGTAACTTTTCATTTCCCCACTCATGAAAGGTATGAAGTCTTCGGTACGGCCGAAGACAGCCGCGCTTTTACTTGTTTTTTTTTTTGTTTCAATAATGAAATACCTAATTCTATTGAGCGGATACGTTCCAATTATTTATTTGCGCTTATCGCCCGCTGCCTATTCAACACACGCTATAAAAAACTGCGCGACTGCAATTTAAAATCGGCTATAAATCATGCATTAGTACACATAACAGAAAATACATACGTATATGGGCGATTCCAGAATGGCGAAAGTGACGTTCGTATGCATTCAATAAAATATACATAGCGTTGAATGTTTTTCTTATTTTCATTTTTAGAGAGCACTTTAGTTGCATTATAATCGGCGCTAATAAGAAGTACTATAAATTTCATGTTGCTAAGATATTAGCATTTAAAGGGTGATGAAGAACGTGACAAAATGTAAAAGAAATTTTTAGTTGCTATAAGAAAAGTTCAAAATGTATTGAGGTGAAAAGGCTATGAATGTACTTATGTACATATCGCTAGCTTATGCTAGAGACACACATCGTAGTATAGTAGAAATATCGCAATCTCCAGAGCTGGGCGATAAGGATTACATGTGCAATCGATTACATATAGGATTACGATTACATTAATCGTAATTTCAAATTTTTTACGATTACGATTACAGTAATCGTAATTTTTGTAACGACGATTACGACTACAGTAATTGTAATTTCAAGTTTTTGACGATTACGATTACAGTAATCCTTATTTTCTGTAATCTTAAATTACAAAATTTAAGAATTGCATGTAAAAAATTATTAAAATTGCTTTTTTATACTAAACGGTGTAGGGAGGAAAATATGCTTGGCTCTGAAAGAAGTGCTAAAAACTACAAATAATTATGTAAAGCTTGCAATTTCACACATATTATATACATTTTGAAATATTTCCGGTTGAGATAGCAGCTTTTAGTGGGCTGGAGACAATGGCCTCATGCATAAAAATCGAGCTGTAGCTCACACTAATTTTCTTCGTAAAATGTGGATTTTGCATGTATAAAAAATATGTATTACAATTGCTAGATTTTACTAAACAAATTACTTTGGTTTATCTCATAACAAAATTAACAAGTAAGGAAGCCTAAGTTCGAGTGGAATCGAACATTAGATACTCAGCTGTATGCTTTCATTGTTTGTTTGCGTTTGATGGAAACATGGCGTATTTTATATAAAGCGAGTGCCGCATAAAGTGGGCGTAGCCACGCCCATTTTCAACATTTTTATGAGTCATCCAACTAAGCATATGAATATTATTCTTTGTGCAAAATTTCATTCCTTTTTGACTTCTAGTTACAAAGATGTCACGTTACAAATTCCAAAAGGGTGTTCCAGAAATATCTTTGTTAAAAAGTAGGCGTGGTCATAAACCGATTTCAATAAATTTTTGCGTGTCTATTAACACAAGTTATAAAAGTGTATAAACCAAGTTTCGTTATAATATCTCAATTGTTTGTCGAGTTATAGGCTCAGAACTCTTGCCACAAAATTTCTATGAATTATCTCTATATTTGACAAAGATATCGCTTAAAATGTTTTTATTAGGTCACTTTATAATACCCATATATAAAAGTGGGCGTGGTCGTCAACCGATTTTGGTAAAATTTTGAACATGTATTACTACAAGTAATAAAAGTGTACACACCAAGTTTCGTCATTATATATAAATTATTTGTCGAGTTGTGGGCTCAGAAATCTCGTATATTGCTGTTTATAAAAAGAGGCGGTGCCACGCCCATTTGCCAAAATTTTTGTGTTTTTCGTTTTATGTCCGCAGTTGGACTCCTGCCATAAAATTTCAATGATATATCTTTATATTTGACAAAGATATCGCTTAAAATGTTTTTATTAGGTCACTTCATAATACCCATATATAAAAGTAGGCATGGTCGTCAACCGATTTTGGTAATTTTTCGTCCACGTATTTGGCTAAGTAAATATATCACGCGTACCAAATTTCATCGATATATCTTCAATGGTTTCTGAGTTATGACATATAAAACTTTCAAGGTTTGACCCTTAATAAGTGGGCGTGGCACCGCCCATTTTCCAAAATTTCATCAAATTTCTTCCTAGGGGTCTGAGCTCAACACGTGGGTAAAATTTCATCGCTCCAGCTATATTAGTGACTGAGATACCAAATTTCCGATTTTTTCTATATAGGAAAAGTGGGCTTGGTCATGGTCCGATTTCGCCCATTTTCAATACCAACCGTCCCAGTTTCGATACCAACTTTCATTTCAAATTTCATCGAAATATCTCAATTTTTGCACGAGTTAGAGTGTTTACAGACGGACGAACGGACGGACAGACGGACGGACGGACATGGCTCAATCGATTTCTCTTTTCACCCTGATCATTTTGATATATATAAGTCTATATCTATCTCGATTATTTCACTCTGTTACAATCCACCGTTATGTGATTAAAACTATAATACTCTGTGTACTAGTACAGCTGAGTATAAAAAGTAATAAAACTCCACTGCAACTTTTGAAGATGTAAATGACCATAACTATGAAAAGCCAATATTAGATGAAGATTTTTTTGACTTCGGCGGTAAATACCTAACTACATATCTATGTATATACATAACAACTTAATATATATTTTATTTAAAACTCAATATACCTTTAGAAAACACTGATTTATCTGAAGTGCTTCCTGGTAGTGGCTCAAACATTATAGGAGAAGAATTTTGTAAATATTTGAACGATGCTGACAGTAGCCATGGCTGTTTTAAAAGATCCTCTGATAAAGAAAGCAGTGATGCCAATATTCTTGGACCAAAAATCCCTACGGCATGCCAAAAAATTCCCTATTTTTCCCTACGCTAACAAAATTTTTCCCTACATATTTCCCTACGCCGTATTTTCTCTATTTTGAAATAAACACACACACAATTGAAGCAAATAAAGTTTTTATTCAAAAAGCCACGTGACCTAATCAATCCTTATTACGTTTTTTTAATAAAATTCTGAGTCAGCTTATAAAATATTTTAGTTGACTCCAAATAAATATCATGTATTAACCCTAATCCTCTAAAGTGAGCCTCTCAGTCTCACTTTAAAGTTTAAAAGCGAATTATTCCTAAACCAAAAAAGCTTTTTGTCTGAAATTTTGGTTATTCCTCCATTTGTGTTCATAAATTATGAAATAATTACGATCTTTGGGCTATTTATTTATTTTAACAATTTTTCTTGCAATCGTATAAAATTGTAACGAAAAACCGAAAGTGAGCCTCAAAGACTCACCTTAAGTATCTTTAACGTAATAAGCTTACATTTCTAGAGTTCAACTAAATTTTGAATCCGTTGTTCACAAGGTTTATCCAGTGAGGTTTTTACATTGTGAACTCACCATACTTCCCCCGGAGTTTGGTGAATTCGACGTATTTCACCATGGATCTTAATATAATAGGATGTCATAAAATTAAGGAGACCGGAAAAGTCAACAATTCCAAAACAATTAACATTTTATCATTTTTCTGTTTACTGAGATTCTAAATTACGGAAAAGATGCGTTTAAATAGAGAATCGAACGACGAGCTGCTTTATGCGTAAGTAATTTCACCACGAACGTCGCGTTTTAAAAATTTGGAATTTGGTTGCGAAAAATATATATTAGCGGCGATCATATGAAAAATGTATTCATATTCATTTGATTCATAGCTTTTCTCATTGTGTGCACAAAAACAAATTTATAACAGATGTAATAAAACCATTTGTAATGAACATTCAAACAACTACAAAAATGTGTGAAAATTGTAGTACATTAATGTCTCCTATTTTACGGAATTACGTTTTTTATCTTTATATACTAAAAAAATTGTCATAAGCCGTTATAAGAATGTATAAAAATGCTTCTGAATTCATTACTGCATAAATAAAAGTAAAAACCAAATACCAAAATAATGTGTTTCAAAATTTCCCCATAGGTGAGCCTCAGAGTCTCACTTTCGGTTTTACGTAACTTTTCAAAATTCGGTGATTAGGGTTAACGGCTTTTTGGCTTGAAAAAGTGTCGGTTACCCCTAACTGCAAACCATCTAATGGGTACGGAAACGCATAACACCTTGAATTGGTTTTGTGTGAGCGAAGCTGACGAAAAAAAAATTTTTTCTCCGAGGCCCTGTAAGCAGGTAAAAGAATATATTGCCAGATCAGAATAAAGTACAATTATGAAATATTAGGCATGGGTAACACTGCGCTGCGCGGCGCAATTGTTCTAGCGCCAACTCTAGCGCTATTGCGCTAACTCCGATTTGGAAAATGCGCCAACTTAATATAGCGCCAACTCTAGCACCGGCTCCAATATAGCGCTAGTGTAAAATTGGGCCACCACAACGCCAATAACACACAGCGTATACGACACCGTCACAATTATGTATGTATGCTAACGCCAACACCGAACAATCGCTAATACGAAAGGGTATTGATATTTTACTTTCACAAAGAAAGAAGACAAAACTGACATTATCTGTAAATAAGAGAGAAATATATAATAAAAAAAATTAAATAACATATTTATTAGCATATAGTATAATTATTTTTGTTACCCATGGTAAATGGTAAGGGGAAATTTCGATATAATGCGCTCGGACCCGGAATTTTTCTGTTTAATAGGGTGGAGCCGACCCTCGTATTCCATAATGAAGATACAGCTAAACGAAGACTCAGCATATTTTAACAAATATATGCAAATGATTTTTAAAACTAAATTTAATTGTGGCACAATTATTGTGACCACGTGTATGTAATCAGAATTGCGCCAAAGGAAATAAAACGGGGATATCAGACAGTAAGAAGCGAACAAGTGTTATTTATCGATTATTCCATGTCAATTGCGCTAAAGGTGTTATTGCGCCAGAACCGTGCGTTAGCGCTACAGTTAGCGCTGGTGTTATTGTATCAGCGCCAAAAAAATTGCACCATTACCCATGGCTATGAAATAATGCATTCAAGCATGCAGAAACATTTTAGTTGTAGTTATTAAAAAATTTTAGGTTCTTGGAAAAAAATAATTCGTTGCAAAGGAAACGAAAATTTTTAACTTCAAAAATTCCCTACATTTAGCTAATATTTGAAAATCTGTCCTTTTTTCCCTACACTGCAAATTTGAGGTCGAATTTCCCTACATGTAACCTCTTTTCCCTACACTTGGCATCACTGAAAGAAAGCATCTTTAAGATTCAGCACCCCGCTTACATCGTCAGCACCAGTGGAAAGGCTATTTTCGTTGGCGGGCAATAAAAACAGTCCTCAACGCCATGCACTTTACGATGTTTCTTTTGAAAAATTAGTTCTGCTTAAGGCTAATATTGAATATTATTGAATGTACATTATCCAAACAGCAGTCTTATGGCGTTTTCTTTTCTACGAAAAAATGTTGCCCTCCTATATCCCAATTATCGAATTACGTATCCTGACTTTCTATAAAATGGCTGAATTTGTAGATAAGGGTGCCCTCTTACTTAGTTAGAGGTCAATATTTGGTGAAAGGACCAGACAAGCTTACAAAATGGCTAAGAAAATCAAACAGGGCAACATTATTTCGAGAAAAGAAAACGCCATTAATTTTGTATCTTTATTATTTCCGCTAATTTTCTCTCTTCTTAATACACATCCCAGTTTTAATTGTTTACTTAATGTGTGAGAAATAAACACATACATATGTATGTATGTATGTAAAAATTATTATTATTTCTTGGAAAACGATGTTGGGTAAGTATATTACTGTTTTTTACACATTGTAATCCCAGAAAACGAGAACAGTAATCGTAATTTCAAGTTTCTTACGATTACGATTACAGTAATTCTTATTTTTGTAACGACGATTACGATTACAGTAATCGTAAATTCAAAATTTCTAAGATTACGATTACTGTAATCGTAATCATCTTGTAATCGTAATCCTTATCGCCCAGCTCTGTCACCCTCATATTGTAGTTTAATTGAAAATTGTCATAGTAGATACATATATCGAAATCATAGTATTGATATTATAATATTCATACCACATGTGTGTCTGAGGCATTAAAGTGCGTAAGTCTATTTTTATGAAAAAGTGTATTTTTATATAGAAAAATTAAATACGCACCACGCTAAACAAGTCCGTGATACTTGTCCTATTTCTACTCGTTGTTATACAGTGATACGCAAATTGGCTAAGTCCAAAAAGCAAAGAAAATTGTTTAAGTCGAAAATATTTACATGAACAGAAATTTTTTTTTTCCATTTCTAAATTTTTTATAACTATAAAGTTTGAAAAAAGGAATTACACAATTTGCACTCTAAGCTAGCGAAGTTAATATTCGTTTTTTACGGTTTTATATAAGACGTACCCTAACTTAGATTGTATTGAGTTTTGGTATTGACATAAATGTTGCGCATACGCCTCGGCAACATACATGCATATGTATGTAAAACTAGCTTAGAAATTTAAAGCAAATTACATAAAGTACCATTTATAATAAAATTTCCCACCATTTCTCTTCGGAAGCAGTTAGAGTGATTAGAAGGTGCGTGCATGCAAAATTTTAAGCCAAAAATCCTAATGGTTGAGGCTGTAATCATTACTTTCGATTTTTATGTATAAAACTCTTAAGGGACATTCCATCGTGACTCCTGGGACATTTGACTCCAGAGCTTAGTCAACTTTGAATTATAAAACTGACATCGGGACTTAAATTGCTATGAAATATATTTATCGACATGGATAAATATCCAATACAACAAATGCATTAAAAGAATTGGCTAAATAATAACAAATAGCTTTGCAACTACACAGTAAATGAGTGTGACTCCTGGGACACCGAAAAATCCCTTTGTTGCACCTTTATGAGCACTAATACGAATTTTAGTTCAACTATTCAACTTTCACCTACAATTTGTATATGGTCGAACAAACATACTGCGTAGTATGATTTTCTATAAAAATATTTTATATATTCAAACTCAATTAACTATTTTCAATATTTAAAATTGTGACTCCTGGGACAAGTGCGAAATATGTAATATACTAGATTATTAAAATCAGTTTTATTATTGTTTTAGCCCTTTTTGACCAAGTTATTCATAAATCTCTCCCAGCAGAATTGAAACCAAGCCAATTAAATGAAAAAAATAAAGTGAATGCAAAATAATACTTATATTTACTTCAAAGTTCTGATTAAATATTTATTTAAAACAAGTCGAATTCAACATCTCTAGAAACAACATCTCTAAAAACTAAAAACATTTCAAAATTTCGTTTCAGAATCTTCTATTTTAAGTACAGGTTTGCCCTAATACATTAGAGTTCAGACTCATGTGACTCCTGGGACATATTTCAAAATAGTCTAGAAACTACAGTATGACCCTATTAACTTAAAAAATGTATTTAGACGGTGAACAGCCTTTTAAGCCTTACTTTCATAAATATCTGGTTTCATAGGGTCATACCTGAGGTTACCAGACCAATTTTTATGCCTTTTCGTGTGACTCCTGGGACACCCCATATGAATCAATTATATGAAGATATACACACAAATCACATATCTTTTTTTAATTTTTTTGCGATGTAATTACTTAAATTTTTCCTCGCTTTACTTATATGACTTGCAAATTTTTTTTACAAATTAAAATATAGTTAATATAGCAATGCAAACATGACCAAACTTTTTCGGCAAAATAGGTGTGAAGTCAAAGTTCTATGGTCAAAAATTTTGGGTTTTTACATATTTTTCTATATTTCTGTTACCAGCTTAGGAAAATATACACATTTAGTTACAGGTAACTGAATAAATAGGAATCATTAGTAGCATTTTAGATTTTATGTCGTTTTCCTCTTTTGGCTGGAATGTCCCTTAAAATAAAACTCATTGCAGATTACCACAGACTACACAAAGATAAATATAGTGGCATATTCAAAATTATTTTGTTATAGTGGGAACATAATGATGTTTTTGGTCAAAATTTTAAAAATAATAATTATTTTCCATCATTGATGTTAACATATCGCAAAGAGAGAGAAAGGGAACTGGGCTTTTATGAGCAAAGTACAATGTGTGGGGAGCGTAAAAATTGCGTATATTCTCCTCAGTCCATTTTCAACTGACATGCAATCAAGTGTTAAGTGGTTAAGTGCCCACGATTATCTCATTCCGATATATACATATGTACCTATTCCTTCTGGCCTGATGACATCAACACAGGAAAATCAGCCTTATTTTAAGTTTTTGCCCATACAACTTAGCTTCCCTTAAAATTTTCAGGTCTTATTTCGGAAGTCTGTAATAATTCTTAAATAAGGCGTAGTTTCCGCTGGGTATGTACCTACCTGGAGAAAGAAAACAAGAACAATAACACAGCCACCCACCACCACCAGCTAACAACCATTGACTGTGGTGTGCAGTTATCGCCGACACGCAAGCAATCCACCGACTTTAAACAAATTCAGTTAAATTCTGCCAATTTCCCGGACCAAAAGTGCTTACAAGCAGCACTTGTATACATACATATGTATGTACATATTTGGTATATACCTATGTACCTATATGCAATTATATATATATAAATAATTGTTAATTTAATGAATTTTGTTCCAGGAAATTGCAACGATTGCGCCAACAAATGCAGCAAACAGAAAGACATACATACATATGTATGTACATAAAGCCATGCAAAATGACATGTACATATGTATGTACATATATATATTTAAATGATAAACAAACTTAAAGCTATAACGCGAGGAATCATCAGCAGAGTAGCGCAGCGTTGCCGTCGCCGTCGAAAGCTTTGTCCATTGCATTCACAATTTGCTTGGCACAGTTCTGTATGATCGCTTCGACAAATAAGAGCGACACTTTTACGCTTATAAAAATTTAACCAGAACCAAAAAAAATAAAACGAAACAAACATGCATACATGCATATGTATATATTAAGGAAAATGCGATCTTAAAGCATATTAATATTTAATATAAATACTGAAATATTATTTATTTATGTACATATGTATGTACATATTTGACCCTATTTTGGGTGACGCACTTAATTATTCATTGTTTGGTACAATAACAAAAACAAACATAAAATAACTACGTACATACATATGTATGTATTTATAACAAAAGCCAAACAGAAAAGTGGAAGCTCAAGCAATTGATGCATGATGTATATATTTTGGGGCCTATTTAAAGAACAATTTTAAAAATACTTACATATATGAAAATAAATAAAAAAGCTTTAAAAAAACTTGAAAATGTTAATGCACGGTTCGCATAAAGTTACCGCGTGTGATACAGAACCAGAACGAATCAATGTACAAATTCAGCATATCATACAATGGCTAAGGGAAAATCCAAATGTGAATGCGAATTTTGAATATGAAAATTTGCTTTTCTTTCTGCGCAGCTGTAAATATGATTTGGATCGTACAAAGAAAAAGATTAAAACGTAAGCTTAGAGTTGAGAAGAATTGTTTTCATTGTGAAGTCTACATAGTTTTCTTTTTTTTAATTAACCAAAATTAAGCCTGAGACTTGTTTTCTACATTTTGCCATCACTTTTTAACCGCAACTATGATATATGTATGTATGTATGTATGTATGTACATATCGTCGCTTAAAGTGCAATACCGCGTATCGACCAAATACCATACCGCGTATCTGCTGCCACCAAAATTTTACAGGAGACAGTAAAAACTGTTTTAATCAGGTACCGAAAATGACGGTTATTTTTTTAGTGTGGTGAAAAGGTTACGCAAAAATAACCTTTATCTTCTTTTGGTCCCCTGCAAAAAATGCGATTAATCCGGGACGTGTCCGGGTACATTCGCAAGGGAGCATGCGACTAATACAATTTTACATCCGTTTATATGGAGTGAATTGATCGCATTTGTTCGAGCATGTCCTATGAAGAGACTAATTGTTCAACTTGTATACCCCAACGGGTACAAATGTAGATCAATCGCTTTCAGCACGAACGGGTACAAATGTAAATTGTAAATGTTCATGCATATTTAAATAATGTTTTACTTTTGTAAAAAAATCTCAATAAAAAATTTAAAAAATTGTAAGTAAATTGAGTATGCATCATATGAGCGTAATGTAAAGGATTTTTTCATAGGATATTTTAGGCAACATTTTGTTAAAATTGTTATTAAAAAAGGGTGTTCAATTCGTTTTACCGGTTGGTATAATAAGCTTCAGTACATAAAGTTATAAAGAAATATCACCTATTATTCGCGGTATTGGTTCCAAAACTTTCCAGAAATACATTTGCATATTAGCAAAAATACTCATACGTGCATACGAGGGTCGTCAAAAATTGTATGAAGAAAATAAAGTTCTTTTCTATGCGACTGTGGAACGGAAATCTATACCGAAATTTTTCATTAATATATTAAAGTTTAGAGGTCGCGCAAATGCCTCTAAGTTTCCTTCAGCTTTTGCATTAGTGATGGTATATCATTTTTAGGAAAGTCTTTAATGAACAAGAAAGATTTTTATCATTATGAAAGGGAAATCATATTGTTTTAGGGATAATAGAATAAAAATAGCCTTGTTCCTTGTGTTTCGATCTTATTTTTTGGACCACCTTACGCATGCAAAAATTAATATGATTTGCGCGACCTCTAAAAGAAAATTCTAAGCGAAAAAAAGTTGTATGGGCAAAGGCTTAAAATAAGCCTGATTTTCCTCTGTTGATGTCATCAGGCCGTGTGGACTACTCTCTATCTCTGAGAGGAAACCTTATTCCAAAGGCTTATCTGCCATGGAAATAAGGCTTAGTTATAATTTGATAGTCAGGTCTTCTATGGTGTATATATATGTATAGTGTATATATACCTTATAAGAGCCTTATATAAGGAATAGTAAAAGGGTGCTTTTTTGTTTAGCTGCATAATAGCTTAAACAGAATCAGAGTCAGACGAATTTTCGTCTAATTTGGACGTTATCGCCTGTCAAATAAATCATTTGGAACTTGACGTGCAATAAAACAAAAATAAACGTTTTTTGTTGTGGAAAAAATTTAAAATAACAGAAGGGATGAATCAATGGAAGAAGTAAGGGAACATCGTAATTATAACAAGTAAAAGCGCGGCTGTCTTCGGCCGTAACGAAGACTTCATACCTTTCATGAGTGGGGAAATGAAAAGTTACCTATGTATGTATGTACATAGCCGGATTAAGTTTAATTTATAATTTTAATTCTGTGGGTTATTTATGGAAAGATTTATTAGAAAAAATTTAAAATTTTTAAATGGAGGGGTTATACACCAAAATGTCCATATCTGAACAATCGGTTGTAGGGGAGCTATATGTTATAGTGGTCCGATCTTGACAATATTCGGTAATCCCGTTTGGGCCCATATCGGTACAAATACTTCAAAATTTCACGCCGTTAGCTGTTAAAATGGAGGAGTTATACACCAAAATGTCCATATCTGAACAATCGGTTGTAGGGGAGCTATAGGTTATAGTGGTCCGATCCTAACAATTTTCGGTAATCCCGTTTGGGCCCATAAAATACTTCAAAATTTCACGCCGTTAGCTGTTAAAATTGAGGAGTTACACACCAAAATGTCCATATCTGAACAATCGGTTGTAGGGGAGCTATATGTTATAGTGGTCCGATCTTGACAATTTTCGGTAACCCTGCTTGGGCCCATTGGGTAAAAATACTTCAAAATTTCACGCCTTTAGCTGTTAAAATGGAGGAGTTATACACCAAAATGTGTATATCTGAACAATCGGTTGTAGGGGAGCTATAGGTTATAGTGGTCCGATCTTAACAATTTTCGGCAATCCCGTTTGGGTCCATATGGGTACAAATACTTCAAAATTTCAGGCCGTTAGCTGTTAAAATGGAGGAGTTATACACCAAAATGTGTATATCTGAATAATCGGATGTTGTGGAACTATATGTTATAGTGGTCCGATCTTGACAATTTTCGGTAACCTTCTTTGGGCCAAAATGGGCACGTCTACTTCAAACTTTCATGTCCATAGCTGTTTAAATGGGGAAGTTATGCACAAATTACATCCAAAAATTTCATGTATATCTGAATAATCGGTTGTTTTCTATATGTTATAGTGGTCCGATTCGGCCGGTTCCGACAAATGATCAGCTGCATATAACAACATACCTGTATTCCGAATTTCATTCAGATATCTCAAAAACTGAGGGACAGACGGACAGAAGGACAGACGGACAGACGGACATGGCTTAATCGACTCAGCTCGTGATTCTGATCATATCGGTATATATTTTGGTGGGTCCCCCATGCTTCCTTCTGGTACTTTCGACAAAAATTTTTTGCCACTAAGTTATAATACCATTTCATTCTCATGAAAGGTATAAAAATATGCATATTATTATTATATTATATTATTATATTATTATAAGGGAACATCGTAATTATAAAAATATGCATATGGCAATTTCGCCTTGATTCTGTTTTACTGGACGATATTCGCAAACAAATGTCATCGCCGCACCTCGCGAAAACACGTCCGGCGATTGGTTCAGTTTAAAGCTTAATTCACAACCTAACCTTTATGCTGGGTATATAGACATGCAGAGGTATGTATGTATATTAGGTGTTCCATTTTTAGGGGATAACTCCTCTCCATTTTACTTGAGAAACTAATTCCTGATAAAAAAAAAAATAAATAGGTACCTACATACGAGTTTTAGGATAAGCGTCTTTCCAGACTCGTGGTGTGCTCATTAATTTTTTCCTGCGGTTGACCTAACGTTCGAAAAAGACCACATCTTAAATTAATATCGATCTAGAACGAATCAACCTTAGTTTTCAACCAATAATCTTTAAATGAGTTCGAAAATCATGAGAACCATGTGTTCTATAGTAACAAGAGGACAAGTAACATACAAGGCAATTTCTCTGCCTATAAAGTTTGCCTTCGAAGATGGGTTGGGTAAAGAAGGGACAATACATACATACATACATACATACATATAATGGTCCAGTTCTTGAATCGAATACCAACCTTTTCCACATTCAGTATCGAAGGTGGGAGTTGAAAAGGAGATATATTCATTTCCAATGGGGTTTGTATTGTTAACCAAGTCTAATGTGAAGGAACTGGTTTTCCAAATTTCATTTGTTTTATTTTATTATTACTTCTTTAATTTTATAAATATTTATTTCTTTTATTACTGGTCTCCATAGATTCTACCAAATGCGCGCGGAACGTGTAGAATGGTTTTCCAATCGAGATCCCTTTCTACCCGAAATACAAGCACTTCTCACATTGGGCGTATTTTTGCCGGTCGATGGAGTGGACTCCAAAAGTCGTAAGGTGGTAATAATACGGACAGCAGCGCATGATCCGAAACTACATTCCCAGAATAATGTATTCAAGGTAAATTTATAACAGTTGAATTCAAAACTCCGAAGCTCACAATTCACGTTTTTCTTTGTTCTCCTTCTTTTCTAGGTTGGCAAAATGGTTCTCGATTTACTACTCAAATTCGAGCCGGACAATTGTGGTCGTGGCATTGTGGCTATTTTCGATATGGCCGGCATACAATTGGGACATGCTCTGCAAATGAATCCCCGAATGATAAAACATTCTGTTGAAAGCTGGCAATGCTATCCATGTCAACCGAAATTATTGGAGTTCATAAATGCGCCAGCGCATGTGAACATATTTTTGAATACATTCAGGTTGTTCATGACAGCGAAAATGCGTTCGCGCATTGTTGTACAAAAACGCCTGACCACAGTGGAATGTGAGGCATTGCCAAATGATATTGGCGGCAGAGGGCCCACCTACAAGGAGCTTTCGGTGAAATGGAAGCGGCTGGTAGAGGAGAATTTGGCATTCTATGAGGAATATGATAAATACAAAAGTATTTTAGCGACTTAGTATTTTTTCGGTCTATTTTTTCTTGTTAGTTGTTGTAAAGATAATATGTAGGCTATCAAAAGATAAGTAAAAACAAATGGATATATGTACATACATATGTAAATGTTATATGTTTGGCTAGGTAACATACGTATATATCGTATATATGTACATACATATATATGATGTACCCAAATATCTAACGATTATGCATTAAAGTTTAATGTAGTTAACGAACAAGCTATTTTTGTTAAAGTGTTGAGCAGAAATTAACCGTATAGGCATGGGAGCTAAAATTCCATTAAGAAAACTAGCTGAGACTTGTGTTTACATTTTGCTAGTGCCATCGATCGCATCCCAGGAGCATGAGTGTCGGTTTGATTAATCTTTGGTTGTTCTATCTTGTACCAAAGTAGGGGACACTCTGGGCTAAAAGAGTTGAGCGTTAGCGATAAAACTTTCAAATTAGTTTTTTCAACATTTTAATTTTTCACATGCACACTTTTGGAAGGAAGGTGAGATATCTACGTACCTATTTTAGGGTGGTCCCCAAATGTATGGAGTCAAATTTTATTGCATGTTTCCTCAACCTCACCCCCATGTTAATTTTGGTCCCGATCGGAGGCGGTTAAGGGGTGTTGCATAGGTGTCCCATATGGCTATCTGAATTTTGACCCCTTCGCGACACCCCTTAAGAGTCTCCGATCGATATCTTTGACCATGCTGTTACCGATGTAGGGCGTGAGAGCGGGGAAAATCGCTAATTTGGTTTAAAAGAACACCCTAGTGTACATATGTACGTACGAGTATATTCCATGCAGAAAATGCGTTTAATTCGGGATGTGTCCGGGATCAATCGCAAGGGAGCATGCGACTAATACAATTTTACATCCCTTTATATGGAGCGAATTGATCGCATTTGTTCGAGCATGTCCTATGAAGAGACTAAGTGTTCAATTTGTATACCCGAATGGGTACAAGTGTAGACCAATCGCTTTTATCTCGAACGGGTACAAATGTAGATCAATGGAATGTAGATTAATCGCTTTATGAAAATGTCTAAAAATTATAAATTGTTATATATATCTGTGCGTATTACTGAACTGGAGTCAAATGCACGTAAAGCTAATGAGGAGATCGCCTTACTAAAGGACGAAGTGGCTAAACGGAATGCTGCTTCTGACATTTCTGCTGACGCCGTTGCTTTTGGCATTCCTTATTATGAGGGGGAGAACCTGAAAAGCCTCTTCAATCAAGTGTGCTTGTCGATAGACTTCCATGCACCTCAAATCAGAGACATTTTTCGAACGAAGGCGTCAAGTAACACACGGAATGGTGCGATCATTATAAAATTTCATTCTCCAGTTGATCGTAATCGCACCCTGCGCGCTTTTGGAGAGCATAGGAAAAAAGTAAAATCTGCCACTCCTCTTACTCCACTTGGATATGATGGGTTTTTCCAAATCTATGAGAGCCTGACGCGAGAAAACAGACATTTGCTGCAGGAGGCTACAAAGTTGCGCCGTGATGGTAAGCTGGTTGCGGTATTCACTATCAGAGGGACGGTTTATGTAAGAAGCACTAATGCAGATGATGACTTGCCCCAAAAAATCAAAATTACAAGTGAAGATGATTTGCTGCCATTTCGTTAGTATGTTAATTGTTATGTATTTGACTTCAGTTACCTGTGCCTTATTGATAGCTAAACTCGGTGTCTATTTCTTCTTTTGTATCACACTTTTGACATACCCTTTTGAAGTTGCTCTTTTTCTCTTCTCTAATAACAATGGTAAAAAACAATATGACTAGTGTTGACAATAATAGTCTTGCGCTGCTAAATGTGTTGTGTGGTCGGCAGAAAGGTTTCAATGTTGTGCATTTTAATGCCCGCAGTCTTAACAGTGGAAAGATGGATCAGGTTAGGAGCGCATTTGAATTCTCTCCGGTTGACGTTATATGTGTCTCTGAGACATGGTTTAAGCATGACGTGTTAGATGGGCACTATGAAATTAAGAACTACAGTTTATATCGAAATGATAGGATGATCAAGAATGGCGGTGGAGTGGCCATATACTGTAGGAAATACTTAAAAACTCGCCTCGTATCACAGTCGGCTGGAGGTTTAGTTGAATATATATTAGTCGAGGTGTCCAACCCCCCATTTAAGATCCTTTTATCATGTGTGTATAACCCCCTTAAAACTAGTAGTGTAAGTGACTTCTTCAGCATGCTAAACATGGTTGCTGTTGACTATGATGATGTTATTGTATGTGGGGATTTCAATATAAATCTATCATGTAGTGATGTGTACAGGTCCCGTCTGTTAGATGATGTGTCCGGCGTTGGTTTGTCTATAGTCAACAGATCTGTCCCTACTAGATTTGGTAATAATTGTTGTCCCAGTCTTTTGGATTATTTCATTGTATCTGATGTGTCCACTGTTCTGAAATTTGACCAAATGTCGTTTATCTCTGATCATGATTTAATCCTCTGTGCTTTTGATTTTATTTTTGACAACCGAAATTTATATTCATCCACGTGCAATATTCCTGACTATCGCTTGCTTAATATTAGTGAACTGACAAATGCCTTAAACAGTATTGACTGGACTGCTTGCTGGAGCTTGACATCTGTAAATGACAAGCTTAATTTTTTAAATAATATCGTGCTAAATACCTATAATGGCCATGTCCCGATGCGCTCTAATCAAAACAGATTACCTTCATGTCCGTGGTTTAATCGATCTATTCGTACTATGATAAGAAAGCGAAATAAAGCATATTCCATCTGGAAAAAGGTTCGAACTGACTCTAACTGGTGTGCATATAAAGCTATTAGGAATGAAGTTAACTGCTTTGTGAAGCGGGAAAAACGTAAGTTTTTTGCCAAAAAACTAAGTTCAGATCTTCCGAATAATGTATTGTGGCGTAATTTGAAAAGCCTTCGTGTTTATGTTAAAAAAAGTCCTGAGTGTTCTCTTGATCCTAATGAGCTTAGTGACGCATTTGTTAATATACCGTCCAGTGCTTCTACTTCCCAATCCTTAATTTCCTCCCCTCTGCCTTCGTGTGCGAACTGGTCTGCCTGTGAAAAGTTTCAATTTTGTGCAGTTACTGAGCTTGATGTGGTAAGGTGTGTTTATAAAATTCGTTCTAATGCGGTTGGTACGGATGGGATTCCGATTAAGTTTATTAAGATAATTTTGCCACAAATACTGCCAACTCTCACTCATGTTATGAATCACTGCATTACAACATCAAGCTTTCCGGATGCGTGGAAGATTGCGACTGTGCTGCCGATTGCCAAAAATAGTAATGCTGTTCGTCCGTGTGATTTTCGTCCTATAAGTATTCTTCCTGCCCTGTCAAAAGCTTTTGAATCACTGTTATCAGAGCAAATACAAGCGTATATTAATAAAAATAATCTACTTTCCCCCTTCCAGTCAGGTTTTAGAAC
Source organism: Urophora cardui (assembly GCA_960531455.1). Taxonomy (NCBI): domain Eukaryota; kingdom Metazoa; phylum Arthropoda; class Insecta; order Diptera; family Tephritidae; genus Urophora; species Urophora cardui. The sequence goes on along the minus strand of OY482672.1, from coordinate 4,007,684 downwards.
AAAGCATAGTTGTTCCAATGCTATTATTAAAATTTTGGATGACATACGAATACCTTATGACTGCAATCAAGTTACACTGCTGTGCCTATTAGACTTTTCAAAAGCATTTGATTCCGTGAATCATGAGCTTCTCTGCAGGAAGTTAGAAGTTTATTTTGGTTTTGACGGTGCTGCTATTAAGCTAATGAGGAGTTATTTAAAACACAGAGTGCAGCGTGTGAAGGTGGGGTCTGAGAACTCTAATATTAAACGATTGGTAACCGGAGTGCCACAAGGTTCAATACTGGGTCCGTTGTTATTTACTTTATTTGTGAATGATATTTTTAAAACCTGTCGTTTTGCTCAAATGCACGCATATGCTGATGATGTGCAATTATATATGTCTGGTATGCACAGTCAAATCTCTCAGCTATGCGCTAATTTTAATAGTGATCTTTCTTATATTGCATTGTGGGCGTCTGAGAACAGTCTTTGTCTAAACAGTAAAAAATCGTATGTGATGCCTATAGCCAAAAAGTCTATAAATATGTTAGAACTTCCTTGTCTCTATGTTAACGGCATGCCTCTTAAATATGTCTCTAAGGTAACGAATCTTGGCTTTGTTATAAACTCCAGTCTATCGTGCGATGATCATGTTAATGTTGTTGTTAGTAAAGTCTACCATGTTCTGCGTAATTTGAGAATATCAGCGTCATTTACCCCAGTTGGAATACGACGACAGCTTGCTATACAATTAATATTACCTATAATTTGCTACTCAGAGTGTGTTTACAGCAAGCTAAGTTCCACATCTGCACATAAAATTGAAGTAGTATTTAACCATATAACACGTTACGTCTTTGGGTTAGCGAAGTTCGATCATATATCTGAGTGGAAAAAGCGTCTCTTTTGCTGTGAAATCCAAGATTACTTCAAAGCAAGAAACTGTATTCTTCTATACAGGGTAATGGAAGAAAGGGTGCCTGCCTACTTGTATGAAAAATTGGAATTTACAAAATCTGTTCGTGTTAGTGACCTAATTGTTCCTAGGTATAATTATCTGAGCTCTGCAAGGCTGTTTTTTGTCAATGCTATCCGCATATGGAATTCTATTCCTAGTAACATCCGTAGTAGGATGAATAAGAGCAACTTCAAAAACGTTATATATTCGTTTTTTCGTGATATATAAACAAATAATAAATGACATGTTAGGCGCTGAGTTTTGCTTATTATCTTTATTCAAAAAGTTACTATTTGGCTGTATTGTTTTTGTTTATTTTTAAATGTAGTTTTAACTTTAGTTTTAATATAACTTAAGATATGTATTATTTGGTTAATTTTTATTTTTGTTACTTGTTTGTATATCATCTGTTGTACTATAAAAGATCGTTTAAGATCTTATTGTACTAATTTAAATAAATATCGAAATGAAATGAAATGAAATGAAATATATATTAGAAGAAAGTTTATTCGATTAGCTTAGATTTTGTAGTGAAATCTTAAAAAAAAAAAAATAAGTATTCTCTCCAAATATTTTAAGTTTTTAGAATGCATTATGCGAGTGTAAAAGACGTGTGAGGAATTTTTCAAAGTTGTTAGCCAATGCTATTTTTATAACAATATTTAAAAATTATAAATGTTCATGTCCAATTTAAATAAAGATTATACAATAAGTTTTACTTTTGTAAACAATCTATTCAATAAATTAAAAACCTTTTAAATAAATTGCCAGTTTTGAGTGTTCATTAGTAATTGATTTTTGAATGGATATTTTTGGTAACATTTTGTTAATAAAATTATTATTCATCATTGTTATTAAAAGAAAGGATCTTCAATTATTATATTCTATATTTAATCAATCTAGATTTGTACCCGTTCAGAATAAATGCGATTCTGTTAGACCAATATCTCGACCGACCAACGGCCATCGCGATGAACGTCACCTAGTCCCTGTCGATCATCGCGCCAGCCCGCGCGAATACAGGGTATGTTCAGAAACGCAGCATAAAACGCAACAGCGGCAGTAATTATTTTTTGATGATTGTGATGAGCGACGCTTAATGAAAAATTTACTTTTATGAACGTTCCTCTTGTACTACAAAAGAAGCGCTACAAAAGTTGCGCTTCAAACTGATTTTCTGAACAAAGCGACAAACACCCTCTATGATCACCGCGCTATGGCTGTACATAATATATATATATATATATATATATATATATATATAAATTAAACTGTTATTTTTTCGGCCTGTGTTACCAAAAGCAGAGCAAAAAGCGAAAGGCATGTTATTCACTCAGCAGTGGATCAAGGTTAATATCATTTTGTTTTTAATAGGTATTTATTATTATTGTTTTACAATAAGTTGCTGTTTTTATTATTACACATAATATAAAATTTTTATGCATGGAGTATATGTATGTATATTATGTATGTATGTATATATGTAGTACAAAACTTACTTGATTACACGCTTAACTTATTTATGCTTAATGTATATTTATTCGGTTTCTTCAGCTTATACATATTATTGTTATTGTTATTTATTAAGCATAACAGCTGGAATACAATATGAACATAAAAACGGGTGTTAGTCTTAAAATTCGCACTGGTATTTTATTTGCTCCCAAAGCTTAATTTCAAAAAAAAAAAAAAAAAAAAACACAAAGCAAACAGAAATATAGTTCAATTAATATATTTAATTAATTTTTTTAATCCAAGTTTTTGTGCCCAGCATGCTGCACTTACATAGCTGCTTTAGGTTAATGTGAGATTTTTTTTATTAGTTTCATGAGATACATTTTTCGAAATTTTTTAGTACTACGATTAAATAGTGCAATTTAGAGGTATGTGATAAGCTTTTGGCAATCCTTAATTTATATATTCATGCATGTATGTAGACTACTATTTAATTTTTATTTTTGTTTAATGTGCAACTTATAAATACACGCATATATAGCATTATTTAAGAATAAAGTAAGTATTTCATAAATGTTTATATTCAGCAAATTATATTATTTCGCAATTTCGAGTTTATTTTTTTAAATACTTTAAACATTATCTGTAACATACACAAAGTGACATTTATTACGAATATTTAATATAATTTTTTGTATGTACATATGTATGTATATGCGCATCTGTGAGTATTTAAGATGTAGTTTAAGAAATACTTTGATGCTATTGGAGTAGTAAGTAAAACCGGACTGACTGACAATTCTTGATCGTTTACAAATGCAGTTGGTATTTTTAGTTTACGTCACTGATAATTTTTATAAAGTTTTCTTAAAATACTTTAAATTTCTAATAATAACATAATTTTTATTTTAAAGTTTTGTATATTTTTACTTTTTTATTTTCATTCATTTTTATAAAATAAACCGTTTTCCGCTTAAACTACTACACTTGGCTAAGTCTATGCTGTTATTATTTTTATAGACCGATAGACCGTCTGGTTCATGTGTAAATTTAAACTTAATTGAAACCTTCGCCAGAATATTTCGAGTTTTCGAATTTGATGAGCTTTCCTAAACTTAACATGATGCACTGGAGATTCTACTTAGACATCACAAATGATTAATAAATTTATTTATGTGTTCTATAGAGAAATCGAACTCTTATAGAAATAGCTTAAATTGAATTTCAGGCCAAATAACGCTTAAAAATTCAAATGATTCAAATTCAATTTTTCCCAGTACATGCATGTATGTATGTATGTAAGTATGCAAGTCAGTAGGTTTTAGTTTTTCTGCATTTTTCTTAATATTTTATGTAGGAATATGCGCAAATCTTCATATGTATATCTTAATTTATTTATAATTTTAAAACAGTAACTCCATAATTAAATAAGTATATTGCATTTAATTTTTTTTCAGCTGCTTCCAATATAAAAAATATTAAATGTTATACATTTTTTAATTTTTGTAATTCTAAATGTACGATAATGAAAAAAATTGATGCAGACATAGATTTAAGCGTTTATAATACATACAAATGATTTCTTTTTTTTTAAATTATTAAAATTAATTTTAATATTCATCGTAAATACATAGTTAGGTGATTCACAAAGTGTCATAAAGTCATATGTCATATAAAAATATTGTACGGAAATAGTTATAAAAGACTTTTCCGAAGCCCTGTGAAGAAGTAAACAAAAACAGCTGATCAAATACGACGACCCAAAAACATATCGTGCAGAGTTGTATTTATTTAGTACACATACAGCATAGAATGCAACAACAAAATATTATGACTTATGACGATATGACGCAATATGACAGGTTGTGAATCCCCTAAGTATATTTAAGCATCGGCATCATTTGCAGTTTAAGGACGTTTTAAAATGTTATGGATAGCGAAATTTGATTAGCAATGGCTTTACTTATCTTTTAATTAGCATTTCTCAATTCAAATTCCATCATTTCTCTGAACATACATAAGGAGAACTTTTTTCATTCTTATTACCTTATCCTCACCCCATTCACACTCAAAACTCCAACTGCATACCGACTTGCATTGAATCCTATATTTGCCGTTCATCTTTAGCTGTCAATTTATCAATCAATTCCTGCAGTGGTGCCAGCTCGCGGCGATCAATCAAATTGAATTCCTGCACGAAGAATATGAAATGTTTAAAGGATGTATTGAGGTGAGCCTCCTCACCCAAAGTGACGACTTCTGAGAAATGTTGATGATAAATATGTGCATAAACACGAAATAGACGCTTTAGTATTGTTTTAGCTATGCTAAGGAAATTCTTTGGAAATGGTATGCCAATTTTTGATGGAAACAATGTCTCATCATCCAGCTGATCTTGCACCCATGTCATCAGATAATCAATATATTTGGGTGCACTACATTTAATTGGTTTCTTCACAGTCAAACCATCCGCCCAATGATATTCATATTTTGGTCCGGCTGACATAATGACACAGCTTTCTTCGGTACAAAATTCGGTGATGGTACCATATAACATATTGATTTGATTGAAAAAATCTACAGCTGCAATAAATTAATAAATATATGAATTTTATATAGTAATAATTTTTAAATGTACGAGAATAGTGTAAACGTCTTAGGCTAAGTAGGTATGTACTTACTATTGACGGCGACCCATTCATTGAGATCTTCACCATCGGGCAACGCCACAGCATTGCGTAGATTACCTGAGCCTAAAGTAGCAGCAGCATGCTTCATTAAATCATATTGGTGAGTACCTTCGGGTATATTCTTTTTGGGTTTAAAAGTTTTGCTGGAACGTGATCCACTGGAAATGAATAATAAGTATTTAAAACTTTTCTGTAAATTTATGATGTTTGTGAAACTGAAAGGATTTAAGTGAAAAATAATTTTTTCCGTCAGATTTCATATAAAATTAAAGTAAAAAAATTAAATTAAACTTAAAATTTTTCGTGAAACTGGCTGTTAACAAACTTAAACAAATAAATATTAGTATTTTCCTTAATTTATACCTATGCAAATACTTATTAAAATAAATTCATATTAAAATGCATACTCACAATAGAAACTCCATTGTTTAAGGCAAAGACACTCGTACTCTACTTGCTCACAAAGAAATAAAACAGCTCTTGTTATGACGAAACGTCGGTACTTCTCCTTAAGTAAATTTGCAAAATATCCTTCTCCAACAAAATATGTATGAAGTCCACTTGTTTTCTATTGCAATTTTGAGACTATTTTTAGCGTTTGTGACGAATGTCACGAAAATATGAAAAAGTTAATCGCTAGCCAATCAAATTTGTTTTTGTTTTAATATGCTTTGTCCGTGAGGTATATTGTACATTACATTACATATATACATACATAGCAGATTGTTGATATATATGTATATGTACATATACGAACGACAAAAATGTATGCTTTCGCTTATTTCAGATGGGTAGGCAGGGGCCGACCGGAACAATCGCCACTAACGTATGTTTATATGTATATTAATGTGTCGCTTTTCAGGTTTTTAATTATTTGCAGAATGAGTCTTGAATTGAGTTCGTTTTTTTTTTAATTTGCAAATCAAATTATCTTTGCTATCGTTTTTGCCTTTTTGCTTCCTGCAGCTGACTTTGCAGACCGTTCACAAATTCTTAATGTGTCGATTCAATAAAACAATGCGTATTATTGGAAGTGTATCCACATATGTACAAATAAATTAATTTACTATTCTCCTTGACTTTTTTCTGCTTATTTTGCAATTATTTGGAAATATGCAATTAGTTATTTTCCTTTTTTGCACAATAAAACTGCACCAAGAAGAAAGTCACCTCGATTTAATGATGATATTTGACAAATTGAAACAACAACAAAACCAAAGCTGTACAACAAGGTGAAGGTAAAGGTATTCACCTCTAGCAGCGATGCCGCTGTCACTCCAATTGGCAGATTTCACTCCGATTTTGACCTCCTCACTCCGCCACACCCTCTTGGACTAAATCACTCCACTTTTTCATGTATGAAATAATTCAGAAATTTTGAATCAACTTTCAATTTTGTATGTATAAAATTACAATCTGGCAGCGTTATTGTTTACGTCTTATAATTCTGCCGCAGTGGCAACTTTTCACTGATCTTTGTTTTGTGCGCGCTTCCATGGAAAATTTCAAATCAATTGCTCTAAAATGAATAGATGAGTTAAAATTTATAAAAACACATTAGCTGGTTTTTTACATTTTTTTGTTTTCATCAGAAAAGTTTGCCCTGGACCAAATGCAAAAAAAGGTACATTGACAGGTAAGTTATATTTCTAAAGGATACTTTTCCATATTTCATAACCTCATATTCTCTTTCCAGCTATTTTATCAAAGAAGAAAATTCCCCTGCTGCTACAACACAGAAATTGGCCTATGATGTAGCTGTTGCAAATGACCATACCTATGTATACGATTTGGATCCTGTGGCTGCTGCCGTCTGTACGAGCGACTTTGATGCTGCTATTTCTGCTATAGTTTCCGATGATTGTAGTGCTGCTGCTATGAATGATTTGCACACCACAGACGGTGACTTCGATGCTGCTATAGTTTCGGGTGATTGTAGTGCTGCTGCTATGAATTATTTTCACACCATATGTATGGTAAATAATTGTAGTGCCGCTGTTTTCTGCGATTTTCACACCAAAGACAGTGAAAATAAAGCCGTTCAAACAAAAATTCATCAATAAATGGAAGATGAAATTTAGTTGGTTAGAAAACAAAGATGAGAAAAGCTTCTGTAAAATTGTTGGGAAATAATTTTCTGATTTGGAAAGGTATGGCAATTCTGATGGTCATAAAAGGGCAGAATTGTCTTTACAAAAACACAAAATACATAATTTATTTAAAAAAAAAAACTTATTCTACTTATATATACATACTTGTACTTTTATATCTAAGACATTTATCAAATGCATAACATGCACTAATTTATGTATACAAAAGTTTATAAACAAATGTGCTATGAATAAAAACACAATTTTAATTTAATTAAATTCATTTCTAATAAATACATATGTCATTTAATTCGAAAACAAAATTTTGCGTTTGCTTCCCCATATTTACATTTCTTGTTGATTTCCTTATTTTTGACATCCCTCCGCAATTTCACTCCGCTCTTTCGTCCGTCACTCCGAAACACTCCGCTCATATGTCAATTTTCACTCCGCTCATAAATTTTGGAACGGCATCGCTGAGCATGACGCAATAATAAAATGGTGGACGCAGAGGACGGCTATTTTGTTTTTGGAATAGTAAGCTGTCAAATTATCGTCTTTTATTTTGATTTTTCCCTCTTGCACGTGTTATTCGTGGAAAATAGCTTGTGTGTGAGATAACAGGATGTGTTTTTCTGCCCCCTTTCTAGTGATAAATTGATGTGCAGCTAATTCGAGTTTCTTTACTTACTCTTCAGCTAAAGTTAGCGAACTGAACGAAAACTGAGAGAGGGAAGATGAAAGTACATATCGACGGCTGAGAATAAGATCGCCCTATTTCAAAAATTGTTTCAAAAACGCCCTATTCCAAAAATTGTTTGAATAACGTCTTATTTCAGATTTTCCTTCAAAACGCCCTATTTCAGAATTTGTTTCAAGAACGTCCTATTTCAGACAGTTATTCAAAACGCCCTATTTCAGAGTATATATTTCTATATAGAATTTTCTGTGAAATAGGACGTTTTTGAAGCAAAAAAGTCGATATATCTGACTTGTTTACTGGCCAAATTTCCACTAGCAAGTTACTGGTAAGAAGAAGAAATTTCAAAGCAAATATTTGTCAAATAAAAAGTAGACACCGAATCTAATTAGTTATTTTTATTCAAACAAGGTAAAAATGGAAGCAGTAAGCAATTTACGCCCAAACATAGAGAACAAACAAAGTTGGCCTATTTCGCATATCTTTACTTTTTTCATAACATCTCTCACTGAGAGCAAATGTGGTAGAAAATGCTTATGGGTATATATTAATCAAGGATGCATCGTAACGTTAATATTATCGTTTACCGAAAAAAAGCAATCGTTGTCGCTGAAACTATTCACGTTTTTACCGTTTACGCAATTATCAAAATAATTTATAGCCGCAAAATAACGATAATGAAATTATCGAAATAATACCATTTCATTTCGTTAATTAGCGTTTCATTTCGTTAATTAGCGTTATCATAACCAAATTTATAACGTTGAAATGCTTAGTGCGCTCGCAATGCCGTCGCGAAAAATCGGCCGAGTACTCACATACATAGATATATGCATATGCACACGAACTGCTACGATTTGAGTGACAGCTGTGTATGTTTGCGCCCCGTGCAGGCAATCCTCTTGTTGATTTACTTCGTTTCAACGTTACCGGTTGCATTTTGATAATTTAGTTTTGTGAATTAACGAAACAAAACCATTTTGATAATTTAGCATTGTGAATTAACAAAACGAAATAGAATCGGTTCGTTCGTTAAGCATCTCTGATATTAATAATACTATCTAGATCTCAAAAATTTTCCATTTATGTCGTATTGTACTTGGCGGAGTGTAATGACAAAATTATATTTCGTCTTGGTTAAACCCTGAATTCTCTTGGGACTCTGACAATTATTTTGTAAGTAAAATATTGAAAAAAATATTTATTTTTAAATTCGCCCTTGAGCACACCTTGTAGATCTTTATAAATACCCCTAATCGCTATTCCGTTTTCCATCACTGTTTTTGCTCTAAAATACATGACAGCTGTCAAAGCAACTGTCAATTTGATTTAATTTTTGTGCACAACACGTGGAAAATTTTATAGCGTGGTTAACTAAAATATTTTGATTATTTTCTATTAAAGTGGTGACATATTATTTTCGTTAATATGGTTTGTGTTTATAACTCGCGTAACTTCATCAAAGTTTTATTTTAATTCCTTCCATTTCATCTATTTATAGTCGCAACTTTACGTCCTTTACGAGCATGCGGCTGGCTATTCCCTCTTCTCGGTCAAAGAGTTTGAGGAAGTATCCATGTTTCTACCTCAAGTGGAGGTATCCGTAACTGATATTTCCAAATTCAATTCCATTGTTAAGTTGGTCGGGTTTGCACCATTCAAAACTGCCATTGCCGCTCTGGAAAATATAAATGCAATATCTGAAGGTATAGCACCACAAGATTTGTTGGTATTTTTAGATGATTTCTTTGCCAAGGTTAAAAAGAAGAAGTGTACATTAGGCATCGCTGATGCTAAATTGGGTGCGGCTATCACTGAATCGATTGGTGTACAATGCAGTCATTTTGGTGCAGTGCCAGAGTTAATACGTGGTATAAGATTCCACTTTCATCGATTGGTTAAAGGTAATTAAAAATTATTTTATGAAAATTTACTATGATATATTTTATTAAAAACATTTGAAATTATAAAGGCTTTACGGATAAATCGGCCGGTATCGCTCAGCTTGGTTTGGGTCATAGTTACTCACGCGCCAAAGTCAAATTCAATGTTCATCGTTCGGACAACATGATCATACAGTCTATCGCTCTGCTAGATCAATTGGATAAGGATGTTAATACATTTTCCATGCGGATACGCGAATGGTATTCCTATCATTTCCCAGAGTTGGTGAAAATCGTGCCAGACAATTACTTATTCGCCAAGACGGCAAAATTTATTAAAGACCGCAAAAGTCTTACACAAGAAAAGCTCGAAGAACTGGAAGAGATTGTTATGGATTCAGCCAAAGCACAAGCTATTATAGATGCTGCTAAAATGTCAATGGGCATGGATATATCATTGGTAGATCTAATGAACATTGAGCTGTTTGCTGAGCGTGTAGTGCGTCTATCAGAATATCGCAAAAAAATGGCTACATATTTGCACAACAAAATGGAGGCGGTTGCACCCAATCTGCAGTCACTGATTGGCGATCAAGTGGGAGCGCGTCTCATCTCACATGCTGGCAGTTTAACCAATTTGGCCAAATACCCCGCATCGACAGTACAAATATTGGGTGCGGAGAAAGCACTCTTCCGTGCATTGAAAACTCGATCGAATACACCAAAATATGGTCTGCTCTATCACTCAACATTTATTGGGCGTGCCGGTTTGAAAAACAAGGGACGCATTTCGCGCTTTTTGGCAAACAAATGTTCGCTCGCTTCACGTATTGATTGTTTCCTGGAGAAGCCCACCAGTTTGTTTGGGGAAAGCTTAAAGCAACAAGTAGAGGATCGTTTGAAATTCTACGAATCGGGTGAGGTTCCGCGTAAGAATATCGAAGTAATGAAAGAAGCAATGGAAGCAGCCGAAAAGGAAATTAAAAGCGACGTTCCAACTGATGCACAAAAATTGAAAAAGAAAAACAAGAAGAAGAAACGCAAGGCTGAAGAATTGGAAAATGCTAATGGGGCAGCGCAAAATGACCAAACCAATGGCAAAGGTGATGTAGATGAAACAAATGGCACCAATGTAGAGGTGGAAAATAATGCAGAAGCAGGTGATGGTGAGCCCAAGAAGAAGAAGAAAAAGAAGAAGAACAAGAATAAGAATGAAGGCGAGGCTTAAATGGAGTAAAAATAAGTCAGGATAGATGACGGTATTTAAGGAGGTACACATTCACACGAAACATATGTCCGAACCTTTATAGCACGGCAAAGTTAAATACTGACTTTATATTTTAGTATTAAGTTTAATTAATTAAAGTTACTACTTCAATTTTGCATTTAGTTAAGCAACTTTTTTCCGTATCTACATACATACATATACCTACTTGTATATGTATGTAAATACTTATGTTGGTTTTAGTTATTCAACCTCCGTGTATTATAAATAGACAGACAAATATAAAGTTTTATGTACATATATACATACATGAATCTCGCAGTTACTTTAAAATATGCTTTTTTTTCATTGACATTTTAAAACTGTGGCAGCTGTAGTAAAAGTTCTTGATCAACTATTAATCCCAGACCCTCCGTTGCTAGGATCCTGCCAACACTGTCATGGCGGTGTTATGATGTTGTTTAATTGTTGTTGTTTATTAGCAGTACTAATGTTTAGCAGTAATCATGTTTAGTCGTTCACCTTGGTGAGAAATGTCCAAGATTCCGTATATGTAGATGGGGCTGAATAAAAGAAAGCACGCATAAAAACATCCCTTTGCCAAATATAAAGTGGTCATTTTCTTTTTGTAAATATAATTGTTTTATTTTCTTAATCTTCCTTAGTTAAATACACGTAATGCAATCAATGTCATTAAATTTACAATTCATTGTTTATACATATTTCAATCTGATACTCATTGAAAGGCCTCGCACAAAACTAAAAGAAAAAACGAACATACACAAATGCACCTAAGCAGATATTTAATATCTTACTATGACAATTATGTAATATATTGAGTTGAGTTTTACTTTATTGTAAACAAATATAGCGACATTAACAACAACCAAATGGAATCAGGACGGAGTTTTAATTTAAATAATTCCACAACTACATAATACATATATTATAATTGCATATCTACAGGGATAATTTATGAACTCACAAGTGTTGTGTTGCAAAGAGCGCTAAAAAAAATTGATAAAAGCCGTACACTCACAATATTGTTTCGATTCGAAAGGGAATAAATTGTACATATAACAACATCTACTTTATTTTGACTCGCTCATACATAGTAACTGTTGTTCAGAGGTAACAAGTGGTCCAAACTTATTCTTTTTTTTATATGCAAAAACATTTTTTTTTAATATTTGTTTCTTTTTTAATTTTATATTTTGTTTTAAAACTGCCTGTATGTTTACATTAAAATTTGTTTATTTGTATTTATTTCAGATAAAAACAGTTGCGTGACTTATTAAATAGATTTTGGTCCTAAATATTTACTAATTGCTTTTGGAAACAACCAACAAAAAAAAAATAAATAAGAGATAATTTTAAAAGGTTTGAGCTGTATTTTATACCAAGTTCCATTATATATCCTAAACCACTTATTTTGCATATACACATGTATGTATTGAACTTCTCGCATGCAATTTTATTCTATATACGTACATATGTATGTACGTTTGCATGGTTGTTACACTCCTCTATTACAAACATAATTATACTACATATATGTACATATGTATGCATGCAACCACAATGCATATTTAATTATACACATGCCACATATGTACCTTTGTAACATATACATACATATTAACCAGTTACAACTCGAAAATTAGTAAAAAATACAGCACATACAGTAATTTCACAATTTAATTTGTATTTACGACAATAATAATAAACCACAGTGTACTTTTGTACATATCGAGCCGTATGTGCCAAAATAAAAATTTCACAGAAGTTTTATTTTTTTTTTAATTTTCTTTGCATACAGTTTGTACAGAAAATTTTGATTGTTTGTAGAAAAAAGCGCAAATCATGGTTGACACTTCTTTGCGGCGCATACGGATCGATATGTAGATATATACGTACAATATTTAATATCTTATTTTTATGTCGGTCTTAATTTTTATGTCCTCTTTTTCACTTTTCACTTTTAATTTTTAATTTTTTTTCAATTTCAATTTTTTTTTAAATTATTATAGATATTATAAAAATATTATTAACAGTCGTCGACTGTAATATGTACAAGATAAATCCATGCTACATATAAATTATTGCAATTGGCCAAACAAACACACAAAAAATATCAAATATGATGAACATACATATATGTATATAGTACATGTGATTTTTATGCCACCATATATCATTGGAATATATCGAAGGCCTGCAACTGACTACCATTATTGCTACTACCCTTTGGTTGTTGTTGTTGTTGGGGCTGTTGTGTCGAATTCATTGCGCCAAAATTGGCAAACATTTGTGATGCTATTGGTAGTGATGGAATGTTCTGTTGTTGTTGTGGTTGCGGCTGAGTTGCGCCAAAAAAGCTGCCGCCCATTGCAGCCGCTGGAGCTGCGGTGGGACTCGTTAGCGGAGAAAGGCCGCTAGCCCCACCAAATGCATTGAATTGGTTAGCGCCGCCACCGCCCGCCGTTTGCTTTGTGGGACTTTGCGTCTTCAGCGCGTTCATCGATGGGGCTGGTGCATTCAATTTGCCCGATTTGCTGTTCAGTAAATTATCCAAATCGATTTTCAAATGGCCGGCATTCAAATTATCCGACCAAGTGGCACCAACAGCTGGTCCAGTGGCGGCGGTAGAGGAGTTTGTTGCTGCAGTACTGCCCGTATTGTTATTGTTGCTATTGGCGTTTATAGGTTGTAGTAGATTATTGTTGTTGGTTGACATTGATGGTGGTAAAATATTGTCTGAAAGAGGAGAAAGTGGTTTTTAAAAGATATTTAATTAAAATATCTATGTAGGTATGTATATCTCTATAGAGTTATACTACACACAAATACAATACATAAATACATATCGTCGCTATAGAAGAAAAAAGACTCAAGACTACTTTTTTTTGATAACGAAGAAAGACGCATTTAAATATTTTTTAGGAAAGAAAGACGTATTCGATTTTTTTTTCTTCGTCAATATTAATGCTAATACGTCTTTCTTCTTCCGGAGCGACGATATGTACATGCATATATACATATGTATGTATATTTGTATAACAACATTATAGATAAACTTTTGTGTAAAGTTAGCTTACGATGACAACATTTTTGAAAGTGAGATAAGAAGTTTCAAAGTGTTGAGATCAGAAAAAAAACCTTTTGTGTAAAAAATTAATGTAAGGTAAGGTAGGAGCATTAACGAAGTTCTACTTCTTACTTGAGTGTGAAAGCATAATAGAGTAAATAAATAATTTTGTAGAGTGGATAGGAGAGGGGACATACTAACATATAAACAATATAAGTAGGATTCTTAATCGTGCCTTAGGACGGCAATGATTTTGAAAATAAAGAAATTTGAACTCAATACATATGTACATATCTGTGCACGCAAATTAAAGTAGCCTAACTCGAGATAATGCGAAATTGAGTTATTGCTATAGTGTTAATCTTTGGAGGAAAACCCATCGATCTGTCTTATTCCCCTTTAAATTGGAGTAATATTTAAAAATTTATTAAGATATAAATATTATCCTAACTCAGATAAACATTTTGCACCAGTTAAAACAACATATCTTCTAGCAAATCTCTTAAGTCTAGTATTGTATGAAAAATCGTTTTATTAAAACATCCTAACTACACCTTTTTCAGTTGAAATTCAGAAAGTTCCAATTGATATTCAGAAAATTACAATTGAAATTCAGAATTTCCATTTGAAATTCAGAAAGTTACAATTGAAATTCAGAATTTCTATATGAAATTCAGAAAATTGCATTTGAAATTCAGAAAGTTACAATTGAAATTCAGAAAATTACATTTGAAATTCAGAAAATCCTATTTGAAATTCAGAAAGTTACATTTGAAATTCAGAAAATTACAATTGAAATTCAGAAAACTGTTTTGTACTGTGAGGAAGGTTTCTGAATTTCAAATGTAATTTTCTGAATTTCAAATGGAATTTTCTGAATTTCAAATGGAATTTTCTGAATTTCAAATGTAATTTTCTGAATTTCAAATGCAATTTTCTGAATTTCAAATGGAAAATCTGAATTTCAATTGTAATTTTCTGAATATCAATTGGAACTTTCTGAATTTAAACTGAAAAAGGTGTAGAGTTATGTGGGTACTTCATGGACGTATTTATTTGCGTTTTCAGTTTATTAAAAAAAAACTTAACTTCAGTTAGGAATTATAATTTTTTTTTTATCAATTTTGTTTTCATAACCTAAGTCGAAATAGGTTAAAAGAATACTCGCTTATTCATAAAATTACCTTCAAAGCAACAACACCAACTCGACTATTTTTAAAATAGTCCTACTGTATACATAAAACACCGTTTTTCATCAATTAAACTTTAATGTGGGCGCTGAGGTGCAGTGCAGTTATATCCACTTAAAAACACTTAACTCGAGTTAAATGGAAATAAAAACCTTATTGGGAAGAATTCAACACAATAAAAGAACTTAACTAGAGTTAATTCTGCTTTTCGTAAAAATTGCATCCAATAAAAGCACTTAAGTTATAAAAGACAATTTTTTGCAATTGACCTTGCTTTAAGATTTCTGGTTCACAACTATTCCTTCTCTAACACTACAAATCCATTATTTGCCCTTTTAAAAATCCGAATTGGTCCAATGGTTTGAATTTTGACAAAAAATTGAGTTTTCTCCGTTCACCATATTTTGAGTTAGGCTAATTTAATTTGCGGGCACAGATATGTACGTGTTTAACAAAGCTATAACTTACGAAAAAATTCAATTTGACCATGTTTGCTTCCAATAGAAAAATTAAAAAAATTAAACTAAATTAAACAAAACGATTATTTATACAATTCAAAGTCTAAAACGAATTACGTGAGCTTAAACATCAAATACATAATACATGTACATTGGCGTATGTGCAAGCATAAGAAAGAAAAGACCAGCAGTGTTGTAAAAAAAAAAGGGTAATAAGAGCTTTGGTGTAGTACAAAATATACTAAAAAAACTGCGATAGTTGTGAGCGCTTTAGGAAACAAGATAAGCCAAGCGTGTTCTTTTTTACTTCAATTAACATCCAATTTTATAATTTTCAATTAATTTGCCGCTTTACCTAATGCGTCCGTGATGGTAAAATGCCGGGTATGTTGAGAAATGCTTTAGTTTTGGTTTTTTATTGTAAGTAAATTTTGTTTTTTTTATTTCGAATTGTTTTATTTTGTTGTTGTTGTTGTTTAAACCAAAATTCCAATTTGTATTTGTTTTGATAAAAAAAAAAAAAGAAAATTCGATTAAAAAGGATGATTAAAACATGTGTTTTAATAGAAAAACGAAATTTCGTTTTCTTCGTTTTTTTTTGAGATAATTTATTTAAAATAACGTAGATGTTGTTTTTTTTGTTGTTGTTGTAGCCACCAAGACACTCCCCGAAGGATTTGAGGAGTGTAGGAGAAGTGATAGCCGGATAAATCCGGTACGCTCGGGTACTAGTCCCCTCTGACACTAGCCCGACTGTCGTGCGAACGATTTTTTTTGGCCATTATCAACCTTCTAGGCCGGTGGATTTTAGTCGCCTCTTACGACACGCATTCCTTACCACGGTTTTATTCTAAGTCCCCTAACCCGCTGGGGAGATGGTAAATATATATGTATGTGTGTATATCAGAGCTGGGCGATAAGATGATTACGGTTACAAGATGATTACGACTACAGTAATCGTGATTTTGAAAAACGTGGAATGTAATCGTATCCTATGTATAATCGATTACACATGTAATCCTTATCGCCCAGCTCTGATGATGCAATGAAATATACCTGAAACTGCAATTAAACTTTAATGTTATGTTCAAAATATCTTTGCTATTTTGTTAATATGACATATTACAATCCCGTGTTCCAGATTTTGGACAATAGTTTTATGAAATTGTCATTGCAACATATTCTTATCTTAACCCGTGCAAGCTTTACATTTTTGGCGAACCCCAGTAGAATTACAATTCTAAATTTTCGTGAAATATTAGGTGTATTCGCGTACTTTTTCCAGCAGCTTTTCTCTGTTTGCCTCTATCACTCTCTATCTCGCCAAATATCATTCTTCCTCTCACAAGAGAAAAATATCCAAAAAAGTAAAAAAATGCAAATCTATTCAAATCTTGCAGGAAAGATGAACAGCTGATCAAATTAAAATTATGGGAATTAACAAAATATATACAAATCCTATATTTACAAAAATTTATACGAAATTTGTATTACTTTAGCTTAGTTTCAGCTGTAGATTATGCCTGCATTGTATTTTACTAATAAAGAAACATGTATGTATGTATATAAATGCGGAGCAGCGGCTGCCTGCTGGCATTGCATATTGACATACATACATACATACATATAAGTTAGCAGAGGGTAACCGGCGGACTTCCTACATTAAGCAACAAACATACAATGCTGCTGTTATCATCCGACATTTAGCCCAAGTACAGATGCAGACATAATCAAATGTTATTTATTTACATCTTTCATAATTAATTCGTCCATATTTAACTTTTTTAATTTTGAATTTCAATTTTGCAATTTTCGCAAATTACAAACATATGTTTTTTCATCAGCTGTTTTGCTGCTGGACAAATGTGATGGAAAAAATTTGTCCTGCAGAATTTTGCAGCCTCTCACAAAAATAAACGTCACTTTGCTCTCTCATTTCCATCACTTCTGCAATTTTTTTGCGTAAAAAAATGGAAAAAGCGGATATTTGTTGCAAAATTGTAATAAATTGCAACAAATTGCTGTACGCGAATACAACTATTGTAATCCTCTAAATGACTTTAACGACAAAGGTTAAAATCTAGGTACAAAATCTTAAAACAAAAATTTCCATAAATTTTAATTAAGGGCTAAAACTTCATTTGAACCCCAACTTAAATTTTGACCCTCTTGACTAGTACTGTATGCTGTAATCGGCAAGGTAGGTCTTACATTTGTTAGTGTTCCTAAACATTTTGGTAAAACTGTTGGACTGTGGAAGATGTACATATAAATAAATATATTATTCGATGATTAGTTGCAAATACATACATATATATTCCTGTCAATGTTAACCAATTACAGTTGATAATTTCATGATTGAAAAATGCAACAACAATCCTTTTTGCGTTCAAGCAATTATTCCAGTATTTTATTATGTATGTATGAATGCCTGTCTAAGACTAATTAAAAAAAAAAACAGGGAAATCCATAAAAAACTTCAAGCACTAAACGTTATTACAAATTGACTGAACCAAATTAAAATATAAATTCAGCGTGATTCTTCCGTACTTTTCCACACACTTTTACAATCAAACTTATACGCTATTATTATACATATGTACATGTATATGTATATAAATCTCATTAGATATCATTAAATTAATAAATGTGTAGATGTTCATTCATTTCCTGCCGTCGAATAAAGTTTATAGCAAGTGCCCAAAATTTGTGTTGCCATATTGCGGCACTCCTCTGCCGTTTCGCCACCAAATAACGGTGACTGCACCAACTCCTCTAACCATTTTTGTGTCTCAGCAACACGTTCGCCCAACTGCTCCATCAAAATAAACGACGGCGTGCAAACCAATATGGCACCAATCAACTCCAAAGTAACCAAACGCACACGAGCTTCGGCACTGAAACGCGCAAATGCACACAAATCGAAAACTTCACGTGCCATGGCGGGCATGAGTGGACAATTTTGAGCGCTCATTATGAATACGGTTAAGGTATGCAAGAAATTAACCAGCAACATGATATCAATATCATGTGCAATGCGCTGCGCTTTAGTGAACAGCATTTGCTGAGTGCGTGGGCCGCGTATTAGGGAAAAGAAAAATGTGCCGGCCACCGAGTGGAAGCGATTCGCTTTGGCGGCGGTAGCCTTTGATGTATTCGTTGACTTTGAATTGTGCGAAAGCGCTCTGTAATGTTCATGGAAATATTTCGTTTTCTCTTTTAAGCGTTGGCGTATAGTGCGCTGCGCGGCAAGGAGGCGTGCCTCATGTTCATTTTCAAAATGAAACTTACGCGGATGCTTAGCGGGCGTTGGTTGCAAATTGTTTGCTTCCATGTTCACATCATTTTCTGTCGCTGCTGATGATGATGTTATGTCCGCAAGCTCCTTAGCTGCAGCTGCCAATATTTGCAACATTAATATGCGCAAATTCGCACTGTAGCATGAATTATCGGTGTGAAATTCGCGACAAAGATATTCAGCTGCGGCACCGGGCATAGAAACACAAATAGCAACGCCACATTTGAATTTTACGCGCTCGAAATCTTCATAGTAGTATTGCATTTCGAGTGGCACGAAGAGACGCAAGAGGTCGACAGCGAGGCGTGTGTCCTGTTGTGGCAATTGTGTGCGTATGAGCTGCTCGGCAGCGGATATGGTCGCCTCAAACACATCGCAGTTATCGACTTTTGCGCTTAAAGTGTGTAATAAATCGAGTAGAAATTTGGGACGTTTCTCTGCAATAAGCGTTGCATCGTTTGACATGTCGTAGGGTTTTAATTCCTCGTCGTCATCATCATCGGAATCCAATTGCTTTGCGGTTACAGATTTTGTGGTGGTGACATTCGTTGTATTCGCTTGTATTGCTGGTATTTTGGGGTTGCGCGTAGTACATTCAATTTTTTCACTTTCAGTGAAGTGCTCCAACATTTTCAACATCTTACTCAAATCATATGTCGCTTGTAAGGTTTCATCTTTATCCTTGCTGCGCGCCACTTTATAGCTATCACATATGCTATCCAGCTCCGCTACAGCGTTACCCCGTGGTAGCTTTAGTACATCTTCATATTCAAAACGCAAACGATCTTCGGATTTTGTATTCGGTTCTTCCATGTAATTAAATATCAGCTCAACCACTTTCATACCCACATGACGTTGTACGACATCCGCACATTCGAGGTGTATACGCAAGGCATCGTGCAAATAGCGCTTATACTCGTTCTCATGCAAAAGCATATGCTTCTTGCCGCCACTGTCAGTGCTGTCACCGCAATGTTCCAAACACAATTGCTTGGCACAAACTAACAGCAATTTCGCAATGCGTAAATGCTCTTGATCAGTTAGTTTCTGTAGCGCACTACGTTTCGACCACACGCCCAACAATTGCTTAAATAGTTGCTGCACGAGTTCACAATCATTCAGCGCTAAATAACGCACCAAGGCGCTTAAAGCATGTGCAGCATCGGGTGCACGTTGTAGCGTTAATTTTTGTGTGAGGCAATAGCGCCAGATATCCATAGTCAAGACTGCATCGCCCAACAAACGATAGAGCTCAATTTCCGGCGCGGCATTTAATATAATCAAAGCCACTTTGTACGCTGCATTAGCCTCCAAATGAGTGAAAATTGTTTGTATTGGTGGACGCAGTTGTGGTAACTTAGCAAATTCGTCAAGAATTTTCAAAAACGCACACAGTTTAGTGTCATCATCATCCAACTGGGTACAAAAATTTGTTAGAATACGACTTAACAGACGACTACAAAACTCCAAATTGAAATAGTCGCTCTGCTCACATTGAAAAATGAAATGCAGTGCGCTTAGCAAATGCTGCAGCAACAATTGTGCGTATTTGTGTGGCACAAAAGCGTCCGGCAAGCGTCGACCCAACTTATTAGCCACACAACTCGGCAGAGCAATAAGTATTTGCAGGAATTCTGTAGAGCACGTTCTCAACTCCTCCAGCTGCTGTATTGGCAATGCATACAATTCCAATTTATGTTCCTCCATAATGGCGGCTTGCGCACGACAAATATGCAAAATGGCTAAAGGCAAGAGTTGTGCATCGCTGACGAGTTCAACCAACACAGCAGCAGTAGTGGTAGCGACCTGATCGTCTACTAAAAGTAAATGTTTGTTCAGCGCATAGAAGGTTTCATAAATAAATGCAAAATTGTGATCAACTTTTAGGAAGTTCAATATTTGCGCATCACTTTTGCTTGGCCATTCGCCATTGAAGCGACTAAGTAAGCTGCGCAGGAGTTCTGCATACTCGTGTGTCGCGATCTGCGACCAATCGATGGCGTCTCTATCGAGTCCAATTAATTTCTCTGTTGTACAGTAGCCAGGTAAGGCGCCTTTAACGTATAATTCTTTGATTGTTTGTGAAATTTTTGTAACATCTGCTGCGCATGCGACTTTTGTTATGCTTTGCAAAGTGTTTAAAGCTTCTTTCAGTCCCAATAGAATGCTGTCGTGGGGCGGTAAGGATTCATTGGTTTTGTGTGTTACCGCACTGCCAGCATCGGCTGAAAATGCAGAAGAAGAACGAACGTTGGCATCCAATTGGAAAGTGTCTCCGTAAAGTTACATATTTTTTTTTTTAACAAAACGTAGCGATTTTGAGAATTTAATTTACGATTTCTTATGCTGATTCTGAATGTACAAATTACTTTTTGTACTTATTTGATATATATTTTTTTCATATGAATTGTGCTTTAATCAATTTTATATACATATGTATATAGGACAAAAACTGAAACTGTAAACACATTCAAATTTACATACAAGTAAAATATATATAAACTTACCCATTGGCATGCTTTGATGTATAGACAAATCACCCAAACCAGCCAAAAGATCTCTAGCCGTAGAAGAATCATTTCCCGCTGCGGCTGTGGTTGCTGCCGTCGCCACAGATGAAGGCGCAGCCGCTGCAGCACTGCTAAACAAATCAAATGCTTCATTGGCCGGATTTGCGGTTACAAGCAAATTATTATCAAAACCGCTTAAACTGCTCGAAGTGGTAGTGGTGCCTTGGAATGCAGAAAAATCGGCAAATTCATCATTCGAAGCTTCCGCAATATTTGCAGAGGGAACTTCCGGCACTGCAGCAACACCAGCAACACCACTAATATCACTGCCAAAAGCTGACGTGAAATCGCCAAATTCTTGTGATTGCTTTGTTTCAATTGCACGCGGATTGAAATCATCTAAGTCATCCGCTGTAACAGCAGCGCTCGTTAAGGTTTTATCATTCTGTGTGCCGCATGTTTTGAATATATCATCCATTAAATTATTGTTGATATTTTGATTATTGCTGGCGTTATTGCTTTGTGGTTGTACATTTGTCAAATTGTTGTTGTTATTTTTGTTAGCTACCGACACAGCACTACTGCCAATTAGGTCATCGCCGCCACCACTGGCAGGCGTATCACGATGTGTCGGCGAATGTATGCCAGCCGCTGAGGGTGGCATCTTACCGAAATGCGCTGCTGCACCCATATCAATTTTTTTCGTACCAATGGCTGGTTTTGGCGTTTGTAGTCTTGTGATGTGCGAGGCCACAGCATTACCCATACCAGTCGATGTTTTGGGACGTATATTCATGCTAATTGAATTTGGCTTCGCCTCGGTGCCAATCTCCGAGGGACTTGCTCGATCATTGTAGCGATATGCTCTTCTGTTATAGCAAAGTGGCGTTGGTTAGCAAATATTTCAATATTTTATAGAAATTACAATGCCTACCTTGGACTGGGCGAATCGCTATCAGAGTATTCCCTTTCGCCTTCGTATTGCGCATCATCGTCGTCGCCACCACGCGAATCGGAATCTAGATTAAATATAGAATTATGTACATATATCTACCTAACCGAGAAATAAATTATTTAACAAAGCTCCACTTACACCAATTATCGCCAAAATCGGCGCGTTGCGTTCGCCAATCATTATAACCACCACCACCACCGCCACCGCTATGTGCACTCATACTACGCATACCCATCGCATCGCTGCTCATACCAATATATTTGTCCTTATTCTTTTTCGCCTTTTTACGCTCTTCGCGCAAACGATCGTCGTCCTGTATGAAGTCTATTAATTCTCTAACCTGTAATTACAACAAAAACAATAAGAGAATTTGTTTCAATTTATGTATGTATGTATATGCGCTGCATCTCTTACCTTATGTCTAACATTAATGCCCTGATCCTTACCACCTTCATCGGTGAATGTATAATTTTCCAACGAACGTAAATCGTAAATGTGTTCGCGTGAAGATGTCACCACACGCTCTGAGCCGTTGCGTACCAAATAGTTCAACAAAAGTAAGCTCTATTTAAAAACCGAAAGAAAATGATTAAAGGCAAGTTTTAAACATGCTGATTTACACAAACCTTGTAAGTTCGCCGCCAATTGGTTTTATTGTCTTGTAACATGCG
This sequence comes from Urophora cardui, assembly GCA_960531455.1. NCBI lineage: Eukaryota > Metazoa > Arthropoda > Insecta > Diptera > Tephritidae > Urophora > Urophora cardui. The sequence goes on along the minus strand of OY482672.1, from coordinate 3,984,531 downwards.
TTTCCACAGCATCGACATGACTTCCGGAAAGCTTTCATACGAAAAAGTTGCATGCGCCAATTCCTGCATTAATGGTCCGGTGGGACCCCATGGATCATCATTTGTTGCTTCCCGTACCTTGCCTTCGATTTCCGTATAATTCATAACGACATTGGTGCTGTTTAGTTGAGGAGGTAGTAAACCAAAAATTAAATTAATTTTATTTTAGTTGTAAAAATATATTTACACTAAAGTTTTCTTTAATAAGTTCTTATGTGTACTTATGATTTTTTCTTTTATCTCACGACTATCTTTTCAATAACTCCAAGTGCTTTTTTATCGCTTTCTAAGCTTAATTTATAACATAGTTGTTTTTGTAGTTGATTTTTAAACTTTTTAAACTGATAAGGAATTCTTTATTTAACTCCAAACTTGTTGCTAAAGAAATATCGCGCGATCGATATCTTGAATTTAAATTAAACGTGCATGAAAGCAAAAACAACATCGAAATAAAAACTTCATAAAATAAACACTTTATATATCTACTTTATTTATATTTTATTTTACTTTTACTTTGTCTAAATTTAGACAAATATGGTATTTGCTAGTTTATTAATCAACTAGTTTCCCATGCATGAGTATTCATGAACATTAACAATTTGAAAATGGATGTGCTAATATATATATATTAATACGCTAACATGAATTTTGCCCGTGACCTTTTGGCGATTCTACTGAACCGATTTTAGAAGTTAGACCATCATTAGGAAGGAAATTCCCTAGAATAGGTCCATTTTGATTTTCATTAAAATCGGTTGAAAATACGTGCATAGTCGCCGTTGGAAAATTTATGTGTAATTGTTGTTGCAGAAAATGTTATTGTTATTTCAAAACACAATAATTGCCATATTTTTTGTTGCCTGCTTTTAGACGCAGGTATTGCATACGCTTTACCGGTTTCTATACAATCAGAAGCGCCATTTGTCATAAGTGGTCTGTGTTCAAACTAAAACAAAAAAAACAGTGCCATCCAAAGTAAGGTAAAAAAGGGCACCTTCCACACTACGAATTTGGTATGAAAAATTTTAATTAATTAAAAAGATAAATTTGAATAAAAAATATTATAAAGTTAAAAATATTTTTGCGTTCTGGAATAGCTTAACTACTAGAAAACTGTCGATTTTCGACAGTAGTGGGCTCTCCTAGTTACTTATAAAAGCTCATATCCTCAACCGGCATATAATGAACGGGGCACATTCGGATGATACTCAGAATTAAAGAGTAGCAACCTGGAAGATTAACATAATAGAGTTCTTAATTTATGTTCCTATAATCATAAGTACCAAGTATCTGCCTTTATTTTTCTCATTTACTTGTATTATTATTGATAATAATATTAATAATCATGATATTTAAATACCCATTGGCTTTGTTCAGAAACTCAGTTTGAAGCGCAACCTGCTTTTGCAGTACAAGCAGAGCGTTCATAAACGTAAATTTTGCATGAAGCGTCGCTCACCACAATCATCAAAAAAATAATTACTGCCGCTGTTGCGTTTCATGCTGCGTTTCTGAACATACCCACTTTGACGACATACATATGTATGTACATATGTACCCAATAAACACAACGGTTTCACCTCGAATTCGCGTCGGATTCGCTTACTCTGATTATATTATCGCGGCAATAATTCGCGGCGATAGATCGGCGAATCCTAATTCGTAGGCATGTCACCTATCACTAGCGATTCGAGAATTTGTTCATTCTCGGATCGCTGGCGATTCGAATTTTTTATCATTAGCGATTCGAGAATTTTTAATTTCTCTGATCGTTGGCGATTCGAGATTTTTTATAAATGTTTCGAAAAATTAAAAGTTCAGAGTTTGGTTTACTGGCAATGGGTTAAATCCGAGTTCAGGTATAAATGTAAAATTTGAGAACTATAATGATTTTTTAGTGCAAAACAACTTAAAAAAAAAAAATTATATCGCGAAAATCCATTTTCTCGAACTTGTCGCGCACTCGAGGCGAGTCCGAGAAATTACGTTCGCAAATATGCTTTCTCGAACTCGCCTCGAATTCGCCGCGATCAGAGACCATAACAATTATAACAAATAAATATAAAAATCACTCATAACAATTATTGAGCAATGGAAAAATTTTTCTATCATCAATAACAATTATTCAAAGATCGATATTTTTTCGATCAGATCATAATTGTTATGAGCAATTTATATTTTTTTCGATCTTAAATAACAATTACTGGATGATGGATATTTTTTAGATCAGTTCATAATTGTTACTAGCAATTGATATTTTTTTCGATCTTAAATAACAATTACTGGATGATGGATATTTTTTAGATCAGTTCATAATTATTACTAGCAATTGATATTTTTTTCGATCTTAAATAACAATTACTGGATGATGGATATTTTTTAGATCAGATCATAATTGTTATGAGCAATTGATATTTTTTTCAATCTTAAATAACAATTACTGGATGATGGATATTTTTTAGATCATCCCATAATTGTTATGAGCAATTGATATTTTTTTCAATCTTCCATAACAATTACTGGATGATGGATATTTTTTAGATCATCCCATAATTGTTATGAGCAATTGATATTTTTTTCAATCTTCCATAACAATTACTGGATGATGGATATTTTTTAGATCAGCTCATAATTGTGGAAAAGCGGGTAAATATGGATACGGAAAACGAATATAGAATACCGAATACCGCAAAATGGGTATCAAATAAAAGCGCTTGGCTAGGGCTATCATTTGGTCGAGTTTTCATTTCGATATATTAATCGATAACAGAGTTATCGATAAAAATGTGATGCACAAAAATTTTAATTAATGCACACAAAATGGGTATCAAATTAAAGCGCTTGGCCAGGGCTATCATTTGGGCGAGTTTTAATTTCGATATATTAATCGATAACAGAGTTATCGATAAAAATGTGATGCACAAAAATTTCAATTAATGCACACAAAATGGGTATCAAATTAAAGCGCTTGGCCAGGGCTATCATTTGGGCGGGTTTTCATTTCGATATATTAATCGATAACAGAGTTATCGATAAAAATGTGATGCACAAAAATTTCAATTAATGCACACAAAATGGGTATCAAATTAAAGCGCTTGGCCAGGGCTATCATTTGGGCGGGTTTTCATTTCGATATATTAATCGATAACAGAGTTATCGATAAAAATGTGATGCACAAAAATTTTAATTAATGCACACAAAATGGGTATCAAATTAAAGCGCTTGGCCAGGGCTATCATTTGGGCGGGTTTTCATTTCGATATATTAATCGATAACAGAGTTATCGATAAAAATGTGATGCACAAAAATTAATATATCGAAATGAAAACTCGACCAAATGATAGCCCTAGCCAAGCGCTTTAATTTGATACCCATTTTGTGTGCATTAATTGAAATTTTTGTGCATCACATTTTTATCGATAACTCTGTTATCGATTAATATATCGAAATTAAAACTCGCCCAAATGATAGCCCTGGCCAAGCGCTTTAATTTGATACCCATTTTGTGTGCATTAATTAAAATTTTTGTGCATCACATTTTTATCGATAACTCTGTTATCGATTAATATATCGAAATGAAAACTCGACCAAATGATAGCCCTGGCCAAGCGCTTTAATTTGATACCCATTTTGTGTGCATTAATTAAAATTTTTGTGCATCACATTTTTATCGATAACTCTGTTATCGATTAATATATCGAAATGAAAACTCGACCAAATGATAGCCCTAGCCAAGCGCTTTTATTTGATACCCATTTTGCGGTATTCGGTATTCTATATTCGTTTTCCGTATCCATATTTACCCGCTTTTCCACAATTATGAGCTGATCTAAAAAATATCCATCATCCAGTAATTTTTATTTAAGATCGAAAAAAATATCAATTGCTAGTAATAATTATGAACTGATCTAAAAAATATCCATCATCCAGTAATTGTTATGGAAGATTGAAAAAAATATCAATTGCTCATAACAATTATGATCTGATCTAAAAAATATCCATCATCCAGTAATTGTTATTTAAGATCGAAAAAAATATCAATTGCTAGTAACAATTATGAACTGATCTAAAAAATATCCATCATCCAGTAATTGTTATTTAAGATCGAAAAAAATATCAATTGCTAGTAACAATTATGAACTGATCTAAAAAATATCCATCATCCAGTAATTGTTATGGAAGATCGAAAAAAATATCAATTGCTAGTAACAATTATGAACTGATCTAAAAAATATCCATCATCCAGTAATTGTTATGGAGGATCGAAAAAAATATAAATTACTCATAACAATTATGTGCCGATCGAAAAAATAAAAATTGTCTAATCCCGTAATTTTAACGATTGTCGATATTAGGATAATTGTTATTTTGGGTCTCTGGCCGCGATATCATCCTCGCGTCTGTGTTTATTGGGTAGTTGGTAGGGTTTTTCAAAATCAATTTTTATCAATAATTTTCTTAAATTTACTTATGAATGTCTGTGTCTCGCCATACGAAGTCAAGAGTTTTTTGCTCATACCTTTTTTTTTACTTAAAACTTTTTTTTTACTCAAACATTGCATTTACTTGTAAAATAATGACAAAAATTAATTTTGAAAAATATTGAGAAAACATGATTTGTCATGTTGTCATAAAATGATGTTAACCATTAACACAAATAACAATGTGAGAACTAAAGGCCCTTGGCCACTTACAATCTGGATTATCAAGCAGTGTATATGTGTGAGTTTTTTTGTCTGTGATAGCGAAATCGGCAGTCTCCGCGCTACACGTACCTACCTGCTGTCGACTCGCGTTGATGAAAATCCAAAATTTTAGATATTTTGCATCAATTACCCGATCACACATATACACTGCTTGATATTCCGGATTGTAAGTGGCCAAGGGCCTTAAAAAAGCCACTGTACATATTTTTTTAACGCGCACTGTGCTCATATACACCATCCATACGTGTATGTATGTATTTTTGTGTGTATGGAACATACCTACCTATCATTGGGTTAAAACAGGTGGCAGGCAATTGTGTGCCGAGAACTGAAAAAATACTACAATGCATTGATTGAAATAACAACAACCACAAACGGATGTACATATGAATGTAAACTAAAAAGTCAATAAACATAAATGGCATTGGAATGGAAACCTGAAACAAAGTCATTTAATAGTTGGTTACGTGACAGAGTGAAATTATTTTTGCGAAATAGTGAAATAAGTTTCTTTCTAAAAAGATTTTACTGGGAAAAAGAAATTCAAACGGAAGAGAACTAAACTGAACAAAAAAAAACGATATCTGTACGTCTCAAAAAATACTATAATAATCGCTGTTTAAACTGCATAACCACCTAAGTGAGACTTTCGTAACAGGCTAATCGATATTTGTGCCAAAAATCAAAATTAAATGCCTGACGCCCAACTCCACGACATCAGAGCTGAAAGGGATATTAGAAGGAAATATAAAGCTTCCCAAATACCAAATTTATAGTATAGATCGATGGGGCTGTTTAGCAAATCTCAATTTTGACATAGGCGGATATGAAAGTTTCACTTAGGTGGTTATAAAATTTAAACGACGATATGTACATATATAGTATTTATTACTGTGATAAGATTTTAGGATGCGCTTTATCTTAACTTCGTCGTCGTCGACTTCGAACTGCATCTACCAAGGCAAATGGCGTATTTTAAGCAGTCATGTCATGTTACTCCCGTCCAGTGACCGACTTTATTATATTAGAACTGAAACAATAAAATTAACATAGGTATTACACAGACCCGTCCCATATGGGAAAGTCATACGATGCAATATTACTTCTCCAGCAAGTGCGATTACACTTGTTTAATTATATAGTGGAATGTATGTACATATCTATGTATGTACAAACACTCATCAATATCTCCACCATGATCTCCACCAATTTTATTTTTTTTTATCTCTGCTGGCTAAATATTTACTTATGTAGATTTTTCTATATTCAATTATTTAACTTACACTTTATCAGCCAATTCGCGCACCTTCCACATGCTTATGAATTTATCAACCATTTTTTCTGCTTTGTTATATATTTCCTTGTTGTATGTACTTGTAGCTCGAAATTTCTTCACAATCTTTGACGGTTGCTAGTTGCACAGATCTCTACTATGGTTGGTTATCCACAATAGCGAAATTTCTACTTTGTATGCGAGTGGGTTTGGATGTGTGTTTTTGCTTTTCCCGTTTACACTGATTTTTCACAATATCTCCTCTTTATTATGATATTTTTAACTTTTTTTTGCACTACACAATTTAAAGTTTATAAAAAATTAAAAGAAAATCATAAATATTCAATAAAACGCGTGGTAGTTGAGGAATTTTAATTTGTGGCAAAATTGATTGAAAAACACATGAAAAACACGCACAAAAACTTTTGGTGATTTGTCACCAGGGTTTCAGATTTGCGAAAAATAAGTAAAAGATTGTATACATGGGTGCATAAAAAAGGCACTATTTGATAATCTCCTTTGTGTTTTACACTATGATAATCTCTTTTCAAATGTAATCGGGTTTCTTTTAATGCGCACTGTTATCGTCGTACTGGGTTTTTGATCATGAATCAACAAATAAGAGATTGTGCATTCAGCAGTCCCGCTAGGCGTTCATCCAAAATTTGACAGAATCAGCTGAGTTAGTGACGTAGTAACATAAATTCTCTTTCATCCAGTTTCGTTTCCGGTTTTCTAATAACTAAAGATTGTTGTACGATAAATGTGATAATATAATAATAATAATACAATGGCGCTATTATAACTCTGACGAGTTTTATGGCCGAGCTTTTTTGTGAGAAACTTTTTCATGGCAGAAATACACTCGGAGGGTATGCCGCCCACTGCCGAGAGGTGACCGCTGCTCGTAAAAACCCAATAATTAGATTTTTACTAATTAGAAAAATTGTTTTGGTGTTTTGCTCGGACTGTGGTTTGAACCCGAGACCTCTGGCATAGCAGGCGAGCACTCTACCCACTGCACCACAGCGGACCCGTGATACTGGGTTCATTTTGGTTAGTACGTCATCAACTACATTATCGACGAGGAAGAAAATTTGCCAAACAGGCAAAAAATACCTTTATTGAACTATTATTCACACAAATAAATACGCGGCACTACGTTTTTCTTTATTTAAAATAGTTTTTTAATATAAATTTCACATTTATCGCACACATTTTTTAGTTTTCAGATAACCGGAAACGAAACTGGCTGAAAGAGAATTTATGTTACTACGTCACTAAATCAGCTGACTCTGTCAAATTTTGGATGAACGCCTAGCGGGACCGCTGAATGCATGATTCAAATAAAGAAGATTGTGCATTCAGCCATATTCAGCAAAATATTCATCGGTGAGACTGGGTTCATTTTGGTTAGTAAGTCATCAACTACGTTATCGACGACAAAGAAAATTTGCAAGCAGGCAAAAAATACCTTCATTGAACTATTATTCACACAAATAAATACGCGGCACTTCATTTTTCTTTATTTAAAATAGTTTTTTAACATAAATTTCACATTTATCGCACACAATCATTAGTTATTAGAAAACCGGAAACGAAACTGGGTGAAAGAGAACTTATGTTACTACGTCACTAAATCAGCTGATTCTGTCAAATTTTGGATGAACGCATAGCGGTACCGCTGAATGCACAATCTTCTTTATTTGAATCATGCGCTGAATGCACAACCTGGTTATTTGTTAATTCATGCATTGGCTCATGTTGGAATCACGCATGATTCAACTAAAGAAGATTGTGCACTCAGCCATATTCAGCCATGTATGAAATCATTTCATGAATTTTCGCCGCATAAACGAATTTTCATGAATTTAATTGTTCACGAAAATTATTCATGAATTTCGCCATCATTTCATGAAATTATGAAGTACAAGTCCGGCAACGCCAAACCAACAGCTGTTCATTCAGTCAAGGCAGATTTAACTGCTTGCCCAGAATGTTGTACTACAGCTACGGACTACATAGCTTACTACATCAGCTGATGACTGATTTTGTGGCAACGCTCGAAAATGTGAACACAATGGTGTAGCTCAGTGTATCTCATATATGTCATCTTTTTTATATTTTTGTACAGGGGATTCCTTAAATTCCATAAAAACTCTTTATTTTTTACAAGTTCAATTCATTTTTCCGTTTCTTCGTCCTTCATTTCGAATTTCCGTCATTAAAAAATTGAGCTGTCACACTGTAGCGCGCTACAAAGTTAAAGTTAACTCTACTTCTACTACAGCCACAACTACACGCTACAGATACAGCTACACATTGTGGGCATTGCAATGCAATTGTACTGTTTTAACTTTTGACAGCTCTTACTACGTACTACAGCCACACCATTCTGGGCAAGCAGTAACATGTAGGCTCGGGGGCGAATTCAGAAATGTCCAAAGTAATTTGTTATTGTAATTGGTAGTGTAATGTCAAAATTATAATTCGCCGTGGTTAAATTCTGAATTCGATTGTGACTCGCGCATTCCCATTGGCCATGATGTGAATTCGTTTAGATTTTGACATTACACACTACCTTTGTAAATAAAAAAGTAGTTTCAGAATTCGCCACCGAGTCTACCTGGTAAATCTTCCTTGACAGCTGATGTTATTAGAACGTTGCCACTTTTTAAAAAAGCTGAATTTCATGAGTTCATAAATGCTGCATAAACGAGACCATTTTCAAATTCATGAAATTAAGAGTTCACGAACTCTGCCGTATAAACGTAGTAATAGTTCGCCTTTGTAGAAATCATATTACGCCATGCTCAAAATTGACATAAAATAAAAAAAGTAGAAAAAAGTTAAAAATCAGCTGTTTAGTAGTTAGCCGGTATAAATTATCCTTGCGTGCACCCTTCGCACCCTCAACACACAACAAATGTCAAATCGCATAGCACATAACTCGGAAATCAAAATAGCTGAGTTCCCGTGGCAGTGATCCAGATCCGGATACGAATTTTGCAAGCAAATGCAACAAAAATTTTGTTGTCCTGATATTTATCTGGATCAAATTCGGATCCGTATAGATTGTAATAGATATTTTTGATCCAGATAAATATCAGGATCACAAAATTGTTGTTGAATTTGCTTGCAAAATTCGTATCCGGATCTGGATCACTGCCACGGGAACTCAGCTAATACAACAGACTTGTATGCTGCTGTGCACTGTGCCCCTATGCGTTGAGTAATCGATTACACGGAAAGCCAATTAAAAGGATTTCGCATGTTGTGCGCTGCTGTGCTATGCAAGTATAACCGGACCAAGGCTAATTTATACATGTTAGGGCCTTTTCACATTACTCGGTACGACATCGGATCGACATTTTTTGCTCGGTATTTTCAGCTTACCGAAACGATTCCGCGTTGCTGTGTTTTTCACACTTGTGGGAATACTTTCGGTGCGTAATCGGCAGAAAATAGGAAAACAAACATCGAAATTTGCAAAACAAAATTTTTAACTTCAACAAATCACTCAATAATAACAATAATTGCCGAGTTCCCGTGGCAGTGATCCAGATCGGGATAAGAAGTTTGCATGCAAATGCAACAAGAATTTTGTGATCCTGGTGTTCATCTGTATCAATTTCAGATCCGTATAGATTGTAATAGATTTTTTTGATCCATATAAATACCAGGATCACCAAATTGTTGTTGCATTTGCTTGCAAAATTTGTATCCGGATCTGGATCACCGCCACGGGAACTCGCCAAATGTCTTCTAGGTACATTTATAACCGAAACTAGTTTTTTACTGACTTTGTTCTTCTTCTTTTATTACGCCGCAAAAATGTATGCAGTAATTCCTCAAATTTTACTGACCGGTCTTACCGCGTTGCGGTATACCGAAATTAATCCGCTCCGATTTCATGTATGCAACACTAATGTGAAAGTGCCAATTGAAATACATGTGGTCAGTAAGGTTTCGGTATACTTTCGGTAAAAACCAAAAATGTCGATCCGATACCGCACCGAGTAATGTGAAAGCGCTCTAAACCCATGATTCAAATAAAGAAGATTGTGCATTCAGCGGTACCGCTATGCGTTCATCCAAACTTTGACAGAATCAGCTGATTTAGTGACGTATAACATAAATTCTCTTTCACCCAGTTTCGTTTCCGGTTTTCTAATAACTAAAGATTGTGTGCGATAAATGTGAAATTTATATTAAAAAACTATTTTAAATGAAGAAAAACGAAGTGCCGCGTATTTATTCGTGTGAAAAATAGTTCAATAAAGGTATTTTTTTGCCTATTTGCAAATTTTCTACCTCGTCGATAACGTAGTTGATGACGTACTAACCAAAATGAATCCAGGCTCACGGATGAATATTTTGCTGAATATCGCTGAGTGCACAATCTTCTTTATTTGAATCATGCTCTTAACCACATGATTCAAAAAGATAAGATTGTGCACTCAGCCATATTCAGCAAAATATTCATCCGCGAGACTGGGTTCATTTTGGTTAGTACGTCATCAACTACGTTATCGACGAGAAAGAAAATTTGCAACCGGGCAAAAAATTGCTTTATTGAACTATTATTCACACAAATAAATACGCGGCACTTCATGTTTCTTTATTTAAAATAGTTTTTTAACATAAATTTCACATTTATCGCACACAATCTTTAGTTATTAGAAAACCGGAAACGAAACTGGGTGAAAGAGAATTTATGTTACTACGTCACTAAATCAGCTGTTCCTGTCAAATTTTGGATGAACGCATAGCGGAACCGCTGAATACACAATAAGGTTGTTCTCTCTCTGTGATTTTGGCCTGGCAAATTTGCCGAGATGACATAAGTGTGATAAATTTGCCGAGCACAACTACAAAATACACGTCTTGTCAAATTTGGAGATTCGGCAAATTTCTCATACCCCAACCCGTGATATGTGATATCATGAGAAAAATATCCCGGGAAATGCAACCATGTTATTACATTCACAATGGTCTTCTATGAGAAGTGAGTTTGAATTTATGTTTCTAGTTCTTTTTTTTTAAGCATTTTATTTTATTCAGATAAAAAATTAATTAATTCGAAATTGAAGCAAGCAAAGCAAAGCGACAACAGTTGTATAAAGAGTGGAAAGAATATGACTAACATGCTAATTCACAATGAAGTCAGTTAGAATTTTATTTTCTTAAAGGTGCGCTCTCTCTGTGTGGCAAATTTCTCAAGATATCATGATATCTCGGCAAAAATATTAGACAATCTTTTTTATTTGAATCATGTCTTAACCATGATCCAATTACCAGGTCGGTCCATGGTACATACACACAAACATGCCGTGAGCTGAATGTCAAACGGAATGTCAAAACTGAAAGGAGAACGAAATAATTTGACATTCAGCTCACGAGCGAATGATGGAGAAACTCAGAGAACGAAGAATTTGACCAATAGTAAACACGAATGTATGTATAGAATATGCAGAAGCAGAGAAATTGGATAGCTAAGAAGAAGTCAGCTGATCTGAAGAGCCGACCTGTATTGGTGGATCCTGCTCTTAACTGATTAAACAGCTGATTGCTAACTTGTTTCTATTTTTTTTATTCAAATTGTGGTGCTTTTGTCAAACTTATGTCAATGGCGGACTATGATTTTGACAGAAGCACCACAGAATCCACAAACAATTTACATGTCGTATGTCGTAATGCGAAAACCTTCGATTATTGAACCATGAACTGGACCGGAAAAATGTCATTTCAATTGATTTATCAATTAAACGTCCATTGAATAATCTAATCGAGTTTGTCTCATCACAAACAAAAGTCAACCTGAATTTGACATTTGTATTCGCTTATTTTCCTACACATTGTGGTAAATGCAAAATTGGTGAAATAAAAATATATATTCAGTTGATTTACAGAAATTGGTTTGGAAATCGTTGTTTCGCCATTCTGGAAATTAGAAAACTCTGAGTATATTTCCCAAAAATTATACTTTCTATTATTTTTAAAAGTGTTCATCAGCAGTGCAAAGAGAAGGTTATGTAAAACATTTTATTGTTGTCTGTTGCAGTGGAATCTACAAACGGATAACCATCAATTCACAGGTCTAAGTTGTCGATGTACAAAATGTTAGGACTTCAACGTTTCACTGGAGGCGTAGCCACTCAGCTATTGCGTCATATGCATTACACTGCGTCTTACAACAGTTCAGTACGAGCAGCCGGTGTACCAGCAACAGCAGCTACGTCAACCCAGGGTGAAGTATCCTCAACAACTTCGGCGGAAAAGAAGGTAAAATCATTCGAAGATGACACCATAGCGGCAGATGTGAAGACACCAAAACGTAAGATAATTCTAATGTTTTCGTACCGTGAAATTATGTACATATTTATTTGCTTTGTATCTACCTTAGGTTCCTTGGTTGCAGCGGCATTTGAGGCACTCAAGGAAGAAGGTAGCACAAGTACAAATGAAAATTCTATATCATCTGCTGATTCGAAAGCAACTAGTAGTCTGGATGAACGAATAATCAATGCAAAAACCGTTAATGGTTTATTGAACGTAACCGATTCGAATGGACCACTCTCACGTAAGCACGCGCTTAAGGTCGTCTCCATATTAGCCGAATGGAGTTCAATAAATCGTGCAAAAATATCAGAATTTGAAAACGATGCACGTTTTCTACGCGTATGCCGCGTGTTAGGCCGAACCTTGCCACAACAAAAGGGTGGTATTAATGGCACAAATGAAAATAGCACAGGTAAACGAATATCTGGCTTTCGAACGGATGACCTCAACACAGTTTTAGGAGTGGCTGGCGATGATGAGGCGGCCAAGCTAATCGCTAGTATTAGTTTGACGCAAATGGTGAAAGTAATGAGTACATTGGCGCAGCGTAAGCGGCGTAGTACACCACTCTTACGATCGCTTGCCTTCAACATAAGCAGTGCAACGGAGCAGCTGGATTTAAAGCAAGCAGCAGATGTGCTGTACGCAATGGCTTCTTTAAATTTTCAGGATTCTGTGTTGGCGGCGAAGATATGCGCTGATGTACAGGTGGTGCTGCAAAAGAATACCGAGAAGTCAGCTGTTGTAGGATCTATTTTAACCAGTTTGGGTATTATGAAGTATCGGGACTTGGGTATGTGCATAATTAATAGTTTGTTATTTTTGCTATACCGATATTAATTAATATTACTTTATTGCAGATATAATGGAGTCTCTGACTCAATGGACCTTAAACAATTCTGAAATATGTCGACCACAAGACATTAGTGCTCTCTTCATTACATCAGCCATTCTGAATTTCAAAAGTGCTAATATAGAGGATGTGCGTAAAAAATTGGCTACAGCTATTGTTAGTGCTGATTTTCAAAAAAGCACCGATTGGCTTAATCACGTTTGGTCGTTGGCAATGTTGGGCCTTGTAAACGATGCGCAGTTAAATAGTGTTTTAAGGTATACTTAACGTGCATGTTATTATTTACTGCTATCTAAAAGTTCAGCTTAAGTTTATATATGCTTTATACTATAGTGCTGAATTCGTTGGCAAGCTCGAAAAGGAACATAAAAATCTTACACCTACATCCAAAATGAAGTTATTAAATCTAAATGCTTTTGCCCAGCTATTAGCTAACGACTATAAAGGAACACTTTTGCCCGCCAATAGTTTAGTGTTCAAAGTGCCGTTGGCTCACTCAAAAACCAAACAAGTATTGGTGAATGGCATGTTGGATGCTTTGAAGAGCTTATTGCCTGCAAGCAATCATTTGAAAAGTTTACAAGATAGCAAAATGGGATTTTTGATTGGTAAATTGAAATTAAAACAAAAAAAAGATGCCATATAGTATTTGCCTACAACGACTTTTGCTTACTTACAGATGCCCTTTGCTTATTTGATCACAAAAGGAATCCTTTGCCATTGGATAAGGAAAATCCACAAGCAATCAAGTATGTATTACAAAAAAGGCGTAGAAGAATTCGAAAACTCATTTTTTTACTTTGTTTGTACTGTCCGCTTTTTTTTTTTAATAATTACTTCATTTTTGAGCCCGCATGTGGTGATCTCCGAAATAGATCTATAACTTCTACCAAAAAATATTAATTTGTCCACCACAAATTTTCAAAATTTAAGTACTCATCTTTTACCTTTCCATTGCAGGGTTGCTTTAATGGTAGTCGATTTCCATGATGTCTGTCACGGCACCCACCGCTCAGCCAACGGCATAACAACGCTGTGCTTTGATCTGCTAGAGAAAAGCGGCTACAAAGTTATACCAGTGCCCTACAACGAATTCAATACCAGCGATAAACTGCTGAAGCGAGTGCAGTATTTGGAAGCGAAGTTCAAAGCGATAATCAGTAGGAAGGTTTAGAATTATAATGCAGAGAATGGTTAATTAATTGTTTTTGTTTAAGAAACGAACGCTTATTATTTACGGACTAATCAAATATTATTAGCTGTTATTTTTGTCACTTATTCGAAATTCAATAACGTGAGAGAAACATTATTTTCACTTTGCTTGTTATATTTTTTGCACGCGAAAGTGACAGGATTGCAAATTACCACAAGCAATTGCGTTTATCATACCAAGAGAACTTAAACAAAACAAGAAAAAACAACTTACTACTTAGTAAATGTAAAATTTTATTTAAAATAAATTTAAAAAATTATGATAATAAAATTTTATTATTTAAACCAATCTTAGTGTAGCCGTGCAATACATTCAGACATACCAACATTTATATATTTGAGAGTTGTCAATTTTATTAAAACATCAAAAGAAATGCATTTGTAATTTTTTGCGCCTTAAAAGTGTTTATTCAAACGCATTTATTTTCCTTCTGCAGCGCCTTAGCATCACCCAATTTGGCGGCTAATGCCGAACGTTCATACTGATCCGGTGGCTGTACAGTGCGTTGTTTATTCAAACCAACATCGTACCATTGGCCAGTCTCAACGAATTCTGTAGCTATTTCAGTCATCTTATGGAATGCAGCGCGAGCCAATTTATGCCTATTGCCTACCTCCAATACCAATTTATGGTCGTACACTTTAGTTGGATCGTCCAATCTATAATGATCGCGTGCCTCTGACTCAGTTAGGCAAATGCAATTCCATGGTGACCAATCTTCGCCTTTTAGCCAACGTGGTAAGCTGCGTGTGAGAAGAAAAAAAGTGTGGAAGCGGAAAGAGGAAAGCGCTTAGTGTTAAATAAGGAAATATCATATAGCATGTTCATATGTACATATGTAGGTAAATGGAATCTAATATGCAACCATAAGCGACAGCAACAAAATATGAATGAAATCCTTTTCGTTCTATTGCATACATTGCATCAAAATACCCACATACATACATACATACGTACACTAAGAAAAGGTAGGATAATTACCGCAAATTACTTAATACCGCATTCTTGCTAAGTATTGAATGGCTATGCCAAATTTGGTCAATTAGATAACGTATATCATCCATTTGTAGAACAAATGCGTACGAAGCATTGCAACGGCGCTTGCGTTCATCACGTTGTATGGCACGTAATATGGCAGCGTAGGTTTTGTTGTCCGTTGAGGCGATCTAGCACGATATATGTACATATGTATGTAGCACAAAAGCAAAAACAACAAAAAGGAGAAAATTATAAAATTCAACAACTGCTAAAATAGTTAAGGAAATTAATTTATTGAAATATTTAAATCATTCCTTCATAATGTCACCGAGACATGTTTGTGATTCTCCCAAGATTTCTATATATGTACATTGTACATATCTACAGATGTATGTAGTAGGTACTTTAGGGTAGTCCCTAAAAAAATCAATCACGACATTTCTCAATTTTACCCCTTCAATCGGTAAAAGCACGATGAAAAATATGACATATATGTAAATGTTGATTCAGATTGGAGGCGGTCACAAAATGGGCACAATTCAGAAAATCAAAAAACCCCACCATTCGGTACCCAAATTTATATCTAATATATTCGACTGCATTAGGTAGGGTCGCGGTTGGAAAAATTGGATGTAAGAATTGTCTTCTTACTTTTTTAATTACCACTCTATTGTGCATTTAATCAAATAACCCTGCAAAAAATGCGATTAATCTGGGACGTGTCCGGGATCAATCGCAAGGGAGCATGCGACTAATACAATTTTACATCCCTTTATATGGGACGAATTAATCGCATTTGTTCGAGAATGTCCTATGAAGAGACTAATTGTTCAATTTATATACCCGAACGGGTACAAATGTAGATTAATCGCTTTCATCCAAAGTTGTAAGCCAAGGCTATGTTTTATGAAAATGTCTAAAAATTATAAATTGTTGTATATATTAGAAGAAAGTTTATTCGATTAGCTTTCACCTTGAAGTGAAACATCTAAAAAAGTTAAGTATTTTCTCCAAATATTTTAAGTTTTGGGAATGCATTATGCGAGTGTAAGACGTGAGGAATTTTTCAAAGTTGTTAGCCAAGACTATTTTTTATAACAATCTTTAAAAATTATAAATGTTCATGCCCATTTAAAATATGATTATACAATTAGTTTTACTTTTGTAAAAAAAATCTATTCAATAAATTACATTTTTTTTTAAATAGTATTGAGTGTATAATTATAATTGATTTTTCAATGGATATTTTTGGTAACATTTTGTTAAAATTATTAATCATCATTGTTATTAAAAGAAAGGGTGTTCAGTTTTACCTATTATTATAAAATTTTTTTAATACATACATATGTACATTGAATATTTTTGTAAAATTTCCACATTTAATCAATTTAGATTTGTACCCGTTCTGGATGAAAGCGATTAATCTACATTTAAACCCCGTTCGTGAACAATTTATCCCGAAAGAGATCAATCCGGGACAAACCTCTTTCGGGATTAATCGCACATTTTTTTCAGGGTAAGTAGATATGGATGTGTATATGTATGTATGTATGTAGTTACCTTTAAATAATAGCAACGCTTGCAGGTGTCCACATTATTCTGACGCGTACGTACTGCAAATTGTATGTATGGCTTAACCTCCTTGCACACCTCGCACATTCGCTTGTCTCCGCCTGAAAAAGGTGAATCAAGTCAGCGCAAATGTCAAATTTTCCGAAAAGGTAAAATTATGTACATTTTGTATATGTATCCAATTCGCTGGAAAAACAAAAATTAAGGAGCACACCTCAATTGTGAGAGAAGCTTGGCCTCAAAACTCGTCAGATTTATGTATAAAACGTGCCAGTGTATTATATATTGGCCGTGTTTTCAGTTTGGTGCATATACATACATATATATGTACCAGGGTTGGGCACAGTGCATTCAATTTTGATTACATTCAGCCTTGCATTCTCCATTCACTGATGAGTGGTAGTGAAAATTTGATTTGCATTACCATTCACTATTGAATGGTAATGCAAATGTGGCTTGCACTACCATTCAGTAGTGAATGGTAATGCAAATGTGGTTTGCACT
Organism: Urophora cardui; assembly: GCA_960531455.1. NCBI lineage: Eukaryota > Metazoa > Arthropoda > Insecta > Diptera > Tephritidae > Urophora > Urophora cardui. The sequence goes on along the minus strand of OY482672.1, from coordinate 3,967,051 downwards.
ACCATTCAGTAGTGAATGGTAATGCAAACGTGGCTTGCACTACCATTCAGTAGTGAATGGTAATGCAAACGTGGCTTGCACTACCATTCAGTAGTGAATGGTAATGCAAACGTGGCTTGCACTACCATTCAGTAGTGAATGCGAATGCAAATGTGGTTTGCACTACCATTCATTGCATTCCCACTACAAGTATGATTTGTGAAAACCTATGATCGCAGTTTAGGCATGAAGTAGCCAATCTATTTAATAACGGGAAGGAAGTTTGTGAGATATTCTACACATGGAATTAGCTTAGAAAATTGATAATTTTATATTAAAGATGAAATGTGTTTATTTTTTTTAATTAATGTTTTTGTGTACTTGTAGTATGAAGCTTCAGCTATCAGATCATGTCAAAAATTTTCAAATGAATTCAAAAAAATAGGCGAATTTCCAATATTTTCTCAACGAATGCTATATGCAAAATACCTCTGTGAGCCACTGTATAAGTATAAGTATTTTGTTACCTACGTGTTTAAAAGAAATTTATTAACAACCTTAAAACCTATTGATATACACAGGACATATTGCAATGCCGCGTTTTTTTCCAATGAGTTTTATAAGCCTTATTCTATGTGTAGAATATCCCATAAACTTCCTTCTCGTTATTAAATAGATTTGCCACTTAATACCTAAACTACGATCATAGGTTTTCACAAATCATACTTGTAGTGGGAATGCAATGAATGGTAGTGCAAACCACATTTGCATTCGCATTCACTACAGAATGGTAGTGCAAGCCACATTTGCATTACCATTCACTACTGAATGGTAGTGCAAACCACATTTGCATTACCATTCACTACTGAATGGTAGTGCAAGCCACGTTTGCATTACCATTCACTACTGAATGGTAGTGCAAACCACATTTGCATTACCATTCACTACTGAATGGTAGTGCAAGCCACATTTGCATTACCATTCACTACTGAATGGTAGTGCAAGTCACAATTGCATTACCATTCACTATTGAATGGTAATGCACTTTGAATGGTAATGCAAAAATGCCCATCCTTGATATGTACATATCTGCGCTTAAATAAAAACACGGCTATTAGAATATCTGCTGATGTATAAATAGAGTGCAGAGAGTCTAGAGTCTGGAGTAGAAAAAGCGTAGCATATGGGGCAATTCGTATATACAAAAATACTATAAGACTTAAGATGATTTGAAGGTCTCAAACCCAATTAAAATTTCTGCGTAAAACTAACCATGTATTTTTTCTAGGATAAAACAATTTTCCAATATTTAATTATGTACATATCGTCGGTGATACTGCAATACGTTCCATGTCACTTTTCACTTCTTCCTGAATACACCTAAATAACCTTTTTACAATTTTGTCAATCACATAGATTTTGCTTTTATATATACTATAAAAATGTAAAAAACACCGCGAAAAGTGAAAATATATATAGTTTTTTCTCCTTCCTCAAAAATTTAGTCACGGCGACATAGCATGTTTTGCAGTATCACCGACGATATGTATGTATATATGTACTACGGAAAATATTCTTCCAAAAAGAGACACGATTGGAAAAATAAGTGAGAAGCTAGAGATTCTTAGAGCGAGGGCTTTGGGCTGATGGTTATGCTATGCCTTTTTTTAATTTCATACTTACAATCCGATTTCTTATCTTTGGAGAATTTTATCAATTCAATCCATAGAATTTGCTGACGTTTATGTAAAACTTCTACGTCACAATATTTGGTGTGGAGCAGTAAATTTATTTCGCGCTGCACTAAATCAAAAAGCTGTAAAACGAGGAGGTTAAGGCAATAAACCGTTATGTTAAGTGTACGAACACACCCACCTCAACAAAATCCGGAAATTCACGTTCATCAAATAAAATGGCCTTCACTTTTGTCAAAAGTTCAACACGGTCTTTTCTGCTTAGCTTTTTCTGCATGTCCTTGTAAATTTCGGTAAGAAAGCGTGCTCTTTGTGTGCGCAATAAATCCATGTGTATGACATTATCTACATACATACATATGTATTGAAGGAAATAGAAGGAATATTAATATACATAAATAGCAAAGGGAAAACATTTATTTTTCAAACAACCTACCTTTATAACCCATCCATTTTATGGGCTCACCTAATTTCGTTAACATTTTCTCATTGCGAAAATCTTCCATCGCTTTTTTCACAATAAAGCGTTGCTTCTCAATGCCATTGCGCAGTTGAATCTCCTTGTCCAGCAGCTCATTGACCTCGGCTATACGTGCGGGCCCTTCGTATAGGCGTGCTATGCGTTTCAGCTCGGCGATTTTCCATTTCTGCACTTCACCATACAGCATTTCAAAGTCGTCTTTGGTGCGCGGAAATTGTTTGGCCAATTCAATGCGTTTGATGCGCTTTTCGGCTTCCGTTTGTAAGCGTTCTTCTTCGGCCTTGCGTTCGGCCACCAAACGACTAGCGAGGAAGCAGTAAAAAAGCAGGCAGAATTAACTTAATTGTACTTACGTACAGAAATAAATATTACTAGTAAACCCTGCCACGCGATGCTGTGGCTTTCAATAACACTGTGCGAGAATTTGAGGGTGAAAGACCACTAATTGCCACATTTGACATTTTTTTGTATTGCCATTTTAAATTTAACTTCACCTTAAAAAATTCAGAATATACATTGGTTTAAGTCCATAGATTCTTATTAATAAAATATAAAATAAAGCATATAAGTACATACATAGTTACTGGATATTTTTATTTTCTATGGACCTAGATTTTTTATACAAATATTTTGTCCGAGGAGCCCCATAGCGAAGTTATATGCTGAATAATTTTCTAGAATATGTTAACTTTAAAGCGGCCTCCAAAAGGCTATTTATCGCACTCCTCTTTCTCTTTCTAGTTTCCTTTCTACTCCTCTTCATCTTCACTTTCATATGTCACCTCAAGTTTAAAAATCAAACAATCTATAGCGTGAAAAAGAAATTTTGAACAGCTGGCAACCCTTTTTGTGAAAATTATAATAAATTACTTATTTTCAACCAAAGCCCTTTCATATGACACCTCAAATTTAAAAATCAAAAAAACTAGGATAAAACTAAATTTTTAAACAGGTGGCAACCCTTTTTCTAAAAATTATAATAAATTACTTATTTTCAAGCAAACCCCTTTCATATGACATCTCAAATTTAAAAATCAAACGAACTATAGCGTAAAACTGAATTTTTGAACAGGTGGCAACCCTTTTTGTGGAAATTATAATAAATTACTTATTTTCAAGCAAAGCCCTTTCATATGACACCTCAAATTTAAAAATCAAAAAAACTATAGGATAAAACTCAATTTTTAAACAGGTGGCAACCCTTTTTCTAAAAATTATAATAAATTACTTATTTTCAAGCAAACCCCTTTCATATGACATCTCAAATTTAAAATCAAACGAACTATAGCGTAAAACTGAATTTTTGAACAGGTGGCAACCCATTTTGTAAAAATTTTTAATAAATTACTCATTTTCAGCTCAAGCCCTTTAATATGGTACTTGAAATTTTAAAATCAGTCAAACTATACAGGAGAATTAAATTTTTAAACAGGCGGCAACCCTTTTCAGAAATATTAAACCTTCCTGCACATCTTCAGGTCAAGCGCTTTCATTTGGCACCCCATTTTCGAAAATCGGTATAACGGTTTAAAAGTTATGGTGCGTACAAAAATTCGCTTAGCGTAATATATATAAAGATACGAGTATAAAGGGTGGCCAAACAACTTCACTTTGGCTCAGTTTGGCTCCGTTAGTCGAGTTAAGTGGTTAAGCACCCTCTTATTAAATAGTCACATTAAGGCGTTTGAAATGCCATGTGCTATTTATTTGTTTATAGCTTATTTATTATTACCGATATTCTGCTGCGGCCTTTTTTATATTTCGCCATAGAATGTAACGTCGCAAATTTCGTTGGATCAATATGATTTTAGCTAATTTATTTTCGCGCCGCATTTTTTGCGCATAAGTTTGATATTTATTCGGTGTTATGGTATAATCGCTGGCCGCAGACATATACAACACATTGTTGCCGTCTTGAAAGCATTGCGTAGATTGTTCGTGTGTAGTATCCTGAAAATTTGGAAAAGATTTAACGCACCCGTAGAAAAGAACATATCATTTCATGTTCATGAAAGATGATGAAATTAACCTCTGGCCTGATATATGTACATTTATATACATACATAATAATATTATGTACTTACGATCTCTTTTCCTTTATACTCATATGTTTGTGTGTCCCGACTGACATAACGACTATATTTCAGCTCATCAAAATATGGACCAGTTTGAGTGAATGCGTCCAGATATTCGATGCCTGCATGAAAATTCGAACACCAATCAAGTACAAGCATACAAAAATATACCCTCTCTTACCTGTTGCTTTATCCCGATAACCACATAAAAACGGCTTAACAATTGCTCGATTTAAAATTTCCACAACAATCGTACGTGCTCTCGAGCCGTCCTCCTCTTCAATTTGTACCGTTATAAAATCGGGCAGATGAAATTTACTAAACAAATTAACAAAAGAAAAATTTGCTACATTCGTTTCTTTTCATATACGAGTAGGTACGTATGAGAACATTTATGTACACGTGGTTCCAATACCCACTTGTAGTAAATATTCAAATCCAATTTGGGCCGCTGCACACCCTCAGTCAATTTCATATCCTCAACATCCAGCAATTCTAAATCGAATTCATAAATACCAAATTGATTTGCGTCGGTTTGCGCCAATAGGCAACGATTCGGCAGCTCACGATTTTCCTGCTTCAACACCACATACTTTGCATCGATTTCGAATTTACTTGCTATATCCACTTTTATATCGGCGATGCTGCTGCGATTCGAATAGACTTGCGCCACAATGCGTGAGCCATCAACACGAAATTTCACAGTGACATTATCCGCAGGCACAACATCATCAATGAACTGCAAAGGAATTTCATTAAGCGTCTCCACCGCTTCTGCTCGCTTTTCTTTATTGCTCCGTGCATTGTTCGGTGGTGGTTGTGCTCGGAAAGGATCACCGCCGTGTGTGCGGTGTGGAGGTAACACAAATTGCATGTATTTAATGCTTGGTAATTCACTGGAATCTTCACAACTCATTTTGAATATTTATACATATGTATCTATGTACGTGTGTAAACAAATTAGTAAATTTGTAAATAAATAATGTTGACAAAAGTCAAATTTTTAATTTCACTAAACTTAAAAACAGAAATTTTATTTAAAAATCATGTAGTATGTGAGTTTTAATTATTTCAATTTCCCACTTTCCAAGCTTTAAAGTGCTTGCTGGAGCAATAATTGAGTTTATACTAAAGTTAAAAATGTTGTTGGTTCAATACGGAAAAATTGAATTCATGTACTAAATAACAACCGTTACCATAACAGTTATCACGATTACAAAAAGAAATATGCGCACCGGTAATGATTTCGAACTCATAGCAACGTAATTATGTCTGTGACAAAGTTCATGACCGTACATTTTTCGATTTTTGCCAATGCTAAATCCCTTCAATCTTCTCAAAATTTAATGCCAGTATTTTATTGCTGTCCTCGAATAAGCAAATTAAAAGTGGTCTACTTACAGATTCGCCGAAAAATGGATGTTAGGCTTGACTTTGATTAGCATTATAGGCCAAATTTCTGCTTGTAGTATTTTCCAACATTTTTTCTAAAGAAATATTTGTCGCAAAATTTTATAAGGGTCTGCTCAAACCAAAACTTAAGCAAAGAACTTTGAAGGCCACAAAAAAATGCAAGGTTATAGCACATACATTTGTACATATATATGTACATACATATTTCCACTTGATACATATTTACATATGCATCAACTTTCTTTCAATAAACAAAAAAGAAGTTCAAAAATTAAAAATGTGCATGTAGTAGTTACACCGACATGACTCTGGCACAGAGTTGTAAAAAGCTGCAATCAATCGTCCCAGCAATCATTCATTGTTCTACCAGTTTTATTGCAATGAAAATTTATTGCAGTTTTTTGATTGTAAAAATTGCAATTTGAAATAATTTGTGTTCCATAGATTGCAATAAACAATTGTAAAAAATGTTTGATTGTAAAATCACTACAATCAGCAATAATTTACCTTCCATTTATTGCAATAAACGTTTATTGAAATCTTAAGCTGATGCCACATAGAACTTTGTGTTGCGCTACGTGACACTTTCTGCGTGACATCTGGGATAAAATACATATATCTATAAGAGGTTTCTCACATAACAAAAAGTAACGCAACGCCGAAGTTACGTAAAGCACAAAGTTGCCCAAATCCCAACTTTTGCGCGCGTTGAAATTTTTTTCCAGTTTCACTTTACTTCAAATATAAATAAACAAATTTGAATTTCATACAATTGGAAAATAATTTAATAGATTTTTATTTTCTTATTTATTTTTTTGTAATTAAAATGGAGAGTGACAGATTTTTCAGAAAATAAATATTTTTTGAGTGATGTTACAACGTTCATTGTGGCATAGTTTTTCAGTTTTGCGTTTTTTTGACATAGAAAAAGGCGTAACGCAACGCGGAAAAAGTTGTATGTGGAATCAGCTTTAGGGGATCAAGTTCATTGCAATAAAATTTATTGAAATTTTTTGATTGTACAAATTTTCAATACAATAATTTACAAAAATTTCATTGCAATAAACATTTCTCATAAATCATTTTCATTGTAAAAATTACAATAGCAATAATTGTATTGTAATAAATTTTCATCGTAAATCAAATTTGATTGAAAAATGTTTGATTGCAAGGCTTGCAATAGCAATCATTTTCCTCATAACTTTATACGAATGTATTGGGACTGAGGAAAGACAAGCGCCTGGGTAATTCGAGTAATACCCGGCATTCATATGACACGGTTTGCCGCGTAATAACCCATTTCCCGGGTACATATGTATGTATGTACGTTAGGGTGTCCTTAAAATTAGATTAGCGATTTTCTTCGATCTCACCCCCTACATCGTTAACAGCATGATCAAAGATACCATAAAAAAATGTTGGTCCCGATCGGAGACGGTTAAGGGGTGTCGCAAACATGTCAAAGTTTAGATAACCATATGGGACCACGGGCGACACCCTTTAACCGTCTCCGATCAGGACCAAAATTTATATTTGGTATCCTTGAGTACAAGACTATCGACTTTGGCCATTAGATAAAAAAAATAATTAAATTCTTTGGTCTTTATATGGTAGTCTGAACTTTGACCCATCTGCGACAACCCTTAACCACCTCCGATCGAGACCAAAATTTGCATTAATATTTTTGTGTACAGGACAATCGATTTGTGCATTAGATATGCAAAAAATTAAACTTAAATTTTTGAGCCTCCATAGAGTTTTCTGGACTTGGGCATCTGTGCGACACCCCTTAACGGTTTTCAATCGGGACAAAAATTTATATGTGGTATCTTGGACTATATTAGCATTGACCTAGGGGGTGAGGTTGAGAAAATATTCTATGTAACCTAATGTACATATTGGCACACGGTACTGGTAATATTCGCAGTCGTCAATTTGTATAAAGTCTGGATGATAAGATGATGAGAAAGAGGATGAGGGTGCGGATGGGGATAAGTATATATATATTTATGTTAAACAACCATACATACATACATATGTATGACAGTAATGAGATATCCGGTAGTAAATGAAAAAGCAAATGGTACAAAAATAAATATATACATATATAGATAGGGTCGATAAAAAAAGTTGTGAAAGTCCGCCCTTAAATTTGAAGCTTATGTTGAGAGGGTTAAGGGACACAAAAAAAATTTTGTTTAATCCCGCGAAATACCGCCGAAATAGTTTTTTTCCTGTAACTTTGTTATTTATCATCCGATTTTTAAAATTGATACGTTATTATTTTCGTATCTTGAAGCTCTACACTTCCTTCTAATGTCCTTTTGAGCTCTGAAGTCGTTTTCACATAGTTGGGTCAGCTAACTTATTTGAATGTCCATGACAAGTTTTGCCAAATGAAAGTGCTTCAAAATTCATGACAATGTTACCTTCAAACGGTTTTACTAAATTAATAAACAAAGAAGTTACGTCACGACGAATATTTAACGTAGCTATTATTTAACTAATTTTTTTAAGCAATTCAGTATATGTAAAGCTGTAAAAGTCCGACCCTAAATTTGAAGCTTATATTGAGAAGATTAAACGCAAAATTTGTATTTTTTTCTGATCCCGCGAAATACCGCCGAAATAGTTTTTTATACTCACTCAGCTGTACTAGTACACAGAGTATTATAGTTTTAATCACATAACGGTGGATTGTAACAGAATGAAATAATCGAGATAGATATAGACTTATATATATCAAAATGATGAGGGTGAAAAGAGAAATCGATTGAGCCATGTCCGCCCGTCCGTCTGTCGGTCTGTCCGTCCGTCCGTCTGTAAACACTCTAACTCGCGCAAAAATTGAGATATTTTGATGAAATTTGAAATGCAAGTTGGTATCGACACTGGGACGGTTGGTATTGAAAATGGGCGAAATCGGACCATGACCACGCCCACCTTTCCTATATAGAAAAAATCGGAAATTTGGTATTTCAGCCACTAATATAGCTAGTGATGAAATTTTACGCACGTATTGAGCTCAGGCCCCTATGCAGAAATTTGATGGAATTTTAGAAAATGGGCGGTGCCACGCCCACTTATTAAGGAGCAAACATTGAAAGCTTTATGAGTCATAACTCAGAAACTGTTGAATATATATCGATGAAATTTGGTACGCGTGATATACTTACTTAGGCAAATGTTTGGACGAAAAATTGTCAAAATCGGTTGACGGCCACGCCCACTTTTATATATGGGTATTATAAAGTGACATTTTAAGCGATATCTCTGTCAAATATAAAGATAATTCATTGAAATTTTATGCCAGGAGTCCACCTGCGGACATACAACGGAAAACACAAAAATTTTGGAAAATGGGCGTGGCACCGCCCCTTTTTAGAAGCTGGAATATACGAGATTTCTGAGCCCATAACTCGACAAATAATCAATATATTATGACGAAACTTGGTGTATACACTTTTACTACTTGTAGTAATACATGTTGAAAATTTTAGCGAAATCGGTTGACGACCACGCCCACTTTTATATATGGGTATTATAAAGTGGCCTAATAAAAACATTTTAAGCGATATATCTGTCAAATATAAAGATAATTCATTGAACTTTTGTGGCAAGAGTTTCACAATAGACCGGATGCAAAAAATAGAAAAGGTTTGGAAAATGGGCGTGGCACCGCCTCTTTTTATACAAAGGAATCTACGACATTTCGGAGCCCATAACTCGACAAATAATTGGGATATTATGACGACACTTGGTTTATACACTTTTATAACTTGTGTTAATAGACACGCAAAAATTAATTGAAATCGGTTTATGACCACGCCTAATTTTTACCAAAGATATTTCTGGAACACCCTTTGGGAATTTGTAACGTGACATCTTTGTAACTAGAAGTCATAAAGGAATGAAATTTTGCACAAAGAATAATATTCATATGCTTAGTTGGATGACTGATAAAAATTTTGAAAATGGGCGCGGCTACGCCCACTTTATGCAGCACTAGCTTTATACCTTTATATAACCTTGCAGTTCCGGCCAGGGCATCCAGAAACTACGTGCCTTTCCATTTACCCCTTTGTCGCCTAAATTTTGAAAAAAGTGATCCCTTGCGTGTTTGGTGCTCGTACTATAATGATTTGTACAAATTTATTGGTTTTGAAGGTTCGTTTGCTGTCTTGCGTAAAGCAATACTTCTTGGTTTAAACCAGACCTGTTAAATTCCGATTAGGATTAGTAATCAATTAAATTGTTTTGTTTTTTAATTGGTAATCATTATTTTAATTCTTTTACAGAAAAAAAGTAATTTTAATGATTACCATTAAAAAAAATCAAAAAAAAATCAAAAAAAATCAAAAAAAATCAAAAATAATCATAAAAAATCAAAAATAATCAAAAATTATCAAAATAATTTTTTTTGATTGTGTTTGATTATTTTTGATTTTTTATGATTATTTTTGATTTTTTTTGATTTTTTATGATTTTTTTTGATTTTTTTTTATTTTGTTTGATTTTTTTCAATATTGTTGTAAAGAAATTTGGATATGCATGCACATTCAGGTAGGCATGCATGTTTGGTCAGAGAGGCATAAAGTTTGTTTTGTACAAATGTATGTGAACGCATATTAAAGTATGTAACCCTGCAGTAAATATGGGGACAGGTGTATCCAAGTCATTGTGCATTCTACAGCGACAACTGCACTAATTAAAATGTCGACAAATTTAGAAGTACAAAATTTGTATAGACCTTGGCTCGTTCGAAGTTTTTCGTACTAGATACGGATACAAACCCTTCTTCACCTGGGGAAGATTCATTTCTAGGTTCAGGATAAAGACAGGGAAGAGCGAATAAAGAATTCTGATTATGTCAGAGATTATCTTTACGTAAATCTATTTGCAACATAGCAAATCGTCTACTGCTTTATTATGTAGTAGGCATGCGAAGACGAATACAAATTCCCAAATAATCCTATTTGAGGAACAATGTCGGAACGTAAGTACGTAATATTTCTGCCTTTTAAAAGAATACAATAGGGCAATAACTAGGGCTGAAACGGTATGGCGTATGATAAACAATAAATACAACTTATATGAAATTAAGAATTTTTCCTTTTTTGAAAAAATTGATGAAGTGTGAAACAGACAAAGCAAATACAACTGGTGGAGCTAGAAGCCTTTTCCTAGATCTGGATATAAAAAATACGACGCAATTTAAACTTAGTCAAGTAAATATATTAATTCAAAATTATTTGTATATGTAAAGTACATATAGATATTTAATGTGCAAATTTCATGTTAACGCGTTGTACGACCAAATTGTAATGAATGCCTTGAATTGTTAGAGCAGCCAGCATAGCGAAGAACGAAGAAGTTTGCGTTGTGATGTTTGTCGTACGATGTGAGCAGCGGTGGTGTGATTTTGTGCCGTGCTAATGGAGGAAGAGGAATACACCGCAAAAACAGGTCAACTAATCAAAGAAATGGGCTGCCGAGTGATGAGAAAAGACCCAACGGAAGAATACCAAATGACAATAAAGCGTGCAATAAAACAAGCGAAAAATATAAGAGACAGCAAAGTAGCCTACACTCTCACAGCAATGAATCCGTCTGCCCCATCACTGATCGCACGGCGAACTTTTTTTTGCGATACGCTCTAATGTACATACATACATACGTATATTTTAAAGTAAAACTCCAAGCACATTTGATTGACTAACATAGAGTACAATTATAACAAAGTTTTTATACCCTTCTTTTTATACTCATATGAAATGGTGTTATAACTTTGAGCGGAAATGCAGAAGGAGGCATGACAGATCCACCAAAATATAACCGCTATGATGAGGATCATGAGCTGAGGCGTTTAAGCCATGCCCATCAGTCCGTCTGTATAAACGCAAACTAATCCCTCATTTTTTGAGATATCTACTTGAAATTTGGTACTTGGGTGACTTCTTAAGAGAAATTGGACCACTATAACATATATGTCCCATACAACGGAATGTTCAGATATAGACATTTTGGACTATAACATCTCCATAAATAACACACATAATTCACCGTATAAATTAATGAAAATGAGACTATGTATCGCTTCTTTTCCTCATTCATGAATGTCATAAAGTCTCGATACAGTCGAAGACAGCCGCAATATTAGTTGCTTTTCATTGTATACCTAACTTCGAGAACTTCTGTATTAAAGCCCAATTTATGAGTTAGTACAACAGCGAATGTTACACTAAAATGTTTGATTTGCCCACTTTAAACAATTTTTCATAAAGATAAATTATTTGATATAAGCGTGCATCGTACCATGTACGGTCAATGACAAATTAACAATAATTCCAAGCTTGTAAGATATGTATAAATGTGTATGCCTCTCTGCACAAATATACGAGGAGGAAGCATATAGAGCCTTTATCCTGTTAGTGTGGGACTTTAACCGCACTACACCACCTACGCTCATCGTATCGAACCCCCCGGTACTACCATCAAGCTACCGTCGGAAGTCTGCCTTAAGAGGCTATATACATACCTGCATACGTACAAATGTGCATATTTCTTTAAACCATATTGATAAAAATTAAAAAAAATCAAAAAAAATCAAAAAAAAATCATAAAAAATCAAAAAAAATCAAAAAAAATCATAAATAATCAAAAATAATCAAAAACAATCAAAATAATTTTTTTTGATTATTTTTGATTTTTTATGATTATTTTTCTTTTTTTTTGATTTTTTATGATTTTTTTTGATTTTTTTTAATGGTAATTGCAAAATAATCATTAAAATTTGAAAACAATGGGTAATCAATCATTAATTGGACAATTGAAAAAATAATCAATCAAGCCGGTAATCATTACGATTAATAATCATTATTTAACAGGTTTGGTTTAAACTGATATTTTAAATTTAAATTTAAATTTACTTTTTCACTTTTTGTGTAATGTAATGATACATTTGTTAAGTTTTGGTTAAGTTTATTTCTGTATTTATCTTTACGTAACTTTGTATCTTGTGTTAGTCGACCGCGATTATGGTCGACTTTAAATAAATAATAATAATAATATAAAGTACCTACACCGTGTTTCCATCAAACGCAAACAAACAATGAAAGCATACAGCTGAGTATCTAATGTTCGATTCCAATCGAACTTAGGCTTCCTTACTTGTTTATTGTAACTTTGTTATTTGACTTCAGAGTTCAAAAGGACATTAGAAAGAAGTCTAGAGCTTCGAAATACGAAAATAATGACGTATCAATTTTAAAAATCGGATGATAAATAACAAAGTTACAAGAAAAATGCAATTTCGCGGGATCAAAAAAAAAATTTTGTTTTTGTCCTCTAACCTTCTCAACATAAGCTTCACATTTAGGGGCGGACTTTTACAACTTTTTTATTTCGTATGGGGACCAACCCAGTCTAATATATATAATTATCCCCATCCGCACCCTCATCCTCTTTCTCATCATCCTATCATCCAGACTTTATACAAATTGAAGACTGCAAATATTACCAGTAGTGTCCCCGGCACCATCCAATATGTACACAACTACATACATTTGTATGTATCCTGGACATGGGTTATTACGCGGCTAAGCGTGTGATATAAATGCCCGAATTACCCAGGCGCTTGCCTTTCATCAGACCCAATGCATACGTATAAAGTTATGAGGAAATTGATTGCTATTGCAAGCCTTGCAATCAAACATTTTTCAATCAAATTTGATTTACGATGAAAATTTATTACAATACAATTATTGCTATTGTAATTTTTACAATGAAAATGATTTACGTTTGAACTTTATTGCAATGAAAAATTTTGTAAATTATTGTAATGAAATGATTTACGAGAAAAGTGTATTGCAATGAAATTTTCTTAAATTATTGTAATTGTAATTTTTACAATTAAAATGATTTACGGTGAAAGCTGATTGCAATGAAACTTTTGTAAATTATTGCAATTCTAATTTCTGAAATCAAAATGATTCATGGTGAAGGTCGATTGCAATAACATACTTCTAAATTTTTTAAATTTTTATTTTTGCAATCAAAAAATTTGCTAGCAATAAGATTTACAATCAATGTTGTTTGCAATAATATACACTTTTTATGATTGCAGTACAATCTGATTGCAGCTTTTTACAGCTCTGCTCTGGCATTACTCAAGAAAATCAGAATTAGTTTGATATTTTGCTGTGGCACGGCGAGTCAACATGTACACAGATGACTCGCGAGTCAGACGCACTGTGTACAGACCCCATATGATTGATTAAATCTCTAGTCTGCTGTTGTGATGGGCTCTTGATATCTGCGTTAGACATACATACATACATACAAACATAAAAACTATAACATACATATTTAGTTATTTGTTTATTTATTTATGGCATCGAGAGCTGCACATTTAACACAAACACAAAATGTGAAAAAACCATTTTTATTTATGAACTTTCCTCGAAAAAGAAATAAAGCGCAAACTGTGTGCTGTTTTCCCAGCGATGATTGATTTGTTGATTAAATTGATAGCTGCACTTTTACTTCGCAAGTTCAAACCCAATTATTGATTTACTTAAAATGTTCAAATGGTTGAGGAATAATCGGCAATCAACTTACTTTCCCTCAGTGAGATGGGATGATTTCATTCATACATATGTACATATTTGTAATAAAGCAAAAGGGAATGGGCCAAATTGGTTGAAATAGTTCAATAGTGCACTTAGAATATAAATGTATTTCGTTTTTTTTTTTCTGAAAAATTAGATGCGAATTAGATGTGAGGGGGAAGTAGATTTCTTATTTTTAAGTAGATTTTGAGAAGATGTTGCTATTTTTACTGCAAAATTTTAGATTGCCTGACTGGACTGCAAGTTCAATTTATCTTGTTTCTTTTAATCCACTTTAGCTGCCCAAAAATAGTGTATTTAGCTAAAGCTCACTGAAGTTTGAAAAAAATTACGCCAGCTTAGAGAGCAAAGTGGCTAAATTCATTTTTTCAAACTTTACAGGAGGGACAAAAACACAAAAAAAATGTCTAAGTGCCTACATGAAATTTTTTTTCTGTACAATTAAATATTTTGGACTTTACCAATTTTCTTCGCATTTTGGATTTAGCCACTTTGTGTATCACTGAATAACAACGAGTAGAAATATGACAAGTTTGACAGACCTTCTTAGCGTGCTGCGTATTTAATTTTTCTAGCGTTCTGCATAAAAATTTAATTTTTCATAGTGTGGACTTAGCCACTTTGCATCTAAGCTAGTGATTTCGTTAACAACAAACGATGGAGTTCTAAGTGTCATTCAGGATGGTATGACTATGTGAGGCTCTGACGAGATACTTCATCTCAGTTACTGCTGGAAACTCCACCGAGTATTCTTTCAAGACGCATCTAACACGTCGTTAAAGGTTGTACTAAAAAAACTTTCATATTTTATTATAGTTTTTTAAATTTGTTTATTCAAAATTTAATAAATAATATTCTTATTAAAATATAATTTCGATTTAAAATTAAGCGGCGTTAATTGATTCTTTGGTTGCGCATGCGCCACTTGCAGTCTAAACGGTCGTCCATTAAAATAATAATCGCCGCGATGCATTCGATGCATTTTACTTTCCCCACTTCTAATACCTGTCGCCACTTTCTTGTTACCTGGTCCACCAATAATTTCGTTTTGATTCAAAATTTTATTTGCACTCGGCGTTGGGCTCAAAGCGGCACCACCACTGCTCACATGCGCTATTTCATTTAGTCCAGCCGCCGGCGTTATTGCTGCGGGTACCGCCTGCATAATTGGCTTAATTTTCATCGGTTGATAATCCAAACCCACGCCGGGTATATAACGATAGGGCATTGGTGGTATTGGTATATAATAGATTTTCGAATCTTTCTTCGTTTTCTTTGCTTTCGGTCCATTGCCATGTTTGCGCAAATGTAGCGGTTTTGATGAGACAATCATCTCTTTGTAAATATTTGCCAGAGATGGGCTATGGAAGAGTACTTTGGAAGCGAGCGCTGATGCATGGCTAGGATAACGTGGTTGATATTTCGATTGTTGTTGGTGGTACTGTTGCTGCGCGGAAAGCATTGAGATCATGTTTGGATTTAAGGCATAGGCACTGGCGAGCGTGCTTTGTGGCAGTATGAGTAACAATGTGTAGCTGATAATTATGGGAATCATGATGATGGTGGAAAACCGGCTGTATGCTGGCAAATGCACTCTTGTGAGGGCCATGCTGGAAGAAGAAATGTGCAGTGTTATTGATATATGTATTTATTAATATGTTTCACCAATATTTAATATAAAAGGATGTTGTAAAGCATGTTCAGTAAGTAGTCTCGGCGCTCAAGCTTTGACATAATAAATATTGAGATAAGTATTGATATGCCAAGAGCATCAAGTTCCTATCAATAAGTTTTATGTTTAAATTAAGATCATTACCAATGATCAATACATATTTTAATTGCTAATCAATAAATAAATATTGATCAATATTATTGACCTATATGATTAACTGAAAACTAATAAGAACAATAGACTAGCGTGAATATAATTCTACTGAGTTTTAGGTCGATCAGTGTGAATTGTGATCAATGTTATTTACTAACATCATATCAAACAATGCTATAGCCTTGGCACTTTTTTATTACACCACTGCCGAATGCTTCGTTAGTTTCCTCAAATGATGTATAATAGATTAAAATTATAACTGATCCACCCTAACCAACACATGCTAATCATTTGGCAGTTCTTATGCCAATTTGTAGCTATTTAAAAAAAGCAAGTAAAACACTGAACTGGACGCTTTTATGTATAACTAGAGTTCTGCCTACTGTCGAAATTCGACAGTTTTCTAGATGTGTTCTTATGACTAAGGTGCAACTATAGTTTTTGTATAATTGTTTGTTGTCACAGTTACTATTTTATTATTGTTCCTGTTGATGCTGCTCCTTTTGTTGCTAATGTCACCGCTACTATTTTGTTGTTGTTGTTGGTGTTGTTGTCGTTACTTGTCTTCACAATTCTCCTACATATGAACTTCTATCTATCTATTTCTGCTCTTTTCTTTCCTAAATTTCTTTCCTACTTATTCTTTCTTATTCTTTCTTATCCTTCTTATTACTTGACTTTGTGTTGTGCTCAAAAGCATGCAACAACAACCATACGTCAATTTTCCAACGACGATTGTGGACGTATTTTCCAACCAATTTTCATGAAAATTGGCGCAGTTCTATTTGAGAGTAATACCTTTCTAATGGTGTGCTTAGTTTTAAAATCGGTTCAGTAGTTTCGAAAGAGAAGATGGAACAACATTTATGTTAGCGTATTAATAATATAGAAGAATAGAAGATACCTCAATGAACTTTCTTAAAATAACTGTCCTCTACGTAAATTAATTTTCTTAAAATAACGGTAAAAAACCTTACTGTTGTTGTTATCGTTGTTTCTAGTCTTCCTAATTGCTTCTTTCTATTTCTCGACGTTCCCTTCCCCCTTTCTTTCTTACTTTTTCTTTTTTATTCTACTTATTCCATCTATTTCTTTTTGTTATAGTGCTTCTTCTCATTGTCACTGCTAATATGTTGTTGTTTGTAGATATTGTTTTTGTTTGTAGATGTTGTTGTTGCTGTTATATTTGGTGTGGTGTTGTTGTTGTTACTCGTCCTACTAATTCTTCTAACTACGTACATACATAGATACATATGTACATTGTACAATATATGTACATAATTGTCTCATTTTATTTCTACTTTATTTATTATTTCTTATCCTACTTATTCCTTGCCATTATGTTTTTGTTGTAGTAATTTTGCTACCTTTTTACGTTTCTACTTCTTTGAAACTACACACCACATCCAGCCAAACATGTTCAGAATTGCGTGATTTGGTGAAAACGCACAAAGTCAGGTACATATGCTTGCGCATTGAGACAGCTCTGTTGTGTTCAAATGCATGCAACAACAACCACACGGGAATTTTCCAACGACGATTGTGGGCGCATTTTCCAACCAATTTTAATGAAAATTGGCGCAGTTCTATTTGAGAGCAATACCTTTCTAATGGTGTGCTTAGTTTTAAAATCGGTTCAGTAGTTTCGACGGAGAAGAAGGAACAAAATTTATGTTAGCGTATTAATAATATAGATATATGTACCAAACTTACTATATTCGAAACTTGTTCTAGTGATTTGGGACTTCGCTGTCAACAGGCGCCAGAATTACCAAAGTTCACAAATTACAATTAACTGACTGCCTTAGTGAATATTAAGTGTCACCGAAAATTTTAATTTGGCGTTGTCTGTCGCTAATCTTTGGCAAATCAACGCCAAGGGTTGTCAAAACAAATTAAAAACCTCTTGATAAAAATCACAAAAACAAAAAAAACGTTAATGGAAAAATTGAAACAGACAGTAATTTAAGCAAATATTAATCAAATAAGATGATTAATGGTTTACAAAAAGTAAACAATTTGCATGTGCACACTGTAAGTGTGTTTGTTTATACACAATTTTGTTTGTATTTAAAGTGCTCAAGCACTCTGACCGTAACAGTAATGAAAATCAAGAGAATCGCCCATTTAAATGCCATGTAAATTTAATCATAATTATATTGTGAGATCTTGAAGATAACGTTAATTGGATGAGAATTGAAAATATTATTCTTGAAAATGCAAAGAATAAAAAGCTAACATTTAAAATAAAATTGTGCTTTTTGCTGAGAATACTATCTTGATTCTAAGCCCTTTGTATCTGAACCGAAAACATTTAACTCCCGAAAATGCTCAACTACATTTTAAATACATATATAAATACATATGTATGTATTTAAATATCTATCATCTACATATCGCACGTTTTATGCAATAGGGATTTAACTCGAAATTTTCGATTTCTGGGATTTTGCCATATATTTCAATAACTGGGTCGTGCCTTTGAGTCTAGTCTTATAAAATACCCAAAAAGATAAAAATGGCGGAAATAAAAGTGATTTTGTAGTTAGCCGCAGAAGGAAACTATTAGAAATTATAAAAGTTTGTTTGCATTTTCCCAAAAAAAATTTTTTTTAGTTAAATCCCTATTGAATAAAACGTGCGATATATCTTCATACATATATCACAAATAACCCAAAACTCTTAATAGTCTTATAATCATGCGATTTTGTTTATATTCGATAATTAATGCGTTCGACCAACAAAATAAATACCCAGAGTCTGGCAAAAACGGATCACAATTACAAACGCTTAAGACTCAGTGCAAAAAAGGTTATAAAAATAAAGCAAAGACTTTGAAAATAAGATAACCCCATAAAAATAATAACAAAAATTTAGCAAAGTCACAGAATGCATGTTTATACACCCATTTTATTTGCTTAACATAACAAGACTGCCATATACTCGTATGTATGTATGTATGTATATGTACATACATATGTGAAGTTTAGCTCTTCACTCTTTTTATACCTTTCATGGACATGAAGTGGTCTCATAACCTGAGTCTACACCAGTTAAATTGCGTTTGGTATTCTAAAAACTTGATCGTGCTTGTTTTTGTGTCAAAACTAGGGCGAAGAGTCCAAAAATGTGGTGAAGGAACCTCTTTTCCCAGACACATTTCCTTGCCTTCTAACAGAGAGCTGTTCGTTTTAGTACAAGATTTGGGCTTAACTTTAGAGCACCTGAGAAACCCTTTGCATACGGGTAATACGGATCACGTGTCGATATACATATATATGTAGTTCACATACAACCGATTGTTCAAATATAGACATTTCGTTGTATAATTTCTCCTCTAAAAGGGCTACACAACTACACGCTAAGTACAAAACACACATAAATGGGCAGTACAAATTAATTTAATTCAGACGATGCAGCATTTAATTTCTCCCATTCATAAAAGGTATGAAATCTGGTTGTGTTTTATTTTGTGCGATCTGCGGTCATCATCGGTATCCATGCTGGTATCAACGCAGTGGCTGGATATCGTTTTACAGTTTGCTACTATTTTGTTTTTAATTTTGATTAATGACCAACACTTGGGCGATTGATTTAAATCCGATTTAATGGGCTACCAAATAGGCAAATAGACGGCATTTACATATATGTAGATGTAGAAATGAGTATGTGCGCACATGTGTATTTTTCCATGTAAACTCTTAAGAAATATTTCCATACGGTCATTGTCTTTGTCTGTTTATTTAAAATTTAATGTTTTTCTTTGTAATATTAAGTTACATAACATTATTTAACACGTGCTTTCTCGAATCATCAAATCAAACAAATAAAAAAAGTGTTACGAAGAAGATCCTATTCGTAGAATCATCCAACACTGGGTTTTTATCATATGTAATTAAGAAACAAAAATATATAGCATGATTAAAAAAAAAATACCCATCGGCCACATGTAAATTTTTAAGATATTTCGGATTTTGAAAAGGTCTTTGACTTGCCGTTGAATTCTCATATTATGTATGTAGTACGATTATAATGTAGTAAAATGGGCTGAAGCTCTCCTGGCATGCAGGGGTTCCGGGTTTAAAAAGAATTTGTGGTCAGTTAATAAGTGTGCATATTTACATATGTTCTGAAGATGCTTCCCATAAATTTCAATGGATGAAATTTGTATTTGCCATAAAATGGTTACCCCCCGCCCCGCCCCTAGGTTTTTGGTACTAAGTTAGGTAACCACGCAAGTTGAGGAATAAGCTTAAATTGAAATTCGTTAGATTAATATTCGCGCGGCATTCCTTTACTTTTATTAACATCACATGAGCTTTTATAAGCGATAAAACATCTTTTCTTGTGTAATTCATACCAAAAAACTGTCGTCAAAGTAGTTAAAATGTTAGATTAGTGTTAGATAAGCTCTTTTAAGTATAATTGCTTTAGCATTTAAATTTTTTTTTTAAATTCGTTTCTGCAAACCTGTTCATAAATGCATATGCTAACTCAAACTCAAGTTTTAATGCAATAGCATTATTATGCATGAATGTTGTGTGTATGTGTGTATGAAGATATATATGTACATATGTATATAAGCATAACTACATGCTATTTCAAATGCGTATGAAACTATAAATAAATCTAGTCAATCGAGACAATGGTGTTTATTGTTTGGCATGCAATTAAAACTATTAATAGTAAATTTGTATGTACTCGTATTAAATGATGCGAATATAGCAACTGTGAGAAGCTTCTTCAAGGTAGCTACTACCTACAATCCCGCAAGACTGTCAAGAAAAAATATTTAAAATATTTGTATACTTTTCATGAACATGAAATGGTATTATAACTTTGGTCCAAAACACGATTATTGTAAGTGGGTGATAGACGCACCAAAATGTATATAAAAAAATAAATATATATATAGAATATTTAGAAGAAGATGTAATCAAAATCATGGGCTGAATCGATCAAGTAATGCCCATCTGTTTGTGTCTACATCAGTCCGTCAGTCCACCTCTCCGTCTGCTTGAACGCAAACTATGTAGTTCCTCAGTTTTTGAGATATCTGCTTGATGTTCGGCGAGTAGATGTCGTTTTATTGACAATATATAATCTATATATATTATAATCAAGGATGGGCATTTTTGCATTACCATTCAAAGTGCATTACCATTCAATAGTGAATGGTAGTGCAAAATTGGTTTGTATTACCATTCAGTAGTGAATGGGAATGCAAATGTGGTTCGCATTACCATTCAGTAGTGAATGGGAATGCAAATGTGGTTCGCATTACCATTCAGTAGTGAATGGGAATGCAAATGTGATTTGCATTACCATTCAGTAGTGAATGGGAATGCAAATGTGATTTGCACTACCATTCAATAGTGAATGCGAATGCAAAGGTGAATGCATTCCCATTCATTGCATTCCCACTGCAAATGTGATTTGCACTGGACTAGTACTCTATTCGGAAAAGTTGGTCTGAGAGGCATCCTCTTTCATAATAACTAGCGTTTGTTCGTGTTGAGTAAAATTTTTGTAAATTTGTTGAACTGTGTAATTATAACCTCAGAAGTTGAAAGAAATACTTTTACTTACAGGTATAACATAGAACATATGTACATATTACCATGCCGTGTTGGTTGCCCTTTACTTTGCTAAGCCTAATTCCATATTTATAATATCCCACAAACTTCCTTTCCGTTAATAAATAGATTAGCCACTTAATACCTTAACTATGGTCACAGGTTTTCACTGCTATTAAATGATGAATGGTTGTCCAAATCACTCGCACTCATTTTTAATTAATAGTCCAAATCACATTTGCAGTGGGAATGCAATGAATGGGAATGCATTCACCTTTGCATTCGCATTCACTATTGAATGGTAGTGCAAGCCACATTTGCATTCCCATTCACTACTGAATGGTAATGCGAACCACATTTGCATTCCCATTCACTACTGAATGGTAATGCAAACCACATTTTCATTCCCATTCACTACTGAATGGTAATGCAAACCAAATTTGCATTCCCATTCGCTACTGAATGGTAATGCAAATCAATTTTGCACTACCACTCATCATTGATTGGTGGCTTCAAGGCTGAATGCAATCAAAATTGAATGCAGCTTGCCCAACCCTGATTATAATCTACCCGAACGAACCTCTATAAGATATTGCTCTCATACAATTGTTCAGTTAAAAACATTTTCAGGTATAACACCTCAATTTGTATGGCTTCAATGTCTTAAGCAACATTTTTTTGTTGAAAAAAAAAAACTGTGTAGTGCATGCGAATTAAACCAAAATACGCAAAAACATCTAAATTTTTTGCGAATAAAAGTTTCTCATCACCGCTTATCAACGATACGCTATTTTACGAAAGACTTAAGAAGCGAACTCGTTTTGCAGTTTTGTCGTTAAAACTCAGTAAGTTGAAAATTCGTGATTTACGTTAAATTATCGGCATATTTTAGCAAACTTTGAGAGTTATTTTATTTAATTTAACGAGCACAGGTCGAGGTTATATTTTATTTTTTATTTTTTTTAGAAACTATAAAAAAACTTGATACCTCAATTTAACGTTAAAAGCTGGAAAGTCCTTTTTAGTTTTAGAGTAACACACAATTTTGTAAATTTTAAGTAATTCTTAACCGTAAAATTTTGAAATATTTATTATTTTTATTTATTACTTTATTATTTGAGTAATTCTTAACCGTAAAATTTTTTTTATTTATTCCAAAACAAAAAAGAAACTCACATTAATATTTTTATGAGGCAGGTGTACAATTTCGTAAATATGTATGTATATTAATTTGAAGGTTGCAATTTTGATGTATTTATAAATTTGCTTAATTAAAACTGATTGTTTGCTGTTCTTTCTTTTTGCTTCTCCAAAATAATGTTAACACAATAAAACTTCAATAATATCACGAGCTCTTAATCACGATCTTCAGTTATTTATACATACATATATGTTTTTTTACAAATAAATTTTTTATTTTATTTATTTTTAATGCCGTGTACCGCGGCTATGTGCCAAAACGTAAAATTCAATGTGCGCGTTTTTCCTTCTACCGAACCATCTCAGTTCGCTGATCACTATAAATTGAATGCTTGTTATTTTGGTGCGAACACCTCGACTGGCGGCAAATAAATGAAATTTGAGCTGCAATTTGATTTTCTTTAAAGCAACAGAAAATTTCAATGGTAATACATACATACATATGTACATGTGTATGTATGTACAGACAGAACTCAGAACGCAGAAAGTCATACAAAGCCGAAGACGGCACGCTTAAGTTAACCAATACACAGCCAACAGCAGCAGTACTCGCATTTTAGCAACGGATCAGCTGTAATAGATGGCAACGCAGTGGCAGTTGTGGTGTTGATGCTGAAAATCGTCGATGGGTAGGGGTGGTGGTAGCTTTTGTTGTATAACTTTATATATGTATATTTATGTATGTTTAGTGTTAGTTATGTATATTGTTTTAATTTTGTTAGTAAAAATTCTGTATTATACATCTAATATAATAATTATAATAATACAATGGCGCTATTATAACTCTGCCGAGCTTTATGGCCGAGCTTCTCTCCCAATTCGAGGTGTGCTCCTTTTTGTTTTTTCCTACTAATTGGGAAAATTTTGACAGATCATACCTCCGAAAAAAAATGTCAAAATTAAATCCCCTGATACGTGTAATGTTATTTTAGGTGGAGAACCCATAAACCGAGTTTCAAGCAAATCGGAGAGGTAATATATTTTTTCCCGAAATTCGTCCGATTTGTAAAAGAATGACTCATATGTATGTAAAGATAGGTGTATCATATAACCGTGACAATGTGCATATGTACCAGCGTTGCCAGAATGACGATGGCATCGTCATTTTGACGATTTTTGGACTCCATGACGATGGGACGATTTCATGTCACAAAATGACGATTTTAGGAAGTACAGAAAAATATAGATTTATTCGTAATAAAAATTAATTACTTTATACAAATTTCCATAATTAAAAAAAAATTAAGGCAATCTGATTGGTTTTCTTCAATCCTTTTGCAACACTGGTATTATGGTTTTCATAAATCCTTTTATTACATTAAAATGCAACATTGCCTTAGTTCTGAGCGCACTGCCACACGAATAGAATAAGTGCATTCATTGCTCAACATAATCTACTATTCTCCGCCGTAGATGATCTTGTAAAGTGTATAAAAATCAGTTTCGACGATTCTAAAACGGTGGCAGCTTTATCGTGTGGAAGAACAAAAGCAACAAGTATTATTCAAAACGCTCTTGGGCAGTACCAGCTATAATCGCTATGTGCCATACTCCGAACAACTAAATTTTCATTATGCGTTGATGAATCCACTGATATACATAAGTAATATGAAATTACTTAGTCTTGTAGTGAGAGTATGTATAAACTTTTCAGTGAAATACTTTTTTTTGGCTTGGTCCGTGTTGAAACCTGCGACGCTATCAATTTACATAATGCGATAAAACAGTATTTCATCGAAAACGATGTGCCTTATGAAAACAACATGATTGCATTTGTCGCAGATGGGGCAAAAAATGGATGACGATTTTTATTTTTAAATTGACGATTTGGGACAAAAAAAATCTGGCAACACTGATATGTACATACAAACAGTAGCAACAAGTTTGTAATTTATGTGTAGCAAACAGCAGTCACTAGTCTTGCGCATTCTTTCGTTCGTTTGTCATCTCAAGCTGATTTCTCAGCTGAAAACCCATTACACTTGTAATCTGATACTGCCGCTGATTCGCTGATAGTTGAGTGTAGATAATTTTTTGGGTGGTAGACAAATGACGTATGTACATATCGAATGTGACTTTTTTTTAAGTGCGATGTCTTCTCTTTATCGGGTATATATTGATGTAATAACAATTAATATTTGTATAAATGCTTGTGTAAACATACATACATAATATGTACGTGTATGTACATAAGTATATATACAAATATTAATTGTTATTATATCAATATATACCCGATAAAGAGCAGACATCGCACTTAAAAAAATTTTCACATTCGTGTTTCTGGCAGCAGGCCGACGATATGTGTCTGTACATAACTGCGAATTTAGGTAGTTGGAGGGTAGGGATGATAGAGGAAAAGAGGACTAGAATCGAAATTCTTCTTGCTCTTATTTATTGGCGTGTAACCGTTTATACGATTTTAGCCGAGTCCAATAAAACTGTTTTGTACTGCCTGGCGTCAATTGGAATCGAAATTATAGCATGCAAACTGATAGATGGCGCTGAAGTTGAGGTATTATCGAAATTTATATTTTGAATCGAATTTCACTTTATGAATGGCTAAGGATTATTCTATGTTACTGTTACTGTTACTGTTGCTGTTACTGTTACTGTTGCTGTTACTGTTACTGTTACTGTTACTGTTACGAATGTCTTAATTCTAATCGTTTTTTGTCTTCTTCTGATAACTCTATAAGAAAAAATAAAAAAAGATGCTTTGCACCTTTTCACACTCCTTTAAGTAGCTTTTTAATAATCAATTTTGCAAACTTCTATTTAGTATGTGTCAGAACCAGTTTTTTTTTCTTCTTCGAATTTAAAAGATTATAAAATACTTAAAAGCAAGTAGTGTTCAATCTACGATTATTAAAGCGACAATTGGAAGTTCTAAAAAGTGATTTAGGACACTTTAAAAATTAATGATGTTTTTTTATGGGTTTTAGGGTGAACAAATATTTATGTCTTTTTTGCTTTGTTTGCTTATCATTCATTAGCAACACATTTTTAATGGGTGCTTATTCACGTGAATCGAATGTTGATTCACTACTAAGTCATAATAAGTAGGCAGACAAGGAAAAAGGTACAAAAACTAAGGAAACTTGTACATTTATGTAACATTAATGTGTATGTATGTATGTGAGTTGCATTTTATGACGCTATGACGCTGAACTCATCTCATCAACGTATGATAATTCAAACATAAAATCAGCTTATTACATATTAAGTGAGGAACCTGAAGTGATTGTAGAGTCACTCCTAACATACATATGTTTCTACATACATAAGTATTACCGAAATCCCTCCTGCTGAAAGGAAACACTTCCTTCCATATGCATACTTTATTCGTTATGTAAAATGAGTATGTCGGTTTTATTATTTTTCATGAGTCAATTGGTAAATCCCAACACCGGTTTTATTGTTGTTGCTGTTGTTGTAATAATGCCTTTCACCTCCTCCACTGCCATTCATTCGATCATTCGGCTAGGTCAGCACTATCTTGAAATCTCAATTATCCTTATATGTCATTCCAAGTGTTCAACGGAGCGCCAATTCCAATTCTCAACTCATCTCACATCATTTCAACTCAACTTATGCTTACAGAAATGGCGTGGCTATGGAGTGTGCGTCACGTCATCACCAACTAGATGTTAACTAATAGCCAACTACCAATGTTTTCAAATACACGCACACATCCATAGGTATGCATGTATTTATATTAGTGTGGTCTTTAAAATCAAATGAAAAATTTGTTCAGTCTCACCCACTAAATCGGATAAAGTACGATCAAGCGTATCAAATATAAATTTTGGTCCCGATTGTAGATATATAAGAGTTGTCGCAGAGGGGTCAGATTTCAGACAACCATATGGGACCCTCTGCGATACCCCTTAACCGTCTCCGATCGGTGCAAAAATGTATATTTGGTATCCCTGAGTACAGGACTATCGATTTTTGGCATCAGATATAAAAAAATTTAAAATAATTTTTGATCTTTATATGGTAATCCGATTTTTGACCCCTCTGCGTCACCTTATAACCGTATCCGATAGGGAAACAAATTTATATGTAGTATCTTCGACTATATTAGCATTTGGGAACCACCCTAATGTATATAAATGTGCAATAAAACATACAGACATATTTATGTAAATGCATCCATTTACAGATTCGCTCCCATGCAGGCGGCACGGCATAGTTAAATTAATGTGGAATTGTCTTTAATACTGCACTTTAGTGTTCTTATTGCTACACGTTGCTTGGCTCCACTCCGCCCGTGATGTTGATGACTCCATCTTCTGTTGCGGCTACAAACCGCCTTGGGTTAACAGAAGTATCAGATTTCATGCTGTAACGCTTGGACTGCCTCATTGAATAGGGAAAATCTCTGCACTTGCTTGCGTTTGCTTTTCAGATTTTTTTGTTTGGAATGATTTTTTTTCCTGTTTGCTATTTCTCCCTTCTTTTTTGATCGTTGTGCAGGTGCAATAAAAGCGCGGAAGTTGTACAAATAAAATTATAAATAAATTTGAATTCACCTCGGCGACAAATATATGAAGTAGTTTTGATGATCTGAAGCTTAAACCGCTACTTGATTGTAATCAGCATCCCCGCAGAGCAAAGAATATACAGGTCACCGTGGCACAGTGGAGACTGCCAGGTAAACCTCTGTTCCAAACACAAACTCTCAAATATTTGAGGTCACTTAAAAAGCCTTCTGAACCGAGTTTGACTTACATATTTAATGCCCAATATGTATCTTACGAACTTTAGGAGAAAATTTAATATAATCAAGATTTAAAAAAATCAGCAATTGATTAACTGCAGAAAAGCCTCGATTGAGTTGAAACTTTCGAGAAGCTTTCGGCCAAAATTTAACATTGAAGATCACAAGTCATGTAAGGGTTTCGTCGTCTCTCGTTCAGTCGGTCCACGGCGCCGACAGTGCTAAGAAGTCGTTCCATGTAGTGATGGGCGAGTCCGAGATGTTTTATTCGATTCTCTCGATTGTTGAAACATCTCGAATGCTCTCGATGGTTTTCATTCGTATTCGAGTCAAGTCGTAAATGGCCGTCAGTCGAAACAATCGCTAAAACATCTCGGACTCGCCAATGATTCCTCTCGTTTTCAAAGCAACCCTAAATTTCGGACTCGCTGCAAAAAATACATAACATTTGTTGTTGCCGCTTGAATATCAAAATTGCTTAAAAAAGTATACAGTGGTACAAATATATTGCCGTTGTTACTGCTCGTAAAATTAATTTGTTTCGTAAGCGTCTCACTTCAGAAAATTTATTAATGTATTAATGTTTAAATAATTAATTGTATTTATTAAGCACGACACTCTTTAATTGTGATGAGGCGTCTATATATAGCATATTTTTCAATTTGGTTCATTTATTAACATATGTATTTGCCTCACTTCCGTTAACAATCCTACTTTCTTCATCAACAACACTCATTCAGTTTATTTTATCAACTAAAACAAATCATCAAAACAACAGCCGACTCCGAACAGTCGCAAAAACATCTCGGTTGTGTAGTTGAGATGTCATCGAAAAAACCTCCGACTCGCTGACTCGGAACAATCGCAAAAACATCTCGATTGTGTAGTCGAGGAGCGAGTCAACTTTTGACTCGATTGTGATTTTGCAACGATGGCGATTCTCTCGATTGTCTAAACATCTCGGACTCGCCCATCACTAGTTCCATGTGATTTCAGTTCACCTACAAGCCGATCGCCGTAGTTTGACATTATTAGATATGAGCACGTACATGGACTATAATTCGCGAAAAATAATTGTCCCCTATGCAATTTAGCCATTCTAACGTAAACCAAGTTATGTAGTATGTTATTATCACCACTAAAACCCACTCATTCACATTTTATTTAACCATCAATTAACGAGTCGGTACGCAGTAACCATTCAGTTCACTTGCTCACTTAAGTATCTCTTATGACGATTAGATAAAATGCGGACTATAGTTGCGATAAAATACACATCGTTTACTTCCTCAATCACCTTTGCCTAACTACATATGTACATTAGCACTTGGATGCACATATGCAAACGTACTTTCTATTACAAGATGCTACGCACCAGCAACGAAAGGCAGGGGAAGTAGATAAAGTTAGCTAAATGCATTAACGAATGTCTCTGCCTTTTGTTTTTTTTGTCGGTGAAGTGGCGCTTCAATGACAATGTTTTTACAACAATAATTAAAATAATAAATCAAATTGCGGTTATGCATTAAAGTAGGTACACATACATATTTGAAAGAAAAAACTTAATTAATTTAAAAGATAAAGTACAAGCATGCGAACATTTCAACTTACATACTTATGTATATCTACATATGTACTCGTATATGTACATATAGTAATGTACATACATATATACTGAATTTATGAAATGATTTCTGTAATTATACAAAGCGCGCACGGTCATTTAAAACAAAAGCGGAAGAATGATTGAATGATGTATGTACATATGTATGTAGTTATATTAGCACTAATTGCTCGACGCCACGAATTTTGCGGAACACCCAAGGGCTGCACTAAAACACGAAATTCATCATGCATTCAGAAATATGCATGTATGTATGTACATGTAGAAATACCCTGTAGGGAAAATCTCTAGTTCCGAACTAGGTCGCTTCTAGTGCATTTTTCGACACTACTAGTGCGAGCTAAATCTCTTTTGAATGTTATCAACTGGCGAATTTAACACAACGATGTCCTAGGCGGTGTCAATTGTCACTCTCTGCACTACATTTTCGATAGTTCCGAACTAGTACTGAATTCTACAGTTTACACTAGTTCGTTTATTGGTACAATTTCGATAGTTCTGAACTAGCTACAAGTACCTACAAATTCTACAGTTTTACATCCGCCGCTTAAGTGTAGCCTTTGACACACTTCATGCAAGTTGCGCGATGGCCGACTGGCTAACGCATGTGCCTTTCAATCTGAGGGGCGCGGGTTCGAATCCTGTCGGTGTCAAGGTGGATGATAATTTTTTTTTAATTTTTTTTTAACTAATATTTTTTTATTTATTTATTTAATAAAAATTTACAATAATATTTAAAAAGTAATAAAATAAAGAAAATTAAAAATAAGCCTGAGGGATCGGAAAAGCTTAATTACGGGAACATTTAATTTCATACTAGAAGCAAATAGAAAACTCTTTATATAAAATGTTTCACTAAACATCTGAGAATTGCAGAAATGTACAAAGCCGGCGTCAAATGGACGAACGAAAAAAATACATGAAATTTTTGTCACTTCGAAATTGCATACAAATCAAAGTGTGTCTTATAATGGTCACTCAATTCACTCATTCTGAACTGGTGAGGGTCTAACTACAATTGATCTAGTTCCCTTTTGACACCTTTTCGCTAGTTCGGAACTAGAAATTTTGCTCACTAGTTATTGAATTCCCTGCAGGGTATATACATATGTATATATGTACACATATATGTATATGCATAAGAAGCTAATGGTGTCTGGGCACTTTGACGAGCGCGACACGAGATCAGACAAGGCTATTGCTCATTTATATGCACATAACTCATACACACTGACGAGGTAGTGATGTGAAGGAACTTTTCTGTGAGATTTATAAATGTTCGGACAATTTCGGGATGATGATTTTCGAATGTAAAAGATGTAAATGAACACACCGTGGCCGCTGTGATGGACCGATTGCTCGGCTGCTATAACAGAGGTCGCGGGTTCAACTAAATTATTTAAAACCGAAGCTCAGTATTATACAGCTGAGAAGCACGGCCTTAAGAAGATCTGAAGGCCGTTTACTCAACCTCTGATTAACGGTAACCGGAGGATAAAGGTCCGGTTAAGCTATGGACTATATTATCGACCACATGTTTAACCGTGCTTTAACCGTGGTTAGAGTTAATCAGAGGTTGAGTAAACGCCCTGAATCTTGGACCTGCATTAGACTTAGACCAAGATCTTTCATCCATTGATAAAAGCCCGATTTCATTGAAGTTCTTTTTTCATACAGGAGTATATTAATGCATATCGACAGCCACACTGCAAAACCCTGTATGTTCAAAACCAAAAAGTTTTCAGGAGAGAGAAAAACCATGATACATAATTTCATCATATGAACCGGACTTTTTTCAATCCATTTTAATGCCATACTAACCACTGAAAAGAAACGGGAAGTTGTAACCCGTTTTTGGCTGCACTTTCCACGATCTATGCCATGAAAAAGCTTTTCACAAAAAAATGCATTCGCCGTTCGGAGCCGGCATAAAACTGTAGGTCCACCCAATTAGTAGGAAAAACAAAAAGGAGCACACCTCGAATTGGGAGAGAAGCTCGGCCATAAAACTCGTCAGAGTTATAATAGCACCATTGTATTATTATAATTATTATTATTATATTATTATGGGAAAGGCTCAGAACCTTATTTTTGGAAAAATAATGACTTACAGGGTTTTGCTGTGGGGCTGTCGATATATTGTTTCTTATTTTATCTAGTAGCTGTGCCGATATTAACATCTCCAATTAAACATTAGTCTCTCTAACATACATAACATATGTATGTATGTATATATGTATGTATGTTTGTTTTCTCAGCTTTCCACAGCATGTTTGCTTGTGATGTTTGAGAGTCATTTTGCCAACGCAAATTCGCGAGTCTAGAGAAGATAAGTATGTATAATAATTGCGAAATTCTTTGCTAATTGCTTGCAATTCAAACAATCCAAACGAAACCGACAACAAAACTAGCGAGATAGTCTAATAGAGGAAATGCGCGCATTTCTTTATCGCTCAAATGCAATGTGAATATGCACGAGATGGGAAAAGATACATATGTACATATGTATGTATTAGAATGCAGGAGAAGCAAACAAAATTTTTCAAAAGCGTTTAACGAAAACAAAAGCATCATTGTCTAGCTACCAGAAGCTTGAACTGATTACGGCATGCCGCTAATTTGGGTATAGCCTGTTTCGTTTATCAGGCATACAACAACAAAAGCAACATATGTGCATAAATACTAGAGGGCTGCACGAATGGATTCGAAACGACCAACAAAATATTCGCGGCCGTCCAATTACAGTACCTACTTGTTTCTGTCGTTTGCGAATAAGCGCAAGTAGAGCACAACCATAAACAGAACCAATACAATACTTATTCTTAGCGACAATTACATGGCCTTAAAAAGGTTCTGCAAATAGTGTACACTACTTGCGAATACTTCGAATATACCCAGCAAACACAGTCTCTAACGTTAGAAATTTTGTCGAGATTACCTTAGATAACTAGTGTAATTCTCTATATATTCTCAAATCGATAACTAGGGTTGAAAACTACACTAGAATTCGATTAGCGAGTGATTAGAGAAGGAGCCAAATCTCACGCCTTTTATCAATTCTCAATATATTTCTGTGATATATTGAATATACATACATATATTGAAATTAGATACTAAAAAATGGTAAAGTTAATATTACCGTAGTACAATGTTTTCCATTAAAAAGTACAAGAAGTACCTTTAATTTAAATAATAAGACTGAATTTTGTTTAAATTTCAGTTCTTATAAATGTGGTAAACATATACATGTCAATATATGTAATCATATGCAATTTAGGCACATATTGCGTTAATAAAATCTAAACAATGAAAAAATCATATAAAAGGAGACAAAGCTTTGTTTTTCATTTCAATTGGAAGTATTTGCAAATTCTGATTAGAATCTCATTAGAGAACTACATTAGAATTCGATTCGAGAATTATAATTTTCTCGATTTGAGAATTAGGTACCCTTTTGTTTGAGAACGCTATGATTCTCGATAGATTTTCGAGTCGTCCTCTAACGTTAGAGGTTTGAGAATGAGGCTAGTTCTCGAGTCATTCTCAAATCGATAACTAACCTCAGTGTTTGTTGGGTAATCGAAATATATGTATGTACATATTTTCATAAACACACATTCCGACGTTGTGTTCAGAAAAATTACGCTGCTAGTGAGAGTCTGTGTATGTGCATATGCATACACGCTAGGGCGGGTCGATTGGTAGGGTCCAAAAAAAAATTAACAGGGACACATGGCGATTATGAAAATTTGGGTAATTTCAAGCTTTTTTGCCCAAGAAACCATATGTCTAAAATCAATTTCGAACCAGAGCTTTTTACGATCTACATACATACATATATTACATATTTCCAACTGTTCTATGTATATCTTTTAAAATAACTCGGTAACCAATGCTTCGATTCTTTTGATTTTTTCGGCATTAGTTAGGAAACTTATTTGGCAACAAGACGTGGTGGTCAGTTTTTGAAATTTAAAAAAAAGCATTACTCAAAAGTTCAATCTTTGGAAATAATCGCTGTTTTTCACGTTCTCATATGTTTATTTTTTGGTCCACCTTAATGCCATATGCACATTAAATAAACAAACAAACCAAAGAAGCAACAAGGTTTTGCGAATACTTCATAACATGGTTATTATTATGTTTTACTCGATCGTGGCGAATAGTGTACACTAATCGCTCCAACACAAGGCTGCACAACGATATCAACAAAAATATTTTGTTTTGTTGAATATCAAATAAAAATTAACAAAAAAAAATTTGTTTTGTTGAATATCAAAAACAAAATAATAATAAAAATTTTTTTCGGGCTTACGGCTTCATTTTACTTTGAATTTTTATTAACGTTATTTTTTTGATAATTTTTTTTGTTGGCTACCGAAACAAAATTTTTTCAATATTTGTTTTTTGGTAATCAACAAAACGAAATTTTGTTTGATAATTATCAAAACAGTATTTTTTTGTTCAGCACTTAACGTTAAAATTTTTCAAAGTTGAATTGAAAAAAAAATATTTTTTCCGTTAATGATAAAAAATAACGTTAAT
Source organism: Urophora cardui (assembly GCA_960531455.1). Lineage (NCBI taxonomy): Eukaryota > Metazoa > Arthropoda > Insecta > Diptera > Tephritidae > Urophora > Urophora cardui. Next base: position 3,933,283 of record OY482672.1, on the reverse strand, counting down.
ATGCAGCCCTGCTCCAACAGAGCAAATAGAAATAGCATTTGTATTCCAAATGAAAAGTATGGGTTTTATTCGTAGCTGCATTGAAATTGTGCTGTGACTAATTGTACAATGCATAGAGTATTTGCAAATATAGAAGAGGCAAATGGTATTGTGCAGAGGTCTAATACATACGTCCATAAGTATATGTTATTCATTCAAACAGAAAAGCATTAAGCAAAGAGGTGGTGTGGCGTATTATGTTTTCTTGTTTTTTTTTTTTATTTTCCTTGTCTGCCAACACTGGGCGTTGCGGTTAATGTGGTCGCGGTAAAGACATCACCATAATAGTTCGTTGATCATTTCGCTGGTGTGGCGCTAGAAAATGATTAAAAAAGAAGTTTACACTTTTTGGTTTCAAAATTATTTTGACATATTTTTTTTTGTCAAAATTTAAACTGTTGGACCCATTTGCATTCCTAAAGGGGAAACCAGAAACCTTAAAGCAAAGTTAATGCAAGAAATTAACTTTTATAAATTAACTGCTTTTATTGGATCCCATTTGACGAAAAACAGAATTAACTCTAGCTAAGATTTTTTTTTTGAATTGAATTCTTTCCAATAAACGTTTTATTTTCATTTAATTTGAGTTAAATGTAAAAAAAAGTGATAACGCAAATCAACAGAGATGAAAAATATTTTAAAGGTTAACAATTAAATTCAATCTCTGTAAATAAATATGTCCACTTATGTAATTCTAGTTAGGATGGTTTAATAAAATGATTTTTCATAAAATTCTAGACTTAAGTGCAGATAAGTTGTTTTAACTGATGCAAAATTTTTCTATCTGAGTTAATATTTTTTATATCTTAATAACTTTTTAAATATTACATACTCCAATTTAAATGGGTTTTCCTCTAAAGTTTCACACTATAACTGTAACTCAATTTCACACTATCTCGAGTTAGGCTACTTTAATTTACGGGCACAGATATGTACTTAAAAATTTATGACTGCCAGTTCATTATAGCGCAGCCGCACCTCAGTCAATCGTTGTTAAATGATATTTACTTCATTTCTTCTTCTTTGTGATACTTTTAAGCTGCACTTAATCATATGATTTTCTCGTCTTTCTTTTAATATTATTGCAAATGTTATGCAATTCTCAGGAATATTATTACCAAAGCGTTCCATGCCAGTGCTCAATGAGTCAATGCGATTTCTATTTGCACTTTTACCGAAAAAGTAAGCTGAAGTGGATTTTCATTGTGCGGGAATTAACATACATCTACACATATCATGTATGTAAAAGTTGACAAATATTTATTATTGAAATTATAATTGCATTCCCTCTCATCCATTATATTCCTTTATTGGCCTGTAATATTCATATGCATGTTCATACCACAAGCCGCTTTGTCTTTTTGTTCTTAGTATTTTGACATTTCGGCTTGCAAAGCACTTGTCAAGTTCATACGCTAACAATGCGCGGCGAAATGAAATTTAACTGAAAGCATACAAACTCAATGAGCTGCATAATCCGTTATAATCAACTAAAAATGATTGGCAATCAGGTCCAGAGCTGCCTTTTATGGCATGCCATGGAAAGCAAGTAAAAATGGAAAAGAAAAATAAAGAAATTATAATCACACTAATGGCAGTCGAGAACAACAACAACACGAAGCGCCAGCAATTATCTACACTTTGTAAGTGCTCAGTTATGCGAGAGACACACATCGTAGTATAGTAATAATATTTCGATCTATACCACATATGTGTCACCCTCACATTGTAGTTTAATTGAAAATTTTCATAGCATACCCAAATTATAATATTGATATTCTAATATTCATACCACATGTGTGTCTGAGGCATTAGATGGTTGGACATTAGGGTGATCAAGTTTAAGGAAATAGAGAATTTAAACATTTCAGAGTTTTATAGAGACAAATCTACAAAAAAAGCTTACTAATAACATGTTCAGATATGCTCTTAATATGCTATTAATTGACAAACTATTCAGACACTCCATCGTGGAATTATTTTGGGAATACTATTGTCGCTCCTACTTTGGGGCATGTTTATTTAAATTTCCAAAAAAACTGAAGACAAATTTTACACACCCTAATGTGCATTTAAATATGCATATGTGTGTGTGTATAAGCAAAGTACGGCAAAACAATTGAAATGCAATCAAAATGCTTTGAGCGCTGGAAAAGTAGTTCAATGGAGTAGGCGCATATTTCGTGTTTGATAAAAAGAAAAAAAGATAAGAAATAGGCGACGGATATTTAAGAAATACCTATATTGAAGCCATTTTAAATTTGTATATATGTATGTACATTTTTTATTAATTCTCAATGAATACATGTACTTAAGATCTCCCACAAGGAGTAGCAACAGTTTTAGTCAATATTAATCAATAACACAGGTCGACAAAATTTCAACAAATTTTTGTTACGGAAATAAAATTCTACTTTTCTAAAGGATTTCGGTGCGCTGAATCCGAATCTGCCATTAACGCTCCCAATTAAAACGGTTTCTCCAAGAGAAATGTCCGCGCTTTCAATAGCTTTAATCAATTTTTAAAATAAGTAAGTAATTTAAAAGATATTGAGGAGTGAATATAGCCAAAAATCGTGTTTTTGGCCTCTTTAAACATGAATATCTCAAAAACTCAGATTCGGATTCAGCGCACCGAAATCCTTTAGAAAAGTAGAATTTTATTTCTATAACAAAAACTTGTCGACCAGTGTAATTTAACATTATTATGTATGTTAGTGTCTAGCACGAAATTATTATTTTAATAATTTTTAATTTTTATACTTTAGGATAAGTGGAAAAATCCAATATCGCTGTATGAGCTAATTGGTATAAAAATTAATCAATAGAGTTTTTCTTGAAGTTGTTTTGATGTTTTCTCTAATTACAAAACTATCACTAAATGCCGCTTTATCAACGAAAGTTGAAGATGTTTTCTATTGTACATCTGACTAGCTTTTATGAAAGTTAAATTCTCTTTCCTCCAATTATACGTCCATTTAATTGCCATTTCAAATAATAGTTATACAAATGGCAGATAAAATTTAATAAACGCTCCCAATAATAAATTAATACAAATACGTTAAATAGTTGAGGAAAAATAATAAATAATATTATTACATTATGATTGATTAAAAACTGCAAACAATTTTAGAAAATAGGGAAGAGCTAGTTTCACTTTTATTGTTTAAAAATCTCTTGAAATTAAACTCGGTAAATTTATTCCCTGCTAAATTCAACTCCTTTTTTACCAACAAAAACGCAATTAAGGCAACTCTTTCGAAGAAAAATGTGTTTTCTATAGAAAGATTTTTATCAATAGACTGTGAAATTTATTATATGAAAAATCAATGATAATGGAATAAAATAAAATATGTAATGCCAAAAGCATGTCTTCCGTTGTCACTTTCATAACCATGTACATACATATCGATGTGCTAGTGTACAAACCGGATAAGTGCAGCTTATGCAGCGAAACTGAGTTAATTACATTTTTGGAATCATCCACACTATACCTACCTCGTGTGCAATTTTTGTAAGCAAATTATCAATAATGGCGGAGATATGCGATGGCATAATCAGTTAAGTGCTTCGAAAATGAAATATTTGTTGTACACAAACCGGATAAGCGCACTTAGAAATTCAAATTTACTATAAACATAATTTTTCTTGTGCACAGAAATTCCAAGTGCTACTAAATAAAAATTTATGCTCAGTATCCTTATAGCCATATACATCCCAACCCAATAAACACAACGGATTCGCCTCGAATTCGCGTCGGATTCGCTTTCTTTGATTATATTATCGCGGGAATAGTTCGCGGCGATAGATCGGCGAAACCGAATTCGTAGGCATGTCACCTATCACTAGCGATTCGAGAATTTGTTCATTCTCGGATCGCTGGCGATTCGAATTTTTTATCATTAGCGATTCGAGAATTTTTAATTTCTCTGATCGTTGGCGATTCGAAAATTTTTTCATTAGCGATTCGAGATTTTTTTATAAATGGCATTTCGAAAAATTAAAAGTTCAGAGTTTGGTTTACTTGCAATGGGTTAAATCCGTATAAAATAATACAAAGCACTTAAAATATTTTTATAAAGAAACTTTAACTTTCATGAAATAACAAAGGCTTTTCAAATAAATTTAAGCAATAAAGTCCCCTTATTAAAACAATTTTGAATTGAGTTTTCTACATACTCGTATCTATTTGATTATAAACCGATTTGATCTACTTTCGTGAACTCGCCACGATAGCATCTGCGGAATTGTGATATTCGAGTTCAGGTATAAATGTAAAATTTCAGAACTATAATGAATTTTAGTGCAAAACAACTTAAAAAAAATAGAAAAAAATGATATCGCGAAAATTGATTTTCTCGAACTTGCCGCGAACTCGAGGCGAGTCCGAGAAATTACATTCGCGAAAATCTGCTTTCGCGAACTCGCCTCGAATTCGCCGCGATATCATCCACGCGTCTGTGTTTATTGGGAATAAACACAACGGATTTGCCTCGAATTCGAGACGAGTTCACTTCTCTGATTATATTATCGCGGCGATAGTTCGCGACGATAGATCGGCGAATCCGAATTCCCAGGTGAGTCACCTCTCATTAGCGATTAGCGCATTTTTATGTTCCCGGATCGTTGGCAATTCGAGATTTTGGATCATTGGCGAATACATTCTAGAAAATCTTCTTCTGCGAATCCGCCTCGAATTCCCCACGATATCATCCGAACTTTTAAATTTCTCGAGTGGTGTTTTAAAGAGTAAATTAAAGCCCAACAGGGAATTTCTTCGTGTAAAGAAAGATCCAACAAAATTAATAAATGCTATTGCGATAATTGATTTTTCTCGAGTCCTTCTCGAACTCGATACGAATCCGAAAAATAACAATCACCTCCGCGAATTCATCTCGAGTTTGCCACGATACCATCCTCGCTTTTGTGTTTATTGGGATATAATGATATTTACACAAATATTTGTGTTTTAATGGCCAGTCAAAATCTATGTACATATATACATGTACCTTCATATGTATATCTACAATGTACATATCTACATATATCTCTGTATATACAATGTACATAAAAGTATCTATAACCTGCAATAATATATATGAATTTTAATCCTAATAAAGGGTTTGAGGTGTATTAAAATTATTAAGTATGTGGTTTTCTATTATGCGACCAGGCCCACAACATGTGGTATGTGGTATTCCAGGATCTCTCATATTTTTACACATTGTTATCCATCTTTATAATTTTTTTTAATTTAACTATGTTAGCATGATACTTAAATAACCCATAAAAATGTACTATTTGAATTTAATAACTATGTTAGTGTTTTAAATGAACAATAAAATATGTACTAACAGAAATAAATTGAATAAGTCTTTCATTGAAGAAATATTTGAAATTAAAAAAAAAAAGTTAGTATAGGTACTGAAGCCATCAATATAATTTTAGCACATTTGGATTCTACATACTCCAATTAACTATTCGCAATCGTTATAACTGAAAAAAATGTGACAGTTAACAAGTTATTGCTATTTAAACACAAAATTTGCTCTCCTGAACATTTTTCAAAATATTACTTATCCGGTTTGTGCACTAGCGCATCGATATATAGTATATCAGTGCTTGTAGTCTGTATGTCTTTTATCTGTCGTCTGTCTATTGCTAGGCGGTACACTATAAATACATACATTCGTACACATGTAACTACCCAGCAAACAGACTCGTAAGCCTAAGCAAACTAAGTTGTGAAACTGGAAAACGCTGGCAGCGCTCTTTTCTGCACTCATTCTCTCTGCTCTGCTCCAAGGAAATTGGGGTTTTATGAGCAAAGAGAGTACAATGTGTGGCGAACGAAAAAATTGCGTATTGGAGAGTTTTGTTTCAGTCTAAAATTTCTACTGACATGCAATGAAGTGTTTGCTTATGTGCGCACGCTTATCTAATTTCTATATACATATACATACATATATGTATGTATGTTCATGTACATATATAAATACATGAATAATAACGTTTCAACTCTAGCAGAATTATTTTTTATTATTAAATAGCCGCAACGCTTAAATCGCAGAAAAATGTGAATTATGCAGCTAAACAAAAAACACCTTATTATTACATTTATAAGGTATTCATACACCACATAAGGCCTGAATATCAGGCCATAATAAGGCCATAAATAAGCCTTAGAAATAAGGGAGAGGGAGTATTCCTTATGGCCTGATGACATCAACACAAGAAAATCAGCCTTATTTTAAGCCTTAGCTCATACAACTTTGCTACCCTTACAACTTTCAGGCCTTATTGCGCTACATAAAGTTTTGATAAAATCCATTTTCTTTTTTCACAATGCGCGTGTTGAATCGGATCTGGAGTGCCATTTCGTGCTAATTTCACTTGAAAGTATTTCATGTTTTTTATTATTTTTAGTTAAGTAGGCAATTAGCAATTAGCTGATGAGCATTTGATGGATTTGAAGAGCACATTTTTCAGTTAGTCATTAAGTAAAAGTATTACAAGAGATATAATTTTCTGCAAATGAAATTTTTGGCATCGATTATATAACCAATGCCAATGTGATGAAAATATTCAGCCTTATCGTGAACTTCATGTGAACAAAATGTTCCCAAAAATTACAAAGCAAAACAAAAACAAAATGTGAAAAATTGTTATTGTTTTGCTTTATATTTTTCGAGGGAAATTTTTCACATGAAGTTCATGATAGGGCTGATTGTATCCGAGGTCTTTATGCATTACCGTTTAGAGAAGAGTCATTCATTACAAAAAAGCCTCCGAGTAAAGCACTATCAAAGCAAAAAAATTCCAGATTCCATTTAGAGCAAAAAGCGCTTCGGCCTTAGGTTACAGCTAACCTGTTAGAGAATGCCTTCTTAATATCGCAAAAGGTAATCGCGACCGCTCTAGGACATATAATATAATAATACATTGGCGCTATTATAACTCTGACGAGTTTAATGGCCGAGCTTCTGTCTCAATTCTAGGTATGCTCCTTTTGTTTTTGCAACTAATTAGGTGGACCTACAGTTTTTATGCCGGCATTTTTTATGCATTTTTTGTGAGAAGCTTTTTCATGGCAGAAATGCACTCGGAGTATATGCCGCCCACTGCCGAGAGGTGACCACTGCCCTTAAAAAACCCAATAATTGTATTTTTACTAATTAGAAAAATTTGTTTGGTGTTTGCTCGGACTGGAGTTAGAACCCGGGACCTCTGGTATAGCAGGCGAGCACTCTACCTACTGCACCACAACGGCGACTACGCGTTAGGACATGGGTTAAAATCATCGATTATTTCATGAGCTTTGTAATGCGTTCAGTAACATTTATTGCATCACACATTAGATTATAAGCACAACATCTTTCTGGGTTAATACAATATCTCAACCGCTATAACCTTCCCAGAGGCAAGACATAACAAAAACAAAAACAAAAACAAAAAGCAATGAACAATGAACAAAGGTGTTGGCAGTTAAAAAATTAATAACATGACGTATGAGATATAAGCAATTAATCAAGAATTGTTACTATTTAGTTAATTTGTTTAACTGATTTAAAAATCGAAAATAATATAATTAATATAAATAATTGAATGTTTACGTAATTAGCATATTTTTACTTGGAACACAATAAAGGCCAACGGAATACGCAAATTTATTAATGCACACCTATTTGAAATTTGAAAGGAAGACCTTTCTGTTTAACAATTCCCTTCGAGAAAGCACTGAATTCCGTAATGATAATGAGAAATCTGGTTGGGGAATGACCTACCTTGTTTCCGAAACGAGCAACAACCTCTTTTCATTATCGACTTTAAAAAGTGGTTCGTTTTCCAATCGTTTTCGAATTATTAACCAAGCCTAATGTTGATAGGACTGTAATTTTCGCCGCCTACATTGAAGTGGTGAGCATATTTTTCTTTTGAGTTAAATTTAAAATTTATTTATATAGTTTTAAAAGCTTAACTGCTTACAGATAGATACTTACATATATATGTATGTATGTACATGTGTACATATGTATATATGTATGTTTGTGTAAGTACTTTCGTTCGGGCCTCTTTGTTAAATTTAAATTCTCAAAATTAACGCAATTTTTTAAATAGGTACTAACGTATTTAGGCTGAGAGAAAGGTCAAAGTGATGTCGGCTAAAAAAATTATCAAATAACAGACACATTCGTTGATGTAGATACATATGTAGGTACCTACTATGTATGTATGTGCGTATGTTTGTAAGCATTTGTAACACTTACATACCTGTCGACAAACCGACAATTTTGGAGGTATTTCTATAATAAAATATAAGCAATTAATTAAATTTATATATTTGCTTGGCATTAATTGCTTCCGCCACTACAATTTTTATACTCAGCTGTACTACACCTTTTCCAGTTTAAGTTCAGAAAGTTACAATTGAAGTTCAGAAAATTACAATTGAAGTTCGGAATTTCCAATTGAAGTTCAGAAAGTTACAATTGAAGTTCAGAAAATTACAATTGAAGTTCAGAATTTCCAATTGAAGTTCAGAAAGTTACAATTGAAGTTCAGAAAATTACAATTGAAGTTCAGAATTTCCAATTGAAGTTCAGAAAGTTACAATTGAAGTTCAGAATTTACAATTGAAGTTCAGAAAGTAACAATTGAAGTTCAGAAAATTACAATTGAAGTTCAGAATTTCCAATTGAAGTTCAGAAAGTTACAATTGAAGTTCAGAAAATTACAATTGAAGTTCAGAAAATTCCAATTGAATTTCAGAAAATTACAATTGAATTTCAGAAAATTACAATTGAAGTTCAGAAAATTCCAATTGAAGTTCAGAAAATTACAATTGAAGTTCAGAAAAGTTACTCATACGCCCTGGTATCTCGGTTGCAGGAAAATTGTATGGATTTGTTTGAAGATTTAATAAAAATGTAAATTCTCGTGTCTTTAGCGCCCTTCGTTGTACATATGTAGATGCATTTTTCAAACTTTTCAATTGCATAATAGTGTTTTCAGACAAAGATGATTTGTATGTTCATTTCGCATCATAAAACGTGTAAAGACTACGGCATGGTATCTCTAAGGCAGCCGCGTTCTTACATACTTGTTATTTACATATGTATTTATTCCGAAATAATGCATTTTATGTAAATAATTAGTTTATTTGCTTATATGTATGCAATTCCGAAAATATTTAGCTTCATTGTTCATGAAAAGTAATAACATCAGTTTCATTCCATGTGAATGCGCGAACATTTTTTTTATATACGGTTTCGATTTACACCCATTGCTTGATGCACTTTCTTGCAACCAATGTCAAGATTTCTGCATATATAGACGTTTGTTTCAAGCCCTATAAAACATATATGCGATTAATCGAATTAAAAATGCATCTACCCCGAAGGGCGTTAAAGATACGAGAATTTACATTTTTATTAAATCTTCAAACAAATCCATACAATTTTCCTACAATCGAGATACCAGGGCGTATGAGTAACTTTTCTGAACTTCAATTGTAATTTTCTGAACTTCAATTGTAACTTTCTGAACTTCAATTGATTTTCTGAACTTCAATTGTAATTTTCTGAAATTCAATTGTAATTTTCTGAACTTCAATTGTAACTTTCTGAACTTCAATTGGAAATTCTGAACTTCAATTGTAATTTTCTGAACTTCAATTGGAATTTTCTGAACTTCAATTGTAACTTTCTGAACTTAAACTGGAAAAGGTGTAGTACACAGAGTATTATAGTTTTGATTTCATAACGGTGGATTGTAACAGAACGAAATAATCGAGATAGATATGGACTTACATATATCAAAATGATCAGGGTGAAAAGAGAAATCGATTGAGCCATGTCCGTCCGTCCGTCCGTCCGTCCGTACGCACTCTAACTCGCGCAAAAATTGATATATTTTGATGAAATTTGGAATGCAGGTTGGTATCGAGACTGGCACGGTTGGTATTGAAAATGGGTGAAATCGGACCATGACCACGCCCACTTTTCCTATATAGAAAATATCGGAAATTTGGTATCTCAGCCACTAATATAGCTGGAGCAATGAAATTTCACCCGCGTATTGAGCTCAGGCCCTTATGAAGAAATTTGATGAGATTTTGGAAAATGGGCGGTGCCACGCCCACTTATTAAGGGTCAAACATTGAAAGTTTTATATGTCATAACTCAGAAACCGTTGAAGATATATCGATGAAATTTGGTATGCGTAATTTGCTTACTTGGACAAATGTTTTGACGAAAAATTACTAAAATCGGTTGACGACCACGCCCACTTTTATATATGGGTATTATAAAGTGACCCAGTAAAAACATTTTAAGCGATATCTCTGTCAAATATAAAGATATATCATTGAAATTTTATGGCAGGAGTCCAACTATGGACATAAAACAAAAAACACAAAAATTTTGGAAAATGGGCGTGGCAGCGCCTCCTTTTAGAAGCAGGAATATACGATATTTCTTAGCCTATAACTCGACAAATAATTGAGATATTATGACGAAACTTGGTTTATACACTTCTATAACTTGTGTTAATGGACACGCAAAAATTTATTGAAATCGGTTTATGAGCACGCCTACTTTTAAACAAAGATATTTCTGGAACACCCTTTGGGAATTTGTAACGTGACATCTTTGTAACTAGAAGTCATAAAGGAATGAAATTTTGCACAAAGAATAATATTCAAATGCTTAGTTGGATGACTGGTAAAAATGTTGAAAATGGGCGTGGCTACGCCCACTTTATGCAGCACTCGCTTTATATAAAGTACACCGCGTTTCCATCAAACGCAAACAAATTATGAAAACATACAGCTGAGTATTTAATGTTCGATTCCACTCGAACTTAGGCTTCCTTACTTGTTTTATGTGAATTAGTTCATTTCTAAGCGAAACGGTCGTGTTTACAACTGGTGAGATAGATTTACATAGCGGCTAATCTGATGTTATGACTCTGATTCAACTTTTAACCCTTCTTACAAAACATTAACTAAAAGCGGATGGAAAGAAGAAAGCATAAAGTAAACAGTTTTAGATTAAATACTTACACACCTATGTATGTATGCATGTACCCTGCAAAAATGCGATTAATCAGGGACGTGTCCGGCATCAATAGAAAAGGTAACATGCGACTAATATAAATTCACATTCCTTTTATACAGTGAATGCATTCAGCAACATTTATTTCGCATTTGTTCGAGCATGTCCTATGAAGAGCCTAATGGAAGGGGACCCGCGAATAACGTTTTAAACGCCATTTTTTACGAAATCCATTTTTACAGTTTACCTACATTACTCTCTCGCATTACTTTAACACCAAATCAACTAAAATTATTTAACTTTTCACATGAAAAATGCAATTCGAAAGTGTCAGTCAGTGGAAAAACGTTTTAAGTTAAAATTTAATTCTTTAAATTTTTCGAATAAAAACTTGTATTGTTATTATTTTTGAGAATCCAAACAAAAATTACCAAAAACAATGATTTTCCCGTTTCTTTACTCACATGAAAAATTTATGTTTTGTAACTTACAAGGTTACCGCTGATCGCCTTCAATTGTTCAATATTCGTACGGGCATTTCAACAACAAACGGACTTCAAATAGATCGAAATTGATCGATACCCGGCTATCTAGAGCTCTAGTCAAATGTAGAGTTTAATGTAGAGAATTTTTCATAACATTTGTTCAAATTATTCATAATTGCTATTGAAAGAAAGGGTGTTCAATTAGTTTTACCTATTGTTATTCAATTTTTCAAATACATTGGAGTTGAATTTTTTGAACTGAGCCACCTAAAATTTTTTCGACGGCCATGTATTTTAATGAAAGTGGGTAGTATGGCTCACAACGTTTAAACAAAAATAAGTATTTAACAATTTTTCGAAATTCGAACTATTTTCTAAGTTATAGCTATCAACATTTTTTCGAAATTCTTAGTTTTTGCCGATTTTCTCACGATTGGTCAAACTGATTTTGTTAAATTTTGATATATATGTATATATAAAAGATGATATCTTCTAGCAAACTGCATCTCTTATTTTTGCAAATAATTTTTTTTTGCAAACATTATTCGTAATTTTTATGTTCTGGACCGGATGTTGTTGGGCATTCCATTAGTAACTATGTATTAGCAAAAAAAAAAAATTTGGGGCACTTTAAAGGCGCGGGAGTTACTTACATTTTTTACAGACTTGTTATCTTTGTATGAAATTTTTTTTTTTACTTACTGAGTACTACGAATAATGAATCAAAGCATGCATAACTCCCGCTCCCTTAAAGTGCCCCAAAATTTTTTTTTGCTAATAATTACTAATGGAATTCCCAACAACATCATACAAAAGCGCCATCCGACCGTGCTCCAGATCATAAAAATTGCGAATAATGTTTGCAAAAAAAATTATTTGCAAGAATAAAAAATGCAATTTGGTAGAAGATACCATCTTTTATATATATGTCAAAATTTAGCAAAATCGGTTTGACCAATCGTGAGAAAATCGGCAAAAACTAAGGAACTTCGAAAAGTGTTGATAGCCATATCTTTGAAAATAATTCGAATTTCGAAAAATTGGGCCAAACCCATTTTTTTTTTGTTGTTGTGAACTATATAAAAAAGTTTCAGAAAGATAGTACGACTTCGAAAAAAAGTGGCTCACTTCAGAAAATGCAACTCATTGAGTACCTACTTTTGTAGAAATTTACAAATGTATACCTACATTCAATTAATCTGGAATCTACATTTGTCCCCTTTCGGGATGAATGCGATTAATCTAAATTTATACCCGTTCGGGAACAATCGGTGACTAATTGTGGACCGTTTGTTCTCGAAAGAGATCAATCCCAGATAAATCTCTTTCGCTTATTTTTGTAGGGTACCTATATATCGCCGTTTAAAGTTCATAAACGCATATCCTACGTTATGACATCTTGAAGTAAGTACCTAAATGAAAATTAATTTTACATGAGAGCTTAAACCTGCTTCATTTCAAACTTATTTCTGAGTATAAACTTAAATTACACATACACACATACATTCCTTCATTAAAAAATTAACTATAGGCATACAATATCAAATAAACATTCGTATTTCCCTTATTTTATTACTAATTCACCATACACACCACAAATATATAGCGCCATCTAGCGTATATGTTGAGTTGAATTTAGTTTGTGTCGATAATGTTGTGCAATAATATCATCGATATGAAAACGTAACTCTGCGCCTGGTATACATATCGACGAGGTGGCCGAGTGGTTAAGGCGTTGGACTGCTAATCCAATGTGCTCTGCACGCGTGGGTTCGAATCCCATCCTCGTCGCAACTTTAATTTTTTAAATTTTTTTTATTTTAATTTCTTAATTTTTTTAATGATTTCATTACAACACTGCAGTTATAATAATAAAATAATAGGTACCCTACACTGGTGCAAATATATGTCACTCTAAGAGGATTTAGGCCGAGCTTCGCTCCCGATTCAATTTTTTCCTACAAATTCAGTGGATATACAGTTTTATTATGCCAACTTTGAACGGCGAATGCATTTTTTGTGAAAAGCTGCCAGAAATACACTGTCAAGGGGTGAGCGCTATTTTTTGAGAAACTCAATAAGCGTGTTCTTAATTACATAATTGGAAAGTTAATTAATTTAAAAAATAATATTTGACCCTGGTAGTATTCCGACCCGGAACCTCTGACATGGCGGCGAGCGAAAATTAATAAAAAGCAATTTATCAGCATATCGGCACCTGGTTAAATGATTATTGTATGTTACATTTGACAACTTTAGGGAAATCGCGATTCAAGATTTTTCTAAATGCTAATCGTAGATTTTCTTGAAAATTGGACACGTTATTTCCAGTTCAAGGATACATTAGAATATAAGAATATTAGAATTTAAGCTCCAAACGAAATTAACGCAAACATTGTAACAGGTACAAAAAAAAAAGTAAAGTTATGGCGTTTTCTTTTCTCGAAATAATGTTGCCCTGTTTGATTTTCTTAGCCATTTTGTAAGTTTGTCTGGTCCTTTAACCATATATTGACTTCTAACTAAGTGAGAGGGCACCCTTAACTACAAATTCAGCCATTTTATAGAAAGTCAGGATACGTAATTCGATAATTGGGATATAGGAGGGCAACATTTTTTTGTAGAAAAGAAAACGCCATTAAATAAAAGCTCGTAAAAAAAATTACCTTCCTATAGGACACAATCTATATATTAATAGGCTAACATTTTTTCCATACAAACAATTGCCAGGCTGTTTAGCACATTTAACATACTCATATCCACATAAAATTGATATGTATGTGTTCGTATGAGTCAGGAGCAGTGCATAGGCATATAATTTTTTATATAAATTATTTAATTTGTTTATAATTAAAAAATAAAATTTTTGTTAAGAGGAATAGATATCGTAAACGTGTTTACAAATATCGTAAACACAGTTGAAGACTCGCTTTAATTTAAAAGCGCTCTCTCTATTTTATATTCATTGGCCCAGTTTACGCTCAGATCAAAATCAAGGCGGCCAAATATATCCTATTGCTTTTCCATTAAAGCGAAAAATGAGAGAGAGGGCGGGAGAGCACACTGAGTAATTTAATAGACAGATCTAGGAAGGTAGGCTCGGTGGCGAATTCAGAAATTTCCCATGTATTTTGATATTGTAATTGTTAGAGTGTAATGTCAAAATGATAATTCGCCTTAGTTAAAATCTGAATTCGCTTGAGACTCGCCCATTCCTATTGGTCATGATGTGAATTCGCTTTGATTTTGACATTACACTCTACCTCTGTAAATAAAAAAGTAGTTTCTGAATTCGTCACCGAGCCTACCTTCCTAGATCTGCCTTGGATGCAATAAGGTTTTCGCAGTGCGCAAAAGCAACTCTGCCATACATTTTGTTGTTGCCCATTTTGCTATTTGAATTCGCAAATGACCATTGGCATACGCGATATTTAAACCGTCCTTTTCACGGTGTATTCGTAAAATTTTTCAGAACTTTATTATCAAGTTAATTGAGCAACTCCGCCAACGCTTACCGCAGAATATTCAATCTTTAAAAAATATTGATTTTTTTTTTTTGTAAATAAGCCAAAAATATTTGACACTTTCAAGGATGAAAAGGATCACTTTAACACGGAGGAAATCACTATTTTAGAAATGCAATGGAAAAACTACACGCATACCCATGGAAGGGAACTACCTCTACAATAAAGTTTTGGGAAGACGTAAGAAAGCTTAGAAATGCTCTTAACGAAAATCCGTTTGAAGAACTACAATCTTTTGTGTTTAATTTTCTAATCCTACCGCTTAGTAATACAGAAATAGAACGTAGATTTTCTGTTATGAACGTAATAAAAACAAAGCAAAGAAATAGAATGCAATTATTTATGTTAAACTCTCTATTGACTGTTAGGTATGGTCTAAAAAGGCTTGAAAAATGTTGTAATAACTTTAAAATTCCTAACGATATTATTAAAGCAATGACTTCAATTAATAATAATTCAACCTGTGAATTAAATGAAGAAGATATGATTTTTGAAATGTTATTGAATCAAATTTTTAACTAAAGTTTAAATATTAACTAGTCGCTATTATAATTTATTTTAATACTGCAATTGAATGTACATACATACATACATACATACATATGTAATGAATTAATTTTTTTCATTGTAATAATCTTATTATGCGACGTACATATATAAGTACATACAAACAAATATATGTATGGCTACAATATATAATATATGTATATATAAATATTCATATATGTGAAGTTGTTTTATGTCACGTCTTTTTAAATAAATCATTATTTGGCTATTTTTGAAAAAAAATAATTGGCTATTTATTTTAGCTATGAAAAAAATTATTTAGCTATTTTTAGCAATTTTTTTTATTTAATTTAGCTATAAGCTTCAAAATATTCTGGCAACACTGGTGTTGCGGTACAACTGGAATTTGGAAAGTGTTGCTTATCTCCGCGAAAAGGAATAATTTTTGTACCAATACAAAGTTGAAAAAATAAATTGGATGGTCGAAATTCGAGCACCGGCGATACTAGTTATACTTAATGGGCCTAATGCATAACAATCGAGCTATAGCTCATACTCAAAGTTTTCGTAAAATGTGGATTTTGTTAGCATAAAAATTATTAAAATTGCTTGATTTTAGCAAACAAATTAGGTTTATCTCATAAAAAATTAAAAAATAATTAAACTTCATCCAATAAAGTTACATAAATTACCTATTTGGTTATTTCTCGAAATTATGTTTGAGTTGAGTCTATTGGGCAAGAGCTCAGTTTTTATGCATAAGGGACAATATCTCGGAGGAGATACATATTAAAAACTGATAGCGCCATTGGAAAGATCATTTAGGGCCGTTTAGTATAACCTGGTATAACGATTACCTTAACTTGGATTACGATCTACACCTTTCTTTATACATAGGTACATATTTGCTCATAAATTGTCAATAAGAATATTTAAATGTTAACTTTATTATCGACTTTGGGTTGGCAAAGCAGTGCCTGTTTTGAAATATGTTGATAGGTTGACATTGACATAACGACGAGGTGGCCGAGTGGTTAAGGCGTTGGACTGCTAATCCAATGTGCTCTGCACGCGTGGGTTCGAATCCCATCCTCGTCGCATTGTTTTTTTTTAACCGAATTTCTTTATGTTTTTTTATATTTTTTTTTTCTTAATTTTATAATCGTATATAGTAAGTTTGGCAGATTTATAACGACTTCGATTTGCATATTTTGATCCTTTTCTCTTTCGATACTTAAATATTGAAAAGTTGTGAAGAAAAAAGGCAGAGTATGCAATTTTTCATAATTTTATATTCCAAGCGGTCGGTGATTTAGCCTTGGTGAAAATATGGATTTCTTTCAGCTATTCAATAGACTTTGGTTCGGTAAAAAATTTTGAATAAAATGCAATTCTCGACTAGGATGGGATTCGAACCCACGTGTGCAGAGCACATTGGATTAGCAGTCCAACGCCTTAACCACTCGGCCACCTCGTCATGTTGAATAAGAGTCGACAGGAAATGTTTGCACCATACATATATATGTACATATGTACGTATGTTTGTACTCAACAATTAGCAATGCTTACTGATAAAACAAAAAGTTATTTGACTACAGCTGAATAAATAACACTACCCGACAAAAAAAATATACTCGACATTTGATACATGATTCCTATGTAGAATTTTCTGCTGATTCCAAATATGTAATCAGATGGTTCAAAAGTAGAACAGTTTTCGAGATATTTTGAAATTCCCGTTTTTGAGATAAGAAAAAAAGTAGGATTACTAATTAGTCAATATCTCCGCCATTACCGTCTCAATTTTTACGTTATTTAATCTTGTTTTGAGAGGATGAAATACCCTTTCCAACGAAGCAAAAATAGTTAAAATCGCCGTTAAAATGACGGAGTTATGGCGAACAAAATATTTTCTTTAATGAAAATTTTCAGGTTTTTTTCGAAATTCATCCCTAACCTATATTTATATTTTCATTGGACTTCCAAATCTGGCAAATGTAAACCACTATAACAATAACACTAGTTTACAGAAAAAAATACCAAGAAATCGGGGTATGGGGGAAAATTGGCATGGGCCCCTTGAGCTCAGAACTATTTAGTTTTATTTTTTGCACGGTTAGGTTTTTGAGATAACGGTAATTTTGCGTTTTTGGTTATCACTTTAGTCAAAAATATTTTTCGCTTAAGTTACATGTGCGATAACAGATAACAGTACCTCGTTCAAAAGGTAATTAAAACACGCTTTTAACGACATACAACTTGTGGTGGTTGAGTAAAAACTCACTGAGCGATATCTGGTCAAAGTCAAAATTTTATGGATTTTTTGCAATTTTTTTTTAATTTTGATTTTGAAAATAGTTTTTTTATAAGATGTTGGGAAAATCAGCAAAAGATTTATTTTTAAAAATTAGCCTATTAAATTGCAAATTGTAATGCTAATGCAACCTGGAATGCATTCCCGGTTTAGTGCACTACCCCCAACTACATATGTTATATATGTATATTTATATTAATTTTAATAATTTGAAATCGTCATTGCCCCTTTTCACCCTGTGTTGAAAGTTGCGTTGAAGGCAGGGTTGCGTGATTTTGATTTGACTGAATCACTAATCAGAAATATTTTCTGATTCTTGATTTAAAATATTTTCAAATCAAAGATAATTTTTATTTGTGATTCCTTTCAAAAAAGAATCAGAAATACCCTTTGATTCGTGATTCAAACTATTTTCAAATCAAAGATAAATTTTATTTGTGATTCGTTTCACAAAAGAATCAGAAATACCCTTTGATTCGTGATTCAAACTATTTTCAAATCAAAGATAAAATTGATTTGTGATTCATTTCTCAAAAGAATCAAAAATCTTTTTTGATTCTTGATTCAAGCTTGATTTCGAATCAAGATTCTTAATAAATTTTTGATTCGAATAAAATTTTTGATTCGAATAAAAAAAATAAATAAAAATTGTAAAGTAAAGTGAAAATATGTATGTACGTATGTACATCCTTTTCACAGCTTCCTACGCTAGAGATACTTATTTATACATATGTACATACATATGTATCTAAAAACAAATACGAAGGCTAATTAATGATCCGCTTTAGGAGTTTGGACAATTACTTTATTTAATTAAAGCAACATAGCATAGGACGTATTTAATAGGGACTCCAATCCCGGCATTACGGGATCCCAGCCTCTTTAACGCCCCGAAAATCCCGGGATGGCTGGGATAAAATAAAAAATTGTTACAGAACATTCCCCTATTACAGTAAACAAAAGTTGTACCTATTTTATATACGTATGTAATTTGTATTGATCTCAGATCTTGTACATTATTACAAATATGCTACCAACTGTACGTGCAAATGTTTTGTTCACGAAATGTATGTTATTTTTCTTTGTTGGTTGCATTATTAAATAATAAGCATGCATTTATGTACGTTCTTATTATACTCAGCTGTACTAGTACACAGAGTATTATAGTTTTAATCACATAACGGTGGATTGTAACAGAATGAAATAATAGAGATAGATATGGACTTATATATATCAAAATGATCAGGGTGAAAAGAGAAATCGATTGAGCCATGTCCGTCCGTCCGTCCGTTTGTAAACACTCTAACTCGCGCAAAAATTGAAATATTTTGATGAAATTTGGAATACAAGTTGGTATCCAGACTGGGACGGTTGGTATTGAAAACCGGCGAAATCGGACCATGACCACGCCCACTTTTCTTATATAGAAAAAAATTGGAAATTTGGTATCTCAGCCACTAATATAGCTGGAGCGATGAAATTTCACCCACGTATTGAGCGGCAAACATTGAAAGTGTTATGAGGCATAACTCCGAAACGGTTGAGGAAATACCGATAAAATTTGGTACTTACTTGGTACTTGATATTAGAGCTTACGATTCGATCTCGAGTAGTGTCGAGAAATTCGAGGATCGAGAAAACCGAGACTCGGGTTCTCGATTAAATCTCGTTTATCGGATTTCTCGATAACATATTGTGTCAAAAAATATGAATATCAAAAATTTCTCGTATGTCATTGGAAAGAAAAGATTTTACGTTATGAAAGTGTAATTGTATTTCAATCGGAATTTTGTGAAATACACCTGGGAATGGCGTAAATGGCACATATTGATACACATGTAAGTACATACAAGCAGAACAATCTACGAAACAGCATAGTATGCTTATACCGCTATTTCTGCGATGTAGTTGAATGTCGAGAAGCTCGCGAGCCTTTCGAGATTTTCGAGATTCGAGAATCTCGCGAGAACTCGGGTCTCGCGAGAAATCTCGTCTCGCTCGAACTCGAGAAATCGTAAGCTCTACTTGATATACATACTTACTTAGGCAAATGTTTGGACTAAATTGTCAAAATCGGTTGACGGTTACGCCCACTTTTATATATGGCAACTATAAAGTGGCCTAATAAAAAAATGTTAAGCGATATCTTTGTCAGATATAAAGATAATTCATTGAAATTTTGTGGCGTGAGTCCCACAGTAGACCGAAAACAAAAGACAGACAAATTTTGGAAAATAGGCGTGGCACCGTCCCTTTTTAGACAAATGGAATCTACGAGATTTCAGAGCCCATAACTCGACAAATAATTGAAACATTATGACAAAACTTTGTGTATAAACTTCTACCACATTGTGTATAAACTTCTCCTACATTTTCAAAAATTTGGCGAAATAGGTTTATGACCACGCCTACTTTTTAACAAAGATATTTCTGGAACACCCTTTGGGAATTTGTAACGTGACATCTTTGTAACCAGAAATCATAAAAGAATGAAATTTTGCACCAAGTATAATATTTATATGCTTAGTTGGATGATTGATACAAATTTGGAAAATGCGGCACTCGCTTTATAGAAAATACACCGTGTTTCCATCAAACGCAAACAAACAATGAAAGCATACAGCTGATTATCTTATGTTCGATTCCACTCGAACTTAGGCTTCCTTACTTGTTTTATTTTTTTATCAATGAAATAACTTCGTTTTAAATAAAAAATCATTTTAAAAATCAATTTTTTGTTTTTCCATTTTAAACTTAAAAAAAATATGTTTAGTTTTTTCGACCCAATATGTTGGAAAGTAATTAATGTCCAAATCCCGAGACAAATCCCGCACTTGCAGTCGAGTATAAACTCCTGTTTTATTGCTTGTCGCACAAAAAAAACTATAAAGGACACAAAACAACGCATTGATCGTAACGTAATGCAATTGGTGGGCCAACGCAATCACCATGGCAAGGCCGTCAAGTTGTTGTTATGTTAGCGGAATGGGCGTCAATGAACGTTTCCTTAACTTGTTTACAAAACAGGATAATTGAAATACCTTAAGCGGACAGACGGACGGACGGACTGTACGGACGTGAACGTGCAAATATTTATTGTTAGGAAAGTCAATTCAGACAATTGCATTCAATGCTTTTATACATATGTATGTACATATGTATGTAGATTCATGTGGACAAGCATGCATACATATGTACATATGTATGTATGTGTATATGAATGGCTGTACCTTATAATGACTTTAACAGAAACGCTCTGCAAATAGCACACACTGTGAGCGGCTTGTTATTTTTTATTTTTAGATTGTCTTAACTGTTGAGGGAATTTCTAAGCCATTACATACACACTTAATTTAAGGGCATCAAACGTCAAAGTGTGGTCAATAAGTAAATAAACAATGAAAAATAGCATTGAAAATAGCTTTCTTCTATGGAAACATTTTGCAATGCAAACACGGGATCCCGCAATTTTTGTACATTAATAGAGAAAAGGAAAAGCATTTCACATTTTTTCGATGTGGTTATTTAATTTGATCTTACATTTACTCTCCTCACCTTCTGCGCTACATGGGCACCGCCTAATATTTGATGCAAAAATGCAAAATGATAATTTTTCAAATGTTGAAAAGTGACAGCGATCATAAAATCAAGTGTTCATTTAAGTTTCCTTATCGCAATTCTTAGCAATTATTTCGTGTTGATAAAAAAGGCGGGATTTCTTGAAGTGTTTCCGCTACAACAATCTTCACCAAATGCATTCAAATTCTACACTAAAATAAATTACGTGAATGTTTGTGTAAGCGCTTCTGTTCTTTTTTCCATCATGTTAAGGGCCCTTTCACATTACTCGGTACGACATCGGATCGACATTTTTTGCTCGGTATTTTCAGCATACCGAAACGATTCCGCGTTGCTGTGTTTTTCACACTTGTGGGAATACTTTCGGTGCGTAATCGGCAGAAAATAGGAAAACAAACATCGAAATTTGCAAAACAAAATTTTTAACTTCAACAAATCACTCAATAATAACAATAATGTCTTCTAGCGAAGACGAAGACATTATAACTTGCTACCGAAACGAGTTTTTACTGACTTTGTTCTTCTTCTTTTATCACGCCGCAAAAATGTATGCAGTAATTCCTCAAATTTTACTGACCGGTCTTACCGCGTTGCGGTATACCGAAATTAATCCGCTCCGATTTCATGTATGCAACACTAATGTGAAAATGCCAATTGAAATACATGTGGTCAGTAAGGTTTCGGTATACTTTCGGTAAAAACCAAAAATGTCGATCCGTTACCGCACCGAGTAATGTGAAAGCGCTCTAAGTCTTTTAACTTGCAAATTGCATGTATACTGCAAACATTCAATTGCAAGCATAATGCATTGAAATGTTCCTTTTTTTCTTGTCAATTATGGCGTTTTCTTTTCTCGAAATAATGTTGCCCTGTTTGACTTTCTTAGCCATTTTATATGTCTGTCTGGTAATTTTACCGAATATTTACTTCTAACTAAGTAAGAGAGCAACATTATCTACAAAATTAGCCATTTTATAGAAATTCACGTTACGTAATTCGATAATTAGGATATAGGAGGGCAACATTTTTTGGTAGAAAAGAAAACGCCATTAGTTTATGCGAAGGTCATTAGCTTTGAAAAGAATCTGTCGCTGCTACAACTCACTAACAATTATGTGAATAGTTGGAGTAAGTAGTAAGTAGTGGAACTTTTTTCTCTTTGTGTTGACCATAATTTGCTTACCAGATCCATAACTGATCGGCTTTGAGTGTACCTATTTAGTTTTCAACAATTGATGACCCTTTTGTGGCTCCTATGACAAGGCTCGGAAATTAGCGTAGAAGACTTGGTAGCCTCTATTAGGCGTTCCAAGAAGTTGCAACAAACAAAAAACTGTAAACTTCTTCAAATGTACTATTTTCCATTGATTTTTAGAATATTCTGCCTAAAACAAAACACTTAGATTAAGTCAACACTCAGTCATCATCATCGCCGGCATCATTATTGATCACCACCACCGGCCAGCCAGCTGGTCAGCCGGCCACGCTTTCTGCCGTTTATGTAAATGAGATTTTGATTGGCCTGCTTATTCGTATACGCATCTATAATAATTCTCGTGCTGAAATTGCTTACACATCTTCATCACAACTTACATACATACTCGTAAATACATACCTTACGTATACCCTGCAAAAACCATTGGTTGGTTGGAGTACATTCAAAGGACCGACTCATGCTTCTGCATCGGCTCGTAGTTAGCCGAATATAATAGTAACGAACACTAAATGGTTGTCCCGATGACGTCGAAGCAAATGTATACATACATAGGTACATATGGGCAGGTTATGCGGTACTCGGTTGGTCCATGGCGAGCATTCCATGGATGAGTGAATTGAGTACTCGGAATTTTTGCAGGGCATACTTCAGATACCTATCTCTGCACATCGTTTCGTATATATGTATGTAGCTGCTTTCCTTTTGCAATTTCTGTCGACTGGGCGCATGCTCATTAGCGCGCGAAGATAGTATAAAGAACTGCCTCATCGCGAATGTGAAGTCATTTTTATTTTGCACTACTTGGAGTGCGCACTGTGCTTAAGTACAATAACTAACATTTGTACATACATAAATATCTAGGTGATAAAAAAAAGACTGCAGATTAACATAAGAGGTGATAAAGTGTGTTAAATAAACAAGTAAATATTTAGAATAATAGTAGTAACACTCGAGCATCTGTGATCTGAATGATATATGTGAAAATTTTACGCTAAATGCCCTGGCGAGAGCAAAAATATGGAAACCGCCCTTTTGGCGAAAAAGTCAACATTATGATAATAATACAGTATAGTGTTTATATTGTTTATTGAATTTTTAAAACGTTTCTAAGCAAACATTTTATCCATATTCATGTTGAGGTTCTTAAATCATTCTTCTGTTAACTGATTTTACGGTCTCAATCTTCTGTTGACGGCAGCTTGGAAGATCTCTTACTATTCACATAACGCCAACTGCGTTCACTATACTAAGGTGGCTATGAGATACCTTCATTTAGGGTCTAATATTTCCGAGTTCACGCCATACACAACAAACTTATCGTTAACACTGAGAAAAAGATCAACTATTTTCACATTTGAAATCGACGGTTGAGTAAAAGAAGATGCAATGTTTAAAAAAAAAAAAGTTTTGAAATAGGGTGATCTTGTACTCAGTCATCGAAATGGAATCAACCAGATCTTTTATAAAATGACTAGCCGGACCCGTGCGCATCTTGCGCAAAAAATAACAAAACATACGTGGCGCCAGTCGGTATGGTTTGTGCTGTCACGCCCATTTTAAAAAACTTATTATTTATTTGGTTTTTTGGACCTTATGGAACTTTCAATGAATTACCTAGATATATGTTTGACAAAGATATCGCATAAAATGTTTTTATTATTCCTACATAGGTATGCGCAATATATTTTTATATATTTTATATATATTTTTATGTGCGTATGTGGTTCTTGCCGACTTGGGTAATTTTTTTCCACACGTTTGCCTTGGCTTAATCGATTTATCTGCTACAGTTCCTGAGTTTTGACTTATAAATCTTTGAAAATTTGCTCCTCTTGGCCCATTTTTCAAAATTTCAGCACGTTTCCTCATAACTGCATAACGTAATTTCATCACTCGGGCTTTATTAGTGATTGAATTATCATGTTTTACGTGCTTTTCGAAATACACACATATGCCTTATTTTCAACCCCAATTTTCTCTGTTCCCATTAGAATCTATGTACCAAATTTCATTAAAATATTTATATTTTTGCGCAAGTTAGAGTGTATACGGCCGGACGGACGGACATGGTTCAATAATTTTTTTCATCCTGATCGTTTTGATATACTCTTATATATTAAGGTGGAGTGAAAATTTCTTTTTGGAAATTCAATTTGTTCCAACGCCAGAACGGCACCTTTCTAGCACAGTAATAAGCCTTTAAAATTTTATTGACCTACTCGCATGTTTAGAGGTGTCCTCAGCCCCAGAAAGTTGAAAAAATAGCACGATCTGGTACAAATGTGAAATTTCTACAATTATGAAATAAAAAAACCAAGTATGAGGATTGATAAACAGGCTAAGTTGAGTAAAAAACTGATTTTTTTTTTTTGGAAACAACAACAACCAAAGTTATTAAAGGTCAAAGTTTATATTATGCATTTTTTAAATTGCAATTACTTAAAAACTACTGAACCGATTTCAAATATTTTTATACCATTCGATAGGTATTTTGAATCCCTTTAGTTTGATATACATTTTATGTGGGTTCCATAACACTCCTCGCTGCGGGGATAAACCCCCCTTTTACCCCCTTACTTTTCATATAAAGTACCACGCCCAATAAAACACCGTGTCGCATGAATAGCTAATTAATACCTTTAAAACGATGTCTTACTTATTAATTTTGGTAAATTATGTGAGCAGAAAAAGGGATATTTATAAAACATCAATTAGAAATAATATATATGATATTTTTCATTTTATGCGATATATCGTTTTAGAAACAAAACGACAAACAATTAGGCGAAAGGTTAATTTTTTAAAAATTAATACAATTTAATACAAAAAAATCAGCATTGTAACGTTCACCAAAACTCTGGTTGATTTAATATCTAATGTGAAAATAGAACTTTTTTCTCAGTGAAGCATAATTGTTATTGGAACACGGATAAAGCAAGCGAATCACGTCTTTGGTGTTTTTAATCTTTTTTGGGCGAATGTGAAACAAAACTTTCGTTAATAGCGACTTACTACGCTTTGATTTCACCAAAAAATGGTGGCTCCAATAACTTAAATATGTATAACCAAAAAGGGATCTTGAAAATCCTCAGCGATCCGATCGGAGCTGTGAAAGGTGTAAAAATTAAGTACCTTATTAATGCAATCTACACTGAGAGAAAAAAAATATATGGAGGGGTCAAAGAAATTGTTTACCTATTTTGAACACTACTTTCTTTGTTTTGAGTAAATTTTCCTTAAAACATGTTAAAAGGTTTATAAAATATTGTTGTTACATGCGTTACCATGGTTTCATATACTTGTTTTGAAAAAATTCATACATTAAAATAATGAAAAATTCTTTAAGCGCCATTCCATTCCCAACTTTCCTTGTTTTGAAGACTTGATTTCTTTAATTTTGAGAAATTAAATTCCCATACAAATCCCCATGGCAACGAATTTGTTTGAATGTTTTTTTATGTTTTTTCCACATTTTTGAGAAAATTTACACAAAACAAAGAAAATTTTGTATTGGGACGCGTGTTCAAAATAAGGAAAATTATGTCTTTGATCGAGAGAAATTTTTTTTTTGAGTGTAACATTAATAAGGACGACATGACAGCCATCTAGTCTAGCAGCGAAACGACTTGAATCACAAGCCACGCATACGTCTCTATGTACGTCTCGCAATCGCATTTGAAGTAGTGATGGGCGAGTCCGAGATGTTTTGACAATCGAGAGAATCGCCATCGTTGCAAAATCACAATCGAGTCAAAAGTTGACTCGCTCCTCGACTACACAATCGAGATATTTTTGCGATTGTTCCGAGTCAGCGAGTCGGAGGTTGTTTCGATGACATCTCGACTACACAACCGAGATGTTTTTGCGATTGTTCCGAGTCGGCGAGTTGGAGGTTGTTTCGATGACATCTCGACTACACAAGCGAGATGTTTTTGCGACTGTTCCGAGTCGGTGGGCCGGCTGTTGTTTTGATGATTTGTTTTAGTTGATAAAATAAACTGAATGAGTGTTGTTGATGAAGAAAGTAGGATTGTTAATGGAAGTGAGGCAAATATATATGTAAATAAATGAACCAAATTGAAAAATATGCTATATATAGACGCTGCATTTTTGCAATCACAATTAAAGAGTGTCGTGCTTAATAAATACAGTTAATTATTTAAACATTAATACATTAATAAATTTTCTGAAGTGAGACGCTTACGAAACAAATTAATTTTACGAGCAGTAACAACGGCAATAGATTTGTACCACTGTATACTTTTTTAAGCAATTTTGATTAGTGATGGGCGACTCCGAGATGTTTAGACAATCGAGAGAATCGCCATCGTTGCAAAATCGCAATCGAGTCAAAAGTTGACTCGCTCCTCGACCGCACAATCGAGATGTTTTTGCGATTGTTCCGAGTCGGCGAGTCGGAGGTTGTTTCGATGACATCTCGACTACACAAGCGAGATGTTTTTGCGATTGTTCCGAGTCGGCGGGCCGGCTGTTGTTTTAGTTGATAAAATAAACTGAATGAGGTTTGTTGATAAAGAAAGTAGGATTTTTAATGGAAGTGAGGCAAATACATAAATAAATTAACCAAATTGAAAAATATGCTATACATAGACGCTGCATTATTGCAATCCCAACAAAAGAGTGGCGTGCATAATAATAATAATTAATTATTTAAACATTAATAAATTTTCTGAAGTGAGACGCTTATGAAACAAATGAATTTTACGAGTAGCAACAACGGCAATAGATTTGTACCACTCTGTATGTTTTGTAAAGCAATTTTAATATTCAGGCGGTAACAACAATTATTATGTATTTTTTGCAGCGAGTCCGAGATGTTGTAGGGTTGCTTTGAAAACGAGAGGAATCGTTGGCGAGTCCGAGATGTTTTAGCGATTGTTTCGACTGACGGCCATTTACGACTTGACTCGAATACGAATGAAAACCATCGAGAGCATTCGAGATGTTTCAACAATCGAGAGAATCGAATAAAACATCTCGGACTCGCCCATCACTAATTTTGATATTCAAGCGGCAACAACAAATGTTATGTATTTTTTGCAGCGAGTCCGAAATGTAGCCATGGGTAATGGCGCAATTTTTTTGGCGCTGATACAATAAACCCAGCGCCAACCGTGGCGCCGCGCACGGTTCTGACGCAATAACACCTTTAGCGCAATTGCCATGGAATAATCGATAAATAACACTTGTTTGCTTTTTACTGTCTACTATACCCGTTTTATTTCTTTTGGCGCAATTCTGCTTACATACACGCTGGCAGAATAATTGTGCCACAATTAAATTTAATTTTAAAAATAACACTGGTCGACAAGTTTTTGTTACAGAAATAAAATTCTACTTTTCTAAAGGATTTCGGTGCGCTGAATCCGAATCTGAACTCAGATTTTCGTTTTTGAGATATTCATGTTTAAAGAGGCCAAAAACACGATTTTTTGCTATATTCACTCCTCAATATCTTTTAAATTACTTACTTATTTTAAAAATTGATTAAAGCTATTGAAAGCGCGGACATTTCTCTTGGAGAAACCGTTTTAATATTTCAGATATCTTTCTTGTAACTTGCAATATTGCATATTAAGGTTCATTAGTTTTGCAATATTTTCTCCATATAAAAATAATTAAAAATTTTGAAGCAAGTTTTTAGGAAGTTTATTATATTGTGGACGTATGTAAGTGGCTTCGTAAAAAAAATTGTTCTGCTGAGCAACTACAAAATTTGATTGCGCCTATAAGATGCTACAAATGCTGCCGTTGTTTTCGACGACAAATACCTTATTGTGCAAAAACATATATTACTACATGCCTAAATTAGATATCCGAAAAATTAAAACGTTGTCTTCAAAAGGAATGGCCGAGCTTTCAATAGCTTTAATCAATTTTTAAAATAAGTAAGTAATTTAAAAGATATTGAGGAGTGAATATAGCCAAAAATCGTGTTTTTGGCCTCTTTAAACATGAACTTTACGTATTAGCGAAAATCTGAGTTCAGATTCGGATTCAGAGCACCGAAATCCTTTAGAAAAGTAGAATTTTATTTCCGTAACAAAAATTTGTAGAAATTTTGTCGACCTGTGTAATTTGCGTATATTTGTGAAAATATGCTGGCATCTCGTTTTTCGGCATCTTCATTATGAAATACGAAGGTCGGCTCCACCCTATTAAAAAGAAAGATTCCGGGTCCGGGCGCATTATATCGAAATTTCCCCTTACCATTTACCATGCGTAACAAAAATATACTATATGCTAATAAATTTTTTATTTAATTTATTTTGTATTATATTTTTCTCTCCTATTCACAGATAATGTCAATTTTGTCTTCTTTATTTGTGAAAGTGAAATATCAATACCCTTTCGTATTAGCGATGGTTCGGTATTGGCGTTAGCATACATAATTGTGACGGTGTCATATACGCTGTGCTGTTATTGGCTTTGTGGTGGTGCCAATTTACACTAGCGCTATATTGGTGCTGGTGTTAGCGCACGAAATTGAGTCAGCGTTATATTGCAATAGCGCATCATTGAGTTGGCGCTACATTGAGTTGGCGCTATACTGAGTTGGCGCTACATTGAGTTGGCGCTATATTGAGTTGGCGCATTTTTCAAATCGGTGTTAGCGCAATAACACCAGGGTTGGCGCCAGCGCAATTGCGCGGCGCAGCGCAGTGTTACCCATGCCTACCGAAATGTAGGGTTGCTTTGAAAACGAGAGGAATCATTGGCGAGTCCGAGATGTTTTAGCGATTGTTTCGACTGACGGCCATTTACGACTTGACTCGAATACGAATGAAAACCATCGAGAGCATTCGAGATGTTTCAACAATCGAGAGAATCGAATAAAACATCTCGGACTCGCCCATCACTAATTTGAAGTTTCGCTGGAACAGGGAGGGCACTTTTTGTAAAACGAGCTCTCGAACGAGCCTTTTTCTTGTTTGTTTAAAATGTCTATGGTGGCGTCATACTCATAAAAGCGCGCTAGATAATTGGTGGCGTCATCGTCATCGATTGCGTAAATAACAACGATTTTCACTTTTTCTTTTTAACTACTTTCCTACCCACTTATGTACTTCATGTGCATGTGAATGTATCAAATTGGCTGAGGAATTTGTTGTACTTGTCATGTCAACTTGTGCAAATATTTATGTAATAATTTGCTGTGTAATTTTCTTTGCTTGCATGCGTCTACTCGTAACAAAACAAGTGCGCTTCTTGTGTTTTTAGGTTTGCTGCTACATTGGAGCGAGCCGAAAGGGGTTGGCACGGATATAATTATGAATTCATTTAATTGAATAAATATGTGTGAAAATCAAATTCAGCGATGCAATTTAAAGCTTAATGGACTCAATTAGTTTAGCAAGTCTGAACATTATAGAAGAAATAATAACTGAGTATACTATGCAATGGAGTGCAATATGATGTATTATACCAATTAACATATGTATGAAGCGGAGAGTCTAGGTCAAATAAACACAAAAAGTCACATTTATCAAATCGATTGAGCTGAGCTAAAATCGAAGGCTACCGCTGCTAGAGCGTAGCTATCGATCGTATATACATACATATGTATATTAATACGTAAATGTAACAAATCAAATGTAATCAATCGTATAATGGGGTCGAAGAACAGTGATTTACCGCTCCTTCTTGTTATTTGCTTGAATCAATTTGTAATGCTGCGTTATTATCTAAGACGAAATCAATTACACTGTGCTTCAAAATGAGCGTTCATCTCTCCGTAATTGATGAAACCGAAAGAAAAGAAAAGCTTACCCCTCCATTAACAAAGCCCTGTAATGCATTTTTTGCCTGTAGGTCTAATCTCGTTAATAGTTTTCAGCTAATTTTCCTCTTACCCAAATTAAATTAAAAATTGTTAAAAAATAAATTTCGTGCTAGCCACTAAAAAATTGCATTTAATCTCGTTTTCATTTGCCTGTGCTTATGCATTTGCCTTTGAGGTGGCAGCGATATCAACAACATTTATTATGTAATACTCTTTTTGTAATTTGTTTGCTCAATAAAAGCCAAAAATCCAGTAAAAATGCGGCCCCAAAATCGAGCACTATGATGTCTTAGCAACATTGATCTTCTGCTGTTTAAAATGTACATACCATTGTACCACAGCGCCTGTTTTGTTGCATCGCTCGTCATTATTGCGCCATTTTATGTAAAAATAAACATCAAAAATTAATTCCTTGAAACATTAATTTAACCGAAAAACATTAATTTAAATACATCTCGTAAACAATTGTTTAATTTTTCAAGCTTCGATAACTTTTCTTTATACATACATGCGGGTACCAACTTTAAATCTGCACAAAATGTGTTCGAGTTGTGAGTCTCTTTTTAATTTACATAACTGTATTTTTTCTTTTTCCAATTACAGGATCCAAAATGTTATTCCAACATAAACCATTCGCTTTCCAGTTGCTGAGAACTAATTTCCTTATGTATACCTTAATGGTGTTGCTGTTGAGCGCCGCGTCATTGGTCGCTGGTGGCAGTATAGCAACGTCGCATAAGAGCGCAACCGCACACCACCCACAACAACAGCAACAAAAAGCACAAATGATGGTGCATCTGTCAACGCAACAACAACAACCACAGATGATGCTGCATCAGCAACAACAACAACAACCGGTACACGCGTCACAGTTACTCATGCCCCAGAAGCAGCTACCACAGCAACTACAACAAAAACAACCACAGTTAACAGCACTTCATCAAATGCTGAATGAACAACAGCAAAGCAGCAACAACACACCCATGCCAACAACACATGTCGGCCACCACCAACAACAACAACAACAACAACTGCAACAAGATCAAAACTTATTGCCTTCATCTCAACTAGCAACAATACCAAACCACATCAGCAGCGATCCAACAAGCAACGACGATGATTACACTATTGTGAAGGATGTTGACGTTAACGACGAAATAAACGATATTAACGAAATAAACGATCCGTATCAATATTTGAGTAATGATCTAAGGGTGGAGCCACGTTTGACTGCCGGAAATAGTTTGCCGTGGAATCCATATGCAACAACTACAACAACAACAACAACACCCAATCAACAATTTGCTCATCTACAAGCGATGCTAAACAATTTTCCGTCCTACGCGAGTACACCTTTCGGTAGTACCACCTTTGGCGGCACGGCACCATTTCCATCGTCATCAATGGTCACACCACGTTTCATACCATTATTTAGCTATCCTCAGCCTGTGTTTCTACCGCTGCCAATGTACTTCGCCCCCGCCAACAACGATCCATTTTACCCCAACTATGGTGGCGCTGGTAATGACCTTGACGACGATACAATGGCGCGCGCCATTAATGATCATCGCCGTGCTCAGTCGTCCGCACACTCGCCGCCACTGTCGGGCATGATGAGTTCATCGCACACGCCACGCAATTCTCAAATCTATTTCATGCGCTTAGCGCCAATGCCTTACACAATGTTTATGCCGGGTTTGGGTTTTACACCACAAGCTAGTCTACCGCCGGTTGTTGATACGTATAGTGCCGTACCAGCTGCGATTAGTCCCATTTGGAATATTCCATTGAGTTTCGTGGCTAATGGTAAACCAACAAACATTTACCAGATTGGTGGCGCACCAAATGATTTTTCCAATTCAATGCATTTCAATAACGTCAATCCGTTCGGTTTGCGTCCGCCGCCTTCATTATCGCCCGCTTTTTCGTTTGCTGCGGCTGCACAAAGGCCTTCGTCCGTTGCTTCAGGAGGTTTTTCGTTGCCACATGGATCATCTTACGGTCTGTCCAGGCCATTGCAATCTCAATCGCAGAAATATCAACAACAACAACAACAACAGGACTCGAAATTGACTCTGCTAAAGCGTCCATTCTTTTTCAATGGGCGCCCAGATGAGATTTACACTTTACCGAATAATTTTAATCCGCTCTATACAAATGCGGCATATTATTAACTAAGAATTTAAGCGAGCTATTTTGCTTGAAAAGGAACTGATTAAGTACTTAATAAGTAGTAGAAAAAAGAAGGTTTACTCCTTTAAACCTTATTACATTTTATAGTATATGAAAGGCTTCGCTTACTTAACAAAATAAAGTAATTGAGTTGTACTCAAAAACTTTATTTATTTTTATTAAATATGTTTTTGTGCACCCTTTCCTTTAAAAATAAGAAAAACAAAATTATATAGTAAATTAATTCTAACTCAATTCTATTTCGAAAAGAGAAATAAAAATCTCAATAGTTTATGAGCAACCATATCTAACAAAAAATTATGACGTATATATCGCACACTAAATCAAAAAGCGTCACAACTCAAAATTCAAAAATTTTCAGGAGAGGCAAAAAACTTTTTAATTTTTATATGCAATGATATGGGAAAAGGCTACGTATAATAGTTATTTCTCAGTTAAAAAAGACTGATGGAAAAGATTTTTTGGCAGCCGCTAGAGATATATTATGTGTACCAATTTATGGAAGAAATCCGATTTCGAAAAATTTTGAGTTGTAACGCTTTTTGATTTAGTGTGCGATATGTACTCCAGCTTGCATTCGATGATATATAGATTTAGTTGAGGATTGTACTGCGACCACTAGGTCTATTATACCCTCGATTTACCATTCGATGATGATTCAAAGCACATCTAAGACTGGTGAATTAATCTCTCCTCTTCATATTTGTTAGTCCTTCCTGTCTCCACTGCAAAACAAATAAGTAAGAGCGCGGCTGTCTTCGGATGTACCGAACACTTCATAAAAAGGGAAACGAAAAGTTACATGGTCTGATATTGTTTAATTTATACTTTCGATTCTGTTGGTTATTTATGCAGATTCCTTAGAAAAAGAAGTGTCATGTTTTAAATGGAGAAGTTATATCCTAAAATATATATATCTGAACAATTGGTTGTATGTCATCTATATATTATAGTAGTCCGACCTTGACAAATTTCGGTGGCATTATTTAGGTCCATATGGGTACAAATACTTCAAAGATTCATGCCCTTAGCTATTTAAATGGAGAAGTTATACCCCAAAAACCACATAATCGTTATGGAAGTGTCACACTCTCGTGGTATAATACTCGTACAAGACTTTGAATGAGCTATGATTACCTCATGTCAGTATCAGGCATAAATACATATATGCACATTAGACCGTATCGCAAAAAATAAAGTTCACCGTACGCCCCCCCCATATGATGTCTTTTTGGAAAACATTTCCGGAAAAGTTTTTTATTTTTTTTTTTGACGCCGCTAGATGTCGCTAAAATTTATTTTTCTCATATCTTCGGTATTTATAGTCCGATCTCTAAGTTTAATACACCAATGTCTTTGGCTTGAAAGGACGCCTTATACTATGGAATATTATTAACCCAATGTGCGTCATTGGGGTCAATACCACCCAGTATTTATTTTATACCACCCTAATGCAATTTTTTATGCCTGCATGTTAAACGTAGTCTAAAATCATTAATCTTTTGCAAAAGAAGTATTTCGATCGCTTCAGTAGAACCCGAATTAAAAGACGTTCAACATCCCGAGGAATATAGGTTTGTCGGTTCCTTTGGTCTTTTAGGTTAATTTTACAGAAAAATTTTCCGAGGAGATCCATAGTAAAATTTTATGCCAAATAATTTTCTAGAACATTTTAACCCTCTAGCGACCTTCAAAATACTATTTTTCCTGATTTTCTAAAAAAGGGGGTCAAAATAACCCTTTATTGGCCGTGATAGAGGGTTAAAATGTTCTAGAAAATTATTCGCCATAAAATTTCAGTAGGGGTCTCCTCAGAAGAAATTTTTGTAAAATTAACCTAAAAGACCAAAGGAAGCGAAAAACTTATATTCCACGGAATGTTGAACCTCTTTTATTTCGGGTTCTACTGAAGCGATCGAAATACTTCTTTTGCAAAAGATTAATGATTTTAGACTACGTTTAACATGTAGGCATAAAAAATTGCATTAGGGTGGTATAAAATAAATACTGGGTGGTATTGACCCCAATGACGCACATTGGGTTAATAATATTCCATAGTATAAGGCGTCCTTTCAAGCCAAAGACATTGGTGTATTAAACTTAGAGATCGGACTATAAATACCGAAGATATGAGAAAAATAAATTTTAGCGACATCTAGCGGCGTCCAAAAAAAAAATAAAAAACTTTTCCGGAAATGTTTTCCAAAAAGACATCATATGCGGGGGCGTACGGCGCACTTTATTTTTGCTTCCCTATAACGCGAGACGGCCTAATGCACATATGTATGTGATTAATTTTATTCGATTGCCGCTTATCACGAACGTAAACAAAGCCAAAAAAGAAAGTGCAAGCCCTAGACCTTTGGCCATCGACTGTAGCGAACAAAGCGACAATCGTTCACAGATCAAAATCGCTGCCAAACATTTAACGACTTTAAAGCTGACAATTTTATTTCGTCGCACGCAATGAATATCAATTGAATTTGCTGGCTGATGGAAATGCTGAAAATGCACCGTTAAACTGCCACCGACGCAGGTGTAAAGTCACGCTGAAATTGGTAATAAATTTAAAAGCATTTGGCCGCTGCATTGGAGCGAACGTGGAATACGGGGCATACTTAAATATATATTTACATAAGTGTGACGATAAGGACTAACTAACTAAAGTAAAGAAGGATTTTAAAATTAAGGGAAAACTTTTTTTTATAATAAAACGCATATTGTAAAAAAACAAGAGCAAGATGGGGCTTAAACGGCGGTCGTTCATTTTTTTACTCGTTGTCGTCATCTTGATCGTTTGCGTGGAGTCGAAGACTAAAAAATGGCGTGCTCATATTAAAAAGAAATCGAATTCACCGAAAATATCCGCTTCATATCATATAGGTTAGTTAAATTTTTGGCTTAAATAAAACTTCTTAATGTAGTCGAAAAAAGTAGAAATATGCACATCTAGTCAGTGGTAACAAATACAAAAAAATACTTTTCGTAAACTTTTTATTAAAAAAAAATCGAACAGCAGTGCCACCGAAGAAGTTCAAATCAAGAACACATACCGCTGGCGTAGGCATGCAGAAATTTCGCTTCAGGCGCGCATAGGATTACACCCTTATGTTGCCAGAGAATTTAAATTAATAATAATATTAATATATGTATTTCTATTCCCCCCTCCCCCTTTTTAGTGCCACCCAAGCGTAAAATAATTCACAAACACAAAGCCGCACCGCATAAACGCCATCCCAAAATGAACTACTATCATTCAGCGCCCTCGAGTTGGCCGCCGACTACAACACGCCATCACGCCACGTTGTCACCAACATATTATTTAGCCTCCAATTATCCACGTTGGCGTTCGTATATTGTACCGCCGACAAGAAACTTTGATTTCCCAACAACAACATATCTAACTTCAAGCCTCCCCACTTACCATACGGCGCAGCGACGTTCCGATGAATTTGATATGGGTGATGGCGGCGGTACTTTGCTGGATATGGGTGCCTTTAATTCAGCAACAGCCGATCCCCTATTCGAAGCGGAGTTGCCATTGAACCGTGAATTTGTTTCACCGCAGCAAATATCGATGGGTGGTTGGACGCCAGTGGATTATAAATCTTTGATGGCAGATGCTGATTTTAGTTTGCTAAACGGTGAGATGGCAATGATGGGTCGTCAGCTGGATGCAGGAGATGGTGTTATATTTAACAATGGATATGAAACGCATTTTCTGTAGATAAGTGGTGAAGTATTGGTGGAATATGTCCCTGCAGTAAAAATCCGCAGTGAATCCTTAATGAATCACTTATGCAATTCACCTATGACGAGGAGGCATCAGTGAATATTTTCATATAAAGACTGCTGAATTTTTCATATAAATGGTTTGCTTTCCTCAGACAAAAAAACAAAAATAAATAAAAATATACTGAGTTATGACGACAGTGATGAATATTCAACAAAGAATCATCACTGATCCTTCAGCAGTGAAACAAATTTACTGCAGGGGTACTTACATATTATTAAATATGTATTATAATTATACATATGTAGCTTTATTTATTTATCGTTCATTGACAGCTGGGTAGTTACTAGTAAAAATTAATATAATATTGGGATGATATAAAATGAAAGCTCTGTTGATTAATTAAAGTACATAAAAATAAAATTCTGTCATTGGCTAAAAGAGCAATTATGTACAATAATTATCTGTTGCCATTTTTCTTTTTTATATATCTATGTATGTAGCAGTAGGTACCTAGTCTTTCGAGAGAGGTCAGCAAGTTTTCTGTCACGGAAATGCTTCTTCCGGGCGCATGGTGCAAGGTGGAGAAGGTCGGCGTAACTCCGCTTTTGGATTACGTTGTATTATGGATACATATATACCTACCTTGTATGTATGTATGTTGTGTTGTGTAAGTATTTCTAGCTAACTGCACTCAGTTCTTTTTTTATGTACAAGCCGAGTTGCAAACATATCATCAAAACGTAGCATACATTTAGGCATACAATGAAATGGAGTTACTGGCCACTAGATACATATCTATTTATGTTTGCAAACCCAGCACACAAATTAGAGCCATGCGAGTATGAGGAAGGCTAGCTAATTCACTATTCTGTTCGCGAAAATTACTGTTGACCTCTTCTGTATGAAATATCTCGATTTTCTTTTCTAGAGAGCTGGAATCTGGTAAATTTCATAATACGGAACATAAGAGCCTATACACACTTGCGACTCAATCGATTTGGTCGAATTGGACTGTTGTATTCACACTACTCCAACTATTTAGTCGAATCGGTGGCAGCTATTCACACTTGAGACTAAATAGTCGTGCGATTGACAATGACATAGTGTTGCCAATGTTCACATTTTACTCAGCAAATTTTACATTAGTGGTCTTCATATAAAGTGATGAAGTATTAAATTGTTAAAGTTTATCTGCATTCTTACATGAAAGCACCTTCTTGTCAGCTGTCAACTTGATTAATAAATAAAAAACAATAAAATAAACAAAAAGTGCATACATTGTTTGGCTTTGTTTCTTATTAAACTAGCAACTAGCTGTCAAGTAAATGAAAAGAGAAAAACGGAAGGAATTACGCTCATAAAGGCGAAACGAACAGAAGTACAAGAAACGGAAAAATAGTAAAAATCAGCCATTAATAATTTTCATGAAATTTCATTTTCATTATTTCTATTTTAAAATGCAATTAATGACATTTGAAGAGAACAACAATATCAAGAAACATATGAAAACGGAAGTAAATATCCTTAGTTAGATAATTCTTGTCTATAACTACACCATTTCCAGATGGATTTTAGAAAGCGTCAACTGGATTTTAGAAAGGGGAAATTGGATCTTAGAAATGTCAATTGGATTTTAGAAAGGGGAAATTGGATTTTAGAAAGCGTCAACTGGATTTTAGAAAGGGGAAATTGGATCTTAGAAATGTCAATTGGATTTTAGAAAGGGGAAATTGGATTTTAGAAATGTCAATTGGATTTTAGAAAGGGGAAATTAGATTTTAGAAATGTCAATTGGATTTTAGAAAGGGGAAATTAGATTTTAAAATAGCCAAATGGATTTTAGAAAGGGAAAATTGGATTTTAGAAATGTAGATTTGATTTTAGAAAAGGGAAATTGGACTTTAGAAACTTTAAATTGGACTTTCGAAAATTTATATAATTATTAATTTATACTTTCATACGTAATAAAGAATTTCTATTCGAAAAATTCTGTGTAAAATTTATTTTAAACGCACATTCTGAAATCCAATTCACGCTTTCAAAAATCCAATTTTGTTTTCTAAAATCATTTTAACGCTTTCTAAAATCCAATTGACATTTCTAAAATCCAATTTCCCCTTTCTAAAATCCAATTGACATTTCTAAAATCCAATTTCCCCTTTCTAAAATCCAATTGACATTTCTAAAATCCAATTTCCCCTTTCTAAAATCCAGTCAACGCTTTCTAAAATCCATCTGGAAATGGTGTAGTTAATAAGAAACGAACCTTTTGTTTTTAAACATTTTGAAAATATTAATTGAAATATTCAATCTCTACAATTTACCAAAAGTGAAATAAAAGTAGTGCTGTCAGCATGGCAACTCTTTCCACTACGAATATCACTGTTGTTGTTGTAGTCGTTCGACTAAATTGTCTCAAGTGTGAATACGTAGAAGGGCGCCTTGCTGATCAAGCAGTTGTACAACTGTTTCAGTTGGAATGAAATTGGGCTGCAAATCCAACTGTTTCAGTTGTACAACTAATTGAATGTAGTGTGAATGCTTCCATACATTCCCATGCAAATCAACATTCGACTAAATCGATTGAGTCGCAAGTGTGTATAGGCTCTAAGAATTTATGTGTGTGTGTGTGTGTGCGATTTTTTTTTAAATTACTCCCAAACAATCAGTATTTCCTTGGGTTAATAGTCGATCATTAATCACTTTATAGATTGGATTCTGTGAGAATGGTTTCCAACGCCATTTGAGAGATTTCCCGTCTGGTATTGAGAGACCATAAGGCAAGAATAACTTTAAGAAAATGACGAAGGCCAAGGGTCTCAGTTAACTTACTTTTCTTAGTCTAATGTTTCCATGAAATTATTACAGAAGTTATAAAAATTCACTCAGTATGACGATACAGATGCTTATTCATAATATTATTATTATTATGCTTATTCATTTATGAAATTTTTATTAATTTTCTCATAAACAGTTATTAATAAAAAAATAAATAAATAGTAAAATACTCGTACATACATACATAAACATATATTAATGTAAGGAAAGATAAAATCCCAAAAAAAGAAATCAAAAATTAAATCAATTCATACTTGTTGTATGCCGTCAACGCTCTTCGCAATGCTTCATGACCCAATGTCAGACATGCCGGACTATCGCTATACACACCTTGCGCTTCCAAAACTGCATGAGGAGCACAACGCCACGGATCGCCCGTATTTACTTGCCATTTAAACAAACGAATGCTCAATTCCTCAAATACCTTCTCATATTTCGGTTTAAACATTAAGTTATTCTGCTCCAAGGGATCAACCTTAATATCATACAATTCCCATTCGGGACGTTCATAGTAAGCGAGCAGTGATTTATACCAAGGAAATGATGTTTGCCTAGCGATAGTGGCATTCAAAAGTTGCTGAAATGTGGGGGATGTATAAAGATCTTGATCGATGGGAAAATATGACCAAAAGTTTAGGTTGTGTATGAGTTTATAGCGGCGTGTGCGTATCATACGCATTGGATAGTTCATGGTGACCTCATGGAAATTTTGACTACCAAATATGGCATCCCGCTCCAAGAGTTGATGCTCCACATAGAGTATGGGTAGTAGAGATTTCGTGTTATCATCTGACAACGATACCGACGAGGTGGCATTGGCGTTAGTGGGCGGTGTATAAAAGTGGAAAACATCCAGTACGGTGTTGAACATGTCCAAAAGGCTTGTCATGGCTGCGGTGGTCTCATGACGTCGCGCTTTTGTCGCGCTCGTTGGCGCAGCCATAATCATTGGTTCACGCACACCATGCTCGTATAAATTGGTGCGACCACCCGGGAATGGTGGTCCATTGTCTGATGTGTAAATGACCAAAGTATTAGTATCGAATTCCTGCGCAGCAAGCTCCTTGAGCACAACTCCCACACCTTGATCCAAACGTGAGGTGGTCATGTATTGCGCGGCCAACTCCTGCCGTACCACATCGGTTTGTGGCAAATGTGCTGGCACATCTAAATTACGCCAATCATAGTAAATCGGTTTCCAATCGGATATCACACCCATACCCTCTTCACCCGAGCCCCAACGTTCACAAAACTCACCGTACTGTGGTGTGATGTGACCACAGCGATGGGGATCGTGAA
Organism: Urophora cardui; assembly: GCA_960531455.1. Taxonomy (NCBI): domain Eukaryota; kingdom Metazoa; phylum Arthropoda; class Insecta; order Diptera; family Tephritidae; genus Urophora; species Urophora cardui. The sequence continues at coordinate 3,892,695 of OY482672.1, read as the reverse complement.
AGGCGATGAGCAGAAAGAATGGCCGCGCCTCCGTTTTTGCCTTGGCGAAGAACTCACGTGCATAACGTCTGATGTTGGTTATATTACGGCCAATTTGATTGATTGAATGCTGTTCCTCGGTTTGCTCAAAATCAAAACGGAAATTTGCACCAGCGCCAACATGCTTCTTACCAATCACACCACTTAGAATGCGACCCTGTGACTTTTCGCGCAAAACATTTGGTAGAGATGTGACCGCAGGCAGCACATTGAAATTGTGTACGCCCTGATGGAGTCCATACATACCGTTGCTGTGGCTTGCTTGGCCCGTGAGTAGTTGTGCGCGACTCGGCGAGCAGCTGCTCACGGAGGTGAAGGCGTTGTTGAAGATCAAGCCACGCCTCGCGAGCTCATCCAAGTTTGGCGTCTGACAGAATTTGTTTAGATAGGTTCCCGATTCGAAGCCTGCATCATCGGCTAAAAGTATTAATACATTTTCGATTTGATCATTTTGCTGCGCGGCGATGCTTGACGTATAGCAAATGGCGATAAGTAATAGGAATGGAATTGACTGCGACATTGCAACTGCAACCAGCCGGTTTGTTTATATTTTAGTTTGTTGATTTTTAAAACTTAAAACTTTACTGATTTGAGTTATTCATTTGCTTATTTATGATATTACCTCAACCAATAATTCTGCGCTCAAATAATTGTTACACTTGCCAACTTGCGAGGAGAGTCGCTAACGAACTAAACCAAATCAATTTGTCTACTCTGATTTAAAGCTAAGCTCATATGCTTATGTACTACATAGCTTCATAAATATGAACATATCTACATATGTATGTATTTACAATTGATTGTATCTCTCTATCAAGCTCAAAGTTCCATTTTGTTTCATCATGTGGCGGGTGAAACGAATTCACGCTTACAATTCATCACTTTAAGTTTTTATTGCCACAAAAGACGCCAACTGAGCCAGTTTAACGAGATCAAATAAAACAACAAAAAAACATTGAAAAAATAGCGTACCGAGCTTGTGAAGCACAGTGAGTCAATTATGGTAAATATGTGTATAGCAAAAATTCAACCAAAGCAAGAAGCATTTATACAAATTTACCCTTTACAGCTATATAAATTAAGCATCGGCTTTTTAATCTTACTCCATTTTTGAAGAAACTTTTTTAAAGTTTTTAAAGTGCACGGAACGGAAAACGTACATAAAATTAATGTATTTGGACATTAAAATTAATAAAAATAATAGTTGATTTTGAACCAACTAACATGCTCATTAAAATTTAATGAACTATTTTTATCCGTGTGTCTATGGGTACTCTCATGTATAGTTGCGATATTTCCTTTTTTTCACAAGCACATGTTATGAAGAAGAAGCAGTCATGATATCAGTAATATAATAATAAATATGAAATATAAATAACATATTGTTCACATTTCTCCCACTTTTGAATTATGTAATTGAAAATATATGTTATAAACGAATTGTATAATTTTTTTTTATACTATAAAGAATATTAAGGGTCTTCATCTAAAGTGTGCTAGTAAAGTTATAAAATAAAAATTCTGATAAATTATCTGTCAAAATTTGTATTAAAATATATTTAAGCAAAGTTTATCATCGAACGATTTTGTTGCTTAAATTTATAAATTTCGGTAAACCACCATTAGCAAATCATGCTTGAAAATTTCTTGCCAAATCTAAGAAATTTTCATTTGCTGCTTTCTTTCGGCATTTTAGCACGAATTATTAACATAATTTAGCAATTTATTACTTTATCACTTTAGATTATTTTTTATATTTTCTCTTAAAATTATTGAGCAATAACCCAATGTGCGAGATAACACTCGTTATTTGATTGTGGGTTAAATTTGGTAAATTATCTTGCAGAGATTGTAGAAAGTCAAGAAATGACGTGACAAAACGTGACTATTAAATTCATATTTATTGCAAATCATTGTTAACCCTTCGTTGAACGCCTTGCTGAAAAAGAAAGTTGAAAAAAAATAAAAATGAAAAACCACATCAGGCCCAAAAAGTAACGAAACTGAAGTGTATTCCCTTTTTTCACTTATTATAAAAATAACTACGCTAATCCCGTTATATCGGGATAAGCAGGTCTAATGTGAATGCATATCTGCAAATTAATCGAATGATAGCAAGAGTATAGTGCTTGAAGAGCCGATAAAGCAGAAGCTACGGTCAGCTGTTACCAAAATGTTTCAATGCAATGCCTATTTGGCATTTGATACAAAATTGTGAAATGTAGTTAACTATTGCATCATTTTCATTCTTCATGTCATACCAAACATACGCACATCCATGTGCACATCGCCTACCAAATGTATGCAAATATGTTGAGAAGAGAACAAAAGGAGAGCTTTCACTCCCAAATTTGGTATAAATTTAAAATAAGTCCACTAAAAATTAGCCCAGCAACACGAAGTCAAAGTCTAACCAAACCAAGCTTTCTACATACGAGTACATATGTACGCATACATATATATATATATACATACTGGTGATGTGTATGAATATTTATGTAGATATATATATTTTTATAGAGACGTATAAATTTATAAGAGCGCGCTAAATACAAAGAGGTTTCCGAGAGAAAATTACGGATAACCAGATTTATATTGGATGTTGAGACACTGTGGCTGTTTGTTTGTACTGCAGTTGATATGGTGCTGTAACAAAGTACATAGTCGGGATTGCTGAAAATACATAAACTCATAGCCAAGACTGTATTCAGGGGGGGCTTTGGGTGTTTGAACCCCCCTCGAAATTCTGGTAGCTAAATTTTACTTCTATCATATTCATAGCCATAGGTTGAAACCACCAGTTTACAAATAATTAATTTGAGAAAATACCAAGAATTTCAGGTATAGGGGAGGGTTGGCATGAACCTGCTGAGGTCGAAACCATTTTTTTATGGTTAGGGTTTTGAGATCACGGAAGCTGTATATTTCCCTCTAATGTCCTTTGATCTGTGAAGTCGTTTTCATATAGTTTGGTCACTTAACTGAGTTTTTCGACCATAAAATATCCTTCTTGTTTCACCTGTAAAAAATCACCATAAATAAAGTATTTATCGAAACTTTTTAATATTACGCTTAAAGTGTTTGTAATAGAACAGGCTAATTTTTAAATGAATAAAACTTTCCTGATTTTTACAACTTCTTACAAAAAACCTAGTGTGAATAGCACTTTAGAAACCAGTATTTTATGTTTATTATTTTTACTAAGTGCACGAAAAAATTTCTTGCTACGGCCTTGTTCATAGCCTATATACATATGGATATGTATGTAGTATATGTACATATATTATATATGTACATAGGTATACGTATAGATACTAATACAGCAGAGGAAAGTGACAAGGAATGATTTCACTGTGTTGAAAAAATTACTTGGAGATTTTCTTGGCCGTCCTTGGCGTTTTCAATTGGACCAGGGCTCACTAAGCCAGGTTGTGCTAAGAGATCAGCTGATTTTTTCTTTTCTTCGCTGATTTTTTCTTTTCTGCGAGCAAGTGCCGCAGCAAATAAATGTTAAATTGAGTTGTTTCTGATTTGCTTATATAATTCCGCCATAGAATTTTCTTGCCACATTTTTTTGACACTGCAACCGTGGTGGATCTTTCTTGGATTTCCTGTGCTGTGCACTTTACGCGGGACTAACAACACTAACCCATGTGACTTATAGAATAGATGTATATATGTAAGAATATACCTAAATCGGAGAGAAGTGCGACCAAAAACTGTCTGACTCTCGCACACCTCTTGCTACCAGAAGCGCGCACACACACAACCATACATACATACATACATACATACATACAATCGCTAAAGCATGTGCTCCTTTGCTGCATTAAAATGTACAAATTTTACCTCATCCACCCCTCCGCGCGGCTGTTGCTGCTTCTGACTCGCTCTTGTCTACTTGCTGTGACGACAGCAAAATCGACTTTTCATATAGACATCCACAAATACATAAAAGAAATGTAGCATACGAAGAATTTCTTCATACAAATTAAATTTGCCATTGACATCAACAGCGAGCACATGCTCACAGCAAACTGGCAAATATTAGTTTCAAACTTACATTCAGAGTGAACAAGTCGTATAGTAAATCAGTGAGAGCAAAGTTATCAAAAAATAGAATTGAAATTATTGCAAAGAAAAAAGTCATTCAACTAAAGAGAAAGTCGTTACATTTTTAGCAACGTGTCCATTTATGCTCAAAAAAGCTGTGAAAATTTCTGCAGCAAATTAAAAAAATCGATTGAATTTAAAGTAAAAAATTAAAATTGTTATTTCATAATAACGAAAAATATTCACCGAGTGGCAAATTCGTCACGGCAAACAACAACAACACTTACAGTACCAGACGAGTGTTAAATCACTAATCAGAACAGCAACTCACGTGTGTATGCATGCGCGTGAGTATGTATGTATGTTCATATTTGCAGCTCTCTAAGTGTCTATGATTTTCAATGCTCAATTAAAAAAGTGAATGAAAAGCGCATTTTTACGAGTATTAGATAAAAGCAAATATTTTTTGTGACTACATACTTTTAGCTCATACTGTGTGGCATATTAGGCAACCACACCCCCTAATTATTGTATGCAACATAAAAAATAATCGATAACAAGATCTAAATCGAAACGTCTCAATGGCATCGCCAGCCTGTGAACATCGCTATAAAGACGTTATATTCATAAAAAAATACTAGCGTTTTACCATTGTTTGATTAAAAAAAATCAAAACTCTCAATTTATATTGAGAGAGTGAAAAAAAAAGTTGTTGAGTGTATAACGTGTCATAGAAACTAATTTTGCGATAGACGCAAATCACATTTTAATTTTGTGCTTAAAAAGTAAAAAAAAAAAATAATTAAATTAACGTGGCTAAAATAAAGCAGATATATACACTTGTCTAGAACTTGTGAACGCGCCTAAAACTAGACTACAATTTTGGTTTGTGTTGTTTTTGAGTAGCAAGCGTAGCACGAGCGCTTTCTTCCACAAAGCAATTAAAAGTTAACAAAAACCAAAACTACGCAAAGTATTTTAAATTATTTAAATAGAAAAACCGATTTTTTCGGTTTTTACTTGTACCCAAACAAATTTAATTGGTACCACAAGTGCTATGCACTACACGCGTTTGTTGTCGTCGCAATTTAAGCATTCGCAACAACAACAACACCAATATCGCATTTGGCAGCGCGACCAACGTCGTCGCGCCTTCGTTCGCATGTGTACTACGATCACTTTGCATCGTTTCCTTGTTGGCCTAGACATCGGTGGCGGCACGTCGCACTTTTACACGCCCACTCATAGTATACCCAATACCAACACGGCGGATACGCAACATTTTATGTTGAACATTCAAAAGCATTTGCTAAAGCATAAAAACATTTGTTGGCGTAATAATTTAGAGATTTTAATTCGCAATAAGAAGTTGCGTAGTTCTACCAGTAAGAAAAAGCACTTTCGTGGTCGTTGTCGCATGGTGCAGCACAGTGTAATGGGTATGCGTGTGACGTCATCGTTGATGCGGCATTCCGCCATCATGATGAATGGTGAGTACTTCGTCGTTCTTGTTCTATATATATGTATGTATGTAAATACGCATGCGCTTTTACACTACTACGCTTTTACAACCCTGCGCTTATCTACTAGCAAGGCACATTCACAGTCATTTACTCCAATAGAGTCTTAATCCAAACGTAATTGATATATGTATGTAGGTACGCAATTGAAAAGTTATCTGGAAAATCGAATTTGTTGAGTTGTGACAATTTTCAAGAAATTGAGCGTTATTTTGTATACATATGTATTTATGTCCTTGAAATTCTCAATGTTAAACATGCGCAAATTTTTTTTTACATACATTACATACCTTTATCCACTCAACTACTTATAATCTACGCCGGTATTAAAATCGTGTCTGCCCGTTTTAGATGAGCAATTCCTATCCATGGAAATATAATATCAATTCTAACACTGACAGAAAAATATAAAAAACCCTCGTGCTGAGTAATTTGTAAGCAACCAGACTTCTGTAATGTACTCTCAACATTTCAATTCTGCATTTCTAATATTCTTACCTATTATTTTCTAATGCAAAGCAAAGTACTGACATATATACATACCTACGTACATAAATTTACCTGAATAATATCATTATTAAAATATTCATACGATTGATTCTAGAAGATTTTTAATTTAAAAGACGTAGTAGAATCAGTACCGATACTATTCAGAGAAATCGAATCCAATACCTCCTTCTCCCTCCAATTACAAAATGGGACCTAAAATAGCGCTAGATTGTTTTATTTTCAAGAATCGACACAAAATTCTGCAAAAAATATAATTAATGCTTTTGTAACTTTTTCGTAGAAGCAATTGCTTCTTTGCCAAGAAAATAGAAAAGAACATACATATGTACATATGTATGTATGTATTTTATACATTTATACCTACTACCTATGTATGTACATTTATTTTTAAATGTTCCTTATCTTTCGCAAAGTTTACTGCCAAATTCGCTGAATTGAAAAGGCTTTTGCACATTTACATACATATGTACATATGTAGGTACATACATACATGTAGATTTATTTATAAATGTTTAGATGTTTTTTCAAAGATTCGTTGACAGCAAAATAAATTCGCTAATTCACCGCATGACAATGCATATTTATTATTTACTCAAGCGCCATTTTATGCGCTTAGATAATTATATACATGACATTTGCCGCCAAACAGATGGCGTGTAATTTTATGTATGTACATAGGTATGTATGTATTTGCAGGGCTTTTAATCAGTGCCATTTTCTGCCTATACTCCTACTTGTCCACTTACGGATCCGCCATACTGCCGTCAAGGTTACCCCACTTATGTGCAATAGACTTTAAGGTCACAGTGCATACCTCAAATATTTTTTTATTTTCTAACCAATTATCCGATTTTAGCCAAAGGAGTATACAGATGTACATACATACATATGTACATATGTCGGTAGATATGTACATATATATGCAGGTCTGTCTACGACGTAGTCTACGCACATATCGCCGTTTAAACTCCACAACCGCTTATCCTACGTTACGACGTTAGTGAAAATTAAATTTGCAGCACAGCATAAACCTGCTACATTTCAAACTTATTTCTGCGTACCTATGTATAAACTTAAATTTAAATAGTTAAGTACGTATAACTTCAATTTCGTATGAAAGTAGGAACAAATTGAATTATGGGGACATTTTTTTGGCACAAGTGCCGCTTAGGGCCTGGTTATGGTTACAATCTTGCTGGTCGAGCACCGTGAAATTGTTGTTGTGCACTCCGACGGTGAGAGAATTTTCGGACTCTCACATCCAGCAAATCTGCTGTGTGAAACAGGCAGCCAGCAGTCGAGGTTTCGGGGGTAATAATGTGTTATGTTGTGTATGTGTTCAGTAATAATCATGTGTTATGTTGTGTATGTGCGCTCCAATCATCAATGCAAGCATAACCACCTCTCACCAATCAAGAAATGTTTGCGATTTTGATTGGCAATGTTGATTGGTACCATAACCACAGCATTAGGAGTTAATGAAATTTCACTTAGGCGGTTATGAAGCTTAAACGACGATATGTAGGCATGTATGTATGTCAATACTATATATAAAAAGCTCAATATTTGGTATGTAACCTGCTGTCACCTGACGTGGTCTCACGATGCGAATATGTAATAATTTTTTTTGCAATGCATAAAATACAAACATAAATACAAACAAACCGCGTGAGTCATGCAGTGAAATTCTTGTGCACAGACGCGTGAGATTTCAACTTGTTGTGGTGGGTGTGTAAATGAGAAAAATACCCAGCTTCTCAATTAAAAGCTTTGCTTCTCAAATTTACGTACATGTGTGCAGCTCTCTATCGCAATACACTTTATGTATGCATGCGTTTAAGCTTTTAAGCTTTTGAGAGCATTTGTGTGTATTTAAAATTTCCCGATAAATTTTAGTGCTATAAGAATTGAGGTAATTATTGTAGTATGTAAAAGAAATACCGAATTCAAGTTATTCGTAGGATTCGCTTCAGGAATAAACGTAAACATAACATAAATTCTCGTAGATAGGTACCTACATACATATGTATGTATGTAGTTAATTTTTTGTGAAATATTTTTTATGTACTAAAACTTAATCTGGTAATCGGTTTTGCATTAACTTTAATAAAAATATAAGAGACTGGTTTAAATATACATATGTATGTATGTACATAATTGCATACACAAAGTTTCAAGTCGAGCTGGGGGAGGTTGTATGGTCCTTAATATTTTCATACTAACTAATTTAATGGAACTGCAGTTTCAAACCAACTCCGAATGTAATTTATTAAGATACATGCATTTTTGTAAAAACTTTCCATGGAGAAAATAGCGTATACTGCCAATTCTATTAAAAAAAATTTAAATTATTTGTAATCTTCATGTTTACTGAGGCCAAAAATCGAGATCGGAATATCTCTTATGTCAGGCGAGGAACTATAGTAAAGTAAATAAAACGCAAAAGGCTCGAAATAAAGCATTATTTGGATAAAATAAAGGAAACATATATTAAAAACAAAATTAGACTTAGAACTGCCGAAAGCATACCCATTTGACGCTTTCTAAAATCCTTTTGTTTTTTTCTTTTGTGAATATTTGATTTTCTAAAGTTCATATCGAATTGATTTTTTCACACATATCGCTCATCTACTTAAATAATTTCATATTATTTTTGCGAAAGTGAGTTACATTTTTAAATACTGAATGATACTCACACTTTATATATGTAGATTTGTGCATATGTACGTAAAAATCGCCTTTTCTTTTGCTATGCTGCTGTACAATAGTAGAAAGTGAAATATGTACTTTGAATTGTGTGAAAATTCATTCCAAGCTAGATATTTTTCAAAAGTACTTTTGAAAATATTAAAATGCACCTTTAATCGCTCAGCTCAAAAATTTTACGAATTGGAGTATTTCTCCTACCTTAATATGCAACTTTAAAGTAAACCTTCTAAACCTCAAAACCCCTAAAATTGCGCGCCAAAATTGATTTACCAAATATCGAAATACTATGTCAATTTTAAATTGAAAGGAAACCATAGGAAATTCTCCAACACTAAGTAATAGAAAATTGTATTGCTTAAAACGCACGTTGAATTTTTGCTTGGCAAACAGCAAAATATTTTCTCGTAGAATATTCTGTGTGTTGTAGCTCAGCAGGTAAATTCAAGTTGCTTTCTATACAAAAGGTAACAGCCATGGGAATACGAAGCAGACGAATATAGAAACAATAAAAAGAACCGGTTTAGTGTTAAGTACAAAACACCACAAAACTCTTGCACACATACCTTGGTAACTCAATGCAGTATCTGTGTGTGGCTTGTCTCATTTCATTACCCCTACTAACACAAACACATATTGGCGGGAGCTTTTTGCCCACTGTGCTTTGCCATTTGGCGATTTAGAATTTCACAACAGTTTTGTAAATTATAGAAACTTGACGTGCCGTCGGTATTTTTCGTGTGTGAATTCTATAGATACTTGATGTTAAGTAGTAGCTAGAGCCGCAGCATAGTATAGGTGACTTGGCTAACATTTGTGAAATTGCGTTACATTTTAGTAAATCATATTCAACGCAACGTTTGCGATTATTTCGCGAAAGCAGAAATACATACAAGAAATAAGTTCAAAAATAAAAAATATAATCAAAAGGTGAAGAAGCAGCACTTTTCAGTGCACACCATTTTTTAAGTGGTGTCATAAAAAAAAATACTGAAAGAAGTCAAAAATAAAGCACAAAAGAAAATAAATAAAAAAGTGAGAAGGAGCAGATCAAATTGAAAAAAGACGGAAGATCATATAAAACGCGTGATCAGCAAGTTTCGAAAAAAAAAGAAAAAACCAAACAAAACAAAAAGCATACGTATATATTTTATACCCGCGGAATTATCAGATTTCCACTAAATTTAGTTTGTAAAAACAAAATCGGTTTCGTATTTATTGGCTGACGTGGCAGCAACGTCCGCCGAAAGGCATTTTAAAGCGTTTACAACAACAACACAGTTCGACTGGTTTTCTAGACGGTTTATGTAAGTCCTTATTTGATTTTATGTAGGTACTTTATAAATATGAAATATGTAGGTACTTTATTCTTGAAGAAGAATATGCATTGAAGCAAAGAGAAATTACGCAAGCCTTGAAACGAAAAAGCAGACACAAATATCTACATACCTACAAACATACATATCTACATACTACATAACACTGGTCGGCAACGAAATCCACCTTTTAGGTTTGATGATTGATTTTAATGGATTTTGGGGCGCTGATTACGAAAATCATATTAAAAAAGTCCCATCATGTCAGATTTTAAAGTTATTTAGCTAAATTGTGTTTGGCCAAATTAGCCTAGGCGCTCCTAGTTTTTAATTTATATTATTTTTTAATCATTTCTTATTAAACAAAAACGTGGTGAATGGTTGCATTACACATTAGTGAATAAGATCTCATAAATATGAAGTTAAATATAACTTAATTATCTAAGTGACATACCTTTATTATCGAAAAATGTGGCTTTTTGAGTCATTTGCTTAAGATCTCATTTCTGGTAAACTTAATGTGTTTTTACATATAGAACTTCGTTAGAAGAGGGTTAACGAAAGTAAATTATTGATAATTTTTTTTTTTTTTTTCAATTTGATTTTCGTAATCAGCACCTCAAAATCCATTAATATTAATCATCAAACCTAAAAGGACAAAATTTTATTTTTTTGTCGACCAGTGTAATTAAAGATGGAGGTGAAAGTCCATAATATAACATACAAAAGTACACATGTACATATCGTCGTACCATACGAAAACTGACATATTTAAAATTTCTGGCGAAAGCTATCAATAAAAAAATTCTGTACGAAAAGTAGAACATTTGACTCTTGGCCGACGAAAAGTAATAAAATCGAGTTTTGGCTGACGAAAAGTAATAAAATCGACTTTTGGCTGACGAAAAGTATCAGTAATTATATACTGTTTTTACGATAAAATAATTGTTCTTTAAACGAAATTGATAGTTTTCGTCAGCCAAAAGTGGATTTTATTACTTTCCGTCAGCCAAAACTCGATTTTATTACTTTTCGTCGGCCAAAACTTGAACTTTTTACTTTTCGTCAGCCACAAAAAATTTGATGTTAGTTTTCGTATGGTACGACGATATGTACAAACACCCATAGGTAAATAGTTATATTTATATGTAAATACTTACATGGTTATATGTATGTATGTATATATATGTACATATGTACATTCATAAGTATGTTCATATGTACATACATACTTATTTACTATATACATACATATATTCTTATACATAAAAGAAAAAACAAAACAAAAAGAAAGCGATAAAGAAAAAAACGAAACAAAAAAAAAAAAGACAAAAAAAGGAAAAAAGAAAAAAAAAAGAACATCAATAGAAACAAAAACAAGCTGTATAACAAAATTTTCCCAACCCCCAGAAAATGTCATTGATGCCATTCCATTACAATTACTTGTAATTCGAGATTTTCAATTACATTTTATAATTTAGTTTTTTTCAATTACAATTACAATATTTTTAATTTAAATTTACATGTAATTGTAATTGAAGGTGTAATCAATTACAAAATGTAATGTCTGGTATGTATAAAATACAATATGTATGTCCAACGCAAATTCTTTTAATTCTACGTCGAATTTTTTACTTTAGGTAGGTTCTTTATGATTTTTCAGGTCTTTTCTGGAAATTACCAATTCAACATACTTATATTTTAAACCATTGTTCTATTTATTAAGAGAAGCTCATTTAATGTTTATCAAATTATATATGTATGTATTTATACATACGGACTATATTCTATACAAAAAAACAACACAAGACAAAAACAACAAAAGTAGGAGTTTTTATTTTATTTATGTAGATAGCCGTTATTTAATTGGATATTCCTCATTAATGGCAAAAAGCACGGAATATACTCGAATATATCAATCGCATGCTCTTACGTATGTACATAATATTATAATATTATGTACTTACAATTGTATCTACCATGTACTATGTATCTATATACAGTTTGTCAATTAATTCTTTGCTAAATGAAATCAGTTCAGAAATTTGTTTTCATACTGGTATTTGGTCAACTAAGCTTAGCTTTTAATTTTTTTTAAATGCTAATATTAAATTTAATATGCTTACAACATTTAGGACCAAAAAAAAACCAAAACTTAAGGCATAGAAACAACAGAAAAAAAAACAAAAGTTCAAAAAATTATAAAAAACACATTGTCAATTAATTCTTTGCAATTTTTTCATATGATACAGAAACTAAAAAAAAATTAGACCGGATCGTTGAAATTTTGGTATGATGGCCACTAAGCCTCAACCGCACATTGTAGACGAAGGGTTATGGAATGAATCAGGTCCTTCAGACCATAAATTTCGGGTATTTTATGCCATTTCTCCTGAATGGCATTAATTACAGCCTTTATTGCTAGAAGACCTTCGTTTTCTGTCTTGCTATTTGATCTAATATTCTTCTGCAGCAAAGCTGTGTTGGTCGTTCTCGAAATTTTTCTGTGTCCATCGCGATGCATCGTGCGTATTTTTGTTTCATCGCGAAAAAGAAAATCAACACAGCTCTGCTACAAAAGAATATTAGACCATATCAGATGTTTCGAAAATTGTCTGAAATAACGTGGAGGTGTGTATCCTCAAAGGGTGTTGGCGGAGTGCGGATTTTTAATGTCCTGATGACGAAGGAGTTTTAGCTTGACACGAGTAGTCGAGAATCGCAATAAAAATATGCATTTTTTAACCAAAAAACGCCAATAAATTCAAGTAAAAGTTGTACCCGAACAACGATCCTAAAAACAAATCGTTGCTGTGCAGGACTTGGGTACTGCATAATTGCACCAAAGCCACGGATACACCTGCCCAAAGTCCTAGGTTAAACCCAGTCAAAAATTGTTGGCCTTTATTGAAATAGCAAGACAGAAAACGAAGGTCTTCTAGCGATAAAGGCTGTAATTAATGCCTTTCAGGAAAAATGGCATAAAATACCCGAAATTTATGGTCTGAAGGACCTGATGCATTCCATAACCCTTCGTCTACAACGTTTGGTTGAGGCTTAGTGGCCCTCATACCAAAATTTTTTTCATTTTCTGTTAACATATGAAACAAGTAAAAGCGCGGCTGTCTTCGGCCGTACCGAAGACTTCATACCTTTCATGAGTGGGAAATGAAAAGTTACCTATGTATGTACATAGCCGGATTAAGTTTAATTTATAATTTTAATTCTCTGGGTTCATTTATGGAAAGATTTATTAGAAAAAATGGTGTCTTGGCTATTTATATGGAGGAGTTACACATCAAAATGTGTTTATCTGAACAATCGGTTGTAGGGGAGCTATAGGTTATAGTGGTCCGATCTTAACAATTTTCGGTAATCCCGTTTGGGCCCATATGGGTACAAATACTTAAAAATTTCACGCCGTTAGCTGTTAAAATGGAGAAGTTATACACCAAAATGTCCATATCTGAACAATCGGCTGTAGGAGAGCTATATGTTATAGTGGTCCGATCTTGACAATTTTCGGTAACCCTGTTTGGGCCCATATGGGTACAAATACTTAAAAATTTCACGCCGTTAGCTGTTAAAATGGAGGAGTTATACACCAAAATGTGTATATCTGAACAATCGGTTGTAGGGGAGCTATAGGTTATAGTGGTCCGATCTTAACAATTTTCGGCAATCCCGTTTGGGTCCATATGGGTACAAATACTTCAAAATTTCAGGCCGTTAGCTGTTAAAATGGAGGAGTTATACACCAAAATGTGTATATCTGAATAATCGGATGTTGTGGAACTATATGTTATAGTGGTCCGATCTTGACAATTTTCGGTAACCTTGTTTGGGCCAAAATGGGCACGTCTACTTCAAAGTTTCATGTCCTTAGCTGTTTAAATGGGGAAGTTATGCACAAATTACATCCAAAAATTTCATGTATATCTGAATAATCGGTTGTTTTCTATATGTTATAGTGGTCCGATTAGGCCGGTTCCGACAAATGATCAGCTGCATATAACAACATACCTGTATTCCGAATTTCATTCAGATATCTCAAAAACTGAGGGACTAGTTTGCGTTCACACAGACGGACGGACGGACAGACGGACAGACGGACATGGCTTAATCGACTCAGCTCGTGAATCTGATCATATCGGTATATATTTTGGTGGGTCCCCCACGCTTCCTTCTGGTACTTTCGACAAAAAATTTTTGGCACTAAGTTATAATACCATTTCATTCTCATGAAAGGTATAAAAATTGCAAAGAATTAATTGACAATGTGTTTTTTATAATTTTTTGAACTTTTGTTTTTTTCTGGTAGAATACCAGAAAAAAAATGTAGTGTCATATGGGCTTAAATGTTGTAAACATATTAAATTTCAGAGCTGGGCGATAAGGATTACGATTACAAGATGATTACGATTACAGTAATCGTAATCTTAGAAATTTTGAAATTACCATTACTGTAATCGTAATCGTCGTTACAAAAATTACGATTACTGTAATCGTAATCGTAAAAAACTTGAAATTACAATTACTGTAATCGTAATCGTCGTTACAAAAATTACGATTACTGTAATCGTAATCGTAAGAAACTTAAAATTACGATTACTGTAATCGTAATCGTCGTTACAAAAATTACGATTACTGTAATCGTAATCGTAAGAAACTTGAAATTACGATTACTGTTCTCGTTTTCTGGGATTACAATGTGCAAAAAACAGTGATATACTTGCCCAACATCATTTTCCAAGAAATAATAATAATTTTTTCATACATGCATACATATGTGTTTATTTCTCACACATTAAGTAAACAAGTAAAACTGGGATGTGTATTAAGAAGAGAGAAAATTAGCGGAAATAATAAAGATACAAAATTAAGACTGCTGTTTGGATAATTTACATTCAATAATATTCAATATTAGCCTTAAGCAGAACTAATTTTTCAAAAGAAACATCGGAAAGTGCATGGCGTCGAGGACTGTTTATAATGCCCGCCAACGAAAATAGCCTTTCCACAGGTGCTGACGATGTAAGCGGGGTGCTGAATCCTAAAGATGCTTTCTTTATCAGAGGATATCTTTTAAAACAGCCATGGCTACTATCAGCATCGTTCATATATTTAAAAAATTCTTCTCTTATAATGTTTGAGCCACTACCACTTCAGGTAAATCAGTGTTTTCTAAAGGTATTTTGAGTTTTAAATAAAATATATATTAAGTTGTTGTATAGATATATAGTTAGGTATTTACCGCCGAAGTCAAAAAAATCTTCATGTAATATTGGCTTTTCATAGTTATGGCCATTTACATCTTCAAAAATTGCAGTGGGGTTTTATTACTTTTTAATTTTGTTATGAGATAAACCTAAGTAATTTGTTTAGTAAAATCTAGCAATTGTAATACATATTTTTTATACATGCAAAATCCACATTTTACGAAGAAAATTAGTGTGAGCTACAGCTCGATTTTTATGCATGAGGCCATTGTCTCCAGCCCACTAAAAGCTGCTATCTCAACCGCAAATATTTCAAAATGTATATAATATGTGTGAAATTGCAAGCTTTACATAATTATTTGTAGTTTTTAGCACTTCTTTCAGAGCCAAGCATTTTTCCTCTCTACACCGTTTAGTATCAAAAAGCAATTTTAATAATTTTTTACATGTAATTATTAAATTTTGTAATTTAAGATTACAGAAAATAAGGATTACTGTAATCGTAATCGTCAAAAACTTGAAATTAAAATTACTGTAATCGTAATCGTCGTTACAAAAATTACGATTACTGTAATCGTAATCGTCAAAAACTTGAAATTACAATTACAGTAATCGTAATCGTCGTTACAAAAATTACGACGTTTAAAGTGCAAGACCGAGTATCTGCTGCCACCCAAATTTTACAAAATGGGGTCGGAATTTTACAACCGAAGTTCAAACCAAGGTAGATTTTTGGAATATATTCTTAATTCAAATATAATTTCTGGCGGAAACCCGTTAAATATGGAGTTATTGGCGTGCATATGTACATATTAGTGTCCGACCGAATATTCGGCCAAGCTTCGGTATTCGGCCTATTCGGCTGGTATTTTTTATTCGGCTTCGGCTTCGGCCTTCGGCTGAAAAGGCCGAATAGTCGAGGCCGAATAATAGATGTGTTTAATAACAAAAAAAATTGACTGGATTTTACGAATTTTTGATTTTTTATAAGCGACAGAATATCGTAACTTCTAGTAATATGTTTTTGTTATTGAACAGGCCTAAGATTCCGAACGATAACTTACGCTAATTATTAAATATCGTCACCTTAGTGTGTCGATCAATTCTTTTAAAGTGTCATTAAATTAAACATAGTTTATTACACGAAAAAGTGGTTTATTCACTTATTGGCCATAAAAACAAAGAGATCATAAGTAAAAATTCAATACAGTTTCAAAAAAAATAGTTTTATGTATGTATAATACTATGTTACAGCAAAAAAATAACCAAGAAATTCAAGTACTGCTATTGTTTTATGGTTAGGTTTTTGAGATAATGGTAATTTTGTGTTTTCTTGGTTATCACTTCATTAAAAATTATTTTCGCGGAAGTCGCAGACCATGATTGGCGGAATACAATTTGAGTATACATACACAACTCCAAGCAGCTGTTCGACTAAATTAACCTTAGTTGCTGGTCAACTATACACCGAAGCAGATAAACTCTTTTTTGGCGTACAACATAAAGCTGTTGAACTTTAAGTATTGAATTTTATTTACCTACATAAATACTGATTTTTTTTATTTTTGTTTACAACTATGTATGTGTTTTTGTAAGGTGTTTTGTTTATTCAAAAAACAAAAAAAAAAAATTAATTGTTAAGCCCATATGACACTACATTTTTTTTCTGGTATTCTACCAGGTTTTTTGTGTGAAGGAGATGGTCAAATACAGTTTTTCGTTGGTGCAAGCGAGCAAGCTATATTGAAAAAAACCAAACAAGATACCATCTAGGCGATTAAAAACCAACGAGCCAGCTTGTATTTCGGTAGGTTTTTTGGCATTCGGTCATTTTTTCTGACAATTGTTTCAATTTGACAACTAGAAAATAAATTATATTTAAAATAAAAAATATATGGAAATACAAATTTTAAATTTGCCTCTTGTAAGCTTCTGCTATGGCCGTGAGGGTAAAGAAGAAGTCCGGAAGAAAAATTATATTGCGTACTGGCTTCCCTTTATAACATGGAATACACAGTTATTCTGCCCTTTGAGTTTCATAACTTTTTTATTTCAGTAATTTAAATTCAAATTTCAAAAAAAATTAATTTTTGGAATAAATATTATTTTCATTTAGTTTGAAGTTTAATGTCAATCAAATTGTTTTTGAGGGAGTATTTGTCTCTTTTCAACCTACGGAAGAATTTTTTTTGTATTTTGACTTTCGGTGGGTTTTCCAAACCAAAAAAATCAAGAAAAAAATGTAGTGTCATATAGGCATTATGAATAGAGCTCGGAAAAATAGGTGAAATCAAGCGCCTAAAAAATGCTACATTTTGTAAATTTTGGTTGTTTTCAGTGACGGGATTACAATTTAAATATAAAGGGGTAGCATATTGGTATGGTGAAGATTTTATTAGAAAAGTTCTTAATCATGTTACACAAATTTGCAGTTTGAATAAACATACAGTGGTGTGTGATGAAATAAAGCCAAAGAGGGATTTAGTTTCTTTGACATTTTTACTGAAAAAAAGTATGAAGAACACATTTTGTATTTTATATTTTTGTACATCGTCAAGCTTTTTGAAAGCAAAACAAAACTAGCTGTAATGAAAATAAAATTTGGGAAAAGTAAGTAAATTATGGCATAGTTAATGTTCCAATAACTCATAAACAAAAATGCAGAACGGTTTTTACCACGACAGAAATTTGCATTTTTACAGATATGGAATAATGCCGAGTATCCAATTGCAAAATTGTAAACCCTGAAATGGTCATAAGAAAAAACAGGAAAGTTCAAGTCAAGTTTTTTTACCTAAAATATGCAAATGTTTAAAGTCAGACCACTACAAATTAAAAAGCTGTATTATATATTCAATTTGCTAATATGCACTTGCCGCATTTTCATTCAAAATATATTTGGTTTGAAACTGTAATTGCTTTTCCTTCACGTGCGAAGATTTTGTCTCAAATTTAAGCGAGTCACTACAAATTTTTAATTTTTTTCTTTATTCTTTATAATTATATATTTATTTAATATACCTTATTTATTATTATTCTTTATTATTATATTTATTTATTGTAGCTTTTTTTCTGGCATCCTAGTAAGCAAAAAATCCAATTGCATTCACGGGGGCTTAGACCTGAATGAACCCCACCCACCCTTAAAATTGCCACTGGATGTGCTCACAAACATTACGCAGCATAATTTTAGGCGTTTGATTTTCACCTATTATCCGAGCTCTAGTTATGAAATAAAAAAAATCTCATACTTAAGTATATATTTTTCTTATTTTGGTATTCGGCTTCGGTTTTCGGCCGAATAAAGGATTATGCCGAATATTCGGCTACGGCTTCGGCTTCGGCCTAAAATTCCAGCTTCGGTCGGACACTAGTACATATGTATAAGCGGTCTTGCATTACTCATACGCCATGGGGTACACTCTAAAAACTGCGTGTAAATATGCTACCAAAATATATGTAATTTTTAGTTGAAAATTACATTTTTTTTCGTAGATTTACACTACAAGTGTGCAATTTACTAAACGAAATTTTACGCACTTTTCAGCTAAAGTGAGCATATCATGCGATTTTACACGCATTTTGGATTAAAATTGCATACAGAAATTGTAATTTCAAATATCGTGCGCGAAATTACAATTGAGTGGGGTAAAATTACATAGTGCATTGGTAATTTTGTTTAACTTATGTATATGCGAAATTAGAATTTATTACTCGATTGGTGTTTAGATTTAAAGATTGTTTGTGTAGGCTTTACACTTTTATTGTTTAAATTTAAACAGCTTATCTGCTGAAATTTTCAGTGTGCGATTTTGCGCATAATAAGGTAGGAAAAAAGTAACCTAGCTTTTTGTATGCAAAATTACACGAAAATTTTTAAGAGTGTACCTACAACTGGAAGCAAAAAAAATCTCAAACACTATAAGTCTTCGTTTTGGAGAATAACTCTTCCCTTTATGCAGCTTACTTCAAAATATTGTTAGATACTATATTTAAATGGCTTAACTTTACTAATTTGCAAGAAAATTTAATACAAACGGTACAAATATAATATAATATAATAATACAATGGCGCTATTATAACTCTGACGAGTTTTATGGCCGAGCTTCTCTCCCAATTCGAGGTGTGCTCCTTTTTGTTTTTCCTACTAATTGGGCGGACCTACAGTTTTATGCCGGCTCCGAACGGCGAATGCATTTTTTGTGAGAAGCTTTTTCATGGCAGAAATACTCTCGGAGGGTATGCCGCCCACTGCCGAGAGGTGACCGCTGCTCTTAAAAAATCCAATAATCGGATTTTTACTAATTAGAAAATTTTTTTGGTGTTTGGCTCGGACCGTGGTTTGAACCCGAGACCTCTGGCATAGCAGGCGAGCACTCTACCCACTGCACCACAGCGGACCACAAACGGTACAAAGCAAGAGCTAAATCCAATTACATATATGCGATTTTGAGCATTCCGCCTCGAAAACCGGAAATCGGGTTTTATCTTGAAAACGACTCATTCGATTTTAATTCTGATTTCATATTTGGATTCAGCAGTTGATTAGACTTTTCTCCAATTTTGATTTTCTGAAGTCAGCCTTGGTAAATAAAACTCAAATTCCGGAACATCAAAATGAGTTTTAGGGAAATGTCAAGGACAAGTTTTGTACTCAGAAATATGAGAGGATGGCAAGATATAGGTTAGAAACCCGCCACGGCCTAATGTACATGATTAAAATTTTTTGATATGACACCCATAATATGGATATGACATCCATAGTTTTGGATCAGGCAGGATTATCCATATACAATATGGATGTGACATCAGTATAGTTTTCTCCGTGTATGCATGCACATAACGGGACATACATAGGTACATATGTACTTTTTTCGAGGTTAACATACATGTGTATATTTTATAGGCCTGGGTGCGCACCGTAATCCCGAATTTTTAAAATCCAGACAGGACATAATCCAGACAATTTTAAAAATCCAGAAACTACAAAATCCAGACAGTTTAAAATCCAGACAGGACAAAATCCCGACAAATCATAATACAGACAAAAAAAAATCCAGACAGATCATAATCCCGACAAGCCAAAATCCAGACAGGGCTATCACTCTGTAGCTCTATTTGAAAGCGAAATTCAATTCGATAGCACAAGCGTAAAAATAATAATATATAATAATAATACAATGGCGCTATTATAACTCTGACGAGTTTTATGGCCGAGCTTCTCTCCCAATTCGAGGTGTGCTCCTTTTTGTTTTTCCTACTAATTGGGTGGACCTACAGTTTTATGCCGGCTCCGAACGGCGAATGCATTTTTTGTGAGAAGCTTTTTCATGGCAGAAATACTCTCGGAGGGTATGCCGCCCACTACCAAGAGGTGACCGCTGCTCTTAAAAAACCCAATAATTGGATTTTTACTAATTAGAAAAATTATTTTAGTGTTTAGCTCAGACCGTGGTTTGAACCCGAGACCTCTGGCATAGCAGGCGAGCACTCTACCAACTGCACCACAGCGGCCACAAAAAATAATATCAGGAGGAAGAAAAAGAAGATGAGGAAGAAGAAGTAGCAGAAAAAGTAGAATAAAAATAAGAAGAAGAAGAAGAATGAGGATGATGACGATGATGAAGAAGAATAAAAATAAGAAGAAGAATAAAAATATAAAAAAAGAAGAAGAAGAATGACGACGATGATGATGATGATGATGAAGAAGAAGAAGAAAATGAAGAAGAAGAAGAAGAAGAAGGAAGAATGTGGATGATGACGATGAAGAACAATAAAAATAAGAAGAAGAAGAATGAGGATAATGACGGTTATGATGATGATGATGAAGAAAAATAAAAATAAGAAGAAGAAGAAGAATGATGATGATGATGATGATGAAGAAGAATAAAAAGAAGAAGAAGAATGAGGATGATGACGGTGATGATGATGATGAAGAAGAATAAAAATAAGAAGAAGAAGAATGAGGATGATGATGATGATGATGATGAAGAATAAAAAGAAGAAGAAGAAGAAGAAGAAGAATGATGATGATGACGGTGATGATGATGAAGAAGAATAAAAATAAGAAGAAGAAGAAGATGAAAGAAACAACAACCAGATCCTTACCAACACCAACAACAACAACAACAATAAAATCAAAAACAATCAGCCCTATCATGAACTTCATGTGAAAAATTTCCCTCGAAAAATATAAAGCAAAACAATAACAATTTTTCACATTTTGTTTTTGTTTTGCTTTGTAATTTTTGGGAACATTTTGTTCACATGAAGTTCACGATAAGGCTGAATAACACTGTTATGATGCTTATTAAACGTGTATTTGCACTTAAACGTATCTAATCGTTTCCTCGTATCAGTACATTTCTTAGAATTCGCTTTATATACATATATGTATGTACATATGTAAATATCTGTGTTCATATGCAACAAAATCTTAAGTGCAATTAAGGAAGAGATTAGTCAGTTTCGAAAGAGCTGAAAAAATGCATACCCTGGAGTAACACTTTCTGCATTTTTTGAACTCTTTCTCAGGGCTTTCAACCAGCTCAGTCTCAATGATTTCACTTACAAATCTTGTGCGGGGAAAATTACGCACATTTACGAATATCTTGAAAGTTTGCCATTCCACATAAACTACTGATCGATATGAACACAGATATTTACGTACAATATGCTTAATCTAATAACTCTTAATGAAATCCAACTATTCACCATCTCTATGGCAAAGCAAGCACTTTTGGCTTTCCTGTAAAATTCGGATTTGGGTGAATGGGTTGTTTTGCAATGTTTCGATGGGCGGTTTTACAAAGGCATGGATGATATGAATGTACAAACATATTTAGGTACATACATACATACCATCCAATTTGAACTCTACTCTTCTACCGATGACTAATGCCACAGCAACAAATTGTGGTTTCATGACATGTTCCAACATGCACAATCAAGTCAAATATTTATTGTTTTTATGTTTTTATTGCATTGCAAAACGTAAGCTTTAGCAGTGCTCTTGGCATTTTGTGAAAGAGGCGAACATACATACATATATGTATACATAAGTACATCCATACATATTTATATACATAACTACATACATATGTATGTGGGTATGTAAGTAGAAGCTTTTACTGAGACAAATGAAGCGCTCACTTGGGAGCTGATAAAATAACATACATATGTACATATATATGTATGTATGTACATGTGTGTGTATGGAAATATTGGAACACCAGCTCCACTATAAGTGAATATGCAAATTCTTTACAACGGAGTGGCTATACAGCAGACATGTCTACAAACTAACCTACCACACAACCTTCGTCGCCAATAGTCGCGTTTCGAATTGTCCGGGAGAAGCAAAAAACACCGGATTACTGCACCAACCATACATATGAAAAAGCAACAACTAAACTCGGACTACAACCCGAGCTGATTTCAACGCGGATAGCGCAATCCGAGTTGAATTTGAGTGCTTCCCAGTTCAATTATGGCTCTATTGTGAATGGATTTCAATTTAAATGTCATAATTTATGAAAGTTAAAGCGAAGGGAAGGCAAAAAATGGAAAAACGGTAAGTAAAATTTTATTTTATTTTATAAATTAATTAGAATCTTTGTTTATTTTAAGTATTGTGAAAATGCCGAAACGGAGGTAGACGCGAGAAAAGACGGACGGTTTCCTACGATGCTACATATCGCGGAAGGAGGAGTTTTGCAATGTCCTGGAAGACATGCTTTCTCTACACTCAAATAAATTTTGGTATCATTTTTTTCGTTTGTTTTGATGGTTTTTATGACAGTTTATACCAGTGCAGCCAAAGTTCGTTAAACAGTTTCGTGTTTTTTGCTTCTCGGCACAATTTGAAACTCGACTAATGTTAAAAAACTCGCTCTTAATTGAATGTAAAATACACCGGCATTTGTGCCACTGTGTGCGTGATGTATGCGTGGCGGAGTGTGTGTGTTTGTGAGTGAAAAAAGCACAGTCATAAATTTCCAGCTTTCGATCGGTTGTTGTGAAATTCATTTTCGCCGATGTAGGCGACAAACTTAAATATATTTACATGTACATGTGTATGTATTAAAATAATTAGTTGGGGATTTTTTAAACGTATATTTGCTTTTGTTGCATGTTTGGTAGACGCGTTTTTAAATGAAAATATGTACATACATATGTACGTTGAAATGATTTTTTTTCATTTAAGTAGTTAATTTCCTTAAATAACATGCACTTCAATTGTTATCGCTAAAGTAATTATCTACATTTTATGTGTACATAGGTATATACATACATACATATGTATCAGGGTTGCGTGATTTTGATTTGACTGAATCACTAATCAAAAATATTTTCTGATTCTTGATTTAAAATATTTTCAAATCAAAGATAATTTTTATTTGTGATTCGTTTCAAAAAAGAATCAGAAATACCCTTTGATTCGTGATTCAAACTATTTTCAAATCAAAGATAAATTTTATTTGTGATTCGCTTCAAAAAAGAATCAGAAATACCCTTTGATTCGTGATTCAAACTATTTTCAAATCAAAGATAAAATTGATTTGTGATTCATTTCTTAAAAGAATCAAAAATCTTTTTTGATTCTTGATTCAAACTTGATTTCGAATCAAGATTCTTAATAAATTTTTGATTCGAATCAAATTTTTGATTCGAATAAAATTTTTGATTCGAATAAAATTTTTGATTCGAATCAAAAAATTATTTTGAATCAAAACTTTATTTCAAATAAAAAAATACTTAGTACGTGATCCCACCACCCCCGCGAGTTGAAATGCAAAAAATCTAAAATTTCAACAAACGTCTACGTTGTATGGGAGGAAATGCAAGCAGATTTTCGCAGTTGCTTAGCCAAGCATTTGTGCATGAATATGTATGTATATACTTACATACATATATGTAGGTATATAACGAATAAATGAATGAAAGGATGAATGAATTATGGTTAGGTGTATGCATACAAAGAGTGGTTTCGATATGTAAATATGTATGTGCATACGTTAGGCTGGGTCAATTTTCTAAGCCATACTGTTCGTAGAAAAATCGGATTCTGCACTAAATTCTATGAAAAATGTCTTCTAGAGCATGCCTCTAATATCAATTTCGAGCTTGCCCATTTTCGATTGAAGTTTACTAGGTATGTAGAATTGTTTTAAGTATAGTAACCCATATACTTTTAAATTCAACCAGTGGTTTTAAATTTATCTCTTTACATTCTTTTTCATTGTTACTTAAACGACTTTTAATAATGCATGTATATAAGAGTTTGATTTCGTTGTTGTGGTTTTGTTGAAAAACGAAAATATTAAAAACAACTCCCATTCGTTTTTTTGTTTCTTAACCCTCTCAACATTAGCTTAAAATTTAGGGGGGACTTTTATAACTTTTTTTCGCATGGGGACCAACACTTACCTCCTGACTTCATTTCCATATAAAATACAGATGTAATCTAACACATACATATGTACATACTTACATATATATGATGTATGTACATATGTACTTACCCCTTAATATGTAAATGAATATACATACATATGTAAATTTCTCTTATACATATCCACACACATGTACTTACTTATGTACTTATATTTTATATATTTTACATAGGTACATTGAATGAACCCAAAAAAAGAATAAAATAACAGAATTTAAAAATAAATAATAATAATGCATTTACCCATAATGATCTCGTACCAGCGTTGCGTGATTCGAATCAATTTTGATTTAAAATCAACTTTCAAATAAAGAATCAACTTGATTCGTGATTCAAACTATTTTCAAATCAAAGATAATTTTTATTTGTGATTCATTTCTCAAAAGAATTAAAAATACCCTTTGATTCGTGATTTAAACCATTTTCAAATCAAAGATAAATTTGATTTGTGATTCATTTCTCAAAAGAATCAAAAATCTTTTTTGATTCTTGATTCAAAAAATATCTTTGATTCAAAAATTTGATTCGAATCAAAAATTTATTTAGAATCAAAAATACTGTAGCATATCAGAAATATTCAAGTACATTCTCGGTAACTTAAAACACAAAAATGTATAAAATGCATCAAAAGTGCAACAACAGCCAAATTGTATGCTGACGCCAAATATGTATATGTGTATGTATGTATGTACACATATACATATTTCTGACTGTCGTATTTACGTTTGTGCTACGCCGTACGTACATACATATGTATGTATGTGCATAGGCACTTGGGTACATACCCTGCAAAAATCATTGGATTATATGCTCCATTTGTGGTAAGTTGGAGTACTTTCAAAGTGACCACTAACATAGCCCAAACGACCGATTCATGTATCTGCATCGGTTCGTAGTTAGACCAAAACCAAATTTTTATCGCGACGAAGACGATATGTGTATCCATACATACATATGTTTGAATGTATACACGTCATTCGTCGTCGTCGCGATAAGCATTTGGTTTTTGTTGTTATGTTCGGCTAACTGTTAGGTACTCCATCAATTAATCCAATGTAGGTACTCCATGGATTAATATGATTGTTATGCGGGACTGGAGTATATACTCCATTGCAATGACATGCAATGTTAAATGGACCATATTTTTTGTATGAAATGTGGCAAGTTATGGAGTAATCGGTTGGTCCATAGCGAGCACTCCATGGATTAGCGAATGGAGTACTCGGAATTTTGCATACAAAACAATATTTCTCCTTCCTTCCTTAATTGGCACGTAACCGTCTAGACGATTCTGGCGGAATCCAGTAGAGTGCGGCAATTGTTTCTGTTTCGTGCAGCATTGCGCCACTCACATGTGAGACAAACTGATCGCGAAAACTAACAAAGCATTCGCGAAAACAATTTATCACGAACATTTTTCAGCTACGTTGTAGGGAAGGATATACATACATACAAGCAGATTTTCGCAGTTGCCTTAGCCAGCCATTTGCGCGTACATACACTCAGCAAAAAACGCACGTAAATCTGACTATTTACACCTTGATTTGACTATTTTTACCAATGGTTTTGCGCCTAGGATGAAAATAGTGATTCTGACTACGTTGCACTTCATACCATCATAATAATTAAGTAGTTAAAATGAAAATTAACCATACTCGACTTGAAGTGTTGTCATAGTAAAAACAACTATGAAAAATAGTTGTCCTAAATATGTTGAAAAATGCAGCATATTCAAATTGAATATTTTTATAGTCAAGTTAAAGTTACAACATAGTTGTTTTAAAAAATGTTCATATTGTATGTATTCACGTGGGGGGAGCGCTGTAGCTCCAAGGTTCGGCGAGAGTGCCAACCTCTGGGGTACGAAAAATGGCTTTAAATAAGCCAACTCATTTCCCTTGTGGAAAATGAGTTATATTTGAGTTGCTCAATCATGCAATATAGCTCGAACAATGTATAAACCATCTAAGAATTACGGAAATTTGAAAAGCCGCATTCAAATGAAGGAACGAAAATGTACACAGCGTAAATTTCTTTTACTGTGCTAAATATTTAAGTGTACTATGAACCATTTTCAAGTTGAAGCATCAACAGTAGTTAAAATAAATATGTTTCAACTTGAAGATGACTATTACAAATTTTATAATGACAGGTGTTAATACTTGTCCAGTTGGATTAGTATTTACTAGTCAACTCAAAGTTTTTCATATTCAAGTTGAATATCTTTCATACTTGAACGGTTGAAATAATACGTTTATTTTCAGATCAAGTTGTTTCATAGTCATATTTCCTTGCTTTCATAGTAAAAAAGCGGATAGTAAAGTTGAATATTTTCATAGTCATTTTTACGATGCGGGTTTTCTCTGAGTGTATGTATGTATATTCCCACCAAAAAATCTAAGCCTTTTTAACAATTAAAACCGCAGATTTTAAGGCTTCCGAAATCAGGCCTGAAAATTATAAAGGTAGAAAATTTGTATGGCGTAAGGCTTAAAATAAGGCTGATTTTCCTGTGTTGATGTCATCACGCCATAAGGAGTACTCTCTCTCTGAGAGCACACCTTATTCCTAATGCTTATCCGCCATGCGAAATAATGCCTAGATAATAAATAATGCCATGTTAAATGGACCATATTTTTTATATGAAATGTGGACTCGGTTGGTCCATAGCGAGTACTCTATACACGCCTGCATGGAGTACTCGGCTTTTTGCAGGGATTCTTTTGTATGCATACACCCAACCATAATTCATTCATCCTTTCATTCATTTATTCGTTATATATATGTATGTAAGTATATACATACATATGTATGCGCAAGTGCTTGGCTAAAGCAACTGCGAAAATCTGCTTGCATTTTGATTTTTTGCATTTCAACTCACGGGGGTGGTGGGATCACATACTAAAGTATTTTTTATATGAAATAAAGTTTTGATTCAAAATAATTTTTTGATTCGAATCAAAAGTTTGATTCGAATCAAAAATTTTATTCGAATCAAAAATTTTATTCGAATCAAAAATTTGATTCGAAACAAAAATTTATTAAGAATCTTGATTCGAAATCAAGTTTGAATCAAGAACCAAAAAAGATTTTTGATTCTTTTGAGAAATGAATCACAAATCAATTTTATCTTTGATTTGAAAATAGTTTGAATCACGAATTTCTGATTCTTTTGTGAAACGAATCACAAATAAAATTTATCTTTGATTTGAAAATAGTTTGAATCACGAATCAAACGGTATTTCTGATTTTTTTTTTGAAACGAATCACAAATAAAAATTATCTTTGATTTGAAAATATTTTAAATCAAGAATCAGAAAATATTTTTGATTAGTGATTCGGTCAAATCAAAATCACGCAACCCTGTCTCGTACTAAAAGTATCTTTTACTTGAAATACATATATTTTGGATTCACTATAGGTACATACATATGCATATTTTAAACCCGTTCAAATTAAACGAAAGTGGTTTGTTGTGTTGCTTTACGAACAGCAATTCAATCAGTGAATTTATTGGTAAAATTGATTCTTATTTACCTATACACAAAATTTCTTATGTACTACTTATTTACTATAATACATGTACATATATCTACTCTAATTCTTACTTCTATGTAGATATGTACATACATATGTACATACCCTGTAAGACAGGAATGATGGAAACTCCAACACATTCTCAGCAAACACTAACACATATAGCAGTGATAGTCATTTGATACATCATTTGGAGAACACATTCATCACATTTTTCATACCGTCCATATAAAAATGATGGAAACTTGTAGGCAGTGTGTGACAGAAATTTTCATCAAACGTGCACCTCAAATGATATATCAAATGACTATCACTGTGTTATAGGGTATATACATACATATGTATGTATGCATATGCACCCAAGTGCCCCCTGCAAAAAAGCCGAGTACTCCATGCACGTGTGTATAGAGTACTCGCTATGGACCAACCGAGTACTCCTCAACCTGCCACATTTCATATAAAAAATATGGTCCATTTAACATTGCGATGTCCCAGGCAGGGATCACATACTCCCATTTCCGCATGACACCCGAGTAATCCAAGGATTACCCACATGGGATTAATTTACGGAGTAGGTACTAAAATTAATGAAATTTAATAATCTCTGAACAGTTTTGAAAGACTGCCAATTCAATTTACATACATTCATAAGTAAGCTTTTCTTTAGTTAAAATAAAATATTAAATTTTTTCTAGCGCAATCACCAGCATTTTTTGTGTCGCGTAATTTTTTCGATACATCGAACATCGATGTATCGATGTTGGTCCTCAAAATTTGCATTCCTACCCTTTATTACTGAATCGTGCACGTTCAAACGAGCATGCATATGTACATACATACATACATACAAATGTATGCACTTGCTTCGTCGTTATCGCTATATATGTACATACATTTCGTTTTCGTAGCAATGTTCGGCTAACTACGAGCCGATGCAGATAAACAAGTCGCTCGCTTGGGTCTATGTTTATGATCACTTTGAAAGTACTCCTACCTACCGCAAAATGGATCATATAATCCTATGATTTTTACAGGGCCTATGCACATACATACATATGTATGTATGTACGTACGGCGTAGCCCAAACGTAAATACGACAGTCAGAAATATGTATATATGTACATACATACATACACATATACATATTTGGCGTCAGCATACAATTTGGCTGTTGTTGCACTTTTGGTGCATTTTATACATTTTTGTGTTTTAAGTTACCGAGAAGGTACTTGAATAATTCTGATATGCTACAGTATTTTTGATTCTAAATAAATTTTTGATTCGAATAAAATTTTTGATTCGAATAAAATTTTTGATTCGAATCAAATTTTTGATTCCAATCAAAAATATATTTTGAATCAAGATTCGAATCAAAGATATTTTTTGAATCAAGAATCAAAAAAGATTTTTGATTCTTTTGAGAAATGAACCACAAATCAAATTTATCTTTGATTTGAAAATGGTTTCAATCACGAATCAAAGGGTATTTTTGATTCTTTTTTGAAACGAATCACAAATAAAAATTATCTTTGATTTGAAAATGGTTTGAATCACGAATCAAAGGGTATTTTAGATTCTTTTGAGAAATGAATCACAAATAAAAATTATCTTTTATTTGAAAATAGTTTGAATCACGAATCAAGTTGATTCTTTATTTGAAAGTTGATTTAAAATCAAAATTGATTCGAATCACGCAACGCTGATATGTATGTATGTATATGGCTGATGCCTTTGCAAAACCACCTCATTTGACATTTGTGGCAAAAATTAAATTTGGATAGGTATTCTGAGCTCCAGACATATGTATGTAGATGACAACACATACATATGTACATATGGACATCCATAAGTAAAAATCATAAAATATTATTATTCCCACCATCTCTAACAGATTTCCGCTCTCCTGTAGAATTTTTGTTTCGGTAAATGGACGGTTGTACATATGTATATACATATGTTTGCATGTTAGGCGCTTGAAAGTTAACCATACGACTGCCAGAAATACCGTTAGGTTTCTGCAAAACCCTCGCTAAATGAGCTAGTCTTTCTTGGATTCCTTTTTTTCTTTGTATTATAATATATATGTATGTATAATAATAATATAATACAATGGCGCTATTATAACTCTGACGAGTTTTATGGCCGAGCTTCTCTCCCAATTCAAGGTGTGCTCCTTCTCGTTTTTCCTACTAATATGTATTATAAATGTACACTCAGGGAAAAACAGCATTTTAAAATCAAAAATAAAATTTTTGTTTTCATAATGCACGTTTTAAACCAAACCATTTGCATTTTGGATTTAATGTTAAAATTAAAAACACAACACTTCTTATTTTATATTAATATTTATTTTAATAATATTATATTTCCGCGCACAACCGAATTCAATGAAGCATCAATAATGAGTGAGCGAAGATCTTAAGGATTGCTTCTATTTATACATAAGTAGATCAACATCTGTTGACCATCTGTGTAAACAAAATTATCAGTTTTTGTTTATTACATGCGAGGATAACAATTAGTGGTATAGACACCGCGGTAGTTAAGACAGGCGCCATAGTAGCAGACGGTTCAGCTGTATACAAAACAATACGCATGCTTACATGCATGCACATCTGCATACTTGCGCACACATGCGTCAGCGCGCCGTATTTTCCACCAGCTGTGTCAACAAAGGATTCCGCATATCCTTTTGTATTAATAAAAATGTATACAAATACACATATTGAAATTTATTAATTTGCATGTGCGAGCATGTATTTCAACATTTAAAAAGAAACATACTTAAATTAAAAATGAAAATGAATGTTGATTCAAAAACTCGCTCTTTGTTCAAAATATTTTTTTGTGAGAAATCCAACAAAAACTATAATGAGAATCGATTTTTTTTAATTTTGTTTTTACAATGATTCATATATTTCATGGAGTGTTTTTCAGGAAAAGGGAAGTATAAATAGGTTCCTACAATTCAATATCTATATACTATTAATAGGCTAACCTTTTTCCCATACAAACAATTGCCAGGCTGTTTAGCACATTTAACATACTCATATCCACATAAAATTGATATGGATGTGTTCGTATGAGTCAGGAGCAGTGCATATGCATATAATTTATTCTATAAATTATTTAATTTGTTTATAATTAATAAATACAATTTTTAGTTAAGAGATATAGATATCGTAAACGTGTTTACAAATATCGTAAACACAGTTGAAGAGTCGATTTTATTTAAAAGCGCTATCTCTATTTTATATGCATTGGCCCAGTTTACGCTCAGATCAAAATTAACGCGGCCAAATATCTCCTATTGCTTTTCCTTTAAAGCGAAAAATGAGAGAGAGGGCGGGAGAGCACACTGAGTAATTTTTATTTTGACCAAGGCATACATATCTAACAGGTAGGCTCGGCGGCGAATTGAAAAACTTCTTTTTTTGTTTACAAAGGTAGAGTGTAATGTCAAAATCAAAGCGAATTCACAACTTGGCCAATAGGAATGGACGAGCCCCAAGCGAATTCAGATTTTAACCACGGCGAAATATCATTTTGACATTACACTCTACCAATTACAATAACAAAATACATGAGAAATTTCTGAATTCGCCACCGGGCCTACCTTCCTAGATCTGCCTTGATTTTGACCATGATTTCGCGTCGGACCGTGATCAAAAGGGCAAATCAGTGTTGCGGTACAACTAGAATTTGGAAAGTGTTGCTTATCTCCGGGAAAAGGAATAATTTTTGTACCAATACAAAGTTGAAAAAAAATAAATTGTATGGTCGAATTTCGAGCACCGGCGATACTAGTAATGTTTAACGTTCCACTATGTGATGATTGGATAGAATTTCAGGTTGATGTTATGGTTCGAATCCGGAGGAGAATATAAAATAAAGAGGAAAAAGGAGAATAAGAAAGAAATAAAGATAGCAAACAGTTAAGGCGAAGTAGAAAAGAAGAGGAGAACAAGCGGAGGCTATATTTTTGTAGTTGGGACTCGGATTGAGAGAAGATGAAGAGAATGCCGTTGGATACAATTTCGAATCCGAAAGAGAAAATGATATAGAAACTATTGTAGCGTTTTTTTCTCATAGTGCTTAAAACAAAAATAAACATTTTTAAATTTAAAATGTTTTTTCTTGATTTAAAAATTTTACAATGAACATTTTTAAAATAAAAATGTTGGTATTTAGATACGTTTTTGCCCATTTTAAGCACGTTTTCATATGTTTTTATAATTTTTTTTCCCTGAGTGTATGTACATATGTAGGTACATACATATCCACATATGTAGGTACATATTTGTTTTTATAAGCAATTTTATAAACCACATTTTTTCGTTTCTTTTTCATTACAGTCTGAAGGGAAACTACATCTAAGGCTCAATTCAGATACCGGCTAGAGGTTCCCCTACAATTTCTTTGTTTGTTTACAACAGTGAATTAAAAGTAAGTAAATCTACACACAAAAATATATATTTTCGTGCATTTAATTAAAAAAATAAATAAAAATTAGAGTCATGTCTGGATAAAGTGATAATTATAAAACTCACTAAACAATGGGGAAGAGTATTTATGTTTAAAATTGTTGTTTAAGGGTACTTCAAAGGTTAATTTACAAATCAAGAACCAAACAGTGAACAGAAAATATGTTTTTAAGTAAAAACAAACTAGGTTTTGTCCATAAAAGGTTTTTCCATATAGAAATTATCAATATAGGAATCAGCATTGCCGTTTTAGCCATTTGGTGGCTAGATTTGGCCACCACCATGTTTTTTAGCCACCAAAATTTCGGTTTTGCCCCTAGCCCCGTTTTTAGCCACCGCTTGTAATGAACCATAATTTTGCACATAGAAAGGATGTGGTAACGCTAATTCAATTCAGCGATTATCACAAATCGATTTAAGTGTTAAAAAACAAAACAAGTAACGCAACTATCGATAAATTCCTGTTAATACTAGCTAGTGGAATAGTAGTCTGTCGATGAAAGTCCGTATAAGGATCCAACTGACTTTGTATATTGTTTGCTACTTCTACCACTTAGCAACGCCGAAGTGGAAAGAACCTTTTCCCTAATGAATATTGTCAAAACCAAAAATCGAAACAAAATGAATGCAATTTTAACTATAAGATATGTCTTAAAGAATGTAAAACAATGTTGCAATGAATTTGAAATAACAGAAGATCTCATTAAATTAATGAAGAAAAAATTAATTTATAAAGAGAAAGAGTCAATTAGTGATGACGACATAATGGTAGATATTGAATGTGGTATCTAATTTTTTTTTTTTGATATACATATGTATGTAGTTAAGTACATACTATGAATGTATGAACATTTTATTTTTACACAAATTTATGATTTTTCCCTTATATTGTAAGCAATACTATTGTGCCTGAATTTGAAAAATAAATTTAAAACACGTTAATTTGAAACAAAATTTTTTAGCCACGAACCAAATTTTTTAGCCATTTTTAGCCACAAGTTAAATCAAATCTAGCCACCACGAAAATTTTTCAACGGCAACGCTAAGCAATCTACATAATGTTGTTAAAGAGCCTTGGAAATATAAGTTCACTAACAATCCAGACATGACTGTATACATTTCGTACTCCATTAACAATTCATATATCATAAAAGTGAAAGTTTAAAAAGAAAATCACTAACAATTTTTATATCTCGGAAATCTAGTTATATTTTAAAAGTTTACATATTCCAATTTGATATCTTTTGCTGATTTATCCTCTTAAAATACTGAAATTAGTTTCACAAAATAAAACTACTCTGAAGTATTCGTAAGTATCTTGAATGTAACTAGTATTAAACAAATTTTAAATTTATCTGCTCACGACGTCAATATCTTCAATTGCATTACCGTTTGTCCGTTTTTTAAGAATTTTGATTATACATATTTCTATATATGTAATACTGTTCATTAATTTGTACCCCCATACATTCATGTTCACATCAAATGAACAAATGCATATTATCTATTATTTGTGTTTTTTTTATTTATTTAAATATTTATTAATACCACTTTTTTCTATTATCTATTTCTTCCACAACGAAATCGCGCTTGCTCCACTCATATGAATTTAAAATAACAAAAAAACCTGTCAATTCTTGGTGTTGTTGTCATTTTGCACACACTGAATTAAAAAAAAACTGAATCCCAACACTGCAAATTGGAAACAATTTATGCAAATTGAAAATGCGTTAAATATCACATTGAAAAAAATGTTTTAAAAAACGTTCCACAAAAACTTTAAACTGTAACATTGCTGCGTATTGCGAATGTATTCGTTGTTGTGCGAAATATACAATATTGATTACAAATTCGAAAATAGCCCTGTTCAAAATGGCATCATTCAGCGCAAACAACACTTGCCAATCACGGCCAGCAAGCGATTCCAATAACGAAGACAGCAGCAGCAACAAGAACATTTGTATTACCAACGACAACAACAGCAACACGACAAAGGATTACGAATACACAAAATCGCAACAATCTAATACTGACGATCCAGGCGCCCCAACAACAAAAACAACAACCACAAGAAACACAACAATCCCATACAATTTACGAAACTCCAAGTTCAACGGCGAATGCCTTTTGCATCGACGAAGCAACAACAGTAGTCGAGCAGGAGGAGCCCGAAACGATAGCGATTCAGTTGAAACCATCACAAAAGCTATTAGTGCTGACATCAGCGACAACAGCAACAGCTACAGGCCAACCGAGGCTGGTAAAGTTACAGAGACAAATGCAGGCAACACCAAGAACAACAACAGCAGTACAGTTGCAGCAACAACAACAACAACAGACGGAACCGCAGCACCAAATGAGGAGCGTAATAAGTTTGGCACCATTAGTGCAGAGGACACGCTGCAGCAATCAAGCAAGCTTAAGCTCAAGCTCAAGCCGAATAATCAGGACGGCTGGTGGTGCCTCAGTAATCAAGGTACCCTTTTTACCAGGCTCGCCATCAACGCCGCCTACAGTGAAACAGAGTTCGCCAATAAAGAAAAATTCAAATTTGTTGACTTTAACATCCCCACTGAAGATCATAGATCAACCGATAGAGGTGAAGGTGAAAAAGCAAACAAATACAACAAACTATACGCAATTAAAGCAAATACAACAGCTCAAACCGATAAAGGTAGTGAATACACCGGCAAATACGATTGCCTATTATACCATAGTGGAGAATTCGAATTCAAACGATCAGGAGGATCAACCAAATCTGAATCGGGAGGATCTAAATCTAATAGCGAATACGCAGATAATATACGACTCCGAAGAGAGCACGAACAACAGCAACAGCAGCAATTACTGCAACAATACGAAGTTGTGTGCGCCACAACAACAACAACAACAACAGCAACAATCGTTGCACTCATCGTCTATGCAATTTGCGCAATCGCAATCAGAAACGCAAACGCAAACATCAAGAACACTCGCCACAATGGCTGGGATTCAGTTGACAGGTGCCGACGAGCATGTGTCCCCCTCGTCCATGAGTGGAGCAACGCCGCCTGCTACAGTTGAAGAGATAAATGTTCCGGTATTCATAACTGGTGAGTACTGTGTTTGTTGATGATGATGCTAATGATGATGATTGTGAATTATTATACGTGTACGCATACCGATATGAACCGATGCAAGTGCAAATGAAAATAATTTAAATGTAAATACATATACATACATACAATATTCAATGACTCGCCCGGTTCAATGGCATGGTTGGTAAACTAATCGTTTGCAGACTACTACAACTACTAGTCCTACATACATACATATGTACATATGTACATAGGTGTGTATATGGCTGGTGCTTTTTGGTGTTGTTCGTACTGCAACGATAGTTTCAGCGACCCATATGCCGATTTAGGTGGTACGCGATGTTGGAGAAGAGCACAGTGCAATGACCCAAATAGAAAACCTTGGAACAGTGTTTTTGGCGGAGCGCAAAAGCGAGTAATGAAGTTTAGAAATCGCTCGCTCGCACAACGTTGCCGACTATTCTGTAGTCGGTTGTTGTTATTTTTTGATGAAATTATCAGAATTTATACATTCTTTTAAATTATTTTTGCTTTATATTTAATACTCTTATTTGCCTTAAACATATCGAGCCCTAACCGCCATAAAAGTGTATCCAACATAAAGTAAATTTTACAGGAGAATGTATTTTTTTAATTTTCTTTGCATACAGTTTGTATGTAGCCTTGAAATATATTTAGTCTCTAAGTTCGAAACGGCCGATTTCACAGCTATGAAATTTTGGGAGTTGATGCGTGTGATAATAAGTTATTGATTTCCATAAAAAAGCTAAAATCCGTAACTTTGTTGGTTACACCTTTTTGGCGGTTAGGGCTCGATATGTATATATATATATGTATAACTAATTTTTTACTAACCTTTATCCATAAATCAAAAGTACCTACATACATACATATGTATGTATACTTATCAAATTATATTTAAAGTTGCGAAAAAATCTTCATATGCGGCTTAAATGATAAAGTATGTAAAACTCTAGCTGGCTTCTACTTCCAGTTTCAGACTGAAATACAACATAGAATTTTTGGGTGCAGTGAAATAACGCCCGCGGGCGTGGCACCGCCCCACGATCCTATATCTGAAGTCGGTACAGTTCGCAGGCCTATAGTTTCCGAAATATAGGCATTTAAAGTTGCAAAAAATGCCGTCCTTAACCCCACTTTTGGGAAGGAATTCTTTCTGGAGTAAT
Organism: Urophora cardui; assembly: GCA_960531455.1. Lineage (NCBI taxonomy): Eukaryota > Metazoa > Arthropoda > Insecta > Diptera > Tephritidae > Urophora > Urophora cardui. The sequence continues at coordinate 3,855,592 of OY482672.1, read as the reverse complement.
ATCTATGGCCCGGTCCACAGTGCTTTTGCGCAGAACAGAAAAAATAACCCTGGGCTACGCCATCCAAGTCCGGTCGTGTGTCATAACCGTGGCCATTTTAAATTTCCAAAATTTTGTCTGATTGATCTATTATATAAAAATGAATGTGTGTGTGTGTGTGTGTGTTATTTATAGACTCCCAAAGTAATCAACCGCTCTTTATGAAATTTTCACAGTAGATTCATATGGTATATGGGCTGGTGATAGGGTATACAGACTTTCCGAAAAGTGGGAACTTCCCGGAATATAGGCCCAAATGTGGACCCAGAGTGACCCAGCAAGTCTTTGAGCAATATTGGTATCAAATGAAAGGTGCTTAGCAGGCCTTCAACATAGAGTTATTTTCATTGCGATGCCTAGGCCGGGCCCCGAGATATGGGTCAAAACGTGGACCCGGATGACCCCTGAATATTTCCGAGCAATATTGGTATCAAATGAAAGGTGCTGAGCAGGCCTTCAACATAGAGTTATTGTCATTGCGATGCCCAGGCCGGGTCCCGAGATATGGGTGAAAACGTGGACCCGGATGACCCCTGAATATTTCCGAGCTATATTTTTTAGCAAATGAAATGTGTCGAGCAGGGCTTCAACATACAGATATTTTCATTGTTATTTTTTAAGTCGGTTTCTCAGAGATGGTTCAAGTAGTGGGCCCGGATGGTGATGAATGGTCCCGGTAAAAGTAAAGGTAAAGGTAAAGATAAAGGTAAAGGTAAAGGTAAAGGTAAAGTTAAAGGTAAAGGTAAAGGTAAAGGTAAAGGTAAAGGTAAAGGTAAAGGTAAAGGTAAAGGTAAAGGTAAAGGTAAAGGTAAAGGTAAAGGTAAAAGTAAAGGTAAAGGTAAAGGTAAAGGTAAAGGTAAAGGTAAAGGTAAAGGTAAAGGTAAAGGTAAAGGTAAAGGTAAAGGTAAAGGTAAAGGTAAAGGTAAAGGTAAAGGTAAAGGTAAAGGTAAAGGTAAAGGTAAAGGTAAAGGTAAAGGTAAAGGTAAAGGTAAAGGTAAAGGTAAAGGTAAAGGTAAAGGTGAAGGTAAAGGTAAAGGTAAAGGTAAAGGTAAAGGTAAAGGTAAAGGTAAAGGTAAAGGTAAAGCTAAAGGTAAAGGTAAAGGTAAAGGTAAAGGTAAAGGTAAAGGTAAAAGTAAAGGTAAACGTAAAGATAAAGGTAAAGGTAAATGTAAAGGTAGAGGTAAAGTTAAAGGTAAATGTAAAGTTAAAGGTAAAGGTAAAGGTAAAGGTAAAGGTAAAGTTAAAGGTAAAGGTAAAGGTAAAGGTAAAGGTAAAGGTAAAGGTAAAGGTAAAGGTAAAGGTAAAGGTAAAGGTAAAGGTAAAGGTAAAGGTAAAGGTAAAGGTAAAGGTAAAGGTAAAGGTAAAGGTAAAGGTAAATGTAAAGGTAAAGTTAAAGGTAAAGGTAAAGGTAAAGGTAAAGGGAAAGACCCATTATAACACAAAAGCTGTTGTTCGTCGCTGCGAAGCGGGACGGGTATTTGCTAGTTTTTTAATAAAGGAAAAAGGGCTAAAATATATTTCGTATAGATATACATATGTACTACACCACGAATGTGCTAAAATGAAAATGTTGGGAAATCGAGTTTTACAGTTTATTCTTCTCGCAAAATTTGAAAAATTTGTTTATAATATAAAAGAATATCTGCAAATTAGAAGCTTGTTTAGCTCGATGCCCTGATATAGTTTTTATGCTTCTATTCCTTCTAATCTTCGAGATTTGGCACATTCGTGTTTCTGGCCCAATAAAAATCCAAAAAATTCCTTGAAAATAAATTTCCAAAAGTAAGTAAAACAAACACATTCAATTCAAATTCATATTTTATTTGTGGAACTATTCCTAATCTTCAAAATCATAGTCTTCCGAAAGGTCAGGCTCAGGTAGAGCATCGCGAACTCCTCTGAAATAGGACGTTATTCAAATAATTTTTTGGAATAGGGCGTTTTTAAAACAATTTTTGAAATAGAGCGATCTTATTCTCAGCCGTCGATATGATGCTGTTCGAACTTTAAAAAATCGTCGTGTAGTTGCGTATGAACTTGAAATGGTTTTGGAGAGTTACATGCCCCTCTGATGATTTGCGTTGTACATCACCATTTTCTATGGTATATACCGCCAGTGTTCGAAGGTAAATATTTGCCCACAAGGTCCTTTTCGCGTATTTAGCACTGATTGCTAATCAAAAATTAGTTTACGGAATAGCTTTGTTTTCATCGCGCAATCTGCGAGCTAATATTTTCCGTTCAAGGTGCATTTCATGATTGCCTTTTTGTCAATATTTTTATAACAATTAGAAGACTAGCAGCGATGTTCGGACGAGCATAATACTGAGCCTAACTTTTCAGAAGACTCCGATTTTGAAGATTAGAAATAGTTCCAAAAATAAATATGAATTTGAATTGAATGTGTTTGTTTTACTTATTTTTGGAAATTTATTTTCAAGAAATTATTTTGGTTTTTGTTGAGCCAGAAACACGAATGTGCCCCATATATTTTTGGAAATTTACTTTCAACGATTTTTATACTCAGCTGTACTAGTACACAGAGTATTATAGTTTTAATCACATAACGGTGGATTGTAACAGAATGAAATAATAGAGATAGATATAGACTTATATATATCAAAATGATCAGGGTGAAAAGAGAAATGATTGAGCTATGTCCGTCCGTCCGTCCGTCTGTCCGTCCGTCCGTCCGTCTGTCCGTCCGTCTGTAAACACTCTAACTCGCGCAAAAATTGAGATATTTTGATGAAATTTGAAATGCAAGTTGGTATCGAGACTGGGACGGTTGGTATTGAAAATGGACGAAATCGGACCATGACCACGCCCACTTTTCCTATATAGAAAAAATCGGAAATTTGGTATCTCAGTCACTAATATAGCTGGAGCGATGAAAATTACCCACGTGTTGAGCTCAGGCCCCTATGAAGAAATTTGATGAAATTTTGGAAAATGGGCGGTGCCACGCCCACTTATTAAGGGTCAAACATGGAACGTTTTATATGTCATAACTCAGAAACCATTGAAGATATATCGATGAAATTTGGCATGCGCGATTTACTTACTTAGGCAAACATTTGGATGGAAAATTGTTAAAATCGGTTGACGTCCACGCCCACTTTTATATATGGGTATTATAAAGTGGCCCAATAAAAACATTTTAAGCTATATCTCTGTCAAATATAAAGATATATCATTGAAATTTTTTCAAGTGAGTTCAACTATGGACATAAAACAAAAACACAAAAATTTTGGAAAATGGGCGGTGCCACGCCCACTTATTAAGGGGCAAACATTGAAAGTTTTATGAGTCATAACTCAGAAACCGTTGCAGATATATCGATGAAATTTGGTATCCGTGATATACTTACTTAGGCAAATATTTGGACTAAAAATTTCCAAATCGGTTGACGACCACGCCCACTTTTATATATGGGTATTATAAAGTGGCCCAATAAAAACATTTTAAGCTATATCTCTTGCAAATATAAAGATATATCATTGAAACTTTATGGCAGGAGTCCACCTGCGGGCATAAAACTAAAACCACAAAAATTTTGGAAAATGGGCGTGGCACCGCCTCTTTTTAGAAGCAGGAATATACGAAATTTCTGAGCCCATAACTCGACAAATAATTGAGATATTATGACGAAACTTGGTGTGTTACACTTTTATTACTTGTGGTAGTACATGTTCAAAATTTTAGCGAAATCGGTTGACGACCACGCCCACTTTTATATATGGGTATTAAAAAGTGGCCTAATAAAAACATTTTAAGCGATATCTCTGTCAAATATAAACATAATTCATTGAAATTTTGTGGCATGAGTTCCACAATAGACCGGAAACAAAAAATAGAAAAATTTTGGAAAATGGGCGTGGCACCGCCTCTTTTTAGACAAAGGAATATACAAGATTTCTTAGCCTATAACTCGACAAATAATTGAGATATTATGACGAAACTTGGTTTATACACTTTTATAACTTGTGTTAATGGACACGCAAAAATTTATTGAAATCGGTTTATGACCACGCCTACTTTTTAACAAAGATATTTCTGGAACACCCTTTGGGAATTTGTAACGTGACATCTTTGTAACTAGAAGTCATAAAGGAATGAAGTTTTGCACAAAGAATAATATTAATATGCTTAGTTGGATGACTGATAAAAATTTAGAAAATGGGCGTGGCTACGCCCACTTTATGCAGCACTCGCTTTATATAAAGTACACCGTGTTTCCATCAAACGCAAACAAACAATGAAAACATACAGCTGAGTATCTAATGTTCGATTCCACTCGAACTTAGGCTTCCTTACTTGTTTTTACATTTTTTGTTGGGCCAGAAACACGAATGTGCCCCATATATTTTTGGAAATTTATTTTCAAGGAATTTTTTACATTTTTGTGGCACATTCGTGTTTCTGGCTCAACTTTTTATAACTGATCTGCACATTCGTGTAACTGCCATTGAAAATTTTGTTGGCTTCTAGTGCACAAAGGTACTGGGGGTTTTACTAAAATGTAGAGCATACAGAGATTGATCAGGAAAACCGCTTAACTCAAAATTGGGAAAATTGCACATTCGTGGTTCTGGCAGGGGGCCGACGATATATATATATATATATATATATATATATATATATATATATATATATATATATATATGTATATATACATATATAGTTAGAAAACATATAGTAAAGTTGTACGAGCTTGACCCCTTTTTTTAGAAAGGTTGAAAAAATAGTATTTTGGAGGTCGTTAGAAGGTTAAAATTTTCTTAATAAAATTAAAAGTAATAATTTCGTGCTAGACATTAAACATGCATAGTTATTATTCGCCATAAAATTTTCTCATCCAAAATCATTGTGCAAAGAACCTAAAAGCCCACAGGAAGTAATAATCAAAAATCACGCCATGAAATATGCAACAACTTTTATATGTAGCGTCATTCACTGTATGTGTGTGAACAACACATACAACAAGTAAGGAAGCCTAATGGCGTTTTCTTTTCTACGAAAAAATGTTGCCCTCCTATATCCCAATTATCGAATTACGTATCTTGACTTTCTATAAAATGGCTGAATTTGTAGATAAGGGTGCCCTCTTACTTAGTTAGAAGTCAATATTTGGTGAAAGGACCAGACAAACTTACAAAATGGCTAAGAAAATCAAACAGGGCAACATTATTTCGAGAAAAGAAAACGCCATAAGTTCGAGTGGAATCGAACATTAGATACTCAGCTGTATGCTTTCATTGTTTGTTTGCGTTTGATGGAAACACGGTGCACTTAATATAAAGCGAGTGCTGCATAAAGTGGGCGTAGCCACGCCCATTTTCTAAATTTTTATCAGTCATCCAACTAAGCATATGATATCATCCTCGCTTTTGTGTTTATTGGGTACCTGTAGAAGTGTAAGAAGTTTATGTACCTAGTAACAAAAAAAAATGATTTAGGTTGTTTTCCCAAAACTTCGTTTCAACCAGACCTGTTAAATTCCGATTAGGATTAGTAATCAATTAAATTGTTTTGTTTTTTAATTGGTAATCATTATTTTAATTCTTTTGCTGAAAAAAAGTAATTTTAATGATTACCATTAAAAAAAATCAAAAAAAAATAAAAAAAAAATCATAAAAAATAAAAAAAAAATCAAAAAAAATCATAAATAATCAAAAATAATCAAAAACAATCAAAATAATTTTTTTTGATTATTTTTGATTATTTTTGATTTTTTATGATTATTTTTCTTTTTTTTTTGATTCTTTATGATTTTTTTTGATTTTGTTTAATGGTAATTACAAAATAATCATTAAAATTTGAAAACAATGGGTAATCAATCATTAAATGGACAGTTGAAAAAATAATCAATCAAGCCGGTAATCATTACGATTAATAATCATTATTTAACAGGTTTGGTTTCAACGTTACCGATTGCATTTTGATAATTTAGTTTTGTGAATTATCGAAATGAAATGGTTTTGATAATTTAGCGTTGCGAATTAACGAAACAAAACCATTTTGCTAATTTAGCATTGTGAATTAACAAAACGAAATAGAATCCGTTCGTTCGTTAAGCATCTCTGCCCAAAAGTTTATTTATATATGAATATTAACAACTTTTTTAAATACGTTTTTCTTGCGATCGTACGATGATCCCGTTAGTCGCATGTTTTATTAATGGGTCATTATTTACAGCCAGTGCCAATAGGAATTCCTACATATGTACATACCTAATAAAAATAAATTGTTACAACACGAACTAATTGTATGGATTTTTGTGAGAAAAGCTACTGTTAAGCTGCAGTTCCAACCCCATAAACATTTTTCTTAATTCTCAATTTGAGATGCATTTGAGAACCAACCTTATTCTCAAACCTCAAACGTTTGTTATCAAATGCACCTCAAATCTCCCTTGATAGCGTTCTCAAACAAAAAGGCACATTTTTCTCAAACGTTGGTGAAATTTTCGAGAAAATCTTTATTAGCAAATTGAGAATTAAGGTTTTCTCAAACGTTTGCGATTTTTTGGTCTGATGTTTTGGTTGGCATGTGGTATACGCAACGAGGCTCATACGCCCCGTAGAACAAATTCGATTATTTTTCTGACATTTAACAATTACATACACAATTGTTTCCATTTTTGTCACAAATAGGGAAGCAGGAAAGGTTTTAATTTAATAAATCAAAGGCTTAAAGTGGCATCGAGAATCTCACTGTAAATAACTAAAGTTTTTTATTTCTAGAAAACTTATAAACAAGAAAATAATTACCATTTCAATCACATGATTTTATATTTTTTAAGCGATTTCAACCAACCAAAACAATCCAAATCCTCATTCTTGTGAAATTCATTTGCCCACAAAATCAGCTTTGCGCCTTCTGTCCCTACCACCTGCCCCTTGCCTAACTTCTATAACAAAAAAAAAAAAAATAACAAAAACCATATGTACGAGCAAAAGAAGATAAAGCAAGAAGATATGCTAGCAAGAAAAAAGCACCTTGAGAGGTCTTTCGCCTTCATTCACGCAAATAATAAATAATTTAGCGCATTCACGCTCTCTTTCTCTCTCTATCTGTCTCTAAGAATGGGGGCAAATTTGATGGAGACAACAACAAATGCCACCAACTTTTAGCCGGCTTATGAGTGCCTATAACGTTTTATAAGTTCAACAATTTTAACTCTCAATTAATTATAAGTTTGTCTTTGTCCCACAATATATCCATACATATGTACATATGTACTATGTGTCAATTTACTCAATCAAATGTACTCTGTCAGCAGCTGATCTACAGTTTTCTTGTACATAATATGGGTCAGTAAAATGTTGAAAATAAAACGACACATATGTATGTACATCCATGTCATTAACTTTAAAATCGATCATATTAACTGTTAGCCCCAAATTATGTAAGCAAGCTAAGCTAATCATCATGTAATGCTAATTGCACTGTTGAACGTTTTCTTTGTCAGTGTTTGTTAGATGAAATAAAAAATTTTGTGTTACCCAATAAAATTTTTTTTATATAAATTAGCGTAAAAATGACTTGGTCATGGGAGAATTAAAACAATTTTTTTATTTAATTTAACGAGCACAGGCCCAGGTTATATTTTATTTTTTTTTTTTTTTTTATTTTTTATTTTTTAGAAACTAGAAAAAAAAAATTTTTTTAAATCCATCCATGCTTAAAAAAAGTTTTTTCTAGTTTCTAAAAAAATAAAAAAATAAAATAAAATATAACCTGGGCCTGTGCTCGTTAAATTAAATAAAATTAAAATAAAAAATTAAGTTCATTTGAACATCCCTACACTTTATTCGCTACTTATGTTTAACCATACAATAAAATGTAAATATGTACATATGTATGTGCATAAGTTAGAAACGAATTATAGTAGGAAAGAAACTAGCAACTAATTTTCTATCAGATGTCGAAGGCAGGCAATAGCTCAGCGATTAGAACTGTAGTTATTGTACTGCAAGGTGCGCAAGTTCGAGTCTTGGCAGAAGCAAAAGTAACCTGATGAGTCGTAGAGGGATCTAAGGTGAAACAGCTGTAGTTACATCCATGCTTAAAAAAAAAGTTTTTTTCTAGTTTCTAAAAAAAAAAAAAAATAAAATAAATAAAAATTAAACAATTTTTTTTTTCAAAATATGGAGAAGCATACTTTTGGGCAGCTGATCAATATGACGTAGTTTAACAGCGGAAATGTTCAGAAGTTTTCTTTTCGCTAAGCTGCCATTTTAAAATAATCGTGTAGAATGGCTTCGTGTCCGCCATTTTATGCACTTCATAAGACAGCGATTAACAACCTTTTAAGCACTTTAAGGATTTACATATTTACAAACATATATCCATATGTAAATACATATGTACCTACATATGTACATATGTATATAATAGCATTTATAAATTGAATAATAAGGGAGTAGAATGATAAGTACAAACTCGATAACAAACGTTTGTAAAAATTCAATCTTACTATTAAATGAATTGCTGACGTGGCCCTAAATCAGTGATAGGCAAAATTGAAATGCAACTGTATTACCCAGCAAACACAGTCTCTAACGTTAGAAATTTTGTCGAGATTACCTTAGATAACTAGTGTAATTCTCTATATATTCTCAAATCGATAACTAGGGTTGAAAACTACACTAGAATTCGATTAGCGAGTGATTAGAGAAGGAGCCAAATCTCACGCATTTAATCAATTCTCAATATATTTCTGTGATATATTGAATATACATACATATATTGAAATTAGATTCTAAAAAATGGTAAAGTTAATATCGACGCTTCCAAACAATACTGTACTAAGTCGACTTAGAACATTTTCTCGTTTTTGACGTTTTCAAGTAGAGCGTGCCTTTATTTAGATGCTGTCTAATTTTGGTATCAATCGGACAATCCAATCAAAAGTTATAAGCAAAAGTGTACATATATTACAACTCGTGATTTTTTCAGAATAAAAACTTTGAGAGCTTGCCATGAAAAACCACGTAGCAAATTTTTATTTCTTCTTACGGTTTTATATAAAGCGTACCCTGACTTGGATATTGTCGAGTTTTGGTGTTGATCGTTCCATCCAAACAGAAGTTACAAGTGAAAATATACTTAGCATACAATCGAAGTTTCATATCGAATTTAAACTTTGAGAGCTTCTCCTGCAAAACACAGTTTTCGAACTTAGTACAGTTTTGTTTGGAAGCGTCGATATTACCGTAGTACAATGTTTTCCATTAAAAAGTACAAGAAGTAATTTTAATTTAAATAATAAGACTGAGTTTTGTTTAAATTTCAGTTCTTATAAATGTGGTAAACATATACATGTCAATATATATAATCATATGCAATTTAGGCACATATTGCGTTAATAAAATCTAAACAATGAAAAAATCATGTAAAAGGAGACAAAGCTTTGTTTTTCATTTCAATTGGAAGTATTTGCAAATTCTGATTAGAATCTCATTAGAGAACTACATTAGAATTCGATTCGAGAATTATAATTTTCTCGATTTGAGAATTAGGTACCCTTTTGTTTGAGAACGCTATGATTCTCGATAGATTTTCGAGTCGTCCTCTAACGTTAGAGGTTTGAGAATGAGGCTAGTTCTCGAGTCATTCTCAAATCGATAACTAACCTCAGTGTTTGTTGGGTAGTGAGAGCGCCGTAATAGCGCAAATCAATTGGTTCGTTTTCGTTTAGTCGCTTGCTGGCCCTCAATGAATGCGGTCGTTTATAAAAACGACAAGCATGCGTACATATGTATAAGTAATTACGCTTTTACATATATAAATATACGCAAACAAGCGACATTCACCCACGATATTGCTACGCCACTTGCTGAGCGACGACTAAGGGTGAAAAAAGATTCGGTACGTAACGACACGACATTGCGACAACGACAGTACCTTGACGTAAAAATGTCGGTGCGAAGCCAGCGACTGAAACATAATAAATGCGGCAACGACCACCCCTACAGAAGGCTCGTTGCTGCCACATTACAGTTTTTCATTCACAGCTAAAAAGTTTTTGGTTCAGATCGTAATTTTTTAATGTAAAATAATAAATTAAGTAGTTAAATTTATTAATTGAATGCTTTAAACTGTTATTACATTTGGTTGTGTATAAATACTTCTACTTTTTTTGTAAAGTTTCGTTAGACGTTCCGATTCTGTTTTCACCCTAAATCGTTTACAAAAGAAAGAGCATAACGTGTCTGTGTGATTAGAGCGCGATCAATTGATCTATGAAACGCCTATCACTGCCCTAAATTATGAAAAGTACAGTATGAAATTATTCCATTTTAAGTCATGCAGATCACCTTTTCTCGATCTTAGCCGTCCTCACACACTTCCTTCTCTGTTAAACTCAATTTTTCCATACAAACGGATGAAAGTATATGTATATATATCTACTTCTTTTCGTCTCTATAGCCATAAATTGGTGTGTTATTATTTAGAAAGAGATGCATATGAAGTTACTGCTTCAAACATACAATAATTTCAAGCAACATCAGCTGATGTGCCCACAAAAACAGGCTGGTCCCTAAATCGCAACTTCAATATTATGAAAACAGATGTTAGTCAACCTAGTCATATTCAAGATCAGCACTAAGTGCTAATATTGCACCCACTCTCACCTACATACATATGTACATGTGCGTATGTTGCCTTTATGCCCCAATAAATGAGGGGCAACAACAGTAAACAGTTACTACATACATATGTATGTGCTTATGCTCCAAATATCTTTCTCTATCACTCTCACTCTCTATTCATCTCTCAATACCCTAAACAACAAATTCACATTTTCCCCCACTTTATGCTCACAAAAGATTGCGCGCGTATTCTTGTACCTCTGTATTGGCAGTGGCTGATTTGAAAGCCCCATACCACAGAGTTGAAGAACATGTTTATTCTTGCTGTAGCACGTGGAACGTTTTCTCCTCCTACCACTGCCAATAAACAAATCTCTCTATGTGTTGTGTGTATAGTGGTTGTCTGGTTGTCGGTGGTGGTATTTGCCCATTGTCGAGTACGTCTATATTTGTTGATGTTGCTAGCAATGTTTGTCAGAGTTGTTCCAACAGCCACAGAGGTAACAGCGACAGCGGCTAAGCACGGATAAAAAGGTATGTACTTATACACATGCATACATACCTATACATAGAATGATTTGCTAAATTTTTGTTTGGCTGCAACGGGTTACAATATACAAACATATGTACATATCAATGCAACATGGTATAAAATTGTATTGTGACTTGTTCATCTCAAACTATTTACTTGTGTATTTCTGTTTGTTTTTGCAGTGTGATTAGTTGTGGGTCCGAAACGTTTAAGATCGTTTGTCGATTTGAGAAATATGTATTTTAATTCAAAAACTATTTTGATCCAAAATAAAATTCACCAATGCCCTTTTCTTCAGATTTTACTTTGTTTAATAAGCACTTTAAAAATCTAATTACCTTTCTGTTTTACGAAGTAAAGTGTGTTAAGAGATACATTTTGTATGTAATTGTGCTAAGTATCAATATTTTTTGCAAATGGTTCATATAATCGAAATAAAAAAAAAAATTCATATATCACATAAACTTATAATAAAGTTTTTTATAGTGAGTCATATCTTCTATTCCCATGTGTGATAAGCAATTGGTAAGTTTAAAAAAATACAATCTGCTTTTCAGCGACTAATGTTCCTAGTGCATCGAATTGTCATTCAATGGGTCATATTAATAAAAGCCAAGCATTTGCTTTTGCTTAAGATTTCAGACCTTTTACACAAATTTTGAAATTTGGTTCATACAAATTAATGTCAAATTTCTTAAATTTTGAGTAAAAGCATTTGCTTGGATTTTATTAATATGGCCAATATGGCCAAATGTTTAATTTTTATAGTTTCATATTTTGTTTTTGCAGCCTTTTTCTTATTAAATTGCGTTTCCCAGATCGAAGTCCATTGAAGTTTCGCGGAATTCAAATTTAATAAAAAATATTTTCTAAAATTACTAGTTTAATTAGCAATGAGAATGTCATTCAAAATGTTTATGTGGTTACACATTTCTGCAAAATTGTGGTCCCAATGGAAAAATAGTTTTTTTTCAATATTTCACCTAAAGTGTAGAAAGTGTTTTTTCGGTATCAACTTTTCTATTTCTGTAGCATTACTGCTTGCCCAGAATGGTGTGGCTGTAGTACGTAGTAAGAGCTGTCAAAAGTTAAAACAGTACAATTGCATTGCAATGCCCACAATGTGTAGCTGTGTCTGTAGCGTGTAGTTGTGGCTGTAGTAGAAGTAGAGTTAACTTTAACTTTGTAGCGCGCTACAGTGTGACAGCTCAATTTTTTAATGACGGAAATTCGAAATGAAGGACGAAGAAACTGAAAAATGAATTGAACTTGTAAAAAATAAAGAGTTTTTATGGAATTTAAGGAATCCCCTGTACAAAAATATAAAAAAGATGACATATATGAGATACACTGAGCTACACCATTGTGTTCACATTTTCGAGCGTTGCCACAAAATCAGTCATCAGCTGATGTAGTAAGCTATGTAGTCCGTAGCTGTAGTACAACATTCTGGGCAAGCAGTTATTCATACCATCCAACCCCATTCATATTTAGGATCCGAATTCGAATGCTAGTCCGATTAACGTTATTTTCTTGCAAAAGCTCCTTGCAATTTCCATTCATACCCATCAAAGAAATACATACTACCTAATAAGTAGCCGCCAAACAATCATCAGCTGTTGGTTACCTCAACTGCTTCCCGGCTTTTTTGCTAGTTTGGTAAATTCGAAATAAAAACAAACATGTTTCAACGTGCGCGGTACGTGCAATCACATATCTCTAGAAACCAATAGGTATGTACATATGTATGTATATTTTCTTTCTGCCATACATACATATCGCTAGCTTAGAGTGCAAATTGTGTAAGTCCATTTTTCAAACTTTGTAGGAGAGACAAAAAACACAAAATAAAAAAATTTCAAAATGAAAAAAAATTTTCTGTTCATATAAAAATTTTGGACTTGAATGAATACTTTTCCGTCAATCCAGCAATCCGTTTAACTGACAGCAGAGTGGAATTACATGTATTTGAATGACGATCGACACATTCAGTACTTCAACTTTGCCGTAACAAATATATGAAATTGAAGTATGTGTCAGTTAAACGGAGCTGGATTGCCGGAAAAGTATTCATTCTGACGGGCCCATTACACAATTTGCGTATCACTGAATAACAACGAGTAGAAATATGACAAATATCACAGACTTGTTTAGCGTGGTGCGTATTTAATTTTTCTAGCTTTCTACACTTAAAAACACTTTTTCATAAAAATGGACTTACACAGTTTGCACTCTAAGCTAGCGATATGTACATACATAAGCAAAAAGAAATCTAAAATTCTCGAAAATGTTTTATGTTATGAATGAGATTTGGAGGCAATACCTCCTACTTAATAGAGATTTATTATGACTCAGCGACTTTTAGCCACTGTAGATGCCTAATTTAACATAAATAGATATTCTTTTTAAGAGAGAGCAACAGTAACTGTAAAACATGAATAGAGCAAAGAGTGAGCGCATGCGCATGAGAGCGAGTGCGATAGAGAAGAGAACGAATTATAGGAGAGGAATGAGAAAGAGATATTGTGAATGAGAGTGAGAGGGAGAGTGTGAAAAAGAGGAGAGAAAGTACTAAAATTATGGCAATCCACAAAAGCACTAGATTTAACTGTAATACACTCTACATATGTACATACATACTACATATAAATGTATGTATGTATTTTTTTTATAGAAAATAACAAATAAGTTTATTGGTCTCTTGGCCAATTTTAAATGAAATTCTCAATTTTCGCGCATATTTTCGTTTTTGTAAAAACACCTGTTCAGCATTATCGCATTGCCATGCATTTCCATTTTACAACAAGAAAGAAAATGTTGCAGATTTTGTTCACTCTCCTCGCTCATCATGGTCAAGTAGAAGAGTGCAATAGCAGGAGAGTGCACACACATACATACATATGCACAAACATGTCAATACTTGTATGAATGCCGGAAATGAGTTTACCGTTTGAAGATCGCACCAATACTTAAACCTCCCCCAAACGAAATTGGCCTTGAGTGCTCTGATATACATACATATGTATGTAATACAGTGTTGTTGAATTTAATTGAAGTTGCGCCTCAAACTATGCTTACATTTTTTTATGTTTCATTTTTGGGTTGAATTTTATTAAGTATGTATGTATATACTATGAACGAGGGAAATTCACTGGTATTGGAGTTTGTTGTTTTTTTTTTTGCATTGTGTTTGTATAAAGCCCATTGCATCGGTCAATCGGTACGTTTGTTAGTAGCGCGAGTTTGTGTCGGTTTGCGTGTATGTAATTTATACATATGAATTCTAAAAATTTTGCTCATAATTTCTTATTTTTGTATGTCTCTTCCTTTTTAATAAACAATAATATGCAAAATATAGAATACCTACAGCAGCCAGCAGCTACGATTACTGCAGCAGCAACAACAAACACCATTTACAGTCCCAACAGCAGCTGTAGCAGCAGCAGCCAAAATTGTGAAAGCAACAGCAACGGAATCGGCAGTAACGCCAACAACAATTGCAACAATTACAACGACTACAGCAATAACATAAACGGCGACGGATTTGAGGATTTTGATTTTGACATGGCAATGTTAGCGAATAGCAGTGACGTGCAACAACAACAACAACAACAACAGAAGCAAGTGTTTGTAGATAACAACAACACAAACTACAACATGAATATTAACAACAATTGCAACGACTTTAAAATCGGCGACATAATTGACACCGTCGAAAGCTGCGGCAGCAATAAAATCACCAACAACAACAACAACATAAACAATTTGATAAAGAGCGAAAATTCCGAAGAAGATCTCTCCCAACAATATCACATTTTATGGGACAATTTGGACGAATGGCTAACAAGCCAAGATATAATGAATAATATGGAAGCGGTGCCCGATCTGCCCGACATCAGCGAGAATGCTGTCAATTTCAATAATATCAATATAAAAGTATTTGACGATTTATTAATCAATTCACAAAATCCCATGTTCTCATGTGCCATCGGATGTAGCAGTGGCAACGGCAATGGCGGTGTATGTGGCAGCAGCAACGGCAGTGCCAACGCCAATGCCAACGGCAACGCCAATCTCAGTAATCTTAGCAATAGTCAGCAATTCCAAATGGAATTAATTGCTAATTCAGAGCCATTCGTACCCAAAATCGATCAAGATGATATATTTTGTGACAGCGATAGCATTATGGTGGCAGCGATTGAAGCGCGAGAGCCAGCGCCAACACCATCGCCAATTGCAGTTCCCTCGCCAACGCCAACGCCAATGCCAACGCCAATGCCCATAAGAGCGGCCACCATTGGCGGCTCATCATCACGAGCAGTGCCATCAGCAATACACACAACAACAACAACACACAATGACCGTACCAGAATGCAGAAGAAACGGCTAAAATTGCTTCTACCATCTGTGCCTGTGTTAGCCGTTGATTCACTTTCAACACCTTCGGTGCTTGGCGGTATTGTGGATATGGAGGTATGTAGAACTTCTTCTTCTAAATTGTCGCGTAATCGTATATACGATAATGGCCGAGTCCACTAAAGTGCGACACTTGTTTCTGTTTCGTGCTGCCCAACGCAGCCGCCGGAATTTTATTCGCTGAATTATGCCGATGCCTGCGTAAAGCTCGTAGAGTTCATCATTAAATCTCTTTTAATATTCGCCGTCGCTAAAGCGCATAGGTCCATAGATCTTTTTCGAGCATCATTCCTACCCGCCAGCATCTCAAGCCCCTCACACTCGCGACTTTCAGCCTCTCTTTTCTTCTTTCGAAAAAGGCGCCTCTATCCCCTCCGCGCCGTTCAATAACGCCCCGTACGCTTTGCGTTGCGCTCATACGCCATGTAGCCTTTTAGGCGTCGTTCTTTCTGTCCGGGGCAGCGTGGCAAAATTACGATCGTCAGTTGAGGAGCATTCAATTATTTGAACCATTCAAATGATTGAAGAATTCAAGTCTAGCGCAGTGTCTTTATGTTCCCCGCTTTGTAACAGAAGGATAAAAAAACGTTTTCCTTTCGAATGATAGTTGTCTTTGGAAAGATAGTTGCCAGAATAGCGTAGTTAATTTTCGATTACAGGTCGAATAACAGGTCTTCCCCATTCATTATGGAAGGTGAGATTTTAAAATAAGAAGCTTTTTCCAATCTTTTTCGAAATACCAATATCATGTTTATTCATTTTCTATAAAGAAACCAGATTTACTGGCACGTCTGAGGCCAAAAATGTCGCCTAAATAAAAGTGAAACACCCTAATGCTCATAGAAATGTATGTAGAAGCCCAGTAAAAGGGTGACTGTTTTGAAAACAGACAACAACAATACATAAGATACTCTATCGTTTTTGTTTTTGTTTTCATTTGTGTACTTATATATTGCATCATGCTTTTTGGCGCCACCAAATACGAGCGAGTACGTGAGCAAGTGGCTGTAGTAATAGTCAAGCGCGTTGGTCGTTCATTCATTCAGTAGCACACGGCTGCTTATAGAGCGTAGATTGATTATTCGCACACGATTTCATCAACAGAGTAATTTTTTACAGCGAAGATGCATTTAGAGCTGCTGAGTTGTTTTTTCGTAATACTTGTTTTTTTTTTTGCAAAATTTTAAAAGTTTTTATTAATTCTTGTGTTGGTTTTGTTTTATTAAATCTTCTAACGTTTCATAATTCTACTTTTTATTTGTAGGATGAGCAAATGGCCATGGACACAACAACAACAGCAAAATCATCATTTTATTTGTGTGGAAGCCCGATTGCGCACATTGAAGAATCCCTAAAAGAAGATACCACCAGCCATTTTAGTACATATACCGATGAGGAATCACCAGCAACGCCGCACAGTTCTTACTCATCTTACACAACATGTACCAATGAATATAGTACAATCCAAACTGCCTACTCACCAGCGCCATCGAATTACTCAACGTCAACGTCAAATCAACAGCAAACAACAAATAGCACGACGACGACAACAACAAAAAAGCGACGTGGTCGACCAGCCAAAGAACATAGCGATCAACCAGATCCAGCGAAGCTAATGCAAATGCCAGAAGCGGAACGTAAAAGGCTAATGGATCGGGCGAAGAATAATGAGGCGAGCCGTCAATCACGCAAAAAGAATAAGGAACGCGAAGAGCTAGAGAAGGAGATTGAACGTAAATTAATCGAAAGAAATTTGGTGCTGAAAACGCGGCGAAAGGATTTGGTGAAATTAGAGAAGAAATTGAAGCGTGCGTTGATGCGCAGCACGATTTTTTCAATTTGAAATAAGAGATAAAGGGATACATATTAGTGTGTATGTATATAGGAGATAAGGATAAAAAACCATGTGATCTATTCACTTATGACATTTGTTAATTGTAATGTGTACACATTCAAATTTATACACATACATATGTATCTATGTACATACATATGTACAATGGAGATGAATATTCTTCGGAAGACAGAAAAAGCTTGAAACTTTTAAAAATTTGAACACTCAGTTGCATGTATGGCACTAGTTAGTGTGTAAGCAGCAAAAAAACACAAACACAAAAAAAATGCAAATTGAAGGTGTAATGTTGGTTGTATATTGTTTATATTATATACATGCATATGTACATGCTAATACACTTGTGGATATGGTTGCATTAAGAAATGAAAATAAGATAATTTTTCATGACGATTTACATATGCATTGCATATACTATATATTAATTACATACATACATATATAAATATTTTTTGGATTATGCAAAAAAATAAATAAATTCTCTTTTTTATAATTTGTAACGTATGATGCGTAAATATATATACTTACACTTACCGCATATACATATGTATATTCTATATGTTAACTTGAAAAACAAAAATACTTGCATACATACATGTATATGTAGTAAGCTTTAAAGTTAGTTCGAATTGAAGTTTCAATAAAAACAATACATACATACAAACATATACTACATGTACTTGTACACTAGTTTTTAAAAACTGATGAAATAAAACAAAAAATAGGTCGTTGGTTTATAGAACACGGCGATCGTTAAAACAAACAAAAAAATGCAATTTCTTTTCATTTCGCGTAAAATATGGTATGTTCAGAAACGCAGCATTAAAGGCAACAGCGGCAATACATATTTTTTTTTTCGATGCTTGTGATGAGCGACGCTTGATGAAAAATTTACGTTTATGAACGCTCTACTTGCACTACAAAAAGCATATTTCGCTTCAAATTGAGTTTCTGAACAAAGCCATATTCATTTACGCATACGCAATGGAATAAAAGGTAAAATTAGAGTTTAAGGTGAGTTTTTTTTTAATATATTAAATTAAACGGTGTGTACATATAATAATTAACTTATTTGCGTCATTGAAACTAAAAAATGTGTTTTCTTTTGTATGGTTTAAAACAAGAAAAAATTAAGAGCCGATTTCATAATGAAACTCTTAAAGCTCCTTTTGTTAAAGGTTCCTTTTAGTTAAAGGGCCATTTAATTGTACTTTAAAGTAGGAGTGATTTCATAATAATATAATATTAAAAGGCTCCTTTAAGCGAAAATATTGCAAATGACAATGCCGTCTTCGACAGTTTAACGTCAAATTATTGTCAAAATTTAAAAATATTAGGTCCGTTTATTATTAGCTAGTTATGAATAGTTAGCCAAGTTTCGTCTGGCAAATCGTTTCTTGAGTCAAAAAAATAGCAGAAGAGAGCCATTGACAGCTCCAAATTTCAGCTAGTAAAATTTTCCCTAGCTGAAATTATTTGCTGTCAAAGTAAGAAACAGCTGTTGAAAAAATAAACAAACGAATACTTTTTATTTTATTACTTTTGAAATTTTCTGAATTTTTGAAATAGAAATAAAGAAAATTAAATGTTTTTTACAAACAATAACCATTAACAGTCAAAAATAGCATTCAAATTACTAATCGCTAATTTTTACTATTATTCCGTTTCTTGATTTTCTGTTCGTTTCGCTCTTTATGAGCGCAATTATTTCCGTTTTGCTCACTTGACAGCTAGCTGCTAGTTTAA
This sequence comes from Urophora cardui, assembly GCA_960531455.1. NCBI lineage: Eukaryota > Metazoa > Arthropoda > Insecta > Diptera > Tephritidae > Urophora > Urophora cardui. Next base: position 3,836,405 of record OY482672.1, on the reverse strand, counting down.
TAAGAAACAAACCTATTAAAATTTATCATTTGTTTTTTTCTGAAAATTAATAGATTTTTTGATTATGGCTTTAATTTTTTTGAAAAAAAAAAAAAGTAAAAAGAAGCATAATTTGGAAACCCAGTGCAGAAAAAATAGGAAGCGGTCATCCAACCTCACAAAACAGGAAGAAGATGATTATTGCATTATAGGACTCAACAAACAAAACAACAAACAAAATCGGTTCAAAAATTTTAATAAATTTTTCATATTTGATTTTGACAGATTGCAGAAATTACATTTTTTCTGGCAAAAGGAACCTTTAAATAACTTAAATTCATGTTTTTGGGTATTTAACTTTAAAGGAACTTTTACCTTCAAAAAGACTATGAAATCGATCAGCAGATTAAATGCTCCTTTAGAATTTAAAGGAACTTGTAATTTGATTATGAAATCGGCCCTAAAACCAATTAATTTTTTTTAAAGGAAATATTAGCTACATATGTTCAATAACGAAAAATTGTTACGAATTTTTCATAAAAAATTACAGTTCTCCATACAAAAATTACACATTTTAGGAAAAACTCGTAACAATTTTTCGTTATTGAACAGAGCTATTAGCTTTGTTTCTTTATCCACTAATTAACGTTTATAAACACTAATTTCTAGATTTGACATATAAAAGGCTCTGCACACGGCATTTGAAATTACGTTGATTAGCCGAAATTACTTTCCGAAATCACGCGCATTCACACACGTTTTTGAGTAATTTCATTTAGTCGGGTTTCAGTTACGCTGTTCCTGCGCCAAATAAAAATTTTGTACGTGGTCAACTTAAATGAAAATATCATTAATAAAATACTCCCACCAAATTAAATTTTTTATAATTAAAGAATCGCTAATGCAATATACAATGAGAATATTTCTAAGAAAACGTCGCGAACAAATTTAATAGCCGTTTTTATTTTAGCGCAGATGTATATGCGCTAAAATAAAACTCAGCTAATGTGAAATATTAGCGATAGGTAAAGATGTTTTCGATTATAATCGATAAAATTTAGAGAAGAGACCGATTCTAGAGTAATTTCGTGAGTATTTTCGCCGAAATGCGCATTTCAAGGGTAATTTCAGCTGGCATTTTTGTATGGCAAAACAACGTTATTTAAGGGTAATTAACGCCGAAAACACGATTTTTGCCTAAATCACCCTTAAATCATGCCCGTGTGCAGAGGCTTTAATTTGTGTTTCTTTGGTTTCTCTCCAGTAAAAGAGAGCGAACAGAACGAAAATTGAGAGAGCACTGAACGAAACTAGTGAGAGCGGCAATGATAGTTCTACTAACTTTTGTACTGAACAAATTTCCACTAGCAAGACACTAGCAAGAAGAAGAAGAAATGTCAAATGTGGAAAAAGGAATTCAAATTTGTATTTGAAAATACAAAAGTAAATATATACGTAGTAAGTCAAGTTATATAGCTATTTTTATTAAAAAAAAAAAGGTTTAATATGGAAACGGGAAGTTATTTATAATGTATGGATGCAGGCAAACTAATCCTATATTGAAATATACATATATACATTAGAAAGCGGATCAAAACAAGAACCATAATGAGAGTGCATCTTCCGGCTGATCGGCTGTACATATGTACATGCAGAAATTTTTAAGAATTGTAACAATGCTTATGGAGCCTATTGAAGGCGATAATGAGATTGAACAAGTAGCTGTAGAAAGTTTAAGGTCAGTCGACATTGGCTTGCTTCCAACCAATCGAATTACCAGAGATTGTGTTATTTAGTACATTGAAATTGTAGTTCCGAGCTATCGTCATAATTTTCGAATTTCCAGAAGCTTGCCTGAAAGCGTTTTCGAGCGAGTATGGCAGTCGAAATTTGTTTTTCTAAGGCAATAGAACACTTAAAGGGATATATTAAAATCCATATTTTTCTTTTCTGATGATGATTTCAATTTTTTATTTTTTCTTAAATTTTCGCTCTTTTATCTGTTTTCATGCGCCAAATAATCATATCGGCATTTAAACTGCATAACCGCTAAATTGAAACTTTCATAACCGCCTATGCCAAAATTGAGATTTTCCAAACTTTAACTCCTGGCGTTCAGCTCTATGGATTATACCATAGATTTGGTCTTTGGGAAGCTCTATTTTTCCTTCTTTTCACGTCCGAATTCGGAGAGTTGGGCGGTTATGAAAGTCTCACTTAGGCGGTTACGAAGTGTAAACGGTGATGTCACTAAGGCCCGTTTTCAGATCAAAAATTTAATTGTCATTTAAATTTTAATATGGATTGTTATTTAAATGCCAATTATCTTTTTTTCTTTTTCAGATCAACCTCAATTAAATAAAAGAAATAAGTGGCATCATTTGACTTTTGCAAATAAGTATCTCTTTAATTTTTACTAGTATCGCCGGTGCTCGAAATTCGACCATGCAATTTATTTTTTCAACTTTGTATTGGTACAAAAATTATTCCTTTTCGCGGAGATAAGCAACACTTTCCAAATTCCAGTTGTACCGCAACACTGATTTGCCATTTTGATCACGGTCCGACGCGAAATCATGGTCAAAATCAAGGCAGATCTAGGAAGGTAGGCCCGGTGGCAAATTCAGAAATTTCCCATGTATTTTGTTATTGTAATTGCTAGAGTGTAATGTCAAAATGATATTTCGCCGTGGTTAAAATCTGAATTCGCTTGGGGCTCGTCCATTCCTATTGGCCATGATGTGAATTCGCTTTGATTTTGATATTACACTCTACCTTTGTAAATAAAAAAAGTTTTTCAATTCGCCGCCGAGCCTACCTGTTAGATATGTATGCCTTGGTCAAAATAAAAATTACTCAGTGTGCTCTCCCGCCCTCTCTCTCATTTTTCGCTTTAAAGGAAAAGCAATAGGAGATATTTGGCCGCGTTAATTTTGATCTGAGCGTAAACTGGGCCAATGCATATAAAATAGAGATAGCGCTTTTAAATTAAATCGACTCTTCAACTGTGTTTACGATATTTGTAAACACGTTTACGATATCTATATCTCTTAACTAAAAATTTTATTTATTAATTATAAACAAATTAAATAATTTATAGAAAAAAATATATGCCTATGCACTGCTTCTGACTCATACGAACTCATCCATATCAATTTTATGTGGATATGAGTATGTTAAATGTGCTAAACAGCCTGGCAATTGTTTGTATGGGAAAAATGTTAGCCTATTAATATAAAGATATTACATTTCAATTTTCAGGAAAATTGATACACCACGAACAAAAAACTTTTCATCTGAGGAAATCAAATTGTTGCTGGATATAATTGAAACAAAAAAATCAATTATCGAGTGCAAAAAAACAGACAAAATCAGCTCCGATCAGCTGTTTTCTAGTCGGAGAGCAAGGTTGCATTTTCCATATTTAAATAGCCGAATTTGGGCATTTAAATACAGTTTAAATGCTGTGTAAATATTTCGTCTGAAAATGTATATTAGAATTTAAACATCAATCGATATTTAAACTTTTGATCTGAAATCGGCCCTAAAATTTGCTAATTCAAGTTTCCTTATCTATTTTGCTAACATCTCTCACTGAGAGAAAATGTCACTTTACTCTCACATATTTCGTTAAAATAGATTAGCAAGAAATGTTAATGTTTTGCTGGAAACTAAAGAAAAGAACCTATTATTAAACATCATTTTAAAGTCAGATAAATTAGAAATCATCAGACGGCTGCCGAAAAGCTTTTACACAAAAGCTCCATTGTCGAAAAACTCTTAAGTAAAAAATACATGCGCCTAAAAATATGCCATATATGTTACTTATATTTCCATAGCATGGTATTTAAGAGGTTTTTAGCCTTGCCGCTTTTTTGGAGTCAGTGCTGTAGTATCTACCATTTTATCCGATGTAAACAATCAACCACAAAATCCACATTAACATGGTCTTAAAAACACTTACTACGCGATGACGATTTACTACGATTATTCATGTTGGGATTGGAAGAAGCCGTACTATTTGCTCTTGAGCTAACCACTTCGTCTTGATCCATAATCGTTTCTTCAACACTATCATCATCGTCCGGTAAGTCCTCATCGCTGTCATGATCGTTGTCGGCGCTGGCAAGGGTGCTCTGTGAAAAAGGCATGAGAAAATTTTTCATTTAACAAATATGTACATATAAAAAATACGACTTTACCTGCGTCAAAATTTCATCGCCATGCAAGTCCTTATTCTTCAAATTGCCCATCGCAAATACAGACGAACACTTATTCGCAGTCATTAGCGCTTTAACGCGAAATACCAAAGTTTCGACAGTTTCGCGCAGCGCGGGTATTTGGCCAATTATAGCTGTGTTTTGTAAAGCCTAAATTTAAGTTGGAAGCATTTATTTAATAATAATAAACAAATATTACAATAAATAATATATTATATCGATATTAGGAGCAAGTTCAGCCAACCAATTTGGTTAACAGCCATACGGCTCCGAGTTTTAAAAATATAAGTCGAAAAAAAATGTTTGTGCTGTTGGGACGCAAAATGAGCCAAAGTAATGTTTTTTTTTGTGGCCAAAGACCCTATTGAGCCAATTGTTGTCTACGCTTAGTTTAAAGTACTTTAATGACTCATATTTACCTTCGAATGACAGCATAAATTATGCAAAAAACGTGTAACGGTTTGTAAATTTTTAAGGAACTCACTGACACGTTCGGGATCGTCACGCAATTTCTGATCAACAACTTGCAAACCATGCTGCAGCAGCATTTTCAAGTAGAGATGTGAATACTAGGGTGTATTAAGTGCACGATAAATTAAAAAGAAAAACATACAAATTCAAATATCATGTCGCACCTTAAAAAATAATTGGAAATTTCGCGGTACATCCAATGACTTAATAATGTCGAGTAGCATATTGAACAGCTCGCAGCTCTTCTCCCACATTTTCATTTTATCCTCCCTATATGCACTACCACTAGCACTCTGATTCACCAATTCGCTCAAATAACCAATTGTTGTTTCACACATGCCGCGAAAGAGTAGCGGGAAATTTGCTCTGAATTAAAAGTTTTTATTTTTTTTTTTTTTTTTTTAAATATCAAAAATTCCGTTTCATTTACTTTTTAAAATTCGGAAACGATTTGAGTACATTATCCTTGCCCTTCAGATGCTTGCATTCCTCCAACAAGGCACGTAAAATGCTTGCCAAACGTTTGAAATCGGAATTTTTGAGAAAACCTTTTATTAAAATATCCAAGTAGATATTACAAGTGGCGCCACGTTCGGCTAAACCTTCGTAGCTGTACCACTTGCGCTGTAGCAGCTTTTTGCACAAGGAACCTATAAAGAAAATTAGAATTCGACATTGAAATAAATTGAATGGAATTAGAACAGTTCCTTTAGTGTATAGCCAGATCACAGATTTGCTTGTGTACTAACGTATTTCCTTTTCTTGCTTCTCACTTAATGCTTTGCGTTGCTGCAAATCACTGCTTACACTCTTACCGCCATCGCTTTTGTGCGAGAAACGCTTTAGTATTTTCAAAAAATCGTGTAAATACACGGCTGTTTTCAAATCAACTATAGATGTTTCATAATTTAACATTAATTCAAAAGATGCGGCTGCTATAGCATCTAAGGATTTTTTGCGAAAGCTTTGCCGCTGCGCATCATCCAAAAGCGCAAGCAAAGAGTCTGAAGAATAAAAAAAATCGTAACGAATTCAAAAAGGAACAGATAACAAATACTATTTATAAAAATGCATTTGTATGCATTAACCTTTCAACAGCGTCTCTCTAGCATTTCCTTCGCCAAATTGGGGCCAAGTAAAATACACGGCCAACAAACGTACGCACATATTGAAACAAACTTTCTTGTAATTAAATTCTTGCGTGAAAAGATCAGTATTGCTATAAACATGATTCACTTGTTCCAATTGTTTATTAATCTCCGTTGAGAGCTGCAAATGCATTCAAATTAAAGTGACTTTTATTTTCTCTATCACCAATTGCCGGCTTACCCGCGCCATGCTCTGCATAATCGCCTGCAGGAACTTGGACAAGTCGCACATAAAATACTCCGGCTTAGCCACATGTTGTAAGGGTTGTTCGCTTTGATATTTTTGTGCGCCGCCAGTGATAGATTCCAATTTGCAAACTAAGTCATTTAAAATGAAACGAAATTCCAACAAACCAATGCGTTTGCCTATCTCAACGGTGGGTAAAGGGTATTGCAGCACCAAATCCTCACGTAATATGAGCATGATATCTGAATCCATTTGTCTGCAAAAAAGAAGCAATAAAATGATACACTTTTACTGCATAGTTAACCATGCCGCCCTCACCTATAAATTTCGCGCGGCCCATAAAGCTCATCAAATTTTCTTTTATTTTCATTGGCTTTAGCATGTCCAGCGTTTGCCAATTTAATTGTTATATCTCCAGCATTTGTTGCATTGTTAACAGCATGCGTATCGTTAAATATAATCGTTTCTGAATTGAGATCTTTGTCAGCTTGTGTGGCTTTTTGTTGTGTTTTGGGGTTTGTTGAAGTAGCGGCTGGCCTGCCACGTCCTGAAAAAAAGAGGCAACATTTAATTGGTTACCTTAATTCAACTTTTGCCACTTTTAAAGCAACTAACCTTCACTTTTCTCACCGGCAGCAGAGTTTGAAGTAATGAATTGCGCCTGCGGTGGTACATAATCAGCAGGCGCTTTGTCCAATAAGAGTCGCACTTTATCTTCGGTAGCAATAAGATCATTTAAGCGTGCTAATACCTGTAAATAAGTGTTTTTAAATAGTTTTTGTGTAGCCTTATGATAATTTCAATTACATACATACCTTACAACGTATCATCTCTTCCTGTTGCGTTGAAAATGAGCTCACCGTTTCACGCATCCAATTCACACAATGAAAATAAATATCCAAAATGCGTTTCTGCAGCTGCTCATCGTAATCGTAAAATATTGCATCTGTGTTGGCTTCATCGAAAAATGATGGTAATATTATGGCACAGCCAAGTAAGGCATTAATTTGTTCCAAACTGCCCTGATAGCGTTGCAAGTGCAGAGAGCGCACTAAATTGAAAAGTGGCGCCAGCACTTGTATTGAAGTTGATGAACTGAACAGAGTACAAAAGACAATAGCTTACGATGGCTTGTAACATTAATACACTAACATACTTTGTACCCGGTTTTAGCACTAATTCCGCTATATTGATTGCAATTTGTGGCACTTCACTCTCCTCCATATTTGTTGTATCCTCAACGGTATTGATGCATTTCTGATACGTTAAATTGATGCCACTAAAATAAAAAAATCGGAAGAAACAAAATTTTAGAAAAAATGTTGAAAATGTATGTATGTAGATGAGCTCACAAGGTGTCCGTGGGTGAGTGCTCGGCAACGAAACTATTTTGAAAATAGAATGTCATCACATCGCACAACCAAATTAAATATGGCTTATCCAATTGCGTACACGTATCACGTCCGCTTGGCATGGACATGCAACTGCTAGCCAATTCGTCGTAAAATAAAGCTAAGGATTCGGAGCAATGTACGGCGGCTGATTCGACGAGCACTGCGAATACAAGTGCGGAAGTAAAAATTAGTTTGAAAGAAAATTGTTAAGCAAAATACATATATGTATGTATGTACATATGTATATACAACTATCACTCACTTATAAAATTTGCTGCCATTTTGCCACGTCCATCCGGCAATGAGCTAGCATTTGTATATGACGTATTGAAATCGTCATGCTCAATAATGGTGTCCTCAATGCGCGCCATACAATCAATTAACTGTACACTGCCGATAATGCCTTGCTTTTTTACACTATGTAGCAGAAGTTAAGAGTTTTTGCTAGTTTGGCTTAAAATCAAAGTCAAGTATGTACTTACTGCACTGAATGATTTATTATTTGCTTTTTCAAAAGCATATCTAGCTGATCCTGTAACACTGTGCATTCGGAAAGCGGTGGCGGCGGAAAAGCAATCGAACACAAAATCTCCATTGCCATGCGAGTTTGTGAGAGTGTCATTTCGCTCAAGCGATCCAACAAAGGCTTGAAAACCACAAAAAAGGGAAACGGTAAATTAGAAATACATATGTAATTTCCTCCCAGTGCTGAGTTGCAAAAGAGATTGTAGGTAATATTAGCTAACCATCAATAGTGTACCCCAATTTTGTATCTCATCGCGATATTTCCTTTGCAAATCCCTCAGTAGTTCTAATGCTAAGTTTGTCAAGTTTTGCGTGGATTTGTAACATGTGAGCTGCAGCAATCGCTTCAGTATGCCACGTTGTATAGTTTCGCATATTTGAAATAAAATACTACAAGTAAATAAAAATTTTACTATTAAAAATTGAACCAGAGAAATCGCCCGTTTAATGCAATAGGGATTTAACTCGAAATTTTCGATTTCTGGGATTTTGCCATATATTTCAATAACTGGTTAGTGCCTTTGAGTCTAGTCTTATAAAATAATCAAAAAGATAAAAATGGCGGAAATAGAAGTGATTTTGTAGTTAGCCGTAGAAGGAAACTATTTGAAATTATAAAACTTTATTTGCGTTTTCCCAAAAAAAATTTTTTTTAGTTAAATCCCTATTGCATAAAACGTGCGAAATAGCAATTGTGTATATACCCATATGATGCCTTTGCAAAGCTATTAACGCCCTTATTTCTTTCCCTCAAAAAGTCATGCATCAATTGCATCAATGTGGCTGTATGTTGCTCCAAAACGGCAGCATAGTTCGATTTCATCTCAATAAATATATCGACTGTTATGTGTTCAAGTTTAATGCGACGACGTAACTGGAAAAGCATGAAGTACAAATTACACTGGATCACTAAATGAAACTTTTTGTCTGTACTTTTGACGTGACCATCCTATCTATATGTAAAATCGGTCCCAGATTCCGAAAATCGGGTTCATTTTTAATTCTATGGGAAGGTTTTTGAGATATCGGCAATTTACCGATATTTGGCCAATATCTCCATTTAATCCTGTATATCTCTTTAACGCAGTGAGCTATCTTCCTTTTGGTGACACAAAACGAAAGAAAATTAAATTTACTTTTCATATCTCCTATAACATTTTTCTCTAACTCTTATAGTTTCTGAAATATTGACGATTCAATTTGAATTTTTTCGATTTTATATGATTTTTTTTTAAGAAAAAATTTACTTTGTCACGCAATATCTTTAAAACCAATGTTTCACCTTCGGTTTTACTCCTTTATGTGAAGCTCCATTCCATTAGCAAAAAAATAAGCTATAAACGAAGAAAATCCATTGTAAATTGGAAAAGTTATAGGCGATCAAGTAAATAAGGCCAAGTCGCGCAATGCTATTACACGGGTATATATTATGCATGTTATACCCGTAAATGGGCTCGTATCTATTGCGCTGCCAACACGCTCCCTGCAGGCAAAATTAAACTGGTATGAAAATAAACTAGTTGATCAACTGGTATGTAAAGGAAAAAATTCAACTAGTTGGTTTTCTACTAGTTGATCTACCGCTTTTAAAAAGAAAATAATACTATTTGGTATTCTACTAGTAATATACCAATTTATTTATTAACTGAATATAGCAGTTTGTGCAATTCTATCACAAACTAAGCTTATTGGCGATTGTGAAGTAACTTTACGCTATTATTTAACAAAAGGGTCAGAATAGTTATTACCAATTCGCCAAAAAGAAACAACCATTTCTCACAAAATAAATATTTTTAAGGCTTTTCATTTTTTTTTTTTTTTTGCAAGGGTACACAAGAACAATTACATACATACATTTATGTTTGCAGCAGTTGGCAAGCAGAGTTTAAGAGAGTTTAGTTAATTGATTTGGTTTCATCCAAATCGGAGATTCTATCAGCCAACCGCCGTAGTAACACGAAGCCATTATTCTACTTTACTATATATCTTTGCGTGTACTGTATATAATATGTACTAAATGTAACTTTAAAAAATACTGAGCTAATTAAAGTGAGCTTTATTAAGTGAACTAAAAAGCTATTTTTTCACCTAGATGAACTGGCATTTTTCTAGTATTATTCTGACTGGTATTCTTCTAGTATACCCTTAAATGGTATTTTTCTAGTATGAAGCTGATGGGTTGTCTACTGGTATGAAACTGAGTGGTAGTTTTCTAGTATGAAGCTTATGCAAGGGAAGACAATTTCCATCTCGTAGGCAATCGCCACGTTAAAACTACCAGTTGCTTTCAAGTAAAATTGATAGTTGGGCAACTAGATGCCGACATTTTCAAACTGGTAGAATTGTAGTATGCAACTAGTTGTTTTGCCTGCAGGGCTGCTACTGCAGATCTGTAGGTATAAGTCAAATATGCATAGAATGTACCGTATAGTGGCATTGCGAGACTTGGCTGTATTTACTTGATCGCCTATAACTTTTCTTTTTACCATGGATTTTCTTCGTTGATAGCTTATTTTTTTGCTAATGGAATGGAGCTTCACGTAAAGGAGTAAAACCGAAGGTGAAAACATTGGTTTTAAAGATATTGCCTGACAAAGTCAATTTTTTCTTAAAAAAATCGTAAAAAATCGAAAAAATACAAATCATCAATATTTCAGAAACTATAAGAGTTAGAGAAAAATGTTATAGAAGCCATGAAAAGGAAATTTAATTTTCTTTCGGTTGGTGTCACCCCAAGGAAGATAGCTTACTGCGTTAATGAGATATACAGGATTAAGTGGAGCCATTGGCCAAATAACGGTAAATTGGCAATATCTCAAAAACCTTCCCATAGAATTAAAAATGAATGGAATCAGCGACCGATTTTACCTATAGATAGAATGGTCGCGTTTAGAGTATTTTTTGGCTGTAGAGCAGTTTTATTGCAGTAAGTGCTTTTTTCAATAAGACAAGTTTGAGTGATTATGATTAATACAAATACAATAATTCAATTCGTTCACTTACAATGTTTTCAACGCACATAAAGTTATCCTCTTTAATATGTATGAGCAGCAGAAGTATGACGAAATCCAATGATCTGGAAAACATGTATGTACATACATATATAATGTATACAATATTTGCACTAAATACTATCAGTTGAACTTCTGTCTTAAACAATACAATACCTAAATTGACCACCCGGTAACGAGGCTAACCATTTTTGCCAACACGTATAAAACTTCTTACAACGCACCAAAGCTTGTTCAAGAAAATTAAAAAGCTCTAATTGTGTTGCATGTTCCATTGTGGTATTTAGACGCAAAACTAGTATTTGCCGTATGATAATGACCAACTAAATGTTTAAAAATATATATATATATATATTTTTATAAAATATGTAATAAATAAATATAATCGCATAAATCTAACTTACCTCGCTCACTTCCTCATCACTAGCCTCCGTTAAGCATTTCATTAGGAAATTTATCATCAGTGGCAGCATCTATAAAGTCGGTGAACAATTTTAATTACTCACATACATACATATGTGCATACATAATTATAAATAAGGTTGTGGCAGCACACACCGTATTGTTAAAATCTTCCTCCTTTATATGATCCAATATACGATGTCGCAGTTGCACCTGCATACCTTTGCTCAAACTGAGATTTGTCAGCGCTTGAAGTGAGTTGGTGTTGAATATGTCCGTGCTTGATGATAAATTTTGTCTGCATACAAATAAGAAATGATAATTACTTACATATTTGAGCCTAAGAAATCATTTTCAAATGCTATTACTCACATAAGTAATTGAACAAATTCATCGTGTTTACTTGCATCCAAGAAAAACTCAGCATTCACTAAGAGATCATGCTTAGCCGACTCACTAGTTTCCTTATAGATTGCGGAAATACGTTCGAATATGATTTTACTATGCGACTGCGACACATAACGCAATTGAGCTATAAGTATGGGTAGTAAGGGGACAGTGCCATTTGCGAGGAACACTGGTGTGCTGTAAGGAATTTGCATAGAATGCCGAATCGTATTCTCTACTCCACAAGCCTATTTTGTTTTAAAATTATATAGTTACCTCTTCACTGCCGCTTCGGCAATTTTATTTAGCAAAACCTCAACAACTGCGTCACGTAAAAAATCAACCATTAAAAAGTTTACAATCATGCTCTCTTGTGACTGATATACTGAATCCTGTCCAGGTACGCTTATAGTACAGCCACTCAACAATTTTAAACAATACTTGCATTTTGGTGATAAGGCATCGCTTAGACCATTTTTAAACATTTCCAAATTTTCAGTTTTGCCAGTTTTGGCAAATATATCACGAAATTGCGTTACAAAGGAAACGTGGTCGCAACCTATTAAGTACACAGAAAGAACGAAAAATATACATATGTACATATATGCATATTTAATAACAATAATTACATTAACATACTTAATACAAAATTATCGGCTTCATCCAATAGCACTCCTGCTCGTGTTAACACCAATTCAAAGAAATTATTCGGCTGTCGGCTTGAATTAATGCGTGGTTGTGTTGTACGGCCCAAACTTAAAGCGATAGCGCTACGTTGTGATAAATAACGTTGTGTAAGCTCTTGTGATGCCGGTACAAGCTCATCACTATTCGTGGTGGGTGGTGCAGTTGACGCACACACATCCGCTGCCACAACAGTTGCGATCGAGTTTTGAGTGCGCTGGAGGACATTATGATTATTCAATTAGTAATTGTGTTTGTCGATAAAAATTGCTTAAGTGAGGCCATTGCTATCAAAACCAGTTCATTCCATTTTTGGAAATTTTACAGGAGGCAAAAAGCTTCCCACGTCCAGTTCTGAAGCCTAGAATTTGATTGCTTTTTCATTTTGATTATCTTGGAAGTCATTACACTAATTAGGTTGGACTGAGCTGATTTTGATGCAAAAAACACGATTTTTCATGTTTTTGTTGAAATGAGCTTGATTCGAGCTATATCCCTTCGTCAGGTTAAGAAGGATCCTCTAAACTTTCAAAATATGAAAGAGGATTTCAGAAAAATATGGTTTTGATAGCAAACGCATCAAGTGTAATATTGTTCTGGCAAAATCAGACACCTTTCATGTTTTTGGAGACCTTATTGTCAAAAGGAGTAAAACTTCGTTTATTGATACTTACTCAAAACTTAACATCCATATATGTAAGTATTCGATGGATGCCACTTCTAGAAGGGTTATCTTAGCCTTATATATATGTAACGCCGGGAGTTCCGAGATAACATTTACATAATAATATATATATTTTATTAATCAGCAGATGTACCTTGGATGTACCTAGTACATATTTACTACCGATCCCTCAGTTTCATACAAGGCAAATTTTTTGCCAATCGCAAAATCCATGTTGACTTACCGCAAATTTGACTGATGCATTCTCATCAATTGAATTCAGTGGTCGCTTGTTTTCACTAGTACTGGGCAATTTACCACCAATGCTGTTTTTGGTATTCTTATTGAATTTACGATTTTTATACATATTTGTTAATTTAATTCAAATTACATTTTTAGAACGACCCGCGTAAAATGAATTGTTTAACAAACATATGTTAATTATCTGACAGCTTCGCCGTGGTGAGTATGTACATACGTCAAATATGAGTCATATTAGCTGAGTTCCCGTGGTAGTGATCCAGATCCGGATACGAATTTTGCAAGCAAATGCAGCAACTATTTTGTGATCCTGATATTTATCTGGATCAAAAATGTCTATTACAATCTATACGGATCCGAAATTGATCCAGATAAATATCAGGATCACAAAATAGTTGTTGTTGCATTTGCTTGCCAATGTCAATGTGAAAGAGAAGAGAAATGAATTTCAAGGTAAAATTTTTGCCAATTCGTTTTGTCTGACATTCACACTTTTTAGTATACATACACAATTCCAATCAGCTTATCTACTGCGATATCCTTCTTTAGATAATTCTTGACCCTAGCATTTCCATAGGGGCCGAATCAAGAATTATCTAAAGAAGGATATCGCAGTAGATAAGCTGATTGGAATTGTGTATGTATACTAAAAAGTGTGAATGTCAGACAAAACGAATTGGCAAAAATTTTACCTTGAAATTCATTTCTCTTCTCTTTCACATTGACATTTTTAAAGAAAACACACACATAAAAACGGAAGTAATATAACCTCTATTTGGATAAACCTTGGGCCGAATCTGTCAAATTCTTCTACATTCCTCTTTGCATGACACTTTAGCCATGGGTAATGGCGCAATATTTTTGGCGCTGATACAATAACTCCAGTGCCACTCGTGGCGCCAACTCACGGTACTGGCGCAATAACACCTTTAGCGCAATTGTCATGGAATAATCGATAAATAACATTTTTTCGCTTGTTACTGTTTACCATCCCCGTTTTATTTCTTTTGGCACACGTCTGCTTACATATACGAGGGCACAATTAATTTTAATTTTCATAATCATTTGGAAATATATTCCGTATATTTGTGAAAATATGCTGGAAATTAGAGTCACTTAGATCACTATCAAGCATACATAATTGTGACGGTGTCATACGTATACATATACTATGGTGCTGTTATTGGCGTTGTGCTGGTGCCATTTTACACTAGCGCTATATTGGTGCTGGTGTTAGCGCACGAAATTGAGTCCGTTTTATATTACAAAATTGAGTTGGCGCTATATTGGGTTGGCGCTATATTGTGTTGGGTTGAGATGGCGCATTTTCCAAATCGGAGTTAGCGCAATAACGCCAGGGTTGGTGTTAGCGCAATTGCGCCGCGCAGCGCAGTGTTACCCATGCCTATGACACTTATGGCCCCACTATGTATGAAGGTATGTCGTCATGCGAAAACCTTTATTGTTTCCGGATACTCATTGATTTTGTCCGAATATACATACATACATCTTTCCAGCCGTCCCCACATTGGCCCTCTAGCTGGCATAACAACAGACCACAGCCTCATGGGCATCCATTGAACGCGCATGGTTCTCCTTACAAACGATTTCTGTCGCATCTGCAGGGATGAGGAGGTATAATGCGTGGGGCACTACCTATACTCTTGTCCAGCGCTGTCCAACTCCAGGTACACTTGCCTCCACAGACACAGCTGGAGGAGATTGAAAACAAAAAGGCATCTGATATTTTACGCTATATGAAGCAAACCAGGTGGTTCGTATACATGGTGTGTAACATGATGCAATAATAAAATGGTGGACGCAGCAGAGGACGGCTATTTTGTTTTTGGAAAAGTAAGCTGTCAAATTATCGTCTTTTGTTTTGATTTTGCCCTCTTGCACGTGTTATTCGTGGAAATAGCTTGTGTGTTCGCTTGTATGTTCGCTGGCGTTTTTTCTGTTTTTGACATTCTTATCTACGGCCGTTCAACGGTAATCGCCTATTCTCTTTTAGCCGCTACGACCATATAGAATTATTGGATCATGGTGTGTAATGAAGAGCTCCACGTGGTGTCACAACAGGTCATCAGACCTACGTACATATTTAGTAAATGTGTTTGCTGTACCAAGTGGAAACAATGTCCGCTATTTCGTTCGAGGAACAAGTGCAGAATACGGCCCGGTAAGCTAGACAAAAAACAAAAAGTGGGCATGGTCCGCCCCTTTTTACTGATTTCAGTGATATAATTTTTTTTTGGGGCTCGCTTATATTAAGGGTGCTAGGGGGGGGGGGGGGGGTAAAGATGAAATTTTCCAAATTTTAAAAAGCGAATATCTCGAAAAGTACTTAACCGATTTTAAATTAAACACTTTTTTGTGATATACATATGTATGAGCTTACAGTAAATAGTTTGTAAGAAAATTATGAAAACAAAAAAAAAAATCAATGTATTTCATAAAAAAACCATTTTTATTTAAAAAAAAGTTATTATAAACATATATTTTTGTTGCTGAAATCAAAGAGAGAATTCTATTACCTTTTATTTGATGTATAATATGTTATATTAATATATACAAATAATAAGAAAATTTGTGTGCATTGGCAACCACGTATATGCTCATACTAACGGCATATGGAAAAAACGGTATATTTCAAACGTACTATTTAAATTAAAGTTTATATATTTTTCCAACGTGAAAGGTGAATAAAAATGAGTTCGCAAATTAATTTGATGTCCTTCTGCGTAGTACACCCTTGAGCGTAGGCGGCCTTCGGCCGCGCTTATAAAAAATAACCCTCAGCCGGTAGAATTCTCTTTCCGGAGTAATATCTATGGCCCGGTCCACAGTGCTTTTGCGCAGAACACTTTTCTGCGTTGGCGGCCATCGGCCGCGCTTATAAAAAATAACCCTGGGCTACGCCATCCGTCCGGACGTGTGCCCCAACCGTGGCTACCGCCACGGTGATGTCCTTCTGCGTAGTACACCCTTCAGCGTAGGCGGCCTTCGGCCGCTCTTATAAAAAATAACCCTCAGCCAGTAGAATTCTCTTCCTGAGTAATATCTATGGCCCGGTCCACAGTACTTTTGCGGCCATTTCAACTCGCAAAATTGTACAAACAATTTTTGAGAGCCCCTCTACCGCCCTGCATAAGTCATTTTGCTCAGGACGTGCTGGAATAATGGAAAGCCGGCCCTCGACATTTTTTAATTCGGTCAAAAATGTATTCGGTATAATAATGCTTTTTTCAATTCGGTCTTTTAAGATTCGACATATTTTTTCGACTTATTGTACGGATCCCGAAATATAACGTTTTTATACTCAGCTGTACTAGTACACAGAGTATTATAGTTTTGATTTCCTAATGGTGGATTGTAACAGAATGAAATAATCGAGATAGATATAAGCTTTGTTCAATAACTCAAAGTTTTTAATTGCTTTTACAAATAGTTACGAATTTTATGTTCAATAACCCAAAAAATTTGCAAAAGAGACCCAAATTGGGAGAGTAAGAATTCGAGAGAGTTGAAAATAGTTGCAAGTATAATTTTCACTTGCAACTACTTGCAGCTTTAAAAAAAATAGAAGCGTCAAAAACATATGATCACGAAAATTGCAATTGGAAATATGCCAACATTTCAATCGCAAATTTCTAATTGCATACTAAATAAATTAGCGCAAAAAGGAATCTTGACGATGTTGTGGAATATCCAAAGTAGATTTTTGTCTTCCTAATTCAGTTATTTACATTCATTTTCAATTTCAAACATTTCAATTACAACCTAACCTAAAAATCAAATTGTGAAAACAGCGCATCAGCTGTTTACTTGCAAATGTTTACGATTTTGTGTTCAATAACTTTGGTTGATAATTTTCTCTTTTACTCGTTTTTACTCTTAATTTTCCACTGGTGCTCTTATTGCAAGTAAAGTTGTTGAACAAAGCTATAGACTTATATATATCAAAATGATCAGGGTGAAAAGAGAAATCGATTGAGCCATGTCCGTCTGTACGCACGATAACTCGCGCAAAAATTGAGATATTTTGATGAAATTTGAAATGTTAGTTGGTATCAAGACAGGAACGGATGGTATTGAAAATGGGCGAAATCGGACCATGACCACGCCCACCTCCCCTATATAGTAAAAATCGGAAATTTTGTATCTCAGTCACTAATAGAGCTAGAGTGATAAAATTTCACACACGTATTGAGCTCAGGCCCTTATGAAGAAATATGATGAAATTTTGGAAAATGGGCGGTGCCACGCCCACTTATTAAGCGGCAAACATTGAAACTTTTATGAGTCATAACTCAGAAACCGTTGAAGATATATCGATGACCTTTGGTAGGCGTGATATACTTACTTAGGCAAATGTTTTGACGAAAAATTGCCAAAATCGGTTGACGACCACGCCCACTTTTATATATGGGTCTTATAAAGTGACCTAATAAAAACATTTTAAGCGATATCTCTGTCAAATATAAAGATATATCATTGAAATTTTATGGAAGGTGTCCAACTATGGACATATAACAAAAAATACAAAAATTTTGGAAAATGGGCGTGGCACCGCCTCCTCTTAGAAGCAGGAATATACGAGATTTCTGAGCCCATAACATGTTCAAAATTTTAGCGAAATAGGTTGACGACCACGCCCACTTATATATATGGGTATTATAAAGTGGCCTAATAAAAACATTTTAAGCGATATCTTTGTCAAATATAAAGATAATTCATTGAAATTTTGTGGCATGAGTTCTACAATAGATGGGAAACGAAAAATAGAAAATTTTGGAAAATGGGCGTGGCACCGCCTCTTTTCAGACAAAGGAATCAACGAGATTTCGGAGCTCATAACTCGACAAATAATTGAGATATTATGACGAAACTTGGTTTATACACTTTTATAACTTGTGTTAATGGACACGCAAAAATTTATTGAAATCGGTTTATGACCACGCCTACTTTTTAACAAAGATATTTCTGGAACACCCTTTGGGAATTTGTAACGTGACATCTTTGTAACTCATAAAGGGATGAAATTTTGCACAAAGAATAATATTCATAAGCTTAGTTGGATGACTGATAAAAATTTAGAAAATGGGCGTGGCTACGCCCACTTTATGCAGCACTCGATTTATATAAAGTACCTACACCGTGTTTCCATCAAACGCAAACAAACAATGAAAGCATACAGCTGAGTATCTAATGTTCGATTCCACTCGAACTTAGGCTTCCTTACTTGTTTTCATATGCCGTTAGTATGAGCATATACATGGTTGACAATTCACACAAATTTTCTTATTAATTATATACATTTATATAACATTTTATATATCAAATTAAAGGTAATAGAATTCTCTTTTTGATTCCAGTAACAAAAATATATGTTTATAATAATTTTTTTTTAAATAAAATACGTTTTTTACAAAAAAATTGATTTTTTTTTTATTTTCTTAATTTTCTTACAAACTATTTACTATAAGCATATACATATGCATATCAAAAAGTGTTTTTAATTACCTTTTCAATGGTGTGCTTTAATTTAAAATCGGTTAAGTACTTTTCGAGATATTTGCTTCTTAAAATTTGGAAAATTTCATCTTTACCCACCCCCCCCCCCCCCCCCCTAGCACCCTTAATATGAGTGAGCCCCAAAAAAAAATTATATCTCTGAAATCAGAAAAAGAGGCGGACCATTCACATTACTCGGTACGACATCGGATCGACATTTTTTGCTCGATATCTTCAGCTTACCGAAACGATTCCGCGTTGCTGTGTTTTTCACACTTGTGGGAATACTTTCGGTGCGTAATCGGCAGAAAATAGGAAAACAAACATCGAAATTTGCAAAACAAAATTTTTAACTTCAACAAATCACTCAATAATAACAATAATGTCTTCTAGCGAAGACGAAGACATTATAACTTGCTACATTTATAGCCGAAGCGAGTTTTTTACTGACTTTGTTCTACTTCTTTTATTACGCCGCAAAAATGTCTGCAGTAATTCCTCAACTTTTACTGACCGGTCTTACCGCGTTGCGGTATACCGAAATTAATCCGCTCCGATTTCATGTATGCAACACTAATGTGAAAGTGCCAATTGAAATACATGTGGTCGGTAAGGTTTCGGTATACTTTCGGTAAAAACCAAAAATGTCGATCCGATACCGCACCGAGTAATGTGAAAGCGCTCTAACCCAGATAAAAATTTTTGCATGTAAATGCAACAACAAAGATTTCAGCTCGATTAAACCAGATAAATTGCTGGTTCAATTTCTGATCTGCCCTGTTCGATTTGTTTTTTCCGTGCTGATTTGGCAGCACAGTGCTTTTTTGATTTGGCAGAATTGAAAAGTGATATTTGTGTATGTATACATATATATAGATATACCCTGCAGTAAATTTGTTTCACTGCTAAATGATCATTGATGATTCTTTGTTGAATATTCATCACTGTCGTTTTGCGTTGGTGCAAGCGAGCAAGCTATATTGAAAAAACCAAACGAAATACCATCTAGGCGGTTAAAAACCAACGAGCCAGCTTGTGTTTCGGTAGGTTTTTTGACATTCGGCAGCTTTTCTGACAAATTTTTCAATTTGACAACTATAAAACAAATTATATTTAAAATAAAAAATATATGGAAATACAAATTTCAAATTTGCCTCTTGTAAGCTTCTGCTTTGGCCGTAAGGGGAAAGAAGAAGTCCGGAAGAAAAATTATACTGCGCACTGGCTTCTCCTTATAACATGGAATACATACATAGCTATCGCGCCATTTGAGTTTCATAATTTATTTCAGTAATTTAAATTCAAATTTCCAAAAAAATAATTTTTGAAATAGTTATTTTCATTAAGTTTGAAGTTTAAAGTCAATCAAATTGTTTTTGAGGGAGTATTTGTCTCTTTTCAACGTACACAAGAATTGTTTTTGCGCTATTATAACTCTGACGAGTTTTATGGCCGAGCTTCTCTCCCAATTCGAGGTGTGCTCCTTTTGTTTTTCCTACCATTGGACAGTTTTATGCCGGCTCCGAACGGAGTCATATAGGCATGAGGAAAGCAAACCATTTATTTGAAAAAATTCAGCAGCCTCTTTATGAAAGTATTCACTGATGCCTCCTCATGATAAATTTCATCAGTGATTCATAAAGGATTCATTTCAGATCTTTACTGCTGGGTATATGTTGTATATGTTTCTTCTTCTTTTTAGTTCTTTTCAAGTGCAGCCAATTTTCATTATGAGCCGGATTGTTTCAGTAAAAATTTATCTTAACCCAGACCCAGATGTAATAACTGAAATGCCCCTTATATGAATTTGTAGAATATGTTTATCTCTCGCATTAAAAAAAAAAAAAATTGGTAGACTCGAAGCTATTTAAGTAGGTTTTTGGTAGGAAAAAAAAATTTCTTAGTGGCATCCCTGTGCCGTTTTAGCCATATGGTGGCTAGCATACTGGGTGAAAGAGAATTTAGGCTCATTTCTTATTAGGTAGTTATGAATAGTTAGCCAAGTTTCGGCTGGCAAATCGTTTCTTGAGTCAAAAAAATAGCAGAAGAGCGCCATAGACAGCTCCAAATTTCAGCTAGTAAAATTTTCACCAGCCGAAATTATTTGCTGCCAAAGTAAGAAACAGCTGTTGAAAAAAATAAACAAACGAATACTTTTGTTTTTTTTACTTTTGAAATTTTCTGAATTTTTGAAATAGAAATAATGAAAATGAAACACTTTTTCTGAAAAAATAACTATTAACAGGCAAAAATAGCATTCAAATTATTAATGGCTAATTTTTACTATTATTCCGTTTCTTGATTTTCTGTTCGTTTCACTCTTTATGAGCGCAATTCTTTCCATTTTGCTCACTTGACAGCTAGCTGCTAATTTAATAATAGAGCCCTTCCACGATCAAATATTTGATCAAATCGTGTATATGTGGTAGTAAAATTGTCTATGTGTTTTTCACACGTACGTGTTTGATGCCGATTTTACCGAAATCAAAAATTTTTGTTTTCCATCAAATTGGATAGCTATTTGACGTTCGTTGTGGATGCGTGTTTGATCAAATTTCAGTGCCAAATTAGCATTCGACGTGTGTTGCAACCATTTGATCAAATTTCAAATGTAAATAAACGTGTGTTGCATTATATGCTAACGCAATATATGCAATGCAATCGTCAGTGTCACTCATTTTGTGCTCCAAAATTTAATTCTATAAACAAATTAAAAGAAATGTCAGCATTAATACGTGATAAAATATCTATTGTAAATAATAGAAAGCTAGAATGAAATTTGATGGGCTATTTGATGAGCTATTTGACAACGATTTGATCAAATTACACAGACACGCGATTTGATCAAATGATTTGATCGTGTAAGGGCCCTATAAGAAACAAACCTTTTATGTTACTACGTCACTAAATCAGCTGATTCTGTAAAATTTTGGATGAACGCCTAGCGGGACCGCTGAATGCACAATCTGGTTATTTGTTAATTCATGGGTGGCTAGATTTAGCCACCGCCGTGTTTTTTTAGCCACCAAAATTTCGGTTTTGCCCCTAGCCACGTTTTTAGCCACCGCTTGTAATGAACCATAATTTTGCACATAGGAAGGATGTGGTAACGCTAATTCAATTCAGCGCAACTATCGATAACCCTACCGGAACACTGATAGTCATTTGATTGATCATATTATGATCAGTGCTGACAGTTTAACTATCAGCGCTCAGTACAAAGTTTCTATCATTTTCTTAAGGCGGATAGCACAAAAATGATCAAGAATTGTGTACGTGTGAGTTTTTATCTCCCTCTAACAAATTTATAATCAAGTATACACCTGTACTGTTCACTCTCATGCTATTTTTTGGATCAGTGCTGACTGTTAAATTATCATCAGTGATTGTTTGGGAAAATTTGTCAGTACTGATCATAAACATATCACGACTGACAATTGTCTCAATATGCCAAAAATAATACATTGCTGTTTTTGTTTAATACTGCGAAAATATTTATTTATTATTAAGTATTCATATTTAAGTATTTATTTTACATTAAATAAAGTTGATTTTATTCTGAATGTTATTTGAGGCAGTGACAACGAATAACCTATACACATTTTAGGTTTGGATTTTATAAAAATTGTCATATTCTTTAAGAATGACACAATAAAAAATATATGGAAAAAAAATTAATATTTTCCAAAAATTTCATCCAAAAATTTTGTGCAACTGGCAGTTCTGCGCATGCGCCTCAATTACATTTAATGTCATCTGGGAATATGTGTGACAAATACATTCAATTGAGTTCAGAGGCGTTTGAAAAAAAAATTGAAAGGCATCATTGTGTTCTAGGGGACTTATACCCCTTTGATTTTAGTTTTGAATTTGTTTATAATTAATATAAGAAATTTGCCACATTTATTTTAAGATGCAAACTTTTGTGAATTTGGTTATGAAAATTAGTGGAAATGTTCTAGAAAAATCTATTTTCTATGCACTCATATTTTTATGAATCGGGGCGGAAAGCGATTAATGTTAAAATCCTGTGGTCCGATCCATGGGCATTATATCAAAAAGTCGAATTCTGCCGTTTGAGGGTTATGTTTGTAAAGTATGTACATACGTTCGAATTCCGCCAACACGGTGAGTACTGCGAATTTCTAAACTGAATAACAGGACAATTTAGACAACGAACTTTTGGACACAGCAACATATGAGAACCAAAGTTCAGACTACGTTACTCTCCAAACCGACCTCAACAGGGGACCACAGGTAATAATATAACAAGACGGATGGAAGAAAGGACTACGAACCAATCGCTATATGTTCCACATATTTACAGGCGGATAAAAGGTGGACGGGTGGGAGCTGCAGTGTTTCGTCCGGAGCTTGGGATTAAAAAATCCTTTTTAGTCCCGGACTACTGCAGTATCTTTCAGGCATTGATACGTACAGGCGATTCCCAGTGTAATCGCTTTTTTGGAAATGGTTGCTGCAGATTCGAATGTTTTTAACAACGTCGTCAGGCATCAGACCGCACGCATGCATCCATTGTTTGCAAATGCTTTCGTCTTTTGGAAATCTATTTACATATGTATATATATATTTATATAACCAATAATGCACTCAAAACGAAATACGTATGTAAAGCTATTTTATTTATTTTATCACTTTTATTATCACAAATATAGCACCGCTTCGAAATTTTTTAATTTTTTAATACGAGAATCAAATAATAAATATGTGAATTCCCTATAATTTTTTTTTTATGTGCCGTCACTGCGGTTTGTTTTGAATTCATATGTCATTTTTCAAATTTGATTGCTCGGTTTTCTCTTTCTTTTTTTATATGTCTGTGCTGTAATGTTTGCTGGTGGAACTCGTAGGTATTACGAATATAGGAGTACTATATATATGATTTAAGTACTTATTTTACATTAAAAATAAAGTTGCTTTTAAAAGCTACTTATGTACATATGTACATATATCGAAAAAAAATTTTTTTTTCAACCCAAATTTTTTTTTTCATATACTTCTGCTGCGTTGATCTGTGGTGGCTTTTTGATAAGGCTGCCCGCTGCTCCCTTTCGAAACACAGCGCACCTTGTTCGAACACGCCTAAAAAAGAAGAACGTTTAAAGAGTTTACAATGGTAATTGGCAAATAGTACCTCGCAATATAGGATCAATCAGTGTCAAGCTCCCCAGCTGTTGTGGGATCGCCACATATTGCTGAGATTGTTTCTGTTGCAGCGCCGTAGATTGCTGTGGTTGCTGTTGTTGTGGGATCGCCACATATTGCTGAGATTGTTGCTGTTGCAGCGCCATAGGATGATGTGGTTGCTGTTGTTGTGGAATCGCCACAGATTGCTGAGATTGTTGCTGTTGTTGTGGAATCGCCACATATTGCTGAGATCGCTGTTGTTGTTGGATCGCAAAAGATTGCTGTGGTTGCATTACCACGGACTGTTGAAGTTTCTTTCCATTCACCCCGGATTTATATTTATGAGGGTCATTAAAACCAGTAACGTTAAATCTCCGTCTTTTAATAGATTGAGGAGCTATAATTATGAAATAATCAGTTAATAGTGCTATGTGTAACAGAAAATTTTATTATGAGTTGTTTTTCACTTACCAATTTCAGGTTGAGCGTCTTCCTCGATCCAGTCGTCGAAATTAAACGATTCGTTTGAACTCATGTGTAATAATATATATGTTATTTTTTTTTATTTAAGGTGTCGATTTTTATACTTATCTTTTTGATTTTTTGATAGGAATAATTAGCAAAAATGTAGCGCTTTTAAATTTTTCCTCAGCGTCAGTTTGATTTTTTGGAATTTCAAAGAGCTAACGGTACTGCTATCATTTCTGCTTCATCAGGCAGTCAGTGCTGACAATTAATTAATGTGGGATAAACTATTCTTACACAGGTAAAATAATAATGAACTCAAATATATCTGTCTCACAATCTACAGAATGTCACAGTTTTCGTCAGTACGTACCCTCACGGAAAAAAAAAGTTAGTTGCAAAAATAAATATATTAAAAAGTGAATTATATTCAACTAATTTTAAAGTAGCTTTAAACAAATGCAGCGCGGGACAGTTTCTTGTATATGTACATATTTATATGTAAACACGTGTTTTCAGATCTAAGTATGCCAAGATTGTTTTTTCCATTTTTTGGTTACCGTTTTTCAGCTTCACTTCCCATTAAACACTGAAAACGAAATTCTCAAACGGAGAAAATATTGTTTCATATTTATCATTTGAAAATTAACATAAATTCAATTGTTTCTCAAATATTGTTTATCAACTTGAGAACGATTTGCGAAATTTGAGGAAAATTTGTTTCGCATTTTTACCATTTCTTGGATTTCGACATCAAATGCAGGATTAAGTTATTTATATTAAACTACAAATAAAGTAGTTGAAAAGAAACTCAAGATAAAGTTATTTATTTTAAACTACTAGTAAAGTAGTTAGGATAGGGCAATTGACTGCTTGCTATGACATCGCCGTGTTAAAAAAGTCAGTTCATTGCAAAGGAAAAAGTCACATTTTCAATTAGTTGTTATTGAAAATAAAGTAGTTTATAAAGTGATTTAAAATTAATTAAATTTCCTACAGGGTAATCAGCACTGACATTTAGAGTGTGAGTGTGTTAGTAAAAAAATCAGGGATTCTCAGCAGTATTTGAGGTAAGGAGGTGCATATTCAATAGAATATTCATTATGAAAAATAGCCTGAAAGCAAGTTCAAAATTCATTGCTGAAAAAATAACTGAACACGCAGTGAAGACATCAGGTGTACTGAAATACATGCTATGGAAGTTCTCCCTGCGTATTCAGGCCTTTTTTCCTACAGAAACTCTCCCTTCTCGTTCGGCAGTTTTTAGGTAGTTGATTTTCGACGCCACCTCTATATAAAAACAAAAGGGAAAGTTCAGATATTAGAACTACATCTCTACTGAATATTCAGTAGGAAATATGTGCTGTTTTCCAGCTGATAAATACTGCTGGGTTGTCAGTATTTTGGTCATCACCTGATCAGCACTGAGATTTAGAGTGTGAGTGTGTTAGTAGAAAAAATCAGCGATTCCTGTAGGGTAAATGCCTGTTGACCAGCATTGCCGATTTGGTTACTTTTTACCAAAATTAGTTACAATTTTTTCGTTTGGTTACGTGGTTACTTTCGGCCGATTTTGGTTACCTTCAAGGTCCATATATTCAGTACACCATGGTTACATTCAATTTTTAGGAATGCGCTTTTAATTTTTCCAAACTATAAAATATTTGTTATCCAAATTGTTTTGTTGTATTTTTTTAATCAAATTCCAAATAATTTATTGTTGGGGGTAAATGGAAAAAATTCGAAAACTATTTCCAGCGAATGTTGAGTGTATAGCTGTTTCACGAAAATGAATAAGGCAAAAATGGGAAAAATTAAACAGCGTTCACAGAGTCCCAGTGGTCGAGCTGTAAAAGCGTTCGCACATTGCGGCTGAAGATGGAATGTATCACGGGTTCGAACCCCGTGAGGAGCATCCACTTCCGAATAGAGTGCTAATGATCGAAAATGGTTTTTCGTGAAATAGCTATACTCAACCTTCGCTTGAAATTTTTCCATTAATTTAAAATATGTTAATTTGAAACAAAGTTTTTTAGCCACCATTTTTAGCCAAGAACAAAATTGTTTAGCAATTTTTAGCCACAAATTAAATCAAATCTAGCCACCACGAAAATTTTTCAACGGCAATGCTGAAAAATACAGTAGTAACTCGATTCATGCACTTCACGAAAACCGGGCTTGGTGCAAGTTTTGAGGTTGTCGCAAATATTAAAAAAATTGAAAATTAATTTTTTTTTGTTTTCATATAAAATAAAATTCACTTATGTAGGTACATACATGCATTTGCATATATGTACTACATGTGGGAAAAATTAAACTTTTCTGTTCAGTACTATGCCGCCTCTGAGTCCCTGGAACGCCATAATATCGTCTAAAGAGAGGTTGTTTTTCTCTGCCCATTCTAAGCAAATATTGAATAGTGATATAGACTCCGCCGGTGTAACTTTCTTCGTATTGAGTATCACGCCGTTGGTTTTTTCACCATTATTATATTATTGCTAAATTGTGGTATATTGATGGCCGGAATGGAAGTAGATATAAGAAATTGATGTCAACTTCCGCTTTGCATCATTACCAAAATTGTGCACTATATTTTTTCCGATTAATTTTTCCATTTTCACCACCATTTTTATCAACATGTAACAAATGGGCCCGTCAGAATGAATACTTTTCCGGCAATCCAGCAACGTTTAACTGACACATACTTCAATTTCATATATTTGTTACGGCAAAGTTGAAGTACTGAATGTGTCGATCGTCATTCAATTACATATAATTCCACTCTGCTGTCAGTTAAACGGATTGCTGGATTGACGGAAAAGTATTCATTCTGACGCCCCTAAAAAGCCAATAGACGTCAAAATTTCTTTAAGAAATAAATGCTCGATGATATATTTCTTGGTAAAACCTGTGTTGCTGTGTTCGCATTATGTTGAAAAATAGTGGTAAAAAAGTGTATTGAATTTCTTGAGAGGTCGATACTCGCTCAAGAAAGTTTCACAAGAAAAATTTCTTGAGCATTTCTTGTACGTCATTTTATATGGAACTTTTGCGTTTCTTGAGAGGTCGATACTAAGCTTTAGTAAGATCACGAAAGCCTCCAATATAGATTCAACTGCTCAATTTCAGAATCCGTTATGTATGTATATATTTGCTACAACGGTTCTGTTTCTTGAAGTAAATTTGAAATGGCAACAGTGCAATGTCACAAGTATCAGTTCAAATGTTTTGGATGTCGCAAGTACTGAGTACGGAAAATATTTCTATGTTACTCTCGTAGTACTAAGTACATACATATGTACACGAATTGAGAAAAAATTTAGAAAACTCTATGAAGGGTAAAAAATCAAAATATTTTTTTTTTAATTACCTAATACTTCTATACCCAATGTAACAAATGTCAGCGTAATAAAACAGCACTTAAAATAAAAATTCTAAATGTAGTTATTTATATATTTTAAATTTATTTTTATTTTACTTTTACAACTAAAGCTTAAGGCTAGTATTGCTTTACCATGGTAGTATCTAATAAATAATTATATGAACAAAACTGGAGTCCGATTACAAATTTTAAGATAATTTTTTATATAAGATTATATGTATATATGCATATGTATGTATGTCAAGATATTAAGCGACTTAATTATTACAAACATTTTAAAAAACATTTACATTTTAAAAAAAAATATGAATTTAAATATTTATTACAGGATTTAGCGCGGGCATATTTTTTTGTTTTTTTTTTTTTTGTTATTATTACCAGACTGTAATAGACGTATATATGTACATATGTATTTATGTATGTATGTATGTATTTACAATGTAAATTTTACATATTTGGATATGCACACATGTATGTTTACCTAATTTTTCTTCAATAAAAATAAAATTTTATTTGTTAATCTTTGGTTGAAACTGCTATCACATATATACATACGTAGTAATACTTCTACTGACTTGATTTCATCAATGTGTCATTATGTTTAATGAGTAGATATAACTGTGAAATATTTATGATTATATCCTGTTATTTTCCATGCGTTATAATTTTCACACCATTATGATACGAATTAATTAAACTGCGTGATAATTAGATTAGATTTGTTTCTTCGTGCGTCGTCGCTTGAAGCCGGTCATTTGCTTGAGTAACTGAGAATTTTCATCGTCCAAATCTATGCTGGGCTCCCACAAGCGTAATCGGCTCGGTATATAAATAAGACCTATTAATGTAATTGCTGGAAAGATAAGGAAAAGAAACAAAATGTTTCAATATGAGTTTTATAATATAAAATTAATAATTGTGAATAAAAATTAATGAAATTTAATTACACCTACAATTTAGAACGCATGGAAAGATCACGTAAAAGTTCAATGTACTCGAACGGAAGTACAATGCTTCAGTAGCGTAAAGAACCATGGTTAAAGCCAATGAAAAGCCGCCCATGCTAACAACTCTATACAAAAAGAAAATACAAATGCATATGTATTGATTTATAAGTTTATACGTATGTACTGCACCGAAAAAAATATCTAAGTAGAAAAGTACCACCTACTGGTTAAATATCCCAATACTTACGGCCTATAATGAATGTAGAGCGTGCAGTGAACTAAGGCAATCGCTTTAAGTAGGCAATACATGCCAATTATGCGTGAAATGGTGTAGTCGCCTGAAAATATGCAATATACTAATTAGTATGTGTGTAAAATGCATTTTACACCTTTCTTATCATCAGTTGAAATCACCTTCGATAAATTGGGTTTCTGTGTGATCACCAAGGAAGCTCCTTCGTTCTATGTAACTACGAAATGCTGTTCCCAAATCCATAAAAGCAACAAATGCTATCCAACCTCGAAAGGCGTACAACAACTTGCGCTCCATTCTCGTTTGGTATGGCATTTTGGGATTGCCAGTTAAGAGAGGTGACAGTCAATATTGCAAAGTTAAAGTTTCGTTGTTTGTATTGACTAATAAACTAAAATGAGAACATGGATTTTGCACTATAAAAAATTATATATGTGTATATGTATGTAAATCATAAAGTGACACTACTAAAAATTCAAAAATTTTCGGGAGATTCAAAAAACCTCTTACTTTACAAGTAACGATATGGCAAAAGGTCTCATATAATGGTTAATCTTCAGCCAAAAGGGACACTGATGGAACCAGACTTTTTGGTAGTCAAGTCGATAGAGATATGTGTGTTCTGTGTACCGGTTTATGAAAATAAAATCGATTTCAAGAATTTTTGAGTTGCGTCACTTTATGATCTAGGGTACGATATATCTAGTAAACGAAACGAAATATCCATAAGCATTCAACCGTTCATTCCAACCTGTATTAACACATCTTTCTGTATACTCTAGTAGACAATTGTAAAACCGATTCCACTTAACAAATGCCAATGACTTTTTCGAATGCAATCGGAGAACTCAAATCTTATGAATTGCTTCAAGTTATTGCACTTCTGATTTTACCAAGTGTGCGCCCTGTGTTATGTGGCTGTGACCATGATCCAAATAAAGAAGATTGTGCATTCAGCGGTTCCGTTATGCGTTCATCCAAAATTTGACAGAATCAGCTGATTTAGCGACGTAGTAACATAAATTCTCTTTTACCCAGTTTCGTTTGTTTTCGAATTTACGAACATATTTATTAGAAATGAATTTAATTAAATAAAAATTTGTGTTTTTAATCATAACGCATTTGTTTATAAACTTTTGTATACATAAATTATTGCATGTTATGCATTAGATATC
Source organism: Urophora cardui (assembly GCA_960531455.1). Classification (NCBI taxonomy): domain Eukaryota; kingdom Metazoa; phylum Arthropoda; class Insecta; order Diptera; family Tephritidae; genus Urophora; species Urophora cardui. Next base: position 3,806,185 of record OY482672.1, on the reverse strand, counting down.
ATGCCTTGTTGGATATTAAGGTACAAGTTTATGTACATAAGCACCTTTTTTGCATTTGGTCCAGGGTAAACTTTCCTGATGAAAACAAAAAAAATGTAAAAACCAGCTAATGAGTTTTTATAATTTTAGCTCACCTGTTGATTTTAGCGAATTTGGTTTGCAATTTTCCATGGAATCGCGCACAAAACAAAGATCAAAATGTGAAAAGTTGTCAATGCTTGTTTAGATAGTCGATAAGTATTGCCACTGTGGCAGAATTATAAGACGTAAACAATAACGACGCCAGATTGTAATTTTATGCATACAAAATTGAAAGTAGCAATTGCTGCATATACAAAGTTGATTAAAAATTTCTGAATTATTTCATAAATGTAAAAGTGGAGTGATTTACTCAGAGAAGAAGTGACGGAGTGATGAGGTCAAAATCGGAGTGAAATCTTCCAATTGGAGTGACGGCGGCAACGCTGCTGGGTTCATTTTGGTTAGTACCATGCATGCATGATTCAAATAAAGAAGATTGTGCACTCAGCGATAGGGATGGGCAAATTGGAAAAATATATCGATATATATTGTATCGATATTTAAAAAAACATCGATTTATGCGGTGTAAAAACATCGATATATCAATATATCGAAAGGGCTGGCTTCACATTAAGGAACCACGTCCCGCGAAAAACCACTTCTTCACGGGGCTAGAGGTGCTCTCACAGATCTCAAAACTGGAATCCAAACTTGCCGCAGACTTATAGTTTACTAGATATTTGTTGTTAAAGTTGGATGGATCTACAGATATTCTACGAATCCTAAAGTATAAACATAAAAATCATTAAGAATTGCTTGAAGAAGAAAGTAATGTAAATTCAAGCACCCGGACATTATGGTTATACCACTTCTTAAAAAATGTTCTGCTGTTAAATTCGAAGCGAATCAGAAATGTATGAAAAATATCGAATTTGGCTCGAAATGGCAAAAAATTATCGATTATCGATGCACGGTAGTTCAAAATATCGTCGATATTATCGCCTGTACTATTTTAAAAATATCGATATATTGATATATCGATATATATCGCCCAACCCTACTCAGCGATATTCAGCAAAATATTCATCCGTGAGACTGGGTTCATTTTGGTTAGTACGTCATCAACTACGTTATCGACGAGAAAGAAAATTTGCAAACATCCAAAAAATACCTCTATTGAACTATTATTTACACAAATAAATACGCGGCTCTTCATTTTTGTTTATTTAAAATAGTTTTCTAATATAAATTTCACATTTATCGCACACAATCTTTAGTTATTAGAAAACCGGAAACGAAACTGGGTGAAAGAGAATTTATGTTACTACGTCACTACATCAGCTGATTCTGTCAAATTTTGGATGAACGCATAGCGGAACCGCTGAATACACAATCTTCTTTATTTGAATCATGCGTTCATCCAAAATTTGACAGAATCAGCTGATTTAGTGACGTAGTAACATAAATTCTCTTTCACCCAGTTTCGTTTCCGGTTTTCTAATAACTAAAGATTGTGTGCAATAAATGTGGAATTTATGTTAAAAAACTATTTTAAATAAAGAAAAATGAAGTTCCGCGTATTCATTTGTGTGAATAATAGTTCAATAAAGGTATTTTTTGCCTGTTTGCAAATTTTCTTTCTCGAGACTGGGTTCATTTTGGTTACTACGTCATCAACTACATTATCGACGAGAAAGAAAATTTGCAAACAGGCAAAAAATACCTTTATTGAACTATTATTCACACAAATAAATACGCGGCACTTCATTTTTCTTTATTTAAAATAGTTTTATAACATAAATTTAACATTTATCGCACACAATCTTTAGTTATTAGATAACCGGAAACGAAACTGGGTGAAAGAGAATTTATGTTACTACGTCACTAAATCAGCTGATTCTGTCAAATTTTGGATGAACGCATAGCGGAACCGCTGAATACACAATCTTCTTTATTTGAATCATGGGTTAGTACGTCATCAACTACGTTATCGACGAGAAAGAAAATTTACAACAGGCAAACAATACCTTTATTGAACTATTATTCACACAAATAAATACGCGGCACTTCATTTTTCTTTATTTAAAATAGCTTTTTAATATAAATTTCACATTTATCGCACACAATCTTTAGTTATTAGAAAATCGGAAACGAAACTGGGTGAAAGAGAATTTATGTTACTACGTCACTAAATCAGCTGATTCTGTCAAATTTTGGATGAACGCATAGCGGTATCGCTGAATGCACAATCTTCTTTAGAGCCTATACACACTTGCGACTCAATCGATTTAGTCGAATGTTGATTTGCATGGGAATGTATGGAAGCATTCACACTACATTCAATTAGTTGTACAACTGAAACAGTTGGATTTGCAGCCCAATTTCATTCCAACTGAAACAGTTGTACAACTGCTTGATCAGCAAGGAGCCCTTCTACGTATTCACACTTGAGACAATTTAGTCGAACGACTACAACAACAACAGTGATATTCGTAGTGGAAAGAGTTGCCATGCTGACAGCACTACTTTTATTTCACTTTTGGTAAATTGTAGAGATTGAATATTTCAATTAATATTTTCAAAATGTTTAAAAACAAAAGGTTCGTTTCTTATTAACTACACCATTTCCAGATGGATTTTAGAAAGCGTTAACTGGATTTTAGAAAGGGGAAATTGGATTTTAGAAATGTCAATTGGATTTTAGAAAGGGGAAATTGGATTTTAGAAATGTCAATTGGATTTTAGAAAGCGTTAAAAGGATTTTAGAAAACAAAATTGGATTTTTGAAAGCTTGAATTGGATTTCAGAATGTGCGTTTAAAATAAATTTTACACAGAATTTTTCGAATAGAAATTCTTTATTGCGTATGAAAGTATAAATTAATAATTATATAAATTTTCGAAAATCCAATTTACAGTTTCTAAAGTCCAATTTCCCTTTTCTAAAATCAAATCGACATTTCTAAAATCCAATTTTCCCTTTCTAAAATCCATTTGGCTATTCTAAAATCTAATTTCCCCTTTCTAAAATCCAATTGACATTTCTAAAATCTAATTTCCCCTTTCTAAAATCCAATTGACATTTCTAAAATCCAATTTCCCCTTTCTAAAATCCAATTGACATTTCTAAGATCCAATTTCCCCTTTCTAAAATCCAGTTGACGCTTTCTAAAATCCATCTGGAAATGGTGTAGTTATAGACAAGAATTATCTAACTAAGGATATTTACTTCCGTTTTCATATGTTTCTTGATATTGTTGTTCTCTTCAAATGTCATTAATCGCATTTTAAAATAGAAATAATGAAAATGAAATTTCATGAAAACTATTAATGGCTGATTTTTACTATTTTTCCGTTTCTTGTACTTCTGTTCGTTTCGCCTTTATGAGCGTAATTCCTTCCGTTTTTCTCTTTTCATTTACTTGACAGCTAGTTGCTAGTTTAATAAGAAACAAAGCCAAACAATGTATGCACTTTTTGTTTATTTTATTGTTTTTTATTTATTAATCAAGTTGACAGCTGACAAGAAGGTGCTTTCATGTAAGAATGCAGATAAACTTTAACAATTTAATACTTCATCACTTTATATGAAGACCACTAATGTAAAATTTGCTGAGTAAAATGTGAACATTGGCAACACTATGTCATTGTCAATCGCACGACTATTTAGTCTCAAGTGTGAATAGCTGCCACCGATTCGACTAAATAGTTGGAGTAGTGTGAATACAACAGTCCAATTCGACCAAATCGATTGAGTCGCAAGTGTGTATACTATACGTCTACTGTGCACGTATAGGTAAAATCAATGGCATATGCTAGACTGTCAATATGAATCGCGATATTTGAATCGCGATTCATATTGATGGTTTGATGAATCGCAAACTGGTGCTACACGTTCAATATGAATATTGCGATATTTTTCTCGCTCTGAGATTCAAAATATTTTACTTCCGTCCTTTTCCCACTTTCACTTTCAATTCGTTTATTGCAATATTGCGATCCAGATCACAGATTTCAAAATTTCTAAAAAGACATGCATTTTCATGGATCGCAAAATTTTCATGCTATACAGTCAATCCGTATTGTCAATATTGCGATCCGGATCGCGGATTTCAAAATTTCTAAAAATACATGCATTTTGATGGATCGCAAAATTTTCATGCTACACAGTCAATCCATATTGTCAATATTGCGATCCGGATCGCGGATCGCAAAATTTCTAAAAATTCGCGATCCAGGATCGCGATCCATCAATACTCGATGCTACACTGTCAATATGAATCGCGATCCACGGATTTCATCAATATATATTGACAGTGTAGCATATGCCAATAATATGAATTATAATTTAGCACACGTGTATGGGTACATATACATAAATAGACGTTTTCAGCTGTAGCAAAGAACGTAAATGTATAAGAAGGGAAAATTCGCTACTTGAAAAGTATACCGAATAGGCCTTCTCGTTGTCGTGACGCGCAAACCAGGAGTTGTTTTGAACCCATATTCGCGACAAATTCACAATTCTATTCCTTTATGTGCCTCGATTCAAGGCTTATCCAATACAGGTTAAGTTACTTGCGTTTGCTTTATCTTGTTTCTTCTTTAAAAATGTCAATGTGAAAGAGGAGAGAAATGAATTTCAATGTAAAATTTTTCCCAATTCGTTTTGTCTGACATTCACACTTTTTAGTATACATACACAATTCCAATCAGCTTATCTACTACGATATCCTTCTTTAGATAATTCTTGCCTCGATTCTATTCTTATTCATTTGCACGTACATACATATGTACATATATGTACTAACGTAAAAATATATATACATACATACATACATATATGCACATTCAAATCAACCACCAAAGTCCATAATGAAAAGGGCAAGCAAGTGTAAAATACTACAAGCGGTTCATTCATAAAAATAGAAATGTCGCAACAAAGCATAAAAGTGGCAACAGAGCCTTTGGACAGATCAAGATTTTTATAAAATTCCAAAATTTGAAGTCGGGCTCATGGGTAATTAATGGAGACTTCATCCGATGAGCTGACTTCTTCCTCTTCTTCAAAATACACACGCACACTAGCCTTTTGTTTTTGTTTTCGTATCGATAGCTGTCAAATTCCTTTGCACTCATGTTTCCATGACATTTCATATTTGACTTGCGTTCTCCTTCCTAATTGTTTAATTTTCAGCCATCCATCAATGTGGTAGTTTCTTGTTCATGTACGAAGAAATCTTTATTTCATCTGCATTTGTGTCACAAGTTGTCGCTTATGCTGTGGTTATGGTACCAATCAACATTGCCAATCAAAATCGGAAACATTTCGTGATTGGTGAGAGGTGGTTATGCTTATGGCCTGGTTATGCTACCAATCAAGCTGGTCGAGCACCGTGTAATTGTTGTTGTGCACTCCGACGGTGAGAGAATTTTCGGACTCTCACATCCAGCAAACTTGCTGTGTGAAACAGGCAGCCAGCAAACGAGGTTTCAGAGGTAATAATGTGTTATGTTGTGTATGTGCTCAGTAATTATCATGTGTTATGTTGTGTATGTGCGCTCCAATCACCAATGTAAGCATAACCACCTCTCACCAATCACGAAATGTTTCCGATTTTGATTGGCAATGTTGATTGGTACCATAACCACAGCATTACATTGGTGATTGGAGCGCACATACACAACATAACACATGATAATTACTGAGCACATACACAACATAACACATTATTACCTCTGAAACCTCGTTTGCTGGCTGCCTGTTTCACACAGCAGATTTGCTGGATGTGAGAGTCCGAAAATTCTCTCACCGTCGGAGTGCACAACAACAATTACACGGTGCTCGACCAGCTTGATTGGTAGCATAACCAGGCCATTAAAGTGCAAAACCTCTATTTGGATAAGCCTTGATATCAGTCTACTGTACGTATGCGTGCATATGCGGTTTTGCTTTCAAATGACGATGGTATGAAAACATACCCAGTAAACATTTATCTTTGAAATTAATGTGAATATATATTTTTCCAATATTTATTGTACCTTAATTGGGGCAGAAATCCATTCGAAAACAAGTGCATATTTTCTATATGATCATCATCTTTGTTTTCCAGTTAAGAAATCCTCTGATGTTAATATAAATTCAATTAAGAATTACCTACTGTTTCAAAAAATGGTTTTAATTATTTGAAATTTTCTTCCACCCTTGTCAAGCCTTGAGAAAATTTTATGATAACAAAATTATGTAGGTACATATTTTGGATAACCTTAAAATTATAACTTTTTCCAAGGTAAGCAAAATATCACCTTCGTGCACCTGGGTATGCCAAATGCTGTAAGTCTACCGCTGTCTTCATATGCAGTAGTTTGCATGTACATACTCAATAAACATCAGATCAAAATATGTCAAACAATGTTAGTTCTCAAATGCATCACAAGTTGAGAATTAAGGAAAATGTTTATGGGGTATACATATGGATATTCATGTATGTATGTATGTAGATATAGATGTGTATGAAGACCTGTAGCGTCCTTGTAGGGAAATCAATAAATAGTGAACAGATGTAAAACTGTAGAATTTGCAAAAATTGTTAACCAGTTCTGAACTATCGAATAGGTAATCCAGCGGTGGATAATTTACACCCCCGTGTTATATTCACCAGTTGCTAACATGCAATTTGCATGACGCAAAAGAGATTGTGCTCGCACTAGTAGTGTCGAAAAATGATCTAGCTGCTCACGAGTTATGAACTAGAGATTTTCCCAACAGGGGTCATAGGCATCGTGTTTCTTTCATTTCATTTCTTTCTGCCTACTTTTATTCCTCCATATACTTCTTTCTATTTCGCGGAGACGAAAAATAGTGCGAGACAACTCCTGGATTGCCGGTCATGCACAATCACTCGCTCGACTAATGTTATGTTCAGACACAACCTTAATTGAGCCGTTATTCAATTTTCAAGCCTAATGATTCTCAATTTTCCATACAAAAATTGACCAAGTTAATGCTTCATTAGAAATTAATGAGTTCTTAATGAAGAACAATTCTGCATGCAACCCTGTTAAAAGGCTTGTTTCATAAGTAAAATGAAATGTCATGAAAAGAGAAATGTGATAAGCGTCAGTGTCCACTAAACAGGTTGGTTCGTCAGATCAGCTGCATTCTTGTTCTTCTTCATCAACTATCAAATTTGTTTTTATTTCTGCTTATTCTATACATGTATTCGTGTTTACGATTGGTAAAAATTGTTAGCTGAATGTCAAATTATTTCGTCCTCCTTGCAATTTTGACATTTAGGTCACGAGAGTTTGATATTCAGCTCACGGCGTGTATGTGTGTATGTATCTTGAGCCGACCTGTTAAATGGGCCAAGTAAATTAAATATGTCTGAACACCAAATCTCAAGATGTTCAATCAACCCCAATTGACTTAATTAATTTTTATGTCTGAACATGATATAAGGTCCACTTGCGAATTCTCCCTTCTTATAGATTTACGTTCTTTGGCTGTAGCAAACCGTGTAGTATTATTTAATTTTTTTTGGCTAAAGTAACCTAAATATGTATATGTATGTACATCTTTGCATTTACATATGTATGTCCATAAATATACATACATACATATGTATATGTAATGTAAGGTACAAACCTTTTAGCTTTTTCAGATTTTTATTATTATTTTTCGCATATTAGTTTTAGCACTGCAGTTGAAATATTCGTAGGTACCTACGTGCGTACACTTAGTTATTTGCATAAATTATGCCATATGCATGCACTAAATACAATTTCCTTATCCATACATTGGTACATACATGCATACATACCTAGTAGCTATGTACCTACATATGTAAGTATGTACATATGTATACATATATTTTTATTTATTTAATTTTGTTTTAATTACTATTATTTGGTGCTTTTTATTCTTTTAATTTAAATTTAATATAGATTTCAAAGATTTTAACGTTTCTTATCACCCTGGCGAAATGCTAAAATCGTTTTTGTTGCCAATTTTCCGGCTTTTCAGCGTTTTAGGCATGGGTAACACTGCGCTGCGCGGCGCAATTGCGCTGACACCAACCCTGGTGTTATTGCGCTAACTCCGATTTGGGAAATGCGCCAACTCAATATAGCGCCAACTCAATGTAGCGCCAACTCAGTATAGCGCCAACTCAATGTAGCGCCAACTCAATGATGCGCTATTGCAATATAACACTGACTCAATTTCGTGCGCTAACACCAGCACCAATATAGAGCTAGTGTAAAATGGCGCAACCACAACGCCAATAACAGCACCGTAGTATATGTATACGTATGACAACGTCACAATTATGTGTGCTTGATAGTGATCTAAGTGACTCCAATTTCCAGCATATTTTCACATATATACGGAATATTTTTCCAAATGATTATGAAAATTAAAATTAATTGTGCCCTCGTATATGTAAGCAGAATTGCGCTAAAAAAAAAAATACGGGGATGGTAAACAGTAACAAGCGAAAAAATGTTATTTATCGATTATTCGATGACAATTGCGCTAAAGGTGTTATTGCGCCAGTACCGTGAGTTGGCGCCACGGTTGGCGCTGGCGTTATTGTATCAGCGCCAAAAAAATTGCGCCATTACCCATGGCTACAGCGTTTGTTTATATGCGGCTAACTGTGTAACCTAAATCAAACGCAAGTCGTCAATTTACCGCACGCACGCAAATTTTTCATATGCGTTGAACCGAAATTGACTTGCGTGCGTGTTCAGATAAAGAAATAGAAAAATACAGAAAATCAGAGAAAATCTTGTTATTTTGTGGAATATGTACCTAACAGACACGATATCAAAAGCAAGTGTCAATTTTTTTGCAAACAATCACCTACAATGCTTAATTTCAACTGTCACGCAAAACAAAAATTGGGCGTCGAATTTGCTTTTTACGCACGCCGTTCAATTTCGGTTACTCCCATACAAGTTGTATGGGCATGAGAAATTTTTGACAGTAAATTGACGGCGTGCGTTTGATTTAGGTTACACAGTAAGAGAAAATTTGACTGTATGGCCGCTTTGCTCTGCCGTAATAGTGCAACTCTAATGAACCGTATGCAGATGCGTATGCGTGTGCGTGTCACTGACAGCCGTGTTGCATACCTGTGTTTAAATGAGGCAAACTCCAGTGGCACGGATGTAAATGCACCACACGCATAGAAAATTCGAAGATGATTTCGAACACGCATTCGAATGCAGCTAAGTTGAAAACTTTCTACTTCTATGCGTTTTCTATGCGTTTCGCAGCCAATATTAATTTGGTTGCTACTTCGGTATACATATTTAATCGTAAAAACTTCGTTAAATTGATTTAAAGTGAAGTAGTGAAAATTTGTTTGCCAGCAGAAATGTTAATTAAAAGGTGTTTTAAATATATTTAGAAATGGTTAATATTAATTATATGTTAATTACTATCTGCATATCCATGTACATAGTACATGAATTTAAATTACATATACATATGTAGTTACCCGTGTAAAAATACATAATGGAAACTTAAATAAGTTTAACTGTGAAAAAATATTTAAGTGAAATGAGTACTCTTTTGAATAGGCAGTTTTCGCCTTGGTATAACAGAACACCAGATTTCAGAGGTTGTGCATATATGTACATACATATTTGTATTAACCAAAATTTATAGTCTGATATTTTAAGGCAAAGCAACTGTAATTCTTACAATACATAAAAATCAATGGATAGCAATTTGGCAATGTGGCCGCTGTGGCGCAATGGGTAGAGCACTCGCCTGCTATACCAGAGGCCTCGGGTTCTAACCCCAGTCCGGACAAACACCAAAAAAATTTGTCTAATTAATTAAAAACCAATTATTGGGTTTTTAGAAATACCGGTAACCTTTCGGCAGTGGGCGGCTTACCCTCCGAGTGTATTTCTTCCATGAAAAAGCTTCTCACAAAAAATGCATTCGCCGTTCGGGGCCGGCATAAAACTGTAGGTCCACCCAATTAGCAAAAACAAAAGGAGCACTTCTCGAATTGGGAGAGAAGCTCGGTCATTAAACTCGTCAGAGTTATAATAGCGCCAGTGTATTATATTATTATTAATTTGGAACTGATCCACTTCACGGGTTTTCATCAAATTAAAGAAACACTAACTTCCCTTTCCAAAAACAAATCACGTACTCGAATGTTACTTTTTTTTTTTTAATAATTTTAAAGTATTCCTTATATACGGCAATAACACTTCCTATCATAATTAATATCAATTCTAAATCGTCATCCACTATACATTTTATTAAATCTTTCGCGAATTGGTAAAATATGTATTTTCAAAAATAACAATGGCGGGAATTGTATATATGTATGTAGTGTAATTGATAGACGCAACCATGCGCATACACTGGAGCAGCCAGGGCCGCACGCAAGAAAACGTTTAGATGCGCATACGCACACGCATTCGCATACGGTGCATTAGAGTTGGACTATAAATCGTGTACTACACACATTGTACCTACGCATAGGTATTATAGTCCAACTCTAATGCACCGTATGCGAATGCGTGTGCGTATGCGCATCTAAACGTTTTCTTGTGTGCGGCCCTGGCTGCTCCAGTGTATGCGCATGGTTGCGTCTATCAATTACACTACATACATATATACAATTCCCGCCATTGTTATTTTTGAAAATACATATTTTACCAATTCGCGAAAGATTTAATAAAATGTATAATGGATGCCGATTTAGAATTGATATTAATTATGTTAGGAAGTGTTATTGCCGTATATAAGGAATACTTTAAAATTATTAAAAAAAAAAGTAACATTCGAGTACGTGATTTGTTTTTGGAAAGGGGAGTTAGTGTTTCTTTAATTTGATGAAAACCCGTGAAGTGGATCAGTTCCAAATTAATAATAATATAATACACTGGCGCTATTATAACTGTGACGAGTTTAATGACCGAGCTTCTCTCCCAATTCGAGAAGTGCTCCTTTTGTTTTTGCTAATTGGGTGGACCTACAGTTTTATGTCGGCACTGAACGGCGAATGCATTTTTTGTGAGAAGCTTTTTCATGGAAGAAATACACTCGGAGGGTAAGCCGCCCACTGCCGAAAGGTTACCGGTATTTCTAAAAAGCCAATAATTGGTTTTTAATTAATTAGTGGGTTTTTAATTAATTAGACAATTGGTTAATACAAATATGTATGTACATATATGCACAACCTCTGAAATCTGGTGTTCTGTTATACCAAGGCGAAAACTCCCTATTCAAAAGAGTACTCATTTCACTTAAATATTTTTGCACAGTTAAACTTATTTAAGTTTCAATTATGTATTTTTACACGGGTAACTACATATGTATATGTAATTTAAATTCATGTACTATGTACATGGATATGCAGATAGTAATTAACATATAATTAATATTAACCATTTCTAAATATATTTAAAACACCTTTTAATTAACATTTCTGCTGGCAAACAAATTTTCACTACTTCACTTTAAATCAATTTAACGAAGTTTTTACGATTAAATATGTATACCGATATAGCAACAAAATTAATATTGGCTGCGAAACGCATAGAAAACGCATAGAAGTAGAAAATTTTCAACTTAGCTGCATTCGAATGCGTGTTCGAAATCACTTCGAATTTTCTATGCGTGTGGTGCATTTACATCCGTGCCACTGGAGTTTGCCTCATTTAAACACAGGTATGCAACACGGCTGTCAGTGACACGCACACGCATACGCATCTGCATACGGTTCATTAGAGTTGCACTATTATTCTTATTCGAAAGGAAACTGTCTGTGCCAGTAGCAAGACCAATCTATATCCAGGTCGTCTTATGTGAAGTAAAATAGGTGATTACAGTTAGATGGCGTCTTTCAAGAATGTCAAAAGCAGAGAATACGCGAGCAAACACACAACCGAACACACAAACGCACAACCGAACACACAAGCTATTTCCACGAAAAACACGTGCAAGAATGCAAAATCAAAACAAAAGACAATAGTTTGACATAAGCTACAAAATCGCGTAAGAAGAGCTACTCTCCGTTGCATGGACCTTCTATAGTTAGGTTATGGCCAGTAGTATCTACAAATCGTCGTTTAAGGTGCAAAACCGCGTATCGACCAAACCCTGCAAGAACTTCGCAGGTGATTTGACCGGTCATATGACCGGCAGGTATGACCAAAATTTTTCTTTCATGAACACGAAATGGATTATAACTTTGTGCTAAAAGAGGATTTTTGAAAGCACCAAACTCTTCTCTCAAAGGGTAATATAAAACTTTACCAAGTCGACATAACAGGACCTGAAATAGAGATATTCCAAAAATAGTCATAAATCACGCACTGGAGTATATACATATGTAGATGTAAATATTTCCTTTCTTTTTTGTTATTTGCTCTCCCGACAGTAAATATTTGTACTATTTGCAATACCTGAGAAGTGTTATTAATATTAGGTCCGTTTATTATTAGCTAGTTATGAATACTTTTGATTTTATTACTTTTGAAATTTTTTGAATTTTTGAAATAAAAATAATGAAAATTAATTGTTTTTCTTAGAAAAAATAACCATTAACAGTCAAAAATAGCATTCAAATTATTAATCGCTAATTTTTACTATTTTTCCGTTTCTTGATTTTCTGTTCGTTTCGCTGTTTATGAGCGCAATTCTTTCCGTTTTGCTCACTTGACAGCTAGCTGCTAGTTTAATAAGAAATAAACCTATTGATTGTCATTCATTTTATTACAGGCTGCCAAAAAATATTAATAATTCTATTTTTTCCATTATCATACATGTAAGGATTTAAATGAATAAAGCGCAATATTTTTTTATGTTTTTATTTCCTTATTTTATTGAAAACTAGCTGACCCGGCAAACTTCGTTCTGCCCAAAATAGATTTTTTTATTAATTTCATTTCAGAAATTGTTATTACACCGGTATTATTTTTAATAGAAAATTAACGATTTTTCACTACTTCATTGTGTATACAACTTCAAAAATATATAATTTTAGTATTTAGTTTAAGGCTGCACAATACACAAAATTTTTAGTTTTCTGTTCCGGATATTTATTTTCACTGAGTATTGGCTATTTTTATTTATTTATTTATGTCTACAACAGAGTTAACATGTTTCCACAGACATATCAGCAAAGTTAGAATAAAATGTAATCAATTATCTATAAGTTGTAGAAATTAAATAAATAAAGCCATATAGGTTAAAATATATAACATATAAACATAATTAATAACCAATTAAGTAAGAGTATTGATACGTATAGTATACCTCCATAATGGTTTTCAGGCCCTTCCTCCAACCCTTTTAGATATACATATTCAGCCTCAAAAGTCTAGTACGTATGGGAGGTGCAATGCCCCATTTTTCGATAAATCTTTTCTTTTTTTGGGTGAACATGGTATTGATATCGTGTATCTGCATAGTGATTTCTATGTACATGCCATGAACGCTTTTAGGGATATATAGCCTTAAAAATTAAGAACGCATGGGATGTGCCACGCCCCCTTTTCTGATAACCCCCACTTTTCGGATTGAGAAGGGTTTTGATATCACCTACCTCTATACCAATTTTCAGCTCCCTACCTTAAACTGTTTTAGAGATAATCACCTTTAAAAAATAACGTTGTATGGGAGGTGCCACGCCCCCTTTTTTGATAACCCCCACTTTTCTGAGTGAGAAAGGTTTTGATATCACCTACCTCTATACCAATTTTCAGCTCCCTACCTTAAACTGTTTTAGAGATAATCAGCTTTTAAAATTAAGGTTGTATGGGAGGTGACACGCCCCTTTTCTGATAACCCCCAATTTTCCGAGTGAGAAGGGTTTTGATATCACCTACCTCTATACCAATTTTCAGCTCCCTACCTTAAACTGTTTTAGAGATAATCAGCTTTTAAAATTAAGGTTGTATGGGAGGTGCCACGCCCCCTTTTCTGATAACCCCCACTTTTCTGAGTGAGAAGGGTTTTGATATCACCTAACCTCTATACCAATTTTCAGCTCCCTACCTCGCTAATTTTTACTATTTTTCCGTTTCTTGATTTTCTGTTCGTTTCGCTGTTTATGAGCGCAATTCTTTCCGTTTTGCTCACTTGACAGCTAGCTGCTAGTTTAATAAGAAATAAACCTATTGATTGTCATTCATTTTATTACAGGCTGCCAAAAAATATTAATAATTCTATTTTTTCCATTATCATACATGTAAGGATTTAAATGAATAAAGCGCAATATTTTTTTATGTTTTTATTTCCTTATTTTATTGAAAACTAGCTGACCCGGCAAACTTCGTTCTGCCCAAAATAGATTTTTTTATTAATTTCATTTCAGAAATTGTTATTACACCGGTATTATTTTTAATAGAAAATTAACGATTTTTCACTACTTCATTGTGTATACAACTTCAAAAATATATAATTTTAGTATTTAGTTTAAGGCTGCACAATACACAAAATTTTTAGTTTTCTGTTCCGGATATTTATTTTCACTGAGTATTGGCTATTTTTATTTATTTATTTATGTCTACAACAGAGTTAACATGTTTCCACAGACATATCAGCAAAGTTAGAATAAAATGTAATCAATTATCTATAAGTTGTAGAAATTAAATAAATAAAGCCATATAGGTTAAAATATATAACATATAAACATAATTAATAACCAATTAAGTAAGAGTATTGATACGTATAGTATACCTCCATAATGGTTTTCAGGCCCTTCCTCCAACCCTTTTAGATATACATATTCAGCCTCAAAAGTCTAGTACGTATGGGAGGTGCAATGCCCCATTTTTCGATAAATCTTTTCTTTTTTTGGGTGAACATGGTATTGATATCGTGTATCTGCATAGTGATTTCTATGTACATGCCATGAACGCTTTTAGGGATATATAGCCTTAAAAATTAAGAACGCATGGGATGTGCCACGCCCCCTTTTCTGATAACCCCCACTTTTCGGATTGAGAAGGGTTTTGATATCACCTACCTCTATACCAATTTTCAGCTCCCTACCTTAAACTGTTTTAGAGATAATCACCTTTAAAAAATAACGTTGTATGGGAGGTGCCACGCCCCCTTTTTTGATAACCCCCACTTTTCTGAGTGAGAAAGGTTTTGATATCACCTACCTCTATACCAATTTTCAGCTCCCTACCTTAAACTGTTTTAGAGATAATCAGCTTTTAAAATTAAGGTTGTATGGGAGGTGACACGCCCCTTTTCTGATAACCCCCAATTTTCCGAGTGAGAAGGGTTTTGATATCACCTACCTCTATACCAATTTTCAGCTCCCTACCTTAAACTGTTTTAGAGATAATCAGCTTTTAAAATTAAGGTTGTATGGGAGGTGCCACGCCCCCTTTTCTGATAACCCCCACTTTTCTGAGTGAGAAGGGTTTTGATATCACCTAACCTCTATACCAATTTTCAGCTCCCTACCTTGAACTGTTTTAGAGATAATCACCTTTAAAAAATAATGTTGTATGGGAGGTGCCACGCCCCCTTTTTTGATAACCCCCACTTTTCTGAGTGAGAAAGGTTTTGATATCACCTACCTCTATACCAATTTTCAGCTCCCTACCTTAAACTGGTTTAGAGATAATCAGCTTTTAAAATTAAGGTTGTATGGGAGGTGACACGCCCCTTTTCTGATAACCCCCAATTTTCCGAGTGAGAAGGGTTTTGATATCACCTACCTCTATACCAATTTTCAGCTCCCTACCTTAAACTGGTTTAGAGATAATCAGCTTTTAAAATTAAGGTTGTATGGGAGGTGACACGCCCCTTTTCTGAAAACCCCCAATTTTCCGAGTGAGAAGGGTTTTGATATCACCTACCTCTATACCAATTTTCAGCTCCCTACCTTAAACTGTTTTAGAGATAATCAGCTTTTAAAATTAAGGTTGTATGGGAGGTGACACGCCCCTTTTCTGATAACCCCCAATTTTCCGAGTGAGAAGGGTTTTGATATCACCTACCTCTATACCAATTTTCAGCTCCCTACCTTAAACTGGTTTAGAGATAATCAGCTTTTAAAATTAAGGTTGTATGGGAGGTGACACGCCCCTTTTCTGATAACCCCCAATTTTCCGAGTGAGAAGGGTTTTGATATCACCTACCTCTATACCAATTTTCAGCTCCCTACCTTAAACTGTTTTAGAGATAATCAGCTTTTAAAATTAAGGTTGTATGGGAGGTGACACGCCCCTTTTCTGATAACCCCCAATTTTCCGAGTGAGAAGGGTTTTGATATCACCTACCTCTATACCAATTTTCAGCTCCCTACCTTAAACTGTTTTAGAGATAATCAGCTTTTAAAATTAAGGTTGTATGGGAGGTGCCACGCCCCCTTTTCTGATAACCCCCACTTTTCTGAGTGAGAAGGGTTTTGATATCACCTACCTCTATACCAATTTTCAGCTCCCTACCTTGAACTGTTTTAGAGATAATCACCTTTAAAAAATAATGTTGTATGGGAGGTGCCACGCCCCCTTTTTTGATAACCCCCACTTTTCTGAGTGAGAAAGGTTTTGATATCACCTACCTCTATACCAATTTTCAGCTCCCTACCTTAAACTGTTTTAGAGATAATCAGCTTTAAAAATTAAGGTTGTATGGGAGGTCCCACGCCCCCTTTTCTGATAACCCCCACTTTTCTGAGTGAGAAAGGTTTTGATATCACTTACCTCTATACCAATTTTCAGCTCCCTACCTTAAACTGTTTTAGAGATAATCAGCTTTTAAAATTAAGGTTGTATGGGAGGTGCCACGCCCCCTTTTCTGATAACCCCCACTTTTCGGATTGAGAAGGGTTTTGATATCACCTACCTCTATAGCAATTTTCAGCTCCCTACCTTAAACTGTTTTAGAGATAATCACCTTTAAAAAATAATGTTGTATGGGAGGTGCCACGCCCCCTTTTTTGATAACCCCCACTTTTCTGAGTGAGAAAGGTTTTGATATCACCTACCTCTATACCAATTTTCAGCTCCCTACCTTAAACTGTTTTAGAGATAATCAGCTTTTAAAATTAAGGTTGTATGGGAGGTGACACGCCCCTTTTCTGATAACCCCCAATTTTCCGAGTGAGAAGGGTTTTGATATCACCTACCTCTATACCAATTTTCAGCTTCCTACCTTAAACTGTTTTAGAGATAATCAGCTTTTAAAATTAAGGTTGTATGGGAGGTGCCACGCCCCCTTTTCTGATAACCCCCACTTTTCGGATTGAGAAGGGTTTTGATATCACCTACCTCTATAGCAATTTTCAGCTCCCTACCTTAAACTGTTTTAGAGATAATCACCTTTAAAAAATAATGTTGTATGGGAGGTGCCACGCCCCCTTTTTTGATAACCCCCACTTTTCTGAGTGAGAAAGGTTTTGATATCACCTACCTCTATACCAATTTTCAGCTCCCTACCTTAAACTGTTTTAGAGATAATCAGCTTTTAAAATTAAGGTTGTATGGGAGGTGACACGCCCCTTTTCTGATAACCCCCAATTTTCCGAGTGAGAAGGGTTTTGATATCACCTACCTCTATACCAATTTTCAGCTTCCTACCTTAAACTGTTTTAGAGATAATCAGCTTTAAAAATTAAGGTTGTATGGGAGGTGCCACGCCCCCCTAACATTTTTTAATTTTTTCTTCGACTAAACCTTGGCGGGGTAACAACAAACAAACCCCCCTAAGGAAGTATTTGATTTGGTTCAGCCGTTTTCAAGTTTTAGCGTTTCAATTAAATACCAAATCATTTTTATATATATATAGATAAGTGAATATTTTAAAAATGTAAATACACGCGCGCCATCTGCTGGAAGATAGTGGTGATTATAACCTAATCTCATTTGTAAATATGTTGCATATATTTAGGCAGCAGCTGGAAATTACATAAATACATACTTACATACATACAGGTGAAGCTAATAAAAGCGTTAAAAAGGAGTTTCCACTTACACCTGCAAAACCGCGTATACGTTACTATTGAACAAAGTAAAAAATGCAAACCCGCTTATACAAACATATGCACGACAATAACTCTACATTAAACGGGTTTCCATCAAAAATTATATTTGGATTAAAAATATAATCCAAAAATGTACCTTGGTTTGAGTTTGGGCTGTAAAATCCTGAACCGTTTTGAATTAAAAAAGTTTTTACTGTCTCCTGTAAAATTTGTGTAGCAGCAGATACGCGGTATTGTATTTGGCCGATATGCGGTATTGCACTTTAAACTTTATATATGTATGACCATGATGGGCGGGACTTGCGCTGTAGCGGAAATATTTACAGTGGTGGCAACAAAAATATTGCATCATGAACAATTTTAGAAGAAATTCTTCAAAATCGGAATTGTTGAATTTGAAAGGCTTAATTTGTGTTTTTAAGATACATACATTACAAAGAAGTAATTTATTTGAAAAATTAACAAAAATCTAATAACACACAAGATAATAGATTTTACGGTTTATCTTTTGTTTCTGTAGCTTCATCCAAGTCAAGCTCCACACTCCTTCGGTACTCTGCATAGTCCAAATATCCATCATGGTCTAAATCCAGTTTTGTATATACATAGTCAACTATTTCGGCAAGGGTTTCATCAGAATAAATGCGTTTAGATTCTTCATCCTTTTCGGCTTTGTGATTTTCAGCATCTTTATCAGCATTGTGATTTTCAGCACCTTTATCCGCATTGTGATTTTCAACATCTTTATCGGCTTTGTGATTTTCATTATCTTTATCGTGCGGGTCTGAAATAATAGTGGATTATCTATTTTAGACGCATGTAAAACTTCTTTTTTTCTTTGAAAAAGCATACCACGACCATAACCACTGCCCCCGGTTTACAAAAAACAAAGCCACACAAATTTTAACAAATTCAATTAAGTATATTTTTAGTTTAGTTTGGAATAATTTTACCATATATTGAATAGTGTCGCTGAGTAATTAAGTAAAAAGTAAGTTTTTACTGCTGTAAGAAGTTCTAAAATTTTTATTTTTTTTCGTTTGCTGTTAATATTCTAATTCAATAAAGCTTACATATGTATAGTTGTAAAGTTTAACGTAATTATCAGCAAGTTTACATTAATTTTCATTATTCAGTTTTTATGCTGTTGGAATGGTAAAGAACATAAATACATAAATACATGTATTTGGTGCTTGGTAATTAAGATTATTAAGCAAAATTTGTTCGAAAAAAATTAATGTCCTTAGAACACACAGCTTTAAATATAAAACATTTCATCTCTTAACAATAAAAAAAAAAAAAAAAAATAAGAGAGCATATCTAATTTCTTTTCAGCCTTTTAATGTCCAGTTTGTCCTTGTTGCTGTTGTTTTTGTTGGGACGCTGCCACGGCCTTTTCTTGCGCTTTTATAAATTCAGGATAATCAATATAACCATCACGTGATGTATCGTCCATTTGTAAAATGGGATCGATTAATGCAACTAACTCTTCGTCTGAGAAAATTTTTTCCTCAATATGAGGGGCCTGCTCGTTATGTTGTTGCTCTTTGCTGCCTTGCTCTATTTTTGGTTTTTTATTATAATTGATAAGCCCCGTTTTAAAAATAATGAGGTAAGTATGAATATTCCAACACCGTTCCATGCCCCGACAGTTTTTAAGAGGTAAACGATCATGATGGTAGTTTTAGATGAAACACATACAAAAAGGATTACATGTAATTAAAAGATAGAATTTGATGATATTAAAATTATGGCACAAACATATATACATATTTATGATTCAAATGCACATATTTTTAAATATTTACAAATGGCCATTCCGATAGAAAGTTTCCCCTACACTTAGAGCCAGACCCTTTATACACATACATATAACGACATATCACATATATATACGCATAAATAAAATACACATATTTCATTCTTACCGTGCCAATGGATAAGCGACTTGATTAGTTCACAACCATCCAATTTGTTGTTGTTATCGGAATCATGCATTTTGAAATAATGAAATTGCAGTTCTTGTTCAGACATTTTGCTCGTGTCGATGGGGACCTGCATATGTTCTTGAATATGGCTAAACAAAAGAACAAAATTATGTTATAACCTTCGTAGTGTTGAAATTATGTTTGTTTCTTTGGTGGAATATAGTTTTAGAACTTAAACATGAGAAGGTAAATGCCAAACGGGCCTAAGTGGTCTTAGACTACTTACGCCCTTTCGTGCGCAATATTGGCTGTATTCAAAACTTGTTGCGGTTGACCATGATGTCCATGATGAGCCTGATGATTTCCCATCGGCTGCTGCTGCATCTGAGCTGGTTGTTGCTGCTGCTGGAATTGGGGTTGTTGCTGGAATTGCTGCTGCGCTTGTTGTTGTTGATATTGCGGGGGCTGTTGTTGCCGTTGCTGCTGCGCCGGTATTTGTTGATATTGCACTTGTTGTGGTTGTTGCTAAATGAGGTTATACATATTATGCATGTATGTAAAAATAATTCACTTTCAAAAAAGTACTCACGTAATGTTGTGGAGCTATATTAGGCGCATGGTGCTGCGCGTGTTGCTGCTGATATTGTTGTTGTTGCTGATTGGGGTGCACTGGAGTTGGGGGTGGCTGTTGCTGCTCGAAGTGGATGGTATCGGTATAAATTTAAAATAGATTTATTTTTAATTAAAATTACTTACATAGTGTTGAGGTGGGACACCTGGTGCCACTCGTTGAGCTGAGGACAGTCCGCAAAGTAGAAACAGCAAAAAGGCTATGAATTGTATTTGTTGGTGCGAGAATGCTGTTTGTGTTGGCATTTTGGCATACATCTGAACCAGTAGTGTAGGCTGGAAGCACAGCTATTAATTAACTAAATAATAGTTTAAAAGATCAACGTTTCGGTTCTACAGTGGTTTCGGTTCGATATTTGGAAGATTTCTATAGAGAGCAAAAAACCACGTCAATCGAGAAAACAGCCGGAGAAATCCTACGTATACAAATATTGAAATGTCAAAACACGTATGTTCAATACTAGGGACACGAATTTCGATACGATACGATACCTAATCGATATTTTTTGCATTTGATACCGATACTTTTTACTCGATTCTTTTGCGACGATATTTTTTGGTATCGAGTACTTCAACCACGGTATCGAACAAATGAGTACATTCAGTGATGGAAAATTAAAATTGTGTCATATTTGTCCAAAAAATTGTGCAACGCAAAATAGTGCCGAAAAATGCACAAGCACGAGTAATTTTCACTGGTACATATTGAAAAATAGGTCTGATCCACGTGCTGAAATAATTGCAGGTTTCGGCTACTTCGTAAGGTTTTTTTTATGAAGTTGTATGAAGTTACCCAAATCTGTTTATTGATTTTCACATTAGAAATAATGGTAACTGGATATATAGGATTATAAATTTTTCATTTTCATACGATAATTTGACGTTCGCAAATAAAAAATCGTCATTTCAGCGAAAAAATCGTCAATATCTTTTTTCTTTCTCATTTTACTAAAAACACGTTATAAACAAAAAAGGGTCTGTTTTCCATTAATACCCCTATGACACTACTTTTTTCCTGGTATTCTACAAGGTTTTTTGTGTGAAAGAGGTGGTCAATTACAGTTTTGTGTTGGTGCAAGGGAGTAAGCTATGTTGGAAAAAAAAAACAACGAAATACCATCTAGGCGGTTAAAAACCAATGAGCCAGCTTGTATTACGATAGGTTTTTTACATTCGGCACTTTTTTCTGACAATTGTTTCAATTTGACAACTATAAAATAAATTATTTTTAAAATATAAAATATATGGAAATACAAATTTTAAATTTGCCTCTTGTAAGCTTCTGGTTTGGCCGTAAGTGGAAAGAAGAAGTCCGGAAGAAAAATCATAATGCGCAATGGCTTCTCTTTATAACATACACACGGACACACGCATTTTTTTGTTGACATATTCCACACACACACGCACCCTAGCATTTCCATAGGGGCAACATCTGTCAAATTCTTCTACATTCCTCTTTGCATGACACTTCTGGCCCCACTATGTATGAAGGTATGTCGTTATGCATTCTCCTTTATTGTTCCTCAATGGAATGCACAGATATTCTGCCACCATTTCTGCCACTTGCGTTTCATCATTTTTTTGTTTCGATAATTTAAATTCAAATTTCCAAAAAAATTCAATGATGGATACATATTGTCGGCCTACTACCAGAAACACGAATATGAAATTTTTTTTAAGAGCGATGTCTGCTCTTTATCGGCTTTATATTGAAGTAATAACAATTAATATTTGTATAAATGCTTATGTAAACATACCCTGCAAAAAATGCGATTTATCCGGGACGTGTCCGAGATCAATCGCAAAGGAGCATGCGACTAATACAATTTTACATCCCTTTATATGGAGTGAATTGATCGCATTTGTTCGAGCATGTCCTATGAAGAGACTAATTGTTCAACTTGTATACCCGAACGGGTACCAATGTAGATTAATCGCTTTCATACCGAACGGGTACAAATGTAGATCAATCGCTTTCATCCCGAACGGGTACAAATGTAGATCAATCGCTCACATCCCGTATGGGTACAAATCAAGGCTGCACAACGATATCAACAAAAATATTTTGTTTTGTTGAATATCAAATAAAAATTAAGAAAAAAATTTTGTTTTGTTGAATATCAAATAAAAATTATTGAAATTATTTCGTTTCGTTGATTATCAAAAAAAAATTATCAAAATTATTTTGTTTCGTTGATTATCAAAAACAAAATAATAATAAAAATTTGTTTCGGGCTTACGGCTTCATTTTACTTTGAATTTTTATTAACGTTATTTTTTTTTTTTTGATAATTTTTTTTGTTGGCTACCGAAACAAAATTTTTTCAATATTTGTTTTTTGATAATCAACAAAACGAAATTTTTTTTCATATTTTTTTTTGATAATTATCAAAACAGTATTTTTTCGTTCGGCACTTTACGTTAAAATTTTTCAAAGTTGAATTGAAAACAAAATATTTTTTCGGTTATTGATAAAAAATAACGTTAATGTGCAGCCCTGGTACAAATGTTGATCAATCGCTTTCAGCACGAACAGGTACAAATGTAGATTTTTTCAAGTTGTTAGCCAAGCAATTTTTAATAACAATCTTTAAAAAATTGGAAATGTTCATACATACATATTTAAATAAAGATTATATAATGTTTTACTTTTGTAAAAAAAATCTCAATAAATAAATAAAAAAATTGTAAGTTTTGAGTATGCATTATATGAGCGTAATGTAAAGGATTTTTTCATAGGATATTTTAGGCAACATTTTGTTAAAATTATTATTAATCATTGTTATTAAAAGAAAGAGTGTTCAATTCGTTTTACCGGTTGTTCTACAATTTTTTAAATACATTGCATATTTTTGTAAAATTTCTACATTTAAGGAATCTACATTTATACCCGTTCGGGATGAAAGCGATTAATCTACATTTATACCCGTACGGGAACAATCGGGGACTAATTGTGGACCGATTGTTCTCGAAGGAGATCAATCCGGGACAAATCTCTTTCGGGATTAATCGCACATTTTTTTGCAGGGTACATACATAATATGTGCGTGTATGTACATAAGTATATATACAAATATTCATGGTTATTATATCAATATATACCCGATGAAGAGCAGACATCGCACTTAA
This sequence comes from Urophora cardui, assembly GCA_960531455.1. Taxonomy (NCBI): domain Eukaryota; kingdom Metazoa; phylum Arthropoda; class Insecta; order Diptera; family Tephritidae; genus Urophora; species Urophora cardui. Next base: position 3,782,491 of record OY482672.1, on the reverse strand, counting down.
ACAAATTTTCACATTCGTGTTTCTGGCAGGAGGCCGATGATATAATCTCAATGAAAATGAATTGTTAATGTTATTTAAGATGTTTATTTTTCAAAATACTAAGTATTTGGCAAATATATTTTTTTAAAACTGTGATTGCATTAAATACACCTGTTGTTTTGTAAAAGCTGTTGGTTTGTAAAAAATGTTTTCAAGAACTTAATAAACTTGTATAATTTTTTTTAATCAGCTTGAACTATTCTTATGAGTTGGAAAAGGATTTACGTCAAAATCAAAACTTTGGAACCAGCCATGGCATACTATACCATGGAACTAGCACTAATACAGCGATATGCGTATGCCTCAGAATGCAGTTTTCTTGCGTTTTTGCTAACTTTCTAGAAGACGGTGCAACTTTAAACCGCTTTAATAAATATATTTTAAATGTGGAAAAATCTTTTATCTCCGATTTCGAATTCGTAATCTAGAGGTCAGAACGCGTCGATTGGTACCTCTTTTAACTATTTTAGAGGAAATTTTAAGGTTGCACCTTCTAGAATATTACCGCTTTCGATACCGATACTTTGAGTATCGAGTAGGTTAGCTTCGATATTATCGGGTTCGCGATTCTTTTTAACCGATATTTTAAATGAGTACCAGATCGATGCTTTTGATTCGATATCGTGTCCCTATTCAATACAGTACAGAATCCACTTAAACAGGTCGGCTCTTTAGATCAGCTGACTTCTTCTTCCTCTTCAAGAGCTATCCAATTTCTTTACTTCTGCATATTCCATGATCCAACAATAAAGGTTTTCGCATGACGACATACCAAGGCTTATCCAAATAGAGGTTATATTACTTCCGTTTTTATGTGTGTGTTTTCTTTAAAAATGTCAATGTGAAAGAGAAGAGAAATGAATTTCAAGGTAAAAGTTTTGCCAATTCGTTTTGTCTGACATTCACACTTTTTAGTATGCATACACAATTCCAATCAGCTTATCTACTACCCGTACGGGAACAAGCGGGATGTAAAATTGTATTAGTCGCATGCTCCGTTGCGATTGATCCCGGACACGTCCTGGATCAATCGCATTTTTTGCAGGGATAACCTCTATTTGGATAAGCCTTGTAATGCTACTACAATTTTACAAATGTGTGTGTGACTGATTTTGATTCCGCTTTTAAAAAATCAGAAGTCGCAGTTAATCAATATGAAAAAATATGAAAATGAACGATTTTGCCTGATTTTGATTTTGCGCTGATTTCATATTGCTCAAAATCAGAAGCGGCCTGATTTCAAAATGAAGAATTTTGCCTGATTTTGATTTTGCGCTGATTTCATATTGCTCAAAATGAAAAGCAGCCAAATATCAGAATTAGCGATTTTGCCTGATTTTCATTTTGTACTAATTTTGATTTTGTGCTGATTTCATATTGCTAAAATCAAAAGCAGCCAAATATCAAAATTAGCGATTTTGCCTGATTTTCATTTTGTGCTAATTTGATTTTGTGCTGATTTCTTATTGCTAAAATCAAAAGCAGCCAAATATCAAAATCAATGCTTTCACAGTTTTGCTATTTACGCTTACATGCGCATACATACCAGTGATCTGCACAAGCAGCTTGTTTGCCCTTTCAAGCGCTTGAAATTTTTTCCAATCTCTCCCTTGCTTGGTTTGCTTTTAAACAAACAAGCAATAGCTTGTTTACAATTTTTTCAATCTGCTTAAAAGCGAAACAAGCTGATTGAAAAATTTCCAAGCAAGCTCTTGCTTGTTTGTTTAAAAGCAAACCAAGCTAGCGGTTGCTTGAAAAAAAAAAATTCAATCATTTTCAAGCAAATTTCAATCAAAAGCAAGCAGGCTGGAGGAGATTTTCAATCAGCGTTATTTCGCTTTTTCAAAAGCAGATTTTTAAGAAGATCTTTCAATCATTGGATGTGAAGGAATAGGCGCACAGAAATGGAAGATGAACTCAATTCTACCAGTATTTTTCTGCAGATAATTGTAAGAAAATGAAGGACAAAGCCTTTTGTACATATTTAAGCATGCATATACCCTGCAAAAATTCCTGGTTGTTGACAAATCAGGTCTAAAAAAGGTGTATGCTGGCAGGACTGCTTCTGTTATGCACTCACTCTGTCTACTCCTAACTTTCTAATACATGACATCAACAAAAGAAAATCAGCCTTATTTCAAGCCTTACGCCAAACAAATTTGTTACCTTTATAATTTTTTGGCCTTATTTCAAGCCTTTAAATGTGCTGTTAAATTCTTAAATAAGGCTAAAATAGTTTGATGGGTATGTCCGCAAATTTTGCGACCAGCAGTTTTTATATGTAAATAGTCTTGTCGAAATGTTCAACATTCGACCCAAAAAAAAAAGAAAATTTGTATGTATGCACATAAATGTATGTTTATGAGTACGACATTGAAATTCCCAAAGGAACCAAGAAATTATGGAAACAAATAACTAGCGGGAATGTGACAAAAATGCAAGTAGCTTAATTGTCATTAGATTCTCACCAGCTTGTAAGTGGTCAATTGAGTAATCATTCCAATGAAACTACTGCTGTATGCAAATTCATTTTTGAAACATGGAATTTAAAGAAAATCTGCCATCATTGTACCTGAAAGAGTAGGCGCACAGAAATGGAAGATTAACTCAAATCTGATCTAGTATTTTTCTGCAGATAATTGTAAGAAAATAAAGGACAAAACCTTTTGTACATATTTAAGCATACATATACCCTGCAAAAATGCTTGTTGTTGACAAATCAGGTCTAAAAAAGGAGAATGCTGGCAGCACTGCTTCTGCTATGCACTCACTCTGTCTACTCCTAACTTTCTATTACATAACATCAACAAAAGAAAATCAGCTTTATTTTAAGCCTTACGCCATACAAATTTGCTATCCTTATAATTCTGTGGCCTTATTTCGTTATTGGTGGGTATATCCGCAAATTTTGCAACCAATACTTTTTATATGTAAATGGTCATGGTACAATAACTTAGAGGTAGGCGCACGGGCGAATTCAGAAACTACTTTTTTTATTTCCAAAGGTAGAGTGTAATGTCAAACTCCAAGCGAATTATAATCATGGCCAATAGGAATGAGCGAGTCCCAAGCGAATTCAGATTTTAACCACGGCGAAATATCATTTTGACATTACACTCTACCAATTACAATAACAAAATACATGGGGATTTTCTGAATTCGCCCCTGCGCCTACCTGGTATATCTGCCTTGTAAATGGTCTTGTCGAAACATTCAACAATCCACCCTTTTGTCTCCAAATAAAAGAAAATTTGTATGTATGCATATATGTACATATGCATGAGTGTGTTTTTATGAGTTTTTATGAGCAAAGTGGAATGTCCGGCGAACGTAAATATACCTGCAAAAAATGCGATTTCTCCGGGACGTGTCCGGGATCAATCGCAAGGGAGCATGCGACTAATACAAGTTTACATCCCTTTATATGGAGCGAATTGATCGTATTTATTCGAGCATGTCCTTTGAAGAGACTAATTGTTCAATTTGTATACCCGAACAGGTACAAATGTAGATTAATCGCTTTAATCCAAAGTAGTAAGCCAAGGCTATTTTTTATGAAAATGTCTAAAATTTATAAATTGTTATATATGTATATTAGAAGAAGTTTATAGAATTAGCTTTTATCGTGTAGTGAAATCTTTTAAAAAAATTAAGTATTTTCTGAAAATATTTTAAGTTTTGAGAATGCATTATGCGAGTGTAAAAGACATGTGAAGAATTTTTCAAAGTTGTTAGCCAAGGCTGTTTCTTATAAAATTTCTTTAAAAATTATAAATGTTCATGCCTATTTAAATATTTTACAATAAGTTTTACTTTTGTAAAAAAATCTATTCAATAAATTAAAATTTTTTAAATAGTCAGTATTGAGTGTATAATTGTAATTGATTTTTCCCGTTCGGTATGAAAGGGACTAATTTACATTTATACCCGTTCGGGAAAAATCGAGGCCTAATTGTGGACTCATTGTTCCCGAAAGAGATCAATCCGGGATAAATCTCTATCGGGATTATTCGCACATTTTTTTTCCGGGATAAGTATTTTGGTCTGTTACAAAAGTAGGTAGAATGCCATACATGTATATACATACATATGTATATTTTGGGTTTTTAACAAAGTAGGTATAGAATACAAAAAGGTTAGAATATTGACGCCTTTGCAAATAGAGGATAGGTAATTACACAAGGCCATTCATATGTACATATTTACATACAAAAATATTTTCCTTTGTTGACAAAAGGATAAAATACTGATGCGTATAGAAAACAGAATGTATATACATACATACATGTGGTATGTGCATACAGACAAATTTTCTTTTTTTTTGGGTCGAATGTGGAACATTTCGACGACAAGACCATTTACATACAAAAACTGCTGGTCGCAAAATTTGCTGACATACCCACTAAAATATTTTAGCCTTATTTAAGAATTAAACAGCACATTTAAAGTCTTCCGAAATAAGGCCAGAAAATTATAAGGATAGCAAATTTGTATGGCGTAAGGCTTAAAATAAGGCTGATTTTCTTTTGTTGATGTTATGTATTAGAAAGTTAGGAGTAGACAGAGTGAGTGCATAGCAGAAGCAGTGCTGCCAGCATACACCTTTTTTAGACCTGATTTGTCAACAACAAGCATTTTTGCAGGGTATATGTATGCTTAAATATGTACAAAAGGTTTTGTCCTTTATTTTCTTACAATTATCTGCAGAAAAATACTAGATCAGATTTGAGTTAATCTTCCATTTCTGTGCGCCTACTCTTTCAGGTACAATGATGGCAGATTTTCTTTAAATTCCATGTTTCAAAAGTGAATTTGCTTATAATAATACTACATACAGCAGTAGTTTCATTGGAATGATTACTCAATTGACCACTTACAAGCTGGTGAGGATCTAATGACAATTAAGCTACTTGCATTTTTGTCACATTCCCGCTAGTTATTTGTTTCCATAATTTCTTAGTTCCTTTGGGAATTTCAATGTCATACTCATAAACATACATACAAATTTCCTTTTTTTTTGGGTCGAATGTTGAACATTTCGACAAGACTATTTACATATAAAAACTGCTGGTCGCAAAATTTGCGGACATACCCATCAAACTATTTTAGCCTTATTTAAGAATTAAACAGCACATTTAAAGGCTTGAAATAAGGCCAAAAAATTATAAAGGTAACAAATTTGTTTGGCGTAAGGCTTGAAATAAGGCTGATTTTCTTTTGTTGATGTCATGTATTAGAAAGTTAGGAGTAGACAGAGTGAGTGCATAACAGAAGCAGTCCTGCCAGCATACACCTTTTTTAGACCTGATTTGTCAACAACCAGGAATTTTTGCAGGGTATATGCATGCTTAAATATGTACAAAAGGCTTTGTCCTTCATTTTCTTACAATTATCTGCAGAAAAATACTGGTAGAATTGAGTTCATCTTCCATTTCTGTGCGCCTATTCCTTCACATCCAATGATTGAAAGATCTTCTTAAATCTGCTTTTGAAAAAGCGAAATGAACGCTGATTGAAAATCTCCTCCAGCCTGCTTGCTTTTGATTGAAATTTGCTTGAAAATGATTGAATTTTTTTTTCAAGCAACCGCTAGCTTGGTTTGCTTTTAAACAAACAAGCAAGAGCTTGTTTGCTTTTAAACAAACTAAGCAGTGCTTAGATTGAAAAAATGCAAACAATCCCAAGCTCGCTTGTGATTGTTAGGTTACAAGCGGCGCTTAGATTGTTTGTTTCGTTGCTTGCTTGTACAAAACAATCTGTTTGAAAATTCAATCAGCTTGTGCAGTTCACTGATACATACATATGTATGTATACAAACGTCCCTGCAAAAAATGCGATTAATCCGGGACGTGTCCGGGATCAATCGCAAGGGAGCATGCGACTAATACAATTTTACATCTCTTTATATGGAGTGAATTGATCGCCTTTGTTCGAGCATGTCCTATGAAGAGACTAATTGTTCAACTTGTATACCCGAACGGGTACCAATGTAGATTAATCACTAACATACCGAACGGGTACAAATGTAGATCAATCGCTTTTATCCCGAACGGGTACAAATGTAGATCAATCGCTTACATCCCGAGCGGGTACCAATGTAGATTAATCGCTTTCATCCCGAACGGGTACAAATGTAGATCAATCGCTTTTATCCCGAACGGGTACAAATGTAGATCAATCGCTTACATCCCGAACGGGCACAAATGTAGATTGATCGCTTTCATCCCCAACGGGTACAAATGTAGATCAATCGCTTTTATCCCGAACGGGTACAAATGTAGATCAATTGCTTACATCCCGAACGGGCTTTCATGCTACACAGTCAATCCATATTGTCAATATTTGCGATCCGGACCGCGGATCTCAAAATTTCTAAAAATTTGCGATCCAGAATCGCGATTCATCAATACTCGATGCTACACTATCAATGTGAATCGCGATCCACGGATTTCATCAATATATATTCACGTCTGACATGTGCCCTTGGTTTTGCACTTGGCTAAAACACATACGAGTGCAAATGTGTTGGTAATATTATATTTTTGTAATGGTGGTAGCAAAGAACGTAAATATTATAATTTACGTTCTTTGGTTTGACATTCAGCTCACGGCGTGTTTGTGTGTATGTATCATGGACCGACCTGTTAAATTGGCCTTGGCTAAGTATTTCACAAGCTTAATTTATACAGGTTAACTTAATAAACAGCTGATTACTAACTTTTTCTACTTTTTGTCAAACTTATGTCAATTTTGATCATGACGCAATATGATTTCTACAATGGTGGACTATGATTTTGGCAGAAGCCCCACAGAATACACAAACAATTTTTTTTTTTTTTTTTTTACGAGGAGGAAGCATCGAAAGCCTTTACCCCGTCAGTGTGGGACTCTAACCAGCACTAAACCTCCTACTGTCATCGTACCAAGCCCCCCGGTACTACCGTCAAGCTACCGTCGGGAGGTGGGTTGAGCACAAGGCTCGAAGTGTCCGTAATGGTCGCGTTATTTCCCTCAGTCTGCCTTTGGAGGCTTCTCCCATTCCCCTAGAAGCGATCAGTGTTAGGTGGTCTGCGGAGGCCAATGCTCCGCACCACACGCTATGACGGATGCAGGAGGCCGAGCTCCTGTACGTATCCGTTTCACTGGAAGTGGTAATTGTTTAGCGGACTGGTGGTCTGCGGAGGCCAAAGCTCCACACCACGCGCTTTGACGGATGCAATGCAACAAGAATTTTGTGATCCTGGTGTTTATAATATAATAATACAATGGCGCTATTATAACTCTGACGAGTTTTATGGCCGAGCTTCTCTCCCAATTCGAGGTGTGCTCCTTTTTGTTTTTCCTACTAATTGGGTGGACCTACAGTTTTATGCCGGCTCCGAACGGCGAATGCATTTTTTGTGAGAAGCTTTTTCATGGCAGAAATACTCTCGGAGGGTATGCCGCCCACTGCCGAGAGGTGACCGCTGCTCTTAAAAAACCCAATAATTGGATTTTTACTAATTAGAAAAATTTGTTTGGCTCGGACCGTGGTTTGAACCCGAGACCTCTGGCATAGCAGGCGAGCACTCTACCCACTGCACCACAGCGGCCACTAACAAGAATTTATTTTTATTTATCCTGGTGTTTATCTGTATCAATTTCGGATCCGTATAGATTGTAATAGATTTTTTTGATCCATATAAATACCAGGGCCCTCACTCTGCAGTTCGATTCAAAAGAAAATTCGTTCGCTTTCGAATTCTATTCCATATATTCTATACAATACGAATGTGCTTTCGAATCGAATTTCGCGTTCGAATAGAACTACAGAGTGAGGGCCCAGGATCACCAAATTGTTGTTGCATTTGCTTGCAAAATTTGTATCCGGATCTGGATCACTGCCACGGGAACTCGCCTATTGTGTAAATACACTCAAAGGATATTTTTTTAGACCAAACATTCATAAAAGACCCACTGTACTCGGGAAGTGGAAAATGGGGCAAATTTGTTTTCTGTTTAGAATTGGTTCTCCATTTCATTATCAACCATTCACCGTGTATGTTATATGTGCAAACCAATTTTAACATAAAGATATTAAAAAACAAATAAACTGTCAACATAAGTAAGCAATATTCTTATCCGCAAAATACATATATACACAAGCACAGAAACGCAGAAGTGAAAAATAGGTAGTACCTAATAAGAAAAACTACATAAACAAACAACAAATTGAGTAATACATTTTTCGGAAGAAGCACGGTACTCCAGCTACGGATATTTACTCCACATACTCAGCATAGATAAGCAGAAAAAGCCACAACGACAACCGATAAATGGTAAGAATGTGAATGTGAATTGGCTCTCCCATATTCCTAATAAATAAGTATGTATGTTTGTATATATTTTTATAAGATTGATGAGTTTGTAATTAATGTATTTTAGCATGATTAGTCATTAAAATTTTAGCTTTTTGTTTTGTATTGTTAACCAGATAATGTATATTTGCGTATGTATGTTTGCGTTCCTATTCTAAAGATGAGCTACGATGGCCTACTCTCACTGTCTCAGTTGACGGATGAGAAATTAAACATTGTACAAGGAGGTACTGCGGCTCCTTCATCAACAACAAATAGAACAACTAACACCACAGCGGACCAAGAAAGTTTTGCCAATGTTAGCAATAGCTCTTCTACACCTGACCGACTACACTTGGTCGTTGATGTTACAGTTGAAGAAGAAGAGCAGGCAGCAATTATACAAACAATTCAGTTGCCTTTGAAGAGTCAACAAAACGACAACGACGACGGCAACGGCGAGGCCAAGCGAATTGTAATTAATAATAAAACAGGTGTGGAGCCAAGTGCATCGACCGCTGCGCCACCACCAGTTACAATTGTAAGCGCAGATGTCGAAAATAAACCGAGTACAACAGCAACAATAACAGAAAATACAGCAAAAACAAAAACGGAAGCTCAACAGCAACAAAGAAAAATCTCTGCATCATCACGTTTTATGAATGCATTCCAGCAATTCTACGCGAGTGCAACTACCATAAACAATACAAATACAATAACACCTACAGCAACAAACGAAATCGAAGAGCCTTACGTTGTTAGTGCAAATTCAACAAACGATATGCCTGGTGCTGCTTCTACAACAAATCGCACGCCCTCAAAGGGTATGGAATCAAAACTTTTATCTATGTGGCATAATGTCAAATATGGTTGGAGTGGTAAACTAAAACCAAACTTCTCTAAAGAACAACCTGTCTGGTTACTAGGGCGTTGCTACCATCGCAAATGTTCACCACCCTCGTCCATGGAGAGTTCCGCCGAATTGGCTGCAAATGCCGGTGTGCTAAGTGTGGTGGCATATGAGCCAAGTGCTGCTGCCACTGCATATGAAACAACAGAAAAATCAATATCGGCTGACGATGGCGTTGGTGGTTTTGCCGCTGGTCATAATGGTACTGATCTATATCCATCACTGCCACTCAATCCGCAACATATCGATGAGATTGTGGTACCACAGGAATTGGGTATGGATGCGGTGGAAAATCAAGTGGCCGATCAGCCATGGGAGGAGGGTATCGAGGGATTTCGACGTGATTTTTATAGTCGCATTTGGATGACTTATCGGCGGGAATTTCCCACAATGAATGGTACCAACTATACATCCGATTGCGGATGGGGTTGTATGTTGCGTAGCGGGCAAATGCTTTTGGCGCAAGGGCTCGTTTGTCATTTCTTAGGGAGAAGTGAGTAAAAAAATTATTAATAACATTAAAAATAAAAAATAAAATAAAATCTCTCAAATATAAAATCTAAAATTAATACAAAATCTTCTCTTTCTTCGCAGGTTGGCGCTTCGATGCGGATACCCAACTGCATTCTACTTTTGAAGATAATATGCATAAAAAAATTATTAAATGGTTCGGTGATAGCTCTTCGAAGAGTAGCCCTTTCTCTATACATGCGATGGTTAGTTTGGGCGAAGAAATGGGTAAAAAACCAGGTGATTGGTATGGTCCAGCTTCGGTTTCATATCTTCTAAAGTAAGTTAATTTGATTTTATAACAAATAATTTTATTTTCATTATATGTATGTTATTTATTGTATTCATTTACAGACAAGCTCTAAAAACCGCTGCGCAAGAAAATGCTGATTTTGATAATATAACCATCTATGTAGCTAAGGATTGTACAAGTAAGTAGATGAGCACTTACACACATATGTAAAAAAATCAAATTGCAAATATATGTATGTATGTACATAAATATTTACTTGTCATTTATTCAGTGTACTTTTCAGTGGGTTGACCATTTTGATTATGATATTAGGTGATCGATCAAATGATAAGTTATGAAAGTTATTCAAACACTTAAGCATACATATATAATACATTTCTGTGTTCATATGGAACAGTAGCTTAAGTCTACTTAAGGAAAAAATAAGTCAGTTTCGAAAAAGCTGATAGGAATACATCTCAGAGAGCACACTCTGTACAGCTTCAGTCACAATGCTTTCGCTTAAAAAATCTTGTGCGGGGACCTGCTAGAAAATTTACGAATATCTTGAAAGTTTGCGTATGTTCGATATGATTACAGATTTAAGCCCAAAACGCAATTAAAACTAGTTAAAAGATTAACTATCTGCACAGTCAAAATAAAAACTGGAAGGAAATACGTACTAAATTTTAATTGTTCACATTATGTATCTTAAGTGTATACACTTAATGTATGATACTTAAATGTCTATCCATCTTATAACTAATATATTTCTTTTTCCTTTAAATTTTAGTTTATATGCAAGATGTTGAAAAGGAGTGTCTCATACCAAACCACTCACCCAAAAAACATGTGCCCTGGCAAACGACACGTCGCACTGAAACGCCAAAATCCCAAAAGCAACAATGGAAATCTGTGATCTTGTTGGTACCCCTACGGTTGGGTACAGAAAAACTGAATCCCGTGTACGCGCATTGCCTTAAACTCTTGCTGAGTACAGAATATTGTATTGGCATAATCGGTGGACGACCAAAGCATTCGCTTTATTTCGTTGGATTTCAAGGTGCAAACAATTTATATTAATTTCGATTGAGAATAACTTCAATGTTTATTTTGCTTGCTTTCAAATTTTTAGAAGATAAATTAATACACTTGGATCCACATTACTGCCAAGAGATGGTCGATGTTAATCAGGAAAACTTCTCATTGCATTCATTTCATTGCAAATCGCCACGAAAACTGAAAACAACCAAAATGGATCCGAGTTGTTGCGTTGGCTTTTATTGTGCTACAAAAACTGACTTTGATAATTTCGTAGAAGGGGTACAGCCAGTAAGTTGCTGTTGATACTCATCCGTACCAAAAAATTAAAATTTTACGCCATTTTAAATTATTTTTCACAGTATCTGCATCCCATGCGGTGCGCTTCTGGTACAATGGATAAGTTAGCGGCGCATTCAGCAAATAACGGCGAAGGGGGAGGTGGAGGTGATGCTGAAATAAATTATCCACTTTTTACATTTTCACGCGGCAAATGTTTGGAACAAGATTTGGATTTAATTAAGAATGATTCGCTTTACAAGTCATTGCAACAGCAAGTTGTACAAATGAAGCAGGAACTTAATTTACATGCCAGCAGCGCTCACGTTACCACAGTTAGCGCTAATGATGAGGTTGATAATGATGAAACTGAGGAATTTGTGTTGCTTTAAAAAGCTTTATTTTCGTGTAGGTATATGCATACACAGTTTTTGGGCATGCTAAGTTGTATACATATGTACATTTTACGGCTTACTTAGCATTTATTTCATTACGATTAATTTTATTACTCTTGCGTTTTGCACATTGGAGCGAATTTTGTTTAAATGTGCACATTAACACACATAATATAAGTACACTTTGTTTATGCATACACACCCAATCGTGTTTAAAATATTCATATGTACGTATGTACGTAAGTCAATCGTCTGTTATATATATGTAGTTGACAGAAGGTATTTATATCGTTCACACAATGCAAAAAAAAAAAAAGAAAATCATGAATCATAAAAGCTAATTAGCCGTTTAGATATTATTTATTAACAGTCCAACACAACCAACAATGTTTCCTTCATTTGCGCCCCTTAACTGTTTCCATCCTACAGTTGCATTGCCAAAGTATCTCAAATCTAAAGACTCGTTTGTTTTTTTTTTGCTTTCCTTCCGCATATTTGCCATTCTTATTTTATTCATATACCATTATATAGTTATTAAAGTGTGATGATGACCTGTTTTCCTCATACAGCAAATTTTTTCCATTTATGCGCATATTTATGTGTATGCATTGTGTAGATAAAATGAAAAACACATATGTACATACTTTAGTAAATAGCTGCCGTTTAATTTCGCGTTTAAGCCACTTTATATACATATTCCCCGCTCAATAGATTTTGGCGGGAGCGTGTGTGACGAAGAACAAATCATGGGTTCAATTAAAATAAGTTAATTTTATTAAAAGTATTTTGCATTAAAATTCCTATTTATTTGGTTTTTTTTTTTAGTAATTTTGTGATTTATGTGTCTTTTAACTGTATTTAGTTTAGTTGGATATTTTTAGTGTTCAAATAGTAGTTAAATGTTTAACGCTAAAGAGAATTCCATGTTGTACATATGTACCTACATACATTTTTTAACGTGGTAACGTATCAAAGATTTTTGTTGCTTTGCGTTGAGTCAAACACATTTTTTATTTAACATTACAAATATACATATGTAAAAATATGTATGTATTAACATAAATAATTTGTTTTTAAGACTATGTCGTTAAACTTAAAATAGAAATAGTTACGTTTTACAATTGTATCATATATATGTGCATATGTATATAAGTATGTATGTATGTGCGTACGTTTAATTTAATGTTCCATGTATAATCCCTTTGTTCCTATGAACAAATTATGTAAATAATTGTCTTTAAAAAAACATTAAAAACTTTTGTATTTTTTTGTTTATTTATAAATTTATTAATGTACAATATCATAACATAAATTACTAGCAACCCTGCAGTAAATTTGTTTCACTGCTGAAGGATCAGTGATGATTCTTTGTTGAATATTCATCACTGTCGTCATAACTGAGTATATTTTTATTTGTTCTTGTTTTTTTTTCTGAGGAAAGCAAACCATTTATATGTAAAATTCATCAGTCTTTATATGAAAGTATTCACTGATGCCTCCTCGTCATAGGTGAATTGCATCAGTGATTCATTAAGGATTCATTGCGGATTTTTACTGCAGGGAAGTACTGGCATATGTAAGTATACATACTATGTGCATACATATACATATGTACGTAAAAATGTATATGATAAATAAAATTAAATTAAATGAAAGAAACAAATTATACACAAAGTGGTAAATGTCTGAAATATAAAACTAATTGCATACTTACCATATCTAAATTTACAATGGGTAGTGGCAAGAAAATTACACCAGCCTGTTAAGGGCCTAAAGAAATATCACAATATTAAGAACAAGAAAATAATACTAATACTTCTACTGCGAAAATGTCCTACAAAAACTACATATTAAACTATGTATATGTATTTATGCTTTACTGGACTTTTCTTTCCGTCGCCGCCTCAGCAATTTGCCTAAATTCTCACGCGCCGTAATCGCCTTTTCCGGACTAAGACGCAATGCATTTTGATAGCTTTCAATCGCTTCATTCAATTTCTCCCAACGATGGTAGAGAACACCCAAATTTGTATGAAATAACAAATTAAATGGTTCTATTTCCAAAATTTGTTTATACAACACTTCCGCCTCCACGTAACGCTCCAGTTTACCCAAAACATTGGCACGTATAAATAAAATATTGGTTTCATTTGGCAAATGGTTGAGTGCTTCGTCAGACAAGCGAATAGCATCTTCATACAAACCACGATTATCCAGCATTGTTAGTATATTAGCCCAGGCTTTCGGTTGTTGGGGTTTCAATGACACAGCCTCCTGCCAATGTTGCAATGCCTCGGCATGCTGTCTCTTATCCAAATATAAATTACCCAAATTGTAATGACAAATGGCATAGTTGCGACGATATTTCAATGCATATTTATAGCTTTTCAGTGCATTTTTGAAATCTTTCTGGGCCGATTGAACAATACCCAAATTCATCCATGCTGTAGCGAAATCGGGTGAAGCATTTAATGATAATTTTATATATTTTTCAGCATTATTCAAATCGCCCATTTCACGATATAAATTGCCCAAATTCATTAGGGCTGCTTCATATTGCGGATACAGTTCGATTGCTTTGTGATAATGAGTGAGTGCTTTGTGGTTTTGAGACCAATCCATTGCCAAGCGTGCGATGTTGTAGTGTACCTAAAATTGAAAAGGAAAAAAGGAAATAACAACAGCTTATCGGTATCAAAAAAATAAACAGTCACCTTCGCATTATTGGGACACACTTTTAAGGCCGTAGAAAACAAACGTTCCTCAGACAACCAATCCACGGCGCGTTCACGCGTGCGCAATAACAAGCAAACAAACAACAACATCAAACACCATTTAAATGTCGTCTGCAGCCACGCCTTTGCATTCGCAGCGGAATTCTGCACGTAGCATAATGCTTGCGCCACCAAATAGCAAAAACCAATCGATGGTACATATAAAACTCGCTCTGCTATAACAAAACCAACTTTTATGATGCCCGAAGCAGGTAGGAAAGGTAACACCATTAGTGCCAAACCAAAGACGGGAGCAAAATTTTGCTTGGCATTCAACAGAGCAACAATCGTTAAGGAGTACATAGCCAATACAGACTGCAGGCGTAAATCCCAAGCGCTGTTGATAAGCTCAATGCAACCCAACGCCCAATCAAAGCTCAACCACTGTGGACATAGCAAAATCCACCAATTAATGACGTATAAATAGTTTTGAGAGAAAATGCGCGTAAGCGGATCATCATTATATGCTATTGGGTTATCCATGCGCCTGAATTGTGGACTTTGGAAGTTCTGCAACCATAAGCGTCCAACAATTAAAGCTAAATTGCCGAGGAGTAGCATAATATTACGTCCGGAGCAAACCACTAAATTAATTTGTGTTCGCCAAGGATGTTGGTAACATTGGGTGAGTGTATAATCGATGAAAATGCAAACAAGTGGAATTGTTACGGCAGTCTCCTTAAAAAGCATTCCCACGGTCGTTAAAGCGAGAATCAGTGCATCGCAGAAGATACCCCAAGACTGTCGTTTTGCGGATGTAAGTAAAAGCGCTACTAAATACAGGAAACAGAATAGCAAATCAGCACGCCCAACAACACTACAAACCGCCTCTACGTGAACTGGGTGTATGGCAAAGAGAATCGCTGTCATTGTTGCCACTTTTGTTGTTGTCGTCCTTCCATCATCCATCCCGAAGCGGAATTGAGATTTGCGCAGTAGCCACCACAAAAGTAATGTGTTACCACAATGCAAAGCTAAATTAATCACTTTCATGTGTTTAGCACGTAACTTGAAATGGGCATATTCCCAATGGAAAAGTAGTATTGTTAGTGGGCGATAAGATTTATGTGAATCACTGCTAATTAGTGGTGTACCCCAGAAGTCATTACGAAAGATGGCTGTCCAATTTGTGGGTATGGTAGTTACATCTGCATTTTTGAGAATGGCTACTTTATCGTCAAAAACGAAGGTGCCATTGAGGGCGTGGTAATAGCAGCCAAGACATAAGAGTATGAATACAGATTGATAAAAGAGCGTCATAGCTATTGGCGATTCTTCGTCATCTGCATCCTTATCACTGTCATTGACGGTACTATGCTGGCTTCGCTGTTGTTCATGCCCTAGTTCTTCTATTTTGCACTTTTCCATTTTCACAAAACTTTTACTTTTTTCGATGCCGGTTGCAAAGAATACTTTCCATAGAATGAATTCTCGTATATCGATAAGAAACAGCTGAGCTCAGCTGATTGAGGAAGCAGTTTCCCAGTCAACACTTTGGTAACCGTTTGCAAATTAACTCAAAGAAGCTGGCATAATTATACTAATCGACTCTCGTTGGCTTGATATTTCAATTCGTTATCGAACGAGTGACGATACCGTTTTGCTTTCTGTATTTCGATAGGAAAACTTTTCTTAAAATATTTTAAAACTAGATGACCCCGCAGGCGTTGCCCTGCGTTAAATTATGTCTTTGAAATGAAACTTTCTATAACTTATAATTTGTTAATCCGTTATTTATTTTTTAACAATATAAAAACTCATTCACTTTTTTTATTCATTAACTGAATGCTCAAAACAGAAAAATTTAATATTTAAATTAAGTGTCGGCAATCTTTTCAAATTTCATAAAATCTGTGGTCATTTGTTGATACACACACCGCCATCTACTGGCAATACATGAACCAGCATTTATGTTACAATGCGTTCGCAATGCAATTAAGGGCCTTTTCACATTACTCGGTACGACATCGGATCGACATTTTTTGCTCGGTATTTTCAGCTTACCGAAACGATTCCGCGTTGCTGTGTTTTTCACACTTGTGGGAATACTTTCGGTACGTAATCGGCAGAAAATAGGAAAACAAACATCGAAATTTGCAAAACAAAATTTTTAACTTCAACAAATCACTCAATAATAACAATAATGTCTTCTAGCGAAGACGAAGACATTATAACTTGCTACATTTATTACCGAAACGAGTTTTTACTGACTTTGTTCTTCTTCTTTTATCACGCCGCAAAAATGTCTGCAGTAATTCCTCAAATTTTACTGACCGGTCTTACCGCGTTGCGGTATACCGAAATTAATCCGCTCCGATTTCATGTATGCAACACTAATGTGAAAGTGCCAATTGAAATACATGTGGTCGGTAAGGTTTCGGTATACTTTCGGTAAAAACCAAAAATGTCGATCCGATACCCCACCGAGTAATGTGAAAGCGCTCTAACTTTTACAAACTTTTTTCGTGGTAGATTGGCGTTCGCGATGTATTGATAGAGCGAAATTACATTTAATTTCTTTGTAAGCTGATGATTTTTGCGAGACACATTTGGTCCATTTAGCGAGAATACTTAAAAATTGAGAATAGAGTCGTTGCTGGAAAGCTTGTCACAACGCACCGCAAACATAAACGTCATTGATCATCAAGAACGCTTTATAAACAATGTATAAGAAAATAACCATATCGCGCACATGTTCGATTTTTATTATAATCCACAGAGCTATTATGGAGCTTTTTTTTTACAAAAAAATATCATAAAAATTCTCACCATAAGTACAAAATATATGGGAAAATAAATTTTTTTTTTGAATTTTTCGAGAATTTTATTGGATATTCTCCTATTCTGGCCAGAGAACAATCTGAATTGGTGTCAATCATCCAAATCGGTGCAGGCGTTCTTGAGTTATACGCGTTTGTACTAACGCCACTTTCTTTTATATATATAGATAGATATACAAAATGTATGGGAAAATAATTTTTTTTTTTGCATTTTTCGGAAATTTTATTGGATATTCTCCTATTCTGGCCAGAGAACATTCTGAATTGGTGTCAATCATCCAAATCGGTGCAGGCGTTCTTGAGTTATACGCGTTTGTACTAACGCCACTTTCTTTTATATATATAGATAGATATACAAAATGTATGGGAAAATAATTTTTTTTTTTTTCATTTTTCGGGAATTTTATTGGATATTCTCCTATTCTGGCCAGAGAACAATCTGAATATGTGTCAATCATCCAAATCGGTGCAGGCGTTCTTGAGTTATAGGCGTTTGTACTAACGCCACTTCTTTTTATATATATAGAAGATATACAAAATGTATGGGAAAATTATTTTTTCTTTTTTTGCATTTTTCGGGAATTTTATTGGATATTCTCCTATTCTGGCCAGAGAACAATCTGAATTTGCGTCAATCATCCAGATCGGTGCAGGCGTTCTTGAGTTATAGGCGTTTGTACTAACGCCACTTCCTTTTATATATATAGATTTATGGGATATTCTCCTATTCTGGCCAGAGAACAATCTGAATTGGTGTCAATCATCCAAATCGGTGCAGGCGTTCTTGAGTTATACGCGTTTGTACTAACGCCACTTCCTTTTATATATATAGATATACAAAATGTATGGGAAAATAAATTTTTTTTTGAATTTTTCGGGAATTTTATGGGATATTCTCCTATTCTGGCCAGAGCACAATCTAAATTGGTGTCAATCATCCAAATCGGTGCAGGCGTTCTTGAGTTATACGCGTTTGTACTAACGCCACTTCCTTTTATATATATAGATATACAAAATGTATGGGAAAATAAATTTTTTTTTGAATTTTTCGGGAATTTTATGGGATATTCTCCTATTCTGGCCAGAGAACAATCTAAATTGGTGTCAATCATCCAAATCGGCGCAGGCGTTCTTGAGTTATACGCGTTTGTACTAACGCCACTTCCTTTTATATATATAGATATACAAAATGTATGGGAAAATAATATTTTTTTTTTGCATTTTTCGAAAATTTTATTGGATATTCTCCTATTCTGGTCAGAGAACAATCTGAATTGGTGTCAATTATCCAAATCGGTGCAGGCGTTCTTGAGTTATACGCGTTTGTACTAACGCCACTTTCTTTTATATATATAGATAGATATACAAAATGTATGGGAAAATAATTTTTTTTTTTTTTCATTTTTCGGGAATTTTATTGGATATTCTCCTATTCTGGCCAGAGAACAATCTGAATATGTGTCAATCATCCAAATCGGTGCAGGCGTTCTTGAGTTATAGGCGTTTGTACTAACGCCACTTCTTTTTATATATATAGAAGATATACAAAATGTATGGGAAAATTATTTTTTCTTTTTTTGCATTTTTCGGGAATTTTATTGGATATTCTCCTATTCTGGCCAGAGAACAATCTGAATTTGCGTCAATCATCCAGATCGGTGCAGGCGTTCTTGAGTTATAGGCGTTTGTACTAACGCCACTTCCTTTTATATATATAGATTTATGGGATATTCTCCTATTCTGGCCAGAGAACAATCTAAATTGGTGTCAATCATCCAAATCGGTGCAGGCGTTCTTGAGTTATACGCGTTTGTACTAACGCCACTTCCTTTTATATATATAGATATACAAAATGTATGGGAAAATAAATTTTTTTTTGAATTTTTCGGGAATTTTATGGGATATTCTCCTATTCTGGCCAGAGCACAATCTAAATTGGTGTCAATCATCCAAATCGGTGCAGGCGTTCTTGAGTTATACGCGTTTGTAGTAACGCCACTTCCTTTTATATATATAGATATACAAAATGTATGGGAAAATAAATTTTTTTTGTTTGAACTTTTCGGGAATTTTATGGGATATTCTCCTATTCTGGCCAGAGAACAATCTAAATTGGTGTCAATCATCCAAATCGGTGCAGGCGTTCTTGAGTTATACGCGTTTGTACTAACGCCACTTCCTTTTATATATATAGATATACAAAATGTATGGGAAAATAATATTTTTTTTTTGCATTTTTCGAAAATTTTATTGGATATTCTCCTATTCTGGTCAGAGAACAATCTGAATTGGTGTCAATTATCCAAATCGGTGCAGGCGTTCTTGAGTTATAGGCGTTTGTACTAACGCCACTTCCTTTTATCTATATAGATATACAAAATGTATGGGAAAATAATATTTTTTTTTTTGCATTTTTCGGAAATTTTATTGGATATTCTCCTATTCTGGTCAGAGAACAATCTGAATTGGTGTCAATCATCCAAATCGGTGCAGGCGTTCTTGAGTTATAGGCGTTTGTACTAACGCCACTTCCTTTTATCTATATAGATATACAAAATGTATGGGAAAATAATATTTTTTTTTTGCATTTTTCGGAAATTTTATTGGATATTCTCCTATTCTGGCCAGAGAACAATCTAAATTGGTGTCAATCATCCAAATCGGTGCAGGCGTTCTTGAGTTATACGCGTTTGTACTAACGCCACTTGCTTTTATATATATAGATATACAAAATGTATGGGAAAATAAATTTTTTTTTGAATTTTTCGGGAATTTTATGGGATATTCTCCTATTCTGGCCAGAGCACAATCTAAATTGGTGTCAATCATCCAAATCGGTGCAGGCGTTCTTGAGTTATACGCGTTTGTAGTAACGCCACTTCCTTTTATATATATAGATATACAAAATGTATGGGAAAATAAATTTTTTTTGTTTGAACTTTTCGGGAATTTTATGGGATATTCTCCTATTCTGGCCAGAGAACAATCTAAATTGGTGTCAATCATCCAAATCGGTGCAGGCGTTCTTGAGTTATACGCGTTTGTACTAACGCCACTTCCTTTTATATATATAGATATACAAAATGTATGGGAAAATAATATTTTTTTTTTGCATTTTTCGAAAATTTTATTGGATATTCTCCTATTCTGGCCAGAGAACAATCTAAATTGGTGTCAATCATCCAAATCGGTGCAGGCGTTCTTGAGTTATACGCGTTTGTACTAACGCCACTTCCTTTTATATATATAGATATACAAAATGTATGGGAAAATAATATTTTTTTTTTGCATTTTTCGAAAATTTTATTGGATATTCTCCTATTCTGGTCAGAGAACAATCTGAATTGGTGTCAATCATCCAAATCGGTGCAGGCGTTCTTGAGTTATAGGCGTTTGTACTAACGCCACTTCCTTTTATCTATATAGATATACAAAATGTATGGGAAAATAATATTTTTTTTTTTGCATTTTTCGGAAATTTTATTGGATATTCTCCTATTCTGGTCAGAGAACAATCTGAATTGGTGTCAATCATCCAAATCGGTTCAGGCGTTCTTGAGTTATAGGCGTTTGTACTAACGCCACTTCCTTTTATATATATAGATATACAAAATGTATGGGAAAATAATATTTTTTTTTTTGCATTTTTCGGAAATTTTATTGGATATTCTCCTATTCTGGCCAGAGAACAATCTAAATTGGTGTCAATCATCCAAATCGGTGCAGGCGTTCTTGAGTTATAGGCGTTTGTACTAACGCCACTTCCTTTTATCTATATAGATATACAAAATGTATGGGAAAATAATATTTTTTTTTTTGCATTTTTCGGAAATTTTATTGGATATTCTCCTATTCTGGTCAGAGAACAATCTGAATTGGTGTCAATCATCCAAATCGGTGCAGGCGTTCTTGAGTTATAGGCGTTTGTACTAACGCCACTTCCTTTTATATATATAGATATACAAAATGTATGGGAAAATAATATTTTTTTTTTTGCATTTTTCGGAAATTTTATTGGATATTCTCCTATTCTGGCCAGAGAACAATCTAAATTGGTGTCAATCATCCAAATCGGTGCAGGCATTCTTGAGTTATACGCGTTTGTACTAACGCCACTTCCTTTTATATATATAGATATACAAAATGTATGGGAAAAAAAATTTTTTTTTGAATTTTTCGGGAATTTTATGGGATATTCTCCTATTCTGGCCAGAGAACAATCTAAATTGGTGTCAATCATCCAAATCGGTGCAGGCGTTCTTGAGTTATACGCGTTTGTACTAACGCCACTTCCTTTTATATATATAGATATACAAAATGTATGGGAAAATAATATTTTTTTTTTTTGCATTTTTCGGAAATTTTATTGGATATTCTCCTATTCTGGCCAGAGAACAATCTAAATTGGTGTCAATCATCCAAATCGGTGCAGGCATTCTTGAGTTATACGCGTTTGTACTAACGCCACTTCCTTTTATATATATAGATATACAAAATGTATGGGAAAATAAATTTTTTTTTGAATTTTTCGGGAATTTTATGGGATATTCTCCTATTCTGGCCAGAGAACAATCTAAATTGGTGTCAATCATCCAAATCGGTGCAGGCGTTCTTGAGTTATACGCGTTTGTACTAACGCCACTTCCTTTTATATATATAGATATACAAAATGTATGGGAAAATAATTTTTTTTTTTTTTTGCATTTTTCGGGAATTTTATTGGATATTCTCCTATTCTGGCCAGAGAACAATCTGAATTTGTGTCAATTATCCAAATCGGTGCAGGCGTTCTTGAGTTATAGGCGTTTGTACTAACGCCACTTCCTTTTATATATATAGATATACAAAATGTATGGGAAAATAATATTTTTTTTTGCATTTTTCGAAAATTTTATTGGATATTCTCCTATTCTGGTCAGAGAACAATCTGAATTGGTGTCAATCATCCAAATCGGTGCAGGCGTTCTTGAGTTATAGGCGTTTGTACTAACGCCACTTCCTTTTATCTATATAGATATACAAAATGTATGGGAAAATAATATTTTTTTTTTTGCATTTTTCGGAAATTTTATTGGATATTCTCCTATTCTGGTCAGAGAACAATCTGAATTGGTGTCAATCATCCAAATCGGTGCAGGCGTTCTTGAGTTATAGGCGTTTGTACTAACGCCACTTCCTTTTATATATATAGATATACAAAATGTATGGGAAAATAATATTTTTTTTTTGCATTTTTCGGAAATTTTATTGGATATTCTCCTATTCTGGCCAGAGAACAATCTAAATTGGTGTCAATCATCCAAATCGGTGCAGGCATTCTTGAGTTATACGCGTTTGTACTAACGCCACTTCCTTTTATATATATAGATATACAAAATGTATGGGAAAATAAATTTTTTTTGAATTTTTCGGGAATTTTATGGGATATTCTCCTATTCTGGCCAGAGAACAATCTAAATTGGTGTCAATCATCCAAATCGGTGCAGGCGTTCTTGAGTTATACGCGTTTGTACTAACGCCACTTCCTTTTATATATATAGATATACAAAATGTATGGGAAAATAATTTTTTTTTTTTGCATTTTTCGGAAATTTTATTGGATATTCTCCTATTCTGGCCAGAGAACAATCTAAATTGGTGTCAATCATCCAAATCGGTGCAGGCATTCTTGAGTTATACGCGTTTGTACTAACGCCACTTCCTTTTATATATATAGATATACAAAATGTATGGGAAAATAAATTTTTTTTTGAATTTTTCGGGAATTTTATGGGATATTCTCCTATTCTGGCCAGAGAACAATCTAAATTGGTGTCAATCATCCAAATCGGTGCAGGCGTTCTTGAGTTATACGCGTTTGTACTCACGCCACTTCCTTTTATATATATAGATATACAAAATGTATGGGAAAATAATTTTTTTTTTTTTTTGCATTTTTCGGGAATTTTATTGGATATTCTCCTATTCTGGCCAGAGAACAATCTGAATTTGTGTCAATTATCCAAATCGGTGCAGGCGTTCTTGAGTTATAGGCGTTTGTACTAACGCCACTTCCTTTTATATATATAGATAGATATACAAAATGTATGGGAAAAAATTTTTTTTTTTGCATTTTTAGGAAATTTTATTGGATATTCTCCTATTCTGGCCAGAGAACATTCTGAATTGGTGTCAATCATCCAAATCGGTGCAGGCGTTCTTGAGTTATACGCGTTTGTACTAACGCCACTTCCTTTTATATATATAGATTTATGGGATATTCTCCTATTCTGGCCAGAGAACAATCTGAATTGGTGTCAATCATCCAAATCGGTGCAGGCGTTCTTGAGTTATACGCGTTTGTACTAACGCCACTTCCTTTTATATATATAGATATACAAAATGTATGGGAAAATAATTTTTTTTTTTTTTTGCATTTTTCGGGAATTTTATTGGATATTCTCCTATTCTGGCCAGAGAACAATCTGAATTGGTGTCAATTATCCAAATCGGTGCAGGCGTTCTTGAGTTATACGCGTTTGTACTAACGCCACTTTCTTTTATATATATAGATAGATATACAAAATGTATGGGAAAAAAATTTTTTTTTTGCATTTTTAGGAAATTTTATTGGATATTCTCCTATTCTGGCCAGAGAACATTCTGAATTGGTGTCAATCATCCAAATCGGTGCAGGCGTTCTTGAGTTATACGCGTTTGTACTAACGCCACTTTCTTTTGTATATATAGATAGATATACAAAATGTATGGGAAAATAATTTTTTTTTTTTCATTTTTCGGGAATTTTATTGGATATTCTCCTATTCTGGCCAGAGAACAATCTGAATATGTGTCAATCATCCAAATCGGTGCAGGCGTTCTTGAGTTATAGGCGTTTGTACTAACGCCACTTCTTTTTATATATATAGAAGATATACAAAATGTATGGGAAAATTATTTTTTCTTTTTTTGCATTTTTCGGGAATTTTATTGGATATTCTCCTATTCTGGCCAGAGAACAATCTGAATTTGCGTCAATCATCCAGATCGGTGCAGGCGTTCTTGAGTTATAGGCGTTTGTACTAACGCCACTTCCTTTTATATATATAGATATACAAAATGTATGGGAAAAAAATTTTTTTTTTGCATTTTTAGGAAATTTTATTGGATATTCTCCTATTCTGGCCAGAGAACATTCTGAATTGGTGTCAATCATCCAAATCGGTGCAGGCGTTCTTGAGTTATACGCGTTTGTACTAACGCCACTTCCTTTTATATATATAGATTTATGGGATATTCTCCTATTCTGGCCAGAGAACAATCTGAATTGGTGTCAATCATCCAAATCGGTGCAGGCGTTCTTGAGTTATACGCGTTTGTACTAACGCCACTTTCTTTTATATATATAGATAGATATACAAAATGTATGGGAAAAAAATTTTTTTTTTGCATTTTTAGGAAATTTTATTGGATATTCTCCTATTCTGGCCAGAGAACATTCTGAATTGGTGTCAATCATCCAAATCGGTGCAGGCGTTCTTGAGTTATACGCGTTTGTACTAACGCCACTTTCTTTTGTATATATAGATAGATATACAAAATGTATGGGAAAATAATTTTTTTTTTTTCATTTTTCGGGAATTTTATTGGATATTCTCCTATTCTGGCCAGAGAACAATCTGAATTTGTGTCAATTATCCAAATCGGTGCAGGCGTTCTTGAGTTATAGGCGTTTGTACTAACGCCACTTCCTTTTATATATATAGATATACAAAATGTATGGGAAAATAATATTTTTTTTTGCATTTTTCGAAAATTTTATTGGATATTCTCCTATTCTGGTCAGAGAACAATCTGAATTGGTGTCAATCATCCAAATCGGTGCAGGCGTTCTTGAGTTATAGGCGTTTGTACTAACGCCACTTCCTTTTATATATATAGAAGTGCATGAAAGGCCTTTATCATGGTGTAATAATATTATTATTATTATTATTATTATCTTTCAAAGATGTAGTTTTCACTTGTAAACAAATAAGAAATCAAAAATAATAAAATTTTGACGTTATATCCTTCTGCGGTTGACATATTCGATAAGGAAAAACGATAGCTAAGGTGGTGTCGAATTATCTATTGTGTTTACACTGTAAACTTTACAGAAAGCAAAAACGATACTTCGATATCGAATTTCGCTCGTAATCGAATTACGGAAAGCAACACCAGTAGTGAGTTTCTGTAACTCATATCGATCAATGTTCTCTACTGAAATAGTCGATTTGACGTCATCATGACGTCATTCTCGATGCATGCGTTTCTGTATGAAAATGAGTCGAATGGATCGATAGAACTGACAAATCAGCTGATATGTTCCATTCCAATTCAGTAGGAATGATCGATTAAAGGTGTTTCTGTAAGCAAAATAGTCGATATATTATCTATCAATATACTCGCCAACTTTTTAAACGGTGAGAAAGCTTTCACCGGTCGAAAAAATGGACAAAACAGCCGAATTCAGCCAGAATGTAAGTATATTTTAATTAAAACAAATTATTTATGTATATATGTACATACTATATATTAATGAATATACATTTAAATATATTTAATATATATTTAAAGGATTTGTAGAGTCTCTTAAGGAGCGTCTTTGTACTCCCAAAATGCACACATACACACGTTTCTGCCAGTACATGCGCATTGTCGCTTGTCAAATTAGAAATAGGTCTATATTTGCGGCAGCGACAAATGCAACCCTTCTGCCGTGAAGTCGTGCTGGCGTTAAAATGTGTGCGCCCATAAGAACGTGTGCATTTTACTTTTGACAGCTGGCTGCTTTTCGCTCGCCGGTTCGAATGTGCTTAGAGCATTACATTTATTTTGGCGTTTAAGTTCTCGATTGGCGTTTCATTTCCATCACTGTTCCGAATTTTATCGATTAATGCTTGTAGAAACACTCGCTATCGATCAATAGAGAAGTTTTGATAGAATCGACGTGACGTTATCAAAATAGACAAATCCACTCGATTTCTTACAGAAACTCACTACAGCACTAGTTTCAAATGTTTACATTTTTATGAAGTGGAAGGTCTACAGTGGTGTAGGGATGGGCAAATTGGAAAAATATATCGATATATATTATATCGATATTTAAAAAACATCGATTTATGCCGTGTAAAAACATCGATATATCAATATATCGAAAGGGTCCACTTTACATTAAGGAAGCACGCCCCGCGAAAAACCACTTCTTCACGGGGTTAGAGGTGCTCTCACAGATCTCAAAACTGAAATCCAAACTTGCAGGAGACTTATAGTCTAATAGATATTTGTTGTTAAAGTTGGATGGGTTTACAGATATTTTACGAATCCTGAAGTACAAACATACAAATCATTAAAAATTGCTTGAAGAAGAGAGTAATGTAAATTCAAGCACCCGGACATTATAATTATACCACTTCTTAAAAAATGTTCTGCTGTTAAATTCAAAGTGAATCAGAAATGTATGAAAAATATCGAATTTAGCTCGAAATGGCTAAAAATTATCGATTATCGATGCACTGTATTTCAAAATATCGTCGATATTATCGGCTGTACTATTTTAAAAATATCGATATATTGATATATCGATATATATCGCCCAACCCTACAGTGGTGGAAGTGCAGGAAATTTGTAAGTTGTTTGTAAGACCTTATTGATCTCCTCCTGAAAGGGATATCCATTGTTAGCTAAGGTGCATTTTGGATTTGCGAAATGTCCGAAGATATATTATTTGACTTTTTACATGCTGAAATTGTGAATTATTGCTTAAACAAAAACAATAATCAAGTAAGGCCGACTACATGCTTTGAAATATGTACATAAAATGGATGCATCAAATATATATTTGGCATAAGTAATTACTTATCCTTTAAAGGATACCGTCCGGTGAGCTACAAAAAAACAAAAAGTGGGCGTGGTCCGCCTTTTTGTCCTGAGTTCAGTGATATACTTCTTTTTTTGCGCAAACGATTTTTTAGGGAGTTAGAGGGGGATGAAGTTAAAAAAAACTTTTTTAAAAAGCCTATATCTTCCAAAATATTGACTCAATTTTTAAAATTAAGGTATCGTTGGAAAGCTTATTTAAAGGCCTTTCATATGACTTATCAAAATTTTCGTAAATTCCTTACAAATTTTGTTAAAAAACAAAAAACTCAAATTTTGGTATTTTTTTTAAGGAAAAACTGTGATTTTTTTTTTGTTCTGCGCAAAAGCACTGTGGACCGGGCCATAGATATTACTCCGGAAAGAGAATTCTGGAGGCTGAGGGTTATTTTTTTATAAGCGCGACCGAAGGCCCCAACGCAAAATCTGTTCTCCGCAAAAGTTTTTTCTTTATCTATCGTATTTTTATGGAGAGTTACTAAACTTTAACCATAAATTCCTCGAAAACGAGGTACGTCCGGCGCCTAAATTTTACGGATTCAGAACACCCTTCCCCTCCCCTACCCCCCGGTAGAAGTCGTTTTTTGGGGGCGTGTGACATTATTGGAAAGTTTCCCCATAGATGCTATTGCGGAAGTAGAATTCTGCCGGCTGAGGGTTATTTTTTTAAAGCGCGGCCGAAGGCCGCCAACGCTATTCGGGGTTCTGTATAAAAGTACTGTTGTCCGCGCTATAGATGCTTTCTTGATATTATACATAACTAACAAGAATTGTTTTGCACGTTTTTAACAAAATTTTCGTAACAAATTATATATCAAATGAAAGGTAATTTAACGTTCTTTTTAATATAAATAATTTTGTATAGTGTTAATAAGGTCATTTCAACAAAAAAAAAAAGAAAAACAAAAAAAAATTACCAAAATTAAAGTTTTTTGCTTTGTTACAAAATTTGTGTGGAATTTGGGGAAATATTTATGTATCATATGAAAGGCATTTAAGTAAGCTTTCCAACGATGCCTTAATTTAAAAAATTGAGTGAATATTTTGGAAGATATTGGCTTTTTAAAAAAGGGTTTTTTAAACTTCATCCCCCTCTAGCTCCCTCAAAAATCGTTTGCGCCAAAAAAGAAGTATATCACTGAAATCAGGCCAAAAGGGCGGACCACGCCCACTTTTGTTTTTTTTTTTAGCTCACCGGACGGTATTCTTTACTTGTTCCATATATTTATTTATGTATGTATGTATTTTTATTTGCTTTTTTTCATCAAAGGACGAAGGTGGT
Source organism: Urophora cardui (assembly GCA_960531455.1). Classification (NCBI taxonomy): domain Eukaryota; kingdom Metazoa; phylum Arthropoda; class Insecta; order Diptera; family Tephritidae; genus Urophora; species Urophora cardui. The sequence goes on along the minus strand of OY482672.1, from coordinate 3,754,015 downwards.
GGCTATTCGGATTTGGAATATATTGGCTTCAATACCGGATATCGTTTAATCGAACGTTTTGCGCGCGATGTGACGCGTTTCAAAGATGAATTGGAAACAATGAAATTTATTTGCACGGACTTTTGGACGCTTATCTATAAAAAGCAAGTGGATAATTTGCGCACGAATAATCATGGAATGTATGTGGTGCAAGATAAGGCATTCCGCTTCCTAACACGAATATCAACGGGCACAAAGCAATTGGAGCATGCACCGAAGGTTCGAACTACTTGCTATTATACATATGAAAGCTCAACTTTATAATGTTTTCCTTATATTTTATAGTTTGTATTTTTTACTTGTGGTCTGGTGCGTGGAGCGCTAACTAATTTGGGCATTAACAGCACGGTAACGGCCGAAGTTCAAACCATTCCAGCATGTAAATTCCACATAGAAATAAATAGAAATTAACAAAACTTCAACTACATATTTACTTTAACGTTATTCAATTAAAGGTGATTTAAAATAAATTTTATTTATAATTAAATAAAGGCTTTTCTAATAGAGAAAAAAGAATGAAAGCAGTAAAACAACGTGAAAGCCTTTATTTCTTGCAAAATACGGATATTCTGCACTTTTACTTCAACGTATTCTCTTATAAAAAGCTATAACGTCACCATCACCTATGCTTAAAGTAGCCTTAAGCGTCCATTTTTGTTGCTGGGGAAAATACGGTTCAAGTGGCAGTGGATCCGTAAAAACACTGCCATCTGTATGTGGACCGATTATCATTAGACTATCGCCCTGATACATTTGTAAATAGTTGTGAAATGCAATACGATTATTGAAGTAACAAAACATGAGTGCAAAATTCCATTTGAATTTTTCTAAATTGCAACATTTCTGAAGATAACCCACATTATTGGTGTTCATGTCTTTTTTCAAATCTTCATCGATGTAGTTGAGGTCGATGAACTTCTTAATTGCATATTTACTCTCCCACCAATTGCGATCAACTTCAATGCCATTCACTGTTATACCTTTAAGAAAAAGTTTCAACTAATTTTTTTTGTGAATACGAGTATTTTTCTTCCCCACACACCCAAACACTCCTTGATTATCCACTCAAACAGACCATTACCGCATCCTATGCTTAGGATGTGTTTGATATTGTATGCCTTTAGCATTGAACCAAATTTTTGCAATTCATTTTCGGTAGGCCAAATCCACATAAGCAAACGCCGTTTTTCCAAATCAAGCTTACGCCCAAGTTCAAGCAACTTTCGCCAATCCGTTGTTGTGGCAGCATCGGTTAGCAAATATTCTGCTGTGTATGTGGAGTATGTATTCTTATATGTTAAGTCCATTTTTTTGCTTTTTAATCACTTGATCCAACTTTTTTTCTTAAACAAATTACGTTACGATGCTGTTAAAGACAAAAGTAGAATAAACTATGAAGTAGATACATGATTGCCTTATGGCCCTTATTCACGGCCAATGCCAAAACATATTTGCTTACGTTTACAGACGCTGCTCGCAAATCTGCCAAGTCGATGGCATCAAGCCAAACAATTTATTTCTATTTACATATGTATATGTTTGTATTTGCATAATGATTTAATTTTCCTTGTTGTTATTTAATACATATATATTATTGTATGAGCATAAAGTACGGTAATACAGATGTATGTACGTATACATATTTAGAAAATCGTTTATTTAAAAAAATGCAGTAAATTTTTTTTTTGATAAAAACGTACATGCTAAAATTATTACAAATTATTCTTATTACAAATACATTACTTTTAGTATTTAGTCACTTTCTCCATTTTATTATCATAAATATAAAAATTTAGCGTTTTTTGGTAAACATTCCAATTTCTTTTAAATATTATCACAAAATTTTAAAATAACAAACATTTTTTTTTTCACATACCCAGCCAGCAAAGTACCGTACATTTTACGAACATTGCGATTTACGAGCTATTCTCGAATAAGAAAACTTTTCTATCATGTCAAAAAAAAAGAAAACGAAAAATTTCAAACTCAATATTTTAAAAGTAAGTATGTATGTTTGTAAAATTTCTACATTTACGATAAAAAACGGACGTAAAAAGATTCATATACGAGTGCTTTTTCGATACATTTACGACACTCGTAGGAACTGAACATTTTAAAGCGAAACAGTATTCGTAGGCGAATCGTAAACGGATATCATAAACGATATTTTACCAGTTTTCTTCGAGAAAACATCCGTTTACGAGCTCGTTTACGATGATTTTGCTGGCTGGGTAATTATAAATTTTGCCAGAAATTAAGACATTAGCGCTACTTGGCGGGTTTTCTTTTTTTCTTTAAGGCCTCTTTAACAATAATTTTTTAAATAAATATAGACATACATTTTTTCTTTTTAAATTCAAACATTAGCTGAGTGCCGCTTGGCGGAAATTTTTTAATACGCGTTTCTTATTACCGAAAATCGTTCTACGATTGTTTTGAAACTGTGTTTCTTTTCTCAATGCCAAAAATATGTCGATGCTACCAGAAACATACTGTAATCCAAACATATGAGTGAAAGTGTACTATACATTTATATAATCTTATTATATACTTATACTAGACTTAATTACTTTTAGGCCAGATACCAATTGATTCATAAAAGTGTTATCAACGTTACGTTACCAAAACGCACACATTTCAAATGTGTTTATAATGGGACCGTAATCGGGATTTTTCATAAACTTAGCTCTACTATCGCAGCATATTCCCCAAACTTTCACATGTGTTGTTGTTGTTGTTATTGTCGTCAGGTTCACTTAACGGGAGGCCCAGAAATGAGGCAGCGTCTTTTGGTCTAGTCCAGAGGGACAGGGGTGTTAAGTGCGTGGGTTTGAGTGGGCATGTGAAGAGATTAGGTACGTCTGTATCTATTCTGGCCCTATATGAGTTGAGGCGGCTGCAGTAGCCTGACCTTATTTGTGCATCTGGCTGATTTTGTTGAATTAACGATTTTGTATATATGTATATGTTAGTAATAGTACTACCAATGAAGCCCCTGCTTCTCCTAAAAGTCCTTGCATTCATATGTGTATTTGAAATTTTTACGCCAATGTTTTTCACTGAAATTCGATGTGCTGGTAAGCGTTACAGACTTTTGCAGTGGCGATGCATGAACATCACCAATAAGAGTAACATTAACTAATTTCTCCCGTGAGTTTGCCTCTTCCAATTGTTGCTGTTGTTGTTGTACCGGTAAAGGCACTGCCCAAAAGCTCCGAGTAGTGCAGTCCTCGGCCGGATATAAATCTGGCTCGTTTTGGTACACCGATTGAACAGTAGTGGGTGGGACACCGCTCGTTTTTTCTGTTTCGCTTTCACTTTCATCTAGGCTTTCAAATTCACAATCGCTAGCCAAAATCTTTCTATACATTTTAATTGGATCATATTTCTTTTTAACTTTTTTGCGCACAACTGTTAATTTTCCATTGATGATATTATTATGATTGTTGTTATTGTTGTTGTTGGTGATATTAACCGATGCATTTTGTAGTGGCGCCAATGCTGCTGCTGCTGAAAGTGTCGTTGTGAGTGTTGTGTCATCACCATCCAAACTGTCCACTTGTTTAAGCATTGCGTATGTTTCATACGAGGGAATTTCAGCAGATATTTCTGTTGGAATTTTCATGGGTTCTACATTTCCGACGCATCTGATAACGGCACTATTTTCTACAGTTTTTGGTTCAGTGGTAGATTCGTCATTAGCTGCTGACGTATGAGTTTGAGTTTCGATTTCATGGTGGGCAGCGGCAGTGTTGGTAGGTTGTGATATTTCGACACAATTTTCAAAACTTTCTTCTGGATGCATTGCGCGTACATGACGCAACATGTTATCTTTACGCATTATGGTCACATCACATTCAATGCAACGATATTTTATAGCAGTCTCTGTAAATAAATGAGTTAAATATATTTACTGCTTATGTTTGCGTCGTTGTAACGTTCATTTTACCTTCATGAATTTTGGAGTGACGCAACAAAACCGCTGCATCACTAAATTCTCGACAACATATACCACAAATAAAATATTCAGTGTTTGTATGTTTCTTCTGATGCAATTTCAATGTATAATTTCGTTGAAATAGTTTATCACAGTATTTGCATGCATATTTCTTTTCTGGAGAAAACCAAATTAAAAAGAAAAAAACGTAAGAAGCGTAAATTCTATTCGATCACTTACCAAAATGCTTTTGCATGTGCTGCTTCAGTGCTGATTTTAAAGCATAACTTTTTTGACACTCCGGACATTTATGAGGTAGTTCTCTTTCATCATGAAATTTGCGGATGTGCGCAGACAATGAAAATTTACTTCGAAACTCCTTGGAGCAATCGCTACACTTCAACGTTTCGGTGTAATGCTGTTTTTCGTGTTTCCGCAGCACAATTCGATTCGTAAATGTTTTATTACAATAGTTGCAATTGTATGTGTTCCCTTTATGTGCTTCCAAATGGTATTTCAGATGTGAACTTGAGGTGAATGCCTGTGAATATATGTATGTAAAGGTACTTACTTCGTTATAGAATTATTTTATTTCCCTACGTGGATTTTGAGTGAGTCAATGGAAGAAATAACTGGTCTAGGGTTTTCCTGTCCATTTACCACCACAGGACATTCTAACCCGTTTATCCTACCTTATTACAATGCTGACATTTGTGTTTCTTCTCTTCATCCCCACATTTTATATGATAATATTGTTGAGATCTACTGGTAAATTTCCTGCAGCAACGTGTACAATAATAATGAGATGCACTATTTGAATTTGATTCGCTGTCCGCTTGTACGCGTCGTATGTGTGGCGGCATGGTAGCGACTTTTCTACCCTTCCGTCTGTATATTCCATTTTCTTTACTAGGTTTTGTTGTTGGAATTACTTGCAATTGGCAGTCACTTTGTGTAGCTTGAGGTATACCGTTTCGAAGGGCAACAAGCTCAATATATATGTTTTCCTCCTGGTATTGCTGTTGTTGTTCTTGTTGTATGAGACATTCCATGCAATCCTCATCGGCCAGTAGACAGCGACGACATTTTTGATGTCCACAACTATCTGTTACCATGCGATTTGCTTTTTCGTCCGTTATTATGCCACAACGTGGACAAATGTTTTTATTTGTGCTAACTATATTCATTTTTTCATATTAATTATAATTATAGTGCTATATGATGTGGTTTTAGCAAATCACTACAATTTTTATAGGGCTACTACCAATAAAAGAATCAGCTGTTTTTTATCGATAGAATTCGCCTTGGAATAGCGATGTGACAAATATTGTTATGATTTTCGCCGAGCGATATGATTTTGTTCACAGTGTTCCAAAGAAGGTATCGTACAAGTATTAAAAAAAATGCTTTATAAAAAAAGTATGTTCAAAGGTATAATAAAAGTTTTAAAGCAATGGTATAATTGTTTTCCTTTTCATACCAGTTGGTCAACTAAAAAATGTGTATATTAGTTTAAAGTTTGCCAGCATGATCTCAATTTAAATACAAATACACGGAATATGTGATCTGTAGTTATTTGATCATGGTTTGCCTGCAGGGAAATATAATGGTATAAAATCATCAGTTACCGGTAGAGATTAATTTTGCGTTTTCTGAGCGATATAACCTGTCTTTATTTTATGTTAACAAAATGATAGCAATAACAACGTATTCCGCAGTAATATCGCTGTTTGTAAATATTTTTCAAAGACAAATTGTAAATTCAATAATTTTTTTTTTCTTATATTTCTATATAAATATGTACGTATGTGGTCTGCTCAAAAGTGTAAACAAAAATAAATTTATAATGCTTTTGCGATTGCGATTCACACAGGTGAACTGCTTACTTGCTACATCGATAGCAGTTGCCAATAAGTAGTGAACTGCTATTTTGAAAAAGTGATCGCAATTGCGATTTGTGATTTTTTATTCGGTGAAATAATCACCGTTTGCGATATATCGCTCATCAGTATTAGAAGCCTATGTAAATAGTTACAAAACCATACATTCTGTACAGCAATTGCTTTATCAAATATGCTAATCTCTTTACATTTACATATATAACTAGGTACCTATCAGTTAGTTAGATAGGAAGAAAGTATAGAAGACGAACGAGTTTAAAATAATTTTTAGCATCCTCAACCGATGAATATATTATTGATTTTAATTCCCCCACCCGCTAAGAATTAAAATAATAAAAATAACATATTTTATCAATGCTGTTGTCAAAAAAAAAAAAACAACATACCAAGGCGAATTCGCTTAGAAATACGTTCAATTGAGCTAAACCAAGGCAGATCTGCCTTGAGCTAGACAGTTGTTGATCGTCATAAAATAGGAAATAAAGAAGACTGTTTACGTCCGGAATTAAACGCTAGATAAAAAAATGGCCCAGATTTTTATTGGTAAAATTATACATACGGTATCTTTAGAAGAGTTTGAAATTTTTACAAATGGATTTATTGCTGTTGATGAAGCAGGCAAAGTAAGTACATACATATATACATATATATATGCAGCGTTGCCACTTAAAAAATTTTAAATTTACCAAAATACAAAATAAAAGTAACCAAAACTAGAAACAGGTAATCAAAATTAATAATAGCCGTGTTTTTATTCAAGCGCATATACATATGCGCTTAAATTTTGTATGGATTTCTAAGCGCACATCTCTATCCGCGCTTATTTGTCCATACAAAATTTAAGCGCAGATGTATATGCGCTTGAATAAAAACATGGCTAATATAGGCATATCGCTAGCTTAGAGTGCAAACTGTGTAAGCCCACTTTTATAAAAAAAGTGTATTTTTATGTAGAATGCTAGAAAAATCAAATACGCACCACGCTAAACAAGTCTGTGAACTTGTTATATTTCTACTCGTTGTTATTCAGTGATACGCAAATTGTGTAAGTCCAAAAAGCGAAGAAAATACTGTTAGTCCAAAATATTTACAGAAATTTTTTTTTATTTTTTGTTTTTTTCTCCTACAATGTTTGGCTAAAGGACTTACAGAATTTGCACTCTAAGCTAGCTATATGTCCCATTAACGTTAGGGCTATTTATTTGAAAGCAAAACAATATTACGGTTAAAAACTAAAATATATCAATTGTTTTACATCTTTATGCCTTAAGCAGATCCAACGTCGAGCGAAATATCGCCCGATCGTAGCGTTCTATCAACATTTAAAAACACGGCCAGACATGAGAATGAACAGCTGGCGAAAATCGCCCGACGAAAATTCGCCAGAATATATTTATTTCTAATGTGGTTGCTGGCTCCTGTCAAATAAAGTATTTGGACTTAAAAGCTTTTTAATGCTTAGCACGAAAATTATTTAATTTAATTTTTTATTTTTGGGGGTAAATGGAAAAATTTCAACAACTATTTCCGACGAAGGTTGAGTATAGCTATTTCACGAAAAACCATGTTCAATCATTAGCACCCTTTTCGGAAGTGGATGCTCCTCACGGGGATCGAACCCGTGATACATTCCATCTTCAGACGCAATATGCGAAAGCTTTTACAAGCTCGACCACTCATACTCTGTCAAAGCTGTTGAATTTTTCCCTCTTTTGCCTTATTGATTTTCGTGAAACAGCTACTTTTTTCCATTTACCCCCAACAATAAATTATTTGGAATTTGATAAAAAAAATACAATAAAACAATTTGGAAAAAACATATTGTATAGTTTGGAAAAATTAAAAGCGCATTCCTAAAAGTTGAATGTAACCATGGTGTACTCACTCAATTCATGGACTTTGATGGTAACCAAAATCGGCCGAAAGTAACCACGTAACCAAACGAAAAAATGGTAACCAATTTTGGTAAAAAGTAACCAAAGTGGTAACGCTGTATATATGTATGTTTTAGGAAAAGATTTTTCATTAGCTTAGCCGCTTTTTTTGTAAACGAATTGGAAAAAAAACACTTGCTAGGTTAGCGAATAACATGGAAAGCAACAACAAAAACTAATGGCTCTTGGCAACTTACAATCTGGATTGTCAGTTTGAGTGTTTTTTCTGAGTGAGTTAGTCAAATTTAAGTGTTTTTTGTGTGTGTTAGTGCAATCGGCAGCCGTCGTGCTAAACGTTCTTGTTTTCGGCTCGCTATCTGCTCGCGGCGGCGAAAATAAAAATTTTTTGATATTTGCGTCAATCACCCGACACTCACACATATGTATGTAATTCCTCTGAATGCAGATTGTAAGTTGCCGACGGCCTAGTTGAGTTGAAAGCGCCTTTGCATATTGACATACATACATGCATACATATAAGTTAGCAGAGGGTAACCGGCGGACCTCATACATTAATCAACAAACATACAATGCTGCTGTTATCATCCAAAATTTAGCTCAAGTACAGATGCAGACATAATAAAATGTTATTTATCTTCATCTTTCATAATTAATTCGTCCATATTTAACTTTTTTAATTTTGAATTTCAATTTTGTAATTTTCGCAAATTACAAACATGTTTTTTCGTCAGCTGTTTTGCTGCTGGACAAATGAGATGGAAAAATTTGTCCAGCAGAATTTTGCAGCCTCTCACAAAAATAAACGTCACTTTGCTCTCTCATTTTCCTCTCTTCTGCAATTTTTTTGCGTAAAAAAATAGGTCCGTTCGGCGGCAGCAAATTGCAGCAATTTGCAATCAAAGAAAAATATGTCTTGCTCTCCGAAAGAGAGAAACTTATGCAAATTTACTGGCATTTCAACCAACAGAACTTTGTCAAAATTTGCAGCAAATCAGCTGTTTGTCTTTATTCACAAGTGCATAACAAAATTAAAATTTTACGAAATGGAATCGAAGGGAAAGCTAAATTCTTCTTCTTCTTATCCTTAATGTGCTTTTCTCTGACGCTCGTCTTGTTTATTAGCTTTATTTTTACTTTGTTTTTTTAACGCCCATTTTTATAATCAGATCGCTGCTGTAAAAAATGTAAATGATTATGCTGCCTGGTTAGAGGAAAATGCGAACTTTAAATCAGCGCATATTGAACGTTTAACCGCCGATCAATTTTTAATGCCCGGTTTCGTTGATTGTCATATACATGCACCACAAGTGGCACAAATCGGACTGGGTTTGGATATGCCCTTATTGGATTGGCTGAATACTTATACCTTTCCCTTGGAAGCCAAATTTATCCAGCTAGAGTTTGCAGCCAAGGTGTATGATAAGGTGGTGGTGAGTTAATTTATACATAAGGTTCTTTTCTTTACTTTCCAGCAAAACATTAACTAACATTTCTTGCTAATCTCTTTTAACGAAATTTGTGAGAGTAAAGTGACATTTGCTCTCAGTGAGAGATATTAGCAAAATAGATTAGGAAACTTGAATCAGCAAATGTTAGTGACATATCACCGTTTACACTTCGTAAACGACGATATGATTGTTTGGCGCATGAAAAAAGATAAAAGACACGCCCGAAAATTTAAGAAAGAAAAAAAATTGAGATCATCATCAGAAAAGAAAAATATGGATTTTAATATATCCCTTTAAGTGTTCTATTGCCTTAGAAAAACAAATTTCGACTGACATACTCGCTCGAGGGGGTTCAATGCTTTCAAGCAAGCTTCTGGAAATTCGAAAATTATGAGGATAGCTCGGAACAACAATTTCAATATACTGAAGTAAACAATTCCTCGTATTTCGATTGGTTAGAAACAAGCCGATGTCGACTGACCTTAAACTTTCTACAGCTACTTGTTCAATCTCATCATCGCTTTCAATAGGCTCCATAAGCATTGTTACAGTTCTTAAAAATCTCTGCATGTATGAATATGAATTTGTCTAATAGCAAAGAGTGAATTGTAAGAATAAAATTTCTTACTTCTTCCATTACAGCCGATCCGGCGGAAGATGCACTCTCATAGTGGTTCTTGTTTTGAGCCGCTGTCTAATGTATATATATTTCAATATAGGACTAGTTTGCCTGCATCCATACATTATAAATAACTTCCCGTTTCCATATTAAACCTTTTTTTTTTTTTTTTAATAAAAATAGCTATATAACTTGATTTACTACGTATGTATGTATTTACTTTTGTATTTTCCAATACAAATTTGAATTCCTTTTTCCACATTTGACATTTCTTCTTCTTCTTGCTAGTGTCTTGCTAGTGGAAATTTGTCCAGTAAAAAAGTTAGTAGAACTATCATTGCTGCTCTCACCAGTTTCGTTCAGTGCTCTCTCAATTTTCGTTCAGTTTGCTCTCTTTTACTGGAGAGAAACCACAGAAACACAAATTAGTTGTATTCGCTTACTTTTTCCAGCAGCTTTTCTCTGTCTGCCTCTATCACTCTCTATCTCGCCAAAAACGATTTTTCCTCCCACCAGAGATAATTATCCAAAAAAGTAAAAAAAATGCAAATCTATTCAAATCTTGCAGCAAAGACGAACAGCTGATCAAATTAAAACTATAAGAATTAACAAAATATAAACAAATCCTATTTTTACAAAAATTTAGAGGAAATTTGTATTACTTTAGCTTATGGCGTTTTCTTTTCTCGAAATAATGTTGCCCTGTTTGATTTTCTTAGCCATTTTGTAAGTTTGTCTGGTCCTTTCACCAAATATTGACTTCTAACTAAGTAAGAGGGCACCCTTATCTACAAATTCAGCCATTTTATAGAAAGTCAAGATACGTAATTCGATAATTGGGATATAGGAGGGCAACATTTTTTCGTAGAAAAGAAAACGCCATTAGTTTCAGCAGTAGATTATGCATGCATTATATTTTACTAATAAAGAAACATGTATGTATGTACATATACATATAACTATGGACTTGCGACTGCCTGCTGGCATTGCATATTGACGTGCATACATACATGCATACATATAAGTTAGCAGAGGGTAACCGGCGGACTTCCTACATTAAGCAACAAACATACAATGCTGCTGTTATCATCCGAAATTTAGCTCAAGTACAGATGCAGACATAATCAAATGTTATTTATTTACATCTTTCATAATTAATTCGTCCATATTTAACTTTTTTAATTTTGAATTTCAATTGTGCAATTTTCGCAAATTACAAACATATGTTTTTTCATCAGCTGTTTTGCTGCTGGACAAATGTGATGGAAAAAATTTGTCAAGCAGAATTTTGCAGCCTCTCACAAAAATAAACGTCACTTTGCTCTCTCATTTCCATCACTTCTGCAATTTTTTTGCGTAAAAAAATGGAAAAAGCGGATATTTGTTGCAAAATTGTAATAAATTGCAACAAATTGCTGTACGCGAGTACACCTATTATATGTCAAATCTAAAAATTAGTGTTTATTAACGTTAATTAGTGGATAGAGAAACAAAGCTATAGTGTGAGATGTACATATTTCTCTATAACACTGGTCGACAGATTTTTGTTAGAGAAATAAAATTCTACTTTTCTAAAGGATTTCGGTGCGCTGAATCCGAATCCGCAGTCAGATTTTCGGTAATACGTACAGTTCTTGAGATATTCATGTCTAAAGAGGCGAAAAACGCGTTTTTTGGCTATATTCTTTCTTCAATATCTTTCCAATTGTTTAATTTCTTTTAAAAATTTATTAAAGCTATTGAAAGCGCAGACATTTCTTTCGAAGAAACCGTTTTAAATTTTGAGATATCTTTTTTCTAACTTGCAATATTGCATATTAAGCCTCATTAGTTTTGCAATATTTTTAATTAAAAAATTTTAAGCATGCTTTTAGGCGGTTTATTATATCATGAATTATATTATTATTATTATATCATGGATGTACGTAAGTGCCTTCATAAAAAAATAGTTCTGCTGAGCAACTACAAAATTTGTTCGCGCCTAAACCATGCTACAAATGCTGCCGTTGTTTTCGACGACAAATACCTTATTTTACAAAAACATATATTTCTATATACCTTAATTAGATATCCGAAAAATTAAAACGTTGTCTTCTAGAGAAATGGCCGAGCTTTCAATAGCTTTAATCAATTTTTAAAATAAGTAAGTAATTTAAAAGATATTTAGGAGTGAATATAGCCAAAAACGCGTTTTCGCCTCTTTGGACATGAGTATCTTAAAAACTGTACGTATTACTGAAAATCTGACCACAGATTCAGATTCAGCGAAAATCTTTAGAAAAGTAGAATTTTATTTCTGTAACAAAAATTTGTTGAAATTTTGTCGACCAGTGTAATCTTTGTTTCCAATGCATCTTTACTTTTAGCAAAACACTATTAAAGCAGGCACCACACTCGCTTCCTATTTTGGCACTAATGACAAGAACAGCACGCTAATTCTAGCCAAAGAAGCGTTACGTCAAGGACAACGTGCGCTGATTGGCAAAGTTTGTTCGAATTGTAATTCCCCCGATTATTATGTGTATGTTCAGTTATTTAAAACCTATCCGTGTCACTAATCTTAACTATTGTTTTCGATTTTATTTCTTTAGCGAAACTACTGAAAAATCTGTAGAAGATACGCGAAAATTTGTAGCGGAAATAAAGAAGCTAAATAGTGACTTGATAAAACCAACAATCACTCCAAGATTCGCGCTAAGCTGTACGAATGAGTTAATGCTAAAACTTGGTGAAATTGCGCGTGAGAATGATTTGCATATACAGGTAGGAGATAGGATTGTTGCTTTCGAGTTTACTTACATATGTTTATGAATAATAGCATGTACATATCGACGCTTCCAAACAAAACTGTACTAAGTCTGAAAATGTACTAAGTCTGAAAACTGTGTTTTGCAGGAGAAGCTCTCAAAGTTTAAACTCGATATGAAACTACGGTTGTATGCTAAGTATATTTTCACTTATAACTTCTGTTTGGATTGAACGATCAACACCAAAACTCGACAATATCAAAGTCAGGGTACGCTTTATATAAAACTGTAAGAAAAAATAAAAATTTGCTTCGTGGGTTTTTATGGCAAGCTCTCAAAATTTTTATTCTGTAAAAATCTCCTGTTGGATTATATGTACACTTTTGGTTATAACTTTTGATTGAATTGTCCGATTGATACCAAAATTAGACAGCATCTGAATTAAGACACGCTCTACTTGAAAACGCCAAAAACGGGAAAATCTACTAAGTCGACTTAGTACAGTATTGTTTGGAAGCGTCGATATGTGTGCATTAATATTTAAAATTGTCCTTTCAGAGTCATATTAGCGAGAATATTTCCGAAATTGAACTTGTTAAATCCCTCTATAAACGTAGCTATGCTGAGGTTTACGATGACGCTGGTTTGATGACAGCCAAGGTAAATACTTGTAATATTTAATGATGTGACGTGACTTGGACGTGACTAAAGAATCCATTTCATCGCTATAGAAGAAAAAAGACGCAAACTGTTTTGTTGAGGAAGAAAGACGCAAACTTTTTTTCTTTCAAAGAAAGACGCATTAAAAATATTTTTCGAAAGAAAGACTCTCTATTTTTTTTGATAACGAAGAAAGACGCTTTATTTTTTTACTATAAAGAAAGACGCATTTAAATATTTTTTAGGAAAGAAAGACGTATTCGATTTTTTATTTTTCTTTGTCAATATTAATGCTAATGCATCTTTCTTCGTAGTTAATAATGCTAATGCGTCTTTCTTCGTCGAAATATTTTTTAATGCGTCTATCTTCGTCGAATTGTTTTGTAAATAGTCTTTCTTCCCCGACATATTTTTAATGTGCCTTTTTTCGTCGACAAATTACTGACATGCGTCTTTCTTCTTCCGGAACGACAGTTTCTGAAAAACTAATTGACTCTCAAACATTCAATATTAGTTCAATTCGCCTGAAAGTATGCTTTATCTATTAAATATCCAAATATGCATTATTGTTTGTTGTCAAAATCTTTAGCAGAACTTTTGCTTTGATTCCGCATGTAGGTATTCACTTTTAATTAGAATTAGCTGCTAATCATTTACCTTACATATTACAGACGATTATGGCGCATGGTGTACATTTAGAAGATGCTGAAATAGAATTATTTCGTAAGAGTGGCGCCTCGATAGCGCATTGCCCTGCCTCCAATACGATGTTAAGGTCGGGTATATGTGATGTATGGCGGCTGTTAAAAAATGGTGTTAAAGTGGGTTTGGGCACAGGTATTAAACTAAGCCATGAGTTTTTCTATACGTGCATACATACTTTTATACCAATGATAAGTACTATATATTTAGACGTTTCTGGTGGCAATTCAATGTCGATGCAAGATGCTATACTCCGTGCCCTCGACACATCGCATCATCTGGAATTTCTCAAGAAACAACATATCAAAGGTAGTGGTGCATTAACTGCTCACGATGATGACAGAAACAAAGAATATATTCCACTCAATTACAAGCAAGCCATTTATTTGGCAACACTTGGTGGCGCTGAGGCATTAGCATTCGACAAAGTTTGTGGCAATTTTATAGTGGGCAAAGAATTCGATGCATTACTTGTGGATGTAAATAAATATCCATTAAACAATTACTTTGCCGACAATACTGCGCTGGAAGGCAGCAAATCAGCGGACATGGAACTTTTAGAAATGGTACAAAAATTTATATATGTTGGGGATGATCGTAATATATTGACCGTATATGTAAATGGTAAGCAAATTAAGATTTAAACTTGTAATTTTGTGCTCAATGAATAAAATCGAGTGGTGCCACTTTTATGAAAAATTGTATTTTTATGTAGAACGCAAGAAAAATCAAATACGCACCGCGCTAAACAAGTCTTTGATACTTGTCATATTTATATTCGTTGTTATCCAATGATACGCAAATTGTATAAGTCCAAAATATTTACATGTAAGAAAACTTTTTTTTTTTTCATTTCGAAATTTTTTTATTTTTTTGTCTCTCCTACAAAGTTTGAAAAAAAAAGGAGTTACACAATTTGCACTCTAAGCTAGCGATATGTAGCTTATTATACAATGTTTTCCAAACCGTTTTATTCAATGTTTTCCAAGCTATGTAGTTTGGAAATACAAAATGTTCTCACAAACATACATATGGTGAAGAGCAGGTGAGGTGGAGCATTTGGGAGTGACCATTTGAAAATTTTGCAAATAATAGAAAGAGGAAAACTGATTGAATAAATTCCAATTTAGTCAACGAAAAGTAGAGTACGATTGTAGTCTAATGATGAGGTATCATGCCAACGGACCAAATGGCCCTGGTTCGAGTCCTAAATAGTGGGTTTTTTTAAGGATTTTTTTTTACCTCACCTTTACACAACATTGTATACAAATGTTTATTAACAATTGTTTTACAAACGTAAATAAAATTGTGGAATAAGGGTTCATTCTCGTTGATGTGGCAATTTTTCGTATATGATTTACAACATTTATCGTAAATATTTTCCAAACGTTTTGCTTTCTGAAGTAAGTTTATCGTAAGCTTGCAGTAAATGTATTTTGATATTGGGCGTAAATAATTATACATTTGTACGTTGATTTACTTATTTTTAATAGTGGGGGTTTTCCGAGTGTTTACAGCTACTTCAAAATTTAAACGCTTACATCTGCACATACACACAAATTGTATAAAATTTTTTCCTTCTGCGCGCTTTTGTCTCTTCCGTTAATAATTGAATACAACATTCTTATCTTTACTTGTATTTTTATATGCAAACTATATGTACATAAATAAATGAGTCGATACATATCAAAATCGCCTAAGTTCACGAATTGAATTTTTTCAGATTTTACATTTAATCCTCTTAGACCGAACTCTTTAATAGTTTAAGCAAGTCAGTGCGCATAATGAACGTCAATTACTCTAGTAAAACGCATTTAAATGCGTCTCTTTTCCATACAAGTCTATGAAAAAAAAATATATATAAAAAGAAACTCAATTTTCTCGAAATAATTTTTGATGGACTTAGGCGACTTTGATATGTATCGACGCAAATCCAACACTAAAAATTTAGGGAGGTGTTACGTACGTTGCTTTCTATATACATACATACATACACACATATTTATACTATATATTTTTTACTTAAATTTGTAATTAGTTTATTTTGGAGCAGTGCACTTAAAAAAATTTATTTTGCTGGCCTAAAGGAAACTTTTCTGTAGTTCATGTCGTCGTACAAAACGAAAACTAGCACATTTAAAATTTCTGACGAAAGCTAGCAATAAAAAAATTCTTTACGATAAGTAGCACATTTGACTTTTGGCTGACGAAAAGTAGCAATAATTATATACTATTTTTACATCAAAATTGCTGTTGTTTAAACGAAATTTCTACTTTTCGTCGGCCAAAAATTTAAAGTGCTTGTATTCGTCAGCCACAAAAAATCATATGCTAGTTTTCGTATGGTACGACGATACATATAAGATAAAAGCAGAGACCCAAAATAACAATTATCCTAATATCGACAATCGTTAAAATTACGGGATTAGACAATTTTTATTTTTTCGATCGGTACATAATTGTTATGAGTAATTTATATTTTTTTCGATCCTCCATAACAATTACTGGATGATGGATATTTTTTAGATCAGCTCATAATTGTTACTAGCAATTGATATTTTTTTTGATCTTCCATAACAATTACTGAATGATGGATATTTTTTAGGTCAGCTCATAATTTTTACTAGCAATTGATATTTTTTTCGATCTTCCATAACAATTACTGGATGATGGATATTTTTTAGATCATCCCATAATTGTTATGAGCAATTTATATTTTTTTCGATCCTAAATAACAATTACTGGATGATGGATATTTTTTAGATCATCCCATAATTGTTATGAGCAATTCATATTTTTTTCGATCTTAAATAACAATTACTGGGCGATGGAGATTTTTTAGATCAGCTCATAATTGTGGAAAAGCGGGCGAATATGTATACGGAATACGAATATAGAATACCGAACACCGCAAAATGGGTATCAAATGAAAGCGCTTGGCTAGGGCTATCATTTGGTCGAGTCTTAATTCCGATATATTAATCGATAACAGAGTTATCGATAAAAACGTGGTGCATAAAAATTTCAATTAATGCACACAAAATGGGTCTTATGGGATGATCTAAAAAATATCCATCATCCAGTAATTGTTATTTAGGATCGAAAAAAATATAAATTGCTCATAACAATTATGGGATGATCTAAAAAATATCCATCATCCGGTAATTGTTATGGAGGATCGAAAAAAATATCAATTGCTACTAACAATTATGAGCTGATCTAAAAAATATCCATCATGCAGTAATTGTTATGGAAGATCGAAAAAATATCAATTGCTAGTAACAATTATGAGCTGATCTAAAAAATATCCATCATCCAGTAATTGTTATTTAAGATCGAAAAAAATATCAATTGCTCATAACAATTATGATATGATCGAAAAAATATCGATCTTTGAATAATTGTTATTGATGATGCAAAAATTTTTCCATTGCTAAATAATTGTTATGAGTGATTTTTATATTTATTTTTTATAATTGTTATGGTCTCTGGATAAAAGCAATTATACGATCAAAAGTTTAATAACACGCCTGACCACGGTCAGTATTTGTTGACGTGATGCACGTATGGAGTTATTTATTAAACACACAATCGTCACACTGGCTTAAAAATTAAGTAATGTTTTGAATGCGAGTAGTTATACTTTTAAAATTGCTTATTTTTAATTTATAGAAGAAACGTGTTTTTTTATTTTTTTAAATAATGGCATGTTATCTTGTGATTTTAAATCTTTTAATGAAATAAGTTTGTGTAAAATAGTAACTATTTAAGGCAACTTCTTAAAAAAGAAATAAACGAATTCAATTAAGTAAATAGATCAGACCACTTGTAAAAACAAAAAAAATACATATGCACATAAAATAGCATGCCATTTAAAACGGCTTGGGTATGTACATATATTATTTTTATTATTATTTTAGAATCTTTGTTTTAAAATTATATTATGAATACAACTGGTATATCACTAAACGAAACTTATAACTTATATGCACACATATGTAGGCATATCCACTAAGTATATATAATTATATAAGTTAAATACAATATTTATCTAGATATATATGTATATGTATGTTTATATTATGTGTGAATACCAGTAATTTTAATAACTAGTTCGAGTAAAACTATACTGCAAGAACATATTTATGTAGATGTAAATAATTCTCTTATATACTTAAATATTTATGTCATTAACTACACCTAAAAACCATATAATTTAATTAACTTCTCTGCTTGCTTTATTTTGGCATCCACCTATAGCACCTTTGGCTACACATTTTATGTGTTGAATAATTTCTGTTGTGTGCTATCATTTTCAAAGTCAGTCCACGCATTATTTAACTCCATAAATATTAATCTTGCTATACTTTCATTATCTGTGCCATTGTGCTGCGATGTACACCAACAAAAAAGCGCTTATTATAAGGTAAACATACTTTATTGTGTATATGAACTCACCTTATCAGGATGTACGGCCAAGCAAGCGCGTCTATAAGACTTCTTAACATCAGCCGGTGTAATAAGCGTAGACATTTCACATTTTGACCATTTGGCATCAGACCAAAGTACCGTGTGCAGTGAACATAAAAGTGCCCTTATGTTATTCTTCTTACCCTCCGTCTGAAAAATGTACAATTGTATAAAATATGTATGCGCAGCAAGGGCAAGTACTTCTTATTTCAAAAACATACCCATTCCATAATTTTCACTTTCTCCGGATCCATTTCCTTAATTAAATCCTCTTTACGCATTTCGTTTATGGAGCGTGGCCCTTGATTCATTTTACTACCAAAATTGTAACCTTGCTCGCCCAAAATGTCAGCGAATATATCAGCATTTTTCGTTTGTGCACCAACACCACCACCACCACTTTGTGCCGATGATTTTGTTGTATCGAAATTCGAGCGGCTATAGTCTGGCCTGTTCGACGATGACGGTAATGTTGCATTTGCAGGCCCAGACGCTGTTGCGGCAGTGGCTTGTGGTGTTGGTCGATTTGTATTTTGTGTGGTAGTAGAGGAAAATGTTGCGCCCGTTGTTGGATATGATGAAGCGCTGTATGCGCCGCTGATGCAGACACCAACGCCAACGCCAACACCAGAGCCACCACCGCTGGGCGAATTTGTATGATTTGGCGAAATTTTGGCTGTGGCTTGTTGTGGCGGCGGCGGCGGCGGCGGATGTGTTGTTGTTCTTGCAGCGCTGTTGCCGCTGCTGCTGACATTGTGCGTTGGGCTAGAGAACTGCGTTGTATACGGACTGTTTCCAATGGGTGTAGCACCAGTTGATTTACTACCGAGTGTATGTGGATTAAAGTTGATATTGAGACCAGAAGCTAAATTGGCTATATCGGCAAAGGGATCTTTTGTCTAAAAAAAAGCAAAAAATTATTCCAAAACAATAATCAAATATATGTGCTTAAAATGTACTTGTTGAGGCGACGGCTCTTTACTGGTGTTCGTGTTGAATGTCGGTACCGAGCCGAAGAAAGTGCCGGTGGCTGCTTTTGGTGTTGTTTTTGACGCTGGTCCAGGGAAGTTCAAACTACTTGGTCCACCAGTGAGATTATTGAATTCAACATTGATTTTTGGAGCAGATGATGTTGCAACTGAGCCGAATATATCGTCAAGATCGGCGCTTGAAGTTGGTTGCACATTATTTTCTTAAATTGAAATTAAACTCAGTAACCTTAATATCAACACTTAACAAAAATTGTACCTAAAATATCTGGTATGGGTGCTGAACCTATACCCGAAGAATTATCGTCTCCGAATGCACCAAGCAAATCAAAACTGGCATCACTAGTCGGCATAGCAGTTGCCTGGGGATCTTGTGATTGCATTTGCATTTGCGGTTGATTCAAATTGAGCAGATCGATGGGTGGCCATGGTTCCGCATGATAATTATGTATATCCTCGTGGCGTATTTCAGTAACATCCGGCAGAGTGAGTGGAGAATTCGATTGTGGTGGTTTCTCTGGAGCTTGTCTTGTTGGTAGTAGTCGCGTGGGTACCGATGGTGGCGACGGCTTGGAAGCTGGTTTAGTTACTAAGAATTCAAAAAAAAAAATAAGAAATTGATATTTCACTTAAGTACAAATCGATTGCTGCTGCTTTGATGCAACTGGCACTTACCAAAATTATCCACCATTTCCTCATATTCCAATTGCGAACTGAATAGATGATGTGCGTTGCGTTTTGGTTTCGCTGGCAGCCAAGGCGGATTGCGGGTTGGCGGGCATTCGCTGTCGGTGCATGCAAGTGAGAGTGAAACTGAAAAATCATGTGGCACCTGATCGGCCTCGGGCGGTAGATCGTCCAAATCGTTCCAAGGGAATGTTATTAAAGTTTCTTGTTCGGGTATGAAACCAGTATTTATTTGAAATTGACAAATCTTTAAGCTTTGCGGACGAACCATGCCTTTGAGCGCATTTCGTGCATGATAGAGGACAATTATAAGATCACCACAAACGGTTAGATTTATGGGTAAGGTTACTTTGCCAGGTCCAGCCAAATATAGCCTGCAAAAAGGGAAAATATTTTAGATTTATTTTTTAACGTATAAAATTTTCAATTAACCTCATTTTTTCGTAATCCTGCAAGGTGCTCAGCAGCAGCCGTTCATTGCAGTAAACTTCCATGAACATTCGACAACCATCACGCGCCTTAGTCATACGCGGTACTGGCTGACAGCACAGCGAAACTAAATTAATACTTTGGTAGTGCGGCAGCAATGGCGTTGGACGCAATATATCGCCAAAGTAATACAGATAACGAAACTCCGATGCACGCAGTACAATGGGATGACGTTTTACAGCAAACACCTGCACTGCATCTTCGGGCTCTTGTATAAGATTAGCGTACATAAGTAAAGCGGCAACTAGCGTAGCGGCCGAACAGCCGCCACAATCGCTAGTTTGTATGATAACAATGGATTTTGGATCGGCAATCAGAAAGCCATACATATCCTCCACAACCGAAAACAAGCCCTGCAATGTGGGCGAATGCGCTTGTGCGCATGTGTAAATGGAGCCCACTTCGACAGTGCGCACCGGCGGTGGCAAACGTGGGCAATTGCTCTGGCCAAAATTGTAGATGCTCACCTTTTGTGGTGGGAAGCGAGATTCAATCGATAGACGCACATCGTCAATATTATTGGTTTTATATGCAGATTCAAAGCCCTCCGACGGGCAGGGCATCACGAGCACACGTGACGTTATATAGCTAATATCTAAATCGGTGCGTGCTATGGTTTGTTGCATTGTTTGCATAACCTTGGATGAGGTGTCTTTGAGATTTTTCAAGAAACTGCCAGCTCCACCACGCAACGAAGAAAATAAACTGCTATTTGAGGAATTGGCACTGCCACCTGCTAGCATGTGTGTTGGATTAGTTGTTTGCTGTGGTTGAGAATCAATTGACGAGCGATTACTAGACGCATCCAGGGGATTATCCATATAAAATGTTGATTTGCCAGCGCTTCGATCGGCTTGCTTTGTAGCTGCAGCAGCTGTAGCAGTGGTGGAGGGATGTTGCTGCTGCTGCCTTTCGGCGCCACCAATGATAGGCGGAGTATTTGTGCTATTAGCGGAACTTTTCCTTTGTGGCGATTCAATATGTTTGCCGTGCAATTCAAGAGCACCTTTAAGCGACCAATTTTTTGTTTCGGCTATTGCAGCCAAACGTTCCAGCACCATTGAAATATTAAAACGCTGTGCGGGATTCACGCTAAGACAACCTAAAAACAGGCGATAGTAAATTAAATTGCATTTTGCTCTAAACAGGAAATTGTATGTACCTTTGATGATTTCGTGAAAACAGTGGAAACGCAAATCGGCTGGCAAAATGTAATTTCCATTTACGATGCGCAACTTCGCTGAGTCTTCGAAGGGATGCTTTTGAAAGCACAAAGCATACAATACACAACCCAAAGCCCAAACATCCACCTTCATGCCAATTTCATAGTTGGACCAAGTGTCTAACATTTCGGGTGCACGATACATTGGTGTTGTCACGCAACTTAGCTGAAATTAAAAAAAGTGCGTAGGAAAATTGCATACGAGACCGTATAAAAGTGTATCTACCTGATCCTCTAGCAGATTACGTTGTTTAGCATCCCAATCAATTGTGGGCGTATACGTTTCTTTAGTTGCCGAACCGAAATCGCAAAGTTTCAATTGTTTGTCATTACCAATTAAAAAGTTTTCAATCTAAAAGTGTAGTAGAAGCACGCCATTAGACTTTTCGTTAATGAACAAATTTTAAGTACATAAAAAAAATGAGCGCACACACCTTAATATCGCGATGTGTTATGGGTGGCATTTGCGTGTGCATATGGGCAACAGCACGCGAAGCTTGATAGAAAATTCGCAGCACCAAAGCTGGATCGAAAGTTGTTGTCAAACAGTCGATTAGTGAACCACCTGCCGATTTGATTCAAAAAATGAGAGTTACATGTAATATTTATGTATGTGATTATTTAGTAAACTTAATCTGAAATGTATTACCATTACAAAGCTCAGTTAATAGCAAATATTCTGCACGCTGTTGTGGTCCAGTAGTTTTATCAATAAATGCCGCACCAACAAATGTAACAATATTCGGATGTCCAGAAAGTTGTTTGTGTGTATTGATTTCATTTATAATTGCATTGCATGCTTGTTTATCGGTCCCAATGAGACGTTTGAGGGCGTACTCTTTGCCAGTTTGTAAGTCTTGTGCAACATACACAAATGCAAAACCGCCTACAAGCAAAAAAAAATAAGAAATTGTGATAAATTTATAGTATGAGAGGAATTTTTTAGTCGCGTGGCATATTTGATAAGAAGTACATATTTAAAGGAAATATGCTGATAAATGTAAAAAAAACACCATTAAGCTGAAAGCACAAAAAGTTTATGGCGGTACTACGATAAGGACTACATCATATTTAAGATGCAATTTCACTTCTGTGAAACGGAGGGATATAGAAGTGGGTATACATAATCTTGTTTCGTTCCAACACTTGGACTTTGACCATACTGACCGTGGTGAAGATTAATCTATGCCGAAAATTTCTCACTTCCTTGCGTTATATGTTAGTATTTCCATCGAGTAAGTGAAACTCATACATTAGGTTTTGATTTTTCAATATAAGATGGAGCAAAATACATAAACCTCGTGCCCAGCGAGAAAATATAAATAAGAAGATGCCAAAAGAAAAGCAATTCGTCATACTATTGACGCAAAACAAAAAAAGGGGAGTAAACGGGAAACATTCACATGTTCATGTATGTTTATGTTGTACATACATATGTATTTACATACCTTCCGCGATGACACGTTTAACACGCAATTTATATCCTGCAACATCTACAATTTGTCCGCAAAACTCATTTGTAATGGCATGTGCAGTTGGTGACCCACCAGCGACAGAGCTACTGCTACTTCTGGTGGTGGTCGTGGTCCCATCTGCACCAACTCCTTCGACGTTTGGTGCTGCGTTAAAGTAGCCCATTGCTGATTTAAAAAAATCACTCATCGTTTCGCTTTCTTACTTATTTTTTAACTCGCACTAATTTTAATTAACTTGGTGAGATCACTTTCTTGTTTGAAATTATTTATTTTTCCTTAGTAGAGTTAAATTGAAATTATTCTACCTTATACCATTTCTTTTTGCAAGTGAGCACCGAATATTACGCCATGACAGCCACTGTGCAACAACAAAGCACAAAATAAAAACGTAAAAAAGTCAAGTCACTTCTTCTTCTTCATTCATTTGCTGATGACAGCGCATCAGCAACCCCAGTAGGGCAATTCACAGAAAAAAATCAGCTCGAGACACTTGGTCTATAACGCTGATTTTGGTTGTACTGGTTGGATATAGTTGTTTATCTGTGATATAGTTGTAGTTATATTGTGGTGTACAGGTGAGGTTTCATTGTTTTCCTTTTCTTTTTTTTTTTTTTTTTTTTTTTTTTTGTGTGTGTATCTATATATATATATACATCTATATTTTATTCTTTTCTTTTCTTTTCTTTGCTTTTCTTTTCATTTTTTCCTTTCCTTTTTTTTTTTTTTTTTTGAATAATTTATTTTTTTTTTTTTATTTTTTATTTTTTTTTTTTTTTTTTTTATATAATTTTTTTTTTTTTTTTTTTTTTTTTTCTTTTCCTTAGTTTGACATTGTTTATGTCTTACGTACTAAACTACGATTGAGAAATATGTGTATATGTGTATATAAGTGTACATATGAAAGTCTTGTATTTTTATCTAGTTAAACTTGAAGTACAAGGTACAAAGTATGATATACATATATAAGCCTATTAATATATCTTTACATACTTTTTATTTTTATTTCAGTTGTGACATTGCTTATGTCTTAGGTACTAAGTATTAAACTACGGTATATAAATGTATGTATGAAAGTCTTTTGCATTTTTATCTAGTTCAACTTTAAGTAAAAGGTACAATGTATGATATATATAAGCCTATTTGTATATTATTAACATGGATTTAATATTTTTATTTTTATTTTTTTTTTTTTTTTTCCTTTTTTTTTTTTTTTTTTAGTTTCAAAGACAAAAAAAAGAATATACACATACATACATACATACATATATATATATATACATATATGTATATATATTCTCCCCCTTTTTTTTTTATACTCAGCTGTACTAGTACACAGAGTATTATAATTTTGATTTCATAACGGTGGATTGTAACATAATGAAATAATCGAGATAGATATGGACTTATATATATCAAAATGATCAGGGTGAAAAGAGAAATCGATTGAGCCATGTCCGTCCGTCCGTCCGTCCGTCCGTCCGTCCGTCCGTCCGTACGCACGATAACTCGCGTAAAAATTGAGATATTTTGATGAAATTTGAAATGCAAGTTGGTATCGAGACTGGGACGGTTGGTATTGAAAATGGGCGAAATCGGACCATGACCACGCCCACTTTTCCTATATAGAAAAAATCGGATATTTGGTATCTCAGCCACTACTATAGCTAGAGTGATAAAATTTTACCCACGTATTGAGCTCAGGGCCTTATGAAGAAATTTGATGAAGTTTTGGAAAATGGGCGGTGCCACGCCCACTTATTAAGGGGCAAACATTGAAAGTTTTATATGTCATTACTCAGCAACCGTTGAAGATATATCGATGAAATTTGGTATCCGTAATTTGCTTACTTAGACAAATGTTTTGACGAAAAATTATCAAAATCGGTGGACGGCCACGCCCACTTTTATATATGGGAACTATAAAGGGGCCTAATAAAAACATTTTAAGCGATATCTCTGTCAAATATAAAGATCTATCACTGAAATTTTGTGGTAGGAGTCCAACTACGGACATAAAACAAAAAATACAAAAATTTTTGAAAATGGGCGGTGCCACGCCCACTTATTAAGGGTCAAACATTGAAAGTTTTATATGTCATAACTCAGAAACCGTTAAAGATATATCGATGAAATTTGGTACGCGTAATATATTTACTTAGCCAAATGTGTGGACGAAAAATTATCAAAATCGGTGGACGGCCACGCCCACTTTTATATATGGGAACTATAAAGGGGCCTAATAAAAACATTTTAAGCGATATCTCTGTCAAATATAAAGATCTATCACTAAAATTTTGTGGCAGGAGTCCAAAGACGGACATAAAACAAAAAGTACAAAAATTTTGGAAAATGGGCGGTGCCACGCCCACTTATTAAGGGTCAAACATTGAAAGTTTTATATGTCATAACTCAGAAACCGTTGAAGATATATCGATGAAATTTGATATGCGTAATTTTCTTACTTAGGCAAATGTTTTTGCGAAAAATTATCAAAATCGGTTGACGGCCACGCCCACTTTTATATATGGGAACTATAAAGGGGCCTAATAAAAACATTTTAAGCGATATCTCTGTCAAATATAAAGATCTATCACTGAAATTTTGTGGCAGGAGTCCAACTAGGGACATAAAACAAAAAATATAAAAATTTTGGAAAATGGGCGGTGCCACGCCCACTTATTAAGGGGCAAATATTGAAAGTTTTATAAGCCATAACTCAGAACCGTTAAAGATATATCGATGAAATTTGGTACGCGTGATATATTTGCTTAGCCAAATGTGTGGACGAAAGATTACCAAAATCGGTTGACGACCACGCCCACTTTTATATATGGGTATTATAAAGTGACCTTATAAAAACATTTTAAGCGATATCTCTGTCAAATATAAAGATCTATCACTGAAATTTTGTGACATGAGTTCTACAATAGACCGGAAACAAAAAATAAAAAAAGTTTATAAAATGGGCGTGGCACCGCCTCTTTTTATACAAAGAAATCTACGAGCCTATTACTCGACAAATAACTGAGATATTATGACGAAACTTGGTTTATACACTTTTATAACTTGTGTTAATAGACACGCAAAAATGTATTGAAATCGGTTTATGACCACGCCTACTTTTTAACAAAGATATTTCTGGAACACCCTTTTGGAATTTGTAACGTGAAGCCTTTGTAACTAAAAGTCATAGAGGGATGCAATTTTGCACTAACAATAATATTTATATGCTTATTTGGATGATTGATACAAAGTTTGAAAATGGGCGTGGCTGCGCCCTGTTTATGCAGCACTCGTTTCATATAAAATACACCCTATATCGAACAAACGCAAACAAACAATGAAAGCATACAGCTGAGTATCTAATGTTCGATTCCACTCGAACTTAGGCTTCCTTACTTGTTTATTCTAATTTGTATACAGCGGTGTATGACTAGGGTTACAATTTTAGACTGGCTTGTGTAAATTATTCTTATAATTTAATTAATTTTTCTTTTTTTTTTTTTATTTTTTTTTTATTTATTTATATTTTTTTTTTTTTTTTTTTTTTAATTAATTTAAATTTTTTTTTTTTTTTTTTTGAGATGTGCTTCTTTTTAACCTATTAAATTGTAATGTTTATTGCAGAATAAAATCTGTATAGAGCTCTATACGCTTTGATATTATTACTTTTTAATATTACGAGGACATTAAATGATCTAATTTGAAGCCCGAGTAGATCTCTTATAAGTCGGATACGGGCGCTTCTGTCTATCAAGTTACAAAAGAAAGTCAAGTGGTTAATACTCTGCACTAGGCCGCAGTTGCACCTCGCGCTAGGCAGAATACCAATCCTTGCCAAGTGTTGGCGAGATTGGATATGCCCGAAGCGTAGTCTATTGATTGTAGTAATGAATTTTCGAGGTAGTGTGACATTTTGGAACCAAGGTGTTGTATTTATTTTGGGAGCAATGGAATGTAGTTGCCTGCCGTAAGGACTATCATTCCATTTATTTTGCCAAGATGTTATAGTAATTTGCTTGT
Organism: Urophora cardui; assembly: GCA_960531455.1. Taxonomy (NCBI): domain Eukaryota; kingdom Metazoa; phylum Arthropoda; class Insecta; order Diptera; family Tephritidae; genus Urophora; species Urophora cardui. The sequence continues at coordinate 3,726,712 of OY482672.1, read as the reverse complement.
CATATGATGTTAAGTCTCTATGTATTATCTTATCTGTGGGACGTGTCGGGATGTGTTGAGATGCAAGTTTGTCAACGTATTCATTACCTTCCAAGCCGAGGTGGCTCGGCACCCATAGTAAATGAACTCGTTTACCTATAGTCTTCAAGATTGAATGTAATTTCTTAATTTCAAAGATGTAGGGGTGTGTTTTACTTGTACAGTAGGAGTTAAGTGCTGTCAGTACTGATTTGCTGTCTGAGATTATTAGAAAATTGTTGTCTTCTTGAATTTGTATAAGCTGCATAGCTTCAATGATGGCATAGGCTTCTGCGGAAAATATAGAGCTTTGTGGATTTAAAGAGAAAGTGGCCTCGATATCATAGTTCGGAAACCAAATCGCACAACTGACCTTGTGGTCGGTTTTCGAACCGTCGGTGTAAATTCTTGAGAAATTTCTCCATCTTCCGGTCATTTTATCTTCGAACTTCTGTTTGACTTGAGTGGGGTTTGATGATTGCTTTTTGACGTCGAGAAATTCTATGCAGTTTAGTTTCCTATTTATGTCCAGCGGGTTATAAAGAAAGTATGGATGTTTGTCGTATTTTTTGATATCAAAGTTATTTATTTTTGTTGAAAAAGCTTGAATAAGTTTAGAGGAATCTGGATTAGTTTGACAAAGCCGGGTAATAAAGGGTAAAGCTGGGTGTTCGGTTCTGGCCAGTATTTTGTTAACGAGATTTCCCGTTACCTTCGTGAATCTTTCTGGCAATGGCATGATATTAGCCGTTTGCTCGAGGCTGAGAGTGTGGGTGGAGATCATGGCCCCTAGTCCAATGCGGATGCCTTTGTATTGGACTCTTTGTAGTTTTAGCATGAGGCCATCTGGGCAGTCCAGTAGAATGCATGACATGTATTCAAGCTTGGGTCTGATTATGCCTTTGTATAGAGTAATAATGTTCTGTGGATCAGAGCCCCATGATACGCCACACAGAGATCTTAAGGTGTTCATGAATTGAAAGCAGTTATGTATCGTTTTATTAATGTGATACTTTAGGTTAAGATGTTTATGAAATGTGAATCCCAAATAGTTAAAGGTGTCTACTATTTCAATATTTTGTTGATTTATTTGAAGGTTTATTGGATGTGTATGTCTTCTTGAATAAGCCGAGAAAATCATGCATTTAGATTTTGACGGGGATAGCGTAAGTTGGATGCCGTTGAGTTTACTGTTTATGGAATCTAATGCATGTTGTATTCTAAGGATAGCCCTACTTTGGGATGAGTCGGCTGTAAATAAAACTATATCATCTGCATAGGCGAGTACCTGTGTGTTCATTTCAGAGAAGATGTGATTTATATAAACATTAAAACATAGAGGGCTTAGGACGGCTCCTTGTGGAGTGCCCGTAAAAGAATTACGGTGCACCTTTGCTGTATCCGAGTTAATCAATAGCTCTTTTCGATAGCATAGACTGTAAATGATGTTGCATAAGTGCTCAGGGAGACCGAGGTCGATGAGTTGCTGTCTAAGCATGTCAATGTTTATGTTATCAAAAGCACTCTTTATGTCTATAAAAACTGTAACTAAAAACTTCGATTCAGATATGGCAAGCTTAGCAGCGGACCATAGTGTAAGGATATTATCAGCTGTAGATCTACCGCGACGAAAGCCTGATTGTGCAGGGTGCAGTTTATTTGAAGATTCAAGAAAGTGCTCGATACGAGTGTTAATCATACGTTCGAACAGTTTTCTCAAACAGGGTATCAACGCGATGCAGCGATATGAGGACGCCGAGTTGCTGGGACAATTTTTTTTCAGAAGCGGTATAATTTTAAACTGGAGCCAAGAGTTAGGTATTTCTCCAGTGCTCCACATAATATTATATAAGGTAAGGAGAGAGTGTTTGTTTCGTGCGTTAAGTTTTTTAATATGACAATTCCTTATGCCGTCCAAACCGGGGGCTGTATCTTTAGATTTAGTGATGGCCGTATCTAGTTCGCTATATCTGAATGGTATTAATAAAGTATGGTTATATGGGTTTGGTGTGGTTGGAGATGTGTTGTAAGGACCAATTGGGCCAGTTAGGGAATCTGCTAATTCGGACATGCATTCCGGAGGCATCGGGACCGATCTGGGCATCCCGATTCCGCGAAATATTTTTATTTTTTCCCAGAGTTCCTTAATAGTTATTTCGGGATTGATTTCCTCGCAGAACCTTTTCCATCCTTTTCTTTTTTCAAAACGAATAACATAAAAATAGTTTTTTCTAGCTGCTTTAAGTGCATCCAGATTTTCCCTAGATGGAAGCCTTTTGAATGCAGACAGGCGCTTCAACTGAATGGCGGATGCTTTTTTGCATTCGCTGTTCCACCAGGGGTTATCAGGACGTGAATTCGCTTTCGTTTTCCCCTTTACGCTAAATTTCTTGAAGAATAATTTGGTAAAGATGTTGAATTTTTCGGAGTCAGGACATGATGTGAATTCCTCATTATGAAAGATTTCCCATGTTTTTTGGTTGATAAGAGGTTTCGACAGCTCTCGGGGTATATAGTTATTGTAATTTTTAGGTCTGTGTGTGGGGTTAAAGCATATTTCGGTGGTTATACCACAATGGTCACTACCGAGCGTTTCGTTTACAGTTTTCCATGTGCTTGATAGAGCAAGACTGGGGGAGCAAATCGTAATATCAATTGCGCTAGGGTTGGTGCCTCCGAAGAAAGTACACGCACCGTCATTGAGTATTACAAGATTATTATTTTCAACAAAATCCAGTAATGACCTACCTTTACTGTCGGTAGAGGCACAGCCCCAGCATATGTGATGAGCATTGAAATCACCACAAATAAGGTATCTTGATTGAGAGCCGAGGCATGAAAAAATACTATTTAAGTGAGATTCAGTGAACTGTACAGATGGCGGAATGTAGATTGACAAAATTATGATGGGTTCGTTAAGTGATTTTAATTCGATGGCTACAACTTCTATTAGGTTGTTGGAAGATGTAACGTTAAGCGCCTTATATTCGATGTTTTTATTTATAATAATCGCAACACCTCCACCAAATGTGGAAGTTTGGCGGTCTTTTCTGATTACGTTGTAGTTTGCAATTTGGAAAGAGTCATTAGGTTTTAGAAATGTTTCAGATATGCAGGCTATTGGTATACTGTTATCATTTAAGTATTGTGAGAGTTGTGATTTTTTATTTTTGATGCTTTTGGCATTAATTTGTAAGATCTTCATCATTTAGTTGAATATTGGTTGTACTAAGTGAAAGGTTGTTGACTGGAAGAGTCATTACTGGAGCTCGTACTGGTTGAGAAAAAAGCGGTTGCATATTCCTTTGGAAATTTTCGAAATCGTCGAAAGTGAATGCATTGGCACTCGATGGGGTGTCAGATGTAGTTGTTGTTAATGGAAGAGTTGGCGTTGCCAACGGTGTATTCGATTGTGGTAAGGTCGGTAAACTTTCTTTAGTCTTATCATCTTTGGATGAGGTGTCGGTAAGTTTGTTTCTATTTGTTTTGCTGATTGCAGGGTTAATTACTGCAGGTTTATTCCCTGCAGTTATAGTACCTGCATGCGGGACGGTACGGGCCTTTTTCGTCGGAAGCGAAGGAAAGTCATCAGGACTAAAGATAAACGCGTCTGCATAGTTTCGTGCCGGTTTTACGTTATCACGTTTTTTCTGCGGTTCGTGAGATTTTGCTTTTTCAAGTTTTTGGTTTTTTAAGATTATTCTTTTTTCACATGAGCGCTCGGTGGCATCATGAAATTTGTGGCAGTTAACACACATGGGCATGGCGAGACATGCGTCGTCATGTTCTTTGCCACATTTGGAGCATACTTTACGAGGTCTGTTGCACACTTTTTCAGAGTGGTTGAAACGCCAGCATTTGCGGCATTGTATGATAGGCTCAACGTATGATTTCACGGGGAAAATCACGCCGTCAAGAACGACGTGGGAAGGCAATCTATTTCCTGTGAATGAGACAGACATTGTGTCGAGGTCGATTCTGAGAGCGTTATTATTGGGATTTGGTTTAGTGAAGCGACGTACTTCACGGATCTCGATTCCTTCTGGAAGAGGTCCGTATTCGGGAAATTGCTTGATTATCAAGTTGTCAAATATGTATTTTTCATCGAGTTCCGGGTCAGCCGGAATATTTATCACCCCCTTTACCTCGCATCGTTCTGCGGGAATGAAGGTTTGAAAATTATTACGCAGTGCTTCATTTGCAGCAATATGATTTGCCGTTGTTATTGAAGTTGTGACAATTTTTATTTTTTTCTTGTTGACGAAAAAAACGAAAATATTGTCATAGTCTTTGTGGAGTATTTTACCAAGCTTCACAATGGGTAGATGAGAGCTACCCTTGTGAGCCTGGATATACACCGCGTACTCATCAGCATGGTGGGTGTACTTCCTGCAGCGTTGAAGAGTCACATTTTTGGGTGGCTCTCCAATGGCTGCGCTGTTTTCCAGCGGAGGGTAAACCATAATATCAATTTTTTACCTTTTTTGTTATTGTTTGTTGTAATATTGTAGAAAACGCAAGTTTTTCTAAATCGCTGTGTAGAATTCACAAGTATTTTAGGAAAATCGCTCAGAAACGTGTTTTCGCGCCAAAGGTCGATTCAAGAGCAAAACAAGTCAAGTCACAAAAGGCAAAACCAAAATTTCCCATTAGTCCAGTTTACGCCACGATCGAAATGACCAGTGCTTTTCCATTAACCGTCCTATTCCGAGCGTTACCGGAAAATTACTTACTAGTAATTTATGTTGCTGAAAATTGTTATCGTCTTTTCAATTGGTATTCTGACACAAATGGTTACGCTGTCAGAGCATTTCCATACTAACGGAATGGAATCGGGCTGAAAATCTTGCAACGTATTGAGGTGGTAACTTAATTTTCTGCTGCCAGAACACGGAAAGGGTATTTAAAGTACCAGATTCTGCATTTCACCAGTAAAGTAAATTATGTTCCCACACCAGAACAAGGCCGTAAAGCGAAAAATGAGAGAGAGCGGGAGAGCACACTCACACTCTCAATTTTGACCGTAATTCGGCGTTAAACAAACCAGTGATGCCGAAATTGGGCCTTTCGGACCAAATCTGGTCCGATAAATTTACTTTGGGCTGTTGGGCGGCTAAAATCAATTTTGGTCCGATTTGTAATATAAATATTTTAGTGGAGACAATTTCTCGGACGCTAAACATTTTATCTTTCCCGTGTAAAGTTCTTTTATTGTTAGTGAAACACGCTATTCGCATATCTATTAGAGTTGGGAAATTTAGTTCACTTTGTTGAGCGATCAATTGGTGAGCGCTCTCTTCAGGGAACTATTTCACTTTAGTGACTTTGCATAGGCTATCCAGGAAGGACGTCCCAAGAAAGCGTTGTCTGCCGGTGTTAAAAGCCGAGCAAAGCAGTGGCAGATGAGGTGTTCGATTGTCTCCTCGCCTCATCATCTTTCCAGCTTATGCAGCATCTGCGGTAGGGTGCACCTAGCCTCTCTGCGTGTTTCCCGATGAGGCAGTGTTCTGTGAGTACCACCACAAGGTTCGAGTACTTATTTGATGGGGTCGCTTGTGAACCCATTTCTGCCAGATGTGCCTTGATGTTCGACATACTGGCTTCTGTTGCCATCTATCGCTTGCTAGTTATAGACATGCTGTTTAAGAATTAGCTTGTTTCTGGCTAAGGCATACCTATGCCTTATGGAAGAGCCTGCTCGGTAGTGCCCTGCCTCGCAAGTTCATCCGCCCTACAATTGCCATTGATATCCCTATGTCCCGGGACCTACACGAGGTGCAGACAGGTCTGATTGGCCATCTCTTTTAGAGATCGGCGACAGTCTAGTGTTAGTTATGAATTAAATGAGTGGGAGTCAAGATTACTTAGTATGTACATATGTATTTAAAAATAAATATATAATTCCATTTTAAGTTGACTTCTGATTTTTGGACCTTTTTTGGCGGACTTGGGCGGTAATTTGGTCGGTAAAATTTTTTTTTCAGTGGCAACACTGAAACAAACTCTCACAGAAAATAAAAATCGAGAAATGAGAGAAAAAGTGTAGTTTGACCATGGTCATTTTGATCATGGCATAAACATGACATTCACAGCTGAGCAATAGTGTTGCGCAACTAGAATCGGGTTTAACCATTCAAGCAGTGATTGGCGCTTTTAAATGAATTTTTATTCCAATAAAAAATAAATTTTTATTCTTCATTCAGAAAATTTTGAATTATGAATAAATTTGTTTTCTTCATTCTGATAATCTTGAATAACGAATAAAATTTTATTCTTCAGCAGTTACACAAGTGAATGGTTTTTTTTAAGTGAATTTTCGAATACTTTTGTTGTTATTGTCACTGTTACTATTTTGTTGTTGTTCCTGCTGATGCTGCTCCTTTTGTTGCTACTTTCACTGCTACTATTTTGTTGTTGTTGTTGTTCATGAAGGAACTATGAAGGAGAATGCAGGCGACTTCTTCAATCTTCATAAACACACGAACATAAGCATTTGTTTTTGTTGACATATGCCACACACACACGCATCCTAGCATTTCCATAGGGGCCGGTTCTGTCAAATTCTTCTACATTCCTCTTTGCATGACACTTCTGGCCCCACTATGTATGATGGTATGTCGGCATGCGAAAACCTTTATTATTGAATCATGGTTGTTGTTGTAGTTAATCGTCTTCAGAATTCTCCTACCTACTTCTTTCTTTCTATTTCGGCTTCCTTACTTTCTTTCCTATTTATTCTTTCTTATCCTTCTCATTACTTGACTTTATGTTTTTGTTGTAGTGCTTTTACTACTTTTTTATGTTTCTACTTCTTTGAAACTACACACCACTTCCAGCTAAACATGTTCACAATTGCATGGTAAGTTTTATGAACACGCACAGGCATAAGTGCAGAATAGCTACATTTTGCAAATCGACAAAATTTATATTGGGATCGATAAAGCTTCTCAAGGTGAGTCTAAAAATATAATTTTTTTTGGTGCAAATATATAGGTGGGGAGTTTGAGGGGGGTAAAGTTTCAAAATTAAATATCTTTAAATGCTTATATTTCAGAAAGTATTGGGTCTATTTTCAAAAATTTTACGTCGTTAAAAAGGTAATTTAATTGCCTTTCAGGCGATATAAATACTTCACCAAAAAATTTATATTTTTGTAAAAAAAAAAGCAAAAAACGAAATTATAAAAATTTAATTTAGGAAAATGTGTGTTTTCTTAAAAAAATTCGTTATAAAGAAACTGCTAAAATTATCCTAAAATAAAGCGACAAAATTACCTTCATTTTGGTGTATAACATTGTTAGGTAATATTTAAGTGTTATGTAAAATAGTGCGATTAAGTAACCACTTTCTCACGAATTAATATAAAAAGGAGAAATTGGGTCGGGGTTACACCTCTCCACCACGCCTAGAAAAAAAACGGTTTTTTAAGGGGGTAGGGGAGGGCCCCCTGATCACAAAACTGAAGACCCCACCTGCCGGAGGCTTATAGTTCTCGAATATTCCAGTACTGTGTATCGGTCCTTAGATACTATTCCAGAAAGAGAATTCTGCCGGCTGAGGGATATTTTTGTAGAGCGCGGCCGAAGGCCGCCAACGCAGAAAGGTGTTCCACCCAAAAGTACTGTGGATCGGTCCTTAGATACTATTCCAGAAAGAGAATTCTGCCGGCTGATCGTTATTTTTGTAGAGCGCGGCCGAAGGCCGCCAACGCAGAAAGGTGTTCCACCCAAAAGTACTGTGGATCGGTCCTTAGCTACTATTCCAGAAAGAGAATTCTGCCGGCTGAGGGTTATTTTTGTAGAGCGCGGCCGAAGGCCGCCAACGCAGAAAGGTGTTCCACCCAAAAGTACTGTGGATCGGTCCTTAGATACTATTCCAGAAAGAGAATTCTGCCGGCTGATCGTTATTTTTGTAGAGCGCGGCCGAAGGCCCCCAACGCAGAAAGGTGTTCCACCCAAAAGTACTGTGGATCGGTCCTTAGATACTATTCCAGAAAGAGAATTCTGCCGGCTGATCGTTATTTTTGTAGAGCGCGGCCGAAGGCCGCCAACGCAGAAAGGTGTTCCACCCAAAAGTACTGTGGATCGGTCCTTAGCTACTATTCCAGAAAGAGAATTCTGCCGGCTGAGGGTTATTTTTGTAGAGTGCGGCCGAAGGCCGCCAACGCAGAAAGGTGTTCCACCCAAAAGTACTGTGGATCGGTCCTTAGCTACTATTCCAGAAAGAGAATTCTGCCGGCTGAGGGTTATTTTTGTAGAGCGCGGCCGAAGGCCGCCAACGCAGAAAGGTGTTCCACGCAAAAGTACTGTGGATCGGTCCATATATTCTACTCTAGAAGGAGAACTCTGTGGTATTTTCCAACAAGTTATACACCAAATTAAAGGTATTTTAAAGCTCTTTCTGACAATGATACATTTACATATAGTTAGTTAGGCATTTTTACGAAAAAAGCATGTGTTTTATAAAAAAAATATGGAAATTATGTTTTTTAAGTGTTCTTTTCAAAATTTGTATAAAACTTTATATAAATATGGGCACCAAATGAAAGACCGTTTAATTACCTATTCACCGGTATAAAGTTTTTTAAGATTGGATTAGTACTTTTCAAGATATACGCCTTTGAAAAAATTTAGACTTCCATCTTTACCCCTCCCTAACACCCTCCCCTTTGGTTTGCACCAAAAAAAAAATAGACCACTAAAATCAGAAAAAAAAGGCGGACCACGCCCACTTTTTTATTTTTTTCTAGCTAAAATGTAGCTATTCTGCACTTGTTCCCAATTTTCCAACGACGATTGTGGACGCATTTTCCAACCAATTTTAAAGAAAATTGGCGCAGTACTATTTGAGAGTAATACCTTTCTTCGTTCTCTGAGTTTCTCCATTATTCGCTCGTGAGCTGAATATCAAATTATTTCGTTCTCCTTTCAGTTTTGACATTCCGTTTGACATTCAGCTCACGGCATATTTGTGTGTATGTATCATGAACCGACCTGTTAATTGGATGATGGCCGTCGTGCTACACGAACTTGTTGTCGGCTCGCTGTCGGCTCGCGTTGATGCAAATCAAAAATTTTTGATATTTGCGTCAATCACCCGACACTCACACATATAGACTTCCTCTCAATCCACATTGTAAGTTGCCAAGGGCCTGTACACACACAAAAAACACTCAAATTTGACTAACTCAATAAAAAAAAAAAAAAACACTCAAACTAGACAATCCAGATTGTAAGTTGGCAAGGGCCTTAATTTCTGAATTCGCCCGTGCGCCTACCTTCGTAGATCTGACTTGGCAATTCTGTTCTTATTCAAGCAGCAGCGTTGCCACTTTGGTTACTTTTTACCAAAATTGTTTACAATGTTTTCGTTTGGTTACGTAGTTACTTCCAGTGTTGCCACTGAAAAAAATTTTACCGACCAAATTACCGCCCAAGTTCGCCAAAAAAAGCCCAAAAATTAGAAGTCAGCTTAAAATGGGATTACATATTTATTTTTAAATACATATGTACATACTAAGTAATATCCATTTTAACATGCGTAAGTATGTATATATCAATCGCGTTATAAAAACTCACATTGGTTCAAAAATTATATTCGCAAATAACACTTAAGAATCAAATCAGAATTTATTTCTTAACAATTCACACATTTCTAAAAAGAAACAAAATATGTACATATGAATTACGTATATGAGATCAATGTACATATCATTTATTTGCAAAGTTAATTGGGCCCTGCGCCCTCACTCTGCAGTTTAATTCGAAAGAAAATTCGTTCGATTTCGAGTTCTATTCCATATATTCTATACAATAAAAATGTGCTTTCGAATCGAATTTCTCTTTCAAATAGAACTACAGAGTGAGGGCCCTGGTGAACTGCATTAGGTTTTCAAATTGGTTCAAAAAGGAGGAGTAATCCGCTTTCTTCTTGTGGTATCGCAACGGGCCTCTGCACTGGCCTAAGTGCGACTCAGGGATGGGCATTATTCAAAATTTGAATAATTCAATAACGAAAAAATAAAAATAAATTTTTATTCTTCATTCTCATACCCTTGAATAAAGAATAAATTTTTATTCTTCATTCCGGCGCCCTTAAATAAAGAAGAATTTTTTATTCTTCATTCTGATACCCTTGAATAAAGAATAAAAATTTATTCTTCATTCTGATACCCTTGAATAAAAAATATATTTTTATTCTTCATTCTGGTGCCCTTGAATAAAGAATAATTTTTTATTCTTCATTTCGATACCCTCCAATAAGAAATAAAAATTTATTCTTCATTCTGATACCCTTGAATAAATAACAAATTTTTATTTTTCATTCTGACGCCCTTGAATGAAGAATAATTTTTTATTCTTCATCCAAAATTGGTTGAATAAAAAATAAAATTTTATTTGTCATTCAGATAATTTTGAATAAAGAATAAATTTTTATTCACGTTATTCAAATTATTCTTGGAGGTTAGACAAGTAAATGATTTTGCGAATATTTTTGCGAATACGAACCAAGTATTTTCCCGAGTCACAACCGAATATTTTTCCGAATACTTTCCCGGATCCGAACCCAAATACTTAACCGAATATTTTTCTGAATCCGAACCGAATATTTTACCGAATACTTTCCCGAATCCGAACCGAATATTTTCCCAATTCCGAAACCGAATACTTTCCCGATTCCGAACCGAATACTTTCCCGAGTCTGAACCGAATACTTTTCCGGGTCCGAACCGAATACTTTCCCGAGTCCGAACCGAATACTTTTCCGGGTCCGAACCGAATATTTTTCCAAAACCGAACCGAATATTTTACCGAATACTTTCCCGAATCCGAACCGAATATTTTCCCAATTCCGAAACCGAATACTTTCCCGATTCCGAACCGAATACTTTCCCGAGTCTGAACCGAATACTTTTCCGGGTCCGAACCGAATACTCTCCCGAGTCCGAACCGAATACTTTTCCGGGTCCGAACCGAATATTTTTCCAAAACCGAACCGAATATTTTACCGAATACTTTCCCGAATCCGAACCGAATATTGTCCCAATTCCGAAACCGAATACTTTCCCGATTCCGAACCGAATACTTTCCCGAGTCCGAACCGAATACTTTTCCGGGTACGAACCCGCTAAAGTAATCGGTTCGGACTCGGAAAAGTATTCGGTTCGGTTTTGGAAAAATATTCGGTTCGGACCCGGAAAAGTATTCGGTTCGGACTCGGGAAAGTATTCGGTTCGGACCCGGAAAGGTATTCGGTTCAGACTCGGGAAAGTATTCGGTTCGGAATCGGGAAAGTATTCGGTTTCGGAATTGGGAAAATATTCGGTTCGGATTCGGGAAAGTATTCGGTAAAATATTCGGTTCGGATTCAGAAAAATATTCGGTTAAGTATTTGGGTTCGGATTCGGGAAAGTATTCGGAAAAATATTCGGTTGTGACTCGGGAAAATACTTGGTTCGTATTCGCAAAAATATTCGCAAAATCATTTACTTGTGTGACCTGCAAGAATAATTTGAATAACGTGAATAAAAATTTATTCTTTATTCAAAATTATCTGAATGAAAAATAAAATTTTATTTTTTATTCAACCAATTTTGGATGAAGAATAAAAAATTATTTATAGAATAAAAATTTATTCTTTATTCAAGGGTATGAGAATGAAGAATAAAAATTCATTTTTTATTTGAATAAAAATTTATTCAAAATCGCCCATCCCTGGTGCGACTCTGTGGCAGCCATTCCAACCTAACCTATTCGTAGAATAGCCCTGTTCGCTGGCGCTTTTCAAGTGAAACATAATTATTCTCAAATTTCAGCATTTTATTTGCAAAATAAATGTCAGATTGTCTGATTTTGACGTTTCATTAAACTTAGCATGCGAGACGAGTTCCAAGCGAATTTAGATATAACGAGTCCCAAGCGAATTTATGCGAATTGTGTGTTTCACTAACAATAAAAGAACTTTACACAGGAAAGATAAAATGTTAAGCGTCAGAGAAATTGTGTCCACTAAAAATATTTATATTACAAATCGGACCAAAATTGATTTTAGCCGCCCAACAGCCCAAAGTAAATTTATCGGACCAGATTTCGTCCGAAAGGCCCAATTTCGGCATCACTGGTTACTTCCGGCCGATTTTGATTACCTTCAAGGTCCATGTAGGTATTGAGCCAAAGAACGTAAATGTATAAGAAGGGAAAATTCGCTACTTGAAAAGTATACCGAATAGGCCTTCTCGTTGTAGTGACGCGCAAACCAGGAGTTGTTTTGAACCCATATTCGCGACAAATTCACAATTCTATTCCTTTGTGTGCCTCGATTCTATTCTTATTCATTTGCACGTACATATATATCTGTGCCCGCAAATTAAAGTAGCCTAACTCGAGATAATGCGAAATTGAGTTATTGCTATAGTGTTAATCTTTGGAGGAAAACCCATCGATCTGTCTTATCCCCATTTAAATTGGAGTAATATTTAAAAAGTTATTAAGATATAAAAATTATCCTAACTCAGATAGAAACATTTTGCACCAGTTAAAACAACTTATCTTCTAGCAAACCTCTTAAGTCTAGTATTGTATGAAAAATCGTTTTATTAAAACATCCTAACTAGAGTTATGTGGGTACTTCATGGGCGTATTTATTTGCGTTTTCAGTTTATTAAAAAAACCTAACTTGAGTTAGGAATTATAATTTTTTTTTGTCAATTTTGTTTTCATAGCCTAAGTGGAAATAGGTTATTTTAAGTGATTTTTTTTTTTATTTTTACACAATTTATCTCGAGTTAGGTTTTTTTGTTAGAATACTTTTCTCATTTCACGCGTTATTATCTTCAGTTAGGTTTTTTTGTTGGAAGCAAGTGGATATGATAAACTGAGATAAGAGATTTTTCAAGGATATATATTATAGAAATTCAATTAATTATTATATACTGTATACATAAAACACCTTTTTTCATCAATTAAACTTTAATATGGCCGCTGAGGTGCAGTGCGTAGAGTTCTCGCCTGCTATACCAGAGGTCTTGGGTTCTATCCCAGTCCGGACAAACACCACAAAAAAAATTTTCTAATTGATTAAAACCCAATTATTGGGTTTTTATAAAAAGCGGTCACCTCTCGGTAGTGGGCGGCATACCCTCCGAGTGTATTTCTGCCATGAAAAGGCCTCACAAAAAATCATTCGCCGTTCGGAGCTCGCATAAAACTGTAGGTCCACACAAATTGTAGGAAAAACAATAGTTAAGAAGCACACCTCGAATTGGGAGAGAAGCTCGGCAATAAAACTCGTTAGAGTTTTAATATCGCCAGTGTATTATTATGGTTATTTTTTTTATTTATTTATTAATATTGACAGTTAAGCTTAACAGCTAGAAAACAACAGATATTTTTTTATATAGCACTGGCAACTCAGGCCTTCGGCTAGTTATTATTGTTATTAAACTTTAATCGTGTAGCGTTTTACAAGGTATGGATCCTGGTAACATGGAGGAAGAAGACTTTCTAAATATGGATTATAGTAGCGACGACTCAATTAAGGACTCATTTTTTAACGATAGTCAGTCGGACACGGGGTCAGATTGTGCTGATTAGCCTATGCCTTCCTACACCATTTTGCGAACTTCCGAATATTTTTATAAATGCTTTATACACTTTTTATTTAACTGTACATGACTGTGTTTCCGGACAACCTACGTGTTATATGTGTCATGAGACCCTTACAAATCGTGGTGGCAATCGAATAGCATCGTGCTTATTCAAACAAATAGTTTACCATTCAATATTAAACATGTCGTTTTTTATAGCGATTGCTGTCCTGGCCACACACAAATACCAGCTGTTTTCTATCAAACAGTAGTGCTATCGCGCCCCTTTTTTCGGCGGTTCCAGCTGTTATCCTCTCAACTTGGGAGTCTTCATTAATCATTTCCGGATAAACCAAGCTTCTTGTGGTGATTTCCCTAGTACCATGCCTTTTCAGTATTCGGTAAAATAAAATGCAAATTCAGTTCAGGTTGAAAACGATCCGCGGCTTAGGATTATGGATTATTTTTTTCAGGCCCAAACAACAATGATTAGCGAAACGATTTTTATTTTATTTCATTCATTTCAAACAAAAATTAAAAGTCAAAAACTCTAAGACTTCTAATTCCACTACTTAGTTAGTTATATCCACTTAAATGGTCGTTTCGGGTCGTTTTCGACCCGAACGTAGGTCTTCGCTTAAAAACATTTACATAACTCGAGTTAAATGGAAATAAAAACCTTATTGGGAAGAATTCGACACAATAAAAGAACTTAACTAGAGTTAATTCTGCTTTTCGTAAAAATTGTATCCAATAAAAGCACTTAAGTTATAAAAGACAATTTTTTGCAATTAACCTTGCTTTAAGATTTCTGGTTCACAACTATTCCTTCTCTAACACTACAAATCCATTATTTCACCTTTTAAAAATCCGAATTGGTCCAATGGTTTGAATTTTGACAAAATATTGAGTTTTCTCCGTTCACCATATTTTGAGTTAGGCTACTTTAATTTGCGGGCACAGATATGTACATATATGTACCAACGTAAAAATATATATACATACATACATACATACATATATGCACATTCAAATCAACCACCAAAGTCCATTATGAAAAGGGCAAGCAAGTGTAAACTACTACAAGCGGTTCATTCATAAAAATAGAAATGTCGCAACAAAGCATAAAAGTGGCAACAGAGCCTTTGGACAGATCAAGATTTTTATAAAATTCTAAAATTTGAAGTCGGGCTCATGGGTAAATAATGGAGACTTCATCCGATGAGCTGACTTCTTCCTCTTCTTCAAAATACACACGCACACTAGCCTTTTGTTTTTGTTTTCGTATCGATAGCTGTCAAATACCTTTGCACTCATGCTTCCATGACATTTCATATTTGACTTGCGTTCTCCTTCCTAATTGTTTCATTTTCAGCCATCCATCAATGTGGTAGTTTCTTGTTGATGTACGAAGAAATCTTTATTTCATCTGTATTTATGTCACAAGTTGTCGCTTAAAGTGCAAAACAGCATATCAGTCTACTGTACGTATGCGTGCATATGCGGTTTTGCTTTCCAACGACGATGGTATGAAAATATACCCAGTAAACATTTATCTTTGAAATTAATGTGAATATATATTTTTTCCAATATTTATTGTACCTTAATTGGGGCAGAAATCCATTCGAAAACAAGTGCATATTTTCTATATGATCATCATCTTTGTTTTCCAGTTAAGAAATCCTCTGATGTTAATATAAATTCAATTATGAATTACCTACTGTTTCAAAAAATGGTTTTAATTATTTGAAATTTGCTTCCACCCTTGTCAAGCTTTGAGAAAATTTTAAGATAACAAAATTATGTAGGTACATATTTTGGGTAACCTAAAAATTATAACTTTTTCCAAGGTAAGCAAAATATCACCTTCGTGCACCTCGATTGTAGATCGTAATCGAAAGCTGTACCATAACAGATGGCGCCCAACGTGGGGCTCGATGGCTTTTTGGTCAGCCAGTGACGTCTTAATATCTCGCAAGTCCCAGGTGGGCAGGCCCTGCGCCGCCACTGCGTTGCGGCGAGATGGTGAGACTGATCAGGTTGTCCAAGGAGATCATCGCTGTTGGTGGCATAGGGCGCCACAAAGCGCAGATCGTAATCGAGGTCAAACGTGTACCATAACAGATGGCGCCCAACGTGCTGACTCGATGGCTTTTTGGTCAGCCAGTGACGTCTTACTATCTCGCAAGTCCCAGAGGGCAGGCCCTGCGCCGCCACTGCGTTGTGGCGAGATGGTGAGACTGCTCAGGTTGTCCAAGGAGGTCATCGCTGTTGGTAGCATAGGGCGCCAGAAAGCGCAGATCGTAATCGAGGTCAAGTGCGATCCATAACAGATGGCGCCCAACGTGCTGACTCGATGGCTTTTTGGTCAGCCAGTGACGTCTTACTATCTCGCAAGTCCCAGAGGGCAGGCCCTGCGCCGCCACTGCGTTGTGGCGAGATGGTGAGACTGATCAGGTTGTCCAAGGAGGTCATCGCTGTTGGTAGCATAGGGCGCCAGAAAGCGCAGATCGTAATCGAGGTCAAGTGCGATCCATAACAGATGGCGCCCAACGTCCTGACTCGATGGCTTTTTGGTCAGCCAATGACGTCTTAATATCTCGCAAGTCCCAGATGGGCAGGCCCTGCGCCGCCACTGCGTTGCGGCGAGATGGTGAGACTGATCAGGTTGTCCAAGGAGATCATCGCTGTTGGTGGCATAGGGCGCCACAAAACGCAGACCGTAATCGAGGTCAAGTGCGATCCATAACAGATGGCGCCCAACGTGGTGTCCTGGGGTACTGGCTTCAGTGGTTTTCTGGTCGGTCAGTGATGTTTGATCATTCCGCAAGTCCCAGATTGGCAGCCTCAGTAGCCGCCACTGCGTTGCGGCGGGATGATGAGATTGATCGGGCTGACTGGAGAATCATTGGTGTTAGTGGCTCAGGGCTCCACGCGACTTCACGTCACCCAGTCTGTTTTTTTTTCTTTTTGCATTTCACCCGGAGAGGCAGTGTTTAACGCACTCAATTTTTTTTGTAGTTTAAATATTAAATTTGTTTTCACTGTCGTCCGAGGGGCATGTCCGCTAGATTCAGTATTTTTTTTTACTTTTTGCCGAATATGTCTTTTGTGCAGTTTTGTGTATCGGATTTTTTTTTCTTTTGGGGCCCAGCTCATCTCGCGTCTGGGGTGGTGATTCGAACACCGCCTTCATTGCGATGAGTTGAGTTGGATCCTAAGCTAACAAATCCTTCTTCGCAAGTCTGGGATAGCGGCTTCAAACCGTGCCTTTCATTGCGGCGGAGCCAAGGATGTTGGTCATGAGGAAAATTCGTCCTTTTATTTTTTTGTTTTTGTGATTTTTTTTTTGCAATTTAGGCCTCAGCCATTCCGCGTCTGAGTTGGTTGCACTTAGCACCACTTTCATTGCGATGGGTTGGTCTGAGACCTGAGTTGGTACTTTTCATCTCCGCAATTCTGGGGAAAGCAGCCTCTAGCTGTTCCTTTCATTGCGGCGGAGATTAGGAGGGTATAGTTGCAAATTTCTTTTGTTCTGTCCTTTTCTTTTGTTATGTGATGCAGGCCTCAGTTCATCTCATGCCTGAGTTGGGTGCCTTGGAACATTTAGCACCACTTAATGGCGATGGGCTGAGCTGAGACCCAAGGATGTATTGTCTATCTCCGCAAGTCTGGGGATAGCGGATTCAAACCGTTCCTTTCATTGCGGCGGAGATAGGTCGGTATTTCGCAAAATTTTAATTTTTTTGTTATTGCTAACTATCTTTTAGTTAGCCGGCCTGTCTCAGGGATTTAGCTTCACGTATATGAACACGTTTATTTATACAAATATTTTTTTTTATATAAGCGAAGTCATTTTGAATCGACATTGTTAGCAAAACTTAAGATAATTTTTACAATCGAAGATAATTGTTACAAAGATTTGCTTGATTTTCCACCAAACGCGACAACTAAAGTTTTATTACTTTATCGGATGTGACATAATTTTGTACCGGCATAGAGATTTAAAAAGCAAATAATCATTATAAATAATTGCTGAAAGTTTCACCAAACACAAAAACCAAAGTTGTGTAATTTTCTTTTGGATGCGACATAATTTTAATCGAGATAGAGATTTAAATTTCGTTAATTGTATAAACATTTGCATTTGGACTTTAACACCAAACGTGATTTTATTTAGGCAGTTAATTGCTTAAGATTTCATACGACCATTCAGCGTGCCTTGTTTTTTTTTGAAGCGCTCAAACGTTCGATTTTTTTTTGAAAATGTCTCAAAACACTCAGCAGTCGGCTGAAGGGATGCAAACTAGGAGTTCGACTAGAGGTAGTGGTTCTAAAAACAGAGGTAGCGGGGGATATTATAGAGGAGGAGGGAGTAGAGGTGCGAAACCCCCAGCGAGCCGACCTTTAGTAATGCATTCCCCAATAGTCAGCCGGACAACAGTAGATCCATTCAGGGATGTCCCAAATAATGACCCTTCGGGAAAATATGATAGACCGGCTAGTGCAAATATCCTCGATCTAGACAGTCTTATTAGGAATATGCCGGATCCGCCTGAGCAATGCGCGACAAATACTGTAGACGAGGCTAGCGCTTTACCACAAGTTCGGTTACAACCAAACGTTTACAATGATAGGGCTTCCAACCAAGAGACCCATCCCGAAGTGTCTGCCTTGAATTCGTGGGTACACGTTCTACACCAATTATTTCAAACGTCCCAAGAAGAGCTGCGCAATGAGATGCGGGCTATTAGGGAAAATGTGAATGTCCTGAATGCTGCAGCTGCAGCCCCTCGATCATCGGCGGATTTTGTTAGGGACGAGGCTAGGCAGCAGCCGAACCAAGCACCGACTTTCATTAGAAACCCAATTATTCCCACGCCTAGTAACACAGTTGTGAAACCACAAGACTGGAAGGTTTCTTATGACGGTACTGGTAGTGTTACAGATTTTTTGTTTAAATTGGACACCTTGCGTGAGCGCACGCAGTGTACGGAAGATCAGCTTATGGCCAGTTTTCACCTTTTTTTGTCAGGCCGTGCCGAAGAATGGTATTGGTTATTTACCAAACAAAATTCTAATGCAACTTATCCATTTTTGAGTTACTCCTTAAAACGGGAATTCGGCACCCTGAAGACGGACCATGAGCTGATGATGGAAATATCAGTGCGCAAACAAAAACCAAATGAGACATATGACGTTTTCCACACGGACATCCTGGCATTAAACGCGAGACTTAGAGAGCCCATGTCTGAGGCCTTGTTAATAGATATTATCAAACGCAACGTCAATGGTAATTTGAAGTTAATGCTGTTTAACGCGAATGTAAGAAGTTTGCATGACCTTAGCGATGTGGCTCGAAGAGGTGAGCAAGTATTGAAAGAGAGCAGAAGCTTAGTCTCAAATTACCATAGGCCAAGCGTAAACGAAGCACGTGCCATAGCTCCGGAATGTAGGGTTGAAAACGAAGATTATATAGTAGATCCGCAGGTAGAAGCCTTGAATTATCGTCGAATGGGTAAGCCAGACTATTCAGGGATTAAATGTTGGAATTGCCAGGCAATGGGCCATTCTTATATTTACTGTGAGGAGCCCATCAAATCTCAGTTTTGTTTCAAATGCGGTCAGAGAGGAGTGTTGACTCCGAAGTGTCCCAACGACCACCGTGGTCAGGGAAACCGTTATCCGAGCGAGAAGAGAGAGGGGGAAACTCGTTCGGGACTATAGCCCCCACTTCAGTCAATACCCAGCCAATCGTCGCGAGTACTGAGCCCAGTCCACCTTCGGCCAGTTCCGCAAGTAGTCAACAAACACCAATAGTAACTTTCCCTGATAGTACGGATAATTCAAATAGTTCAGATTCAGATAGCCCGACTTCGTCACAAACCAATTCTCGACCAATTCATATTTTGAAAGCTTCAGTTAGAAATGTTAGTTGTCAGACCGTTTTCCGACCCAGTTTAGAAGAAAGAGAACAAAACTATCAATTGGTTAGGTCGAATATTTTCACGAATGATTCCCAACCATATCCACCCGAAAGAAGTTTGCAGTGTAGGAAGAGATATAGCAAACGTGTCCAGGTGCGCAAGCTTTTGGAAAGCACCACACTCGTCCTTACAGACAATGAAAGACCAATGATTAGGGTGAGGATAGGAAATGGATCACTAGTGGGATTATTAGATTCAGGAGCCAATGTCTCTATCCTGGGTAAGGACTGTTCGAAATTTCTAGAAGAAAACAATCTTAACAATAAGGAAATGAACGAATGCATATATACGGCAGGCGGCGACAAACGGAAGATAACAGGTTGCAGTTCATTGCCTGTCACTTTTAAAAATACAACAAAATCCATCTCTTTTTACCTTGTTCCTTCGCTTCTCCAGGAAGCCTATTTCGGGGTAGATTTTTGGAAAGCATTTGCTTTAGCTCCCGAAATATTTCCAAGTGTATCTTGTCTAGAAGGAAAGGAAGATAGAGAAGAAGGTCCGAATTTTCATGATTTGACTCCATCCCAGAAGCACGATTTGCAAAAAGTTATTGATATGTTTCCGTCGTTTGAAAAATTAGGCCTAGGGCAAACACAGCTGGTGGAGCACGACATTGACACGGGTGACGCAGTCCCAATTAAAAGCAAACATTTTCCTCTTTCGCCACCAAGGCAGGCTGAAGCCTACAGCGAAATTGATAGATTATTGAAAATGGGAGTCATCGAGGAGTCGAATTCGCCATGGTCTAGCCCAGTTGTCTTAGTACGGAAACCTGGTAAGGTTAGACTCTGCATAGATTCTAGGAAGGTAAATGCAGTCACGAAGAAAGACTCATATCCGCTGCCGCATATCAACGGGTTATTGAGTCGTTTAAAGGATACGCACTTTATTAGTGGTATCGACTTAAAAGACGCGTTCTTCCAAATTAAACTAACTGAGTCGTCAAAAGAGAAGACAGCGTTTGCGGTGCCAGGTAAACCCTTGTACCATTACAAAGTTATGCCCTTTGGGCTGTGTAACGCGCCGCAAACAATGAGTCGACTCATGGACAAAGCAATTCCCTCGTATATGCGAGAACATGTTTTTGTTTATTTGGACGACCTGTTGGCTTTTAGCAGATGTTGCGAGGTGTGCAGGCCTTACAATCAATGTGAGTAAAAGTAAATTTTGCCAGAGAGAGATTCGTTACTTAGGGTATGTTATAGGCAGTGGGTGTTTGAAAGTAAATCCAGAGAAAATTGAGGCAATGCAAAATTTCCCCATTCCCAAATCTCCTCGACAGGTTCGCAGGTTCGTGGGTATGGCAAATTGGTACAGGGCATTTATTACCAATTTCGCTGATTTAGCAGGCCCTTTGACAGATTGTTTACGTAAGTCACCTGGTCTTTTCAAACTCACTCCAGAAGCAGTAGAGGCCTTCGAAAAACTTAAAGTAGCTCTGAGTTCCGCTCCAGTCTTAGCTCAACCTGATTTTTCCAGAGAATTTGTCATTCAATGTGATGCTTCCAAAATAGGAGTAGGGGGCGTGTTATTCCAGGTCGATGACAATGGTGCAGAGCATCCAATAGCTTTCGTTTCAAAAAAATTAAATAATGCTCAACGCAACTATACAGTCACCGAGCTCGAATGCCTCGCCGCAATTGTCAGTGTCAAGCGTTTCAGACCCTACGTTGAGGGGCTGCCATTTCGTATAATCACGGACCACTCAAGCCTTAAATGGTTGATGACGCAAAAAGACCTTAGTGGTAGGTTAGCTAGATGGTCACTGTTACTACAGAGATATGATTTCGAAATGCAGCACCGTAAGGGGGCTCTGAATGTAGTACCAGACGCTCTGTCGCGTTTTGACGTCGATGAGTTGACTTCATCTCCCGCGCCTTACGAAATAGACTTAGACTCATCCGAATTTAGAGCCAATGAGTATCTGGATCTTATCAGAACAATTACAGTAAACGCTGAGGCTCTCCCGGATTTGCGTGTCATAGACGGGTTGATTTTTAAAAGGGTTAAGTTTCGAAAAGGTGTGGAGGGTGAAGAGGACTCGTTATGGAGGTTGTGGTTGCCCGAAGGACTCAGGGAGGAAGCAATACGAATGGCACATGACGCGGTTAGGAGTTATCACGGAGGTTGGCAGAAGACCTTGGAACGGGTTAGGTGGAAATACTTCTGGCCACAACAAGCTAGGGACGTTAGAGATTATGTAAAGGATTGTGATACTTGCAAGGCAGTAAAAGTAACGAATCAGCAGTCAAGACCACCTATAGGGAGTACTTTTGTTACGGAGAGACCTTTCCAGCGCTTATATTGCGACTTCTTAGGACCTTATCCAAGATCCAAGCGTAGGAACCAGTTTCTTTTTATTATTTTAGACCATTTTTCAAAGTATGTTTGGCTGAAGCCAATGCAGAGAGCAACAACTATCAATGTAATGAACTACTTCGGTACAGATATTTTTCCAGCCATAGGGGTCCCAGAATATATCCACAGCGATAATGGGAAACAATTCATCTCAAAAGAAATGAAAGCGTTCTTTGAGAAGTACGGTGTGACGCATGTTAGAACAGGAGTGTATTCCCCACAAGCTAATGCGTCCGAACGCGTGAATAGAGGGATAGTTTTCAAGATAAGAATTTTCCTAAAAGATAAGCAGGATCATACGGACTGGGACAAACATATACCCGAAATTCTATCAGTTTTAAGAAGTGATTTTCATACGTCAATTCAGTGCTCTCCGTACTTTGCATTATATGGTCAGAATTTGGTCCAACACGCATCCGCGTATGAGTTGTTGGAGAAATTGGATAGCCTCAAAGAAGATCGTGTACCGATAGTAAGCAAAGCTGACAAGTTATCAGGAATACACGAGCAAATCCGTAAAAACTTAGCGCAGGCTAATGATAGAGTCAAGCAGGTTTACAATAAGCGCTCTAGGCTTGTGAATTATAGAGAAGGTCAAGAAGTATTTCGAAGAAATTTTGCCTTGAGTAACTTCAAACAGGGCATAAACGCGAAATTCCTGCCAAAATATATTAAGTGTCGAGTTCGTGGAAAAGTTGGCAATGCACTGTATGACTTAGAAGACTTAGCAGGGAGATTAATAGGACGATTCTATGCTTCTGATATTCGTCCTCAATAAGACTCCGCTGGTCGTCTTGGCGGTCGGGGACAATTCGCCCAGTATCCTCCCCGAGCAGTTATAATAATAGGTGGATCACAAGCGCTCCCATCGGGAACCGTGGACCATCTAGCAGTCCATATTCCAATTGGTCTGCTTATACGGAGTTTTGACGAGTTATCCCAAATTAAAATGTCTAGTTATACGGAGTTTTGGCGAGTTCTCCTATATCAAATGCCTAACCTTATGGAGTTTTGACGAGTTCTCCAATATAAAAATATCTATTCGAACGGAGTTCTGATGATTTTCCTGATAGGTTATATAGGTGATTTTCCTGCGAGGTTAGGGACCATAGACCAGCTGATAGGGTGATTGTATTCGGAGTTTAGACGCGTTCTCCTGTAAAAAAATGTCTAAGGCCGCGAAGCCTTAAAATAGGAAACAAAATAATTTTCTTTTTTTTTGTAAAGCCCATTCCGGGGGGCGAGAAACCAGCGGACCAAGGGTCTTTTTCAAGACCGCCTGTCCTGGGTCCAGCGTGCGGGGTTGGATCAGCCGGGGGGGACAGGTTGTTAAGACCGACCAAGATCGGCACTTAGGGGGGTAGGCTTCTCTGGCCTAAGTCAATAGAGAACCACCGCAACACCGGACTTACGCATTTGGTTTTTTTTTCAAACGAATTTTTTTTATTATACCTGACTTTCAATTAATCTCGGATTTTCATACCTTACTAGATTGGACATGTTCATATAGCCATATGTTTTTTTTTTGATATCACCTGATGGAGCCTCTGTTGCCCGGTTAGCTGTGGTAGAATTTGAGACTCTTATCTAGGGGTGAGTCGTGCCCCACGTTTCTATGCAAGTTGAATATTCTCGCAACAATCGTGCAAGCAAACCATTTTTCCTGTTCGTTCCCTCGTCAGGTCTTCGAAGCGAAGCAGGTCTGTTATGGTTTGCTATCGATATCAATGCTGATATCGATCATAAACGTGTTAATTTCGGTTGCTCAATTCTGTCTGTGTGGCAGCACCACCATTTCAGTAGCTTCTTTCTTAGTAGTTTCCAACAACTTCCAATTAATAATGGCCGACGTGCTGACATGGTGAAGAAGAATGGATGACGCGTGGCCCAAACAAGACAGGTCGTCGCATGTGAGGGAGAATATGCGATTGGCGTTAGACGACTTGTTTGAAAAGGTCAAAAGCAGGGGGAAAAGCCAGAGAACACACAACTTGGCATTCAACCTATTTCTACGAACAACGCATGTAAGATTGTAAAATCAAGACAACAGATGATAAGTTGACATAAGCCAAGAGCAGGAAGAAGAAGAGCAATTCTCTCTCACGTCGACCTTGTGTGGTTGGGCTATGGGCTAGTGTAACAGGTGGCTGCACTACAAAATGAGGTTGATTATGAGGTTGTCCCCATGGAGCAGCTGACAATTTTTTTTTAGACAGGAGTAATTTCCTTGTTCGAGTAACTTTCATTCACCATTGTTGGTGTTCTGGCAATAATAACGTTTTGTACTTTCTCATTCAGTTACTAGATATCTTAAATGTAACCTTTTTTTTCTCAAAATCCTGTAATTAATTCCTTTTCTTCCTAAACTAAGAGTCTAAACAAATTTTAAATGAGCAATTGTATCCGAAATTTACATCGAATTTTTTTTTCTAAATGGTTATATGGTTTTGATTCATTCTTCAAATTTAAACTCTTTATAGATTGCACGAAATTTTTTTTTGCAAATAGGCAAGCTTTCGAGCCAACCTCTATAAGTAGGCCTTTCGTGGGGAAAGCTTAACTCAAATTTCCCATCTCAACCTTGACAATCGTTCCAATGGCGGGATATGCACACGTATTGGTGATGGAGAAACTGGTTCTCCAGGGTTGCCATGAACACTTCTTATTGTGAAAATACGTAACACATGGTTATTCGGTGACTTAGTACTTTCAAATGCACATATTATAAAATGTTCTTATGCGCTCCATACAATTTTAAATTTTGCATAGTTCACAGAAAATTAATTAATTATTTACCACATATTTATACTATTGTTTCATTAATCAGATTTTCCTGTCTCTTACCATTTTTATAATTTGAGCGTAAGACAACAATGTCTATTAATATTCCCAACGTACACTAATAGAATTTTACAGTCACAAATTTACTGGGGCACGAATATAATCGATTATTTTGAGATAGTTTCATGGGAAAAATGCTTGAGGCATTTGATTCCGAAAGTTTTGGTATTTTTTTTTGTAACTTGGCAATCGCATTCCATCTCGCTTGTGTCATCGCTAGCGTCATACCATGATGTAGACATTCGGGTAACCGTAAAGTCACGCCACTATTATGCACACGTCACTACATCATTACAGGGTATACGAAAAAGGAAACGGGACTCTTCCAGATGAATACACAAAAAGAGGGGAAGTGTAGGCACGCTGGGTAGCTGGCGAAAATTTTAGTACAGAGTCAGTCAGTTGGGGAAAAACAGTCAGTTGGGAAAAGTCGGTAGATGGGTGCGCGTCGATGAGGCATTAAAGGCGAGCTTGTGCTGCATATCTCTCACGAGACACATAAATTTCGGGAAAAATAAAATAAAATAAGAATTTTGAAGACAAAACTCCAAAAAGAGTGACTTCGGCGCGCGAATAAAATTTGTGCTTGCCTTCAATAAAACAATTTTTCTTGGGAAAAAAAAGGGTGCCTTATAAACTTGACTAACACCTGGTGTGAGTTGAATATTTCCAATGCGAATATATTAATGCGTATTTTTTTTTATGTTTTGTCGAGCCTCTGCAAATCGTGGTAAGCTCACTAAAGCAAAATTCAAGTGATCGCGGTTCGCTAAAGCACCAATCATCAGTTCTTCGTGCTGAAACAAAGAGTAAAGGCAAACTGCACGAAATTTGAATTAAGATCAGCAATTACCACAGCCACAACAAATATATAAGTGCGCTTAAAATAGTCTTGGCACGGAAGGGTTATTCTATACGTGTGCTGCACAGCAATAATAAAAGTCATTGAGTCGTCACAAAATCGCCTGGGTTCTATCTACGCAACAACAACGCAAACTCGAAGAAGCAAAATTACGGCACCGTATCGCCCCAATAACGACGGTAAACGGCCACAGCAAGCATTTTATATTGGAGCGCTGGCGACAGCGAGCACGTCACAGATCACTAGCAACGTAGGCACATCGCAGCGGAGCGCTGCCACCAACGACCAGCATACAGTAACGCACAACAACGACGCGATGGCAACCAGCATATGACCACGTAACGCTACCACTAAAAGTGCTGTCATCGCCACCAACACCAAGCGCTCAGAAGGCAGGCGTACTGACGTTAGCGGCGCACAAGTATAAGGTGCAACATCAACAACAGCAACGCGCTAGAATACAGCGCCATAACAACAGCAACGGCGCAGCATATATAGTGCTCGCCAGCACAGCGGCACGACGCACATAGCACCACCAACCCCCAGCAACAACAACGGCGCGACACGCATAGCGCCCGGCAGCAAGGCAGCATAGCAGCAGCAGCAATCTTCAACAACGCGGCAGCAGAATCTACAGCAGATCGGTGGCACCACCACTAAAGGTGCGCCGCAACGGGCGGTGAGTCAGGCCCCGGATGTATCGGACATATGTATATTTATGTATTTATATAATTAATTGAATTAGAAAAAGGAGAAAAATTTTGCTTGCCTTAATTTCGTGAAATATATGTACCTATGTATTTATGCACTGTGTACGTGTTTGTGTGTTTAGTAATCCACCGTGAGACCCCCACGAGGGATAGCAACCTTGCCGTTGGTGTGGGGGCTTAGTTGCTAAGCGACAGGAATGTGGTAGCCCTGTGGTTTCTGACCCGCTAGGGCTAGGTATCACAGGGGTATCATAGACCTCTTCGATAGCGATGACCAATAGCTATCCACCACCTAACCACATCCCATAACCTCTTCCCATTTCCCACCCAAGGCCCCTCCCCCTCCCAAACCAGGGTGTTATGCGACACCGTGCCCATTGGATGTTTGCAGCCGGGAGGTTAATCAGGCTGTATTAGAACGGCGCCTCCCTGACACCGGGTCACCTTGGGGAGTAACTATGACCTTACCACGGTAAGAGGCTCTGCCGTGGCTGACTCTATAGCATTCCTCCCAAAGAATTTTTGACTGCTACGTCTGCCTTTTGCGGACACGCAGTCGTAAGAACAAGATGAATAAAACAACAAAAACAAAGAAGAAAAACAAAACCAAAATCAGAATAATGCCGAACAGCGGCAACAGCACCAGCCGCAGCAAGAACAACAACAGCAGATGCAACGACCGCATCAAGGTGCAACGCAAACAGCGTATATGGCACAGCAATCGCCGCAGAGACAACAGCGCTCGGTACAAGATCGGCAACAACAACAGTCGAAGGCTGCGAAATCGCCACAGAAATCGCCACGACAACAGTGCCCGTTGCAGCAACAACAACAACACCAACTGCAACAACAACAACAACAGAAGATGCAACAACCGCAGCAAAGTGCACCGCAAGCAGTGCGAGCGCCACAACAATCGTCGCAACGACAGCAGTGCCCGCTGCAGAAACAGCAACAACACCAGCTGCAACAACAACAACAACAGAAGATGCAACAACCGCATCAAGGCGCACCGCAAGTAGCGCAACTGCAACAACAATCGTCACAAATACAGTTGCGCCCGGAGCTGAAGCGGCAACAACACCAGCCACAAAAACAACAAAATCTGCTACATCCGCACCAAGGTGCACTGAGAGCAGTGCAACTGCCACAAAAATCGCCGCAACGACAGCAGCGCCCGATGCAGCAACAACACCAGCTGCAACAAAACCAACAAAATGTGCATCAATCGCATCAAGATGCAACGCAAATAGCGATATCGCAACAGCGCCCTATGCAACGGCAGCAACAACAGAAATCTCCGCAGAGCCAAAGCCAAAAAAGAACAAACCAATCGCCGCAACACCTGCAACCTCAACACCAGCCTAAGATGCAACAGCTGGAGCAGGTACTGCAACAACAACAGCAAGAGCTGCGGCAAAGGCTACAAGAACTGCAACAACAGCGGCAACAGCTACGCAAAGACATGCTCCCCCCCTTACAGCAGACCAGACAGACAGACAGACTGACGAAAGTACAGCAACAACAAAGGAACAAACGACAAAGGTTACAGCAGACGAACAGGGCAAGGAATACACCAAGCTTCTTGGAGGCTCTAACACCGGAAGAGGCGTCCCTGTTTGAGGAGCACAAGAGGGGCGAGGACGAGGACGACGATGACAAGCCGTCCACAAGCGAAGCGGCACGCAGGGCAGCGGAGCGGAGAGCAGCTAGCGCCAAGGCAGCGAGCCCGATTATCACGGGTGCAGGGCACACAAAAAATAATAAAAATAGGGCACCTCAAGGGTCTGGTGGGCATGGCACCACGGAAGACCCTAATGGAGGAACCCAAACCGAACCGGGGCACTCATCCCCTCAGGAACGGGCAAGCTCGCACACCCTAACCGCATACCGCAACCAATTAGGTTCACCCCTAAATCAAGTAGCGGTAGGGGCGGGTGAGCGAGCGCTCCACACTGGGCAACCTTCTGTCACCCGAAGCCCAAAAAATGAAAAGAAAACCAAAAAGAAAGCGAGAAGGGCAAAAATGCCCGGGCTTCCCCCTAAGGGCTCACCGGGCGGCTTGGGTGACAAAAGGAGGCTGGGGATGAGTGGCGCTACCGCCAAATGGTATGTGCGTTACCTACAATCAGGTATGACCCCGGACGAAGCCCGCGACTTGGCATTAAACAGGCCTGCTGGACTTACAACTCCCCCAAACTCTGCTCCCGCTCTTGAGCGGGGAAGCAGGCCGGAGGAAGGTAAGGCCCGGCAGGCAAAGACCGCACCTTCTGAAAAGCGGACGAGCGGGGCAACAACCAAGCCAAGCGCGAGCAAACCGCCTGCACACGATCTGCATCGTAGAAGCAGGCATATCAAAGAAAACTATAGGGAGACCGCACCTGCTGCAAAGCGGAGAAGCGGGCAGTCAATGCCTGGAGAGAGGACCAATACAAAAAGGCAAAGGGCCTCTCCCTCCCTGGCCACATCGTCAGGGGCGAGAGACCATGAGGTCAATCGTGGGCCGGGGGTTTCGCGGGAGGCGGAGCAACGGACCTATGCGGACACCCTTAGGGGCATCCGTGTGGCAGTGCTACCGACCAACTACCCGTTTGAAGGCCTCAGCCATGATGACCTCACAAGGCTCCAAGACGCCATCTTGGACGAGGTGTTTAAGGGGGGAGAGCACCCAATCGCCTTCACGGGTGTACTCTTCAGGCCAAGCATGCTTTTAGTCGATTGCAAGGACGAAGCAACGGCGGCTTGGCTAACCAGAGTAATTCCAACTCTGGGTAACTGGCAAGGGCCGGCCCTGAGCACAAGAAGAGGAGACGATATACCGCTCGCTCGTTTCGTAACGGTATATCTCCCGAGGAGTGCTGACAGAACCTCGGAGTATGCCCTTGGGATGCTCCGAGTACAGAATGAGGGCCTGAACACCAACATGTGGCGCCTCACAAGCAGCACTGTGGAGGACTCGGGACTTCGTCTTAACCTATCGGTGGACGAAGGCTCCTTCGAATGCATGCGCAGGGCGAACTTCGTTCTTAGTTATCGCTTTGGTCGTGTCTCGGCGAGGCCTAGAGGAATCAGGCATGTAGCGGGAGACGGGACTGGAGCAGAAACTGAAACAGGGGGTGGGGATGAGAATGCGTGTGAAGGGGGCACTGTAACCCCACCAGTAATGGTACAACAACCATCCTCCCCATCAAATGAGAGCGCTCTCGACACCCAAACCGGGCCTGGAACCGGGTTCCAGTCGGCGGCCTCAAGCCTCCAGAGTACGCAGGAGATGCTAGAGGATACTAGAGCGGCATCCCCCAACATCCTGAGCGATCAGGAAATGTTGGAGGATGCTCCGATGGTGTCCTCGGGGATCCTGGGTACGCAGGAGATGCTGGAGGACCTCCGACTTCTGGAACTGGGAGGCGGGAGTGAAAAGGGCACCGCACCCTCGGTGGAGGAGGAGCGGATGAGCGAGGAATGATAACTGCAACCAGGAGGACACGTGTGGCCCAGATTAACCTACACCACGCCAGGGCTGCATCAGCAGTCCTAGCAAACATGTTCAACGAGGATAATCTGGGCATTGCACTGGTGCAGGAGCCCTGGGTTTACCGGGGCAAGATCAGAGGCCTGGAAGCAGGCAATAACAAGGTAATTTGGGATCTGTCACATGACAGACCTAGAACATGTGTAGTGTTGAATAATGCGATTAATTACTTCTGCATTACAGAGTTTCTAAATGAAGACATGGTTGCTGTGCAAGTGGGCATGGAGGTGGAGGGCAGGAACCTCGACATCGTCCTGGCGTCAGCCTATTTCCCGGGTGACACACCGGAAGTTCCCCCCGAAAATGTGAAAAAACTGGTGGAGCATTGCAGGAAGGCAAGACTTCCTCTAATAATAGGATGTGACGCCAATGCGCACAGCTTACAATGGGGCAGCTCCGATACAAATAATCGAGGTGAGTCCCTATTAGAATTTATTATTAGCAACGATCTATGCATATTTAACGTCGGGCGTACTCCAACGTTTGTAACTAGAGTCAGGGAGGAGGTTTTAGATATCACCCTAGGCAATATCCTGGCTGATAATATGGTCTCGGGATGGAGGGTCTCCAGTGAGCCCTCCCTCTCGGACCATAGAATCATCCGTTTCGAACTAGGGGCACAAACTACTAATAAACCACCTAAGAGGAACCCCAGGCATATAGACTGGGCTATATTTAATGAGGTAATCGAGACTAACTTAGGCTCGATGAACAGGGTTAAGAGAGGTACCAGTTGTATGGAGTTGGAAGGCAGGGTGAATGAGCTGAATCACATAATGATAGAAGCCTTCCACGAAAGCTGTCGATTGCCCAAAGGCACTCCCAGGAAGACTAAATGGTGGTCTACGGATCTATCAAAGATGAGGAAAGAAGTGCGCAGGCTGTTTAACAAGGCCAAGCGCACTGGTCACTGGGAGGAGTATTCGACACATCTAACTGCGTACAACAAGGAAATAAGAAGGGCTAAACGCGAAAGCTTCAGAAGCTTCTGCGCAGAGATTACATCCACTCCAGCAGCCGCGAGGCTTCACAAAGCCCTGGCCAAGGAGCAGAGAGAAACAAAGTTGTCGCTCAAACTCCCAGATGGTGCCTTTACGGTAACCGAGGAGGAAAGAGCAAGAGCACTACTGGCTGCACACTTCCCGGATGCACATCCACCCGAACTGGGCACTGATACGGAAACTACGGAAACTACAGTAGGTAGACCAAGACCATCTGACTGGAGATTTGCTAGAGATCTCTTTTCAACCAATGCAATAAGATGGGCACTAAGATCTTTTGAAAAATACAAGTCCCCAGGAGTGGATGGTATATATCCGATATTTCTGCAGCAAGTAGAAGGCATTGTTCCGCACCTAAAGAGAATTATGACGGACAGCCTAGCGCTGGCATACGTCCCAATGGTGTGGAGAAGGGCTAAGGTTGTTTTCATACCTAAAGTAGGCAAAAAAGACTACTCTCTAGCAAAGTCCTTCAGACCCATAAGTTTAACCTCCTTCGTCCTAAAAGCGATGGAGAAGATTGTTGACAACGAAATTAGGACGAACACTCTGAAAAGATATCCGTTGCACCCAAATCAGCATGCGTACAGAGCAGGCAGGTCCACTGATACAGCCCTGTACCAACTGACAACGGAGATACAGAGTGCTTTCGAACAGGGGGAAACTGTGATATGCGCTTTCCTAGATATAGAAGGAGCCTTTGACAACACTGACCATAATAGTGTGTGTCGGGCACTAGAAAAACGAGAAGTTCAGAGACCAATCTGTATGTGGATAGACTCTGTTCTTCGCACCAGGATAGCTGAGACTTCAGTAGGTGAAGGCATTGTACAGATAAAAACCACCAAAGGTTGTCCGCAGGGAGGAGTCCTATCCCCTCTCCTATGGAGTCTAGTGGTGGATGAGCTTCTGCAACTGCTAACGGATAACGGTATACGCTGTCAGGGATATGCAGATGACATAGTAATAATCGCACGGGGCAAATTCGAGAGTACTCTCTGTGATATAATTCAGAGGGCTCTTCGAATAACGAAGAGATGGTGTGCCGGAGTGGGCCTAAATATTAACCCACGTAAGACGGCCATTGTCCCCTTCACAAAAAGGCGGACCCTTAGGGGAATGAGAGGTATACTCGTGGATGATGTGGTGGTGGACACTGTAACAGAAGTAAAATACTTAGGAGTCACATTTGACTCCAAGTTATTATGGAAGAAACATGTGGACAACACTACATCCAAAGCCACGAGGGCTATAGTGGTGTGCAGACGACTTTCAGGCAAGTCGTGGGGATGCAATCCACACATGCTAAGATGGATGTACACCATGATAGTAAAGCCGATCATCACCTACGGGGCAGTAGCCTGGCACTCAAGAGCAAATCTGTCAACGGTGAGGAAATTGCTCACCAAAGTGCAACGCCAGGCATGCGTGTGCATAACGGGAGCTATGCGCACCTGCCCAACGGCGGCGATGGAAGTGCTTCTTGAGCTAACCCCGCTGCACATAGTTATTGAACAGAGTGCCAAGCGTTCCCTAATGAACATGGTAAGGGAAGGATATGGAAAAGGTAAAGTTATATCATCTCAAAACATGGTCAAGCTGAGGGAGGAACTCCCGCTCTCTCAATTTCCCAGAGATGATATGAACAGGGTTACAAACTTTGAAAAGAGGTTTAGGATAGAGCTTGGGGACAAAAAATCATGGAATGTCTCTAGTATTGAGGGCTACCTACAATCTCACCACTTAATATGGTATACCGACGGCTCGAAAACACCTGAGGGAATTGGAGCTGGTATTTTTGGCCCCAGGTCAAGGATCTCCTTACCCATGGGGGTTCATCCGAGCATCTTCCAGGCGGAAGTGTATGCCATAAGTGAGTGCGCAGGCATGATACTGCGACGTGGGTACTCTAATGAAAGAATAGTCATATTAAGTGACAGTCAGGCCGCACTTAGAGCAATTTCTTCTTTCGAAATCAAATCATCGACTGTGCTTGAGTGCGTTAACAGATTGAATGAACTGGCAACTCGGAACTCTATCCTACTGGCCTGGGTTCCAGGTCATAGAGGAATAGAAGGCAATGAGCAGGCGGACAGTCTGGCCAGGCAGGGGGCGGCCTCCAAACCAATAGGACCTGAGCCATTCATAGCAATAGGCCCACATACTATCAGGAATGAGCTCAGGAACGAGGAAAGGAGGCTAAGGGAACAGTACTGGCGCCAAACCGATGGAATGCGACAGGCAAAGACACTAATGGGGGGGTACAACACAAGTCGTTTCAAAGGGCTTCGGAACCTCTCTAAGAATAAATTGAGAATGCTGACAGGAATTCTCACAGGACACTGCAGGCTTAGGAAGCATATGAATAGGCTAGGTATCCTGTCAAGCAGTCTATGTCGCTTCTGTGACAGAGAAGATGAGTCTGCAGAGCATATACTGGTCGAATGCGATGCCATTGCAAGGAAGCGTGAAAGATTCCTAGGCTCGCCTTGGCCAAGTCAGGGGCACATTCAGTCTCTTAAGCCGAGCGATATCCTTCGATTTCTGGAGGAGCTCGGGCTGGACGAGATAATGTGATCAAGGAGAGGGTACAATAGACCTAGTGGTCGCAGTACAATCCTCAATATAATCTATCTATCTATCTAATCCACCGTGATTACCAAGTGAAATGAAGAGGAGCATCAAAAACGTAAACAAAATAAACCAGGTATCGAAAATAACGGTTATTTTTTTTGGGTGGTGAAAAGGTTACGCAAAAATAACCTTTATCTTCTTTTGGGAATTTTTAACCATTATCATGAGAAAAAACGTAAATGTATAAGAAGGGAGAATTCGCAAGTGGAACTTAGTCGAGCGAGTGATTGTGCATGACCGGCAATCCAGGAGTTGCCTCGCACTATTTTTCGTCTCCGCGAAATAGAAAGAAGTATATGGAGGAATAAATGGAGGCAGAAAGAAATGAAATGAAAGAAACACGATGCCTATGACCCCTGTTGGGAAAATCTCTAGATCATTTTTCGACACTACTAGTGCGAGCACAATCTCTTTTGCGTCATGTCATGTTTGCATGTTAGCAACTGGTGAATATAACACGGGGGTGTAAATTATCCACCGCTGGATTACCTATTTGATAGTTCAGAACTGGTTAACAATTTTTGCAAATTCTACAGTTTTACATCTGTTCACTATTTATTGATTTCCCTACAAGGACGCTACAGGTCTTCATACACATCTATATGTACATACATCCATGCATATCCATATGTATACCCCATATACATTTTCCTTAATTCTAAACTTGTGATGCATTTGAGAACTAACATTGTTTGACATATTTTGATCTGATGTTTATTGAGTATGTACATGCAAACTACTGCATATGAAGACAGCGGTAGACTTACAGCATTTGGCATACCCAGGTGCACGAAGGTGATATTTTGCTTACCTTGGAAAAAGTTATAATTTTTAGGTTACCCAAAATATGTACCTACATAATTTTGTTATCTTAAAATTTTCTCAAAGCTTGACAAGGGTGGAAGAAAATTTCAAATAATTAAAACCATTTTTTGAAACAGTAGGTAATTCATAATTGAATTTATATTAACATCAGAGGATTTCTTAACTGGAAAACAAAGATGATGATCATATAGAAAATATGCACTTGTTTTCGAATGGATTTTTGCCCCAATTAAGGTACAATAAATATTGGAAAAAATATATATTCACATTAATTTCAAAGATAAATGTTTACTGGGTATATTTTCATACCATCGTCGTTTGAAAGCAAAACCGCATATGCACGCATACGTACAGTAGACTGATATGCTGTTTTGCACTTTAAGCGACAACTTGTGACACAAGCAGCGTTGCCACTTTGGTTACTTTTTACCAAATTTGGTTACAAATTTTTCGTTTGGTTACGTGGTTACTTTCGGCCGATTTTGGTTACATTGACGGTCCATGTGTTGAGTACACCATTCAATTTTTAGGAATACGCTTTTAATTTTTCCAAACTATAAAATATTTGTTATCCAAATTTTATCAAATTCCAAATTTGTATGTAATTTATTTTTGGGGGTAAATGGAAAAATTGAACCACTATTTCCAGCGAATGTTGAGTGTATAGTGAAAATCAATGAGGCAAAGGTGGAAAAATTCAACAGCTTTCACAGAGTCTCAGTGATGAAGCGTGTAAAAGCGTTCGCACATCGTGGCTGAATATGGAATGTATCACGGGTTCGATCTCCGTAAGTCCTATCTTCAAACATTGTAGGAGACAAAAAACAAAAATTAAATAATTTCGAAATAAAAAAAATCTGTTCATGTAAATATTTTGGACATTTTGGACCTACACAATTTGGGTATCACTGAATGATATTAAGGGTATTCATTTAACCTTATAAATGCCTCGTAAAGTGTGTAAACTTGTAAATTTATAAAGTTTGTAAACGAACTGTCAAATTTTGTATGGAAAATCATTTACGCATGGTTGAGAAATTTACGCGCACATTTCAGTGTGTAAACGCTGTAAACTCGAAAAAAGCAACCTTGCGCAACAGAAACCTCTAGCATCAGTAAGTCATTTACAAAAATTTCCTTGTAAAGTCGTTTTAATTTGGATTTCTCACTTATTTTTGGCATATTTTAATATATGTCTTTAATATATGTAGATATAGTTTTAAATAAATTTTTACAATAGCACAGCTGATGCGAAAAAAAATTATTAGGTGCGTTCATATAACAGTGTGTGTAAACTGATAGAAATTTACACTTTATAAACTTATACTCTTAAATGAATACCCTTATTATTAATTTTGGTTACTTGTTTCTAGTTTTGGTTACTTTTATTTTGTATTTTGGTAAATTTAAAAATTTTTAAGTGGCAACGCTGGACACAAGTACAGATGAAATAAAGATTTCTTCGTACATGAACAAGAAACTACCACATTGATGGATGGCTGAAAATGAAACAATTACTGTGTAACCTAAATCAAACGCACGCCGTCAATTTACTGTCAAAAATTTCTCATGCCCATACAACTTGTTGGGAGTAACCGAAATTGAACGGCGTGCGTAAAAAGCAAATTCGACGCCCAATTTTTGTTTTGCGTGACAGTTGAAATTAAGCATTGTGGGTGATTGTTTGCAAAAAAATTGACACTTGCTTTTGATATCGTGTCTGTTAGGTACATATTCCACAAAATAACAAGATTTTCTCTGATTTTCTGTATTTTTCTATTTCTTTATCTGAACACGCACGCAAGTCAATTTCGGTTCAACGCATATGAAAAATTTGCGTGCGTGCGTTAAATTGACGACTTGCGTTTGATTTAGGTTACACTGTTAGGAAGGAGAACGTAGGGCTGGGTCGACTCGGCGAAAAGTCGATTTTCGATTTTCGACTCGACTTTTATCATTTCGATTATCGAAGTCGATTAGTCGGCTATGATAATCGATTTAAGTCGACTTTTCGACTTTTTTCCTGCAATTTTTCCTTCTTTAGTTGAGTAATGGCCCTGTTGGCAAATCAATCAACCAAAGATGCAATCAACTATATTATGCTGTTAAGAATAAAGCAACGTCAGCTGGTACGGTAATTGATTAAATTTTTATTTTTTAATTATTTTAATTCAGTCTTTCCGTAGGGAGGATTACCTTGTGGATGCAATGGAACTAATTGATATATTGTGACTTGTTAGCACGTTTCGGCATATTTACGCAGATGAAAGGCATGGATGATGGCATATCCGAAGCTTTATAAGCTGCAAGTTCATAAGTCGTCCCAATTTGCATAATTTCTATATCGTTGCAAATGTTTCAATTAAATTCACAGGAGGTGTAGTAGGAGTGTCTACTAACAAATATATTTACTATTTTTTATGAAAATGTTAATAGTTTTCCTGCATTTGTTAATTAAAGTCCCTTCCTCTTTTCTGGAATTTGTCGCACTGAAAATACTGAAATTTCACTTGTTTATAATGTTTGGTGTATTAGCTGAGAAAATTCTCCAACAGTCTACCACGCGTTGAAAAAAAAAGAGATAACGGGGGTTGTAGAGGAGGTCCCGTCGACCGGAGAAGTTTGTAAGTTGTAAAATTTACAAAACAAAACCCCGAAACTGCAGACTATTACCGATGAAGGGCACTTAAAAAAAACACGCACATATGTATATATGTGTGTAGAAAACCTTTTTTCGCTGGCGGCCTTCGGCTGCGCTTTACAAAAAAAACCCTCAGCCGGCACAATTCTCTTTCTGTCCTTCGGCCGCGCTTTAAAAAAAATAGCTTAAGGCCTTTGGCGCTATGGCTAGACAGCTACATAATTATAATTTTTTATTATAAATTTATAATACAATGGCGCTATTATAACTCTGACGAGTTTTATGGCCAAGCTTCTCTCCCAATTCGAGGTGTGCTCCTTTTGTTTTTCCTACCAATTTTAATAAATAAATAAATATACAAATATATGGTATCACGCGATGTTGACTGCAATTTAATATAGTTAAAAGATTTTTTAGAAAAGTTGATACATTTCTATAACTTGGTACAGTGAACATTTTTGTTTGCGTTTTTATATAAAAAAAAAGACACAAGATGAAGGTTTCTCAATTTCAAATGTAATTTTCTGAATTTCAAATGGAAATTCTGAATATCAATTGGAACTTTTTGAATTCAAACTGAAAAAGGTGTAGACTTACAACCTGAGGTATGTCTCGCAAAAGTGCTTTTTCATTGTCACACAGCACGGTAGGGTAGAACAAATTTTAATACGAAATGCAGACCACTTACGAGGTTATTGCAGAATACTGAAGTTCAATGCTTCATTAACAAGAATCTATCAAAACCAGGGACCGTAAAGATAATGAGTTATATTTTAAAAGTTAATTTTTAATAATAATTTTCTGGGCTTTATTTTTTTCTGAGAAAATAAGTTATTTTCTGAGGGAAAAAAACTCAAAAAATTACTTTTATTTTCTAAGCGAAAAATAAAATTCACAAACTAACATTTATTTTCTAAGCGAAAAATAAAAATCAAAAAATAACTTATTTTCTCAGAAAAAAATAAAACCCAGAAAATTATTATTAAAAATTAACTTTTTGTATATAACTCATTATCTTTACGGTCCCTGGTTTTGACAGATTCTTGTTAACGAAGCATTGAACTTCAGTATTCTGCAATAACGTCGTGGGTGGTCTGCATTTCGTATTAAAATTTGTTCTACCTTACCGTGACAGTGTTATTTCCCAAGAAATCATGTCCATATTTAGAGACTCTACCACATATCTTTATCGAGTGATCTTAAAAAAATTAGTTCATTTAAATGTTGAGGTGATAAACTGCTCCTGAGTTGATTAGCGATTAGACCGGCATGGGAAAACAATCTTTCACATGGTACGGAGGTTGCCATGATAGGTAAAAATTGCATGGCTACCTTCCAAAGCTGTGGGTATTCACATTTCAGGCTTTCCCAAACGATAAAGGGATTCGGATTTTGCTTGCGGCTTACAGCTGGCTGAGTTAAGTATTGGCGTAATTGAATTGGTAATCCTCCAGCTTCATCTGTATCTGCATGAAGATTGCTGGAGCTCACAACGTCATCAATGTAAGACCATATATCGTCATCATCGTTTTCCTTTTGAAGCTCTTGTTCTTGAACTGCAATTAGATTTTCTTCCTCACCTCTATCTAGTATAAGTATATACATAGATATATAAATTCAAAAAAATTAAATCGCATTAAAAATTTTACCACTGAACGATATTTTATTTTGCATGCACTGATCAAGAGGTCCTACAATGTATTTCTGTGACCAAGATGGTTTTTCAGTGTCCGGTATATCCTAAAAGGTAAATGTGGCAAAAATTAAAATATTATATAACAATTTCCAATATGCTACCACGCCGGATGCTTATAGTTCAGGAGATATTCTTTGTTAAAGTAATGTGCGTGTGTAGAACACCTTTTTGCGTTGGCGGCCTTTGGCCGCGCTTTAAAAATATAACCCTCAGCCGGCAGAATTCTCTTTCTGGAGATCTTTAATATTATAATTTAATAATAGTTGAAGGTTTTAAAATTAGATGAATGAATTGCCATTGTCCATTTCCTGAAAGTTTCACTGAAAAATTCCCAAATAAATAAATGAAAAATAAAGGAAATTGGTTCATTATATCCAAGCTGAGCCGATTAGTCCATTGATATTAATCCAGCAAGAGAATTGTGCCGGCTAAGGGTTATTTTTTAAAGCGCGGCCGAAGACCGCCAACGCAAAAATTGTTCTACACACATTACTATAACAAGGAATATCTTCTGAACTATAAGCGTCGGGCGGGTGGGACTTTGTTTTTTTGTGATCTGTGAGACCACCGATACCCTCCGGAAAAAATAATTTTTATCGGATCGTGATTCATTATATACAAATTTTCCCGACTTACTTTTTGATGGGAATCCTCCACGTCAGTCATCCTTTTATTGGCTGGAACGTTCATTTTATGGATACATACGAGATGGCTCCGCATCGACGATGTGCTATTGTTATAGCGGAAAGTTTTCTTACAAATAATACATTTGACGAACTTTCCGTGCTCCATTTTTTTGAAGGAGTTCCACACTACACTTGGAGCCATATTCAAGAAACGTTTTTATATATGTTTAATACACTCGCGTTTATATGTAACTGTGACTACGTTTATCTCCCAATTGGAGGCGTGCTCTTTAACTTTTGTTTTTCCTGCTAAACAGTGCCAGCTGCGAACTGCGAACGCTTCTTTTCTTATTGTGGCGAATATAATCGGTTCTCCACTTACATCACTAAAATGATTGAACACATCTCTAGGGAAAGTGCCAGAACTAGAAGAAGATACCAGATAATTTCCAGTGTTGCCAGAATTTTCCAGATTGCGTTTGACAGACTATATAAGGCGGCGAGCAGGCGCTCCAGAGTCAGTCGTAATTTAACCGTAGAAGTGTTAACATCAAGTCAAGTAAAACAAGTGTAGACTTTTTAGTCGTGAAATAAAGCAGTGTGAATTAAGAAGTAAATAAAGACTTTTATTTAACAATTCAGCGATACGAACCCTATAGAAATAATCGAGCTATCGACAAATACGTAACAATTGGTGTCAGAATTGGAATTGTTAAATAAATTCCAGGACCAAGTATAACGAAGCAAGGATAACGAATCAAGGATAACGAATCAAGGATAAGGAAACAAGGATAACGAGACAAGGATAACGAAATAAGAATAATGGCAAAGTTAAATGATCTGAAAATCCAAGAACTTAAAAGGGAGTTAGAAAAGAGAAACCTGAGTACCACCGGCAATAAAATTGAACTACAGGCAAGGTTAAGAGTAGCTATGGAAGCATATAACATTAATGTAGATGAGTTTGATTTCAACGATGATGTGGAAGAGGTGCAAAAGGAAGAAACCCAGAAGGAAGAGGCTCCACAGTCACTAGCAAACGTAGACATGAACTCGATATTGGCTGTGCTGACACAAATGTCGAAAAAAATGGAAGAACAACAGGCACAGATATCGGCAAAAATGGAAGATCAACAGGCACAGATGTCGACAAAAATCGAAGAACAACAGGCACAGATATCGGCAAAAATGGAAGATCAACAGGCACAGATGTCGACAAAAATCGAAGAACAACAGGCACAGATAACGTCAAAAATGGAATTGCAACAGTCAGTACTTTCATCACAGGTGTCCGGCATTGCGGCTCAGTTGGAGGCACAAGAAGAACGCATGTCCTTACAATTCAAGGCACAGGATGCAAAAATTATACAAGTTAAGGAGGTCCTTGAAGAAAGACAAGAAAAATTAGAGGACGATGTAAAAGCATTGAAAGCCCGTCTCCAGGATATTCAACTAAGTCGTCCAGTCGCTTCAACTGCTACACAGAAGATAAAACCTCCGTCGTTTGATGGAAGTGGTCCATTTCAAGTATTCAAGCTACAATTTGAGAAAACGGCAGTTGTAAATAATTGGAGTGCGGAGGACAAAGTCGCTGCCCTGTTCGTAGCATTGAAAGGACCTGCAGCAGAAATATTACAGACTGTTAGCGAGGGCGAAAGGAACAGCTATGACGCAATTATGGGTGCCATTGAAAGACGTTATGGTAGCGAGCACAGGAAGCAGATATATCAAATGGAGTTGCAGAATCGCTTCCAGAAACCAAATGAGACGTTACAAGAATTTTCTTCTGAGATTGAGAGGCTAGCTCATTTGGCAAACGCAGGAGCACCTCAAGAATTCATCGAAAGAATGAAAATTCAAAGCTTCATCAATGGAATACGAGATATTGAAACGAAGCGGGCTACCTATGCAAATCCAAAAGGAACTTTTGCCGAAACGGTCTCATATGCCTTGATGCAGGAAACAGCATCTTTGTTGAGTAAGCCCACTTACAAAGCTCATCGGGTGGAAGTGGATGCGCAAGACTTGCTAACTAAGATATTGGAGGTGTTGAATGAATTGCAGAAAAAGAGGAATAGAGCTGTGAAATGCTTCAGGTGCAGGAAAACAGGACACATAACACGTCATTGTAGCAAGGGCTCCAGTAATTTCAGCACTGTGGACAAGCGAAAGCGCAAGGTTGACGGGCATGAGCAAATGTCCAAATTAATAGATCGCCAGAAAGGAACCATACAAGGAAATACTGATGCCGTATTGCGAAAACCATGTAACCTCGAACGAAAGAATTCCTCCAGAGCTGAGCGGAAGGAAGTCGTCGTAAATGTTCGGCGAATGACAATAACATCCACAGACGAATGGGATGCGGAACAATTAAGGAAGTGTCAGCTAGAAGATCCAGATCTGGCACGTGTAATGATCGGTTTGGAGCAAAATGAACGACCATCAAAAGAAGAGATGTCAGCAGAGAGTCCTGTTGCCAAATCATTTTGGGCACAGTGGAATAGTTTGCAATTGGTAAATGGTTGCCTACATCGTGTTTGGGAGAGTGAAGATGGCCAAAGTACTAAAACATTGATAGTTGTTCCAAGGAAAAGAATACCGGAAGTGCTAAATGAACTACACAATGGTCCAAGTGGAGGTCATCTTGGAGTAACAAAGACGGTAGAGAAAATCAAGAAGAGGTTTTATTGGGTCGGATGCCGTCAGACAGTTGTTGAGTGGATTGCGAACTGCGATGTATGCATAAAGGCTAAGGGTCCCAAATCCAGGAGTCATGGGCTGATGAAACAATACAACTCAGGAGCACCATTTGAGAGAATTGCCATGGATGTAGCTGGGCCATTTCCTACTAGCAAACTTGGAAACAAATATGTACTGGTGGTCATGGATTACTTCAGCAAATGGCCGGAGGTGTACCCGATTCCAAATCAAGAAGCAGAAACTATAGCCGAAGTATTCACCAACAATTGGGTGGCGAGATATGGTGCACCTATAGAGCTACATTCTGACCAAGGAAGGAACTTCGAATCAGTTGTGTTTCAGGAGCTGTGCAAAACACTGGGTATTAGGAAAACCCGAACAACTGCGTTGCATCCACAATCAGACGGCATGGTAGAAAGATTTAACAGAACATTAGAGGAACATTTACGAAAAGTGGTGGACAAGTTCCAGAGAGATTGGGACACTCATATTCCTCTGTTCCTGATGGCATATCGATCGGCCGTACACGATACAACAGGTCAGACTCCTGCAAAAGTAATCTTTGGTAGTGATCTTCGACTGCCAGCTGACTTGAAATTTGGGATAAGTGCTGATGCGGGAATAAATGCCAGACAATCTAACAACGTTCTGGAAGAGGAAATGAGAGAAATACATGAACTTGTAAGACAGCGAACAAAGATCATGAGTGACAAGATGAAGGCCAGATACGACAAGGCAATGAACTCAGAAGGTTTTGTTGAGGGAGATCTAGTTTTGCTATACAACCCGCAGCGAAAGAAAGGTTTGTCCCCGAAATTGCAGTGTACTTGGGAAGGGCCCTACAAAGTGATTAAACGGCTCAACGATGTTGTGTATCGCATACAAACGATTGGAAGACCAAGGAATAAAATGAAAGTGGTTCATCTGGAAAGGCTAGCAGCATTTGGGACAAGTAATGTGTCAGATCGGGACGATCAGACTTAGGTGGAGGGCAGTGTGGCGAATATAATCGGTTCTCCACTTACATCACTAAAATGATTGAACACATCTCTAGGGAAAGTGCCAGAACTAGAAGAAGATACCAGATAATTTCCAGTGTTGCCAGAATTTTCCAGATTGCGTTTGACAGACTATATAAGGCGGCGAGCAGGCGCTCCAGAGTCAGTCGTAATTTAACCGTAGAAGTGTTAACATCAAGTCAAGTAAAACAAGTGTAGACTTTTTAGTCGTGAAATAAAGCAGTGTGAATTAAGAAGTAAATAAAGACTTTTATTTAACAATTCAGCGATACGAACCCTATAGAAATAATCGAGCTATCGACAAATACGTAACATTATTTTAGAATCTAAAATTTAGATGCTACAATTTCTAACACGCTTTTTTATATATTAGTACTGACAAAATTTTACCGCCATTAGTCGATTAGTCGAGCCAATTAATCGATTTTCGACTAACTTTCACACACAACAATCGATTGTAGAAGTCGATTTTTTTTTAGCAAAAAGTCGATTATCGATTAAAGTCGAAGTCGACTTACCCAGCCCTAGGAGAACGCAAGTCAAATATGAAATGTCATGGAAGCATGAGTGCAAAGGAATTTGAC
Source organism: Urophora cardui (assembly GCA_960531455.1). Classification (NCBI taxonomy): domain Eukaryota; kingdom Metazoa; phylum Arthropoda; class Insecta; order Diptera; family Tephritidae; genus Urophora; species Urophora cardui. The sequence goes on along the minus strand of OY482672.1, from coordinate 3,683,093 downwards.
AGCTATCGATACGAAAACAAAAACAAAAGGCTAGTGTGCGTGTGTATTTTGAAGAAGAGGAAGAAGTCAGCTCATCGGATGAAGTCTCCATTATTTACCCATGAGCCCGACTTCAAATTTTAGAATTTTATAAAAATCTTGATCTGTCCAAAGGCTCTGTTGCCACTTTTATGCTTCGTTGCGACATTTCTATTTTTATGAATGAACCGCTTGTAGTAGTTTACACTTGCTTGCCCTTTTCATTATGGAGTTTGGAGGTTGATTTGAATGTGCATATATGTATGTATGTATGTATGTACATATATATATTTTTACGTTGGTACATATATGTACATATGTATGTACGTGCAAATGAATAAGAATAGAATCGAGGCACACAAAGGAATAGAATTCTGAATTTGTCGCGAATATGGGTTCAAAACAACTCCTGGTTTGCGCGTCACTACAACGAGAAGGCCTATTCGGTATACTTTTCAAGTAGCGAATTTTCCCTTCTTATACATTTACGTTCTTTGACGCAACAAACGTCAAAATTTCTTTAAGAAATAAATGCTCGATGATATATTTCTTGGCAAAACCTGTGTTGCTGTGTTCGCATAACGTTGAAAAATAGTATTAAAAAAGTGTCCTAAATTTCTTGAGATGTCGATACTCGCTCAAGAAAGTTTCACAAGAAAAATTTCTTGAGCATTTCTTGTACGTCATTTTATATGAAACTTTTGCGTTTCTTGAGAGGTCGATACTAAGCTTATAGTTGGAACCCTACATATGGCTATATTATTAAGGTTGTTCTCTCTGTGTGATTTTGGCCTGGCAAATTTGCCGAGATGACATAAGTGTGATAAATTTGCCGAGCACAACAACAAAATACACGTCTTGTCAAATTTGGAGCTTCGGCAAATTTCTCATACCCCAACCCGTGATATTTGATATCATGAGAAAAATATCACGAGAAATGCAACCATGTTATTACATTCACAATAGTCTTCTATGAGAAGCGAGTTTAAATTTATGTTTCTAGTTCCTTTTTTAAGTATTTTATTTTATTCAGATAAAAAATTAATTAATTCGAAATTGAAGCAAGCAAAGCAAAGCGACAAGAGTCGTATAAAGAGTGGAAAGAATATGACTAACATGCTAGTTCACAATGAAGTCAGTTCGAATTTTATTTTCTTAAAGGTGCGCTCTCTCTGTGTGAGAAATTTCTCAAGATATCATGATATCTCGGCAAAAAGATTAGACAGAGAGAACAACCTTATTGATTTATTTTGGTTACTTGTTTCTAGTTTTGGTTACGTTCAAGAATTATCTAAAGAAGGATATCGTAGTAGATAAGCTGATTGGAATTGTGTATGTATACTAAAAAGTGTGAATGTCAGACAAAACGAATTGGGAAAAATTTTACATTGAAATTCATTTCTCTCCTCTTTCACATTGACATTTTTAAAGAAGAAACAAGATAAAGCAAACGCAAGTAACTTAACCTGTATTGGATAAGCCTTGGTTACGTTTATTAAATTTAAAATTTTTTAAGTGGTAACGCTGTCAAGCAGTAAACATTGTGAATGGATTTTGACAATGGCAGTAAACATTTTTTTGTTTCTGTGTTGGAGTGAGTAATTTTTTATCTGTGTTTGCTGAAAATTTGGCCAAAAATAGAAAAAAATGTCTCATCAAACAGGGATAAAAGGTAATTCGCTAAACTTTCAATACGCAATAATTGCACACTTAATTTTATCATATATTTGCAGCTAACGAAAAGTTATCAAAAGTTTTTGCAAAAAGCAAAAATGGAAAGCTACGTGTGATAAAAGTGTCAATAGAGAATGGTAAGCAGCTCTACCCTTCTAAAATGTACTACAGCAAAATGTGAAAAATTAATTTGTTAATTAACTTACAGAGGAACTCAATTGTACTGCTACAGCGGAAGTGAAAAAAGACTGGGAAAGGGACTATGATAAATTGATTGGCCCGCTAATTGAAGAGAATATTCCCTGTTATATTTTATATCGGTTGGATAGTAAAACGTCGCTCGGCTATGCATGGTTGCTCTTAAGCTGGGTGCCCGATACGGCGACAATACGACAAAAGATGGTTTATGCATCTACAAAAGCCACACTCAAAAATGAATTCGGTTCTGCGCATATAACGGAGGAGCTGCATGCCACCACAAAGGAGGAGACAACATTCAATGGATATGTTCGACACAAACAAGACTTTGCTGCACCAGCACCACTCACCCAACGCGAAGAGGAATTGGTGGAGTTGAGGAAAAAGGAAATAAATACGGAAATCAATACGGATACACGTCATCAGACGTTGGGCGGTGTGACATGTCCATTAAGTGATGCCACAGTAGCAGCTATTAGAGATATGCTGAGTGGTTCATATGATTATTTACAATTTCGGATTGATCTCGAAGAGGAACGTATACATGTTGCAAAGGCAGCTGTTGTACCATTGAATGAGTTGCGAAGGCAGGTGCCCGATGAGAGTGCACGCTATCATTTGTATTTGTTTAAACATACATACGATGGCGATTATCAGGAGTCGTTCGTTTTTATTTATTCAATGCCTGGTTATACATGTTCAGTACGTGAGCGCATGTTGTATTCGAGCTGCAAGGCACCATTCTTGGATAAATTGCATGCATTGGGCGTAAATGTTGCGAAAAAGGTAAGACTGCTGATATTCATATAATTTTCAGTGCAATTGAATATTGGTTCTAATTACAGCTCGAAATCGACAGTGGATCCGAATTGACTGAGGACTTTCTCAACGAGGAGCTTCATCCCAAAAAACTTGCCACCAGCCGACCAGCGTTTGCAAAACCTAAAGGCCCACCGAGTCGCGGTGCAAAACGTTTGACTCGCCCACAAGAGCAATATTAGGCTGCGTGCAGCATGGAACGGCCATCAAGCTCAAAGCTGCCAGCTCCACCACGCGGCAATCAAATTTAAATTTGACTAATGCTTTCCTTATTCTTCCATTACTAATATGTATGTGACTCGCATTCTGTTATGTGATTAAATCTTTTTTAAAGAACAACAAAGCTTACAATTTTACACAGGGACGTGCGCACGGGGGGTTTTGGGGGTTAAACCCCCCCATGACCAAATCTAAGTTGCATTGATTTTGCAAACATTTTCAAAATACAGTTTATAAATTTTGCATTGAATCTTGACTCATAATTTTTGACAAAATTAGTTACAATAATTTTACGGAAGAAGAAATTGGTGAAAGTTGCAAAAAATAAAATTGGCCAATACATAAGTTCGGCACTTTGAATTGCACTTGGAGCTTTCCGAAATTACAAAGTTGTGTAGCATATGTTCGTTTGGCATTTTTAAAAAAATTGTACTGATAACAAAAAATGTTCATTTTGTGAAAACAGTAAGCAGTTTCAATTAACAAGTACTGTAAACAGTACACGGAGAGAAATTTGTATACTTGAATCAATGCTTTCTTGGACTTAATTTAGAAAATTTTTAGGGAAATAAGAAAAATTTACTTAATTATTACTGGAAATAAGAAATTGAGTTTTCCAAAAATGAGACAATTATTTTCTTATTCAAGAACACTAACAAAATCTATAGAAAAAAAATGTTGAAAAAAAATGTTTAAATAAATAAGAACATCTTTTCTTAAATTTACTTAAATGAAGAAAATCTTTTTGCTAATATCAAGAAGAATTTAAGAAAATTGTGTTTCGACGAATTGGAACAACAAAATACAGCGAAAAAAAATTGAAAATAAATAAGAAAACGTTTTCTTGACCGAAGTAAAATACTTCTTGCTCAATTTGAACACCAAAGTTCTTTGAGCATATCAGCAAACTACGGCAAAAAAAAATGTAAAATAAATAAGAAAACGTTTTCTTGAGCGAAGTAAAATTTTTCTTGCTGAATTTGCATTTCCAAAGTTACATGTATTTTTTTCATTTGCCATCCGCTTTACATATTTCTGAATATTTTTGCAATTCTCAGATTGTTAGTGAAGCATTTGGTATAAGGAGTTCACTATTTACATCTTCATTTATATTAAATAAAATGTCATTTCATTAAACAAGTCCTAGGAAAATACTAGTTGACTAATCATGATTAGTTTTCATTTTCCTTATTTTTTACGTTTTTAATATTTTTAGAAAATATTTACTTAATTTAATATTTAATATTTTCTTACTTAAGCTCGTATAAGAAAAGTTTTACTTGCAACAAAAAATAATTTCTTAATTATTTATTTCAAAAAACAAGAAAAAAACACTTACCCCAAGTAAATTATTTCTTATTTATTTAAAATCCAATTTTACTTGAAGCAAGAAAATGTTTTCTTACTTATTTAAAATCCAATTTCACTTGAAGCAAGAAAATTTTTACTTATTTATTTAAAATCCAATTTTCTTGGATTTTCTTGATATTAAGAAATTATTTTCTAAGTTCAAAATCAAGTCTAATTTTTCTTGTCTCGGCATTGATTCTAGTAAAAAATTCTTTCCGTGTACTATTCAGGACCTGGTTAACTAGGTTTTGATGAATCATGATGAGTTTCAGAAAAGTTAGGGAACATTTAAATTTATGGTGTATGGGTCTGGATATCTGTTTCAGCAAATATGTTTATCTTAGCGAAAAATGTATGCGAATGCAAACCAAAATTAAAACCCCCCCAAGGCTAATTCCTGCGCACGACCCTGATTTTACATATACTACATACATACATACTATATAAGAAAACATGTTCAAATACATATTTACATAGAATACGCGTATGCATATGCATTTACATACATTCATAACATGTTTTTAATCCATACTGTATCCACTTCGGATTCAGTTTCCTGTTAAAATTAATTTTAAAATTGTAATTTTTTCGCGGGTTGCCTAAACATCCTCGCCAGCATAATCCTTATGCGCTAACAGTAGGGACATTGGGGTAGTGAACTTTCGTAAATTATTGTGATTATACATTTGTTCAATTAATTATCTTTTGGAACAGAAAACATATTTTTAAAAAAATTTTGAAAATATTGCATATAAAATTAAGTCCCTAATCTTTATGCAACTTTAGACAAGTTCATACATTTTGATTACTATTTGCTCCAAAATTATCTCATACAATATAAAAGAAGTTCATCATTTAAGAAGTAACGCATATGCATGCTTACGTACATATATACACACATACATACATACGCAGCAAAATAGATGAAAATAAAATAAATATTTACTCGTTTGTTTAACAAATAAGAATATCTATATATATAAGGATGAAAGTTTGTTTGTTTGTTTGTATGTTTGTTCCCTATGGACGCCGAAACTACCGGGCCGATCACATTCAAATTTTGACACAATGATCACCTGGTATTAGATTGAAATTATGACCACATTTAATTCTGGTATCTCAACCCCTTCCCGAGATATAGGCCAAAATATGGACCCAGATTCCTCCGAAATATTTTTCTGCATTATTGGTATCAAATTAAAGGTAGCAATCAGAGCTTCAATAGGGAGTTCATTCCATTCCAATTTTCCAGTCGGTTCTCTAGATAGAGACCAAAACGTGGACCCGGATGACCCCAAATATTTTTTCGTAATATTGGTATCAAATTAAAGGTACTGATCAGGGTATCCATATATATTTTACACTATACGGATACCTCAATCGGCTCTCGGGATTGAGGCCGAAACATGGGCCTTCGGTTCTCGGGATTGAGGCCGAAACATGGGCCTAAATAGCCCCCGAAATATTTTTGGGCATTGTATCAAATTAAAGGTATCAATCAGAGCTTCAATAGAGAGTTCATTCCATTCCAATTTTCCAGTCGGTTATCCAAAATATATTAGTAATCATGATGTACACCGATATGTGCACCGGATGGCCATGGAAAGTTGTTGATAAGGAACGTGAGACGGGGAGAGAGAGAGAGAGAGTAGTATAAGAGGAGGAAGAGATAGGGGAACGGGAAATGCTGACTGGTGGGGAGACCGATAGGGAAGGGAGTGGCATAGTGTGATTTGTCGCAGCGAAGTGGGACGGGTATTTGCTAGTGTATACATATGTGTTGTGTTCTATATACATGTTTATAATATCTTATACATATACAAATGTATTTTAGCGTCTAACAATTACAATAAACGTTATATGAATGTATCCTTAATAAATTCATTGAATATTTCAAGAATAAAGAACTTTATTTAAAAAAATAACACAAAAATTAACATACATTTTTTGTTTTATTAAATTTGTATGTACATATGTACATGGTTCTTATGTTTAAATTACGCCTTGTTTATACATAATATGTAATATTTACGATTTTTATTTAAGGGGTTCCAATGATATATTACCGCTAACCTTTTCATCGTGGGCCTTAAAGGCATCTGGCCTCTCCTCTTGCGCCTAGAATATTTTTATGTTCAAATAAAACATTAATTAATGTATGCATATGCATACATACATATGTACATTTCTATGCATATTACAAGACAGTTTGAGATGATTTTGAATCTACAAACCTTAAAAGCCTCGGCTATATCTTTATCGCGATTTAATCGCCATTTGTATTGCCAATAGCGCACCTCTTCCATTGATGAACCGGATGCGTAGAGCAAAGCTAGCGATACTGCACCACCTATACCACCCAAAAATCCACCAACAACACCGCCAGCGAACATGCCACGCAAACCCAAATTCATTTTAAATACAGCTCCAGTTAGTGAGCCGGCGGCAATATATTCCCAAATGGAGGATTTCCCACGATATGTGGAGACTAATGTTATTATACCACTAAAATCAGGAAAAAAAAACATTACAAAAGCTAATCGAAAAGGCTGCACGCTCTACTTACAAATATGATGTGGTAAATAAGGCAACACGCCAACCCCATCGCAAGCCACCTTTGGCAAAATTTACAGTTACTGCATCTTGTAGTTTGCGCTATTGAATGAAATGTAAGCAAAAATATAAAACATTTGATATGAGTAGTTCATGCTGATGCAGCGGCAAAAAGGCTCCCAACAAGTTGTGCGCTATGTAGCCGGATATCCGGTTCGTACTTAACACCAACTGCCGTGCGAACGAATTTGATTCAATTTCCGCTTCTGCATTTATGTACTCACTTTTGCATCCAGATGCGATTGAAATGCTGTCGCTTGATTATTTTCAATAAAATTCAGGTAAGCAATGCGCGATCTTATAACTCCACCGTAAATGGCGCCGAACAAAAACCCGGTAAAGCCAGCCTGATAAATTGAATTCAATTCGGAAGATATACTACCAAATTCGCTAAAAATATATTTAAAGTTATAAATACATACATATCTCTTTTAAGTTTATTTAAACAAAAACTCAACTTACTCAATTTCGAATATTTCCTTTATCCGATCCCATCCAGTTTCATTTAGATCTGGCTTATTTTCCAAATATGCCCTATATGTTTTTGATTCTTTGGACAGCACATCATTTCGCATGGGATCGTTTGGTAAAGTTGGCAAAATACTCGCTAGCAGTATGCCACGCCCCTTGCTCCTTAGAAAATTCATATTTCTTTTATTTATGGCAATTTGTTTCTGGTTTTGAGAACGTCGGTACCGAAAAGTTGCAAAAGATGAACAGCTGATCAGCTGATGCAGAACAACAACACAACAAGATATGGCACAGTGGGTATCTTCTAGTGTCCGACCGAATATTCGGCCAAGCTTCGGTATTCGGCCTATTCGGCTGGTATTTTTTATTCGGCTTCGGCCTTCGGCTGAAAAGGCCGAATAATAGATGTGTTTAATAACAAAAAAAAAATTCACTGGATTTTACGATTTTTTGATTTTTTATAAGCGACAGAATATCGTAACTTCCAGTAATATTTTTAACACGCTTTTATTAGTTTCACCTGTATGTATGTATGTATGTATGTATGTAATTTCTAGCTGCTGTCTAAAAATATGCAACATATTTACTAATGAGATTAGGTTATAACCACCGCTATGTTCCAACAGATGGCGCACGTGTATTTATATTTTTAAAATATTCACTTATTTTGTTATTGAACAGGCCTAAGATTTCGAACGATAACTCACGCTAATTATTAAATATCGTCACCGTAGTATGTCCATCAATTCTTTTAAAGTGTCATTAGATTAAACATAGTTTATTACACGAAAAAGTGGTTTATTCTATTATTGGCCATAAAAACAAAGAGAACGTATGTAAAAATTCAATACCGTTTAAAAAAATATTTTAATGTATGTATAATACTATGTTACAGCCAAAAAATACCAACAAATTCAGGTATTGTTATTATTTTATGGTTAGGTTTTTGAGATAATGGTAATTTTGTGTTTTCTTGGTAATCACTTCATTCAAAAATTATTTTCGCGGAAGTCGCAGACCGTGATTAGCGGAATACAATTTGAGTATACATATACAACTCCAATCAGGTGTTCGACTAACTTAATCTTATGACGTTTTCGTTTCTGGAAAAAATGTTGCCCTGCTTGATTTTCTTAGCCATCTTGTAAGCTTGTGTGGTAATTTCAGCAAATATTGACCTCGAGCTAAGTCAGAGGGCATCATTAGTTACAAAACCAGCCATTTAAAACGAAGACTGGTTACGTAATTTGATAATTGAGATATTAAATACATTACATACATTTTATACCAGAATCGAAAACGCCATTAGTTGCTGATCAACTATACACCGATGCAGATAAACTCTTTTTTGTCGTACAACATAAAGCTGTTGAACTTTAAGTATTGAATTTTATTTACCTACAAAAAGGCTGAATTTTTTTTATTTTTGTTTACAACTATGTATGTATTTTTGTAAGGTGTTTTGCTTATTCAAAAAACAACAAAAAAATTAATTTTTATGAAATAAAAACATCTCAAACTTAAGTATATATTTTTCTTATTTTGGTATTCGGCTTCGGCTTCGGTTTTCGGCCGAATAAAGGATTATGCCGAATATTCGGCTACGGCTTCGGCCTAAAATTCCAGCTTCGGTCGGACACTAGTATCTTCCCATAGTATTGGTTTCTTAAAAATAACTCGAGGTTTGTTCAGCAGCAGCGGTGATTGTTAAGTGATGAACTCGTACTTCGGACTTGGTGGGTTAGAGTTTGACACAAAGCAGCTCAACACCAAACGCTTTTGAAAAAGGTTCCAACTCCAAATTATATGCAATACATAATAAATTTCAAGGTTTTTGCCGGGTACATATTTGCAAAAAGCGAAGAATACAACCCAATTAACATCCAGGACGAAAAATGAATGATATAAACGAAATGTTTGCCTTTTCAACAGTGTTGTATTTATGTACTTGGTCTTAATTAATTAAAAAATATATACATATTTATAAATTCTACATCCTAATAAATAGTTTTTACCACCATACACATATATCGACGCCTGTTAAAAGATCACCGTACTTCAAAACTTGTTTCAAAAACGAACTACTTTTTGAAACAAATTCTGAATAGGATGATCTTTTACTCAACCGTCGATATGTACATACAGCACACATATGTAAGTATGTACTAGAATAGCGTATCTTCTGATCTTATGTATTCACCAATATCCGATTGATGAAAACAAACCGTTGTCATCGGATCTGCTGTTTTGCATTCCGTTGTCGACCGTGCCAACACACCAAATCCCAAAGGCAAATCATTCATGGAATACACAACAACACCTTGATATTGTCCAGCATTTTCAGTTATACGCCCCAAACCTGATTTCGGTATGTGATTGCCATAGAGAAATTGTTGTTCAAATGATGGCTTCACCCAAACTTTATATTGTGCGTAGGGCGCTAAATAATATAATGCGGTAATGTGAAATTTAAGTTTGTCAGTTTTAGAGAATTTGCCAAAACAGGTGCCAACACATATCAGTTTTTCGGGACCAAAGCATTCAGCCAGTTTGAGTATGCGCTCAGACACATAGTAGACCCGGTCGCGGTGTTCACGAAAGCAGTAGGTGCCATCAGGACGGTCGATCAGTTGCTTTACATTTGTGCCGATGCTGAGGAAGTTGAAAAGGTTTTATTACATTAATATTAATCAATAATTTGTTTTTGCTAATAACACACTCGTTGCATTTCCTTGTTGATGTTTGCTGGAATTGCTATCGTATCTTCTACTTACTATTTGGCCAACTTCTCGAATAAAATCTTTGCACGTTCATCACTTAGTCGCTTCATTTTTAAGAAGGAGGAACTTATTTGCTATAGTTTTTGCAAAGAAATTAATAAATTCTTGGCAGCCGCTAATAAAAGAAATTGTCAAATACCAATGACACGTGCTTCGGTTTGTTTATGTACAGGACGAATGAAAAGTTATTATAGCATAAAGCTCAAATTAGTTATGCAGTAACAGTATCGTTAGCCGTGTTTCACATACGGTGATCCTAACCCAGATAAAAATTTTTGCATGTAAATGCAACAACAACGATTTCAGCTCGATTAAACCAGATAAATTGCTGGTTCAATTTATGATCCGCCCTGTTCGATTTCTTTTTTCAGTGTTGATTTGGCAGCACAGTGCTTTTTTGATTTGGCAGAACTGAAAAGTGACATTTTGTATGTATACATATATATACATATACCCTGCAGTAAATTTGTTTCACTGCTAAATAATCATTGATGATTCTTTGTTGAATATTCATCACTATCGTTTTGCGTTGGTGCAAGCGAGCAAGCTATATTGAAAAAACCAAACGAAATACCAACAAAATACCATCTAGGAGGTTAAAAACCAACGAGCCAGCTTGTATTTCGGTAGGTTTTTTGACATTCGGCAGGTTTTCTGACAAATTTTTCAACAACAACTATAAAATAAATTATATTTAAAATAAAAAATATATGGAAATACAAATTTTAAATTTGCCTCTTGTAAGCTTCTGCTTTGTCCGTAAGGGGAAAGAAGACCGGAAGAAAAAATATACTGCGCACTGGCTTCTCCTTATAACATGGAATACATAGCTATCCCGCCATTTGAGTTTCATAATTTATTTCAGTAATTTAAATTCAAATTTCCAAAAAAATAATTTTTGAAATAACTATTATTTTCATTTAATTTGAAGTTAAATGTCAATCAAATTGTTTTTGAGGGAGTATTTATCTCTTTTCAACGTACAGAAGAATTGTTTTTGTATTTTGACTTTCGGTGGGTTTTCCAAACCAAAAATACCAGAGAAAAAACGTAGTGTCATATAGGCATAAGGAAAGCAAACCATTTATTTGAAAAAATTCAGCAGCCTTTATATGAAAGTATTCACTGATGCCTCCTCAGATGAATTTCATCAGTGATTCATAAAGGATTCATTTCAGATTTTTACTGCGGGGTATATGTTTGTATATGTATATACACAAGCAGCTGTCGGCCATATTTTTCATTCAGACGCCGTGAAAAAACAAAACAAATTATGGAAGCAACACATAAAATATGAGTATAAAGGTCATATAATTAAATTATATATAAATTTGCGTCAAATAATTCTTGATCCATGATTTTTTATTTTGTTTTCTTTTACTTTCTCAAATCACAAATGGTTTGTTGATATTTCTTCTTCTTTTTACTTCTTTTCAAGTGCAGCCAAATTTCATTATGATCCGGATTGTTTCAGTAGAAATTTATCTTGACCCAGACCCAGATGTAATAACTGAAATGCGCCTGTTATAAAACAGCTGATCAACCAACCTTATGGGAAACAATGTATTTGATTAGTGATTCACTAGTCGGTAACGCTCTCGGTAGGGTTGGGCGATATATATCGATATATCAATATATCGATATTTTTAAAATAGTACAGCCGATAATATCGACGATATTTTGAAATACAGTGCATCGATAATCGATAATTTTTAGCCATTTCGAGCTAAATTCGATATTTTTCATACATTTCTGATTCACTTTGAATTTAACAGCAGAACATTTTTTAAGAAGTGGTATAATTATAATGTCCGGGTGCTTGAATTTACATTACTCTCTTCTTCAAGCAATTTTTAATGATTTGTATGTTTGTACTTCAGGATTCGTAAAATATCTGTAAACCCATCCAACTTTAACAACAAATATCTATTAGACTATAAGTCTCCTGCAAGTTTGGATTTCAGTTTTGAGATCTGTGAGAGCACCTCTAACCCCGTGAAGAAGTGGTTTTTCGCGGGGCGTGCTTCCTTAATGTAAAGTGGACCCTTTCGATATATTGATATATCGATGTTTTTACACGGCATAAATCGATGTTTTTTTAAATATCGATATAATATATATCGATATATTTTTCCAATTTGCCCATCCCTAGCTCTCGGTAACAACCAAATGAATTTTGGTTTTCAGCGGTAACGCTAACCAGCTGATCGATTGTTTGTTTCAGTTGTTCACTGTCATGACCCAATAATAATATGGTCGTAGCAATCAAAAGAGAACACGCAATTAGCATTAATACAAAATATGATAATTTCGCAACCTAAAAAACCAAAAGAAGAAGAGCGACTCTATTGCTATGGTCACCTTTATTGGGCTATGATCACTGTTCAGCTGTTTACTGCTTGCCTAGAATGGTGTGGCTGTAGTACGTAGTAAGAGCTGTCAAAAGTTAAAACAGTAAGGTTGTTCTCTGTGTCTAATCTTTTTGCCGAGATATCATGATATCTTGAGAAATTTGCCACACAGAGAGAGCGCACCTTTAAGAAAATAAAATTCTAACTGACTTCATTGTGAACTAGCATGTTAGTCATATTCTTTCCACTCTTTATACAACTGTTGTCGCTTTGCTTTGCTTGCTTCAATTTCGAATTAATTAATTTTTTATCTGAATAAAATAAAATACTTAAAAAAAAAGAACTAGAAACATAAATTCAAACTCACTTCTCATAGAAGACCATTGTGAATGTAATAACATGGTTGCATTTCCCGTGATATTTTTCTCATGATATCACATATCACGGGTTGGGGTATGAGAAATTTGCCGAAGCTCCAAATTTGACAAGATGTGTATTTTGTTGTTGTGCTCGGCAAATTTATCACACTTATGTCATCTCGGCAAATTTGCCAGGCCAAAATAACAGAGAGAGAACAACCTTAGTACAACATAACCTAACTATAGAAGGTCCATGCAAGGGAGAGTAGCTCTTCTTACGGGAGTTTGTAGCTTATGTCAAACTATTGTCTTTTGTTTTGATTTTGCATTCTTGCACGTGCTTTTCGTGGAAATAGCTTGTGTGTTCGGTTGTGCGTTTGTGTGTTCGGTTGTGTGTTCGCTCGCGTTTTCTCTGCTTTTGACAGACGCCATCTAACTATAATCACCTATTTTGCTTCACATAAGACGACCTGGATATAGATTGGTCTTGCAGTACAATTGCATTGCAATGCCCACAATGTGTAGCTTTGTCTGTAGCGTGTAGTTGTGGCTGTAGTAGAAGTAGAGTTAACTTTAACTTTGTAGCGCGCTACAGTGTGACACCTCAATTTTTTAATGACGGAAATTCGAAATGAAGGACGAAGAAACTGAAAAAATGAATTGAACTTGTAAAAAATAAAGAGTTTTTATGGATTTTAAGGAATCCCCTTTACAAAAATATAAAAAAGATGACATATATGAGATACACTGAGCTACACCATTGTGTTCACATTTTCGAGCGTTGCCACAAAATCAGTCATCAGCTGATGTAGTAAGCTATGTAGTCCGTAGCTGTAGTACAACATTCTGGGCAAGCAGTTACTGTTACTGCACCAATAATCGACCAAATTAATACCGATACTGTTACTATTATGGAAATAAAGTTAATGCATAACTAATTTAAGCTTAAAGAGTTGCCGTCAGTATTGCCGCAGCCTCAAAAAATTTGGTATCAAAAATTGATACTTTCGGCCTTATTCCGGTGTGGTAACATAATTTACTTTACTGGTGAAATAAAGAATCTGGTACTTTAAACACTCTTTTCGTATTCTGGCTGCAGAAAATTAAGTTACCACCTCAATACGTGGTAATATTTTGTTACCATTTTCAACCCGATTCAATTCCGTTCGTATGGAAATGCTTTGACAGCGTTACCATTTGTGCCAGAATACCAATTGAAAAGATGGTAAAAATTTTCAGCAACATAAATTACCAGTAAAGTAATTTTCCGGTAACGCTCGGAATAGCAGTGTTTCATGGTTTTTTTCGTATCACCGAAGATTTTGGGCCTTTTCACATTACTCGGTACGACATCGGATCGCCATTTTTTGCTCGGTATTTTCGGCTTACCGAAACGATTCCGCGTTGCTGTGTTTTTCACACTTGTGGGAATACTTTCGGTGCGTAATCGGCAGAAAATAGGAAAACAAACATCGAAATTTGCAAAACAAAATTTTTAACTTCAACAAATCACTCAATAATAACAATAATGTCTTCTAGCGAAGACGAAGACATTATAACTTGCTACATTTATTACCGAAACGAGTTTTTTACTGACTTTGTTCTTCTTCTTTTATCACGCCGCAAAAATGTATGCAGTAATTCCTCAAATTTTACTGACCGGTCTTACCGCGTTGCGGTATACCGAAATGAATCCGCTCCGATTTCATGTATGCAACACTAGAGTGCGTTTAAAATTCAAATTAACGATATTTTACTGTATCGCCCCCTCAATCTGTAGTAACATGGTCAAAGATATCACACATAAATTTTGGTCCCGATTGGTGGCGGTTAAGGCGTGGCGCATTGAGGTCAAAGTTCAGAAAACTCTATGAAGGGTCAAAAAATCAAAATATTTTTTTTAATTATCTAATACCCAAAATTAATACTTCTATACCCAATGATAACAAATATAAATTTTGGTCCCGATTGATGACGATTTACTGGTGTTTCAAGGGGTTCAAAGTTCAGATTACCATATGCGACACTAAGGGTCGTTTTCACCATCTCTGGTTGATCTAACCGGTGGTTAATTTGACGTAAATTGTATGGCGAGCTGTCAAATAAATTGATTAACCGGGAAAAATCCTCCGGTTAAGCACTTAACCGGAGATGGTGAAACCGGCCCTAAAAATGTAAGGGCCGGTTTCACCATCTCCGGTTAATTTAATCGCTGGTTAGTTTGACGTAAATTGTATGGCGAGCTGTCAAATAAATTGCTTAACCGGGCAAAAATCTCTGGTTAAGTACTTAACCGGAGATGGTGAAATCGGCCCTAAGTCTTCTATGGCAATCTGAACATTGACCCCCTTAAAACACCACTAAACCGTCATCAATCGGAACCAAAATTTATATTTGTTATCATTGGGTATAGAGGTATTATTATTATTATTATTATTATTATTATTATTATTATTATTGTTTATTCATTTTTCTTACAACGATTTAACATGATTTCTTAAAACTAATAGTTTTGATTATTTATAATGTAAGAAAAGTAAAGTATGGCATTCTGTATCATAAGTTACGATAGTATCGAATGCCAAATATGTATATACATAGTTCATATTTCTTTCATGATTCATTTGCATGTGGGGTGGAGATAAAAATTTACATTTTAAGTATAATATATATTATGATAGGTATACAAGATAAATAAACGGATTAATTAGCAAGTACATTAGGTAACAGAATCCAGCAAAACTTTGATATCATCATGTGAATACTCAAGTAGAAAGCATTTTGTCTTGGTTAGAAATTCGCGCAAATTCCTTAATTGACGCAGACTATGAGGCAGACTGTTAAAGAGCTTACAAGAAACGATAGTGAAGAAGTTACAGAAAAGCGTAGTACGATAAGTAGGAACAATGACATAGCTAAGAGTGTTTTTCCTCAAATTATAATTATCTGACGTGAGGCTGTGTAAATAACCACTACGAAGGAAGAATATCTTCAAGGTTTTATAATAATATAGATGTCTTATTGGTAGAGCTCCCAGATCCCTAAAAAGCTGCATAGATTGGTGGAGTCGGCCGACATTGCAAACTTTTCTAATGATACATTTTTGAATAATTTAAAGCGGTTGAATTCTATTCGAAGATGCACCACCCCAACAAGTTATGCCATATTGAATCTTAGATTGGACCAAAGCGTAATATATAGTTTTCAGGGTTTCATTTGAGCAGACTTTTCTAAGATGATAAAAATGGCGAACTGTGGATTGCAGATATGACCTTAAACGAGAAGTGTGTGAAGACCAAGTAAGATTTTGGTCAACAGTGACACCAAGGTATTGAAAATCATTCACTTTGCTGATTTCGAAACACATGTCACTGCAATTCGCATCGGAATTAAAAGATTTGGCTAGACAACGGTGTAGGGCAAAACGCCTGCAGTCAGCCGAGTGGAACACAATATTTATGCCGAGTGAGTTTTTCACTTGAATATTAAAAAACATTATCCGCGTTTTGTTACTGACAATAAGCTTATGCTTGGCAAACCAAGCCCTCAACAAATGCACATCATGAATTAAATCCGCCACCAGATCCAAATAATTTATTGAACCATAGGCAATGGCAAGATCGTCTGCGAACGCGGTAACCTTCCCAACGAAAGGTAGTGAAAAGATTGAGTTTAAATAAACTAAAAATAGTATTGGTCCTAAAACAGAGCCTTGAGGAACTCCTAAGTTAATTTTCACCAAATTACTTAACTCACCACAAACATTTACTCTCTGTACTCTCCCCTTTAAATAGGACTTAAACCAATTATGTACAAAGCCACGAAAACCTGCGTTATGTAGTTTGTCTAATAAAATTTGATGGTCAACCGTATCAAATGCCTTTGTGATGTCAATAAACAGACCAGCACAGCACTTTTTGTTATCTAATTCTCTATAGATAACTGAACAGAAGTTCAACAAGGCATCTTCCGTTGATCTTCCGGATCTAAATCCAAGTTGCATCGAGCTAAAAAAGTTTTTGTCATCAAGAAACGATAATATTCTAGTCTTAATTAGTTTTTCGAAAACTTTTGATATCGAAGATAACAATGATATTGGTCTGTAATTGTTTTTATCGTTTTTGTTGCCTTTTTTGAATAAGGGAATAACGACAGCACATTTTAAAGCGGATGGATAAGTTCCAGAGACAACGCTTTCATTAAATAGATAAGTCAGAATGTCAACTAAATTTAGAGCTACATTTTTTAGGATCTGATTTGAAATTCCATCATATCCACATGCTCTAGAGTTATTCAGGGATTTTATGGTTCTCAATATTTCTGCTCCGGAAAAGGGTTCAAAGAAAAAGCTACTGTCCTGACCTGACTCCATGTAACCTTTAATCACACAACTACATTGATATGCGGGAGCGTATCCTTGCCCAACTGAGGAAAAATGTTCGTTAAAGACGTTAGCGACCACAGTAGCGTTTGTAATTGACTTTCCACTCTCGTTTAAAATAATTTTCCGGTCATTTTTTGCGCAATTCCTATTTAAAATACTATTAATTACATTCCATTCTTTCCTGGAGTTACCCTTTGAGGCCTTGAACTCATTGCGATAAAAATTGTCACGTTGCAGACGGACATCCTTCTTAATTTTTTTACTTAAGCTTAAGTAACGCCTACGAAGTTTAATATTGGCTGGATGTTTACGCCATTTTTTTCCAAGTTTGTTTTTCAAATTTATCTTACAGATTAGGGTCTTGTTAATCCAGGGTTTTAAGCTTGCCTTAGATTTGCGCGGAGTAAACAAAAAACTAGCAGAATCTATATGTAATTTAAAAGTATTTAAAAATATATCATACGCTTTGGATATATTGTCCTCATCATAAACCTTTTCCCAAAATTCGAATCTAAGTTGTTCATTCAACATACGAAAGTCAATTCTACTTACACTAGAGGTCTTTCTACTAACATCACCCTTTGGACCTGTTCTGAGCTGATCTATCTTTAAACCAGTCATCGTATGATCTGAAATTTGGAGATCAAAATTCAGACTGACAATGGAACTGGTAGTATTACAACTAATGCGGCAGAAAACATGATCTAGGCAGGTACCAGAGGTATAACGCGTTGGTTCCGATAAATACGATATAAAACCATGACTAGCCAAAAGCGTTTGGTAA
The DNA here is from genome assembly GCA_960531455.1 of Urophora cardui. NCBI lineage: Eukaryota > Metazoa > Arthropoda > Insecta > Diptera > Tephritidae > Urophora > Urophora cardui. Next base: position 3,665,073 of record OY482672.1, on the reverse strand, counting down.
TCATCTCTTGCTGCGCTTTGTTGAATAATATCTAAGTTAAAATCACCTAAAATGATAAGGTTGGCCGATTTTTCATTGTTTAGTAAATCTGAAAACTCTACCAAAAACCTCTGAACAGAGACAGAGTGAAACCTATAAACACATAAAAAACTAACAACCTTGCCAGAGATATTTAAGGAAATCTTTAATATATCCGCACTCGAGAGATTGTAAGAATGATAATTACAATCGTAATGGCTATTAACAAATACTCCGACACCACCCGCTGAATAACAGTCATTAGTTTTTGCAAAAAAATTATATCCGCGTATATTGTAATTATGTATTTCATTCGAATATATCCAAATTTCAGAGACAAAAATAACATCTGGCTGATATTTAAATAGTTCAAGATTACAGAGCAATAAATCAAAATTTTGCCGAAGACTGCGAATATTTTGGTGAACCGCAATAAAAGACTTGGTTTCAGAAGATAATAAGTTAGTGTTATTAATAGGAATGTTAATGGCGTTGTTGCTCTGACTAAAAATATTGCGAAAACTCATATGTTCGATAAGTTAAATTAAATGATTTTTGACAAGTCATCAAAATTTCTCAGAGCAGTAACCACGCCATTATCATCCTTTCTTATAAGGATTCTGCTATTATTAATCCAGAGGTACTTATACTTATATTTCTTCTTAACTTCTTTCGCAGCTGCAAGTAGGGCTCTGTTGTAGGACGTGAGGCTATCATTTATATAGATTTTTCCTTTATCGGTCCCCCCAAAGAGCTCTTTGGTTAATTTCCCTTTTGCCTTTCTCTTCGCTGACATGATTTTCTTTTTCAACTCAGTGGAAGCAAAATGAATACGAAGTACCAAAATTCCTAATTCAGCGGAGGGTGAGCTTGTATCCAAAGATGCAGCAGCACCTGGCAAAGGCTGTTGGTGCATAGACTGACGGCGCGAACGATTACAATTGTCACAACGATAATTAACATTGTTTGACTTCATATAGTCCAAGTCCGTCGCAGTGATCTTGGCGCAAGGAGCATGGAAGAAGCTGCCACAATCCGCACATGCAACCTTAGCCACTTCTTGTCGGTCAACTTTGCCGCTACAAACTGGGCAAAACATGGTTTTGATTTGAGAAACGTAAATTCAAATGCACGCACCCCACGACACAGTGAAAACACGTCTACTCTCAACGAACGTCTAGAACGTCTTTTTAATTTTGGGTATTAGATAATTAAAAAAAATATTTTGATTTTTTTACCCTTCATAGAATTTTCTGAACTTTGACCTCAATGCGCCACGCCTTAACCGCTACCAATCGGGACCAAAATTTATGTGTGATATCTTTGACCATGTTACTACAGATTGAGGGGGCGATACAGTCTTTTTATGAACTTTTAAATTTTTCATACAAATTAAAAGCACCCTAATGCAACACTAATGTGAAAGTGCCAATTGAAATACATGTGGTCAGTAAGGTTTCGGTATACTTTCGGTAAAAACCAAAAATGTCGATCCGATACCGCACCGAGTAATGTGAAAGCGCTCTTTTTGGAAAAAAAAAATTAAATTAATAAAAAAAGGTGTTTTCGGGCTTTTAACCCGTATAACAAATTGATACGGAATTTTTTTTTTCGTATCACTGGAAAATTTTTGAAAAAAATTAAAATTATTAAAATAAGCTGCTTTCGTGTTTTCAACGGGACATCGTTTTTTATTACATTTACCAATATAAAAATATAAAGATAATGAATAGTTAGGTATCATTTTAGATTTTTCGAACTCAATTTAATTCAAGAAAATCATAAAAGCTATTAAAATAATGGTTAACATTCAAAACTCCATATACAAAACACGTAAGAACTGATCAAGATCATTTAATATAAATGGTTTGTGTATTGTGTATGGATACTGTAGAAATTAAAAATCAGCTGTTTAGTTAACCTCTGTTAGTGAGCCGTGCTCATGCCTGCCATGGGCAGTGATGCCTACTATACATGATACTATGATAAAATGTTGCCCATTTTTGGTATTTTCAAGACTTTCACAATACATATTTTTCGCGGCAAAAACAGGTTGTTACAATTTTTAGAAAATCTTAAAAATGAAAAAGAATAGGTTAATATTCTTTGATTTTGATTAAATCGTATCAAAATTATTTGATGCTGATTAAAAAGGTATCAAATTTGTTCTACGTCAAAATAAAAAGTATCTACGTATCTTGGGCTTAAAAAAGTATCACATTTGATACGATTGTATCAAAAAGGCATAACTGGTTACCGTTCGAAGGATTCAAAGTGCAGACATTGGTGACTTATCTTTAACCTTAGCTTTGTTCAACAACTTTACTTGCAAGAAGAGCATCAGTGACAAATTAAGAGTAAAAACGAGAAAAAGAGAAAATTATCAACCAAAGTTATTGAACACAAAATCGTAAACATTTGCAAGTAAACAGCTGATGGGCTGTTTTCACAATTTGATTTTTAGGTTAGGTTGTAATTGAAATCTTTGAAATTGCAAATAACACTGCTATTCCGAGCGTTACCGGAAAATTACTTTACTGGTAATTTATGTTGCTGAAAATTGTTACCGTCTTTTCAATTGGTATTCTGGCACAAATGGTAACGCTGTCAAAGCATTTCCATACGAACGGAATGGAATCGGGCTGAAAATGGTAACAAAATGTTACCACGTATTGAGGTGGTAACTTAATTCCCTGCTGCCAGAATACGAAAAGGGTGTTTAAAGTACCAGATTCTTCATTTCACCAGTAAAGTAAATTATGTTACCACGCCGGAATAAGGCCGTATATGTAAATAACTGAATTAAGAAAACGAAAATCTACTTTGGATATTCCACAACATCGTCAAGATTCCTTTTTGCGCTAATTTATTTAGTAAGCAATTAGAAATTTGCGATTAAAATGTTGGCATATTTCCAATTGAAATTTTTGTGATCATAGCTTTGTTCAATAACTCAAAATTTTTAATTGCTTTTACAAATAGTTGCGAATTTTATGTTCAATAACCCAAAAAATTTGCAAAAGAGATCCAAATTGGGAGAGCAAGACTTCGAGAGAGTTGAAAATAGTTGCAAGTAAAATTTTCACTTGCAACTACTTGCAGCTTTATATATAATAGAAGCGTCAAAAACATATGATCACAAAAATTTCAATTGGAAATATGCAAACATTTTAATCGCAAATTTCTAATTGCATACTAAATAAATTAGCGCAAAAAGGAATCTTGACGATGTTGTGGAATATCCAAAGTAGATTTTCGTCTTCCTAACTCAGTTATTTACATTCATTTTCAATTTCAAAGATTTCAATTACAACCTAACCTAAAAATCAAATTGTGAAAACAGCGCATCAGCTGTTTACTTGCAAATGTTTACGATTTTGTGTTCAATAACTTTGGTTGATAATTTTCTCTTTTACTCGTTTTTACTCTTAATTTGTCACTGGTGCTCTTGTTGCAAGTAAAGTTGTTGAACAAAGCTCATATGTTTTTGACGCTTCTATTTTTTTTAAAGCTGCAAGTAGTTGCAAGTGAAAATTTTACTTGCAACTATTTTCAACTCTCTCGAAGTCTTACTCTCCCAATTTGGATCTCTTTTGAAAATTTTTTGGGTTATTGAACATAAAATTCGCAACTATTTGTAAAAGCAATTAAAAATTTTGAGTTATTGAACAAAGCTCTTATAAAACAGCTGATTCAACCAACCTTACGACAGAGAACGTAGATGAACAGAGAAGTTGCAACTACGAATAATCGTGGAAGCCAGAGACCCAACAAAATTCTGGTAGTGCATCTGGTGAATAAAAAATTTTTATTCAACACAGCTGGCTGTTAAAATAACAGAAGTAGAGCGAGTTCGTCTGTAGAAAGGAATGTTATATTAAATTTCTGCACATCTGCTGATATGGCTCATTATTCCTCCCATACACCAATTCCATCGATGCACTAATTTCCCAAAACCGCTGGTGTTTTAACTATTTTCTTATCGAATTTAAATTATAAATAAATTAAAAATTAAAAAAAAATCAATTAAAATTAATTTCAATTTGACTTTACTGGGACTCGAACCTGCGCATCAATGCATTTTCTGTATTAAAAACCATACAACAATGCACCAGTTTGCTACAACCGGTGAGTATTTTAACAATTTCCACATCGATTTTTTAATTATTTTAAAATTTTCGAAATTTTGAAAATGTAAAAACATTTTGTTGTCCATTTCATGTTGTTGATGGCCAACCCATCAACCTCGTTGATGAGCAACGATCAACCATATCTATACCTATGTCAATGAAATTTAATTGTCACCCTCTCTGAACAATTAGATGATGCATCAATACATATGTACATACATACTATGTATATTATAAATTATGTATGTATAAATTGGTGGCTGCATCAAAACCCTCACCATTCATCTTGGTGTATCGGGGCACAGCAGCTGCTAGACTCTGATGACTGATCAACGCAAATCCTACTGTCCTCCAAACATATCAAAAAACAACAATAACAATTCATTCATAAACGTACCTAGTCACAAAAAATCAAGAGAAAACTTCACGCAAATCGACGACAATTTCAATAATTTTTCTATGTAGTCCAACTCGACTTCAAATCAGTTCCAAAGCAAGAGGACAAGGTGATAAGGGACAAGCTTATGAGATTTTGTTACTGTACCTACAGCTCAAAAAAAGGCGCTCGCATACATACATACATTCATATGACTTAACCCAGCAAACAAGCTGGTATGTACGTAATCCAAATTTATATATGTATGTACATATGTACAGTTTGTCAATTAATTCTTTGCAAAATGAAAACAGTTCAGAAATTTGTTTTCATACTGGTATTTGGTCAACTAAACTTAACTTTTAAATTTTTTTAAATGCTAATATGAAATTAAATATGTTTACAACATTTAGGACCAAAAAAGTCCAAAACTTAAGGCATAGAAACAACACAAAAAACAAAAGTTCAAAAAATTATAAAACACACATTGGGTGATATTAATAAAAGCAGAGCATTTGCTTTTGCTTAAAATTTCAGACCTTTAACTCAAATTTTGAAATTTGGTTCATACAAATTAATGTCAAATTTATAAAATCTTGAGTAAAAGCATGTGCTTGGTTTTTATTAATATGGCCCATTGTCAATTAATTCTTTGCATTTTTTTCATATGTGACAGAAACTGAAAAAAAAAACCGACCTGATCGTTGAAATTTTGATATGACGGCCACTAGCCTCAACCACACATTGTAGACGAAGGGTCATGGAATGAATCATGAATTTCGCGTATTTTATGCCATTCTTCCTGAATGGCATTAATTATTATATTATATATATGCATATATTATATATGGCATTAATTATTATATTATATATATATTATATAGTATTATATATATGCAAATATGTAATGAAAAAAAAATTAAAAAAATGAAAGCACCGTAAAAAATTTTTATTCAAAAAACTTTCATATAAAAAATAAAAAAAATTTGTATGTATGTGATACCATTCTACCATTCTACCATTCAGAGATGTAGAATAATTATTATTTCATTTTGAAATTATAAAAAAGTCTTACAAATTTTCTTCAGAATCATAAAAGTCTTTTGATAATATTTTTTTCCTGCTGAAAATGATAAAAATCTTCTATAATTATTATTCAGAAACTTATATTTTAAAAATCTTTCCATAATAGTTATTTCAAATATATATTTTTTAAGTCTTCAAAGACTTTTATATTGAGACAAATTTGAAAAAAGTCTTTGCGTAATTATTAACAGTAACAAATTGTTTTTTATATCTTCAAAGACTTTTTCATTGAGACAAAGTTCAAAAAAGTCTCAGAAAATTTTCAATAACTTTCATATAAGTATAAAATAAAAATAACTTTCATATAAGTACTTCAAAATTCAAGCAAATTTCCAATTTGAAATTGTATGAAAGATTTTTATCGAAGATATAAAAAATAAATTTGTTACTCAAAATAATTACTTAAAGATATTTTTGAAATTCGTCTCAATGAAAAAGTCTTTGAAGACTTAAAAAACAATTTGTTACGGAAAATAATTACTCAAGACTTTTTTCAAATTTGTCTCAATATAAAAGTCTTTGAAGATATAAAACAAAATTTCTCATTTATAATAATTACAAAAAGACTTAAAAAAAATATCTCAGAAATAACTATTATGGAAAGACTTTTAAAATATGTTTCTTTCAATAATAATTATTTGATTTTTATTTTTTCTCTTATAATAATTACAACTCTGCTACCATTTGAAAATAAATTCTAAAATAATATTTTATTGGAATTCATAAAAAAATTTAAATGCGCAAAAAATTTTTTCAGTGCATATATATATATATATATATGTATATATACAAAATTTGTAGATGTATTGAGTTTTGTACTTTCAATACGAGAGCGTTGAGCAGCCCTGATCTAAAGTGATAAAGTAATAAATTGTTAAAGTTTATCAGTTTATCCGCACATGAACGCACCTTGGTAAATAGTTGTTTAAACTCTTGTCAGCTGTCAATGTCAACTTGATTAATAAATAAAAAAAACCCAATAAAATATACAAAAATGCATATAACATTTTTGTACAAATTATTTTAATAAATCGTTCTAAAATTCCGAAGGAAAGCACAATTTCTTCTTTTAAATTGAAAAAGTAAAACTGGCAATGTGTCAGACTTGAATTTTACCAAAATTTATAAATTTACGCAACAAAATCGTTGGGTAAAGTGATAAACTTTTCTTTTATATATTTTCATAAAAATTTTGACAGATAATTTATCACAATTATTAGGTTTGTTTCTTATTAAACCAGCAGCTAGCTGTCAAATGAGCAAAACGGAAAGAATTGCGCTCATAAAGAGCGAAACGAACAGAAAATCAAGAAACGGAAAAATAGTAAAATTTAGCAATTAATAATTTGAATGCTATTTTTGACTGTTAATGGTTATTTTTTCTAAAAAAACATTAAATTTTCATTATTTCTATTTCAAAAATTCAGAAAATTTCAAAAGTAATAAAATCAAAAGTATTCGTTTGTTTATTTTTTCAACAGCTGTTTCTTACTTTGGCAGCAAATAATTTCAGCTAGGGAAAATTTTATTTGCTGAAATTTGGAGCTGTCTATGGCTCTCTTCTGCTATGTTTTTGACTCAAGAAACGATTTGCCAGCCGAAACTTGGCTAACTATTCATAACTAGCTAATAATAAACGAACCTATTATTTTATCACTTTACCCCATTTACCAGCAGTTTACCACTTTAGATGAAGACCCTTATTATAATTTTTACAAAAAGGGTTATCACCTATCCAAAAAATAATTTTTACTCTACAGCTTGTTTGATTTTTAAATTTAAAGCATCATATGAAAGGACTTTGCCCGAGCACATTAAAGGAATTGGCCCGAAAATGGGTAATTTATTATAATTTTACCTGATCAAAAATTAATTTTTAAGTTACAGTCTGATTTTTAAATTTGAAATCTCATGAAAAGGCTTGCCCTGTAGATGGGTAATAAAAAAAAGGTTTGGTACCTATTTAAAAAATTTACTTGAAAATTTTCACTATAGGAAAGGAAAGGAGGAGAAAAGAATGGAAAGGAAAATACAAGAAGAATAAAACAAAGTAAAAAAAAATGTTTAAAAAGCTTTTATTTAATATTAATATAAAAATTTACTAAAAAGGAAAAAAATAATTTTTTTATATTTTTGAACAAGATTTATATTAGTCCTTAGTTCATTTGGATCTTAGTTTCAATCTAAGCATACATTTAACGTATTTCTTCAAAGCATTTCTGTATATGTATCAACATAAATAAAAGCGCGGGTCCTCTTTACGTAATGCATATCTCACGTAATTCGAATTTAAAGTTTTTATCGCTTCCTTCCATTTCACCAATACTGTTTTATAGCATGAATATCTAATAAGTACCCGCGCTTTTATTTATGTTGATACATATACAGAAATGCTTTGAAGAAATACGTTAAATGTATGCTTAGATTGAAATTAAGATCCAAATGAACTAAGGACTAATATAAATCTTGTTCAAAAATATAAAAAAATTATTTTTTTCCTTTTTAGTAAATTTTTATATTAATATTAAATAAAAGCTTTTTAAAAATTTTTTTTTACTTTGTTTTATTTTTGCCTTTTTAGTTTTACAATGCATATTAGATCTAATATTTGTCAACACTCCCTGATAGCTATAGTCCAACAGTTTTTAATATGAAGCGCACTATGTTTAACATTTTGATGGTTTCTGCTCAGCCAGTTTTTTTATTATCCAATTCCTGTGGAGTCCTTTAAGCGGTTTTACTATACTCTTTTGTGAATAGATTACTTCGTAATACGTGTTCAAAATAGGAACAAAATTGATTCATAAATACTAATTTTCTAAATATCTTGACACTAGCGCCACCTAGCGGCGATTTATTTCCACGGATATATTTACTTTCTCATAAGCAATATATATACCGAATATGAACAAATTCGGTCGGTAAATACGAATTTTTTAAATAACTTGACACCAGCGCCACCTAGCGGCGATTTTTTTCCACAGATGTATTTACTTTCTCATAGGCAATATATATACCGAATATGAACAAATTCGGTCGGTAAATACCAATTTTACAAATATCTCGACACCAGCGCCATCTATCGGATTTTTTTTTTATTTCACATTGCATTGTCTTCGGGTCCTGAACTATGTTCCAAATTTCAAGTACCTGGCTCAACTAGAAGTATCTTAAATGTTCGTTGCAATATTCCACGACATACATACACCCATACATACATACATACATACATACATACAAAAAGTGAAGTTAAATAAAAGCTTGTAATAAAAAAGGAGGAAAGGAAAGGGAGGAAAATGGGAAAGTAAAAGTGAAAGTGAAAGGGACGGAAATGGTGAAGGAATAGGAAACGAAAGAGGAAAGAGTACGGAAAATAAAAAGGATAAAAGGAAAAGGAAGCGCAAATAAAATGGAAACGGAAGAGAAAGAAGAGTAGGAAAATTTTAATTTTGGAGGTCGGTAGATGGTTAAAATATTCTAGAAAATTATTCGGAATAAAACTATGGGTCTCTGTGGACAAAATCTTTGTATACAAAATCTACGTCCACAGAAAATTGAAATAAACCATACGCTTCATTTTATATTTTATCAATAAAAAATTATAGGCTTAAAGCCGATTTATATTCTACAATTTTTAGGGGGAAGTCAAATTAAAAATTGGTAAATGTGGCAAAACCGTTTTGGTTTCACTATATAAGTGTTCTTCCTAATTGAATATGTGTGAATAGAACTAGTAGTAGCATTAAACGTTCTAAATTGACTCTAAATTAATATGGCATATCTCAATATAAAATAAGCTTTAGATCTGTTCCCCGATATAGAATGGATCTTTTTATAGTTTGCCAAATCCCGCTTGCGTTAACCCAACCTTTTGATCATGTTAATTAAATAAACAAACACTTTTCTTGTCTTTTACTTTACTCGTATGCTTAATAAATAATTAAGTCATAATTAACATTAAATAAATACACACTAACCTACATATATATGTATGTATTGGCATACTTATTCTTAAAATCAACAAGTATGTATATCTAGTTTGGGAATGTAAAATTCACTAGCTTTATTAAGGGTTTAAAAAATTATATAGTAAGTAATTGTTATGAAAAAATTTAAGAACAGGACTTTTTGTTGTTTATAAAATTTGGTCATATTAATAAAAGTCAAGTATGTACATATGTATTTGCTTTTACCATGGTATAAGTATACCAGGTAAAACAAACGTCAAGTTTTCGTCGCCATATTAACCACCTGACAATTAAGCAGATTATGACATTTCGTGCTGCCATACACAATGATAAAAATCCTCCATTAATGGCATTTTTCACTGCTTTGTTTTAAAACTAAATTGTAACCATGGTATTCATAGTAACGAACTTTTTCAATTTGAATTGAAAGAAATTTTTTCAATTTGAAAAAATTACACATCCTGCAGTAAATTTGTTTCACATGGTCATTGATGATTCTTCTGAGTACAATTTTTATTATTATTATTTTTTTTATATGAAAAATTCAATAAAGCAAAGTTATAATCCATTTCGTGTTTATGAAAGTATAATCAACTTTAGTACATTACAGTACAGTTATAAAGCAATAACACCTATTATTCGCGTTATTGGTTCGAAAAATTTCCTTTAAAAAAGCGGTTTTGAAACTGTGTCATTATTTGGAGTTGCGTTGTGTGAATCTCACAACTCTCAAATATGTACCCTAGATTTTAACAATGGGTGAGTTTCTAAGAAAAAGCTGCTCCGCAACTGTTGAGCTGAACAGTTGCCAACAGTTGTGTAGCAGTTGAGTTAAACAGCTACGTCTTAGAAACGGTTTGATGAATTTATCAGCTGTTTGGCTTTACACAACATGTTGAGCTCAAGTAGCGAAGAAAATTTGTGATGCAAAAAATGGCGAAAAGTTGCCAACTGTTGAGCTGAGCGGAATTACTCAACAGTGCGTTTCTAAGACAAACACTCAACAGTTGCACAACAGCTCAGTCTTAGAAACTCACCCAATATGAGTTGCTTATTTCCGCGGTGCAATAATACCAAATATGGCTGCAAAGACGGTGATATAAAATTTTTCCAATTTCCGACGATACCCTTTATTCGCGGAGAGTGGATGAAGATTTGTGGAGTGAGCGAAGAGGAGCTACCGGAAGTTCCATAAATCTGCTCACTAGTGCCCTTTCTCTTTCTGTCCTTTGATTTCTGAAATACCCAAACTTTCAAACAAAAATCTACGCATTCAAAAAATAAAAGTCTGGCATCGCTATACTTCAAAACTGACATAAGATAAAACTTCAAAAATCTGCTTTTTAATCAAAAAGACAGCGTCAAAATGACAATGCACATACCTGTATTTTTTATACCATGGCTTTTACTCATACAAATTAATGTCAAATTTCCGAAATATTGAGTAATAGCATTTGATTGGCTTTTTATTAATACGGCCCATTATATTAAGAAAATTTTCAAACCTGAAATTTGAAATATTAAAGACAGTAAGCAAAGGCGGCTCTAAAAATACAAAATCAAGTTCAAGTTATTTTCAGCCCTTTTCCGCTCATACTAACAACTCTATAGCACCCTTAGCATTAATTATACATAATTGTTTTTAAATATAAGTTTTCTTAAAGCTCAAATTTAAAAATAAGTAAGTCCTTTTTTGTGCATATGTTTTGCCTCTTATAGAATAAACAATCATTACTTGTTTACATCAAACGTTTAAATTTATGTTAATATAGTTTAGTTTAGCCTTATTGCTTATGCTTAATTGCATAAGTTATGTAAAAGTGTAAAAAAATGTTTTTTTCTTTATTCAATACTGAGTTAATACTCCATTGTTGTCACTCTCACTCAAAAAGGCATCGATGTTTAGTGGATACCATAAAGCAGAGGTAGAAGTACACTGTATTTAAATTTTTAGGAAGTGCGTTGAAGGCACACCTGGTGAGTTCGGTAGCATTACAATTCGATATGCGATAGTTCTTGGCATTTGTAAGGTATTGTAATTTTATTTATACATATGTATATAAAATAATCTATGTTGAACCTTAAATTATAATTTACAGGACATAATTATTTTTTAACGAACTCGTTATTGTCTAATGTACATACATCGATAAAAAAAGGTACTTACGTACTATATACAGACCTAACAAATAAACAAACAAAGCATATATATTGCTTGCAGGAATAGTTTACAGTTAGTTATACTTCGTTTAAATACTAAATCAATAATAAACTAAATCACAAAATTTACGTGTTTAATTTTGCTTTTCCCAAACGGAAACCTCATTAAAGCTGATTCCACATAAAACTTTTTCCGCTTTGCGTTACGCCGCTTTCTATGTCAAACAACGCAAAACTGAAAAACTATGCCACAATGAACGCTGCAACATCACTCACAAAATATTTATTTTCTGAAAAATCTATCATTCTCCGTTTTATTTACAAAAAAGTAAATAAGAAAATAAAAATCTATTAAATTATTTTTCAATTGTGTGAAATTTAAATTTCTTTATTTACATTTGAATTAAAGTGAAACTGTAAAAAAATTTCAACGCGCCCAAAAGTTGGGATTTGGGCAACTTTGTGCTTTACGTAACTTCGGCGTTGCGTTACTTTTTGTTATGTGAGAAACCTCATATAGATACATGTATTTTAATCTCAGCTGTCACGCAGAAAGTGTCACGTAGCGCAACACAAAGTTCTATGTGGAATCAGCTTTAGTATATCTACACCGTTATAGTTTTCTTTTGCTCATAATTACGATCCTTCAGCAACTGATCCAACTGCTCCTCCTGATAGTATACAACAAATTCTACTGGCGATAATGTTTCGAATAACGCACAAATACTGGGCTTCAAATTGTAAAAGAATAAGAGTTGTGAGCGCGCTGCAAAATCGCTCAGTAGTGATTCCATTACAGTTGCTGCTGTAAAATCAGCACCATATATATGCGAAGCATCTATGACAACCGGAACATTTTGACGTTTCGAATGTTTCGTCACCAAATTACAAACATAATCGACAGAGGGGAAAATCAAACAACGATCTGGTGTTATCATCAAATATTCGTTGCCAGCTTGTGTGGTAAGTATTTCGGTGGTGATTTTGGGACGCGCTGTATGATAGAGAATGAAGATGACATTTAAGCCGACACCGATTAATATGCCAATTTCCAGTGGTAAAACTAGGCAGGCTACGAATGTACCAAGACCGGGCACAAGATCGCTTTCTTTTTGTGAGGAGAAAAGAAATGAGTTAGTGAAAATTAAATACATAAATAAATTTAGAATTTATTGCTTACTTTTCGCACGCCACATTGGCTTTATAACGCGCACCTCCACCATAAACACAACAGCAGCAATAATTATAGCCGCCAGTGTTGCTTTCGGTATGAAATAAAAGTAGGGAGTGAAAAAGATTAAAGCAAATATGACCAAACTGCCTGAATAGATATTGCTAAGGGGTGTGCGTACGCCACTGGCATTATTAACAGCACCACGACTCAAGGCACCAGTGCTGGGGAAGCCTTGCACAAAAGAGTTGGCAATATTTGCAACGCCGATGGCAATGAGCTCCTGTGAGGCATCCACGGCTTTGCCGTTACCTGTTTAAGCATAAATTAGGCAAAAATTATGATAAGTCTTTACAAAATTTTCGAAATCTCTTACCAAAAGCTTTAGCAATTGAAATTGTCTCCATCAATGATATGAGCGGCAGGACAATTAAACCAGAACCCAAATTTTTCACCATATCAATGAAGCCCTCCTCATGACCCGACAAAGTTTCATTGGCCGTCATCTGGAATGGTGGCGGTTGTACAGCTGGCATGCCGGGTGGTATAAAACCAATAACCCGAAAAGGCGTATTACCACCCTCAGAATGTAGCATATAACCCAGGAAACCGCAAGCAATGACAAGTGTGGCATTTCGTGAGGTACCAATAAGCCAAATTATCTTGTTTAGGACGTTTTGTGTTTTCGTGCGTAGTGCAGGTTCTTTGGCACCAAGTTTGTAAGAAGAAAGAAGCTGTGGTGAGGAAAAGCAATAGAAATAAGATTAATGAACTAGAATACCCCTCCTCAATTTATTACTCTAACTCACCCTCATTGTTAGCAGCACTATGATGCAAATGATGCCCAACACCGTATCTGTGGCACGTGTCAATTTAATATTCTCGATAATGTGCGTCATTAATTCCAGAAATGTTGTACCAGGCGCTGGTATACCTAATACATCTTTCAGTTGTGAGGCGACAATAATCAGCGAAACGGCTGATGTGAAACCGGATGAGACGGGACCGGAAACGAAATCCAGTAGGAAACCCAACCCAAAAATGCCCATTAATAATTCAACAAAGCCACAGAGGAAGGTGAGCAGCACCGCTAGCTGCCAGGAACCTTTGGCTGTTTGGAATGTTAGCAATGCTACAATGGCCGATGGGCCGACTGGCACATCTTTGCAACTGCCTAGGAATATGTAAATGAAACAACCCAAAAAGGAACTATATAAACCGTACTGAAAGAAAAAAAGAAAAATGAATAAATTAATATGTGATATTCTAATCATAAACTTTCCTAACAAGGTTATGCTCCCAAAAAAAAAATAACCCCCTTATTATGGATTGTCATACGATAGCTATCGGCAGCTTGCAAGCGTATCGTATAAAATGAGTTTCCATATTATGAATTCCACACGCCCGCTAGGTGCACTATCGTGAATGACATTTGTTTAGAGTTATGCGTTAACTTTATTTCCATTACAGTCAATCGGGTTTCACACGATAGAAATTATTTCGTAATACGAAGTACCCGACTGCTAGCGTTTAGCGTGTATCGTATTAATTCGTAATAGGCCCCTAAATATAATTAACTAAATACTACATAATATGTATGTAAGTATGTATCTAATTTGTTATGCAACTTACTGCTGCTGGTAGACCTGCTACACCCGCATACGCCAACGCTTGTGGGATTACCGTCAACCCAACTGTCAAGCCAGCGACCACATCGCCCACAGCATCTTCACTGTTATATTTGGGTAACCAATTTAATATGGGCAGGCGTTTTTGTAGTGTTTTACGATTGAAGGTGCGTCTCGTACGATCTTGTAGCCAAGATTTGGCGAGATCTATTGTTTTTATGGGAGGTATAATTTTTTTGCCGTCTTTGGTTACTGCGAAGGAAGTAAGAAAATAAATTGTTTGTGAGTTCATAAAATAAAACCAAATAGTTTTTATCAACACAACTTAATTAATGTATGTACATATATGATTTATAACATTTTCAAATGCATCAGTCTTCTAATTATAAATGAATTTACCAAATATTGTGCAATACATACTCGAGTGATGAGTAAACTTGGAAAGCAGTAAATTTAACTGAATTGAAAAATCACAGAACCTTCACTATTTACAATCACAAATTACCCTCAAATTAGCGTGTCAAACGCTTTTATATTTATCGAAAAAATAAGTTAAAATAAACAAGTAAGGAAGCCTAAGTTCGAGTGGAATCGAACATTAGATACTCAGCTGTATGTTTTCATTGTTTGTTTGCGTTTGATGGATTTTATATAAAGCGAGTGCTGCATAAAGTGGGCGTAGCCACGCCCATTTTCAAAATTTTTATCAGTCATCCAACTAAGCATATGAATATTATTGTTTGTGCAAAATTTCATTCCTTTATGACTTCCAATTACAAATATGTCACGTTACAAATTTCCAAAGCGTGTTCCAGAAATATCTTTGCTAAAAAGAAGGCGTGGTCATAAACCGATTTCAATAAATTTTTGCGTGTCCATTAATACAAGTTATAAAAGTGTATAAACCAAGTTTCATCATAATATCTCAATTATTTGTTATGTACTTATGGAGTTATGGGCTGCGAAATCTCGTAGATTCCTTTGTCTAAAAGGAGGCGGTGCCACGCCCATTTTCCAAAATTTTTCTATTTTTTGTTTTCGGTCTATTGCAGAAATCATACCACAAAATTTCAATGAATTATCTTTACATTTGACAAAGATATCGCTTAAAATGTTTTTATTAGGTCACTTTATAATAGGTACCCATATATAAAAGTGGGCGTGGCCGTCAACCGATTTCCCTAAAATTTTGAACATGTATTACCACAAGTAATAAAAGTGTACACACCAAGTTTCGTCATTATATATAAATTATTTGTCGAGTTATAGGCTAAGAAATCTCGTATATTCCTGCTTCTAAAAAGAGGCGGTGCCACGCCCATCTTCCAAAATTTTACGGTTTTTGTTTTATGTTCGTAGTTAGACTCCTGCCATAAAATTTTAATGATATATCTTTATATTTGACAGAGATATCGCTTAAAATGTTTTTATTAGGTCACTTTATAAGACACATATGTAAAGGTGGGCGTGGTCGTCAACCGATTTTGGAAATTTTTCGTCCAAACATTTGCCTAAGTAAGTACATCACGCATACTAAATTTCATTGATATATCTTCAATGATTTCTGAGTTATGGCTTATAAAACGCTCAATGTTTGACCCTTAATAAGTGGGCGTGGCACCGCCCATTTTCTAAAATTTCATCAAATTTCTTCATAAGGGCCTGAGCTCAACACGTGGGTAAAATTTCATCGCTCTAGCTATATTAGTGGCTGAGATACCAAATTTCCGATTTTTTCTATATAGGAAAAGTGGGCGTGGTCATGGTCCGATTTCGCCCATTTTCAATACCAACCGTCCCAGTCTCGATACGAACTTGCATTTCAAATTTCATCGTAGAGTGTTTACAGACGGACGGACGGACAGACGGACGGACGGACGGACGGACATGGCTCAATCGATTTCTCTTTTCACCCTGCTCATTTTGATATATATAAGTCTATATCTATCTCGATTATTTCATTCTGTTACAATCCACCGTTATGTGATTAAAACTATAATACTCTGTGTACTAGTACAGCTGAGTATAAAAATTATAAAGCAGTTGGTGAGATTCACATAAACGAGTGACGTACTCTTTATTAAACGAACTCACACCCACCGACTGAATGTGACACTAAAATGAATACCATTATAAAAACATAAAGGCGATAGCTGCCATGACAAAAGAAAAATAATGGAAATGATGATAAAATGAAAACTGTTGCTGATCTGTTTTGCTATTACTCATAAAAGCAGGGATCGCTTTGAATCTATTTTTGTACTTCCGCCTGAGAGATGGAGTGCATAAGCAGTGAGGCTTTAGTTCTACGACCGAAGACTTAATACCTTTTGCGATTTTCGAGGAGTTCTAACTATTAAAAATTATGCTAATAATTAGAAAACTGTTTAATTCAATGCTTAAAAATAACTTTTATTTATTTTTATTTTCATTAAGCGAAATAAGTAGTTCTTCTTTATTGCTCTAATAATAACAAATTATAAGATTTGGTATGATGCTTTCGGATTGCAATTAATAAAATAACAATTATTTTCGGTTGCTGAAGAAAACTATGCCAACAATTTGCACTGCATTTTTCGCTGAACAACAATCAATTTTCATTGTCAAAGCACAGGTGAGTGTGTGTAAAATGCAAATGAAAAATAACTAGGTATATATATATGTATGCGATAATAAAAATGCATTCCTGAATATGTATGTTTTGCACATACATATGTGCATACCTACATAGTATATACATATGTATGTTTGTATGTAAAACTAAATATTCCTCTTTAAACACGTTCACGCATAAAACTGTCTAATTTTCTTTTCTTTTTGATGTTAATTATCATTTGTTGATAGTAATTATCATTATAATTTAAATTTTTTCCACTTTGCTGCTCAACTACTACTATTTTCCACCCGTTAATTGTGTGGGTGCGGTGAGAGCACCCTGCAAAAATCATTGGATTATATAGTCCATTTGTGGTAGGTTGGAGTACTTTCAAATTGATCATTAGCATAGCCCAAACGACCGATTCATGTATCTGCATCGGCGCGTAGTTAGCCGAACATAACAACAAAAACCAAATGTTTATCCCCAATAAACATTTTTCTTCATTTTCAATTTGAGGTTCATTTGAGAAGTAACCCTATTGTCAAATATCAAACGTTTGTTATCAAATGCACCTCAAATTTCCCCTGATAGCGTTCTCAAACAAACAGGCTCATTTTTACTATGGGATTTTGGGCTGATTCTGAATTTGATAAATTCCATTTTCTCAAACCCATTTCAAAGGTGGTACGAAATGGAATTCAATCAATAGATGTATGTATGTATTACATATATGTACTCTAGAGTGCAGAAAAATTGAGGGATAGTGAGAGTGAGAGAGTTTGTGGTGTAAGCGCAGAAATGGAATGGAATAAATAGATGTACATACATATGTATGTATTACATATTTGTACGCTTATGTGATATTTTTCATTTGCCCATGCGGGTGAATTTCGCCGGTGCCTTTTGTACAATTACATGAGTATATTAATATCTTTTTTAATATATGTTCATACACACATATCGGAAACCAACTACAAATGTTTTTATTAAATTTTGTGTAACTTCACAAAAAGCCACAAACAAATAAAAGTAAGAAATACAGAATCATTATTACACACAATCATTTTCAACCATCATCATTTCAACCGTTAAGGGACTGCTCGAGTAGAACAACGAACGCTGACTGAAATTTGCAAACACACAAAATTTCTTCGTTCCTTCAAAACTTCACATGTTGAAATTCGTGAAATAGTACAAAATACGAAACAAGTTTTTTTTCAAATGTGTTGTAAGTTAATCTAAAATTGACAAACAATGTTTGATGAACAGTTGAAAATATGTTTATTTTCAAATGACATACAATATGCTGATTCTCAACTTTAGAAACAATATTTTCTCAAACGTTTGATAATTTCTTTTTCATTGTTTAATGGGTCGCGATGACGAAGAAGTAAGTTCGTACATACATATTTATGTACATACATATGTATGCATGCTTGTTTGAACGTGCACGATTTAGTAATAAAGAGACTTTGAATTAAATAATTATAAAAAAAAACTTACCTACCTACTAATATGTAATTCTAAATGAATTGGAAGTCGTAGGCACAAATCTTTTCAGAGATTATTAAATTTCTTTAATTTAAGTACCTATGTACTCCATAAATTAATCCAATGTAGGTACTCCATGGATTAATTTTATTGTTATGCGGGACTGGAGTATATACTCCATTGCAATGACATGCAATGTTGATTGGATTTGTATGAAATGTGGCAGGTTATGGAGTAATCGGCTGGTCCATACCGAGCACTCCATGGATTAGCGAATGGAGTACTCGGAATTTTTGCAGGGCAGCAAAACAGTAATTCATGGCATGACATAGATATGTACATACATATGTAATTTACGGTTGCAGTTGAATGGTTTTGTTTTTGCAATTTTAATTGATTTATTGCTTTGAAGTGATCAATCTATGATTAAAGATTTAAGATCTTCATTCAAATTTATTTATAACTTTAAATTGTATTAGCGCAATTTATTGGTTCTTTTTAGATATTATGAGCGAAATGAATTAATATGTATACATATGGTCAATTTTCTGACTGCTAACGTTACATTCGCATGGAGTTTTTATTTAGTTTATACGAAATAATAACCAAAATGTTAGAAACGTCCAAGGTTCTGTTACTTATGCTATCAGGTAGACCTATACCTTCATTTTAAGAGTAAAATTAGTCTGATGGCTACCATACCGTAAAAGTTATAAGCGCGTGAAACGCACTGCTAACGTTACATCATTTGGAAGTGAGATCAAGATACAGATCATGTTTGGTTTAATTTCTGCGAACTTGCTTAGACAATCATCCCAATTTTACTTCATGTTATATAGCAAGGATGTCACAAGGTCATGGCATACCGCTTTACCAAAATCTTTAGGATTTTTTAACGTAATTTAACATAAAATGAGGCACTGCCTACGTTACACAAAGCACTGCTAACGTTACACGTGCGAAAACTGAGTATCTCTACATATAATAAAATTGTAACCGTTGATCTCTGTACATTGCAGATATACAGAAAATAAAAAAGGAGCCAGAGGAATCCAAATGAACTGTTTTTAAAATTTCTGTCGGTCTGACTGTCTGTCTGTCCTTGTGTTTGGGTCACTAAAAATTGGAATGATGGAATTGAATGAAACTAGTCAGAGTTATAATAGCGCCATTGTATTATTATTATTATTATAGATGTCTACTTTAAGATTTAAGATATCCCTTATTTCTATAGCTCAACTAGTTTTGGAGTTATCGACCAATATGTGGACCAAGGCTGATCCAAAATTTTTTAGTACAATATGGGTATCAAATAAAAGGTGCTGATGAGTGCTGCAATAAGTAATTCTATTAAATTCAATATCTCGATTGGTTTCGGAGATATCTCCCTATCCCTATCCCTATCCCTATCTCTCCAAGTTTTGATATCCTACTCTGAAAAAAAAACGTTGTAAATCTAAAGACTTTCGCTGTTAAATCAACTACTTTCCGCACTTGAAATGTGCCCAACAACGCTCCGTTGTTGTTTCAAAGGTGCGAGCGTTGTTGATTTAAGTCAATAACGGAGATTGTTGGAAAAAATTTTCAAAAATAAATTTATGCTTGCATTTTACTCTTCATCTTCTCTCCGCCCGCGTCCCAACTGCAAATATGTAGCCTCCGCTTGTTCTCCTCTTCTTCTCTCCTTCTTATCATTCACTGGTTGCTATCTTTATTTTTTATTATGCTTTTTCTTCTCTATTTTATATTCTCCTCCGGATTCGAACCATGACATCAACCTGAAATTCTATCCAATCATCACATAGTGGAACATTCAACATTATATTGAATTGTAGTAACCTATTTATACTTCCATTTCCTAAAAAGGAATCCATGAATTACTTGAATCATTTTGAAAACAAAATTTAAAAAAATTTGTTCTCATTAGTTTTGTTTACAACGGAAACTGTTGGGTCAAATACTTTTGCCTTTAAATCAACAACGGGGAGAAAATTGTTGCTAAAAATAAACTTTTGTTTGGATTTTTCTCTTCATCTTCTCTCCATCATTATTTTTTTTTGTTGGTTTTCTCACAAAAAAATATTTTCTCACAAAAAATTGTTTAAAAGCAAGCAAGTTGTTGAAACAACAACGCCCGTTTTTGAATAAATTGTTGGATCAAAAACTTTGCTGTAAAAACAAATACTTTTGCTGTTGAATCAAAGACGGAGATTCAACAGCCGAAAGTTGTTGGTTTAACTACGGGAATTTTTTTCAGAGTACGGAAAACACTTCCAGAGATATTCAGCATGAAAGATTAAGTTTGTATGGGTTGTGCAACGCCCCTTTTCCAATAGCTCTCATTTTTTCATCCAGAAAATGATTATTGAAAGTTTCATTCATTTCTATGCAGTCGTTTTTGTGTGACGCGGGCGTTATGGTAAAAAAACACATTTTGGTCACATTTTTCCCACATCGTGGTCAATAACTCGGGAACTGGATGAGATATCCAAATGAAAGTTGTCCTGAATTTTAAGTTAGGCGTTAAGTGATAGAATGGTGATAGTTTCATGCAATTCTATTCAGTAGTTTTTGCGTGATGCGCGCACAATCATACAGACGGACAGACAGACAGACAGATAGACTTCTAAAAATTGTAGATTTGGGTTCCGTTAGTCCAATAGTGACCTCTCCTATCAGTTTTCCTTAAATATCTTCAATGTACAGACATCGACCTGTTACAATTTTATTATATGTATTATATAGATAAAAAATCACTGCTAACGTTACATATTATTTAAGCTAACAATGTCTTCAAATCTTTGGAAGTTTAACTTTTTTTAATTGGAACGTGAGATATACATATAGTATTAAGAAAATATATAAACAAATTAAATTAAAACGTATTTTAACATGTCTTAAAAAAACTTTTTTGGTTTTGCACTGCTAACGTTACATAAGATTTTTGCGGCATAACACATAACTCCTAGTTGGAACATAACTTTTTTAAAAACTTTACGTGTTATGATATTATAACTAATTTTCTAATAGATAAAACTTGAACGGCTAAATTTAGTCGCAACAAACATATTATATTTAACTTTTTGTTTACTAAACTACTTCCGACCATATTTTTTTTTTATCACAACGTTTTATAAAAAGAGCGAAAAGTTTAATTTAAAACGACTAAAATTGAATGCCACTGTTTTAAACAGCTACTATAATATGTCATGAACCCGCAAGACCCCAGTGCTTGCAATATTTGACAAAAAAAAAAAAACTACTTGGTTTACTTTCCCAGAAAATCGGCCATATGTACATATATTCTAATTAAAAGACAATAATATTTACTTCCTACATACATAGGGTATTCATGTAGGCTTCTAGAGGATCAAAATCCAATCGGCACATTTGGTAAATACTTACGTATCTACAAATATGTATGTATCCATACATACCTACTTCTTTAATTTGTTTTCTTACTTATTTTAAGATGTAAATACATTAATTAATTGGCAAATATGACAAGAAAAAAGTATCAGAAATAGTTACTTCCGGTGATTTTAGGTTAAGCTAAAAGAAGGAAGCGTTTTTCGTCATTTTAATATTTTCCCATTCAAGCTCATTAATTTAATTATTATGTAGACAGAGTTGATTCATACGCAGTGGGAATTAAATAAACAGATTAAGATAATAAAATTAGTTCGCACGGTAGAATCTAGTGATCGACAATATCATTCATTTGAATTTATGTGTGCACATACATACGTATATTTCTAAGCATGAAACGGTAACTTCCGCATAAACCAAAAGGAGATTATCGACATATATATGTACCTGTGCACTTATTTACTACAAAACTTATCATCTTTAAATCACAATAGTTTACTAATTCTTAGCACAAATATTATATATGGCCACGTGAATTGTTGAAGGCGATCGCCGCCCCACAATTGGCATCAGTGTTGGCGTGTGAATCGCAATTGGATGAAAATTTCTCTTAAATACATAGTACAAATGTAGAAATGCAAATCAGTGTACAAACTGAATATTGTTTTCCTCTAGATATGTATGTACAAGTATGGAAAATCACTCATGCATGGAAATAAATATCGGCGCTGCGAATAAAAAAAAAACAGTTAAACAGTTAAAAAAAAAAAAAAAAATGGTCTATAAAAACAGCTATGTGCATTAAAAAGGCGCAAATTTTTAACACGTTGCAATGGGTAAAAAAAATTTATTTATTTTTTCACAAATCAATAACAATGATATAGTTTTGAGTTGAGTTTTTGATGGATAGTGTACCAATATTTAAAGGTGTATTTGCAAAATCCTTCCGTATTTTGAAAAAAAAAGCACTAAATACTCTTTCAAAGGTCTCTATGTTTCATTTATACACTTTCAAAAGTCTCTATATAAAATAGGTCACTCATACGCCTTGGCGCACATTGGTGTCGCCTCAAAATTCTAAAATCATTTTATTTCCACCAGTATTATACTGCCTCAAAACTTCTTCTTATTCTTGATTGGCGCTTAACCGTCCAGACGATTCTGGCCGAATCAAACGGAGCGCGCAAATTGCTTCTGTTTCGTGCAGCATGGCACCACTTGGGAACACCTAGGGAGGTATCATCGCTGTCTACCTGATTTTTCCAGCGCAGTGGAGGTCTCCCTTTTCTTTTGCGTTCAGCGGGTTTCGACATGATCTGCCCAACGCAGCCGCTGGATCTTTATTCGCTGAACAATGTTAAATCTCCGTCGATACTCGCCCACGCCAACGCGCAAAGGTCCATAAATCTTCCGAAGAACTTTCCTTGTACGTATGTATGTACATACATATGTATGAATTTATGGAAGAGCTGTAAAAATATTTGCCAATTGACACATACGAGTAGACAACGCAAATTTTCGAAAAATCACGTATTTTAAACATTTATGGACAATATTTCTCAAACCTTTTAATGATAAAAAAATAAAAAAAGCAAAGCGTATGAAATATTTAAAAAACAAGTAAGCGTAAGTTCGAGTGGATTCGAACATTAGATACTGAGCTGTATGCTTTCAATAAGGAATAATGGGTGGAAGTGACCCCAATAGCGAACATAGGGTTAATACGATTATGAAGTTGAAACCCTACTCTCAAGCCAAAGACACTGGTGTATCAAACTGAAATATCGGACCATAAATACAGAAGATATGAAAAAACGAATTTTGGGTGAAAAAAATAAAAAAAATGTTCGGAAATCTTTTCCAAAAAGGCATCATATGGCGGGCGTACGGCGAACTTCTTTTTTTGCGATACGGTCTAATGTACCTACATATGCGTGCAAGTCAATTTACATTTGTATATGACAGTTCAGTTCAAATAAAAAACTAATATTTACATATCTAACTTTGGCAGCTCTACATATTTAAAAAAAAAATAGTTAAGATGATGCGAGTATTTTACAATTAAATTTGATTCGTGCTTATTTATACCATGTCTGTACCAGTGTTCTGCTTCGAGTAAGGTTTTCGGCTCATCGATCTGACACAGTGCAATGCAACTCATACACATGATGTTTACCCGAATAAGCGATACGAGTAAAGCTTTTGTACGTTCGATGTCAAACGAACAAATGTTTGGTTGGAAAGAAATGTCCAAAACAATGATTTGTACATAAGTAGAAATTATCGTTTGATCGATCGGTTTATGAGTTGTACTTAAACAGAAATGATCGTTTGATCGTACACTGTACGATCATGTACATTTTTAATATGTGTGTCGTATAAATATATGTATGTACATACATATATATATATATGTATGTATGTATGCTGGATTTAGTTTTAAAGCCGTTTTTCTTGCATTTTCAATTCTTTATTTTCTGTAATCTTTGTATGAGTGCTGATCAGCCGCTTTATTTTACATATCAAAAGTTTAAATAAACGATTAAAAACTTTTCAAAGCGATAAAATGAAAAATCAATTTGTTTTATTTTCATTAGTAGATACTTTTTTATTTCATTTTTAATATAAAATTAGAAAAGCTATTATATAAAAGGAAAAAATTCGTGCATACAAATTAGGCATTATTTCATTTATTTTTTCTTGTTTTCATCAATACTGTTTTATTTCATTTTTAATAGAAAATTAGAAGTTATTATATAAAAGGAAAAAATTCGTGCATACAAATTAGGCATTATTTCATTTCTTTATTCTTGTTTTCATTAATAATTTTTATACTCAGCTGTACTAGTACACAGAGTATTATAGTTTTAATCACATAACGGTGGATTGTAACAGAATGAAATAATCGAGATAGATATAGACTTATATATATCAAAATGATCAGGGTGATAAGAGAAATCGATTGAGCCATGTCCGTCCGTCCGTCTGTAAACACTCTAACTCGCGCAAAAATTGAGATATTTTGATGAAATTTGAAATGCAAGTTGGTATCGAGACTGGGACGGTTGGTATTGAAAATGGGTGAAATCGGACCATGAAAATGTGCGCTCACTTGCTGCACTGCTAGCTGGAATGGATAATATTTTAAGGGCAAAATTATAAAGAGTTGGAAACTCATTTTTATGATTTTCCCACCACTGCATGGCATCAAAATTATTTTCGAAGGCTGTTTGCCAATCGGTAACATTTTTCTCTATGGCAAAATGAGGTAGAAAATTGAAAAAAAAAACCTATTTTGCTGTGCCAAACGGAAGGAAA
Source organism: Urophora cardui (assembly GCA_960531455.1). Lineage (NCBI taxonomy): Eukaryota > Metazoa > Arthropoda > Insecta > Diptera > Tephritidae > Urophora > Urophora cardui. The sequence goes on along the minus strand of OY482672.1, from coordinate 3,639,759 downwards.
ATTTTGACAGTTACAAAGATACACATTTGGGCGAAAACGGGCAACGATACAATTTTAAACCGTAAAATGCATATAATTGTTGATGGCAGTATTAATGGAACAGAAGAAATGTATTCGTGAAACGATTTGATGTTATTTTGTATTTAAATATTTGTGTTACTTGTATGTGTATGTATTTACAAATGTGTATGTATTTCAAATCCACCACGAATACTTTCAAAATTTTACTCCCTTATGTCAAAATTTCATTTTTTCTACCGATTGGCACACGGCCGAATTGTACAAATTCATTAATTTGACACCCGTTTTCCTCTTCAATTTCACAAAAAACTTCCCACACTTCACTACGGCCTTTTCTTTCATTAGATTTTTTGTAAACACTTTTAAGTTTTTCGTACAGTCGAATGATCGTATAAACATGCAATGATCGCGATCGATCAACTGATCGATCGGTTCGTTATAGTATGTACATATGTATAATCGTGCGATCATACAGCGATCGTATCGTTCAACCTGTACATATATTTGTTTCAAACCAAATCGTTCGATCGCTGTGTTGTTTAGTATGAAAGCATACAAACGAGCTGTAGCTCGTACGTTTACGGTTTGCCGGGTATCAAACGTACGTACACAATAGGGGCATTTCAGTTATTACATCTGGGTCTGGGTTAAGATAAATTTTTACTGAAACAATCCGGCTCATAATGAAAATTGGCTGCACTTGAAAAGAACTAAAAAGAAGAAGAAACATATACAACATATACCCAGCAGTAAAAATCTGAAATGAATCCTTTATGAATCACTGATGAAATTCATCATGAATGCTTTCATATAAAGGCTGCTGAATTTTTTCAAATAAATGGTTTGCTTTCCTCATGCCTATATGACTCCGTTCGGAGCCGGCATAAAACTGTCCAATGGTAGGAAAAACAAAAGGAGCACACCTCGAATTGGGAGAGAAGCTCGGCCATAAAACTCGTCAGAGTTATAATAGCGCAAAAACAATTCTTCTGTACGTTGAAAAGAGACAAATACTCCCTCAAAAACAATTTGATTGGCTTTAAACTTCAAACTAAATGAAAATAACTATTTCAAAAATTATTTTTTTGGAAATTTGAATTTAAATTACTGAAATAAATTATGAAACTCAAATGGCGGGATAGCTATGTATTCCATGTTATAAGGATAAGCCAGTGCGCAGTATAATTTTTCTTCCGGACTTCTTCTTTCCCCTTACGGCCAAAGCAGAAGCTTACAAGAGGCAAATTTGAAATTTTTATTTCCATATATTTTTTAATTTAAATATAATTTGTTTTATAGTAGTCAAATTGAAAAATTTGTCAGAAAAGCTGCCAAATGTCAAAAAACCTACCGAAATACAAGCTGGATCATGGGTTTTTAACCGCCTAGATGGTATTTCGTTTGGTGTTTCAATATAGCTTGCTTGCTTGCACCAACGCAAAACGATAGTGATGAATATTCAACAAAGAATGATCAATGATCATTTAGCAGTAAAACAAATTTACTGCAGGGTATATTTATATATATGTATACATACACAAATGTCACTTTTCAGTTCTGCCAAATCAAAAAAGCACTGTGCTGCCAAATCAGCACGGAAAAAACAAATCGAACAGGGCGGATCAGAAATTGAACCAGCAATTTATCTGGTTTAATCGAGCTGAAATCTTTGTTGTTGCATTTACATGCAAAAATTTTTATCTGGGTTAGGATCACCGTATGTGAAACACGGCTAATGAGTTGTATGCTATACCCGAACTTCAAACTGATCGAAGCAGAACTCTGGTCTGTACATATGTATGTATATCCTCCGTAGTATATGAAAATATACAAAAAAATTCAAATTTTATATGTACATACATATGTATATATGTACATACCTATGTATATTAGATGAGTTTTTTTTTAGATATTCTCTCCGGCACCGGAATATGAAAATAGGATGTTTTAGAGTGAGTAAACTGCAAAAAAAATTTCACTTTTCCAAAAACTGGATGGAGCTACACCGAAAACCGCGCAAATTCCCAGAATTTCAAGGTATGTTTAGATTTATGTCTGAAAAAAGTTGGGATTTTGCACAAGAAAAAAATGGATACCCACCCATACGAAGAATTAACCGCTAAATCGAATGGCATATTCAGTTTTTTGGTACACTACCCAGGGAAGATAATAACGCGGCCTAAAGTGACCATTTTCTTTTTTTTCTCATGAATCTTCAACTTATTGGCCTATACTCTTCCCGAAAGCGAACGTTATTTTTTAACTAAATCACACGGTAGGCTGCGTTATTTAATGCGCTTTCCAGAAATGTATAGCTATTAAAAATCGAATAATATTTGGATGAGTTCATCAAGTTTAAGTGAAGTAAAGTCGGGTATAAAAGGGTAACATATGTACCTTAAAATTTCTCAATTTCTTTTTTAAATTTTGCTCTTGAAGACGGTTTTTTGGGTTATTAGTGATTGTTTTATTTTGTTGGATAACTCCACAAATGTAAAAAAAAATTTGGAAGATCGAGACCGTGGATAGCGGAAAAAACCGTGGCCCCGGATGGCGCCAAAATATTATTGGGCAATATTGGTATCAAATTAAAGGTCTTAACTACGGCTTGCATATGGAACTTTTTACATGCCAATTTCTTAGCCAATTTCTGATATACTGACGAATAAGTGGTCCAGGATGACTACAGAATATTTTAAAGGATATCGGCGACATTTGAGTCTAATTTTTGACTTATATGTGTCGAAACGGTGGACACAGCAAAATGGATTGACTTTACATTAAAGTCCTAGGTAAAATCTTTATTTTGATACCCATATTGCCCACAAATGTTTTGGCACCATCCGGCTCAACTTTTTGTCCGTTATCCGCGGTCTCGGCCTTTCTATTTTTTTTGCATTTGTGGAGTTATCCATCCACATAAAACTATCACTTAAATCCCAAAAAACCGCCTTCAAGAGCAAAATTTGTTAAAAAAATTAAGAAATTTTAAGATATGTTACCCTTTTATACCCGACTTTACTTCATTTAAACTTGATGAACTCATCCAAATTTTATTCGATTTTTAATAGCTATACATTTCTGGAAAGCGCATTAAATAACGCAGCCTACCGTGTGATTTAGTTAAAAAATAACGTTCGCTTTCGGGAAGAGTATAGGGCAAGAAGTTGAAGATTCATGAGAAAAAAAAGAAAATGGTCACTTTAGGCCGCGTTATTACCTTCCCTGGGTAGTGTACCAAAAAACTGAATATGCCATTCGATTTAGCGGTTAATTCTTCGTATGGGTGGGTATCAATTTTTTTTCTTGTGCAAAATCCTAACTTTTTTCAGACATAAATCTAAACATACCTTGAAATTCTGGGAATTTTCGCGGTTTTCGGTGTAGCTCCATCCAGTTTTTGGAAAAGTGAAATTTTTTTTTCAGTTTACTTACTCTAAAACATCCTATTTTCATATTCCGGTGCCGGAGGGAGGATCTGAGAAGGTTTAAAGAATCGCATACAAAAAAAAACTCATCTAATGTATATGTATATTATCTCTGTCTGGTATGCAATAATATTGAATGAGGTGAATGACACACTTATTTAAATATACATATGTACCTATACATATATTTGTACTCATTTCTATAAAATCTGCATTTAAATTTTTTTAAGGTGAAACACTTCTGATTGTAGTTTATTGAGGTATTTTAGAAACCCTGCAACAAGCTTATACCTATTTTGCTGAAAGAGTTTGTGTAATGATTTCGAACTTAAGCTTGGATTTACTCTACGAGCACACGATATCTTGAGAGTTTCGAAACATTCGATACTTTTCACTTTCAATACAGAATCAAATTTTGTTTGAGAAACTATGTATGTACTATATAAAATCATTCTTCGAATTGGTTGGAGCAAACATCATCCTATAAATTAGAAATGCTAATAAGTTACTCATACGCCTAGTTCTACATACATATGTACCTATGTATGTATGCGTGTATGTACGTTTGAAATTATAATGTATGAAAGTAGAGATAAAGAAATGAAATGAATGAATGTGTAAACATTAGCATAAACTTTTCTGAGTTTAATACAAACGCGATTTATACAAAAAATTTAAATTGAACAGAAAAGCGACTAAATTCGCCCGAAATCCGAAATGAACTCTGTTCTGTACCATCAGAAGCGTTAATTTTATAACTCCTTTCTTATATTTATCTTAATTTTTTAACACGCTTTTATTAGATTCGCCTGTATGTATGTATGTATGTATGTATGTACATATGTATGTATGTAATTTCTAGCTGCTGTCTAAATATATGCAACATATTTACTAATGAGATTAGGTTATAACCACCGCTATGTTCCAACAGATGGCGCGCGTGTATTTATATTTTTAAAATATTCACTTTTTAATTCACAGCAATTCCAATTAAATCTAAAAGCTACTAAAGCTACTGACAATCTAATGTCTCTTATGTGACCGAAAAACAAACTAAATCAAGTCAAAGAGACATTTTGACATTTAATGAGATTTTGTATGTATTCGCATCACTTTATGTTGGCCGACATCAGATGAATATAAAGAAAACACATAAGAAAGAAGAAAACACATGTATGTACGTACATATGTATGTATATAATGAGCGGTGTGCGCCAAAAACACGTATCAACCATGATTTGAGATTTTAGTTGATTTAATACGCATTAACTCAAAAAATTTAGAGTTGTGGAATGTACCGTTTTGAAGTTAGAGCCAAATGAAATTTCATACCTGCATACAAACTGTATGCCAAGAAATTTAAAAAATCCTTCTCCTGTTTCTATTTTGGCTCATACGTCTTTTTGGTGCATGCGGCTCGATGTGTACATGAGCATATGCATGTTTGAATACTATATGTCAATGCCGGTACTTCAGTAGCATCTTTAATTAAAAGCAATAAAAATTCTACTCATCCTTTAAAATCCAAAAAATCAGCAAAAAAAAAACGATAAAAATGTAAGCGATGTTTTATGTATGTACGAGTACATACCCTGCAGTAAAAATCCGCAATGCATCCTTAATGAATCACTGATGCAATTCACCTATGACGAGGAGGCATCAGTGAATACTTTCATATAAAGACTGATGAATTTTTCATATAAATGGTTTGCTTTCCTCAGAAAAAAAAAATAAAAGCAAATAAAAATATACTGAGTTATGACGACAGTGATGAATATTCAACAAAGAATCATCACTGATCCTTCAGCAGTGAAACAAATTTACTGCAGGGTAGGTATGTATGTACATATCGTCGCACCATACGAAAACTAGCACATTTAAAATTTCTGACGAAAGCTAGCAATAAAAAAATTTTGTACGAAAAGTAACAGTAAGTTTTTACATTAAAATTGTTGCTGTTTAAACGAAATTGATAGTTTTCGTCAGCCAAAAGTCCAACTTGTTACTTTTCGTCAGCCACAAAAAATCGTATGCTAGTTTTCGTATGGTAGGTACCTGCGACGATATGTAATATGTGCGCATATCCATACATAAACATATTTGTGTATACCATATGTACTTACATATAAATTCATTTGATCCCTGCGATCCACTACTACCAACTCCAATGCCATTCATTATTTCTGTACCATTTGTTTGCATGCTAATCGATGAACATTTGAAACCATCATTCACGTAAACATGGTCCAATGCCGGATTTGGCTTCATTGCGTATTCGACAACACCGCTAACTTGTAGTCCCAAAAAAAAAAAATCAAACAACAACAATAATAACAACGACAGCTGACTACCAACAAAACTTTTTGCCTCTTGTCACTTGTCACTTGTCAATTTTCAATTTTTGTTTTATTTCAATTGTACTTTTGAGAAAGTAAGAAAGAAAGACGCACATTCATAGCCACGCCGATCTTCGTTCAATTTTCGCTGACTCCTTTGCTTTTTACTTTTTGGAGGTAGTCAAATTGCAGATAAAAGTCGGTTTTGCATGATTTGTCAAAATTAAATATTTTTGCGGTTAAAGTGTGTGTTGTTACTTTTTTATATTTTTCGTATTTAGTATGTACATATTTAGTTTTTATTTTTTTTTTTTTCCTTTTTTTGTTTCTTTTGCGAATTTGTTTTTGTATTTTTTATAGCTAATTATTCTTCGCTGCTTCACAGTTCCTCTTTTGCGCTTTCGTTTAGGATTTTTTTGCTGCAATTAACGAAATATGAGATTTGATTAATGGAGATGACGGGATTTCTTGTTTTCTTGTTTTTTTTTTTTTTTAATTTGCTGGAATGTCTTCAATTTGGCAATTTTTTCAGTTTTTACCAAACCTTTCATTTATGGGTTTTGCGCACCAAAATTATAAAAAACTGTATTGTATAGATCAGAGATCGCAGTGAATTTGGAATTTTATAAAAAAAAAAATATGAGTTATTCATTGATTTTTTATACATATTTTAAATTATGCCACAGATATCTCACAATTTTTGCAATGACGCATATATTTGTAATATAGGTACATATGTATGTATGTATATTATACCTTCTTTTATATATTTATGGTAATTTTTTTAATTTAGATAAAACCTTAGCAGATAATTAATATCCCGGTGGCTAATCTTTATTAGGTATGTACATTGCTAATCTCGTTTTACAAAATATCAGACCAAATATGGCTTTCATCTTTCGAAGCAGCTATGCAACCAAATTAAATTAAAAAATTTGGAGATATTAAACAATTTAAGCCAAAAATTTACCTACATACATACATTTTAATGGCAATTGATGCAACACACGTAAGAGCGGTGCTGGGTAAGCTTTCAGACTTCATACTATCAATTCTAGCAAAGAGTGATGTAATCTGGCATTTGCAAATCATATATCTTTTATTCAAAAGTAATTGCCGTATTATGAGCTAATATAAAATATTAGATATTACGTACCTAATTAAGTAAACAGCCAAAGTAAGTATTTATTCTTACGTATGTATATACATATATTTGCACCATGTGGAAGTTACCTACACGGAAATGGCAAAAATATTCATATTAAAAAATGCTGAAAATCAAAGGTAATCAAACTACAAATGAAGCATTCAATGCATATTAAAAATTTTTATAAAATATATAAATATGTACTCTTAAAATTTAAATTTTAATTACATATGTGCCCGCCACCACATTTGGTAAAGCATACGTGACCACCAGCACTGCTTGGTTTTGCGGCAAGACTATAGAACAAGCCATACAAAAACAATGCGATAAGCTTTGCATTAACAGAGATCCCCGAATGACAAAAAATAATTCGATCAAATTGTTTGAGGTCAAAGTGATCCAAGCTTATGTTGTTGTGGCCCATAGAGAGCCATTGGTTGGCCATCCTTGATATAGAAGAGTAAAGTGATAAGCAAATATCTACAGAAATATAAAAATTTACAACTTACACTTAGTACATGTGTGCTCATTTAAAGTTTTATATGACACTGCACTCAGTATAAGTATGTCTGTATTAGTATGTAGTAAATATATGTACAGGTTAGATTCGCTAAAATCTCAATAACTTCCACATACACCAGAAATTGATCCCTAGCGTTGCCTACAACATGATGGAGATATTTATATATCGTCGATGCCTTTGCAAAACCGCCCACCGAAAGTTGCAAAATCGCCTTTGTGGCACTTGTGCCCAAAAAGGAGATTTGGAAACACTGAGGTCAAGACATCAATGGCAAGGCATACAAATTGTAAAAATAATATATTAGTAACAAGTTTCTAAAATAACATTGAAGGAAATCCCAACTATTCAACCGACTCTATGGCAAATCAAGCACATCTTTGGGGGTGCATTAGATTCGCAATTCTAGAAGCCAACGACACACACATAACGAAAAAGTGAAGTCGGCTGTCAATGGTTACGTTCAGGAGTCGCAACGGTTGAGCACAACTGTTGTGTAGTTATCACTAGACTGCGGATCTTTATGCAATTGCATATTTTTAAGGAGAAGAGATAGCGATATGGTTCAAAAGAGAAAAATGAATTTTATTAATTAAATATTCTAAATTTTCATATTTATTTCTGCATATTTTGCATATTGCATATAACTTGCATAATTGCATATAACTTGCATATTTGAATATAACTTGCATATTTGCATATAACTTGCATCTTTACATAAAAATTGAAAATTTGCATATATATTTTATCGTGAGACAGACACTTTGGCGTTTTCATACTCCTATAAGTTGTTTCAAATTGAAGAATTCTATGGAATATATTTTGCATTGAGTCATTTCTAATGGCTTAATTTTTAATAACAATTTGTCATTCAGCGTTTAACAAGCTTATCATTTTATTTTTCTGCATTTGCAATGGGAAAAGCAATGAAGAGAAAGTGTTTGAAGCTTCGAAATTGGGTTGACAATATTAAAGACCCAAATTTGAGCGTTCATTTTCAGCATATAAACTGATATTAACCGATAAGCGTCACAATTTCGGCATTCAGAATCTGGAGAAAACAATTGTAGTATATTGTGGTCTTAACTACAACTAAAATTATCTCTTTACATTAAAAATTATTATAATAAAAATTAGTTACCATTTACAGTTTTGTTTTGGGTGTTAATGGGTTATTTATTTGCATGGAACAAATGTTCCAGCATAAAACAAATGATTTTTGCATTCAACTGTATTTACTTATTGTGTATATCACTTAAAATTCTATATTTTATATGAAAAAGGTGTATTTTTAATTTGCATATAACTTGCATATAACTTGCATATAAGTTGCATATATTTTGCATATTCAAAACAGAGCAAGAAAATTCGTTTTGGAATGCGAATATATAGTGTTGAATCAATATAACACTTAATAAAGCATTTTAAATTTTTTGCATAAAGATCCGCAGTCTAGTTATCACTAATCGGAAAGTGATACAATTTGCGCCTTCTGAACGAGCTGATACATTAAATAAACAAATTGTTATTATCCCAACGTAATCGCCAATAATTTCGCGGCTTTGAAACATTTTTATTACATTCAAAAATTCATAAGTACTATTTATATTTTTGTACATACATATGTCAAAATCGTAAGCTCAACATGTGGTTGTTAGTTAGGCTATCACAGGCAGCGTTGCCATTCTAGCTTTTTATACTCAGCTGTACTAGTACACAGAGTATTATAGTTTTAATCACATAACGGTGGATTGTAACAGAGTGAAATAATCGAGATAGATATAGACATATATATCAAAATGATCAGGGTGAAAAGAGAAATCGATTGAGCCATGTCCGTCCGTCCGTCCGTCCGTCCGTCTGTCTGTCCGTCCGTCCGTCTGTCCGTCCGTCTGTAAACACTCTAACTCGCGCAAAAATTGAGATATTTTGATGAAATTTGAAATGCAGGTTGGTATCGAGACTGGGACGGTTGGTATTGAAAATGGGCGAAATCGGACCATGACCACGCCCACTTTTCCTATATAGAAAAAATCGGAAATTTGGTATCTCAGTCACTAATACAGCTGGAGCGATGAAATTTTATCCACGTGTTGAGCTCAGGCCCCTAGGAAGAAATTTGATGACATTTTGGAAAATGGGCGGTGCCACGCCCACTTATTAAGGGTCAAACCTTGCAAGTTTTATATGTCATAACTCAGAAACCGTTGAAGATATATCGATGAAATTTGGTACGCGTGATATACTTACTTAGTCAAATATTTGGACGAAAAATTTCCGAAATCGGTTGAGGGCCACGCCCACTTTTATATATGGCTCTTATAAAGTGACCTAATAAAAACATTTTAAGCGATATCTCTGTCAAATATAAAGATATATCATTGAAATTTTATAGCAGGAGTCCAACTGCGGACATAAAACGAAAAACACAAAAATTTTGGCAAATGGGCGTGGCACCGCCTCTTTTTATAAACAGGAATATACGAGATTTCTGAGCCCATAACTCGACAAATAATTTATATATAATGACTAAACTTGGTGTGTACACTTTTATTACTTGTGGTAATACATGTTGAAAATTTTAGCGAAATCGGTTGACGACCACGCCCACTTTTATATATGGGTATTATAAAGTGACCTAATAAAAACATTTTAAGCGATATCTTTGCCAAATGTAAAGATAATTCATTGAAATTTTGTGGTTTGATTTCTACAATAGACCAGAAACAACAAATAGAAAAATTTTGGAAAATGGGCGTGGCACCGCCTCTTTTTACACAAAGGGATATACGTGATTTCTTAGCCTATAACTCGACAAATAATTGAGATATTATGACGAAACTTGGTTTATACACTTTAATAACATGTGTTAATAGCCACGCAAAAATTTATTGAAATCGGTTTATGACCACGCCTACTTTTTAAGAAAGATATATCTGGAACACTCTTTGGGAATTTGTAACGTGACATCTTTATAACTAGAAGTCAAAAAGGAATGAAATTTTGCACAAAGAATAATATTCATATGCTTAGTTGGATGACTGATAAAAATGTTGAAAATGGGCGTGGCTACGCCCACTTTATGCAGCACTCGCTTTATATAAAGTACACCGTGTTTCCATCAAACGCAAACAAACTATGAAAACATACAGCTGAGTATCTAATGTTCGATTCCACTCGAACTTAGGCTTCCTTACTTGTTTCAAGCTAGATTTAGCTTTTTTTCTTGTCTTTTAGCTGCAAAAATTCTGATTTAGCTTTGGCTTTTTTTTTAAGCTTTTTTATTTGCTAAAACTCCCCAAAAAATGAGCGCTGCTCACTGCTCATATACATTCATACAGTCATTATAGTTACCATTATTTGAATGTAAAACATTTTTTTAACATTTCGTTATTTTTATTGACTTTGAAGTACAAATTTACATATATGTAGTATATGAAAATAAATAACGTATGCAGGCTCCACTAAACACGTCGGTTCTTCAGATAAGCTGACTTCTTGTTCTTCTTCGACAGCTATCCAATTTGTTTACTTCTGCATATTCTATACATGCATTCGCGTTTAAAATTCATCAAATTCTTCATTCTCTGAGTTTATCCATCATTCGCACGTGAGCTGAATGTCAAATTATTTTGTCTTCCTTACAGTTTTGACATCTCGGTCACGAGAAGTTGACATTCAGCTCCTGGCGTGTATGTGTATATGTATATTGAACCGACCTGTTAAATTGACCTTGAATTTATGTGTGTTTTGAAAACACATTAGGCGAGTTCTCCTGGCTGTGATCCAGATCCGCATAACAATTTTGCATGCAAATGGAGCAACAATTTTGTTATCCTGGTGTTTATCTGGATCCATTTCGGGTCCGTATAGATTTTAATAGATTTTTTTGATCCATATAAACATCGGGATAAAAAAATTGTTGTTGCAGCTGCTTGCAAATTTTTTGTCCGGATTACTGCCCCTGGAAATCACCTATTAATAAAGCATTGAAATACGCAGTAGGACTTGGTATCATCGTTTTATTAATCCGGGAGTACTAGTCAATAGATACTCCATTACTCCCTGTACCTCTTGTATAAGTATACAATTTTGTATACTCGCTTTTAAAATTGTGTGTCCTAGGAAGGGAAGTAATAAACACAAACAAAATAAAACAAAACTGAAAAAATTTTGATATTGCTCGGAAAGGATATCAAACAGAGTACTTTTCTGCTCTCGCTTGGGGAGATCTCGCTCCAAGTTCTACTGGGTAATGTCGTAATTTTTTTAGCTTCTTTTTTTAGCTTTAAATTTTTTTTGATGTGTTTAACAATTTTTTTTAGCTTTTTCTAGCTTTTTTTTTTGATAATCTAGCTGGAACTCTGGAAAAGTTCTGGCAACACTGATCACAGGCGTGTGCTTTGATTCGCTTAATTTTCAATTTTACTGTCACAATCTACATTCCAGCTAGTGATGGGCGAGTCCGAGATGTTTTATTCGATTCTCTCGATTGTTGAAACATCTCGAATGCTCTCGATGGTGGTCATTCGTATTCGAGTCAAGTCGTAAATGGCCGTCAGTCGAAACAATCGCTAAAACATCTCGGACTCGCCAACGATTCCTCTCGTTTTCAAAGCAACCCTACAACATCTCGGACTCGCTGCAAAAAATACATAATAATTGTTGCCGCTTGAATATTAAAATTGCTTTACAAAACATACAGAGTGGTACAAATCTATTGCCGTTGTTGCTACTCGTAAAATTCATTTGTCTCATAAGCGTCTCACTTCAGAAAATTTATTAATGTTTAAATAATTAATTATTATTATTATGCACGACACTGTTTAGTTGTGATTGCAATAATGCAGCGTCTATGTATAGCATATTTTTCAATTTGGTTAATTTACTTATGTATTTGCCTCACTTCCATTAAAAATCCTACTTTCTTTATCAACAAACCTCATTCAGTTTATTTTATCAACTAAAACATATCATCAAAACAACAGCCGGCCCGCCGACTCGGAACAATCGCAAAAACATCTCGATTGTGTAGTCGAGATATCATCGAAACAACCTACGACTCGCCGACTCGGAACAATCGCAAAAACATCTCGCTTGTGTAGTCGAGATGTCATCGAAACAACCTCCGACTCGCCGACTCGGAACAATCGCAAAAACATCTCGATTGTGTAGTCGAGGAGCGAGTCAACTTTTGACTCGATTGTGATTTTGCAACGATGGCGATTCTCTCGATTGTCTAAACATCTCGGACTCGCCCATCACTAATTCCAGCAACAGTGGTTAGTCACTAATGATTAGTGACACCTTGTCTAGTATCATCCGATCAATTTAATTTCATTTACTTAGTTATGCAACATTTATACCCGGTTGAAAAAAAATTCAAATACAACTTAATTTATGTATGGATGTATGTACATATGTATATAAACTGTTACTCATTCTTAAGGAATATTGAATTTGCTTAAAGTTGATTGAACATTACTTAAAAATAAAAATGCCACAAAAATAAAACATACACAAACAGATAAACTTTTTTTTTATGGGAATGCTTACTTTTTTATGCTTGAATAGCGCCGCAATTCAGTAATTCAATTCAATTAAAGAGCATTTGCAAATTCCAAGCGATTTTTTTTATTATTTTTTTTTTTACTCATTTACACTGGTGTCTTTTATCGCTGCTTTTTTTTGTTACCAACGCACTTTTGAATGGCTTTTTGAATGCCCAAAGTACTTAGTTTTAGGAATCTCTAAAATTTAGAGTCTAAACCAGGTCTAAGCCATCTGCATTCCAAAGCCTTCGTTCCAGTATTGCAATTTATAAATTTTGAATTTTATGATGTTTTTGTTAATTATGTACTTTCAATACACTTGACACATTCTTGTTTTATAATTGCTCTTAAAATTTCAGACCGTTATAATTAGGTACTTTTTGTTTATTTTTTTTTTTCTACCGATCAGACTTTTTTATGTTTGTTCTTATTTGTTAGTAACTAGTTATCTCAACACGACAACGCTTCAAATGAAACTGTTTTCGAACTTGGCTCAAATAGTGTCTTTATAAAAATCGTAGCAATATTTTAGCATTTGCATCGTCGTGAACGATTGTTTGTTTGTCGTTGGCGATCGCCCGTTCGGTGGCAGCTCGATTTTGTCGCGCTCATTGTTGGCATGCGGTAATTTGATCAGTTTGTTTGTTTTGGAGCTCTCGCTCCTCGAAAAGAGCATTGCCATATTTGCAGAGCTCTATGAAGTGTGGCGGATTATTTTAGTTTCGAATTTTGTTGAATTTTGCAGACTACTATTTCCGTCATCCCTTGTCAACTTTGGTTATAATTTCAATTCAAAATTCGATTCAAAAAAGCTCTATTTCGGATAAATGAAACGGAATCCGAAATAGAAAAGGATTTTGAAATAAAACGGTATTGAACCACCTACATTTTGTTTTGTTCAAAATTAGTTACATCGTTTGCATATTTGCGTAATTAAATCATATTGTGTACCATAATTATTTCTTTAAATTCAATTATAACCCAAGCTATGTATATTCCCTACTTTTATCCTTTTTAATTTTTTTTTTTCAAAAGTACATGCATAGTTACATAGTTTGAAAGCATATTCATTACCCTTGAAAATACCGTTTTGATTTTTCGGATATCATTATTAGAACTTGAAATATTGTTATTTTAGTTTCATTAGTGTGACAATGTTTTAATTAAACTATTTGAAGCATAATTTTGGGCATTATTTGGAGGAAAATTGTATGAAAAATTAAAAAAAAACTATTGTTTGAATTTGAGCCAGTTAGTTGGAGCTAACTGAAAAAAAATTTTTTTGGGAAAACGCAAACAAACTTTTATAATTTCAAACAGTTTCTTTCTACGGCTAACAACAAAATCACTTTTATTTCCGCCATTTTTATCGATTGTAGTATTTTATAAGACTAGACTCAAAGGCATGGCCCAGTTATTGAAATATATGGCAAAATCCCAGAAATCGAAAATTTCGAGTTAAATCCCTTTTGCATAAAACGTGCGATATATTTTATTAATATATATATATATATATATATGTTATCCAGACTGGGACATTATTCGAATAAATTTTTATTTAGATAATTATTCGAATAAAAATATATTTTTAAAATTTTTATTTAGATAAATTTCCTACGAATAAATTATTTGGAAATTCAATTTTTATTTCAAATAATAAATAAAAACCAGAGCTGGGCGATAAGGATTACATGTGCAATCGATTACACATAGGATTACGATTACATTAATCGTAATTTCAAGTTTTTTACGATTACGATTACAGTAATCGTAATTTTTGTAAAGACGATTACGATTACAGTAATTGTAATTTCAAGTTTTTTACGATTACGATTACAGTAATCCTTATTTTTGTAAAGACGATTACGATTACAGTAATTGTAATTTCAAGTTTTTGACGATTACGATTACAGTAATCCTTATTTTTGTAACGACGATTATGATTACAGTAATTGTAATTTCAAGTTTTTGACGATTACGATTACAGTAATCCTTATTTTCTGTAATCTTAAATTACAAAATTTAAGAATTACTTGTAAAAAATTATTAAAATTGCTTTTTGATACTAAACGGTGTATGGAGGAAAATATGCTTGGCTCTGAAAGAAGTGCTAAAACCTACAAATAATTATGTAAAGCTTGCAATTTCACACATATTATATACATTTTGAAATATTTACGGTTGAGATAGCAGCTTTTAGTGGGCTGGAGAAAATGGCCCCATCCATAAAAAACGAGCTGTAGCTCACACTAATTTTCTTCGTAAAATGTGGATTTTCCATGAATAAAAAATATGTATTACTGCTAAATTTTACTAAACAAATTCCTTAGGTTTATCTCATAACAAAATTAAAAAGTAATAAAACTCCACTGGAACTTTTGAAGATGTAAATGACCATAACTATGAAAAGCCAATATTAGATGAAGATTTTTTTGACTTCGGCGGTAAATACCTAACTACATATCTCTATAACAACTTAATATATATTTTATTTAAAACTCAATATACCTTTAGAAAACACTGATTTACCTGAAGTGCTTCCTGGTAGTGGCTCAAACATTATAGGAGAAGAATTTTTTAAATATTTGAACAATGCTGATAGTAGCCATGGCTGTTTTAAAAGATATCCTCTGATAAAGAAAGCATCTTTAAGATTCAGCACCCCGCTTACATCGTCAGCACCTGTGGAAAGGCTATTTTCATTGGCGGGCATTATAAACAGTCCTCGATGCCATGCACTTTACGATGTTTCTTTTGAAAAATTAGTTCTGCTTAAGGCTAATATTGAATATTATTGAAAGTAAATTATCCAAACAGCAGTCTTAATTTTGTATCTTTATTATTTCCGCTAATTTTCTCTCTTCTTAATACACATCCCAGTTTTAATTGTTTACTTAATGTGTGAGAAATAAACACATATCGCACGTTTTATGCAATAGGGATTTAACTCAAAAAAATTTTTTTTTGGGAAAACGCAAATAAAGTTTTATAATTTCAAATAGTTTCCTTCTACGGCTAACTACAAAATCACTTTTATTTCCACCATTTTTATCTTTTTGAGTATTTTATAAGACTAGACTCAAAGGCACTACCCAGTCATTGAACTATATGGCAAAATCCCAGAAATCGAAAATTTCGAGTTAAATCCCTATTGCATAAAACGGGCGATATGTATGTATGTATGTAAAAATTATTAATATTTCTTGGAAAACGATGTTGGGTAAGTATATCACTGTTTTTTACACATTGTAATCCCAGAAAACGAGAACAGTAATCGTAATTTCAAGTTTCTTACGATTAGGATTACAGTAATTCTTATTTTTGTAACGACGATTACGATTACAGTAATCGTAATTTCAAGTTTCTTACGATTACGATTACAGTAATCGTAATTTTTGTAACGACGATTACGATTACAGTAATTGTAATTTCAAGTTTTTTACGATTACGATTACAGTAAACGTAATTTTTGTAACGACGATTACGATTACAGTAATCGTAATTTCAAAATTTCTAAGATTACGATTACTGTAATCGTAATCATCTTGTAATCGTAATCCTTATCGCCCAGCTCTGATAAAAACTCAGGGTACAAAAAAAAACAACTGAGTAATAGTAACAAAATTTTTTTATTTTTTTTTTTTAATATGCTTGTTTTTTATACTCAGCTGTACTAGTACACAGAGTATTATAGTTTTGATTTCCTAACGGTGGATTGTAACAGAATGAAATAATCGAGATAGATATAGACTTATATATATCAAAATGATCAGGGTGAAAAGAGAAATCGATTGAGCCATGTCCGTCCGTCTGTGAGCACGATAACTCGCGCAAAAATTGAGATATTTTGATGAAATTTGAAATGTAAGTTGGTATCAAGACAGGAACGGATGGTATTGAAAATGGGCGAAATCGGACCATGACCACGCCCACCTCCCCTATATAGTAAAAATCGGAAATTTTGTATCTCAGTCACTAATAGAGCTAGAGTGATAAAATTTCACACACGTATTAAGCTCAGGCCCTTATGAAGAAATATGGTGAAATTTTGGAAAATGGGCGGTGCCACGCCCACTTATTAAGGGGCAAACATTGAAAGTTTTATGAGTCATAACTCAGAAACCGTTGAAGATATATCGATGAAATTTGGTAGGCGTGATGTACTTACCTAGGCAAATGTTTGGACGAAAAATTGCCAAAATCGGTTGACGACCACGCCCACTTTTATATATGGGTATTATAAAGTGACCTAATAAAAGCATTTTAAGCGATATCTCTGTCAAATATAAAGATATATCATTGAAATTTTATGGAAGGTGTCCAACTATGGACATAAAACAAAAAATACAAAAATGTTGGAAAATGGGCGTGGCACCGCCTCCTTTTAGAAGCAGGAATATACGAGATTTCTGAGCCCATAACTCGACAAATAATCGATATATTATGACGAAACTTGGTCTATACACTTTCACTACTTGTAGTAATACATGTTCAAAATTTTACCAAAATCGGTTGACGACCGCGCCCACTTTTATATATGTGTATCATAAAGTGGACTAATAAAAACATTTTAAGCGATATCTTTGTCAAATATAAAGATAATTCATTGAAATTTTGTGGCATGAGTTCTACAATAGATCGGAAACAAAAAATAGAAAAATTTCGGAAAATGGGCGTGGCACCGCCTCTTTTCAGACAAAGGAATCAACGAGATTTCGGAGCCCATAACTCGACAAATAATTGAGATATTATGACGAAACTTGGTTTATACACTTTTATAACTTGTGTTAATAGACACGCAAAAATTTATTGAAATCGGTTTATGACCACGCCTACTTTTTAACAAAGATACTTCTGGAACACCCTTTGGGAATTTGTAACAAGACTTCTTTGTAACTAGAAGTCATAAAGGAATGAAATTTTGCACAAAGAATAATATTCATATGCGTAGTTGGATGACTGATAAAAATGTTGAAAACGGGCGTGGCTACGCCCACTTTATGCGGCACTCGCTTTATATAAAATACACCCTATATCGAACAAACGCAAACAAACAATGAAAGTATACAGCTGAGTATCTAATGTTCGATTCCACTCGAACTTAGGCTTCCTTACTTGTTTAGATATATAAATGAAAATTATCTATTATTCGAATAATTTGGTTTCTGAATAAACGAAATTATTTATTATTCAAATAAAGATAAAAAAATTTATTCATCTATTATTCGTTATTCGAATAAATTTTGCCCAACTCTGATGTTATCGGGCTCCAAAGAAATGTCACGCAGAATGATCATTTTCGGAGTAGAAACAAATAAAGGTAAGTAGTTCTTTGGGGCCAAATTTTACTCTTTTTATCTGGGGCCTGAGATTTTCGCACTACAGACGTCCATTTTTATACCTTATTTTGTACCCTCAAGCTATCAGAAAAAACGCCCCCTTTGCAAATATGAGTAATATAATGTGTATATTTTTGATTGTTTCTATCTCTGGATCGGACAAACGTGAGTATATTCCCGCCATGAAAATCTCTTCGCAAGAAATTAGAGTTATTTTATTTGGCCTTTTTGGAACACATTTAAACGCATGTTTTGAAATTTTAAAAAGCATTTATGGGCGCTTAAAATTTAATTTTCAGCACATCCATTTGAAATCCTTCTTTTTAAATCCGATATCTCAAAACTGTGAGATTAGTTTGCGTTCATATAGACCGATGAGCGTTGCTTAAACGATTCAGCTCATGATTTTGACCATACTGCTGTATATTTTGTTGAGTCTATTATCATGGTAGTTATAAAAAATAGAAATTAATAATTTGTAATTATTTTTCTGGGACTGCAAATGTGTTTTTATGGAAATATCTAATACTTTTTCCATTTTTTGCTCAGTGGTAACGTTCGCTACCTTTTTTACTGACTCTCTCACATTTCTATTGTTTGCTTTTGTGTGCCTTTCTGTTTCTACATTGAACTATTACCTGCTTTGCAGTTTGTTATTTATTTTTATCGGCTTTATTTTTGTTTAATTTTTTTTTGTTGTATCACATTGTTCTGGCTTATTTTTCTGTTTTTTTTTTTCATTTAGTTTATTGTACTTTTATTTACTTTTTTATATACAAACATACATACTACCTACATATGTATGTATGTAGACCATAGGTGACCACAAAGTAAGCATAAGGGAGCCACACGACAACTACATCAATAAAAATTGCAACAACCTTCTTCTCGGAGTTATAAAAATATTATTTTGCCAAATAACAGTTTATTGCAACAACATACATAAAAAAATCATACTCCCCATACTACTTGAAAAGAACAAATGTACAATGTACCTACATACATACATATGTATAGATATGCTGCAGCTAGGCATTCAAATATTTTGCTAAACAACATGAACGAGGTAGCAGATATAAATGTACAACCATATGTACATATGTATGTATGTATGAAGGCGTAACTACACAATGAATGTCGGTCGAAGCTGGACCGTTAGGTTTGAGTGCTCGCCGCGACGACGATTTCTGTGAAAAAAAGAAATGTGCGTTATTCTGTCGAAATTGATTTGCTTGCTGTTGGGAGCCACTCGGAGCCACAGCGATGTTGTTGGGAGACAAACGGAGTCACTGGAGCCATTGGGTGGCCATGTATGATGTAGACAATTACGGCATTCCATACATTTTTATTTTTTAATAAATGGAGCATCAACTGCAGTAGACATCGTGTCGCGGTATTTAGAGATCGTTTTTTTTATTGTTTTGTTTCGTTTTTATTTTTTTCTTTTGTTAACATTAATATCATTTGCACTTCGTACATGTGGATAGGTACAATATTATGTATGTAGGTATGTAGATATGTACATATCTTGCTTGATTACTTTATTTACTCGCTAAACTCCTCAATGGCATCTTCTTGACGGTCAAATTATATACCTGAAATGCGTTTAGGACCGGTTAGCTACCAAATTTACATGTTATCTGTTTATATTTGTCCCAAATACACACGTGCATATTCCCTGCCAAAAAGTTTTGCTTATTGTTGACAAATCAGGTCTACAAAAGGAGTACGCTGGCAGCTCTGCTCTGTTATGCACTAAGGCCGCTTTCACATTACTCGGTGCGGTATCGGATCGACATTTTTGGTTTTTGCCGAAAGTATACCGAAACCTTACCGACCACATGTATTTCAATTGGCACTTTCACATTAGTGTTGCATACATGAAATCGGAGCGGATTAAATTCGGTATACCGCAACGCGGTAAGACCGGTCAGTAAAATTTGAGGAATTACTGCATACATTTTTGCGGCGTGATAAAAGAAGAAGAACAAAGTCAGTAAAAAACTCGTTTTGGCTATAAATGTAGCAAGTTATAATGTCTTCGTTTTCGCTAGAAGACATTATTGTTATTATTGAGTGATTTGTTGAAGTTAAAAATTTTGTTTTGCAAATTTCGATGTTTGTTTTCCTATTTTCTGCCGATTACGCACCGAAAGTATTCCCACAAGTGTGAAAAACATAGCAACGCGGAATCGTTTCGATAAGCTGAAAATACCGAGCAAAAAATGTCGATCCGATGTCGTGCCGAGTAATGTGAAAAGGCCCTAACTCTGTCTGCTCCTAACTTTCTAATACTTATCTAGGCCTTATTTCGCATGGCGGATAAGCCTTTGGAATAAGGTGTGCTCTCAGAGAGAGAGTGGCCTGATGACATCAACACAGCAAAATCAGCCTTACTTTAAGCCTTACGCCATACAAATTTACTAACCTTATACTTTTCAGGCCTTATTCCAAAAATGCCTTTAAATCTGCTGTTTTAATTCTTAAATAAGGCTTAGATTTTTTTGGTGGGTTTATATAGTAAATGTATACATATGCACATACATTAGGGTAGGGCGATTTACTAACCTATATCGCGCTATCGAAATTTGGATTCCTCTCATTTTTCTGAGTAGAAAACTCCACGACATTTGTCTAAAATTAATTTTGATGTTCCGGAATTTGGTTTTTATGAACCAAGACGAATTTTGAAAATAAAAATTAGGCAAAAATCGGCAAAAAAATATCCAGGCCAATATGCACATCGAATTAGAGAGAATTTGTGCTGAATCCAGATATAAAATCCGAATTGAAATCGGATGATCCGTTTTCGAGATATAGCCTGATTTCCGGTTATGGAGGCTGAATACCCAAAATCGCATATTTTCGCTATTATCTCTTGTTGTGTACAATACATCTTAATTTTTTTTGCAAACTTCTTAAAGATAAGTCAATTCAATATATGAACATTATTTTAAAATATTAATTTATCTTCCGGTATAGGAAAACTAGAATGCACTCTTTTCTCCTTGGCCCAAAATCGCGGTATGGGTTCTCTATGTTATCGTCATTTGATACCGATGATTTTCGCCGATCGCGCTTTGTGTACAATAAATTCTTCAAATCCAAAATTTCAGAATTTTAGCTGGAAAAATTTAAGAGTTATTCCCTAAAACGTAGACTTATACTTCTGAAATTTGTTTTTTGCTTCCTATAGTACGCTATGGCGTATGAGTAACCTTGAGTTTTTGTTAGAGTTGAGGAAAGTAAAAAAACAAGTCCTAACGTTTTGGGTTATAACTCTTAAATTTTTGCAGCTAAAATTCTGAAATTTTGTATTTAGAGCATTTTTTGTACAAAAAGCGCTGTCGGCGAAAATCAATTTATTTTCAAAAATTCGTCTTGGTTCATAAAAACCAAATTCGGGAACATCAAAATTAATTTTTGACAAATGTCGTGGAGGAGTTTTCTACTCAGACAAATGAGAGGAAACCAAATTTCGATAGCGCGGTATCGATTAATTTCCCTCCATACAAATCGCCCCACCCTAACACATACATTTATGTTTTTCTTAATATGTGGTTTGGATGCTGCAGATTACACTTCGGGATCATGGACTGTAAAAAAGATACAGATATCTATGTACATAGGTACATGTACCCAGCCAGCAAGGTCCGTACATTTTACGAACATTGCGATTTACGAGCTATTCTCGAATCATAAAACAATAACAAAAGAAGCTTTCAAAAAAAAAAAAAAAAAAAGAAAACGAAAAATTTCAAACAAAAAAATTTAAACGAAAAATTTCAAACTCAATGTTTTAAAAGTAAGTACATATGTATGTTTGTAAAATTTCTACATTTACGATAAAAAACCGGACGTAAAAATATTTATATACGAGTGCTTTTTCGATACATACGACACTCGTAGGCACTGAACATTTTAAAGCGAAACAGTATTCGTAGGCGAGTCGTAAACGGATTTCATAATCGTTATTTTATTAGAGTTTTCTTCAAGAAAACATCAGTTTACGAGCTCGTTTACGATGATTTTGCTGGCTGGGTATCTATGAAATTTAATTTAACATACATATGTACATATCTCTAGCTTAGAGTGCGAAGTGTCTAAGTCAACTTCAATGAAAAATTATATTTTTATGTAGAACGCACCACGTTAAACATGTCTGTGATACTCGTTGTTATTCAGTGATACGCAAATTGACTAAGTTCAAAAGGCGAAGAAATATTTACATACATGAAAAGAACATAATTTTTTTAAGTACATACATATATTAGCCGTATTCGTTTCGGCAAGAGTTAGAGACTTGCGAAAAAAACAAAACCGTTCGTTGAAGTAAACGAATTGGAAAAAAAGGTGTGTTTATTTGATGAAATTTTTTTAAAATTTTTATCGATAGATGTCTCCCTATCTTCGAATCTAGCCAAGACTCAATGTAACACCGCTCGTTAAAGTACGGACAAAGAACGTATGTTGTACAATATACGTTCTTTGGTACGGAATTTGCGAAAATTTTCTAACGAACGGTATTGCGTTGAATTCGAAGATAGGGGAGACATCTATTGACAAAAATTTGAAACCATTTCACTTATTCACAATAGATCAGCTTAATGAGTAGCTGCCATACTCTCCAAAGGTGTCTTAAAGTCTCTAACATTTTGTATGGAAACTGTGAGCCAAGAGAGCAGACTCGAGTATAAGCGAGCAGAGAAGTGCCCAATAAAACACACCTATTGAAATTTCTTTGTTTTATATTCTTTTCTCTCCTGTAAAATTTGAAAAAGGCACTTAGCCATTTTGCACTCTAAGCTAGCGATATGTAAAGTTAATGTTCATATTATGCAATAAAAATAATCAAAAACAGTCTTTCAAATAACAAAATTTAGTAAAATTTGATAACTAGGTACGTCCTCTTTGCTTAACTTTAAGTGAAATCTTTCCAAAAATATTTGTATGAAAAGGTAAAAATGCCCAAAATTTTTCGGTCCCTGCTGACAAGCGTCATATGTACATATGTACATAGCCGATGAGATTTTTCCCTGTTAAAACTGGATGTGCTCGCACCTGCTGATCTGCGCAGCTCACACTTTGGGATTCCCAGCTCATATGTATGAATGGACAAAAATATATACCCAGTAGGCAAAAAGGAAGACAGGACTGGAAGGAGTAAGATGACTGGATGGCTTCATTAACAATTGTCACAGAAAACGGGCCAAATTTAAAGGCCTTAACTTTTCGAAGTTGTCGATTTCAAGATTTCAATAGCTTTTTTCAGCTTATACGCTTAACATTACGCAAACACGCTGCTCGAGAAATAGGCTATGTTCAGAAACGCAGCATGAAACGCAACAGCGGCAGTAATTATTTTTTTGATGATTGTGATGAACGACGTTTCATGCAAAATTTGCGTTTATGAACGCTCTGCTTGTACTACAAAAGCAGGATGCGCTTCAAACTGAGTTTCTGAACATAGCCATAAACACAGGAAGCAATATACCTATATGGAGCGTTTTGCAGATATGCATTAATCTTAATCTGGCTTAGATATTGGTTTGTAGTATAATTTAAAAGGAAGAGCTTGGAAACTTTTCTTCTGGGTATGTACCTATGCACATAAATATCTACATATGTACGTATGGATATGTAAATAGTTATACATACTTATTCTCGAATGTGCTCCTTGCTTCAAGCGAAAAACAAGCATATGTATGTATACACATTTGTGAAGCGTGATCGTTTTGCTCTACCTTGGTACCTAGTAGGTATTACCTATATACATACCTTAAGGTCCGGTTATACTTGCATAGCACAGCAGCGCACAACATAAGAACTCTAACATACGAAATAGCGGCACAGGACACAGCATACAAGCCAGTTGAATTTTGATTTCTGTTCAAAGTTCCTGATTTTTAGCGGTAAATTACGTAACCGCTCCATAACAAGGCTGTTTAACGATTTTCGATACCAAGTAGGTATCGATGCTTTTCATCTGATACATACTCGAGTACGGATACTTTGTGGCGATACTAGAAACGAGTACAAGTATCGATACCTTAATAGTATCGTTGGAACCCTAGTTAAGTGCTATGCGATTTGAAATTTGGTAACACGAATGTGTGAGTGTGTTGAGTGTGCGAAGTGTTGCGTTCTAGTTTATACAGGTTAACTTACTAAACAGCTGATTTTTAACTTTCTTCTACTTTTTTATTTTAATAATGGCGCTTATGTCAAACTTATGTCAATTTTCAGCATTGCGCATTATGATTTCTACAAAGGCGAACTATGACTTTGACAGAAGCACCACAGAATACACAAACAATTTAGATGGAGTGTGTAGGTACATATCGTCGTACCATGCGAAAACTAGCATATTTAAAATTTCTGGCGAAAGCTATCAATAAAAAAATTCTGTACGAAAAGTAACAAGTTCGACCTTTGGCTGACGAAAAATAACAAGTTCGACATTTGGCCGACGAAAAATAACAAAATCGACTTTTGGTTGACGAAAAGTATAAGTAATTATATATTGTTTTTACATTAAAATTGTTGTTGTTTAAACGAAATTGATAGTTTTCGTCAGCCAAAAGTCGAACTTGTTACTTTTCGTCAGCCAAAAGTCGATTTTGTTATTTTTCGTCGGCCAAAAGTTTAACTTGTTATTTTTCGTCAGTCACAAAAAAACGTACATATGTTTGTTTTCGTATGGTACGACGATATGTATGTATGAATGTCGGGATGCGAAAACCTTTATTAATTACACAGGCCGACAAAATGAGACCGATTTTTTTGACCACAAACCAGAGCATACTTTACTAAAGGTTTTCGACGCGCTGAATTCAAATCTGGACGCAGAATTCCTCTATCACGTCAGGACTTTGAGATATCCTAACCTAAATGTGCAAAAAACACCGTTTTTGCCTATTTTTGAGGTTATATATAAACGACAAATTATTTAAAAAAAAAAAGTACACATAGCATCTTAAAGAAGAAGTCTTTCTCTTACGAATGGCGTTGAGTTTGCTCAAATATCTCTTTTTTCGCTAATACCATGTCTCCACATAACGTGTTTCGCTCTTTTTTTCTGCATTTTCTCTCTCAATCTTGTTTCGACACGGAAACCAGTGCCGAAACTCGCCATTTTCCATACAAATTTCTGAGAGCGAGTGAAGATTGAAACACTGTTTCATTCTGAATCATCTTGCCAACCTCGATGATATCGATGTCTTCTCTAATTTTGTATCGAAAATCTATCGAAATCTCACACAGACCAAAACAAAGACGCAAAAATAAGCAAACTTACAAACATGTAAGAAGAACAAGAAAGAGAAGTGTCAAACTGAATCACGATTAGCAACGTGGAGACGGGTTATTGAGCGAGATGTTTTGCTACATGTTTCTCTGGTGAATCAAGTTATGTGGAGACGGGCTTTAAGATGGAGCAATTGAAATTTGCAGACTTATCGTAAGAGGTATGTGTTCTACTGCATCATACCTACGTTAATTCATATAAACTTTAAATTCCTCTATCTTAGCGAATAAAAAAAAAGATATTTGAGCAAACTCAACGCCATTCGTAAGAGAAAGACTTCTTCTTTAAGATAATCTGTCGTTTATAAATAACCTCAAAAATAGGCAAACACGGTGTTTTTTGCACATTTAGGTCACGATATCTCAAAATCCTGACGTGATAGAGCAATTCTGCGTCCAGATTTGAATTCAGCGCATCGAAAACCTTTAGGAAAGTATGGTCTGGTTTATGGTCAAATTTCTTGTCGGCCTGTGTTATTGAACCATGATTGCACGGCTATGCGAAGTATAATCATCTCTATGCGCTATATGTTATGCGCTGCCCTGCTTTGCTATGCTATGCAAGTATAACGCGGCCTTTAGGAACGAATAATAAAAAAGGCACACACGTGACGGCGAGTAATCATTGAACTAAGAATATAAAAAAATGTGTTTACCTACTATTTTATGAAAAACAAATTTGCTGTAGGTATTAATCTTTTGTTTTTTTAGAGGCTCAAATGACGACCATCACGTCTTAGAGGGATTTTTTCAGGACTTGTTTGTGTGTGTGTGTGTGTTTCCTTTGTTGATTTAGGATTTTAAACGTTGATTTTTTTTAAATATTTGATTAGTCAATTGTGTTTTCAAAAATCTGTTTGTTTTACTTTTTAAGATATATGTATGTACATATCGACGCTTCCAAACAATTCTGTGCTAAGTCTGAAAACTCTGTTTTGCAGAAGAAGCTCTCAAAGTTTAAACTCGATATGAAACTTCAGTTCCATGCTAAGTATGTATATCCTCGCTTATAACTTCTGTTTGGATTGAACGATCAATACCAAAATTCGACAATATCAAAGTTAGGGTACGCTCTATATAAAATCGTAAGAAAAAATAAAAACTTGCTACGTTGTTTTTCATGGCAAGCTCTCAAAATTTGTATTCTGTGAAAATCTCGAGTTGTATTATAGGTACACTTTTGCTTATAACTTTTGATTAGATTGTCCGATTGATACCAAAATTTGACAGCATCTAAATTAAGACACGTAATACTTGAAAACACCAAAAACGGGAAAATATACTAAGTCGACTTAGTACAGTGTTGTTTGGAAGCGTCGATATTTAGGTAGGTAATTAGTTCACCTGCTGTGGTGGAGTGGATAGAGTGCTCGCCTGCTATGCCAGAGGTCTCGGGTTCAAAGCCCAGTCCGAGCAAACACCAAAAAAAATTTTCTAATTAGTAAAAATCCAATTATTGGTTTTTTTAAGAGCAGCGGTCACCTCTCGGCAGTGGGCGGCATACCCTCCGAGAGTATTTCTGCCATGAAAAAACTTCTCAGAAAAAATGCATTCGCCGTTCGGAGCCGGCATGAAACTGTAGGTCCAATTTGTAGGAAAACCAAAAAGGAGCACAGCTCGAATTGGGAGAGAAGCTCGGCCACAAAACTCGTCGGAGTTATAATAGCGCCATTGTATTATATTATTATTAATATTATTAATTTGTTTACATTCTGACGTTGCCATTTTTCACTTTTTTTGCCAAAAATTTGCGACTAATGTCTCAGTAAATTTTTTTCTAAACTTGATTCCTGCTACCTATTTTGCGTATTGGGGAAGAACCTTTAAAAAAAATTAAAAGAAAAACCAAAATATAAAAACAATACTTAAGTGGCGCTGCAAATTCAGTCATAAGCACGCATGACCGGCCAGTGGTTTCCCTGTAGGGAAAATCTCTAGTTCCGAACTGGATCGCTTCTAGTGCATTTTTCGACATACACTAATTCATTTATTGGCACAATTTCGATAGTTCTGAACTAGCTACAAGTACCTAAAAATTCTACAGTTTTACATCTGCAGCTTAAGAGCAGCATTTGACACACTTCAGCATGTGCCTCTCAATCTGAGGGACGCGGGTTCGAATCCTGTCAGTATCAACGTGAATGATAATTTTTTTTTAATATTTTTTTTAACTAATATTTTTTTATTTATTTATTTAATAAAAATTTACAATAATATTTAAAAAGTAATAAAATCAAAATAAGCCTGAGGGATCGGAAAAGCATAATTAGGGGAACATTTCATTTTATACAAGATGCAAATAGAAAACTCTTTATATAAAATGCTTCACTAAACATCTGAGAATTGCAGAAATATACAAAGCCGACGGCAATTGAACCAACAAAAAATTTTCATAGAATTTTTGTCACTTCGAAATTGCATACAATCAAAGTGTGTTTTATAATGGTCACTCAATTCTCTCCTTCTGAACTGGTGAGGGTCAAACTACAATTGATCTAGTTCCTCTTTGACACCTTTTCTCTAGTTCGGAACTAGAAATTTTGCTCACTAGTTATTGAGTTCCCTGCAGGGTTTATATGAACCTACAATGGTAATTAGGTATAGTACATATGCGCATACATACACATTTGTTATTAAGATGCGTTTGCGGATGTTTTTGGAGAAATTAAAAAAAAAAATGCTTGAAAAATGGAAATAGTTTGTTGATACATATGTATATGTACATATGTATGTATTAGAGACTGCCGCTAAAAGATTCGTGATAGTCTGTGAGCTATCACAAAGTCCAAAAATTTCCATAGAAATACATACATATGTATGTATTTATGTTAAACTTATATAGAAAATCTGCCAAACAATACGAAAACAACAACATTTATCAATGGCAAGACCTTTTATTTTTTTATTTAATACGGTTAAATCCAACTTCATTATGATACATATCATGAAAGTGTGAGAGCCGTATTAAGCTGTTGGAACTTAAATCTAAAAAATCCCCCATACATACATACATATTTTGTATATACCTACATATATGTATTACGCTAAGCGATTTTTGGTACGCACCATAACTTTAACACCGTTATACCGATTGTCGAAAATGGGGTGTCAATAGGGACACGAATTTCGATACGATACGATACCAAATCGATATTTTTTGCATTTGATACCGATACTTTTTACTCGATTCTTTTGCAACGATATTTTTTGGTATCGAGTACTTCAACCACGGTATCGAACAAATGAGTACATTGAGTGATGGAAAATTAAAATTGTGTCATATTTGTCCAAAAAATTGTGCAACGCAAAATAGTGCCGAAAATCGGTCGAGTGTGCAGAAGTGAGAAGCTGCTTCCTAAAGAGCCGAAAAATGCACAAGCACGAGTAATTTTGCATCACTGGTACATATCGAAAAATAGGTCTGATCCACGTGCTGAAATAATTGCAGGATTGGGCTACTTCGTAAGGTTTTTTGTAAGAAGTTGTATGAAGTTACCGAAATCTGTTTATTGATTTTCACATTAAACGAGGCGCACACTTACCACTGAAACTAGCTAACAATTTGCAATTACCATGCGATAGAAATAATGATAACTGGAGATATACATAGGATTATATGTTTTTCATTTTCATACGATAATTTGACGTTTGCAAATAAAAAATCGTCATTTCAGCGAAAAATTGTCAATATCTTTTTTCTCTCACTTCACTAAAAATACGGTATAAACAAAAAAGGGTATTTTTTCCATTAATGCCCATATGACACTACGTTTTTTCCTGATATTCTACAAGGTTTTTTGTGTGGAAGAGGTGGTCAAATACAGTTTTGTGTTGGTGCAAGGGAGTAAGCTATGTTGGAAAAAAACCAACGAAATACCATCTAGGCGGTTAAAAACCAATGAGCCAGCTTGTATTTCGATAGGTTTTTTGACATTCGGCACTTTTTTCTGACAATTGTTTCAATTTGACAGCTATAAAATAAATTATTTTTAAAATATAAAATATATCGCTAGCTTAGAGTGCAAATTGTGTAAGTCCATTTTTCAAACTTTGTAGGAGAGACAAAAAACACAAAATAAAAAAATTTCAAAAAGAAAAAAAATTTTCTGTTCATATAAATATTTTGGACTTACACAATTTTCTTCTCTTTTTGGACTTACACAATTTGCGTATCACTGAATAACAACGAGTAGAAATATGACAAGTATCACAGACTTGTTTAGCGTGGTGCGTATTTAATTTTTCTAGCTTTCTACACTTAAAAACACTTTTTCATAAAAATGGACTTACACAGTTTGCACTCTAAGCTAGCGATATGTAAATACAAATTTTAAATTTGCCTCTTGTAAGCTTCTGCTTTGGCCGTAAGGGGAAAGAAGAAGTCCGATAGAAAAATCATACTGCGCAATGGCTTCTCTGTATAAAATGGAATGCACAGCTATTCTGCCACTTGAGTTTCATCTTTTTCTTTTGTTTCGATAATTTAAATTCAAATTTCCAAAAAAATTCAATGATGGATACATACATATAATCTCAATAAAAATGAATTGTTAATGTTATTTAAGATGTTTATTTTTCAAAATACTAAATATTTTGCAAATATCTTTTTACAACTGTGATTGCATTAAATACACCTGTTGTTTTGTAAAAGCTGTTGGTTTGTAAAAAGTGTTTTCAAGAACTTAATAAACTTCTATAATTTTTTTAATCAGCTTGAACTATTCTTATGAGTTCGAAAAGGATTTACGTCAAAATCAAAACTTTGGAACCAGCCATGGCATATTATGCCATGGAACTAGCACTAATACAGTGATATGCGTATGCCTCAGTATGCAGTTTTCTTGCGTTTTTGGTAACTTTCTAGAATACGGTGCAACTTTAAACCGTTTTAATAAATATCTTTTAAATGTGGAAAAATCTTTTATCTCCGCTTTCGAATTCATAATCTAGAGGTCAGAACGCGTCGATTGGTATCTCTTTTAACTATTTTAGAGGAAATTTTAAGGTTGCACCTTCTAGAGAATTACCGCTTTCGATACCGATACTTTGAGTATCGAGTAGTTTAGTTTCGATATTATCGGGTTCGCGATTCTTTTTAACCGATATTTTAAATGAGTACCAGATCGATGCTTTTGATTCGATATCGTGTCCCTAGGTGTCAAATGAAAGAGCTTGACCTGTAGATGTGCAGGATGTCTAACTTCTCTGAAAAGGGTTGCCGCCTGTTTAAAAATTTAATTATCCGCTATTGTTTGTTTGATTTTTAAATTTTGAGGTATTATATGAAAGTGCTTTACTTGAAATTGAGTAATTTATTATAATTTTTACAAAGAGGGCTGGTCCAGAATTCATTTTTACGCTACAGTTTGTCTGATTTGAAGTGTCATGAAAGGTCTTTCCCTGTAGATGGGAAAATAAAATGGACGGAAATGGCGAAGGAAAGGAAGCGTAAGAGGAAAGAGTACAGAAAATAAAATAGGTAGATGGAGAAGGAAGCGCAAATAATAGGGAAAGGGGAAGAGAAAAAGAACTAGAAAGAAAACTAGAAAGAGAAAGAGGAGTACGAAAAATGGCCATTTGGAGGTCGCTAGCAGGTTAAAATATTCTAGAAAACTATTCGGCATAAAACTTCACTATTGGGCTCCTCGGAGAAAATCTTTGTATAAAAAATCTAGGTCCACAGAAAATAAAAATAACCAGTAACTATGTACATATATGCTTCATTTTATATTTGACTAGCAAATACCCGTCCCGCTTCGCAGCGACAAAAAAGTTTTTCTCTTTACTTTTACCTTTTCCTTTACGTTTACCTTTACCTTTACCTTTACCTTTACCTTCACCTTTACCTTTACCTTTACCTTTACCTTTACCTTTACCTTTACCTTTACCTTTACCTTTACCTTTACCTTTACCTTTACCTTTACCTTTACCTTTACCTTTACCTTTACCTTTACCTTTACCTTTACCTTTGCCTTTACCTTTACCTTTATCTTTACCTTTACCTTTACCTTTACATTTACTTTTACCTTTATCTTCACATTTACCTTTACCCTCACATTTCCGAGACCATCCACCACCATCTGGGCCCACGTCACGTTGAAAATAGGTGTAGGTTGAAGCCCTGCTCAACGCCTTGCATTTGCTACCAATATCTCTAGGAAGCATTCAGGGGTCATCCCGGTTCATGCTTTGACCCATATCTTGGAAAGCAGCCTAGGTATAACTATTTAAAGAGCTTTTTGTTGAAGTCCTCCTCAACAGCTTTCCTTTGCTACCAATTTCGCTCGGAAATATCTCGGGACTCGGCCTAGGCATCGAAATGAAAATAATTCTATGTTGAAGGCCTGCTCAACACCTTTCATTTGATACCAATATTGCTTAAAGACTTGCAGGGTCACTCTGGGTCCACATTTGGGCCTATATTCCGGGAAGTTCCGACTTTTTCGAAATTCTATATACCCCTTTATGTGCGCTAATACCACGTGGCCGCTGTGGTGCAGTGGGTAGAGCGCTCGCCTGCTATGCCAGAGGTCTCGGGTTCAAACCACGGTCCGAGCAATAGACCTAAACAATTTTTCTAATAAGTAAAAATCCAATTATTGGGTTTTTTTAAGAGCAGCGGTCACCTCTCGGCAGTGGGCGGCATACCCTCCGAGAGTATTTCTGCCATGAAAAAGCTTCTCACAAGAAATGAATTCGCCGTTCGGAGCCGGCATAAAACTGTAGGTCCACCCAAGTACATAGTAGGAAAAACAAAAAGGAGCACACCTCAAATTGGGAGAGAAGCTCGGCCATAAAACTCGTCAGAGTTATAATAGCGCCATTGTATTATATTATTATAATTATTATTAATACCACATGAATCTACTGTGAAAATTTCATAAAGATCACACACACACACACATTCATTTTTATATAATAGATTAATAAGAATCTATGGGCTTAAAGCAGATTTATATGTTGCCATTTTTAATGGCAATCAAAAAAATTGTCAAATGTGGCACCCTCAAATTGTCGCACAGTGTAATTGAAAGCCAAAGCATTCAGTGGCCGGGTTTACTAGTATTTTTTTAAAATGTCAACAACTGCTACCAAACAAGACAGACAGATAAAAACCAAACACTGCACTCAATTCTTCGAAGACTATGTGTGAATGTATGTATATTTATCTGTATAAATTAATTGATTGAGTAAACCAGTGTGATAATTATATACATACAAACATACATACATATTAGATACGTGTAAAAGTCACAAGTGTGAACTTCGCACTCAAAACAAAAGTGAATTAAATCGGGGTTTCTTTGTAGGTAATTAAAAAATTATAGGTACAGATGCAATTCCAAATGCCTATGGGGCTAAGTACTTTGGTGTTTAATGACAATGCAAAATTAGTTGAAATTGTACAAAACAATAAATAATTAAATATAGATGCGATTTAATAATGTGTGCCAATAAAAGTAGTGAAAGCAAATTCAGAACCAACGACTCAAGTCGCGCCCGCCTTTCTCGGAGGCTAATTTCAAGAGAGAAAAGAACATACTTATATATATGTATATATATGCATGTATAAGTAGATACCCAACAGACCAAAAGGCTTGAGAATAATATTGTAACAAGCTTACAAATGTAAGCGTTAAGCTTGAGAAATATTTGCGTAAAATATTGAAAAAGACTTAAGAACAATTGTAGAAAAATGAAAACTTTTTTATAAGCTTACAAATGTAATTGTAGAAAAATATTACTGGTGAAAGCTT
Source organism: Urophora cardui (assembly GCA_960531455.1). Classification (NCBI taxonomy): domain Eukaryota; kingdom Metazoa; phylum Arthropoda; class Insecta; order Diptera; family Tephritidae; genus Urophora; species Urophora cardui. The sequence continues at coordinate 3,606,354 of OY482672.1, read as the reverse complement.
GTTGTAAGCTTAAAAATACATTTTTGTTTTCATCTTTTCATCTTCACATTTACTGTAGTGTTCTTTATTTTATATTCTCCTCCTGGTTTCGAACCCTGAAATCAACCTGAAATTCAATCCAACGGCATCGTATAGTGGAACATTCAACATTATACTGAATTAGTGATGCAAGCTTAACAGAGATCAGCATGCGATACATTTTTTGTGATTTAGAGTATACTCATACAAAATGCGGTGGGAGTATGACCGCAACCGCAAAATATGCGATCATAATAAACACCGTACCGCATTTTCTTGATCAATTCCGGTATGCGGTAGTATGGATAACACAACACCGCAAACACCGCATATCGTAAACACCGTATACCGCAAACACCGCATATCGCAAACACCGCATATCGCAAACACCGCATACCGCAAACACCGCATTTCCCAAATAGAGATATTTACAATGTTGCCAGTGCGATTTTTGTTTGTAATTTTTACCGTCTTATGGATTTCTGATGAAAAATACTACAATTACAATTTTACAATAATTACAAATTGATTTTAACCAAAGAATATCTATACAGGAAAACTCTAGGGGTGGTTTTTTTTTTTTAATTTTTTCATTGAAAGGGTCACTTAAAATTTAGATTTTGTTTACATTCAAAATTATTTGACTAATGAGTTTCAAGATAAAAATATGTACTATTTACATGAAATATAGTTTTTTCCTAAAATCCCTGAATCACATTTTTGGCTTCTTAGTAATACACATACATAAGTTTTGTTTACACATTTTTGTTTGTCTGTGACATAATTCTTTATTTTCCAACGAGGCATTCATTCAATTTTCACAATCGGCAAAATCGGCTACGATAAATTGATTCAAACCGAAGTTTTTGTCATTTTATTGGAGCAACAACAATACACATGTTTATTTTTATACATTTTATTATGCGCCCGTCGGAATGAATACTTTTCCGTCAATCTAGCAATTCGTTTAACTGAGAAACATAGTTGAATTAGATGTATTTTTTACGGCAAAGCTGAGATACTGAATGTGTCGATAGTCATTTATATACATTTAATTCAACTATGTTGTCAATTAAATGGATTGCTAGTTTGACGGAAAAGTATTCATTCTGACGGCCCTATTAGTCGTATTGGATTTCAAAAATGAAATTTTTTGATTATTTCATTATTGAAAAATATTTTATTATTCAAAAAACTGCCACAAAAAACAAAGCACACAAAAATATAAAAAATACTTGAGAATAAATTTGCTGTATATCTTATAATCAGTAACACATATCTACATATGTATTTATGTACAAACAAAAATGAATTTTCAATTGCCTATACCTTTGCAGTGTGTGAAAAATTTCCGGCAACACTGAATAGTATACAAATAAACAAATGCGGTGTTTGCGGTGTTTGCGATATGCGGTGTTTGCGATATGCGGTGTTTGCGATATGCGGTGTTTGCGTTATGCGATGTTTACGGTATGCGGTGTAAACAACACTAAATACCGCAATATCATTTAGGTTTTCAATCAATGCGGTGGCGGTGAATTTTTTTTCTGGGTACTTATTTTTTGAGTGGCTTAAGAAATAAGTATTTTTGCGGTGCTTTAGAAAATGCGGTGCACCGCTGCGGATCTCTGAAGCTTAATAAAAATATTGGGCCGTAGTCATAGTCGATTTAAAACAGTGTTTTAACAGACTTAGAATGATGCTAGCATAAACGTCATTTTATCTCTGGCATAGTCGACTTAAAATCGGTTTTATCACTAAAACAGCGTTCTAACTTTAAAATGAGGTGAATGTCATTTTAAAATCTTAAAATATTGTTCTAAACTGGGAATTCGTCATGAAAACTATAAAAATAGAAAGAGAGTACGTGAATACAATAAAAAAATAAATAAATAAAACGTATAAAGAAGACATTTTAATAAATATGCAGGTGGCACTCAATGCTTTCTCGCAGACAAGCTTTTTCTACTGCGCTCCAGTTCGGTGCACGAGACCTTGTTGTTCCGTAAAATTACAAGTTCATTTTGATTTATATGAAGTGTGTAGTTTTATCTCAAAATTTAACTCATTTTTAGTTGTTTTTTAGCGCATTTTAAATATACGATTAAGTTAAAATATGCAAACATCAAAAGTCGAATAGATAGATGCGCTTACTTTTTTCTTTTCAATTTACAAGTTGACACAGGGTGAACTTTTAAAGCACTTGAAATTTCTCAAAATTACAGAGCGATTCTTATTATTTTATATGGGTAACCCTGTTCCGTTTCATTTTAGCAAAAACGTTGTTCTAACTGGTCTATGACACACCACTCTTTTAAACATCATTCTAAATTTAATACCGATTTTAACTAAAACCGATTTTAGTGAACGACTATGACTACGGCCCATTATTATTAATAGTTTTCAAACTTACATTCAATTGTAAATTAAACTTATTGTAATATTGTTTTCAAACTTTTTAACATAGTAGTAAGTGTTTCTCAGTTACTACAATCATGCATGTGAGTAAGCTTACAATTAGACTTATAAAACTGTTATTGCAATAAGCTTACAATGGACAATTGTTATAAGCTTGTTCTCAAGTCCTATTACATTTCGCTTACTTCCTGGTCTGTTGGGTATTTTTATGAATTTTTATAAATCGATTTTTGTGACCATTAGGGTAGATTATAGATTAAAATTGGTGCATTCTTTTAGAAACAACAAATTATTTTTATATATATAAAGAGTGGTGGTAATTTACTTTGCTGATATTTGTTACCTTCTTTTCAATCGGTATACTGCCACAAATGGTAAGCTCTCAAAGCAATTCCATACGAACCAGGGTCCACTAAACAGGTCGGTTCTTCAGATCAGCTGACTTCGTCTTCTTCTTCAACAGCTATCCAATTTGTTTACTCCTGCATATTCTATACATGCATTCGTGAGCTGAATGTCAAATTATTTCGTCTTCCTCGCAGTTTTGACATCTCGGTCAAGAGAGTTCGGCATTCAGCTCACAGCGTGTAGGTATGTGTCTATGTATCTTGAACCGAACTGTTAAATTTGCCTTGATACGAACGGAATGTAATCGGGCTGAAAATGGTAACAAAATGTTACCACATATTGAAAAATTAAGGAGAATTGGGAGAAAAGCTCGGCCTAAAATTCGTTAGAGTCATATTTTCGCCAGTATATTATATTATGCGTTATGGTGTAAAATAACCTTTTAAAAAGGTATACAATTTCAGCTATTCTTCTCTATAACTTTTTCTCTTTTTTCCGATACATACAGAAAATCTTAATCAAATTTCACTGCGTTTATAATTGCTGATGGGCCTATAAATCTGAAAATTTTATTTATGCATACTTTTTTTTATTTTTTGCCTTTAATTGAAAAGTAGTAAATAGAATTGTAAAATTGACGAACTCAATTGAAGATCAATTGTGATGGAGCAGAAATGCAGAGCATATGTACATACATAGCTAGTATATAGAGAGACATAGAAAAAGCGTCATCTAAACTGGATGATAAGTCAATAATAATAATAATAAAGCAATGGCATGGTGAACATTTAATAAACAGTTTCAATCAACAAATCGAACATTATATCCTACAATATTTAATAGAATGATGACTGAGATGTGTTTTTAAATAATTTATTATCATACAAGACTGCGTATTTATGTATGTATGAATATATGCTTAAATGAAGAAAAAGAACCCTAACAGAATGTACCAAAAAAGCTCTATGCACTTATAAGACAGGATTTTGGAGTATTTTTTTTCTCATATCTAATCGATATTATTGCGTCTACTGCAACCTGAAAAACAGCTAAATACCTACAGAACAACACAGGGAAAACCATTAGGTTGTTCTTAAAATAACAAAAACCCATGTTTTTAGGATTATCTAGTTTTTAAGCTTATTAAAATTTTATTCAACTACGTTTATCAAAATGTATGTATGTATGTATGCTACCTTTCTAATTGTCTGATGCAATGCACGTGCTATGGGCAATGACTGCCTCATGAGGCCTTTCTGTTTTATCTACATAGGACCTATGTATATATGTATGTATGTATGTACTATTTCGCACAAATTCATCACACTTTTTACGCTTGTCAATGTAATGAGTAGGACATGGAAATCTATGCAAATACATGTTTTTCTTAGATTTAGGTAGAGCCAAATAAATAAACAATGTTTGCGAATCGTGAAATTGTCTTAAAAATGGCATTCAAATGTTTTTGCATATTTTGCATATTTTGGTCATATATGCATATTTTTACATATTTTGCGTTGTTTGCATTTTTTTTATTACATATTTCGCATTATATTGCCTATTTTTGTAATTTGCTAGTTGACAGTTTTATACAAACGAAATTCATGCATAACAGCCATCTGACGACGAATAGAGTTTCGTGTGAACACGGCTATTATTAGTATTTTCGATACTGTGCATACCTGTCGACAAACAGCCGTTTTCAAAAATGCTCCTATTACCTCTGTGGATGTAGAACGTTCGTTTTCTATGTATAAAAGCTTTTTTCGACCGAATCGGCAAAGTTTTCTTTTTGAGAATATGAAAAAATATTTCATTGTGTACGCTAATGAATCGTTGAATAAGGATTAACCTTTACAAATTATGAAATGTTCAAGACTGAATTTATGTACATATCTATAAAAACATACATACATATGTATAAACGTACAACGTAAGAGCAAAATTGAATTAAAAAATTTTTGTACCTAATTTATTTAACTATTGTAACTTCAATAAACATGAATTATCTGAAGTTGAAAAATTTGAATTAATGCATTTTTTTTTTGATTTTTCATGCATATTTCTCAGTTTTTGTTGCATTTTTTATGCGCATACTTTTTATTTTTTAGTACATGAAATTCCATGCCCTAGTAATGAGAATTAGCTAAGGTAATACATTTTTATACTCAGCTGTACTAGTACCATTGGCGCACACAAGGGGGAGGAGTTTTTGGGGTTAAACCCACCCAAAATTTGACAGCACCATAAAAAAATAATTTTATAAAAGATGGTACATGCACAAATATTTGTGTAAATACATGTTGTAAAATCTATGAATATTCGTTTAGGTACATTGCGAAGGTTTGTCAACAACTACTGATTATGCAGTGTGGAGACATTTCCCTAAAAGCATGCTGTGGATATTAGCTGAGGTTTGTTATACTCAGCTGTACTAGTACACAGAATATTAAAGTTTTAATCACATAACGGTGGATTTTAACAGAATGAAATAATCGACATAGATATAGACTTATATATATCAAAATGATCAGCCACGCCCACTTTTATATATGTGTATTATAAAGTGACCTAATAAAAATATTTTAAGCGATATCTCTGTCAAATATAAAGATCTATCACTGAAATTTTGTGGCATGAGTCCAACTACGGACATAAAACTAAAAACAAGAATTTTGGAAAATGGGCCGTGCCACGCCCACTTATTAAGGGGCAAACATTGAAAGTTTTATGAGTCATAACTCAGAAACCATTGAAGATATATCAATGAAATTTGGTACGCGTAATATACTTACTTGGGAAAATTTTTGGACGAAAAATTTCCAAAATCGGTTGACGACCACGCCCACTTTTATATATGGGTCTTATAAAGTGACCTAATAAAAACATTTTAAGCGATATCTTTGTCAAATGTAAAGATAATTCAATGAAATTTTTTTGGCATGATTTCTACAATAGACCGGAAAAATAGAAAATTTTGGAAAATAGGCGTGGCACCGCCTCCTTTTAGACAAAGGAATCTACGAGATTTCGGAGCCCATAACTCGACAAATAATTGAGATATTATGATGAAACTTGGTTTATACACTTTCATAACTTGTGTTAATAGATACGCAAAAATTTATTGAAATCGGTTTATGACCACGCCTAATTTTTAGCAAAGATATTTCTGGAACACGCTTTAGAAATTTGTAACGTGACATCTTTGTAACTGGAAGTCATAAAGGAATGAAATTTTGCACAAAGAATAATATTCATACGCTTAGTTGGATGACTGATAAAAATTTTGAAAATGGGCGTGGCTACGCCAACTTTATGCAGCACTCGCTTTATATAAAATCCATCAAACGCAAACAAACAATGAAAGCATACAGCTGAGTATCTAATGTTCGATTCCACTCGAACTTAGGCTTCCTTAGTTGTTTCTTTAAATTTTAACAAACAATTAGATATTCAGAAAGCTAATGCGGCTTTGAACCATTTTATATGTAGTTATTCAGCATTTGGAGGAGAATTCCTTATAAAAACCATGTAAACTCCCAACAATTTAGTTTTTTTTTTATTTTTATTACTGGTAGCTTTTTTCTTCGTTTAGTTTATTAATTCTTTACTTGCTGTGAAATTCGTCATCAATTCAGCAAAACTAAATTTAAAGGGGCAAAGAGGTTAATAATTATTTGCTAATGAGATTGTTTGTTGAATTCTGACACTTATATGGCGTAAAAATTTGGGAGTAATTTTTAAGAATAATTTAGTTAACAATAATAAAATGTGGCATAAGTACATTTTTAAGACGCTTTTATTAGTTTCACCTATATGTACATATCGACACTTCCAAACAATACTGTACTAAGTCGACTTAGTACATTTTCCCGTTTTTTGCGTTTTCAAGTATTACGTGTCTTAATTTAGACTAGTATCGCCGGTGGTCGAAATTCGACCATGCAATTTATTTTTTCAACTTTGTATTGGTACAAAAATTATTCCTTTTCGCGGAGATAAGCAACACTTTCCAAATTCCAGTTGTACCGCAACACTGATTTGCCCTTTTGATCACGGTCCGACGCGAAATCATGGTCAAAATCAAGGCAGATCTAGGAAGGTAGGCCCGGTGGTGAGCGATTTTAAATTAAAGCGACTCTTCAACTGTGTTTACGATATTTGTAAACACGTTTACGATATCTATTTATCTTAACTAAAAATTTTATTTATTAATTATAAAGAAATTAAATAATTTATAGAAAAAATTATATGCCTATGCACTGCTCCTGACTCATACGAACACATCCATATCAATTTTATGTGGATATGAGTATGTTAAATGTGCAAAACAGCCTGGCAATTGTTTGTATGGGAAAAATGTTAGCCTATTAATATATAGATGCTGTCAAATTTTGGTACCAAGCGGACAATCCAATCAAAAGTTATAAGCAAAAGTGTACATATAATACAACTCGAGATTTTTACAGAATAAAAACTTTGAGAGCTACAATCAAAGTTTCATATCGAGTTTAAACTTTGAGAGCTTCTCCTGCAAAACACAGTTTTCAGAAAGTTTTGTTTGGAAGCGTCGATATGTATGTATGTAAACATTGTATACTTTTAGGCGAAAGCGTGTGTATTCATAAACTGGTTTTTCAGTGTGAGATGTGCTTATTTCTATTTTCTTTTTCGAAATTTCAATCCACTCTCTTTGGCCATAAAATTAGTACCTAATTCTTTGAAAAGTATGCTTTTTGGCGAGTTGAAATAATATCAAAGGTTTGAGAGGCAATAAATTCTGCAAAGACGGATAATTTTCCGAAAAAAATAAATAATTTTCGAACCTAGGACATCAGATATGTGCGCTAAATACATCCTCCATTCATTACGCTATGGCGACTGGCTTGAAAAAAATTATATACTAACTGGTATACCCAGTTCGAGATACAACGTCATCGACGCACACTGGGGCCGAGCGTGCTCAAAATTCAGTTTTTAAATAATGAGTTTTTCAACAAAATAAAAAACGCAGTATTGTTCCCTATAAAATTCTACACTCCTGGCCCAATTTTCGGCTTTCTATCGTTTTTCAGTTGGTAGTTATCCATACACAAACATGGCAAATTTTCCAAAAAATAATTTTTTTTCAAAGTGTGAAATTTTAATGTGTATTTGAAATAGTTGGTGTAAGAGAAGGATATAAAATTTTATTATTCTGCTTTTTCCATAACATTAAGTGAAGCTTACATAATCGATGATCCTTTTTGACAAAGAATCCGACTTCAGAACCAAAAGCAAAGTGCGCATTTAAAAAAAAGTGAGTTTAAAAATTGCATTCCAATTTTAGTTAAAAAAAAAAAAACACCTATATCTGGTTGAATTTGATTCTGTTCTATCTTAAATTTAGTTGATCCATTATTTACTGGTTACTTTAATTACAAATTGTGGTTAAGGCTACTTGTCAAGCCAGGTTTCTTTAATTTAGACTTGCAAGTTGGATTATAATATGAGCTCTTTGAAGCACAAGTTATGTTACCCCAATTTTGTTTTTTTTTTGTATGTTAGGCATGAAAATGTGTGGGGAAATACGTGTTCTGCTTAAAACGCTAACGGTGAAACTCCTAATTCTCTTATAAACATACTTGTGACCACAGAAAATTTTTAATATCTCGAAACAAAAAATTGGAGAAAACTATTTTTGTATACATACATACCTGCACCTGCATATTTCATCAATGAGTTAATAAATAGCCGCTAATGGGTTAATACAATACACATTGGCTATTTTTGTACAGACATACTAATTTAATAATAATATAATACAATGGCGCTATTATGACTCTGCCGAGTTTTATGGAAGAGCTTCTGTCCCAATTCGAGGTGTGCTCCTTTTGTTTTTCCTACCAATTGGGTGGACCTACAGTTTTATGCCGTCTCCGAACGGCGAATGCATTTTTTGTGAGAAGCTTTTTCATGGCAGAAATACTCTCGGAGGGTATGCCGCCCACTGCCGAGAGGTGACCGCTGCTCTTAAGAAACCAATAATTGGATTTTTACTAATTAGAAATTTTTTTTTGGTGTTTGCTTGGTCTGGGGTTTGAACCCGAGACCTATGGCATAGCATGCGAGCACTCTACCCACTGCACCACAGCGGCCACCATACCACAGATATACTAATTTTGATTTAAATAATTTGTTTACAGATCTTAAAAAAAACTGGTCACCAATGGGTTAATTCATGACCGTTTTAATGGGTTAAGATTCCAAAGATTACTAGTTTTAGTGTAGATACAACTAATATGATTTAAATATTTAGAATTAAGTGAAAAAATTTGGTTAAAAATGGGTTAATGCGTGGTCGTTAAGGGGTTAAAATTCTTGGGATTTACTATTTTAGTATCGATATACCGATTCTGATTCAAGAAAATTAAACTCGGAACTAAAATAAAAAACATAGGTCACCAACGGGTTAACTCATGACCGTCAATGGGTTAAGATGCTATAGATTAACTGCTTTAGTGCAGATAAAGCGATTCTGATGTAAAAAAGTTGATTTCAGAATTTTGAGCGTTCTCATATATATAAGTGGCCCCAGTGTGCGACGCGTTGTGTTCATTATGTAGGTAGGTACTAGGGATTCCAATCCCGGGATCCCGGAATCCCGGGATCCCGCCCTTTTTGACACCCCGAAAATCCCGGGATCGCTAGAATTTTATCCCGGGATTTTCGGGATAAGATAAAGAGAGAATATTCCGCTATTATAGCAAAGAAAAGTTATATTTTATATAATTTTTATTGGTCTCAGATCTGTATACTAATAGCATTTCCTATTCTGAATGAAAATGTTGCATTATTACATTGCAGCATTATCAACATGTGTCATGTGCCCTATTAAAGTGTTGAATTTTTCATGTGATTAATGAAACAAAAATAATGCAACCTTTTACTTGTGCTAAGAGCAGAAAATGTTGCCCGTAGTCGGGCCAGTTTTATATTTTGTCAATAGAACAAACATCCCCAAAAAAGTGTTGTGTCTGTGTAGAAGAGAAGAAAAAAATGTGACAGCCGGAAGAAAGTGCGACATTTTTGCTAGAATAAAAAAGTGCATTAGTTAAAGTAAGGATTAAAATTTTTGATTTTTTTTTAATAATTAAATTTTTTTGTATTGAAGTACGCGTTGTAAGGAAACGTACGTTAGGTATTTTTAAAGCTTTTAGCTTGTGGCAAAATTCATTCGATAATTTCTATTTCCTGATTTTTGGTCATTTATAGGGCATGGAAATTTATGCAAATACATGTTTTTCTTAGATTTAGGTAGAGCAAAATAAATAAACAAGCTCCAGTGACTCCGTTTGTCTCCCAACAACATCGCAGTGGCTCCGAGTGGCTCCCAACAACAAGCAAATCAATTTCGACAGAATAACTCGCGTTTCTTTTTTTCACAGAAATCGTTGTCGCGGCGAACACTCAAACCTAACGGTCCAGCATCGACCGACATTCATTGCGTAGTTACGCCTTCATACATACATACATATGTATGTACATATGTATGATGTACATTTATATCTGCTACCTCGTTTATGTTGTTTAGCAAAATATTTGAATGCCTAGCTGCAGCATATCGGTATTTACATACATAAGTACATGTTGCAATAAACCGTTATTTGGCAAAATAATATTTTTATAATTCCGAGAAGAAGGTTGTTGGATTTTTGACTGATGTTGTTGTCGTGTGGCTCCCGTACGCTTAAATCCTGGCCACCTATGATTTAGAACGTTCGTTTTCTATGTTTAAGAGCTTTTTTCGACCGAATCGGCAAATTTTTCTTTTTGAGAATATGAAAAAAATATTTCATTGTGTACGCTAATGAATCGTTAAATAAGGATTAACCTTTACAAATTATGAAATGTTCAAGACTGAATTTATGTACATATCTATAAAAACATACATACATATGTATAAACGTACAACGTAAGAGCAAAATTGAATTAAAAAATATTTGTACCTAATTTATTTAACTATTAGCCGCTTTCGATTCACAATTTCTCTGCTGGCTATAAATTTCCCTCTGCCAAATTTATATGTGAATGATAGCGAGCAGAGGGAAATTTTTATCGACCAGTTAGCGAGTATGGCTACTACTCATTATGAGTTCAAACATTTTTGTTCGATCCGACCTCGCTTGTCTGATGGCGAATCGAAAGCGCCAATTGTAACTTCAATAAACATGAATTAATGCATTTTTTTTTTTATTTTTCATGCATATTTCTCAGTTTTTGTTGCATTTTTTATGCGCATATTTTTTATTTTTTAGTACATAAAATTCCATGCCCTAGTCATTTATTTCTCAAATGTTTTTTGGAATTTTCCCACATGGAAAGTAAATAATGGAAGAAAATGGAAACAAAATTTTACTTGACAAGGGATGACGGAAGATCGTTCCACAATACATCGTATTCATACCCAGTCGGAAAAACAAGCAACCAGAAAATACAAAATTTTAATTAGACTTGTTAGTCTTACAACACTGTACTAAAATTAAATACGCAGCTGCATACTCGGAATTCATATCAAAATTTTGCCTCCGATGTTTATCTATTCAGAAGTTGCATTAATTTTCTGAATTTTTCGGCAAGCTTGGAAATATCAATAATTTTTCTTTGCACTTTAAAGTTGTAGCGTTCCTCGAAATATATATTTCCTTTTTTCAACCCCAAATGTGGGAAAATAATACTGGTCGAAAAATTTTTGTAATAGAAATAAAATTCTACGTTTCAAAAGGATTTCGGTGTAGTTTTTGAGACATTCATGTCCAAAAAGGCGAAAAACGCAGTTTGTGGCCATATTCACTCCTCAATATTTTTAAAACTACTCACTTTCATTAAAAACTCATTACATCTATTGAAAGCACGATCATTTCTTTTGACGACAACGTAGATATCCGAATAAGATACCCGAAAAAGGAAAGCGCTGTTTTCAAGAGAAATGATCGTTCTTTCAATAGCTGCAATCATCTTTTAATGAAAGTAAATAATTTAACAGATTGAGCAGTGAATATAGCAAAAAATCGCATTTTTCATCTCTTTGGACACGAATATCTCAAAACCTACACGCATTACCGAAAATCCGACTTCAAATTCAGAATCAGCGCACCGAAATCCTTTAGAAAAGTAGAATTTTATTTGAGTTAGAAAATTTTTTGGAAATATTGTCGGCCTGTGTAATTAAAGTCCAAATCCCGGGATAAATCCCGGGATCCCGGGATTTTAAAAATCAATCCCGAAAATCCCGGGATTGTAAAAATCGGAAAAATTGGAATCCCTAGTAGGTACATAGATATCTATTTCTGCGTCCACAACTGCGAGATCACGGTTAATTAGAGTCGCTTTCCAGACAAGTATCCATTAGCTGTGGTGGTTTTTATTGCGAAAAAAACGTGAAACAAAAATTGCAACAACAAAAACGATAAAGTTCACCGCATAAGATAAAACAATAAGCTGGAATAAACAAATCAACGTAGAGCGTCATCACGTGGCTGGTATTTGTAGTGGAGACTGGTGGAGCGGTGTTATAAAGTCGTTCAATATACCTACACATTAGCGTGTCGCCGCCGCGCCGGTGTAAAGCCCAAATTAATTAGGCAGTAACAGTATCGTTATAAAACAGCTGATCAACCAACCTTAAGGCCATTGGCAACTTACAATCTGGATTGAGAGGAAGTGTATATGTGTGAGTGTCGGGTGATTATATATATATATATATATCAAAAATTTTTAATTTTCGTCGCCGCGAGCCGACAGCGAGCCGACAACAAGTACGTGTAGCAGGACGGCTGCCGATTACACTAACACACACAAAAAACACTCAAATTTGACTAACTCACTCAAAAAAACTCAAACTGGCAATCCGGATTGTAAGTTGCCGAGGGCCTTTATGGAAAACAATGTATTTGATTAGTGATTCGATAACCGTAACGCTATCGGTAACAACCAAATGAATTTTGGTTTTTAGCCGTAACGATAACCAGCTGATCGATTGTTTGTTTCAGTTGTTCACTGTCATGACCCAATAATAATATGGTCGTAGCAATCAAAAGAGAACACGCAATTAGCATTAATACAAAATATGATAATTTGTTTTTAGTTCGTTTTTCCCCTAAGATAAAAGGGCAAAAACGAACTAAAAAGTTTTGTCGGCATGTTTCTGCGCTTCGAGTTTCGCCGTTTTTGTTTGTACGATAGTTCGTTCTTGCGCTAGCAAATAATATAAGTCATTTTTGCACTGGGGTGTATACATATGTATGTAAGTGCAATTGTCAACTGATGATGCATCACGCTTCTCCAATTACCGTTTCGAGCCGCTATACCGTTTTCTTTTTTTAAATTTAATTCGTTTAGTAAAAGGTATGTATTAGTGTTAGTTGGGCCAATAAATAAATGTGTATTGGGTTCTTTTTCTATTAGAGCTTTTTGTATATACATACATACATATTTATAAGAATATATCAAACATATCCACATATCCCAATAGGAAATGGGATCATGGTTTTATTAATCCGGGAGGTGCTACTTTGCTCCTAAAGGATAACAAAATGAGTATGTGCTTTCTATTCAACGCTCTCTCTTCAAGTTCTACTAGGATGTTCATACATACATACATATGTAAATGCCTATGTATTGTATATGTGCATTGAAAATATATACCTACTGCGAAAATGTTCTAATTTGTAATCAAATCGCGTTTGCTTTATTGCAGAGTTTGAGCATTGATCAGCACAATTGATCTTTAATTTTGATTACGTATGCGTAGTGGTTGCATTTGGGATGAGCAAAATTTTGAAAGGAAATTTCCAGAACAAACACAGCGACAAATGTTGTTTATCCAACATTTAAAAATAAATTTTAATTTGAATTTAAAAACAATCGTTTTATGTAGAGAAAATGGTAGCTAAAGGGAATTTTTTCACAGATTGGTTCAGTCACGTTCCTTTTAGTAGCTACATACGTCTTTCCTTACTTTCCAGTGAATACATACATATCTACATAAATAAGTACGTATTACCAAAGAACGTAAATGTATACATTTACGTTCTTTGGTATTACCTAGTGCTTACGTGCGAAGCTCACGCAATTTTGCAATTACATACCTGCTTTCGCATTTATGTAAGTAACCAGCGTCATCTTCAATTGCAAAATATTTGTCGTTACACCAAATGAATGCAAAACACGAAAGTGATAACTAAAATGAAATTTTCCTAATTCGAGCATTTGTAAATTTGAAAATTGTTTGCTTAAATATTTTCTTTTTGTAAAGTGTTCTAACTAAACAAAGAAGTGTTATTTTTTGCTGCAAAATAACAGCAATTTTGCACATACATACATATTTTAACAGCAATCAACTTGGTCATGCAGATTAATAAAAGAACATGAAAACAACATACATACATATGTATGTATGTGTATAGGTATGTAGTATGCACTTATGTACTATGTATGTACCTATATTAAAGTATAAGCATGCTATTAAATGCAGATTAAATATGCAAATAAAATTGATCACAGGATAGGTATGTACATATGTAAATTTTTTTGTATCACGCATGATATGCGGCAACTTTCAACGAAAGCGTGATGCAACTAAGTATGTAGTACCTACATTTTTTTCTATGACGTAAGTACTATAATAATATTTACATAAAATAATGTAGGTAAATCAATAAAAAATTATCCATACGCAAATCATACTACTACTTATGTACATAAAGTCAGAAACGAGAGTTAGCTTAATAGCTATAAAATCATAATTCTTAATTTATTAGATTACTATTCCAAGTAGGTTAGAAAACCTGTTAGGCGTTGCATTTTTAATTAAATGTGACTTAAGTCAGCTGCATGAAAGATGCATTTGTATTACGACATAAGGAAAGAAAGTGAACTTGCTAGGTTGAAATAGCGATATGCACGGACCGAAAATAATCGTTAGAAAAGTCTTGTATAATGCAATTGTTAGATACAAACTGGAATATGAATCAATTATCTGGAGTCCTTTCTATTCTGTTTATTCTAATAGAGTTGAGCGCGTTCAAAAGAAAATTTTTGAAATTTGCGTTATTCAATATTAAATCTGAAGCACCGATTCCGTCAAATAGGTATTTGCAGGTGCAAGTTGATATGCACACTCTGGAGGGCAGAGGGGTTATTTGTGGGCTTATTGCTCGTATTTATTAGAACTTGTTAAACTGAATGTTCCAATTAGGTATTTGCGTCGGACCTATATTAAAGTATAAGCATGCTATTAAATGCAGATTAAATATGCAAATAAAATTGATCACAGGATAGGTATGTACATATGTAAATTTTTTTGTATCACGCATGATATGCGGCAACTTTCAACGAAAGCGTGATGCAACTAAGTATGTAGTACCTACATTTTTTTCTATGACGTAAGTACTATAATAATATTTACATAAAATAATGTAGGTAAATCAATAAAAAATTATCCATACGCAAATCATACTACTACTTATGTACATAAAGTCAGAAACGAGAGTTAGCTTAATAGCTATAAAATCATAATTCTTAATTTATTAGATTACTATTCCAAGTAGGTTAGAAAACCTGTTAGGCGTTGCATTTTTAATTAAATGTGACTTAAGTCAGCTGCATGAAAGATGCATTTGTATTACGACATAAGGAAAGAAAGTGAACTTGCTAGGTTGAAATAGCGATATGCACGGACCGAAAATAATCGTTAGAAAAGTCTTGTATAATGCAATTGTTAGATACAAACTGGAATATGAATCAATTATCTGGAGTCCTTTCTATTCTGTTTATTCTAATAGAGTTGAGCGCGTTCAAAAGAAAATTTTTGAAATTTGCGTTATTCAATATTAAATCTGAAGCACCGATTCCGTCAAATAGGTATTTGCAGGTGCAAGTTGATATGCACACTCTGGCGGGCAGAGGGGTTATTTGTGGGCTTATTTCTCGTATTTATTAGAACTTGTTAAACTGAATGTTCCAATTAGGTATTTGCGTCGGAGCGATCCGTTCTACCTATATAAAATTTTGTAAAACAAATTATGCTGGTAACCAATCAATGAATATTATTTTGCTTGATTACAATGAATTAGTTTGACAAAATAACGGCTTGGATATCTTTTCTAATCTCAACTGCTTTAAAACTGCTTTGGGGTTTAATTTCACTTAGATTAAGTTAAATTTTTTTTATCGTTATTTCTCTTTATTTATTGTTATCTCTTTCTTTCTTACTTCTTTCTATTGATATAGAGCGTAAGGTTTGTTAACAATAGACTTTATAAAAAAAAATTGAATTAATGCCACGTGTTGAGCTCCAAAGATATTTAATATAAATTGTGTAGTAAAGGAATTTTGCTTTCTTGTTAAATAATCAACTAATTATTAATTAATGATATTGAGGGTTGTAAAATTACCATCAATTTAAAGTATGTTTGTTTTTTCTCATTTAAAATACGACAAGTAAGAAAGCTTAAGTCCGAGTGGAATCGAACAATAGACACTCAGCTGTAAGTTTTAATTGTTTGTTTGCGTTTGCTGGAAACACGGTATACTTTATAGAAAGAGGGTGCCGCATGAAGTGGGCGTAATCACGCCCATTATCAAAATTTTTATCTATCATTA
Source organism: Urophora cardui (assembly GCA_960531455.1). Lineage (NCBI taxonomy): Eukaryota > Metazoa > Arthropoda > Insecta > Diptera > Tephritidae > Urophora > Urophora cardui. The sequence goes on along the minus strand of OY482672.1, from coordinate 3,589,926 downwards.
GACTAAGCGTATAAATATTCTATGTAGTTATCGCAAAATTTCATCCCTTTATGAATTTTAGTTACAATGATGTCCCATTACATATATACATATTTCCAAAGAACATTCCAGAAATATTTTTGTTAATAAGTAGGCGTAGTTATAAACCGATTTCGGTAAGTTTTTGTATAAATACTATTGTACAAAAAAGCGCATATACGTTTCAATATCCTAATTATTTGTTTAGTTATGGGCTCCGAAGTCTCGTAGATGCTCCTCCCTAGAAAGGGGCGGTAAGTTATCACATTTTGCGTGTTTTTCGATGCATGCTATATAGGAAAAATGGGAGTAGTTATGGTGGTAAATTTTTGCGCAAGTTAGAGTGTTTACAGACGGACGGACGGACATGGTCCATATCTATAGCCATTATTTTATGGTGTTGCAATCAACCTTTATGAAATAAAAATCACAATAACCTTGGTACTATGTACAGCTGAGTATAAAAATATTATTTCACCAGTTGGAGGCATTAATATGTAAGACCTTAAACGCATTGGATTGGATTTAGTTACATTTTCTGCTATTAAATTTAGAAAGGTGTCGCCTATCAATTGACATAATGACACAATTATTAGAAATGGTTTTACCTAAATTATATTGTTTTTGTTTTATTTTTTTTATAAAAGCTGTGAACAACAACTCAAACAAAAGTGATGAACAGCTGAGAGCCTTATGGCCAGTTAAATAATTAAGTATTTTTATTACAATTAATGTGAATGTAATAACAAATTTATGTACATACATAAATATAAATTAATAATATGCACAATACATATTTCTGTTTAATGATTGATTTTACGACCACTTCGGATTTTTCTGGATTCTGGATTCCGGATTTTTGGAATATTATAACGGGAAAGCAAATGCAATTTGTTACAGTAATAATTTAGCGTTTTCGACTTTAGCTTGATTAACATTCAACTAAATTTTAGTTAGGCAGCTTGAGTCGAGTGTGACAAAATAAAAACTTCTGTCAGCGCTGATTCTTTATACTTTAATGGAATGATTCATAGGTCGAAATTTCGGCTGACTTGTGCAGAATTTTTCCACTTCCTGTAGTAGGTGCACTTCAGTTTCCTCGAATAACTTCACTTCATTTCATTTCAACGCCTTTAGGTATTAATTACCTTTCAAAAGCTGGTCGGAAAGTTCTCACACAAAATTTATTAGTAATCGCAAACACGTGTCGTTGTTAACAGACTTTCTTAAATATATGCACATCTTATTAAACATTATTTACTACATTCATGTACAAAGGTAGATGTATGTATGCACAAATAAGGTCAAATCCTACTCTATTACATATTCAACACACGTTTCATCGCGTAATAAATAAACGATCTACTTGCAGCATCGTGTAATGCCAATTTGACGTTGCTTTTGTTTTGTTGTTATAGCAGTACTACGCCCTGCTTAGCCGGCACGAGAGGCTCGCAGATCATCGTCAGGCTCATTTAACGGTATGCCTAGGAGTGGGGCAGCGTTTTTTGGGTTAGTCCATAGGGGCAAGGGAGTTAAGTGAGTTGGTTTGAGTGGACATGTGAAGAGATGCTGTGTGTCATGCGGTGTCTCTCCACAGGCCGGACATATATTAGGTATGTCAGGCAGGGATACCACTTTTGGGCTTTTCCTACCAAAACTGGTAGGTTTTATTCCTTTTGGTAGGTTGGTAAGACGATTTGAATTTTGGTAGGTTTTTGCCTTCGTTCAACTAATATCACTGATTTGGTACATTTTGTCACTTTGCCACAGCACTGGTGAGAAAACGTATCTTCTCAGTAGAGTTTTGTCACAAAACTCTGCTAAATAGAAGCGTTTTCTTTGAGCTTCAAGTACACTTGCCCCCACAGACACAACTGAAGGAGATTAAAAACAGAAAGATATCTGACATTTTACGCTATATGAAGCAAACAAGGTTGTTCGTCTACATGGTGTGTAATAAAGAGCTCCATGTGGTATCACAACAGACCATCAGGCCTGCCTAGTTAGTAAATGTGTTTGCTGTACCAAGTCGAAACAATGTCCGCTATTTCCCTCGATAAATCTTCTTACGTTTCCTTCAGGATCAGTTTCTTGCCCTCATTATTCCTCAAATGTTATTCCACAAAATGTAAAGCCTGATTTGCTCCGCAATGGACGAGTGGTGGCAGCCACTAATTCTCAATCCAACCTTGTCCGAATATCACTTAACGCCAACTGAAGTTTTTGTTTATCTGGAAACTGCCGCTTCCTCCTCTTTTCCCTAACAGTTTTATCACTCATTCTAAAATTAATTGAAATTTGTACAAATAATAGTAAATTTAATACTAGTTTTCAGAATAAAAAAAAAAAAAAATACTTAAACATTTTTTTTTTATTTTAAGCGGTAAAAATAAAAAACAGAAGTGTCCGGATTACTGCAGGGTGGTCGGTTACTGGCACAGTTACCCTAAATGAATTTGTTGAATATTGTTAAATCTCACAATAAAAAAAATAAAATTGGTAGGCTCGAAGCCATTTTGGTAGGTTTTTGGTAGGAAAAAAATTTTCTTAGTGGCATCCCTGATGTCAGGGTCTATTCTGGCCCTATAAGAGTTAAGGCGGCTGCAAAAGCCTGGCCGTAATTGTGCGAGGGTGGCGCGGGTTTCCCTCGGCAGCTCCAATTCTTCTTCTGCTATGGGACGGACTGAAACAGATGAGGTGATGGTTGATATTAAGTTGTCAACTCGTATTGTGCAATATCTCGATCTTGTGTACATATATATGTACCTACATTACATCAGCGTTATATGGTTGGCATAATTTACATAAATTCTAGAGGCCCTTTTGTAATAATTTCGTAATAAAAAGTAATCGATGTGTACGCTTTCGGGAGGTGTAATAAAAATTATTGAAAATCTATTCTAGCCGCAAAATCGTTGAATGGTTGAGAGTTGTAATTCAAATGATATTTTGTTAAATTAAATAAAAAGCGAGAATTCGATATTTTAAAGAATTTTACTTTCGGACATACATACTTAAATACTTTTTTAACCTAAAACTCGACGCGATATTTGTCCTCATAAGAAAGTTAAACATGTGTACCTACATACGAGTATGTACATACATATTTGCATATTTATCTTTCACTTTGGTATTTTTTTTTTTTTCAATATTTAGACAGTTACTTAGCAATTATTCAACAACAATTAAAATGCCTTTCGTTTTTCTGTTTTTGTTTTGCTAAAACACTTGCCCCTTTGTTATTAATTCGACACTTTGTTTTATTGCTAACTGTCACATGATATAGCTGTCACCTGTGCAAGCAATTCACTTAACATTTTTATTAAATTTTTATTCTAATATTTATTTATGTTGTTTGCATTTCTTAGCGATACATTTAGAGTGCATACATACATACATACATATGTATGTGGATACAAATTTGCTTGTGACGTATGTAAGGTTATTATCGTATGTATATGTATGTATGTATGTATATAATTTTTGGATTTAACAAGCCAAATGGAGCAGTTTTAACCCTCTCTGCCGGTGTGATGTGGTAGATTGATAGACCCTTTTAAATGTGTTATTTATTTATTTATTTATTTATTTATTTATTTATTTATATGTGGTTGTACAGTAAGATAAATCTTTTATAGTACATCATCTTAGACACTACAATTCTGTATATATTAGCTAAAGACCTAATACTAAAACCTAAGTATCTTAACATAAAGAAAATTAGACATCCTTAAGAGAGATAGATAGAGTGAAAGATATTGCGAAGATATCGCAGTAAGGATTATTCACAATCATATAACACTGCTTTCCGCAGTAAACCATTTATAAATCAACCTTTTGCAGTTCGTTCCATTCAGAGCAGCTTTAACGGTATTAGGAATGGAGTTCCATAGCCTAGCAGCATTAACGAAAAGTAACCTCGAAGACGCTAAATACACATACCTGGGAATAACTAAGTTATGCTTCCTACAGGATTTTGTAAATTTTAGTTTATCATACAAATAATTGGGCGTTTTACATTCAATAAGTTTATACACATATACACAATTTCTAGCCGCAATGTAGTCAAAAATACCACATCCCAAAATTTTATCCTTCCAAGCTGATATGTGGTCATATTTTTTCAAGCCATACACATAACGTGTTATATTGTTGAAAGAAACTTCAATTTTTCTACGTGACACCGAGTCAAGTTGGCTGTAAACTAGTTCAGAATACAAAATATGTGGCAGTATAAGCTGGATTGCTAATTTTTTCCGTATTTCCAGCGGGGTAAAGTATGCAGACATTCGCAGCCTACGTAACACATAATATACGTTACCTACTGCCTTATTAATATGATCAATACAGTTAAGCTTTGAGTTAACTACAAACCCCAAGTTTCTGATTTTCTCAGTAAACACAAGTATACTACTCCCGATAAATACTTTTGGGATGTTCTCAACATGTACTGTATTGATAGAGATAGGTAACACATAGGACTTTTCAGCATTAATATAAAGACAATTTTTATGGGCCCATTTGGAGATTGCAGACAGATCACTATTTACTTTGCAACATAAATCCTCAACAAGGCCAATACGGTTGGATAAATACAGTTGAATATCATCAGCATAAGCATGAATGTTAACGTACTGGCACACAGAGAATACATCGTTCACAAAAAGGCTAAATAAAAGAGGACCGAGCACAGAGCCTTGCGGCACCCCTGACTTAATTAAATGAGGTCTAGAAGCAGATCCATTGCAGTAAACCCTCTGAGTTCTGTCAGCAAGATAACTGGTCATCAGTTTGACGGAGTTATCAGAAAATCGGAAATAATAAGACAATTTCTTACACAGAAGGGAATGATTGACATCCATGTACATATTTCGAAATACATATATGTACATATGTACATTAGGCCGTCTCGCGTTATAGGGAAGCAAAAATAAAGTGCGCCGTACGCCCCCGCATATGATGTCTTTTTGGAAAACATTTCCGGAAAAGTTTTTTATTTTTTTTTTGGACGCCGCTAGATGTCGCTAAAATTTATTTTTCTCATATCTTCGGTATTTATAGTCCAATCTCAGAGTTTAATACACCAATGTCTTTGGCTTGAAAGGACGCCTTATACTATGGAATATTATTAACCCAATGTGCGTTATTGGGGTCACTACCACCCAGTATTTATTTTATACCACCCTAATGCAATTTTTTATGCCTGCATGTTAAACGTAGTCTAAAATCATTAATCTTTTGCAAAAGAAGTATTTCGATTGCTTCAGTAGAACCCGAAATAAAAGACGTTCAACATTCCGTGGAATATAAGTTTTTCGCTTCCTTTGGTCTTTTACGTTCATTTTACAAAAATTTCTTCTGAGGAGACCTCTACTGAAATTTTATGGCGAATAATTTTCTAGAACATTTTAACCCTCTATCACCGCCAATAAAGGGTTATTTTGACCCCCTTTTTTCAGGGGGAGTCAGGAAAAATAGTATTTTTAAGGTCGCTAGAGGGTTAAAATGTTCTAGAAAATTATTTGGCATAAAATTTTACTATGGGTCTCCTCAGAAAATTTTTCGGTAAAATTAACCTAAAAGACCAAAGGAATAGACAAAGCTATATTCCTCGGGATGTTGAACGTGTTTTATTTCGGGTTCTGCTGAAGCGATCGAAATATTTCTTTTGCAAAAGATTAATGATTTTTGACTACGTTTAACATACAGACGTAATAAAGGTACATTAGGGCGGTATAAACTAAGTACTGGGTGGTAGTGACCCCAATGGCGCACATAGGGTTAATAATATTCTACAGTATAAGCCGCCCTTTCAAGCCAAAGACATTTCTGTATTAAACTTAGAGATCGGACTATAAATACCGAAGATATGAGAAAAATAAATTTTAGCGACATCTAGCGGCGTCCAAAAAAAAATTAAAAAATGTTCCGGAAATGTTTTCCAAAAAGACATCATATGCGGGGGCGTACGGCGAACTTTATTTTTTGCGATACGGTCTAATGTACATACATGAACAACTGAAATTTGAGACAACAGTAATCATAAGAAATATTAGTTAATATATAGGTACTATGTTTAGGTATACGCTTAATGGGCTATTACCCTGCAGAAAACGGAACTAGTCCATACATGCATGTACAAACCAGCAGCTTGTGGCAATCAACTAGCCCAAAATCTGCCACATTTCATATAAAAATATTGGTCCAATTAACATTGCAATGTCCTAGCACAGGACCACTTGGTCCATCGCTCGATCGCATCACACTAGCTTAAAAACTAACTTGCCGTAGATACTTTGCAAACCACCTACAAGAGGTTACTTTTTAAACTACTCTAAGGAGTTAGTGCATAAACCAGATACGGAAAACTGCTTTTAACACTACCTCCAATGATTACTTTATAGAACACACCTATGCCAAATTACTTTCGAAAGTACTTAGGGGAGAATAAAGCCGGATTTACAAGAAACCCATTTTTGCTCATGCACACATCAGAAAGATATACGATTTACATAAAGATATAATTTTTTTTTCTTTATTCGTATTTTTTTGTATATTTTTCCTTAATTAGACTTATGTACTTCTAATTTGGACGCTATCGCCTGTCAAATAAATTATTTCGAATTTGATAAAAACATGTAATAAAACAAAAATATACGTTTTTTGATGTGGGAAAAATTTAAAATATTTACAGAAGAGAAGAGTCAAAGGAAGAAGTAAGGAAACATCGTAATTATAAAAATATGCATACGACAATTTCGTCTTGATTCTGTTTTACTGGGCGATATTCGCAAAAAAATGTCATCGCCGCACCACACGAAAACAAGACCGGCGATTGGGTCTGTTTAAAGCATTTTGCCAAAGTAAGTATACAGATGTATGCAACAGCTGATTTCAACCAATTGGTTGTGTGTTTACCTGACGTCAAACTGCTTAAAATTCTGATTGAGGCTTTAAACAGAATCAATCGCTGGGCGATTTTTCGCCTGGCGTTCCGATGATATTTGGCTGAGAATATCGCCCAGTAAATTAGAATTAAGCCATATGCATATTTTTATAATCAATTCCTTATTCTTCAATTGTCTTATTTTCTGTCCATATTTTTAATCTTTCTTGAAAATAAAATTTTTATATTTTTGTTTTGATATATTTTTTATCAAATTTAAAATAATCAAACACGAATCTACATACATATACATGAACTGGCCCAATGATTGGCCACATGTGACAAGTTCGTAATTAGTTGACTGTGGCGCAAATGTACCATATATGTGAACTGGCCCATTGATTGGCTACATGTGACAAGTTCGTAGCTAGTTGACTGTGGCACAAATGTACCAAGTAGTCCAACAATTTTTGCAGGGTAAGAGCCTTTCAGCAATTTAAAGCCAGAATTGAGCTCTATTTACCATACAAACAACTACCAATAAATTGACCTCAAAGCGAGTAGGGGCTATCAATGCGAAATACATACATACATATGTACATAAGTGTGAGTGAACACCAAATTCAGTTAAGTAATTTACAGCTTAATTAACTCAGTTAATTTGAAATGCCAATATAATCAGAATCTGTTTATAATCATATAATAAAAAATTAAAAAAACTGAATGTCGCATATTAATGTAAATAAATAAAAATGCGTTAAATATTAAATTAAAATTTTTTATATTTATTCTAATTACAAGTACAAGTTATGCCACGTTAGAGATTTGCTATCTAAACAAAACAAACAAAATTTAGCTCTTATTATAATTGACTATTATTTGGTTAGTTAGGTATAAGTAATTTGAGTGAGTGAATGCGCAATAGCAAATAATTTAATTTATTCACTTAATTTATTTTTTTTCTTTTGATTTTTTGTTTTTTTATTTTCCTTTTTTGAACGTATTTTGTTTGTATGAAAATAAATTATATTGCATGCGCAAATAATTGCGAATTAATATAATCATACTAACAATAACAATGGCAACAAACAATGGTAAATTAAAGCAGAATGCAATTTTAAAAGCGCCAATTTTCAATGACAATGAAAAAAAAAAAACAGTTATGAACTTGGCAACAACAACAAGCAAATTTAATAAATATTTATTAGTTAGTTGTGTAGTTTACATTTACAAGTCATTGGCACCAACTAATAATGTTTACTGTTGCTGATTTCTGTGCATATAACTAATAATGCTTTACATAGTAATTGGATTTACATACATACACATGTGGCCGCTGTGGTGCAGTGGGTAGAGTGCTCGCCTGACATGCTAGAGGTCCGGGCAAAACACCAAACAATTTTTCTAATTAGTAAAAATCCAATTAATGGGTTTTTAAGAGCAGCGGTCACCTCTCGGCAGTGGGTGGCATACCCTCCGAGTGTATTTCTGCCATGAAAAAGCTTCTCACAAAAAATGCATTCGCAGTTCGGAGCCGGCATAAAACTGTAGGTCCACCCAATTAGTAGGAAAAACCAAAAGGAGCACACCTCGAATTGGGAGAGAAGCTCGGCCATAAAACTCGTCAGAGTTATAATAGCGCCATTGTATTATATTATTATTATTCAGTGGCGTAGTAAGATAATTTTTCGGGGGGGGTCACAGCCAATGTATAAAATTTACCAAAATTAAAATTACCAAAAAAAACTACATTTTTTTTACAAATGATAAAAATCGCTAGCTTAGAATGCAAATTGTGTAAGTCCTTTTTTAAAACTTTGTAGGAGAGACAAAAAACAAAAAACAAACAAAATTCGAAATGAAAAAAAATTTTCTGTTCATATAAATATTTTGGACTTACACAATTTTCTTCGCTTTTTGGACTTACACAATTTGCGTGTCACTGAATAACAACGAGTAGAAATATGACAAGTATCTCAGAATTGCTTAGCGCGGTGCGTATCTGATTTTTTTAGCGTTCTAAATAAAAATACACTTTTTCATAAAAGTGGACTTACACAGCTTGCACTCCAAGCTAGCGAAATGTAATTTTTTTCAGACTATAATTTTACATTTTAGTACACAAATATCGCTTATTATACATATATCAAACTCTTGAGGCTCTTGGCCACTTAAAATCTGGAATGTTAAGCAGTGTATACATATGTGTGAGTGTCGGGTGATTGACGCAAATATCTAAAAGATTTGATTATCATCAATGCGAGCCCGACAACAAGAACGTGTAGCACGACGACTGCCGATTGCACTAACACACATAAAAAAACTCACATATACACACTGCTTGACATGCCAGATTTTCAGTTGCCAAGGGCCTTTAACTATACTTCAAAAGTAAGTCTCATATTCTCTTCTGGAAATCTACGCGCATTGGAAATAGAATGGGGAAATAGAATGGGGAACAATAATTCATCACTTTTTTCCCGACCTCATACTCTGCACTTGCCCCAGATGGTCGAAACTTAGCATATCTGAAGTAAATTTTTTTGTTTTTTTTCTTACATATTTTTAAGTGCTAGTTTCAACTTGAATATTTATTATTTAAAGCATTTCATTTAAGTAATCGTGATGAATCCTAAAGCTTCAAGTAATTATTAACACTTTTCAATAATATCCTTGGTTTCCAATAAATCTAAAGTTGGGATATTTTAAAAAAAATTATCACTCGTTTTCATGTTAAAAATTGATTTTGTTATGTTGCTCTTTCAGACTCAGTCAAATTAACCCTCGGACATGATATCTAGTACAATTAGTATTTTGCCGACAAAAAATTGCGTCGCACAAAGCCGCACTTCACTACTAGATACAGGGTTTTTCATATGTACCTACAATAATTTTCTTTTTGTGTTTTATATTTAATTTTAATGTTTATATTTCTAACGCATATCTTGGTTAATGTAAGTGATGCTCAAAAGTAACCCAGATATTTAGCAGCGATTATTGTTAACTTTTTAGGCAGTATTTTTAGTATTTCCAATTTTTAAAAGTCAAGGAAGTACTTATCATAAAAAGGGCTAAGAATTATAAAGCTACATTTTTTAGAAGATTTTTGAGTATGCAATTTTGCAGCTCATTCAATTGTAATATAATAATATGCAGCATTCAACTTTTTGAAAAATTTCATTGGCTTTTCGGAAATTTTAATTGAAACGGTCTCACGTACATATAAGGCAAACACCCTACAGAAAAAAATTTCTAAAATCGACGGAAATTTTTACAGCATTGAGAATTGCACTTTTTACACTAAAATTGGTTGGCTACATAACAGTACACTTAGAAATCTCCTCAAAATCTTCTATAAATTCTGGCCTCGCTTTGAAATTTTTAATCCACTTTTAGAAATTTCTACGATTTTTCGGATTTTTCCCATAAGCTTAGAAATCCTGCTTAAGGCGATTTTTATTGAAAATTTTTTTACATTTTTAAACGAAAATAAGAGAGTCAAATTTTCGAGAACTCTTTGAAATAAATTTAAAAACACTGGCGTATGATTTTTTTTGAGTCACTGTATATATTTTTCAATAAAATCGACTTTTAACACAAATTATTAAAATTTTGCATTAAACAAGCAATTTCGAATAGATGTACACAATAAAATATTTTTGGCCGCATAAAACTTGAAAATCTACCTATGTGCTACGGTTATAAATAATAATTTTCTTATATAATTTAGTTTTTTAATATTCCATTTTGACAGACATTAAGTAAAATCTCAAGTTCAGTTACTCTTATACATTGCATATTTATTCCCATTGTATTATTATTATATTTATTCCCATTGTATTATTATTATAATGAGATCTGTTGTGCTAATTCCCATTGTAGTTTATACTAATATTATTTGATTAAGATGATAAGTAATTGAAAGAAAACTTGAAATTTGAATAATTGGCGTTACTTTTCTGTTATTAGCATGTTAATAACAGCAATACCGTATAATAATTGTAGCGTTTGTTGAGCCGTAGGAAAGTGCAGGAACCGTAGGAATTTTACCAAAAAAGAGCGAATATAAGTACAAAGAATGTAAATTGTGGTAAAATTCCTGCGGTTCTTGCACTTTCCTACGGCTCAACAAACGCTAGAATTATAAATAATACTTCGTGAAAAAGCGCTAAATTTCGAATTACCAATTTCGAAAAATTACTATTCTCATTGATTTTTTCCTGAAAAAGAAATGTATGCTAATAAAGCATCTCTTAGTTAAAGATGGTTTTATGGTCAAAACAAATCTTTCGGGGGGGGTTTTGTCCCCAAAACCCCCCCCGTTACTACGCCAATGTTATTATTACATACATACATACACATAGGTGCATAATTATTTACAATTACAGCAATGATACTTAAAAGTTCAATTATACTCTAATACAATTGACAATTCAATTTGTTTGAAATTTTCATATTAATTTTATAAATATGTACATATCGTCGTTTAAGGTGCATTCTTGCGTAAGAGGTATTTTCATTTTCGCGTAGCGGACATTGGTTGAACTTTACAGGAGAGCATAAAAACTATTTCATTTCAAAACCGTTACTTATTTCTGCGTACAAACTTAAATTTAAATAGTTACGTAGATCAGTTTGTTAGCTAAAACATCAACTTAGTGTAAAATAAATAATAGCTTAAAAAAACTAAAAAACACGCTTTAATCTTAAAAATCGTACTAAAAATTGAGAAATAATTTAATTAGAAACAAAATGATGAACGAAAATATAAGTATTTAAGGAAAAGCGTCGGGTGGTGCTCAGTATGTCAAAAAATATTTAAGATCGCTGTTTTTAACTAATATTTTTATTTTGACTTTTTTGAGATTTCATATAGAGTAAAGTCGGGTATTATGGTATAGGCGGCTAATATGGTACACCCACTTTTCTCACAAACTATTAACACTGTGGAAACGCATACCATACCAACTGCTATTGAATTTAGAAAGATAAAAAGAAAAATAGTTTCAGTTGTGGCGGCTGTCTAGTTCACTTTCAATTGCTGAAAATCCGTGGTTGCACATGGTCGACTTTATAATACATGGTAACATAAATGGCTGTTATCGCTAGAAAAAAGATTTATGAACAAAATTCGTTTTAAAATTTATTACCGTGTGTTTATATTTTATTTAAAAAAGGGTAATTTTTAAATAACATAATGATTTGAGTAAAAAAATAAACAAAAATCAGAAAATGGGAGGTGCGGCTTATATGGTACACTTGTGAGAGGCCAATTTGGTATAGTGACCATATATCCCGCACGTATTTTCAGAGGTTAGGATATTATTTTTATGGTAGAATCTTACAGGATACATGCCAAAAAGTGGTGTACGGAGACAATTGGACTTGGAAAATATGCATAAGGCCATTACAGCTGTAAAAAAGATACAATGAGAATTGACTGGCGTCGAAAATATTCCACGTCCCACACACCATACTATAGCGTATGGCTAGGTGGGAAAAACCGTCAGAGGATCTGCGTTGAACAAATCTTGGAAGGAGACCAGTTTTTAGCCAAGAAATCGAGAGGGGCTCGTAAAATTTTGTTTAAAGATGGGTCTCACTTTTGAGGGCTTACAAAACAAGATGTGAGGTCACTGACATTCCAAATTGGCCAGAAAAATAATGTATCCAATAAATTGAATGATTTGGAGAGATTTATTTTAAATGCTATATATACTTTTTTTAATAGAAATAATATGCTGCTAATATGGTATATATATACCATATTAAACGACAGAGTGTACCATATTACCCGCAGGTTTTTCAAAGTGCTACTTTTTGACTTTTTCCAAATTTTTGTTTATACCTTTTTTGCCATATATTTTAGTGAAATTAATGTTAGCCATTAGTATAGCTAATATTTCAGAGATATCGTATATAAAATTGGAAAGGCTTCTAGTGCTTACTTTTCCAGTTATGGTCCAAAAAAAAATAGGTATTCCATAATACCCGACTTTACTCTAACGTACTCTTTCGCCACTAGGTATGTATATTTTTGTACTAGTTGTACGAATCGAATATTTTCATGTTCAAATATTATTGAGCACCCCCACGCTTTTCCTTAAATACTTATATTTTCGTTCATCATTTTGTTTCTAATTAAATTATTTCTCAATTTTTAGTACGATTTTTAAGATTAAAGCGTGTTTTTTAGTTTTTTTAAGCTATTATTTATTTTTAACTTTTTAGTGAAATTTTTCATTAAAGGATGTAGGTATAGAGATGGTTGATCGTTGCTCATCAACGAGGTTGATGGGTTGGCCATCAACAAGATGAAATGGACAACAAAATGTTTTTACATTTTCAAAATTTCGAAAATTTTAAAATAATTAAAAAATCGATGTGGAAATTGTAAAAATACTCACCGGTTGTAGCAAACTGGTGCATTGTTGTATGGTTTTTAATACAGAAAATGCATTGATGCGCAGGTTCGAGTCCCAGTAAAGTCAAATTGAAATTAATTTTAATTGATTTTTTTTAATTTTTAATTTATTTATAATTCAAATTCGATAAGAAAATAGTTAAAACACCAGCGGTTTTGGGAAATTAGTGCATCGATGGAATTGGTGTATGGGAGGAATAATGAGCCATATCAGCAGATGTGCAGAAATTTAATATAACATTCTTTTCTACAGACGAACTCGCTCTACTTCTGTTGTTTTAACAGCCAGCTGTGTTGAGTTAAAATTTTTTATTCACCTGAAGTGAGTTTCTGTAACAAAATCGCGAAAATTGTCAATCAAAATGACGTCACATTAATACGTTCCACACTTTGTCACCACCTAAAAAGCAAGTGAGAATCTATCGATTGACGTCATTATGACGTCACTCGGTCGAAACTATTGATAAAGTTTAGTTACAGAAACTCAGTGCAGATGCACTAACAGAATATAGTTTGGTCTCTGGCTTCCACGATTATTCGTAGTTGCAACTTCTCTGTTCATCTACGTTCTCTTTTATTGGCTTGCATACGGGAGTGAATTGAATGAAATTCATAGAGGCTATTTTGAGGAGAGGTAACATAAAAGCCACAATGAAGCATAGAGTATAATGTTGAATCTCATTATATGATGTCGTTGGGTTGAATCCCATGTTGATGTCACGTTTCGAATCCGTAGGTGAATAGAAATAATAGAGGAGAGAACACAATAAAAGTAAAGTGAATGTTTCAAAAAAATAATAATTGAGTTAAACGTTAAACGTTTGCAACTTTTAGGATGGGATGAAGTTACATACATACATACATACATACATACATACATACATACATACAGCTGAAGCTAATAAAAGCGTGTTAAAAAAGGAAACAAAAATGTTCCTTACTCGAAAATGAAAATACCCCTTACGCAAAAATGCATCTTAAACGACGATATGTACATATGTATTATAATGTTATACAACTTGATTTACAAAAACATCAAGGAATTAAAAAAGTTTTACTCTGAACTTTGACCCCCCTGAAACACCACTAAACCGTCATCAATCGGGACCGAAATTTATATTTGTTATCCTTGCGTATAGAAGTGTTGATTTTGGGCATTAGATAATTAAAAAAATATTTTGATTTTTCCACACTTCATAGAGTTTTCTGAACTCTGGGAGAGTTTTGTGAATTATCGAAAATGCTCGAAATAAAATATACCACTCTGGTGTTTTTACCATTTATTACATTTTAAAAAAAGAATTATTAAAATCGGTCCAGCAGTTTTTGAGTTTACCCGTTACAAATATTTTCCATATAACCAATTTTTATGTAATTAGTATAGATAAAAAAATCGTTTTATTCAATTATAAAATTTGAGTTTCCGCCACTAGCGAAGGCGAATCGCCCACTGTGCGAGTTTGAATGTTATTTTAATTTGTAATTTTTGCCTGTGCAAGTAAATGAGTTTATGAGCAATATATTGCATTAAAAAAATAAAGCGTATCGTTACTACTTATCACTTATAAAAATAGTTATGAATATAATGTTTTATGAGTGTTTTATCTGAACCGATTCGCAAAAAAAGTCATGTAACGTAAAACATTGAAATATCGATAAATATCGTATCACATCACTATTTACACTTGATCGAAATGGCGGAAAAAAGTAAGTTAGAAAAACCAGCAAAATTTTATTATTTTGCTAATTTCATACAAATAAACTTGTTTTATTACAGAAAATAGCCAGCGAACAAGAAAAGAGCAAACAAGTTGTAAAATTTTATAAATTTTGACGCTTTATTTAGTTCACCTCAATGTTTTGTTTATTTTGTGACCTCCTCAACACCAGGTCACTATTTAGTGACGTATTTTTTGAGACTTGAGACGTGAGCCCGCTTACAGAATACCAAATTTTCTCAAAATCAATCTCACCACGAAAAAGTCTCCAAAAGTCTCTATTAGTGACTTGAGACAGCTTACAGAATACTGCTATAAGTGTGAACAAAAGCTTTTTATTTGCATAATTAGGACAACGAACTTATTGAAGGCGATGAGCGGCTGACGGGCGTGTCTGCAGCCATGAGCCACGCTTTAGGCTTTCTTTGTTGAGCGACTTTTTGTTTTTAATCTACTATTATAGTAAGCCATATGTATTTATGTTCGTTTTATTTGTTTGATACAAAGATTCTATTTATTAACATGATAATTATAATTTATCTCTGATGCAAAATATGGTACCTAGAGCCAGTGTGGTACCTACTTAAGGGAGTGATTCCTAGAGCCATCTTAAATTACAGAATTTGAAAAGATTTTGAATCACTTAGAAGATGCTTGCGCTATTATTGGAACTAGCCTCTTGTTATGGGAATTTCTTAGCGAAGCTCTTTGCTAGTAGAAACTCGCTGATAACTACTTAAGCTCGATCCCCTTTGGATAACTATCTACTTTCATGACTCATGAGTTGAATTCCCTTTCCGAATTTGTTATTTTAAAGAGGCCTTTCCTTGTTCAATAAAACTGCAATTTGACAATTTTGTGGAAAAGGCTAGCGATATTTTGTTTTTATATTTACTCATGTGAAAGACATTTGTAAAATTGTGTGTTCTTTTTATTAAAAAAAAATAATAATTAAATACTTACATAATCAAAAATGCATACATACATATAAACATACCTGTCTGTAGTTATCTGTATTTTATAAAAATCAAAAAAATAGTTTGAATGAGTCAATTGAATGGCATTCCCAGAAAACGTAGGCTCAGCAAAGGTTTTGCTATTTTCTTTTTTAGTTACGCTGCTTTTTTAGAAAGTACGCGAAAATAATTACGCAAAACCAAAAATAGTTGAGCATGTTTTTGTCAAAAGTCATTAATTTTTTGTTGCCAAAAAAAACTCTTTTCATAGTCACTGTCCCATTTAAAATAATGTCAGTTAGTTACCGTAGACTAGTGCGTCCCATGATGTTTACAGATATGTATGTTAAATTTTATTGTCACTGTAGTATAATGGTCATGATTCATGAGTTAATTGTCGTGCAAATTGATTTTAACTACATAATGTGTTGGTATAACTGCAGAACGCAAACTTTTGTGTCAATAACAAAATAAGTTGTAGTCTAAATAACTCAATAAACCTATTGAAATATTTAACGAAAATTATTGTCAAATTCAATGTCGTTAATGGTGATTTTATTATGTGAGATTCATATTTTCCACTCATCTTAGTGAACTATATGGCACTGCAGGGATATCTTCCGTCAAGTGCTCTCAAGACAAAAATAATCCAAGTGCACGCTTTTCTTGGCAGATCAGCAACAATCAAAAGAGAAACTAAAGGTCCCGGAGATCAAGCTTGACAGATTATTGTAATTGAGGAATTAAGAAGCCCACTAAAGGCCCCAATAAAATGGTTTCATTCAAATATGATAATACCTACCGTATATTCTAAGAAAAATAGTTTTGGTACTCCTTCACGTCTGTCATTTTCTTTGTAGTCGCCTTATAAATACTATGTTCAGACATGCGCGAAGCTGAAAAAACTAAACTGCCATCTCTGTTTGTCAGCACAGATTTATTTGTGTTATTTGCAACACGTATTATTATTGTTTCTTTTTTGTATCTTACTTGTAATTATACTAATATGCTGGAAAGAAAAGTATTCACGCAAAAAGTGTAATTACTTACTTAGGCCCGGTTTCACCAACCGGTCTCAACTTAGTTAAGCCGATTTTTTTACGTTTTCAGTTTCACCATGCAACTAAGCTAAGTCACAAGTTAGTCAGCTTTTGCCTTGACTAAAACTAAACTAAGAATTTGAGTCGCTTTAGCAAATTCAACTACCAACAGAGCGAATATGACAAAAAAATGAGCAAATACAGCAACCAAAACAACCAAAAAACCCAGTATTCGCCATAAAAGGTTGGTTACAAAGCTATTTTCTTAGACTATTTGGTGAAACCCAAAAGTAAGTTAGCCTCAAATCTGGGCTAAACTAAGTCAAAACTTAGTTTTAGCTTTAGTCACGTTGGTGAAACCGGGCCTTAGAAAAAGATTTCCCCTTTTGTTTGATTTGATTGTCAAATTCCTTTTAAACGTGCGATAATTGATCAGTTTTAATTGCTTTTCAATCTAGACAGCTGCAGCTTTCGTGCCAAAACGACGCAGTAACACGGCTCATTAAATTTCTTTTTTTTACATTTCTTTATTGTTAAGGGTACAATACAAATACGACTAATATTTTTATACACGTAAACAACATTTCATGCATAATTATGCAAATGATTAATTTGTTTATGTTTTTGTAATATATTTAACTCTACTGACTGATTATTTGTTTGTCTTAAAAAAACATTAAGCGGAGTTTCTTGCAATTTTTTTATGCATGTTGCATGCTGTGATTCCATTATAATACCCATAAAAATAAATATAAAAAAAAGAAAAAATATAAAAATATGATGACCATAGCCGAGAGTCAAGCTAATTTGCCACACGTTATTTAAAGCTTATTAATATTTACTCATATCATTGATTTTAAGGTAGCCCTTATTCCTGAATTCAATGTAGTATGTATGTATATACATAAATCTATATCTATACTAATTATATAAAATTGATTGTATGGAAAATGTATGTAACGCGATAATTCAAAAAGTACTGGACCGATTTTAAGAATTCTTTTTTTAAAATGTCAGAAATGGTAAATTCTCGACAACCATGTACTTTTTTTTGCGCTTTTCTGAGACTTTAATACCTTTTTCCCGGTTTAAAATTTCGAAAAACTCAAAAAAGCGCAAGCATAGACAAATTCGTTTGGTCATTTGCCGTGTTCAGTGGAGGCGTCGCAGTCGTGCCAGGCAGCGCAGCGTAGGCGACTCATATGTTTGTTTTTGCACGGTTTGTTGTTTGTGTCGGTGACAATCAAAAACCTGTTTATGCATGCATACTATGCTATAACTCAAGAACGCCTGCACATACACCTGCGATATTGGCATTAAATGAAAGGTGTTGAACAGGACTTCAACATAGAGTTATTTTCATTGTGATGCCTAGACATCCTCCCCAGGTATGGGCTAAAATGTGGACCCGGATTACTCCGGAATGTGGTTGAACGATATTGGTATGAAATTAAAGGTATTGAGCAGGGCTTTAATACAGACCTATTTTTATTGTGATTTCCATGACGGGTCTTCTAATATGGATCAAAACGTGGAACCGGATGGTCCGGAATGTGTATGAGCGACATTGGTATCGAATGGAAGGTCTTGATCTGCACTTCAACATAGATCTGCACTTTTAATAGTGATTCGCAGGCCGGGTCTCCAGATATGGATCAAAACGTATACTCGGCTGAACTTCGAATGTTTCTGAGCGATGTGGGTATTAAATGAAAGATCTTGATCAGGAATTCAGCACAGAATTCTTTTTATAGCGATGCCTAGGCCGGGTCCCCACATATGGGTTAAAACGTGGAACCGGATGGCCCGGAATGTTTCTGAGCAATATGAAAGGCCTTGATCAGGACTTCAACACAAAACTTTTTAATTTTGGTTTCTACGCCGGGTCCCCAGATATGGGTCAAAATTCGGAACTGGATGTTTTTCAGATATTGGTATCAAATGAAAGGAAACGGCTTCAACAGAGCTATTTTCATTGTGATGCCTAGGCCGGGTGATTGAGTGGACCCAGATATCTCCGTAATAACTTAACTTAACTTGACTTGACTTGGCTTGACTTGACTTGACTTAACTTAACTTGACTTGAGTTGGCTTGATTTGACTTGACTTAACTTAGATTAACTATTATTCGTCATTGCGAAACAACGGGTATTTGCTAGTGTTAATATAAAATAATAAGCATAATGTTTAACATAAATTAGTTCCTTATACTCGCATGTTTAAGATAGAGATAACAAATTGAAAAATTTTCTGGAAGATGTTGATATATCGACGCACATAGGGGTATTTTATCAATCTGAGCGGCCAAAACCTCATTTCCTAAAACTGGCCCGATTTCCAAAAAATACAATTTTTTAGTAGGCCAGGACCCTAACGCATCATTTTCAATAAAAGTTTATTCTCAAAACTCAAACACAAAGTTTTTACAGTCAATGAAAGTTTGGTCATTCGTGTATTTCTCGCGGCATTTTATAACGTTCTTAAAGTTTCAACATTTCCAATTAATATTTTTACGGTTTTAAGTGAAGTTTTTTAGAATACTGTTATGGATTCTTATAATACAGGTAATCGAGTACAAAATTCATGTTTATTGAGATTTAGTTAGTTGTTAGCGTCTTCTTAATTACGTTTTTAAAAAATTATGTATTAAAAAAACAAAATCCCAATTTTTTGTTTTCAAAAGGGTTTTTGTTTAGGTGCCCGGCATTACCCGGCACTGGCTCTTTTTTTTCTAGATAGTCTGTTCCCTGTTATTTTGAGTTCAAGAAAGATCGGTTCCGGTTTTTTCCGGTTTTAAGAAAAACAGGCGATTTTTCACGTTGGGAAAAATGACCCCACCACACAAAAAAAAATTAGTTGTTTGTGGATTCGAGAACACCCATCTAGGAACATATAAATCGACGTGCTCCGAATCCAAAGTCCGCTTGTCCAATATACCCCCAAAACTTCGAGAAAATTGCGAAAAGCTAAAAAAGCCCCAAATGGCACATTTCATCGACCTACCTACTAACATGTATTTCAACGTTCTGAATCCAAATCTGAGGTCGGTTTGGTCTCACTACATCACTTTTTAAAAATGTAAAGCCACATTATTTTGTATGTTAAATCGAATTGAAATCACAGTGGGTAACATAATTAACAACTTAAAGCCAAAAAAGAGTTTTGGCCGCCCAGATTGATTAAATACCCCAATATGCGACGCTTCCAAACAAAACTGTACTAAGTCTGAAAACTATGTTTTGCAGGAGAAGTACTCAAAGTTTAAACTTGATATGAAACTTCAGCTGTATGCTAAATATATTTTCACTTGTAATTTCTGTTTGGATTGAACGATCAACACCAAAACTCGACAATATCAAAGTTAGGGTACGCTTTATATAAAACCGTAAGAAAAAAATAAAAATTTGCTACGTTGTTTTTCATGGCAAGCTCTCAAAGTTTTTATTCTGTAAAAATCTCGAGTTGTATTATATGTACACTTTTGGTCATAACTTTTGATTGGATTGTCCGATTGATACCAAAATTAGACAGTATCTAAATTAAGACACGCTCTACTTGAAAACGCGAAAAACGGGAAATGTACTAAGTCGACTTAGTACATTATTGTTTGGAAGCGTCGATATGTACATACATATCAGAGATCAGCATGCGATACATTTTTTGTGATTTAGAGTATACTCATAAAAAATGCGGTGGGAGTATGACCGCAACCGCAAAATATGCGATCATAATAAACACCGTACCGCATTTTCTTGATCAATTCCGGTATGCGGTAGTATGGATATCACAACACCGTAAACACCGTATATCGTAAACACCGTATACCGCAAACACCGCATATCGCAAACACCGCATACCGCAAACACCGCATTTCCCAAATAGAGATATTTACAATGTTGCCAGTGCGATTTTTTGTTTGTAATTTTTACCGTCTTATAGATTTCTGATGAAAAATACTACTGATTACAAATTGATTTTAACCAAAGAATATCTATACAGGAAAACTCTCAGGATTGATTTTTTTTTAATTTTTTCATTGAAAGGGCCACTTAAAATTTAGAGTTTGTTTAGATTCAGAGTAATTTGACTGATGAATTTCAAGATAAAAATACGTACTATTTACATGAAATAGAGTTTTTTCCTAAAATCCTTGAATCACATTTATGGCTTCTTAGTAATACACAAAAGTTTTGTTTACACATTTTTGTTTGTCTGTGACATCTATATTATTAATACGCTAACATAAATGTTTTTCCATCTTCTCCGTCGAAACTACTGAACCGATTTTAAAACTAGGTACACCATTAGAAAGGTATTGCTCTCAAATAGAACTGCGCCAATTTTCATGAAAATTGCCGTGTGGTTGTTGTTGCATGCTTTTGCACACAACAGAGCTGTCTCAATACGCAAGCATATGTAGCTGACTTTGTGCGTTTTCACCAAACTTACCATGCAATTCTGAACATGTTTGCCTGGATGTGGTGTGTAGTTTCAAAGAAGTAGAAACGTAAAAAGGTAGCAAAAGCACTACAACAAAAACATAAGGTCAAGTAATAAGAAGGATAAGAAAGAATAAGTAGGAAAGAAATTAAGGAAAGAAAAGAGCAAAAATAGAAAACGATTAACGACAACAACACCAACAACAACAACAACAGCAAAATAGTAGCAGTGAAAGTAACAACAAAAGGGGCAGCATCAACAGGAATAACAACAAAATAGTAACAGTGACAATAACAACAAACAATTATACAAAAACTATAGTTGCACCTTAGTCATAAGAAAACTTCTAGAAAAACTGTCGAGTTTCGACATTAGGCAGCACTCTAGTAATTCTTTATTTTCCAACGAGGCATTCATTCAATTTTCACAATCGACAAAATTGGCTACGATACATTGATTGAAACCGAAGTTTTTGTCATTTTATTGGAGCAACAACAATACACATGTTTATTTTTATATATTTTACTAGCTGTACCCAGCCAAGCTTTGCTTTGGCCCACTTTCTATTATAGGTACTTGAAGCGAAAAACGGCACACTTTAAAATATGTTGGAAGTATCTAGAAACTGAAATTACCTCGGCCTGCAGAGCTCAGCTCAATTCAGATAAGTTTAAAAAAAATGAAGGAAAAAATTGATATTTTCAAAAGTTTGCCCTCTTCATGTTCTTATCCCATTTTTCTTCGTATTAGTCTCCAACTCCCTTTCCCTCTACTTTTCTCTTTCTCTTTCCCTTTCCATTTATCTTTCCTTTCATTTCCGTTTCCTTTTTCCTTTCCCGTCATATTTCCGCTTCTCTTTCTCTATCGCTCTCTCTCTTACCTCTCCTTTTCTGTCTTTCTCCTTTTTATTCCTCCCTCTTATTCCTTATCTAATTCCCTGTCTTACTGTCTCTCTCCGCATCCTCTTCATTCCATTTTTATTATATTCTCCCTCTCCTTTTCCGTCCCTTTGCCTTTCCCAGTCTCATTACTCCTCTCCTTTCCCTAGGAAACTGGGTTTAGCAAAACATACCCTGCATTCCACTTCTCATTTCATACCGTCATTGCTTAAAAACATTCCGTGGCGTCCGAATCGTCCCTTACCCATAATATGGGTATCGGGACTAAGAATCACTATGAAAATATCTATATAGCAGACCCGGTCAACACCTTTCATTTTTTATCAGTATTGTTCAGAAGCATCCTGGGCTCATCCGGGTCGACTTATTAACCCACATCTGGGAACTTGACCTAGGAACCATAATGGGTACGATATCTGGAGACTTGACCAAGAAATCGTAATGGGTACGGCTCTACATGAGAGTCCGTTCAACACCTTTCATTTGGTATCTGGGTTATCCGGGTCCACATATTGACCCATATCTTGGGATCCCACCTAGGAATCGCCATGCGCCGTGATTAAATAACAATATCGCTGAGAAATTATCCGGGGCCATCCGGATCCACATTTTGACCCACATCTGGGGACCTGACCTAGGAATCATAATGAGTTCATCTCTATGTAAAAGCCCTGCCTTTCAGTTGACACCAAAATCGTTCAGAAATTTTCCGGGGCCATCCCGGTCCACGTTTTGACCCACATTTAGGGACCAGACCTAGGAATCATAATTAGTTCATCTCTGTGTAAAGGCCCTGCTCAGCACTTTTCATTTGGTACCAATATCCCTGAGAAATATCCCGGTGTTGTCCGGGTTCGCGTGTTGACCCACACCTTGGGACCCGACCTAGGGATCGTAATGAGTTCATTTCTATGTAAAATCCCTGCTCAAAATCCTTCATTTGATACCAATATCACTGAGAAATTTTCCGGGGTCATCCGCGCCCACGTTTTGACCCATATCTGGAGACCCGACCTAGGAATCACAGTGAGTACTATTCTGTGTAAATTCTCTGCTCAAAACCTTTCATTTGATATTAATATCGCTCAGGAACATTCGAGGGTCATTCGGGTCCACGTTTTCACCCATATATAGAGACTCGACCTAGGAATCACAAAATTTTCTGCTCAATAGCTTTCATTTGATACCAATATCGCTCAGAAATATTCGAGGGTCATCCGGGCCCACTTTTGACCCATGACTGGAGACTCGACCTAGGAATCACAATGAGTACTATTCTACGTAAATTGTCTGCTCAATACCTTTCATTTGATACTAATATCGCTCAGAAACATTCGAGGGTCATCCGGGTCCACGTTGTGACCTATATCTGGAGACCCGGCCCAGGCATCACAATTATAATAGTTCTCTGCTGAAGTCCTCATCAAGACCTTTCACTTGATACTAATATCGCTCAGAAACATTCGAGGGTCATTCGGGTCCACGGTTTGACCCATATCTGGAGACTCAACCTAGGAATCACAATGAGTACTATTCTATGTAAATTCTCTGCTCAATACCTTTCATTTAATACCAATATCGCTCAGAAACATTCGAGGGTCATTCGGGTCCATGTTTTGACCCATATCTGGAGACTCGAGCTAGGAATCACAATGAGTACTATTCTGTGTAAATTCTCTGCTCAATACCTTTCATTTGATACCAATATCGTCCAAAAATATTCAGGGGAAAGCCGGATCCACGTTTTGACCTTTTGACCTATATCTCGGGATCCGACTTCGGGATTTGAAAAAAATATGCATATAAACCATCTAGGGCAAGGTGCTAAGCTGGTGTGTAAATTTAGTCAAAATCCCTCCACGCGTTTGGGCGAAAGCCGGCGACAAAGAAATGGGCTTGATTTTTATATATATATAGATATAGATTATGCGCCCGTCGGAATGAATACTTTTCCGTTAATCTAGCAATCCGTTTAACTGAGAAATACATGTAGTTGAATTAGATGTATTTTTTACGGCAAAGCTGAAGTACTGAATGTGTCGATCATTTAAATACATTTAATTCAACTATGTTGTCAATTAAAAGGATTGCTAGTTTGACGGAAAAGTCTTCATTCTGATGGCCCTATTAGTCGTATTGGATTTCAAAAATGAAATTTTTTGATTATTTCATTATTGAAAAATATTTTATTATTCAAAAACCTGCCACGAAAAACAAAGCACACAAAAATAAAATAAAAATACTTGAGGATAAATTTGCTGTATATGTTATAATCAGAAACACATATCAATGTATTTATGTACAAATGAATTTTCAATTGCCTATACCTTTGCAGTGTGTGAAAAATTTCCGGCAACACTGAATAGTATACAAATAAACAAATGCGGTGTGTGCGGTGATTGCGATATACGGTGTTTGCGATATGCGGTGTTTGCGGTATACGGTGTTTGCGTTATGCGGTGTTTGCGGTATATGGTGTAAACAACACTAAATACCGCAACATCATTTAGGTTTTCAATCAATGCGGTGGCGATGAATTTTTTTTCTGGGTACTTATTTTTTGAGCCACTCAAAAAATAAGTATTTTTGCGGTGCTTTAGAAAATGCGGTGCACCGCTGCTGATCTCTGATACATATGTACATATATATTTATGCGCTCGTTATAGTATGCCAAAGAAAAATAATAATTTTCGATATTATTTTTAAATTTTCTCTCACATTTATCAAGATACGTTAACGATTCGTAAATTGTTAAAAGCGGCGAAAAGTCATATTTTCAAACGACATCATGGCGATAGGATAAACAGATAAAAAATGATGGTACAATATATGACTTAGGGCCGTTTGTTCAACCTCTGATTAACGCTAACCACGGTTAAAGGCCGGTTAAACATCATTATCGACTTCATCAAACCACGCATTTAATGTGTGGAGTCCATATCTTAACCGGACCTTCCTCCGGTTTGCGTTAATCAGGGGTTGAGTAAACGGCCCTTAACCTATGAAGATGGGGTTTTGGCCCCTGACTCCAAATTTTGAGGATGTATTAGAGCTTACGATTTCTCGAGTTCGAGCGAGACGAGATTTCGGGTTCTCGCGAGATTCTCGAATCTCGAAAATCTCGAAAGGCTCGCGAGCTTCTCGACATTCAACTACATCGCAGAAATAAGCGGTATAAGCATACTATGCTGTTTCGTAGATTGTTCTGCTTGTATGTACTTACATGTGTATGAATATATGCCATTTACGCCATTCCCAGGTGTATTTCACAAATCAATGCACAAAATTCCCAGAGAAATACAATTACAATTTCATAATATAAAATTTTTTCTTCCCAATGACATACGAGAAATTTTTGATATTCATGTTTTTTGACACAATATGTTATCGAGAAATCCGAGATTTAATCGAGAACCCGAGTCTCGGTTTTCTCGATCCTCGAATTTCTCGACCCTGCTCGAGATCGAATCGTAAGCCCTAGGATGTATTGGAAATTCTATAGTATAGGTAAGACATACATGACCTCGAAAGAAGTACATACATACTTCCAATTATGTTTTTTATTGTCACACAGTGTAATTTACATAAATATCTATGTATGTACATTAAGCCGTATCACGTTATATGGACAAAAAAAAAGTTTAGTGTGTGTCAGTTTTATTTGAACACTTATGTCGAAAAAATATTTTTGGTGTAAAATTTTTTTTTTTAGGCCCGCGTTAAAAACAGCTAAATCGCGTTTTTTGTAATAACTTCCTTATTTGATGTCGGATTTCTATGATCTTAATGTCGCAGAAAAGGTCTCGCTCAGCACTATATTTGGCCCATATAAAGTTTCGACCTCAAAGGTTGTCCTGAGTTTTACCTTTAAAAATTTTGGAGTTACTATCCCTAGATTTTTTTATTTTTATCACTAATGCAAAGCTCTCAAAAAACCATGAGGAATCCCCCAAAGAAATTCTAGCCTTTATTCACAAACAAAAAAGTTATAACGTTGTAAAGTGAAACACTTGTTTTTTTTATAAAAAATTACCACGGAGAAACGGCGAAACACGTCAACTTAATTTTTTGCTCCAGATTACGATGGCGTTTTTAGAAGTGCAGTGTATGCACTCCCATTTTCGAGATATTTAAGAAAACATTTTCAGTTTTCACATACAAAGCGATCCGATGTGGGGGCGTATGAGTAACTATTGTTGAGGTAATAAAAATAAAGAAAAGGGGAAAAAACTATACGTACATATATGTATATAAAATGCATATGAGAAGGAAGAGAATTCCCTGCACATAAATTCCAATTTGTTTTAAACGTTCGAAACCTGCACTGAAAAAACAACTTACCCAGATTATGGAAAAATGGGAATGTTTCGGCGCTTAAGACACATTTTCATTGTTTTGATGTACAACTTTCTTTAAATCAAGGAATAAAAACAACGTTTTGAAAGAAAATTTTATTCAAAACAATGAAAATATGTCATTAGCGGCGAATCATTCTCATTTTTCCATAATCTGAGTAATTTTTTTTGAGTGTGAGCAAAGTAATATAAGCGACGAAGAATTCACTTTCAGAGCTCTGAAACTGCTTTCATAAATATCTCTAAATTTGGAGGACATCGTCATTTTTGGTCTCGGTTATCATAGATAAGAAGATGTTTTGGGGATTAAAGTAAAGTGCGTTGTTTTCAATTGTAGGCTGAATAATTAACTGCATTTCTAGGGGCAGACGACGCATCCAGCGCAAGTATTGATAATACATTTAGACTTCCGTTGTCTCTTCTTAGGCGCGTATAATTTTACAACGAACTATAGCAGTTTTTCTAAATAACTTGGATGATTTTACGATACGCACGGATGCAGAAATCGTGAAGCCGTTGTAAGCCAGCGCGTTGTGCTTAGAGATCCCACTTGAATACTTACCAAATCTTCACTACAGCCATTATCATTCAATATAAATAACGTTGATCAGCACGAATAGTCCAATCATCAATAATTTTTGGCATATCATGTATCCAGTATTGGTAGCTGTTCCATCGCGGTACAAGATTCTCAAGTCAAGCGAGGACTTAGAATACTTTTTAATCAAAAACTCATACTATA
This sequence comes from Urophora cardui, assembly GCA_960531455.1. Taxonomy (NCBI): domain Eukaryota; kingdom Metazoa; phylum Arthropoda; class Insecta; order Diptera; family Tephritidae; genus Urophora; species Urophora cardui. Next base: position 3,562,445 of record OY482672.1, on the reverse strand, counting down.
TGGCGTTACTGCCTCATATAAATAAGAACTTGGGATAATTTTTCAAAAAACAGGTTCTCTGATTTTAAAACGGTATAACTTTTTTGTTTGTGAGTAAAGGCTACAACTTTTTTAGCGGAGTCCTCATGGTTTTTTGAGAGCTTTGTATTAGTGATAAAAATAAAAAAATCTAGGGATAGTAACTCCAAAATTTTTAAAGGTAAAACTCAGAACAACCTTTGAGGTCGAAACTTTATATGGGCCAAATATAGTGCTGAGCGAGACCTTTTCTGCGACATTAAGATCATAGAGATCGGACATCAAATAAGGAAGTTATTACAAAAAACGCTATTTAGCTGTTTTTAACGCGGGCCTAAAAAAAAAATTTTTACACCATAAATATTTTTTCGACGTAAGTGTTCAAATAAAACTGACACACGCAAACTTTATTTTCGTGATACGGCTTAATGTACATACATTAATAGTTATATAAGAAGCAAATGAATTGCATAATTTCCAAAGCAATTACATACATATGTACGTAAACGTAAATCGTTTTTTTTTTGTTATTGCTCTTTTAACTGCTACTTAAGCAACTAAAAGGCGATTGATTACATTTTATGCACTTCTGAGGTGTTACCACAAATAAAGAAATTTAAATCAAAAGCAACATCTTATTAGCGGCATTCAAAAAAATGTAATTATATATTTCCGGATAATAAAGGAAGTTTATTTTTATTATCAATTAGTAAAAAATTAATTATCAAATTTATATTTCGTTCACATCACTTCAAAAGCTTGCATCATTCGATGTACTATTTACATAAACTGATTTATTATTAGACGGTGACCTTAACAATTCGCACCTATGTACATACATACATATGTACATGTATGTATGTACGTAAACGTTTTCCTCTAAAAATAAGATGCACACCTTTTCCACTAGAAATCAACTTGACTCTGCAGCACTCCCAATTAATTTATGTCAGAAACCTGGAATAATTAACACGTAACATATTTAATACACTGGTGCGGATATAACGTTAATGAGTTGTAAGGCCGAGCTTCTCTCCCAATTCCAGGCGTGCGCTCCTTAATTAATAATACTAATTGTATGGGCCTACATTTTTATATCGGCTCCGAACGGCGAATGCATTTTTTATGAGAAGCTTTTTCATGGCAGAAATACACGCCGGAGGGTATGCCGCCCACTGCCGAGGGGTGACCGCTACAAATTAAATTGAACTGAACTGAAGTGAACCGAACTGAGAGGCGTTCAACGATCGCAAATTTTTCGAACGTTTTTGGCATTTAAATTAGGTAGGAACGAATATTGGCTAACTTTTTTTTTATATACATACATAGATAGATATTCTGTATACACTAAACATATGTATATGTAAGTACATATGCAAGTAAGTAGGCATTCACGATTTAATGCAATTTAATTGACATTACACATGTGCGCTTCACTGTATGCCATTTACTATGTGAAAATAAGTCACGTGCGAAATTGCAATGCCAACGTGCAAGAAATTAAAAAGCTTAAATGCGGTGTATCTGCATGTACATATATGTACGTATGTATGTTGTCAAGCGCATCAACAAAGGGTTAATAGAAAACAATAAAGCTTTGGCACATGCAAAAAATGTCAGAGGAGGTCTTGATCTAGTTTAAAGTAGTAGTTGATCATGTAGTAAAAGTGAGTTAAATTTTGAGATAAACCTACACACTTCATATAAATCAAAATAAACTTGTGATTTTAGGGAACAAAAAGAGCTCGTGCACCGAACTGGAGCGTAGGAGAAAAAGCTTGTCTGCGGGAAAGCATTGAGTGCCACCTGATGAGCAGTTCGACCTATTCATCGTAATGTAGTCAGAACTTGTAATCCGGGTGAGATTGAAAGTCCCCTATTACTAACAGGCTCTAAAATATCTATAAGATATTCCACTGTGGCCTTATCAAAGCAATATATCGAATAAAATTCCTCTTCCTCCATTTGGAACGTATCACATCGGCTTCTATATACCTTTACTCTCCGTTTCGGGATAGCATAGTCTATAATGGCAAAATCTTAAACAATTCTCATATGTATTTCCAAACACATTTATTAAAATGTCTTCTTTATACGTTTTATTTATTTATTTATTTTTTATTTTGTTCACGTACTCTCTTTCTATTTTTATAGTTTTCATGACGAATTCCCAGCTTAGAACAATATTTTAAGATTTTAAAATGGCATTCACCTCATTTTAAAGTTATAACGTTGTTTTATTAATAAAACTGATTTTAAGGCGACTATGACAGATATAAAATGACGTTTATGCTAGCATAATTCTAAGTGTGTTAAAACATTGTTTTAAATCGACTATGACTACGGCCCATTAAATCTACATGTGTGTATTCTCTCATTAATTCTATGTTTGAATTTTGAAATCTTAATTGGATTTGTTAACACTTTTAAGGCGACGAGAGGATTTCCTTTTTGTTTAAGTAAATCTATTGAATAAAATGAATACAAACAACAAAATTCATAGGGTAACTATGCCGGTAACCGACCACCCCCCAGTAACCGGACACTTTTGTCTTTTACCGCTTAAAATAAGAAAACTGTTTATTTTTTCTTAATTTTGAAAACTGCAATCGAATTAGCCATTAATTTTAAACAAATTGGCCACTTGGTTTTCGTTTTATTTTCAAAAGAAATCCTTGTGGCATCACATTTAGTTTGCGTGTATGAAGTGAAGTGTGAAAACGTGTGATTTCTTATTTTTTTCATAGTGGCGCTTCATTTCTTTCAAGTAAGTTTTTATTAAAATTTATTGACAAAAGTGTTTCAAAAGGCTGTTTTCATGCACAATAATGATAAAAATACGTAATAACAGAATAAAATCATTAGAAAATATTACATATTTTAGTATATTCACCTGTCCGGTTACTGGAACGACAATTAGAGTGTTTTCCAATAACCGGACACTGTGTCCGGGTACTGGAAAGCGTTAAAAAACCTACTATGCCAGTAACCGGACACGCTTTTACTTTAGTATTATATTTAATAATATGTGTTAAAATATCAATTATTTTCCGAATGAGTTATACAAATGTGAAGGAAAAGGAGCAGAAGCAGGTCCAGTTAAATAAAAACTTTAGTTGGCGTTAAATGCTATTCGGACAATGTTAGGTTAGATATTCGTGGCTGCCACCGCTCGTGCAGTGCGAAGATCAGGATTTACATTTTGAGGAATAACATCCGAGGAATAAAGAGGGCAAGCAACTGATCCTAACGGAAACATAAGAAGATTTGTCGAAGGAAATAATGCGCACTGTTTTCCACTTGCTACAGCGCAAACACATTTACTATAATTAGGTACACATTTTCGTAGGCCTCATGACCAGTTGTGATACCTCGTGTATCTCTGGATGACACACCATGTAGACGGAGATTGGACGCCTATGAAAGTGAACCAGCTTATTCGCTTCGTATGGGGTAAATTGTCAAATATTTTATGTTTTCAAGCTGTTCCAGACATCCAAAGGTGCATCTGTCGAGAAAGCGTACCTGCAGTAAGAACGGGACAAGAGCTCTACGCTTTATACCTCCTCCTCATCCCTGCAGTTTCGATAGAAATCGTTGTTAAGGAGAACCATGTGCATTCCATGGATACCCATGAGGCAGTAGCCAGTAATTAAACCAACTAGAGGGCCAATGTGGGGGTGACTGAGAAGAAAGATATTCGAATAAACTCGATGAGTATTCAAGAAGTTTTTTTTGACACTGCAAGGTCAACGATTCTAGATAAAATAGAAGGAAAGGTTGTAGATAATGCTTTACCTTCTATCACAATCCCTTCTTAAAAAAAATGCCCTCATTAGTACAGTCCGCAAAGTTTTAAATAACATTAAAAGAAATACCCCATTGGATTTCAGAGATTTCTAATTATTTAAAATAAAATAATTTAGACTGCGGCTGTCTTCGACCGGACGTTATATGTAGATACTTTTCATGAATGGGAGAATTTGCACACATGGTCTGATTTCCATTAACTTGTAATGTCCCTTTTTGTGGGTTATGTATCCAAGGATTTACTACAGAAAATAGTTTTACGTCCTTAGCCGTTTAACTGGAGAATATATATATATATATATATATATATATAATATTTATAATAATACACTGACGCGTATATAACTCCAAGGTCTTAAGGCCAAGCTTTATTCCCAATACGACGCGTTCTCCCTAATTTTTATTTTTCCTACTTATTGGGTGGCCCAACAGTTCCATTCCGGCTCCGAATGGCGAATGCATTTCTTACGAAAATCTATTTTATGGCAGAAACCCGGAGAGTATGTCAATCAGTACCCAGATGTTACCGTTAGTTGTACAAATTCCAATAATTAGGTTTTAATTAATTTAATTAAATTTTTGGTGTTTGTCCGGGCTGGGAGTTGAACCCACGGCCCCTGCTATGGCAAGCGAGCACTCTACTAATACATAACAGTAATAAATACATATATACATATATATATGTAAATATACATATTTTCCCTTAAAGTGTATTGAAATAAGTAAAGCATGTGCCAGGGTTGGCTTTTCTTGTTATTGAAGCCTTTTGTTTATTTATTTATTTTATATTACAATTTAAATATCTTTTCCAATGCCTTTTCTAAAGTTTTTTAAATAAAAAATGTCAATAAAACTATAAATTTGTGGTTTTTATAACGAAAAAATAAGTGTCCGGTTACTGGATCTTTACTGTCCGGTATCTGGAAAAAGTGTCCGGTTACTGGCATATTTCGACTTTTTTTACAATAATAATTTTTGTAAAAAAACTGACAGCTTTCTATGAAAATGGTTAATTTTATTAGATTTAGAATTAGTCAATGCTAATTTATTAATTTAGGGATAGTGAATATTACTAATAGAGTGTAATTCAGAGGAGTTTGAAAACAAAAAATTAGTTAAGTGCTCTGTAACTGGCATAATCACCCTAATTTATTATTAATTTTAAATTAAACTAACCAATTGTTTAGGAATCAATATATAAACAATAAAATTTCACAGAAAACTTGTCCAACCCTGTTCTAATCAGTGAGGTATGTATTATAAATGGAGTTCATTGAACGAATAGCAGATTTCGCAAAACCCAAATTTCTAGCCAAAAAATAGCGACAAATATAATAAACAAATACTAAATCAGAATTAAAACATCTCCTTAAATTGTCGCATGTGAATAAGTAATTAATCAATTAACTGGATTCGATATAAATAAGTTTAATGACTTGAATAGCGCAACCGGTTGCCTTATGTAAATTTTTTTGGTTCGTCATAAAATGATTTGCAGAAAATTGCCAGACACTATATATTTTCTTTCTAATTCAATTCCATACAGTTAATATATGTATTTACTTTATTATTATTTATATTTATTTATTTATTTTTATATTTATTTATTTTTAACATTTAATTTTTTCCTCATTCTGCTTTTTTACACGGATTTGCCCATATTGAATTTTATTGATGTTTTTATACTTCCCTTTTCCGAAAAATAATCTATGAATTACTTATATGAATCATTGTGAAGCCAAAATTTAATAAAATTTTACAGCAAGCTTAGAACAATGTTATTATTAATAGTTTTTCAAGCTTTCATTTCAAGTGGAAATTGAGCTTATTGTAATATTGTTTTCAAGCTTTTTAACATAAGGAGTATTGAGAAAGTAAGTGTTCCTCAATTATTACAATCATGCTTATGAATAAGCTTACAATTAAGCTTATAGAAACTGTATTGAAATAAGCTTACAATGGACAATTGTTGTAAGCTTGTTCTCAAGTCCTATTAAATGTCGCTTACTTCCTGGTCTGTCGGGTAATTTATGGACATAGAAATAAGCTAGCTGGTCCAACTATGTGAAAACGACTTCAGAGTTCAAAAGGACATTAGAAGAAAATATATAGCTCTTAAAATACGAAAATAATAACATATCAACTTAAAAAATCGGATGTCAAATAACAAAGTTACAATAAAAAGCGACTACGGCGGTATTTCGCGGGGTAAAAAATTTTTTTTTTTGTGTACATTAACTCTCTCAACATATGCTTCAAATTTAGGTGCGGACTTTTACAACTTTTTTTCGACCCTATCTAATGTAGATACAGTCATATAAAAGTTGTTGCATATTTCATGGCGTGAATTTATTTCTGTTACAAATAATACAAAGGAATATGTTTTTTGCTTTCTGTGGTCTTTTAGGTTGTTTATACAAAGATTTTGTCTGAGGGGACCCCTAGTGAAATTTTATGGCGAATAATTTTCTAGAATATTTCCATCCTCTATCGACCTTCAAAATACTATTTTTTCGGACTTTAAAAAAAGGGGGGTCAAAAGGACACTTTCGTGGAGGTGTTAGCGGGTTAAAGTATTCCACAAAATTAAAGTTCGTGAAATTTTACTATATGTTTCCTAACAACATATTTCTATACGACATGTATTTAACCGTTTTTTTCCTTTATTTAGAAATCACTCACGCACTTTTCAAAGCTGGCAACCCTCCAGTTTGCCCCAGATTTTGATAGGCAACCAATGTTTTTTGGACTCTGCTCATGGCCCTCTTTCGTCTGGTGTATCGTTTTTTTAAATAACATAAAAGGGGAGTGTACCTATTTTTTTGCACTTTTCAAAGGTGGCAACCCTCCAGTTTGCCCCAGATTTCGATAGGCAACCCATGTTTTTTGGACTCTCCTAATAGCCCTCTATCGTCTGGTGTATCGTTTTTTTAAATAACATAAAAGGGGAGATAACCTATTTTTTGCACTTTTCAAAGGTGGCAACCCTCCAGTTTGCCCCAGATTTTGATAGGCAACCCATGTTTTTTGGACTCTCCTAATTGCCCTCTATCGTCTGGTGTATCGTTTTTTTAAATAACATAAAAGGGGAGTATACCTATTTTTTTGCACTTTTCAAAGGTGGCAACCCTCCAGTTCGCCCCAGATTTTGATAGGCAACCCATGTTTTTTGGACTCTCCTAATTGCCCTCTATCGTCTGGTGTATCGTTTTTTTAAATAACATAAAAGGGGAGTATACCTATTTTTTTGCACTTTTCAAAGGTGGCAACCCTCCAGTTTGCCCCAGATTTTGATAGGCAACCCATGTTTTTTGGACTCTCCTAATTGCCCTCTATCGTCTGGTGTATCGTTTTTTTAAATAACAGAAAAGGGGAGTATACCTAAAAATTTTAGTTTTTGTTTTAAATATTTAGTACCTTTCGTACGCGTTTTAGCTAGGCAACCCATGTGCGATGTGTTAGTATGCTTATGATCTGTCAGTTACCACTGTCCATTGGTAAATAACAGATGAGGGGATATATTTGTTCTGCCGTATCTTAGACTATATTTATTGCTTTTTTTATGAATGATCAAATGTTAATGTACATAGCCATATGTATATGTACATATGTGTATCCTTATGCAAATGACAAAAAATATTAAATTAGTTTACATATATATACCTACATATGTGTGCAAATAATATGGTAATATTTGGCTTTAACCACGACTCAAAAAATCGATATAGTAGAAGGTTTTTAGACACCGCAATGGGTCTATATTTCTTGCCTAAATGTTTTACTATTGCGGCATCTACTTACATAGGTGGCAGCTAATACCATGTTCAGACATGTGCTTTAAGAGCCTTTCAGAAATTCAAAGTAGATAATAATTGAACTCCATTTACCAAAAAAACAGCCCAATTTAGTCAATTATTAATAAATTGCATAAAATTGAATTCAATTTGTAATTCTGATAGCGACCTGTGCAGTGATCAGATGAAATTTTATCTCATTAAAATATCTACAACGAGTCCTTAAACTGAGTTCACATTTTAGCATATTTTTTATAAATTTTTACAACTTTAGATTCTCACTTAAATCTCACGAAGTAAATTGCCAGATTTAATTGAATATGTGTGAATAGCAGTGATGCAATTTAAAGCTTAATTGACGCAATTTATTTGGCATGTACATACTAAATATAATCAAATTATTTCCACTCTATTATACTCACACTTTAAGGGATTATAAAAAAGAGGGAAGACGAAGAAAAGAAAAGAGTTGCGAAAAGAAGCAAAAGCTTATTCTAAATATATGTAGATTTAATGGCGACGCATTAATTAAAATATAATTAACGGACAAGTTCCAGCTTTAAGGAAAATAAAACTGCAAAACATATCGCACCCTAAATCATAAAGTGACACAACTCAAAAGTCAAAAATTTTCAGGAGCCTAAAAACTTTTTTCTTTAGAAGCAATCGTATGGTAAAGGGCCAGGTATAATGGTTATTTTTCGGTCAAAAGAGACAGTTAATCAAAAATTTTTTTTGGCAATCGCTAGAGATATGTATGTTCTGTGTACCCGTTTATGAAAAAAGTTCGATTTCGAAAAATTTTGAGTTGTGTCACTTTATGAATTAGGATGCGATTGATAAAAAAAAAAAAATTAAAAAAAAAAATAGAAATAACTTTAGTACTAGGTATACACACACATTTGTTTAATCTCTTTAACATTATAGAACTGTACAACTCGATGCGCAGAATAAATCGATGCTTAAGAAATATACAAAAAAATTTAACAAAACAGAACGAAAGCAAACAAAAAAAAAAAGACAATAATGAAATGCGAAATAAAACTACTAATAATTGCAGAAAAAGTGACCACAAAAAGAAACGTGAATCGATTTGATTCAATGAATTTAGTGGCAAGTAGCAAAAAGTGCGATTTAATCCCTCGAGATATTTGCTTTTTATTCGCCACAAATCCGGAATGAGCATGAAATTTGAAAACACCTGCAATAATCAAACTTTTTTCAAGCACCACATGACGTCTGGATGGAATTGATTGGGGGGGGGGGGGGGGGGGGGGATTTTGTATGATTTTGTGTTTTACAAACAAACAACTTTTTGTAATGATTTAATCGTGCATAACCTTACAATTAATGAGTACAATCTGAGTACAATAAGAAATCTGCAGACATGAGTTAAGCCGGAATTACAATAGCGCTGTGACAGTGGCAGCGATCGTTTTTCGAAATCAGCTGATTTTTAGAAACTATGGTTTGCAATGAAGCGGCACAGAATACAGCAGTGACAGCTGGCAGCACTGCTCTATTTAGCCCAAATTCTAAGTTCGCTGCCACTGCCTTGAGTCGCAGCCAACTTCTAAGTGTTGATGTGAACTTTGTTTCCGTGCTATCCAATGTAATATATTTTTAATAATTTTATGTTTCCGTACTTTGATGCAAGCAAGCGGGAGAGAATTTAATATTTACTTAATTGATTTCCACTAGCAAATATTGCTGGCGGGATGAAAAAGCAAAGAAGAAGAAAGAGCAAAGGAAAAAAATAAAACAAGATTAATTATTGTATTTATATGGCCGTTTTAATTCTAATAATTATTTTATGTGAATTTAAATGAGCTATTGGCCATTTTTTAATGAAGAAAAATTGAAAAAATTTTTTGGTAGAAGTTATGGATCCATTTCGGAGATCACCACATCCCCTCATCAGACTTCTTCAAGCGGCCTCAACCGAGAATCGAACTTAAGTCGTTCGATTGGTAGTCCATTGTCTATACCATTGAGCTACCACCGCCGTCAGCTTTGTTTCGCTTAAATTTCAATTTTCCTTCCATTACAGTCCACATACCAACAACAGTAGCTTAATGACACTCTGCCTTTGCTACCTAGTATGTTGGTGCGATTGTGCGTTTGGTTTGTACAAAGTTCTAAAGCTATTAACAAGCAAAGCTTTTGTACAGGCAATGCTTGTTATTGTTTTCAGACTTTTTTGTTTTTCGGCAGGCTCTCCGATATACATATTTATGTTTGTATTTATATGGCCGTTTTAATTCTAATAATTATTTTATGTGAATTTAAATGAGCTATTGGCCATTTTTTAATGAAGAAAAATTGAAAAAATTTTTTGGTAGAAGTTATGGATCCATTTCGGAGATCACCACATCCCCTCATCAGACTTCTTCAAGCGGCCTCAACCGAGAATCGAACTTAAGTCGTTCGATTGGTAGTCCATTGTCTATACCATTGAGCTACCACCGCCGTCAGCTTTGTTTCGCTTAAATTTCAATTTTCCTTCCATTACAGTCCACATACCAACAACAGTAGCTTAATGACACTCTGCCTTTGCTACCTAGTATGTTGGTGCGATTGTGCGTTTGGTTTGTACAAAGTTCTAAAGCTATTAACAAGCAAAGCTTTTGTACAGGCAATGCTTGTTATTGTTTTCAGACTTTTTTGTTTTTCGGCAGGCTCTCCGATATACATATTTATGTTTGTATTTATATGGCCGTTTTAATTCTAATAATTATTTTATGTGAATTTAAATGAGCTATTGGCCATTTTTTAATGAAGAAAAATTGAAAAAATTTTTTGGTAGAAGTTATGGATCCATTTCGGAGATCACCACATCCCCTCATCAGACTTCTTCAAGCGGCCTCAACCGAGAATCGAACTTAAGTCGTTCGATTGGTAGTCCATTGTCTATACCATTGAGCTACCACCGCCGTCAGCTTTGTTTCGCTTAAATTTCAATTTTCCTTCCATTACAGTCCACATACCAACAACAGTAGCTTAATGACACTCTGCCTTTGCTACCTAGTATGTTGGTGCGATTGTGCGTTTGGTTTGTACAAAGTTCTAAAGCTATTAACAAGCAAAGCTTTTGTACAGGCAATGCTTGTTATTGTTTTCAGACTTTTTTGTTTTTCGGCAGGCTCTCCGATATACATATTTATGTTTGTATTTATATGGCCGTTTTAATTCTAATAATTATTTTATGTGAATTTAAATGAGCTATTGGCCATTTTTTAATGAAGAAAAATTGAAAAAATTTTTTGGTAGAAGTTATGGATCCATTTCGGAGATCACCACATCCCCTCATCAGACTTCTTCAAGCGGCCTCAACCGAGAATCGAACTTAAGTCGTTCGATTGGTAGTCCATTGTCTATACCATTGAGCTACCACCGCCGTCAGCTTTGTTTCGCTTAAATTTCAATTTTCCTTCCATTACAGTCCACATACCAACAACAGTAGCTTAATGACACTCTGCCTTTGCTACCTAGTATGTTGGTGCGATTGTGCGTTTGGTTTGTACAAAGTTCTAAAGCTATTAACAAGCAAAGCTTTTGTACAGGCAATGCTTGTTATTGTTTTCAGACTTTTTTGTTTTTCGGCAGGCTCTCCGATATACATATTTATGTTTGTATTTATATGGCCGTTTTAATTCTAATATTATAATAATTATTAGAATTAAAACGGCCATATAAATACAAACATAAATATGTATATCGGAGAGCCTGCCGAAAAACAAAAAAGTCTGAAAACAATAACAAGCATTGCCTGTACAAAAGCTTTGCTTGTTAATAGCTTTAGAACTTTGTACAAACCAAACGCACAATCGCACCAACATACTAGGTAGCAAAGGCAGAGTGTCATTAAGCTACTGTTGTTGGTATGTGGACTGTAATGGAAGGAAAATTGAAATTTAAGCGAAACAAAGCTGACGGCGGTGGTAGCTCAATGGTATAGACAATGGACTACCAATCGAACGACTTAAGTTCGATTCTCGGTTGAGGCCGCTTGAAGAAGTCTGATGAGGGGATGTGGTGATCTCCGAAATGGATCCATAACTTCTACCAAAAAATTTTTTCAATTTTTCTTCATTAAAAAATGGCCAATAGCTCATTTAAATTCACATAAAATAATTATTAGAATTAAAACGGCCATATAAATACAAACATAAATATGTATATCGGAGAGCCTGCCGAAAAACAAAAAAGTCTGAAAACAATAACAAGCATTGCCTGTACAAAAGCTTTGCTTGTTAATAGCTTTAGAACTTTGTACAAACCAAACGCACAATCGCACCAACATACTAGGTAGCAAAGGCAGAGTGTCATTAAGCTACTGTTGTTGGTATGTGGACTGTAATGGAAGGAAAATTGAAATTTAAGCGAAACAAAGCTGACGGCGGTGGTAGCTCAATGGTATAGACAATGGACTACCAATCGAACGACTTAAGTTCGATTCTCGGTTGAGGCCGCTTGAAGAAGTCTGATGAGGGGATGTGGTGATCTCCGAAATGGATCCATAACTTCTACCAAAAAATTTTTTCAATTTTTCTTCATTAAAAAATGGCCAATAGCTCATTTAAATTCACATAAAATAATTATTAGAATTAAAACGGCCATATAAATACAAACATAAATATGTATATCGGAGAGCCTGCCGAAAAACAAAAAAGTCTGAAAACAATAACAAGCATTGCCTGTACAAAAGCTTTGCTTGTTAATAGCTTTAGAACTTTGTACAAACCAAACGCACAATCGCACCAACATACTAGGTAGCAAAGGCAGAGTGTCATTAAGCTACTGTTGTTGGTATGTGGACTGTAATGGAAGGAAAATTGAAATTTAAGCGAAACAAAGCTGACGGCGGTGGTAGCTCAATGGTATAGACAATGGACTACCAATCGAACGACTTAAGTTCGATTCTCGGTTGAGGCCGCTTGAAGAAGTCTGATGAGGGGATGTGGTGATCTCCGAAATGGATCCATAACTTCTACCAAAAAATTTTTTCAATTTTTCTTCATTAAAAAATGGCCAATAGCTCATTTAAATTCACATAAAATAATTATTAGAATTAAAACGGCCATATAAATACAAACATAAATATGTATATCGGAGAGCCTGCCGAAAAACAAAAAAGTCTGAAAACAATAACAAGCATTGCCTGTACAAAAGCTTTGCTTGTTAATAGCTTTAGAACTTTGTACAAACCAAACGCACAATCGCACCAACATACTAGGTAGCAAAGGCAGAGTGTCATTAAGCTACTGTTGTTGGTATGTGGACTGTAATGGAAGGAAAATTGAAATTTAAGCGAAACAAAGCTGACGGCGGTGGTAGCTCAATGGTATAGACAATGGACTACCAATCGAACGACTTAAGTTCGATTCTCGGTTGAGGCCGCTTGAAGAAGTCTGATGAGGGGATGTGGTGATCTCCGAAATGGATCCATAACTTCTACCAAAAAATTTTTTCAATTTTTCTTCATTAAAAAATGGCCAATAGCTCATTTAAATTCACATAAAATAATTATTAGAATTAAAACGGCCATATAAATACAAACATAAATATGTATATCGGAGAGCCTGCCGAAAAACAAAAAAGTCTGAAAACAATAACAAGCATTGCCTGTACAAAAGCTTTGCTTGTTAATAGCTTTAGAACTTTGTACAAACCAAACGCACAATCGCACCAACATACTAGGTAGCAAAGGCAGAGTGTCATTAAGCTACTGTTGTTGGTATGTGGACTGTAATGGAAGGAAAATTGAAATTTAAGCGAAACAAAGCTGACGGCGGTGGTAGCTCAATGGTATAGACAATGGACTACCAATCGAACGACTTAAGTTCGATTCTCGGTTGAGGCCGCTTGAAGAAGTCTGATGAGGGGATGTGGTGATCTCCGAAATGGATCCATAACTTCTACCAAAAAATTTTTTCAATTTTTCTTCATTAAAAAATGGCCAATAGCTCATTTAAATTCACATAAAATAATTATTAGAATTAAAACGGCCATATAAATACAAACATAAATATGTATATCGGAGAGCCTGCCGAAAAACAAAAAAGTCTGAAAACAATAAAGGCGGATTCATCGTTCGAGTTCAGAACTTTTTTGCCATGTGGTTGTTGTTGTGGTTTCGGAGTGTGAGAGGAATTCCGAAAAGTTCTGAACTATTTTTATTAGTTAAGTCAAATTCAACTTTAGTTCAGAACTCGAACGATGAATCCGCCTTAACAAGCATTGCCTGTACAAAAGCTTTGCTTGTTAATAGCTTTAGAACTTTGTACAAACCAAACGCACAATCGCACCAACATACTAGGTAGCAAAGGCAGAGTGTCATTAAGCTACTGTTGTTGGTATGTGGACTGTAATGGAAGGAAAATTGAAATTTAAGCGAAACAAAGCTGACGGCGGTGGTAGCTCAATGGTATAGACAATGGACTACCAATCGAACGACTTAAGTTCGATTCTCGGTTGAGGCCGCTTGAAGAAGTCTGATGAGGGGATGTGGTGATCTCCGAAATGGATCCATAACTTCTACCAAAAAATTTTTTCAATTTTTCTTCATTAAAAAATGGCCAATAGCTCATTTAAATTCACATAAAATAATTATTAGAATTAAAACGGCCATATAAATACAAACATAAATATGTATATCGGAGAGCCTGCCGAAAAACAAAAAAGTCTGAAAACAATAACAAGCATTGCCTGTACAAAAGCTTTGCTTGTTAATAGCTTTAGAACTTTGTACAAACCAAACGCACAATCGCACCAACATACTAGGTAGCAAAGGCAGAGTGTCATTAAGCTACTGTTGTTGGTATGTGGACTGTAATGGAAGGAAAATTGAAATTTAAGCGAAACAAAGCTGACGGCGGTGGTAGCTCAATGGTATAGACAATGGACTACCAATCGAACGACTTAAGTTCGATTCTCGGTTGAGGCCGCTTGAAGAAGTCTGATGAGGGGATGTGGTGATCTCCGAAATGGATCCATAACTTCTACCAAAAAATTTTTTCAATTTTTCTTCATTAAAAAATGGCCAATAGCTCATTTAAATTCACATAAAATAATTATTAGAATTAAAACGGCCATATAAATACAAACATAAATATGTATATCGGAGAGCCTGCCGAAAAACAAAAAAGTCTGAAAACAATAACAAGCATTGCCTGTACAAAAGCTTTGCTTGTTAATAGCTTTAGAACTTTGTACAAACCAAACGCACAATCGCACCAACATACTAGGTAGCAAAGGCAGAGTGTCATTAAGCTACTGTTGTTGGTATGTGGACTGTAATGGAAGGAAAATTGAAATTTAAGCGAAACAAAGCTGACGGCGGTGGTAGCTCAATGGTATAGACAATGGACTACCAATCGAACGACTTAAGTTCGATTCTCGGTTGAGGCCGCTTGAAGAAGTCTGATGAGGGGATGTGGTGATCTCCGAAATGGATCCATAACTTCTACCAAAAAATTTTTTCAATTTTTCTTCATTAAAAAATGGCCAATAGCTCATTTAAATTCACATAAAAGATTAATTATTTTAATTGAAAAAAGTCGACATGAAAATAGTAAGTAATTTTATGTCACCACGTGTCCAAGGTAAAAGGAAACAGACCTAATATATAAAGAAGTCTCTGCCAAATACTGCGAGCGCTGCATTGTGTTTGTTCTGGCAGTCACTGGTCATATTGGACGCATCAGCTGATTTTTAAAACCGCCACTGCCTCTGCCACATCTCTAATGTAATTTGGGCTTTATGTATTATAAATATATGTAATATGACTCCTGTGCAAAACATTCGAAAAATTCGAAGTTGAAATTAAAGCCATATTAAATTAGGATAGGTAGAATATACTCGTATGTATGCAGTTTTTGAATTGAAACAATTTCGTCTATTTCGTCCTATTGTCATTTCACATTTTCAATGCATTATTTCATGTACATATGTTAATGCATATATAATCATATAACACATTCTCTTAGTAGTGTTAAATTTTCAAAAGCTTGTAATATGAACTCGCTAAAATTGACACTTTGATGATGCGCGGCAAAATGTAAGCAAACAATTAATAAAAAGCATCGGAATTTTAGCCCTGTTTTTATTCAAGCGCATTTACATCTGCGTTTAAATAAAAACAGGGCTTTTATAATATAATAATAATTATATCTAAAATTGATGTACATTAGGGTGGTCCTTAAAAAAAAATCAAATTAGTAATTTTCTTCGGTCTCACCCCCTAGATCGGTAACATCGCATTCAAAAAGATATCACATATAAATTTTCGTATGGCTAAAGGGTGTCGTACAGAAAACTCTATGGAGATTTAAAAAATTTAATTAATTATTTTTATATCTAATGGCCAAAATAGATAGTCCTGTACTCGAGGATACAAATATAACTTTTGATCCCGATCGGTGACGGTTAAGGGGTGCCACACAAGTCACTTATGGTAATATCAATTTTGACCCTGTGACACCCTTTAACCGTCACCGACCGAGACCAAAATTTATAGTTGGAACTTAGTGCGGGACTATCGATTTTCGGCATTAGATATACAATAAATCAAATATAATTTTTTCAGTCTCCATAGAGTTTTCTGAACTTTAACCCCCGTGCGAAACCACGTAGCCGCCTCCTATCGGGTCAAAAATTTATGCATACATATGTGATATCTTCGACTACATATATTAGCATCGACCATACCTGGGTAATACTGAGTAGTAATTTTTTATTATATGTTCAGTCGATAACCTGTGCTCATTGAGAACAGTCATAGTCGATCACTCCTTCATAAGCAGCTCAGCTGTTATTTTTCTCTCAGCTTTCTCAAAGAATATACATATTTCCACGTGGTTACTTGTCAAAACTTAATTCGTGGGTGACCTTAATTAAGTGCATAATTGTAATAATTTGGCGAAATGGCATCCTCCACCGAGATTACTACGCCCTTTTGGATCCTGGGGATACAACTCATAAATCTCCAGCTCAGAAGCGAAAGAAAAAAGAAATCAATATTAATAACATCTTTGATTTTCCAATGTTAGGAAAGACTTCCAATCAGTGTAAAATGCAGTGCCCTAAATACGTAGTAATCAAAAGCAAAATACCCAATAAACCTATAAACAATTTTAACATATTTCTGGTATCCAAAGCTCTTGAAAATATTAGCGCTGATCCACCGCTTCTAACTACATTCTCTCGTGACGGAAATTTGTTAGTGCTTACTAAAAATGAAATGCAAACAAAGAAATTTCTAAAAATTAACAACCTAATTAACGTCTGTCCGGTCGTATCAGAATTGCATCCAACGTTAAACACGGTAAAAGGCGTAATATTTTCACCTTCACTCCGAGATCTCTCCGATGAAGATATCGCCGAAGGTCTCAAAGATCAAGACGTAACTGGCTGTCAAAAGATTAAAAAATATGTACCTAGACGGAGAACTAGTTAACACCTCGCTCCATATTATTTCTTTCAATAAATATGAAATACCAAAGGAAATATAAGTAGGATTTCTTAATTGCAAAGTTGAGCCATATATATGTACAAGCGCCTATCCAGTGCAAAAATTGCTTTAAATTAGGCCACACTAATAAATTTTGTAAAAGTGACGAAAAATGTGAAGTATGTGGCGCTAACGTCCATGACCCAACCACGTGCCAAGAGGTAAAATGCACCAATTGCAATCATGCACATAGAGCAAACAACAAAAACTGTCCTAACACTCGAAAAGGCAATGCAAATAAGACAAAAACGCCTCTCTTTTCGGTCAAAAACCGGTTCAAATAAAGTTACTCACAACGAATCAAATACTATAAACTCCAATAACAATTCAAATCTCACTCACGAAAATCAACTAAAACATAATGAAAATTCAATAGTAAAAACTACAACAACAGTACCAAATTTAAATAAAGAAAACACCACCTCTAGCATTACAGATAACAGTGTTTACTCCTTCTTCGATCAATCCAACTCCTCAGTACAGTATAATACAACTCTACCTCTCAATTACAGCAACAGCTCATTTACTTCTGACATGAATACAGAGTAGATAAATTATATGGCAAGCTCGGGAGGGGGAGGGGGGGGAGGGCGACGACGAGAAACTTTTCTCTCGCCACCTTTCTGAGCTTGTCATATGCTAATCTCACGTGTATATTACTCATATATACCGATTGAGATACATGTCTTCTCTAGTATAGTTTATGGGCCTAAAGATTCTCCAGTGGAATCAGAAAGGTTACTATAATAATCTACATGAGCTCCAACTAATTATTAACAAATACTCTCCAGATATAATTGCTCTCCAAGAAACGCATCTCTCAACCCACACAATTAACTTAAATAATTATAAAAATTCGATATGCAATACACCAACGCAAGCAAATGCAAAGGGTGGTACTGCTTTATTTATAAAAAAATCTATTGAACACACTTATTTATATAACAATAACAAATTTATGCGCTGTGACTGCTTTAATAAAATCAGAAATAACAAGTAAGGAAGCCTAAGTTCGAGTGGAATCGAACATTAGATACTCAGCTGTATGCTTTCATTGTTTGTTTGCGTTTGATGGAAACACGGTGTAGGTACTTTATATAAAGCGAGTGCTGCATAAAGTAGGCGTAGCCACGCCCATTTTCAACATTTTTATCAGTCATCCAACTAAGCATTTGAATATTATTCTTTGTGCAAAATTTAATTCCTTTATGACTTCTAGTTACAAAAATGTCACGTTTCAAATTCCCAAAGGGTGTTCCAGAAATATCTTTGTTAAAAATTAGGCGTGGTCATAAACCGATTTCTATAAATTTTGCGTGTATATTAACACAAGTTATATAAGTGTATAAACTAAGTTTCGTCATAATATCTCAATTATTTGTCAAGTTATAGGCTAAGAAATCTCGTATGTTCCTGCTTCTAAAAAGAGGCGGTGCCACGCCCATTTTCCAAAATTTTTGTGTTTTTTGTTTTATGTCCATAGTTATACTCCTACCATAAAATTTCAATGATATATCTTTATATTTGACAGAGATATCGCTTAAAATGTTTTTATTGGGTCACTTCATAATACCCATATATAAAAGTGTGCGTGGTCGTCAACCGAATTTGGTCATTTTTCGTTCACGTATTTGGCTAAGTAAATATATCACGCGTACTAAATTTCATCGATATATCTTTAACGGTTTTTGAGTTATGGCTTATAAAACTTTCAATATTTGCCCCTTAATAAGTGGGCGTGGCACCGCCCATTTTCCAAAATTTTTGTGTTTTTTGGTTTATGTCCATAGTTGGACTCATGCCACAAAATTTCAGTGATAGATCTTTATATTTGACAGAGATATTGCTTAAAATGTTTTTATTAGGACCCTTTATAGTTCCCATATATAAAAGTGGGTTTCTGAGTTATGACATATAAAACTTTCAATGTTTGTCCCTTAATAAGTGGGCGTGGCACCGCCCATTTTCCAAAATCTCATCAAATTTCTTCATAAGGGCCTGAGCTCAATACGTGGGTGAAATTTCATCGCTCCAGCTATATTAGTGGCTGAGATACCAAATTTCCGATATTTTCTATATAGGAAAAGTGGGCGTGGTCATGGTCCGATTTCGCCCATTTTCAACCATTACCAACCGTGCCAGTCTCGATACCAACTTGCATTTCAAATTTCATCAAAATATCTCAATTTTGCGCGAGTTAGAGTGCGTACGGACGGATGGACGGACGGACGGACGGACGGACATGGCTTAATCGATTTCTCTTTTCACCCTGATCATTTTGATATATATAAGTCCATATCTATCTCGATTATTTCATTCTTCTTCATTCGTTCTTTAGAGACTAGGGAGGGAGGAGCAGTAACCGATCCCATAAACATAGCAAATAGCTTTGGCATTTTTTGGTCTGAACTAGCCAATGACTCTAACTTTTCAAACACATTTGTATCTCAAAAAAACAATATCAATCTGTTGGCCGATTACCCCATTAATAAAACCGCCTCTTTACTGGATAACCCAATTACCTTAATAGAGTTCAACTCTGCACTATATTCTGCTAAGGGAAAATCCACTGGATTTGACAAGATTTCGTACCAAATGTTGAATAACCTCCCCTTCAGTATTAAAACAAAATATATTGAACTTTATAATAATATATTTCAATCAGGTAATATTCCTCAAGAGTGGAAAATCGCTACGGTTATCCCTATACACAAGCCTGGGAAATCTAAAACAGAAGTCAGTGGATAACGTCCGATTTCTCTTTTGTCATGCCCTGGTAAAATTATAGCTAAACGGCTAAGCTGGTTCTTAGCAAAACAAAAACTCATTAGTCTTCACCAGATGGCTTGTGAATCCAACAAAAGCACTCTTGACGTACTTTTACACATCAGAATCAATAGCACACATTCTGAAACGTACCCTCTTGACAATGGAATACCGTAGGGTTCTCCATTGTCCGTTATACTTTTCCAAATTGGCACTGAACACATTAATAACATTATTTGTCGGTACCCTTGTTTCAATCACTGTATTTATGCAGATGATCTATACTTACTAGCTCAAATCAAAAGCGAAGATGATTTCAAAGCCCGGGTAACTGCACTATTCCAAGAAATCTTGCAATGGTGCGATTACTCTGGTTTAAGCATATCCTTTCCAAAAACAAACTTATTACATGTATGTAATAAAAAAAACAATTGTAAATTAAACGATATAATTATAGAGGACAAGATTATAAAATATGTAAATACACTCAAAATTTTAGGTATAGTCTTTAATAATAAGTACACGTGGTCTTCGCATATAGAAACGTTAAAAATGTCACTTATCAATAGGCTAAGTTTAATTAAATGCTTATCGTCATACAGGGCCGCCGAGAGAAAATCCGGGCCCGGGGTCAAAATAACTAAGGGCCCCCATACTAAATGAACAAATTCTCAAAATCAAAATTCAATGAATATATAGTTACGAACTTTAATTTATCTATACATGGCCGCTGTGGTGCAGTGGGTAGAGTGCTCGCCTGCTATGCCAGGCTTCTGTTTTAGCCACTCAAAAAAAAAAAAATGGACGTGTTTTTGTAGCGTCCGGAACGCAGTTTAAGTGGCTAAAACAGAGGCATTAAACTAAATTTCTGTCGCTAACATACTTTAATCATTAGCTGTGGCCTAAATCTTTCCTTTTATCATAAAACGATACAATATTTCGCGATATTTCTGCCTCAAAAGTTCAAAAAATCGTGCGAACATACCGTCCGAAACGCCAAGGATATACCCATATCGCTGTATAAGAATTTGCATCATACCGAAACAGAAAACGAATTCAAATTTATGCTGCAAAGTCGACGCCAAAAACCAACAATTCCTTAAGTGGGGTGCAGACACTTTAAGAGATTTATAAAATTTGTTGAAATTTAAAATGATTGCTATCTACGAAAGGTGATTAAAGGTGTTGTTCGTTTATTTTCTGTAAGCAAAAACTTGGATATCATTTTGAGATTCCCGGGCCCTCTAAAGCCCGGGCCCGGGGCAATTGACCCCCTCAGCCCCCCCCCCCTCTCGCCGGGCCTGTCGTCATATCACAGTAATGCCCATCGTAATAGTGTTATTAATATTACAAAAACCTTGTTACTTTCGAAAGTGGATTTTGGTCTCACCATATATAGTAATACTTCGAAAAGGCAACTAAGCAAATTGAAGGGCGTTTATAATGCTGCAGCAAGGTACAGCATTGGAGCTTTTCGTACAACTCCTGTAAAAAATATATATACAGAGACGGGCATTCCGGACATTTTACATCGCCGCAATGAGGCCACATCTAAACAAATCCCAAAAATTATATTCTACATGGACAAGCAGTTAGCCACTCAGGCACAAAAACTCGCCTCAAGAAGAAGAGATCTACGCTTCTCATCAGCAATGAGCTGTATAGTTAATAATGCACTCAAGGTTGGGATTGACATAAAGCCACACAAACTTTATCTCCCCCAAAGACCTCCGTGGCAATTTAACCCTAAATCAATAAATACTGACCTATTACGGCTACCAAAGCAAACAACAAACCCAAAAATCTTTATCGCGACATTTAACGAAATAATAGATAAATACAAATCAAACAATTGGAAATTAACATTTACCGATGGATCTAAAAATGATCAAACTAGCTCATATGCTGTCATTAGCACAGATATGCAACTCAAAATATTATATCGGCTTGATGCAAGTTGCTTTATCTTTACAGCTGAAGCTGAGGCTTTATTAGAAGCCGTTAATATTTGCAAGGCAACAAATGGAAAGCACCTTATTTGCTCTGATTCATTATCGGTTATTAAAGCACTGCTCAACATCCTACACAGGAATGAAACCTTATTAAAGATCAGAGACAGTCTAATCCAATATAACAATAAAATTAAAATAATTTGGATTCCTAGCCATGTCGGACTCCTTGGGAAAGAGTTAACAGATGAGGCGGCTAAGTTTGCAATTACTGCACCTATCGTTTCTAAAATATGTATTAATAAAACAGACATGATGAGAGTCGTTGAAAACTTTTACAAAGGAATTCTAAGTGAACGCTGGAACTATTGCACCAATAGATACAAGCTTTTTAATAAAGAGGGAATGGCAATAACATATCCATACAATTTTTCAAGAAGTGATCTCAAAAAATATATACGCCTGAGACTTGGTCACACACGACTTACGCACAAACACTTAATGGAGAGGACACCGCCACCTATTTGCCCCCTCTGTTCCAGCAATACACTCACTTTTGAGCATCTTATATATCATTGTAACGTAGTAAACAATACGCAGATTGCCCCTTTTAATGAAATTTGCCTTCCGAAGTTGCTTAAAAATGTAAATCCAGATAGCATCAAGAACACAATACTTATTTTAAAAAAGTGTAACATCTATTTCTTAATTTAATAATTTCTATCAGATTACTTACTATTATTATTAGGCCGAAGACCACTGTTGTCAGTTGCTTAGATGAAAGATTTACTTGTAAAATTGTATTATGTAGGTAAATTTATTAAATACATAAATAAATACTTTATATTTTGGTCTTGAAGTAATGAGTCCGTACTAAGTACTTTCAGAATATTCAAGTACTAGTACAAGTACAAGTACAAAGAATTGAAAAAGAATTGAAGTTTTAGCAAATACTTCAAAGTAATTGAAAAGAATTGAATGTACTTGAAGAGAATTGAAAAATATACTTGAAAAGAATTGAAAAATCGGTTCAAGTACATTTTTCAATTCTTTTCAAGTACATTCAATTATTTTCAATTACATTGAAGTATTTGCTAAAACTTCAATTCTTTTTCAATTCCTTGTACTTGTACTTGTACTAGTACTTGAAAATTTGGGAATGCAAGTACCAGTACCAGTACAATTCTTTTAAAATGTCAGAAGTCGTACTGGTACTTGATATTACCCAGGTCTGGCATCGACCTAGGGGGTGAGGTACATTTGGGGACCCAGACCTCTGTAGTGCAAGTACAAGTACTTCAGTACTTGTACTTGAATTTTACAAGTACAAGTACTCTACTGATAAGTACTTTTTAAGTACGTACACATATCTGTGTTTTTGTTCTGCTTTTTTTAAATGTTTTGATTGAAATAAAAATTTTACATCAAAATCAACTGAGGTGATATTTTTTTGTTTGAAACAATCTGAAATAGTTTGTCAAAAAAGTACTTACATGTACATTGATAAGTACTTTTACTTGTACTTGGAATTTCTAAGTACCGTGGTACTTAGTACCAGTATATACTGAGTATTTTACAGGTCCGACCACCCAAATGTACATACATCAAGATCATTCCAGGATATCTTAGGTAGCTAATAAAAAATCAAACAAATTATAATCAAGGTTGTAGGGTTAATTTTCGACACTTCTTATGGCTTCTTGCTCAATTTACAATTTAGGCTTCAGTAAAATCAGTTTGAGAGAAAACATTTATCTAATGTGAAAGTAGTATCTAAAGAAGCGAAAAATGAGCTTATTTAATTAACAAAAATTCCATCGAATATCTAAATCTGCACACATTTTCCGATAAAATTTCCATCTAAGTGTTAAAAGCAATTAGTCATCTAAATACTGTATGGTGAAACACACTTTAAGTGAGAAAAAATGACTTATGCACCTACATACCTATTTGCTTTGCTCCACATTATCGCCACATAATAGCTATTTACATTAAAGGTTACTGAATTTGGTTGAAAATATTTGCATTGCAAAGATCCGCATAAAATTTCCACTGAATTAATAAAATCATATGTACATAGGTACATATTTAATTTTCATACATATATGCAAACATACTTTGCGCACCAGATGATGATGCCCACGCTCGTATTATATTGACTAAACACACTAGCTAAGTAAACTGTTTCATTATTTATCATTTATCAGCGGAGAATGCGAAAAAAACGTAAATTTGTTTGAGGTAAGTATGTGGGCATACTTATATTCATAGATAGTTAATAAGGGTATATAAAAATAGTTGTAGGAAATATACTATTTGCTCACAGAAATTTCCTTGAACGAACCATTTTTTTAAAACAATTATGTTTTTTAACGATTTAAATTTTATTTACCAAGCCCATATTAATTAATGTGTAATGTTATACAAAAGACTATAAAGTTATTACTAGGGCAACAGAAGATATGCAAATGCATATTTTTCTGTTGCAGTCCCATTTACGTATGATAAATATATATCGGCGTTTTAGTTCAAGACGAAGAGAATAAGCCTAACTTGTTAGGGCATATTTTCGCATATTTAGGTCAAAAGGCTTATTTTTGCATATCTTGACTTATTTGCATATTTTTGGCATATTTTGCTACAAATTCATATTTTAGCATAGAATTTCGTCGTATTTTTCCACCTCGCTCGTAAAATTGGTTTTATTTAAATTTTGTACTCTGGCAATTTTTTTTTTTTGTATATGCGCATACTATTTGCCATTCCTCTTTGTCTGACAAGTTCAAGGCGAATTTAATATTTTCGCAATGTTTCATTCAAATGTGCTACACGAATCAGCTGGGTATCTACATCGGCGATCGGCAGCTGGGCCATTTAGGGCCACTCGTTTCTCATGTATAGATCGTGTGTGCGCTGCTAGCAAGCTATCGCTGAGCTGGCCGCGAACATTGTGTAAGGAGAACAGTGAAATGACTCTGGGATGTGTTTAAAACAGGTCGAACAGCTGTGCTCAGCTGATTTTGAAGTTGTTGTTATGGCCAAATAACGATCGTGAATGCAATATAAGTTGCTCTTCTTCTTTCTGTTTTGTAGGTTGTTGATTTTACATTCCTACACATGTTATTCGTGAAATGGCTGGCGTTTACGCCCTCTCCGGGAATTGCGTTTTAGCAACTCGGCCTTAATTTGTTTTCGGAATTATGAATTGGTTTTTTCAATTCCCAATTCCAGAATTGCGTTTCTGTCCTGCTTGCTACGACCATGTCATTATGGTTCCTTTTCATACAACAACCACATCCGGCCGCCATGCTGAACTGCACTTCAAAAATGGCCGCCATGCTGGTCTGCCCATCATTTTGACATTTGGCGATGGCACATCGACCATATATCGACTTTTTTTAATCGATTTTTCGATGAGCTGGCTCACTAGACGTTTTACACTATGGCCGCGAACCAGTTTGCACTTGTACGTTGAAAGGTGCGGATGGTATGCGGATAAATGTTTTTTCAGTGCTCTGCTTTTGCACGCACACTACCACAAATATTTTGCGAGTGTGTTGGTTGCTCTGCCAGCGGTGCCGATCGCTGATCTACATACATAGCATACGTCAGACGGTCAATATATATTGATGAAATCCGTGGATCGTGATTCATATTGATAGTGTAGCATCGAGTATTGATGGCTCGCGATTCTGGATCGCAAAATTTTGAAATCCGTGATCCGGATCGCAATATTGGCAATAAACGAATTGAAAGTGAAAGTGAGAAAAGGACGCAAGTAAAATATCTTGAACGTCAGAGCGAGAAAAATATCGCAATATTCATATTGAACGTGTAGCACTACACGCTACACAGTGACTGAAATTCTTGCTTTTAAATACGCTCCGATATCTTCAGTTGACTTGGAAAGATCTTTTTCTACGTTTAAAAACTTACCGCGACAATCTACATAGTTTTCTATTTGAAAATTTATCGCAAAATTTTGTAATTTACAGCAATAGCAATTTGAATAAATAAGTATGCAATTTGATTATTTTTTAGGGAAATACATTAATTTTCCAAACACCTTCTTTAGAATTTCTCCCAATTATTTTATGTTACAACAGGTATATCTTAAAAGTTTGAAATATCTAAGTGAAACGCCGAAACACGTCAACTTAATTTTTGCCTGTAGAATACAATGACGTATTCAGAATATCCGTAGTAAATTTTGATTTCGATATATTTACGAAAGAAGTTTAAGATCTCTGATAGGGAATTCTTCGTCGTTTGTAAACTTTGCCCAAATTGATTAAATTTTGTGATAATGTGTCGGCCGACGAATGGGTTCAACTCAAATAAATCTCAAAATTTAATTTGAGTATCTTCAACTACATTTTTTAACAAATGTAAAAAAAAATTTAGGGATGACTATCTAAAATTAAAATTGCGGAGGGTCAAACTTCATTTTAGAACTATGCTCCTTCGGATTTTTATACTCAGCTGTACTAGTACACAGAGTATTATAATTTTGATTTCATAACGGTGGATTGTAACATAATGAAATAATCGAGATAGATATGGACTTATATATATCAAAATGATCAGGGTGAAAAGAGAAATCGATTGAGCCATGTCCGTCCGTCCGTCCGTCCGTCCGTCCGTCCGTCCGTCCGTCCGTCCGTCCGTCCGTCCGTCCGTACGCAGGATAACTCGCGTAAAAATTGAGATATTTTGATGAAATTTGAAATGCAAGTTGGTATCGAGACTGGGACGGTTGGTATTGAAAATGGGCGAAATCGGACCATGACCACGCCCACTTTTCCTATATAGAAAAAATCGGAAATTTGGTATCTCAGCCACTAATATAGCTAGAGTGATAAAATTTTACCCACGTATTGAGCTCAGGCCCTTATGAAGAAATTTGTTGAAGTTTTGGAAAATGGGCGGTGCCACGCCCACTTATTAAGGGTCAAACATTGAAAGTTTTATATGTCATAACTCAGAAACCGTTGAAGATATATCGATGAAATTTGGTATGCGTAATTTGCTTACCTAGACAAATGTTTTGGCGAAAAATTATCAAAATCGGTT
Source organism: Urophora cardui (assembly GCA_960531455.1). Classification (NCBI taxonomy): domain Eukaryota; kingdom Metazoa; phylum Arthropoda; class Insecta; order Diptera; family Tephritidae; genus Urophora; species Urophora cardui. Next base: position 3,535,524 of record OY482672.1, on the reverse strand, counting down.
GACGGCCACGCCCACTTTTATATATGGGAACTATAAAGGGGCCTAATAAAAACATTTTAAGCGATATCTCTGTCAAATATAAAGATCTATCACTGAAATTTTGTGGCAGGAGACCAACTAGGGAAATAAAACAAAAATTATAAAAATTTTGGAAAATGGGCGGTGCCACGCCCACTTATTAAGGGGCAAATATTGAAAGTTTTATAAGCCATAACTCAGAAACCGTTAAAGATATATCGATGAAATTGGTACGCGTGATATATTTACTTAGCCAAATGTGTGGACGAAAGATTACCAAAATCGGTTGACGACCACGCCCACTTTTATATATGGGTATTATAAAGTGACCTAATAAAAACATTTTAAGCGATATCTCTGTCAAATATAAAGATCTATCACTGAAATTTTGTGACATGAGTTCTACAATAGACCGGAAACAAAAAATAAAAAAGTTTGGAAAATGGGCGTGGCACCGCCTCTTTTTATACAAAGGAATCTACGTGCCTATTACTCGACAAATAACTGAGATATTATGACGAAACTTGGTTTATACACTTTTATAACATGTGTTAGTTGGCCGCTGTGGTGCAGTGGGTAGAGTGCTCGCCTGCTATGCCAGAGGTCTCGGGTTCAAACCACGGTCCGAGCCAAACAAATTTTTCTAATTAGTAAAAATCCAATTATTGGGTTTTTTAAGAGCAGCGGTCACCTCTCGGCAGTGGGCGGCATACCCTCCGAGAGTATTTCTGCCATGAAAAAGCTTCTCACAAAAAATGCATTCGCCGTTCGGAGCCGGCATAAAACTGTAGGTCCACCCAATTAGTAGGAAAAAACAAAAAGGAGCACACCTCGAATTGGGAGAGAAGCTCGGGTAACTAAAAGTCATAGAGGGATGCAATTTTGCACTAACAATAATATTTATATGCTTATTTGGATGATTGATACAAATTTTGAAAATGGGCGTGGCTGCGCCCTGTTTATGCAGCACTCGTGTCATATAAAATACACCCTATATCGAACAAACGCAAACAAACAATGAAAGCATACAGCTGAGTATCTAATGTTCGATTCTACTCGAACTTAGGCTTCCTTACTTGTTTTGTTCAGAATTGACCAGAGAATGCAGCTGTGGCCGAAACAAAGTAGGTTTTATTCCATCAGTACAAATTGACCCGCCCTAATATATATATGTAGATTTTCGTATGTAAAAATACTTGTTTTCTTTTGGAAGATGTGTTTCGCAAATGTGAATTTTTTTTATTTCTCTTGCATGAGAGGGGAGCGCACAACCTACCATGCCGTACATCTTTTTATTAAGTATATAAAAAAAAATTTAAGGGCATATTTTCAGTGCTTAAACTAAGTTTTAAGGCAGTGTTGAACGAAAGAGCAATACGGAGCAAAACGGAGCTGCTCGGCTACACTAGTGATGGGCGAGTCCGAGATGTTTTATTCGATTCTCTCGATTGTTAAAACATCTCGAATGCTCTCGATGGTTTTCATTCGTATTCGAGTCAAGTCGTAAATGGGCCGTCATTCGAAACAATCGCTAAAACATCTCGGACTCGTCAACGATTCCTCTCGTTTTCAAAGCAACCCGACAACATCTCGGACTCGCTGCAAAAAATATATAATATTTGTTGTTGCCGCTTCAATATTAAAATTGCTTTAAAAAACATACAGAGTGGTACAAATCTATTGCCGTTGTTTCTACTCGTAAAATTCATTTGTTTCATAAGCGTCTCACTTCAGAAAATTTATTAATGTTTAAATAATTAATTATTATTATTATTATGCACGATACTCTTTAGTTGTGATTGCAAAAATGCAGCGTCTATGTATAGCATATTTTTCAATTTGGTTAATTTATTTATGTATTTGCCTCACTTCCATTAAAAATCCTACTTTCTTTATCAACAAACCTCATTCAGTTTATTTTATCAACTAAAACATGTCATCAAAACAACAGCCGGCCCGCCGACTCGGAACAATCGCAAAAACATCTCGCTTGTGTAGTCGAGATGTCATCGGAACAACCTTCGACTCGCCGACTCGGAAAAATCGCAAAAACATCTCGCTTGTGTAGTCGAGATTTCATCGAAACAACCTCCGACTCGCCGACTCGGAACAATCGCAAAAACATCTCGATTGTGTAGTCGAGGAGCGAGTCAACTTTTGACTCGATTGCGAATTTGCAACGATGGCGATTCTCTCGATTGTCTAAACATCTCGGACTCGCCCATCACTAGGCTACACATACGAGTCGTGTGTGTGCTGCTAGCAAGCAATTGCGACCCCTACAACCAATTATAGCCCAACCACTGACCGACGGCGTCATATCTCTCAGTTACCTCACGCAATAGTTCAAAATCGACACCATTCACGCACGTAAACGCACGCATACCCAACGCAAGAATCAGTTGTTTTCCTTTGTTTACATTCTGCATTGTTTTTGGTTTGTTTGGAATGAGTTGAATAACAGCGTTACCATTGTACAGCAAAGTATACATGCAGTTTTTGATTTCGTAGTAACTTGTGTTTGGTTTCGTAGTAATTTTTCTTGAAAATCGTATTATTCATAGAATTTATTAATAAATAAATTTTTAAATTGAAAATGTTGTATCATGATAATTTAAAACCAAATATTAATTGCAGTTTTGTTTACTTCTGACTCCGTGCTTCTACATTTTCTACTACTATTTCTTAAAGGCTTTTAAGAATATGTACATATGTATGTATGGGCACTAAGAAACCTAATTTATTAAATTAATAAAATGCAGCAATTATATACAGATACTATTTTTATTTTAATTTTTAGTAATAATATTCACCGCGGTTGTTTTTTAATTTATGTATTGCATATGTACGTATTTCGGTCTTTTTGTTGTTTATGCTTGTTGTCAAATTCACGAGTCTTGCCGGCTCACCAAATATTATTCACCTGACAGCTTTTAAAAATTTGCTATCCGGGGTAATTTTGCTAAATTGAACAGTCAAAAATATTCACAATAGTCAAATATATCAAATGCAACAGTCAAAAATATCCACAATAGTCAAATTTAGTAAAGAAAACAGCAGAAAAAACTTAATTTTTTCTATTTAAATTTTTATCTCCATATAAAAACAAATACAAACGATTGATACAATATGTAGTACAAATTAGTAAAAAAAAAACGCCAGAAAACCTTCATTTTCTCTATTTACATTTTTATTTCCGTGTAAAAAAACGATTGCGACAATAGCCAAATTTAGTAAAAAAAACGCAAGAAAAAACTAAAATTTTTTTATTACATTTTTATCTCCATATTTAAAAAAATACACATATGTTAACATAATTTTATAATCGGCAACATTCGGAATAGTTATTGAGGTACTTTGGGAGCATATTGAAAGATTGGTACAAATTTACTACAAAATAATCGCTCCGGCCACCCTGTTGCAAAGAAAGCAATCATGAGAGCATCAGCTGACACGTTATTACGTGAAAAATCAAATTGAGCTAGGTTTCTACGATACGTGCGTCAAGAGAGCTGTCGTCATGCGTTGATGAATGGGCATTTACACTACAACTCCATAAGACAGGTTGTGTCAGCTGACACGGGCTGCGTGCGTGCGTCGTTGACTGGTTGGACTATTAGTCTGCGCTTGAATTTCATGCTGTGTACATCGATCGCGCAAAGAATTTTTTTCTTTTTTCTGAGCAATAGATATGCGACATCTGCTTATACGCGCACACTAATGCAAAAATATGTTGCGCTTGTGTAAGTAGCGCAGTCGGCGGTGTGCATCACTGTTTTAGAGCGCTTTCACATTACTCGGTGCGGTATCGGATCGACATTTTTGGTTTTTACCGAAAGTATACCGAAACCTTACCGACCACATGTATTTCAATTGGCACTTTCACATTAGTGTTGCATACATGAAATAGGAGCGGATTAATTTCGGTATACCGCAACGCGGTAAGACCGGTCAGTAAAATTTGAGGAATTACTGCAGACATTTTTGAGGCGTAATAAAAGAAGAAGAACAAAGTCAGTAAAAAACTCGTTTCGGCTATAAATGTAGCAAGTTATAATGTCTTCGTCTTCGCTAGAAGACATTATTGTTATTATTGAGTGATTTGTTGAAGTTAAAAATTTTGTTTTGCAAATTTCGATGTTTGTTTTCCTATTTTCTGCCGATTACGCATCGAAAGTATTCCCACAAGTGTGAAAAACACAGCAACGCGGAATCGTTTCGGTACGCTGAAAATACCGAGCAAAAAATGTCGATCCGATGTCGTTCCGAGTAATGTGAAAAGGCCCTTAAGAGCATATTTTTAGGGCTTAAACCATATTTTTAAGGACATATTTTTAGCGCTAAAAACGAATTTTTTAGGGCATATTTTCTGTTGCCCTAGTTATTACAAATATAATAATTTTTTTTATTTGATAAGTAAAGGCGTCCCTATACATATGTACATATGTACTTAACTAGTGAGAAATGAAATCTCTTTATCTTTTACTGACCTCGCACCATATTAAGCAGTTCATGGCAGTTGGCGGTGCACGATGGGATTTTTAACAAAAATTGTTAAACAGAATTACAAAAAAACAAGTAAGGAAGCCTAAGTTCGAGTGGAATCGAACATTAGATACTCAGCTGTATGCTTTCATTGTTTGTTTGCGTTTGATGGAAACACTGTGTAGGTACTTTATATAAAGCAAGTGCTGCATAAAGTGGGCGTAGCCGCGCCCATTTTCAAAATTTTTATCAGTCATCCAACTAAGCATATGAATATTATTCTTTGTGCAAAATTTCATTCCTTTATGACTGCTAGTTACAAAAAGATGTCACGTTACAAATTCCCAAAGGGTGTTCTAGAAATATCTTTGTTAAAAAGTAGGCGTGGTCATAAACCGATTTCAATAAATTTTTGCGTGTCTATTAACACAAGTTATAAGAGTGTATAAACCAAGTTTCGTTATAATATCTCAATTATTTGTCGAGTTATGGGCTCAGAAATCTCGTATATTCCTGCTTCTTAAAAGAGGCGGTGCCACGCCCATTTTCCAAAATTTTTATGCTTTTCGTTTTATGTCCGCAGTTGGACTCCTGCCATAAAATTTCAATGATATATCTTTATATTTGACAAAGATATCGCTTAAAATGTTTTTATTAGGTCACTTTATAATACCCATATATAAAAGTGGGCGTGGCCGTCAACCGATTTCGCTAAAATTTTCAACATGTATTACCGCAAGTAATAAAAGTGTACACAGCAAGTTTCGTCATTATATATCAATTATTTGTCGAGTTATGGGCTCAGAAATCTCGTATATTCCTTTGTCTAAAAAGAGGCGGTGCCACGCCCATTTTCCAAAATTTTTCTATTTTTTGTTTCCGGTCTATTGTGCAAATTATGCCACAAAATTTCAATGAATAATCTTTATGTTTGACAAAGATATCGTTTAAAATGTTGCTATTAGGCCACTTTATAATACCCATATATAAAAGTTTCAATATGTATTACCACAAGTAATAAAAGTGTACACACCAAGTTTCGTCATTATGTATAAATTATTAGTCGGGTTATGGGCTCAGAAATCTCGTATATTCCTGCTTCTAAAAATAGGCGGTGGCATTTTCCAAAATTTTTGTGTTTTTCGTTTTATCTCCGCAGGTGGACTCCTGCCATAAAATTTCAATGATATATCTTTATATTTGACAGAGATATCGCTTAAAATGTTTTTATTGGCCCACTTTATAATACCCATATATAAAAGTGGGCGTGGCCGTCAACCGATTTTGACAATTTTTCGTCCAAATATTTGCCTAAGTAAGTATATCACGCGTACCAAATTTCATCGATATATCTTATACAGTTTCTGAGTTATGGCTCATAAAGCTTTCAATGTTTGCTCCTTAATAAGTGGGCGTGGCACCGCCCATTTTCCAAAATTCTATCAAATATCTTCTTAGGGGCCTGAGCTTAACATGTGGGTAAAATTTCATCACTCTAGCTATATTAGTGGCTGAGATACCAAATTTCCGATTTTTTCTATATGGGAAAAGTGGGCGTGGTCATGGTCCGATTTCGCCCATTTTCAATACCAACCGTCCCAGTGTCGATACCAACTTGCATTTCAAATTTCATCAAAATATCTCAATTTTTGCGCGAGTTAGAGTGTTTACAGACGGACGGACGGACAGACGGACAGACGGACGGACGGACGGATGGACGGACGGACGGACATGGCTCAATCGATTTCTCTTTTCACCCTGATCATTTTGATATATATAAGTCTATATCTATCTCGATTATTTCATTCTGTTACAATCCACCGTTATGTGATTAAAACTATAATACTCTGTGTACTAGTACAGCTGAGTATAAAAAATGTATGCAAATATCACACCCTAAATTATAAAGTGACACAAATTCAAAAATGTTCAGGAGAGCCAAAATTTTTCTACAACCTATTCTGCAATTCATCGGGACTTCGATTTCAGCTGATTTCGCCGTAAACGAAATTCCAATGATTTATATAATAGTCCTGTATGTGTGTCTATATGAAAGCATTGAATATGTTACATGTACTCTGAAAAAAATTCCCGTAGTTAAACCAACAACTTTCGGCTGTTGAATCTCCGTCTTTGATTCAACAGCAAAAGTATTTGTTTTTACAGCAAAGTTTTTGATCCAACAATTTATTCAAAAACGGGCGTTGTTGTTTCAACAACTTGCTTGCTTTTAAACAATTTTTTGTGAGAAAATATTTTTTTGTGAGAAAACCAACAAAAAAAAATAATGATGGAGAGAAGATGAAGAGAAAAATCCAAACAAAAGTTTATTTTTAGCAACAATTTTCTCCCCGTTGTTGATTTAAAGGCAAAAGTATTTGACCCAACAGTTTCCGTTGTAAACAAAACTAATGAGAATAAATTTTTTTAAATTTTGTTTTCAAAATGATTCAAGTAATTCATGGATTCCTTTTTAGGAAATGGAAGTATAAATAGGTTACTACAATTCAATATAATGTTGAATGTTCCACTATGTGATGATTGGATAGAATTTCAGGTTGATGTCATGGTTCGAATCCGGAGGAGAATATAAAATAGAGAAGAAAAAGCATAATAAAAAATAAAGATAGCAACCAGTGAATGATAAGAAGGAGAGAAGAAGAGGAGAACAAGCGGAGGCTACATATTTGCAGTTGGGACGCGGGCGGAGAGAAGATGAAGAGTAAAATGCAAGCATAAATTTATTTTTGAAAATTTTTTCCAACAATCTCCGTTATTGACTTAAATCAACAACGCTCGCACCTTTGAAACAACAACGGAGCGTTGTTGGGCACATTTCAAGTGCGGAAAGTAGTTGATTTAACAGCGAAAGTCTTTAGATTTACAACGTTTTTTTTTCAGAGTAGTAATTCGAATTCGACAAATGATCAATACGTCAACCATATGCAAAATTTCAATCAGATATCTCAAAAACTGATTTCCTAGCTTGCGTTTGAACAGGCATATGACTTAATCGAATTAGGCAATTATTCTGATCATATCAGTACATATATGTATGTATGTTTTAATGTATCCTTACTATCTTCCTCTTGATACTTACATGAATCGTATTATGAAAAAAAAGTTATATACATACATACATATCGACCCCTTTGCGCGATTTTATTGACCCCTTTGCGCGATTTTATCGTAAGGGTTATTTTCTCGAATTTCACTTTTTGATGCAAATTAAATCTACATCCGTCAGCACATCACCTGGTAAAATATTATAACTGAAATGCTTATAGTTTTTTATCATAAGGGACAATGCACACTTTTTTCTTGAGCTCGAATTTATCGTATCGCCCATATAAAAATATTTGAATATAGCTAGCAGGTAATTTTATGTACTATTTATTTTTATATTTAAAATAGAATATGAAGGGGATTGTAAGCGTAATCTAGCCATGGTACCATGATTATGTTTGGATTATCTTATAACCTTAAGGGCCGTTTACTCAACCTCTGATTAACGCTAACCACGGTTAAAGTGCGGTTAAACATCATTGTCGACTTCATCAAACCACGTATTTAACATGTGGTCGATAATGCAGTCCATAGCTTAACCGGACCTAAGTGAGTTATTCTTGTATGTATGTATATTTGTTTATTTATATATTTCTATATCCACTACTATCTCGGGAACGGCTGAACCGATTTGGATCAAATTCGTTTTACAGATAGTAGTATTCCTAAATTTAAGATATTCTATCCACGTGCTGCCCCTGGGGATATTTTTCCAATGCTGCCACCACGGCCGTAGCTAGACTTAAATTTAAGGTAGGGCAGAAGCAAGGATGGGCATTTTTGCATTACCATTCAAAGTGCATTACCATTCAATAGTGAATGGTAGTGCAAAATTGGTTTGCATTACCATTCAGTAGGGAATGGGAATGCAAATTTGGTTTGCATTACCATTCAGTAGTGAATGGGAATGAAAATATGGTTTGCATTACCATTCAGTAGTGAATGGGAATGCAAATGTGGCTTGCACTACCATTCAATAGTGAATGCGAATGCAAAGGTGAATGCATTCCCATTCATTGCATTCCCACTGCAAATGTGATTTGCACTGGACTAGTACTCTATTCGGAAAAGTTGATCTGAGAGGCATCCTCTTTCATAATAACTAGCGTTTGTTCGTGTTGAGTAAAATTTTTGTAAATTTGTTGAACTGTGTAATTATAACCTCAGAAGTTGAAAGAAATACTTTTACTTACAGGTATAACATAGAACATATGTACATATTACTATGCCGTGTTGGTTTCCCTTTACTTTGCTAAGCCTAATTCCATATTTATAATATCCCATAAACTTCCTTTCCGTTAATAAATAGATTAGCCACTTAATACCTTAACTATGGTCACAGGTTTTAACTGTTATTAAATGATGAATGGTTGTCCAAATCACTCGCACTCATTTTTAATTAATAGGCCAAATCACATTTGCAGTGGGAATGCAATGAATGGGAATGCATTCACCGTTGCATACGCATTCACTATTGAATGGTAGTGCAAGCCACATTTGCATTCCCATTCACTACTGAATGGTAATGCGAACCACATTTGCATTCCCATTCGCTACTGAATGGTAATGCAAATCAATTTTGCACTACCACTCATCATTGATTGGTGGCTGCAAGGCTGAATGCAATCAAAATTGAATGCAGCTTGCCCAACCATGGGCAGAAGTAAATAACGTATCACAATTAATCTGACATCGAGGCATGGCTTCCAAAGTCAATCAGCATGTACATATAGTTATCACTTTTCTCTAGGCCAGTGACGTACATTTAATACCTATTTGTTGACATATAATTATTGTGACAGTACATAAGCAATACTCATTGAGAATAAGCCAACAAGATGGTTCAGCTTCCAGATTTAGATGTGGAGATCCACGTCTAAGTGCGAGTGAGTACTGGGTGGGCGATACGAGTAAATAGATACGACCAAAAGTACCATTTAAGTTTATTGTTTCTGCAAACTTATTCTAATAATAACAAGTAAGGAAGCCTAAGTTCGAGTGGAATCGAACATTAGATACTCAGCTGTATGCTTTCATTGTTTGTTTGCGTTTGATGGAAACACGGTGTATTTTATATAAAGCGAGTGCTACATAAAGTGGGCGTAGCCACGCCCATTTTCTAAATTTTTCTCAGTCATCCAACTAAGTATATGAATATTATTATTTGTGCAAAATTTCTTTCCTTTACGACTTTTAGTTACAAAGATGTCACGTTACACATTCCCAAAGAGTGTTCCAGAAATATCTTTGTTAAAAAGTAGGCGTGGTCATAAACCGATTTCAATAAATTTTTGCGTGTCTATTAACACAAGTTATAACAGTGTATAAACCAAGTTTCGTCATAATATCTCAATTATTTGTCGAGTTATGGGCTCCGAAATATCGTAGATTCTTTTGTCTAAAAAGAGGCGGTGCTACGCCCATTTTCCAAAATTTTTCTATTTTTTGTTTCCGGTCTATTGTGGAACTCATGCTACAAAATTTCAATGAATTATCTTTATATTTGACAAGGATATCGCTTAAAATGTTTTTATTAGGCCACTTTATAGTTCCCATATATAAAAGTGGGCGTGGTCGTCAACCGATTTTGGCAATTTTTCGTCCAAACATTTGCCTAAGTAAGTATATCAGGCCTACCAAATTTCATCGATATATCTTCAACGGTTTCTGAGTTATGACTCATAAAACTTTCAATGTTTGCCCCTTAATAAGTGGGCGTGGCACCGCCCATTTTCCAAAATTTCACCATATTTCTTCATAAGGGCCTGAGCTCAATACGTGGGTGAAATTTTATCACTCCAGCTCTATTAGTGACTGAGATACAAAATTTCCGATTTTTACTATATGTGGAAAGTGGGCGTAGTCATGGTCCGATTTCGCCCATTTTCAATACCAACCGCCCCCGTCTTGATACCAACTTGCATTCCAAATTTCATCAAAATATCACAATTTTTGCGCGAGTTATCGTGCGTACAGACGGACAGACGGACGGACATGGCTCAATCGATTTCTCTTTTCATCCTGATCATTTTGATATATATCTATCTCGATTATTTCATTCTGTTACAATCCACCGTTATGAAATCAAAATTATAACGCTAGCTTAGAGTGCAAACTGTGTAAGTCCATTTTTATGAAAAAGTGTTTTTAAGTGTAGAAAGCTAGAAAAATCAAATACGCACCACGCTAAACAAGTCTGTAATACTTGTCATATTTCTATTTGTTGTTATTCAGTGATACGCAAATTGTGTAAGTCCAAAAAGCGAAGAAAATTGTGTAAGTCCAAAATTTTTATATGAACAGAAAATTTTTTTTAATTTTGAAATTTTTTTATTTTTTGTTTTTTGTCTCTCCTACAAAGTTTGAAAAAAGGACTTACACAATTTGCACTCTAAGCTAGCGATAATACTCTAGTGTACTAGTACAGCTGAGTATAAAAATTAAATGCAACAGAAAAATAATTTTTTAAATTTTTAATTTTAATTTAATTTCCTTCGATTATGCCATACCTAGGAGAGCTATGATCTTTACATTTGGTATGTCCCTGTAAGACAGGAATGATGGAAACTCCAACACGTTCTCAGCAAACACTAACACATATAGCAGTGATAGTCATTTGATACATCATTTGGAGAAGACGATTGATGGAAAGAGACACGGACACAAATGTTTTCATCACATTTTTCACACCGTCCATATAAAAATGATGGAAACTTGTAGGCAGTGTGTGACAGAAATTTCCATCAAACGTGCACCTCAAATGATATATCAAATGACTATCACTGTCTTATAGGGGTGGGTCGCCTGTAGGTATGCACGCAAGTCGAGGTGAGAAAAAAACTCTCGAAAATGATTAAACGATAAATATAGAAAATTTAGACACCTCATTTTTCCGTCGAGTAAAATGTTTTAGATTAGCACACAGCCTTAGAAATCAATTCCGCGCTTTTGGCGTTTTTCGCTCACAGTTAGATTAGTTTTTGTCAGAAAGGTGCTGGAATGAACCATTCCTTTAACCAAACTGCAAAAATTCGATGGTCTTATTTAATTATATCTGTGATGCAGGGTGGATTCTCCATATCATACATTGCAACCGCAATAATTTTTTATCTCAAAGTATGACAAAAAAAATTAATTATAATTATTCATCTCACTTGTTGGCCTTTTTAAGGTAGGGCATTCTAATTTTAAGGTAGGGCATTGCCCCTCAATGCCCCCCCCTAGCTACGGGCCTGGCTGCCACCTTATTGGAACTAAAAAAAATTAGATGTACTAATATGGGCATCAAATGAATGGTATGAATATTGCTCAATGGGATTTCTACAAAACCTAATCTATATTATTAATACGCTAACATAAATTTTGTTCCATCTTCTCCGTCGAAACTACTGAACCGATATTTAAACTAAGCACACCATTAGAAAGGTATTGCTCTTAAATAGAACTGCGCCAATTTTCATGAAAATTGGTTGGAAAATGCGTCCACAATCGTCGTTGGAAAATTTTAGTGTGGTTGTTCTTGCATGCTTTTGCACACAACAGAGCTGTCTCAATGCGCAGGCATATGTAGCTGACTTTGTGCGTTTTCACCAAACTTACCATGAATTCTGAACATGTTTGGCTGGATGTGGTGTCAAGAATTATCTAAAGAAGGATATCGCAGTAGATAAGCTGATTGGAATTGTGTATGTATACTAAAAAGTGTGAATGTCAGACAAAACGAATTGGCAAAAATTTTACCTTGAAATTCATTTCTCTTCTCTTTCACATTGACATTTTTAAAGAAAACACACACATAAAAACGGAAGTAATATAACCTCTATTTGGATAAGCCTTGTGTGGTGTGTAGTTTCAAAGAAGAAGAAACGTAAAAAGGTATCAAAAGCACTACAACAAAAACATAAAGTCGAGGAATAAGTAGGATAAGAAAGAATAAGTAGGAAAGAAATTGAGGAAAGAAAAGAGCAGAAATAGAAATAAAGAAGTAGGCATGAGAATTTGGAAGACGAGTAACGACAATAACACCAACAACAACAAAATAGTAGCAGTGACAGTAGCAACAAAAGGAGCAGCATCAACAGGAGCAACAACGGAATAGTAACAGTGGCAATAACAACAAACAATTATACAAAAACTATAGTTGCACCTATGTTATAAGAAAACATCTAGAAAAACTGTCGAGTTTCGACAGTAGGCAGCACTCTAGTTTTATTAATTCCTTTGTAAACTATCGCGAAAACGGTTTGACTGAGTTTAATGAAATTGTATACATTAATTTTTATACTCAGCTGTACTAGTACACAGAGTATTATAGTTTTGATTTCCTAACGGTGGATTGTAACAGAATGAAATAATCGAGATAGATATAGACTTATATATATAAAAATGATCAGGGTGAAAAGAGAAATCGATTGAGCCATGTCCGTCCGTCTGTCCGTCCGTCCGTCTGTGAGCACGATAACTCGCGCAAAAATTGAAATATTTTGATGAAATTTGGAATGCAAGTTGGTATCAAGACGAGAACGGATGGTATTGAAAATGGGCGAAATCGGACCATGACCACGCCCACCTCCCCTATATAGTAAATATCCGAAATTTTGTATCTCAGTAACTAATAGAGCTGGAGTGATGAAATTTTACCCACGTATTGAGCTCAGGCCCTTGCCACGCCCACTTATTAAGGGGCAAACATTGAAAGTTTTATGAGTCATAACTCAGAAACCGTTGAAGACATATCGATGAAATTTGGTAGGCGTGATATACTTACTTAGGCAAATGTTTGGACGAAAAATTGCCAAAATCGTTTGACGACCACGCCCACTTTTATATATGGGTATTATAAAGTGGCCTAATAAAAACATTTTAAGCGATATCTCTGTCAAATATAAAGATATATCATTGAAATTTTATGGCAGGAGTCAAACTATGGACATAAAACAAAAAACACAAAAATTTTGGAAAATGGGCATGGCACCGCCTCCTTTTAGAAGCAGGAATATACGAGATTTCTTAGCCCATAACTCGACAAATAATTGAGATATTATGACGAAACTTGGTGTGTACACTTTTATCACTTGTGGTAATAGACACGCAAAAATTTATTGAAATCGATTTATGACCACGCCTACTTTTTAACAAAGATATTTCTGAAGCACCCTTTGGGAATTTTTAACGTGAAATCTTTGTAACTAGAACTCGTAAAGGAATGAAATTTTGCACAAATAATAATATTCATATACTTAGTTGGATAACTGATAAAAATTTTGGAAAATGGGCGTGGCTACGCCCACTTTATGCAGCACTCACTTTATATAAAGTACAACGTGTTTCCATTAAACGCAAACAAACAATAAAAGCATACAGCTGAGTATCTAATGTTCGATTCCACTCGAACTTAGGCTTCCTTACTTGTTGGCTCATTTACTTACTTGGTTAGATGTTTGTATATTTCTATATGGTGAACTAGAATACTTTCTAAGGCAAAGAATCACGTCTGAGCTCGACCACCCAGGTACTAGTAATTTATGGAAATAAGAGAATGCACCCACTTGCATGTAAAATAATGAAAACTAGCGATTAAAAATACTTACTTATTTAGAAAATTAGCAATAGTATTATCTGTTCTTGTGTCGCCTTTAAACGGCATCTGCTAACGTAATTTGTTTTTGGAGGGGTTTCTGAATTTACTGATTGGGAGTCGCTGGTTCAAATTCACGTTCGATGTGCAGTTTTATATTGTAGACTAGAAACGCCGACAGATGTTGCTCTGTCCATTGATTTATCGGAATAATGTAAAATTTTTATATTTCCATTTACCTCTCCTTCTCCCTGCTCATTTACCTTTCCCTTTTCTCTTACTCCCCACACTCGTTCCATTGCTCCGTCATAATACAGGAAATAATCTACCTATTTACCAAATTTCCAACAAACTTATATACATATTATAAAAATCAATTTTCCCAATAGATCGGTCCCTGGTCTGCCGGAAATCGAACGTGGAAACTTTAGAATGGAAGCCGACTACACTACTCACTATATTACCATGACCCCATAATTAAAAACACAAAAGTATGGAATAAAACACTTGTATTTGTCTTACAAACCTTTTTTTTAATATTAGCCGTATTTTTATTTAAGTGCACATACATCTGCGCTTAAATTTTGTACTCTGAAAAAAAAAACGTTGTAAATCTAAAGACTTTCGCTGTTAAATCAACTACTTTCCGCAGTTGAAATGTGCCCAACAACGCTCCGTTGTTGTTTCAAAGGTGCGAGCGTTGTTGATTTAAGTCAATAACGGAGATTGATGGAAAAAATTTTCAGATAAAGCTAAATTTTTGTTTGCATTTTACTCTTCATCTTCTCTCCGCCCGGGTCCCAACTGCAAATATGTAGCCTCCGCTTGTTCTCCTATTCTTCTCTCCTTCTTATCATTCATTGGTTGCTTAATTTATTTCTTATTCTGATTTTTCTTCTTTATTTTATATTCTCCTCCGCATTCGAACCATGACATCAACCTAAAATTCTATCCAATCATCACATAGTGGAACATTCAACATTATATTGAATTGTAGTAACCTATTTATACTTCCATTTCCTAAAAAGGAATCCATGAATTATTTTTTTTGTTGGTTTTCTCACAAAAAAATATTTTCTCACAAAAAATTTGTTAAAAGCAAGCAAGTTTTTGAAACAACAACGGCCGTTTTTGAATAAATTGTTGGATCAAAAACTTTGCTGTAAAAACAAATACTTTTGCTGTTGACTCAAAGATGGAGATTCAACAGCCGAAAGTTGTTTATTTAACTACGGGTATTTTTTTCAGAGTATGGACTGCTAAGCGCGGATAGCGATGTGCGCTTAGAAATATATAAAAAATGTAAGCGCAGATGTATATGCGCTTAAATAAAGGGGCTATTATCGTAAGGGACATTTATTCAAACAAGCTCATAAATAATTGAGAGCGAAATTATCGTAAGGGACAAAATTATAATTTTTTCGCAAACTGCACATTTTTTCAAGAAAAAAATTATCAGGTTCAGTATAATTAATAGGTAATTAATTAACCTAATCGCGTGTTCAATTTCGTTTCAAAATACCAATAAAAAGTAGTAACAAACGAAAACATGCTCTCCTGTAAAATTTGCTTTTGTGCCTTACGATAAAGTCGCACAAAGGGGTCGTCGATATATATAATGCCATTTCATGTCCATTTGCAATCTTCGTTGTAGCAAATACAGGAAGCTTGTGCATTGAATTTTAAGGAAATAACTCATCTTTGTCATTGAAGTTAGTTTGACACGGTAGGCAGGAAGCGACGATAGGTTGCATGAAAATGTCGAGAAAAAAGGAAAGTGGGGTTGTGTTATGTGATGTTTATAGATGAAACATCCGTTGAAATTAAAATCCGAGCTGCTCCTTTTTCAAGGATATCCACATTTTTTGTTTTTTTTGAAAGGATCAAATATTGAGGAAATCGAATATTCGCCACCGTCCAAATTTTTCCGATTTCAATACATTATTTGGTCGCTAAGGGATACAAAAAAAGGTATTAAAAAGAAAAATGGACACCTGTAGTGGAAAAATCCAATGTGAACAGGACCTAAAAGATAACCACTGAAATATAAAATAACACAAAAAGTACCCACTTTAATTTGCGTATAACTCCTAAAATGTTGACTCTACGTGGAAATTTCTTATTATATGTTTCATTCAGAATAAATAAAGAAATATTTCTTTAATATACAATTTTGATGTACCTGCAGTGCTTAATGTACTTTTGTGCATCTAAAGTGAAAATTTCAAAAAAAGTACGTTTTTTTTATGGTGCTATTTTAAGTTCAAATATTTTTCTAGTTTATGTAAATATTTTAATCTAATGATCCAACTCTCATTTCTACATATCTCTACGTTAATACTAAAAAAGAGTTAGAGCTGAGATACGCGCTAGCTGTGCACGGTGGGCGGGAAGCAACAATAGGTTGCATGGGAATATCGTAAAAACGATGCCCCAACGAATATGTGCCTAGCTGTGTGCTGGTACTAATTTTCGTTTAAAAAAAATGTTGGAGATTTTATTCACGTTTGCTGTGTGTTTATGAAGTATATTAGAATATCATTTTACGTAAGTGTTTAGCCGGCGATCGTTTTTTCGATATTTTCATGCAACCTATTGTTGCTTACCGCCCACCGTGCACAGCTAGCGCGTATTTCAGCTCTAATTCTTTTTAATATTAACGTATAGATATGTAAGAATGAGAATTGGATCATTAGATTAAAATATTTACATAAACTAGAAAAATATTTGAACTTAAAATAGCACCATAAAAAAAACGTACTTTTTTTGAAATTTTCACTTTAGATGGACCAAAGTGCATTAACCACTGCAGGTACATCAAAATTGTATATCAAAGAAATATTCCTTTATTTATTCTGAATGAAACATATTATAAGGAATTTTCACGTAGAGTTAACATGTTAGGAGTTATACGCAAATTAAAGTGGGTACTTTTTGTGTTATTTTATATTTCAGTGGTTATCCTTTAGATCCTGTTCACATTGGATTTTTCCACTACAGGTGTCCATTTTTCTTTTTAATACCTTTTTTTGTATCCCTTAGCGACCAAATAATGTATTGAAATCGGAAAAATTTGGACGGTGGCGAATTTTCGATTTTCTCAATATTTGATCCTTTCAAAAAAAACAAAAAATGTGGATATCCTTGAAAAAGGAGCAGCTCGGATTTTAATTTCAACGGATGTTCCATCTATAAACATCACATAACACAACCCCACTTTCCTTTTTTCTCGACATTTTCATGCAACCTATCGTCGCTTCCTGCCTACCGTGTTGAATTTGCAGAAAAGCAGGACAATTTCATTAATAAACACAAAACCACTTGCTATAATAGAATTTGTTTTAAACAAATACAATGTATGTACATAGGTATGTATGTAGTTTGAAGACGTGCCAATATCAATATACCACGGATTTTAAATTTCTCACACAATTAAAAGTTTCTGGAATATTTATTGCCTGAGTTTTGTGGAGATATACAAAAATATAAAAGCACATACATATATTTGTACAAGGCGACAGTGGCGAGAATATGGGTTACCCAGTAAGGTTTGAGATTAAAATATAATGACATATTTTTGAAATATTACCGAAAAACAGCAGACCACGAACAAAGAGCTTAAAACGCTGGTACCGCAAGGCACCTTAAAATCTTTTTTTGTTCATTATTAATTACTTGAGAAATAATGAGATTGTGGTTAAAGCAGATTATGCCATTTATAATGACACACACTCAGTGACGTAGCTAGAGAATTTTTCGGGGGGGGGTCACAACCAATGTAAAAAATTTACCAAAATTAAAATTACCTAAAAAACCTACAATTTTTTTTACAAATGATAAAAATCGCTAGCTTAGAATGCAAATTGTGTAAGTCCTTTTTTAAAACTTTGTAGGAGACAAAAAACAAAAAAGAAAAAAAAATTCGAAATGAAAAAAAATTTCTGTTCATATAAATATTTTGGACACAATTTTTTTCGCTTTTTGGACTTACACAATTTGCGTATCACTGAATAACAACGAGTAGAAATATGACAAGTATCTCAGACTTGTTTAGCGCGGTGCGTATTTGATTTTTCTAGCGTTCTACATAAAAATACACTTTTTCATAAAAGTGGACTTACACAGTTTGCACTCTAAGCTAGCGAAATGTAATTTTTTCAGACTATAATTTAACATTTTAGTACACAAATATCGCTTATAATACATATATCAAACTCTTAAGGCCCTTGGCCACTTAAAATCTGGAATGTTAAGAAGTGTATACATATCAGATTGTCAGTTGCCAAGGGCCTTTAACTATACTTCAAAAGTATGTCTCATATTCTCTTCTGGAAATCTACGCGCATAGGTAGATTTTCAAGTTTTATGCGCCCAAAATTGAATTTTGTAAAATGGTTACAATTACAGAAAAAAAACATACCCACATATTGTAAATAGAATGGGGAACAATAATTCATCGCTTTTTTCCCGACCCCATACTCTGCACTTGCCCCAGATGGTCGTAACTTAGCATATCTGAAGTAAATTTTTTGGTTTTTTTCTTACACATTTTTAAGTGCTAGTTTCAACTTGAATATTTATTATTTAAAGCATTTCATTTAAGTAATCGTGATGAATCCTAAAGGTTCAAGTAATTATTAACACTTTTCAATAATATCCTTGGTTTCCAATAATTCTAAGTTTATAGTTTTAAGCTTTTAAAGTTGGGATCTGAGCGATATTAGTATCAAATGAAAGGTGTTGAGCAGAGAATTTACATAGAATAGTAGGTCGGGTCTCCAGATAGATATCTCAGCGGTATTGGTATCAAATGAAGGGTGTTGAGCAGGGATTTTAGATAGAAATCAACTCATTACGATTTCTAGGTCGGGTCCTAAGGTGTGGGTCAGCACCTGGACCCGGATAACACCGGGATATATCTCAGGGATATTGGTATCAAATGAACGTGGACCCGGATTGCCCCGGACAATTTCTCAACGATATTGGTGTTAACTGAAAGGCAGGGCTTTTACATAGAGATAAACTCATTATGATTCCTAGGTCAGGTCCCCAGATGTGGGTCAAAATGTGGATCCGGATGGCCCCGGATAATTTCTCAGCGATATTGTTATTTAATCACGGCGCATGTTGATTCCTAGGAGGGGTCCCAAGATATGGGTCAATATGTGGACCCCCGGATAACACCGGGATATATCATAGGGATATTGGTAACAAATGAAAGGTGTTGAACGGACTCTCATGTAGAGCCGTACCCATTACGATTTCTTGGTCAAGTCTCCAGATATCGTACCCATTATGGTTCCTAGGTCAAGTTCCCAGATGTGGGTCAATAAGTGGACCCGGATGAGCCCGGGATGCTTCTGAGCAATACTGATATAAAATGAAAGGTGTTGACCGGGTCTACTATATAGAGATATTTTCGTAGTGATTCTTAGCCCCGATACCCAATCATGGGTAAAAGAGACGATTCGGACGCCACGGAATGTTTTTAAGTAATGACGGTATGAAATGAGAAGTGGAATGCAGGGTATTTTATGCTAAACCCAGTTTCCTAGGGAAAGGAGAAGAGTAATGAGACTGGGAAAGGCAAAGGGACGGAAAAGGAGAATATAATAAAAATGGAATGAAGAGGATTGGGAGAGAGACAGTAAGACAGGGAATTAGATAAGGAATAAGAGGGGGAATAAAAAGGAGAAAGACAGAAAAGGAGAGGTAGGAGAGAGCGATAGAGAAAGAGAAGCGGAAATGTGACGGGAAAGGAAAAAGGAAACGGAAATGAAAGGAAAGATAAATGGAAAGGGAAAGAGAAAGAGAAAAGTAGAGGGAAAGGGAGTTGGAGACTAATACGAAGAAAAATGTGATAAGAACATGAAGAGGGAAAACTTTTGAAAATATCAATTTTTTCCTTCACTTTTTTTAAACTTATCTGAATTGAGCTGAGCTCTGCAGCCCGAGGTAATTTCGGTTTCTAGATATTTCCAAAATATTTTTAAGTGTGCCGTTTTTCGCTTCAAGTACCTATAATAGGAAGTGGGCCAAAGCAAAGCTTGGCTGGGTACAGCTAGTATTAGTATAAACTACAATGGGAATAAATATGCAATGTATAAGAGTATCTGAAATTGAGATTTTACTTAATGTCTGTCAAAATGGAATATTAAAAAACTAAATTATATAAGAAAATTATTATTTATAACCGTAGCACATATGTACATAGGTAGAAATATTTTATTGTGTACATCTATTCCAAATTGCTTGTTTAATGCAAAATTTTAATAATTTGTGTTAAAAGTAGAGCTCTCGATTTTTTTTTGAACATTTTCGAGTAGCCCGAACAGTTGTTGTTCAAATGCTCGAAGAGTTGTTTGTTTGTTTATTACCCGTATGTTTGTACGGGCATTTGAACAATTCGGGTATTTTGAAGTTTGTTTTTTTCTTTTGTTTATTATTTTTTTTTTCTTTATACATATGTAGTTTTTTTTTATTTTTGTTTTTCCGATACACATTTTTTTTGTTTGTAAGCTCGAATGCTCGAATGTTTGTACGGGCATTTGAACAACAAACGAGCTTCAAACAAAAACGATCAGATCGAATTGCTCGATACCCGGGTATCTAGGGCTCTAGTTAAAAGTCGATTTTATTGAAAAATATATACAGTGACTCAAAAAAAAAAATCATACGCCAGAGTTTTTAAATTTATTTCAAACAGTTCTGTCGAAAATTTGACTCTATTTTCGTTTAAAAATGTAAAAAATTTTTCAATAAAAATCGCCTTAAGCAGGATTTCTAAGCTTATGGAAAAATCCGAAAAATCGTAGAAATTTCTAAAAGTGGATTAAAAATTTCAAAGCGCGGCCAGAATTTATAGAAGATTTTGAGGAGATTTCTAAGTGTACTGTTATGTAGCCGACCAATTTTAGTGTAAAAAGTGCTATTCTCAATGCTGTAAAAATTTCCGTCGATTTTAGTAATTTTTTTCTGTAGGGTGTTTGCGTTATATGTACGTGAGACCGTTCCAATTAAATTTTCCGAAAAGCCAATGAAATTTTTCAAAAAGTTGAATGTTGCATATTATTATATTACAATTGAATGAGCTGCAAAATTGCATACTCAAAAATCTTCTAAAAAATGTAGCTTTATAATTCTTAGCCCCTTTTTATGATAAGTACTTCCTTAACTTTGAAAAATTGGAAATACTAAAAATACTGCCTAAGAAGTTAACAATAATCGCTGCTAAATATCTGGGTTACTTTCGAGCATCACCTACATTAACCAAGATATGCGTTAGAAATATAAACATCAAAATTAAATATAAAGCAGAAAAAGAAAATTATTGTAGGTACATATGAAAAACCCTGTATCTAGTAGTGAAGTGCGGCTTTGTGCGACGTAATTTTTTGTCGGCTAACTACTAATTGTACTAGATATCATGTCCGACGGTTAATTTGACTGAGTCTGACAGAGCAACATAACAAAACCAATTTTTAACATGAAAAAGAGTGATAATTTTTTTTTAAATATCCCAACTTTAAAAGCTGTGGTGCAGTTGGTAGAGTGCTCGCCTACTATGCCAGAGGTCTCGGGTTCAAACCACGGTCCGAGCCAAACACCAACACAATTTTTCTAATTATTAAAAATCCAATTATTGGGTTTTTTAAGAGCAGCGGCCACCTCTCGGCAGTGGGCGGCATACGCTCCGAGAGTATTTCTGCCATGAAAGAGCTTCTCACAAAAAATGCATTCACCGTTCGGAGTCGGCATAAAACTGTAGGTCCACCCAATTAGTAGGAAAAACAAAAGGAGCACACCTCGAATTGGGAGAAAAGCTCGGCCATAAAACTCGTCAGAGTTATAATAGCGCCATTGTATTATATTAACTTTAAAAGCTTAAAACTATAAACTTAGAATTATTGGAAACCAAGGATATTATTGAAAAGTGTTAATAATTACTTGAACCTTTAGGATTCATCACGATTACTTGAATGAAATGCTTTAAATAATAAATATTCAAGTTGAAACTAGCACTTAAAAATATGTAAGAAAAAAAACAAAAAAATTAACTTCAGATATGCTAAGTTACGACCATCTGGGGCAAGTGCAGAGTATGGGGTCGGGAAAAAAGCGATGAATTATTGTTCCCCATTCTATTTCCAATATGTGGGTATGTTTTTTTTCTGTAATTGTAACAATTTTACAAAATTCAATTTTGGGCGCATAAAACTTGAAAATCTACCTATGCGCGTAGATTTCCAGAAGAGAATATGAGACTTGCTTTTGAAGTATAGTTAAAGGCCCTTGGCAACTGACAATCTGGCATGTCAAGCAGTGTGTATGTGTGAGTTTTTTTGTGTGTGTTAGTGCAATCGGCAGTCGTCGTGCTACACGTTCTTGTTCGGGCTCGCGTTGATGAGAATCAAATCTTTTAGATATTTGCGTCAATCACCCGACACTCACACATATGTATACACTTCTTAACATTCCAGATTTTAAGTGGCCGAGGGCCTTAAGAGTTTGATATATGTATTATAAGCGATATTTGTGTACTAAAATGTTAAATTATAGTCTGAAAAAATTACATTTCGCTAGCTTAGAGTGCAAACTGTGTAAGTCCACTTTTATGAAAAAGTGTATTTTTATGTAGAACGCTAGAAAAATCAAATACGCACCGCGCTAAACAAGTCTGAGATACTTGTCATATTTCTACTCGCTGTTATTCAGTGATACGCAAATTGTGTAAGTCCAAAAAGCGAAAAAAATTGTGTAAGTCCAAAATATTTATATGAACAGAAATTTTTTTTCATTTCGAATTTTTTTTTTATACCTTTCATGAGAATGAAATGGTATTATAACTTAGTGCCAAAAAATTTTTGTCGAAAGTACCAGAAGGAAGCGTGGGGGACCCACCAAAATATATACCGATATGATCAGAATCACGAGCTGAGTCGATTAAGCCATGTCCGTCTGTCCGTCCGTCCGTCTGTGTGAACGCAAACTAGTCCCTCAGTTTTTGAGATATCTGAATGAAATTCGGAATACAGGTATGTTGTTATATGCAGCTGATCATTTGTCGGAACCGGCCGAATCGGACCACTATAACATATAGAAAACAACCGATTATTCAGATATACATGAAATTTTTGGAAGTAATTTGTGCATAACTTCCCCATTTAAACAGCTAAGGACATGAAACTTTGAAGTAGACGTGCCCATTTTGGCCCAAACAAGGTAACCGAAAATTGTCTAGATCGGACCACTATAACATATAGTTCCACAACATCCGATTATTCAGATATACACATTTTGGTGTATAACTCCCCCATTTTAACAGCTAACGGCGTGAAATTTTGAAGTATTTGTACCCATATGGGCCCAAACAGGGTTACCGAAAATTGTCAAGATCGGACCACTATAACATATAGCTCCCATACAACCGATTGTTCAGATATGGACATTTTGGTGTATAACTCCTCCATTTTAACAGCTAACGGTGTGAAATTTTGAAGTATTTGTACCCATATGGGCCCAAACAGGGTTACCGAAAATTGTCAAGATCGGACAAATATAACATATAGCTCCCAAACAACCGATTGTTCAGATATTTCATTTTGGTGTATAACTCCTCCATTTTAACAGCTAACGGCGTGTAATTTTGAAGTATTTGTACCCATATGGGCCCAAACGGGATTACCGAAAATTGTCAAGATCGGACCACTATAACATATAGCTCCCATACAACCGATTGTTCAGATATGCACATTTTGGTGTATAACTCCTCCATTTAAATAGTAAAGACACCATTTTTTCTAATAAATCTTTCCATAAATAACCCACAGAATTAAAATTATAAATTAAACTTAATCCGGCTATGTACATACATAGGTAACTTTTCATTTCCCCACTCATGAAAGTATGAAGTCTTCGGTACGGCCGAAGACAGCCGCGCTTTTACTTGTTTCTTTTTTGTTTTTTGTCTCTCTTATGCACGAAAAAATCTCATTATTTGCATATATGCCTAAAAAATGCCTGAAATATGCTCAAAAATGTATGTATTTCATTTCAATCTTAAATTTTTTTAAAGAATTTTGCAAAGTAATCTATATACATATATATAAAAATCAAGCCCATTTCTTTGTCGCCGGCTTTCGCCCAAACGCGTGGAGGGATTTTGACCAAATTTACACACCAGCTTAGTACCTTGCCCTAGATGGTTTATATACATATTTTTTTCAAATTCGGAAGTCGGTTCCCGAGATATAGGTCAAAAGGTCAAAACGTGGATCCGGCTTTCCCCCGAATATTTTTGGACGATATTGGTATCAAATGAAAGGTATTTAGCAGAGAATTTACATAGGATAGTACTAATTGTGATTCCTAGGTCGGGTCTCCAGATATGGGTCAAAATGTGGACCCGGATTACCCTCGAATGTTTCTGAGCGATATTAGTATCAAATGAAAGGTATTGAGCAGAGAATTTACATAGAATAGTACTCATTGTGATTCCTAGATCGGGTCTCCAGATATGGGTCAAAACGTGGACCGGGCGACCCTCGAATGTTTCTGAGCGATATTGTTATCAAATGAAGTCTTGATGAGGACTTCATCATAGAACTATTATAATTGTGATGCCTAACCTGGGTCTCCAGATATAGGTCACAACGTGGACCCGGATGACCCTCGGATGTTTTTGAGCAATATTGGTGTCAAATGAAAGGTCTTGATGAGGACTTCAACATAGAACTATTTTATTTGTGATACCTAGGACGGGTCCCCAAATATGAGTCAAAATGTGGACCTGGATGACCCCGGAAAATTTCTCAGTGCTATTGGTATCAAATGAAGGGTTTTGAGCAGAGATTTTACAAAGAAATGAACTCATTACGAGCCCTAGGTCGGGTCCCAAGGTGTGGGTCAACATACGGACCCGGATAACACCGGGATACTTCTCAGGGATATTGGTACCAAATGAAAAGTGCTGAGCAGGGCCTTTACACAGAGATGAACTGATTATGATTCCTAGGTCTGGTCCCTAAATGTGGGTCAAAATGTGGACCGGGATGGCCCCGGAAAAATTCTGAACGATATTGGTGTCAACTGAAAGGTAGGGTTCTTTCATAGAGATAAACTCATTATGATTCCTAGGTCAGGTCCCCAGATGTGGGTCAAAATGTGGATCCGGATGGCCCGGATAAATTCTCAGCGATATTGTTATTTAATCACGGGGCATGACGATTCCTAGGTGGAATCCCAAGGTATGGGTCAATATGTGGACCCGGATAACACCGGGATATATCTTAGGGATATTGGTACCAAATGAAAGGTGTT
Organism: Urophora cardui; assembly: GCA_960531455.1. Taxonomy (NCBI): domain Eukaryota; kingdom Metazoa; phylum Arthropoda; class Insecta; order Diptera; family Tephritidae; genus Urophora; species Urophora cardui. The sequence goes on along the minus strand of OY482672.1, from coordinate 3,510,059 downwards.
GAGCGGACTCATGTTGGTCAAGTCTCCAGATACCGTACCCATTATGGCTCCTAGGTCAAGTTCCCAGATGTGGGTCAATAAGTGGACCCGGATGAGCCCGGGATGATTCTGAGCAATACTGTTATAAAATGAAAGTGTTGACCGTGCCTGCTATAGAGAGATATTTTCATAGTGATTCTTAGTCCCGATACCCAATTATGGGTAAAAGAGACGATTCGGATGCCACGGAATGTTTTTAAGCAATGATGCTATCAACTGAGAATTGGAATGTAGGGTATGTTATGCTAAACCCAGTTCCCTAGGGAAAGGGGAAGAGTAATGAGACTGGGAAAGGCGAAGGCAAAGGAACGGAAAAGGAGAGGGAGAATATAATAAAAATGGAATGAAGAGGATTGGGAGAGAGACAGTAAGACAGGGAATTAGAGAAGGAATAAGAGGGGGAATAAAAAGGAGAATGGCAGAAAAGGATAGGTAAGAGAGAGCGGTAGAGAAAGGAAAGCGGAATGTGATGGGAAAGGAAAAGGGAACGGAAATGAAAGGAAAGATAAATGGAAAGGGAAAGAGAAAGAGAAAAGTAGAGGGAAAGGCAGTTGGAGACTAATACGAAGAAAAATGGGATAAGAACATGAAGAGGGCAAACTATTGAAAATATCAATTTTTCCCTTCACTTTTTTTAAACTTATCTGAATTGTGCTGAGCTCTGCAGCCCGAGGTAATTTCGGTTTCTAGATACTTCCAACATATTTTAAAGTGTGCCGTTTTTCGTTTCAAGTACCTATAATAGAAAGTGGGCCAAAGCAAAGCTTGGCCGGGTACAGCTAGTAATAATATAAGAATTGAAACGTACAATTCACATTTTCCCCATTTAAAGAATGTGTTTTAAATACTATAAAATACTTTTACTTAATTTTAGATTTGTATTTATGTAAATACATGAGATCTTTTTCCATTAATATTGCGCAGGGTTGCATTGACTGTTATATGTTTTACCATATTTTCCAGGTTAAATTTTTAGTGGCTTTCCGAAAAAAAACTCTTGTATGCGGAAAACGATTAATATTGACCGTGTAGCATCGAAATTTTGAAATCCGCAATCCGGATCGTAATATTGACAACACGGATTGACTGTGTAGCATGAAAATTTTGCGACCCATCAAATTGAATTGAAAGTGAGAGTGTGAAAAGGACAGAAGTAAAATATTTTAAACCTCAGAGCGAAAAAAATATCGCAATATTCATATTGAACGTGTAGCACTAGCCTGCGATTCATCACACCATCAATATGGATGGCGATCCAAATATCGCGATTCATATTGACAGTGTAGCGTATGCCTATGTACATATGTCGATACATATTGCATATTATTGTTCCCTTCATCGGAGCAAAGTTTTTTTTTTACTCTGGGTTTGCTTCGAGGCTCTCATCAACAGTCAAGTAGCCTTGTTTGTTTGCATACAAGAACTTAGTGTTTGGCGTGGTGAATTTTTATAAGGGAAAATGCTCCGCTCCGGGGTCCAGATCAATAGTTAAATAGCCTTGCTTGTATGTATACGCAACTATATGAATTAACCCCAGATAAGATATTTCCAGCTTAATATTTTTCGATATTGCTCGAATAAGTGCCAAAATATGCCAAAATATGCCAAAATAAGCACGAAATGCATTTTGACCGTAAATATGCATTTTAGGTCGAAATATGCATTTGCATATGCAATATGCATTTGCATATTTTTAGCTTCCCTAGTGATGATACATACTTTTTTGGAAAGCCCTTAATGAACAGAAAGAAGTTTTTTATCGTTAAAAGCGGAACATATATGTACATATATATATATATATATATATATATATATATATTTATAGAGCTATTGTCCAGTTTTGTTTAAGGAAAATTTAAAAAATTTTTCGGTAGAAGTTTTGGATCCATTTCGGAGATCACCACATCCATTCATCAGACTTCCTTGCTAGGCGGCTTCACCGAGGCTTTTGGTATCGGGTATTTTAGTTGATTTTAGTTACAGAGGCTAATTTCAGAGCTGCAGACAATCAGGTAAACTAATTAAAACTTATTAAGTTTAAGCTTATAACATGACATATATTACTCCACATTTCGCGATAAACCTCTAATCGAAGACCACGAGAGTCTATAAAGCCCACCCAGCGGGTTAGGGGATTAAAATATACCCGTGATAAGGAATGCCTGTCGTAAGAGGCGACTAAAATCCACCGGCCTAGAAGGTTGATTATTGCCAAAAATATCGTTCACACGACAGTCGGGCTAGTGTCAGAAGGACATACTTACGTATGTATGTACATATGTACATATGGCAGAACTTCTCTCCCAATTCGAGGTGTGCTCCTTTTGTTTTTTCCTACTAATTCGGTGGACCTACAGTTTTATGCCGGCTCCGAACGGCGAATGCATTCTTTGTGAGAAGCTTTTTCATGGCAGAAATACACTCGGAGGGTATGCCGCCCACTGCCGAGAGGTGACCGCTGCTCTTAAAAATCCAATAATTGGATTTTTACTAATTAGAAAAATTTTTTTTTGGTGTTTGCTCGGACTGGGGTTTGAACCCGAGACCTCTGGCATAGCAGGCGATCACTCTACCCACTGCACCACAGCGGCCATGTACGTACATATGTACATATATATATGTACATATAAACATCAGCACGTGAATTAAATGACGTAGCAAATTTATAGCGTTTTGTTGACATTTGTACAATGATAAATTCACAACATTTTTTGAGAGATCAAATAAAGTAATGTCAAATGCAGAGAAGAAAGATAGTGCAAACAAAATTGTGTTTATTTTATGAAGCCTAAGTTCGAGTCGAATCCGGACATTAGATACTCAGCTGTATATGTACCTTCATTGTTTGTTTGCGTTTGATGGAAACACGGTGTAATTTATATAAAGCTAGTGCTGCATAAAGTGGGCGCAGCCACGCCCATTTTCAACATTTTTATCAGTCATCCAATTTATATACGGACATATGAGTATTATTCTTTGTACATAGTTTCATTCCTTTATGGCTTCTAGTTACAAAGATGTCACGTTACAAATTCCTAAAGGGTGTTCCAGAAATATCTTTGTTAAAAAGTAGGCGTGGTCATAAACCGATTTCAAAAAATTTTTGCATGTCTATTAACACAAGTTATAAAAGTGTATAAACCAAGTTTCGTCATAATATCTCAATTATTTGTCGGGTTATGGGCTCAGAAATCCCGTATATTCCTGCTTCTAAAAAGAGGCGGTGCCACGCCCATTTAAAAAAATATTTTTTTTTTCGTTTTATGTCCGTAGTTGGACTCCTGCCATAAAATTTCAATGATATATCTTTATATTGGACAGAGATATCGCTTAAAATGTTTTTATTAGGTCACTATAGAATACCCATATATAAAAGTGGGCGTGGCCGTCAACCGATTTTGGCAATTTTTCGTCCAAACAATTGCCTAAGTAAGTATATCACGCGCACCAAATTTCATTGATATATCTTCAACGGTTTCTGAGTTATGACTCATAAAACTTTCAATGTTTGCCCCTTAATAAGTGGGCGTGGCACCGCCCATTTTCCAAAATTTCATCACATTTCTTCATAGGGGCCGGAGCTGAACACGTGGGTGAAATTTCATCGCTCCAGATATATTAGTGGCTGAGATACTAAATTTCCGATTTTTTCTATATAGGAAAAGTAGGCGTGGTCATGGTCCGCTTTCGTCCATTTTCAATACCAACCGTCCCAGTCTCGATACCAACTTGCATTTCAAATTTCATCAAAATATCTCAATTTTTGCGCGAGTTAGAGTGTTTACAGACGGACGGACGGACGGACATGGCTCAATCGATTTCTCTTTTCACCCTGATCATATTGATATATATAATCATATATATGTAAGTCTATATCTATCTCGATTATTTCATTCTGTTACAATCCACCGTTATGTGATTAAAACTATAATACTCTGTGTACTAGTACAGCTGAGTATAAAAACATGATATACGTATCTAAATAAGAAATATAAAACAATGTTTTAGTAAGAATTTATTAGGATATATCGCTAGCTTAGAGTGCAAATTGTGTAAGTCCTTTTTTCAAACTTTGTAGGAGAGACAAAAAACAAAAAATAAAAAAATTTCAAAATGAAAAAAAATTTTCTGTTCATATAAAAATTTTTGACTTTCTTCGCTTTTTGGACTTACACAATTTGCGTATCACTGAATAACAACGAGTAGAAATATGACAAATATCACAGACTTGTTTAGCGTGGTGCGTATTTGATTTTTCTAGCTTTCTACACTTAAAAACACATTTTCATAAAAATGGACTTACACAGTTTGCACTCTAAGCTAGCGATATATAATGCAGATGCCATCAAATCGCCGGCCGAAGGTATGTACTACCTATACAAACACAAGCAATTTAATGAACAAAATTCAAATATTAGGTACTTTTTTATACTCAGCTGTACTAGTACACAGAGTATTATAGTTTTAATCACATAACGGTGGATTGTAACAGAATGAAATAATCGAGATAGATATAGACTTATATATATCAAAATGTGGCCGCTGTGGTGTAGTGGGTAGAGTGCTCGCCTGCTATGCCAGAGGTTTCGGGTTCAAACCACGGTCCGAGCAAAACACCATAACAATTTTTCTAATTAGTAAAAATCCAATTTCTGCCATGAAAAAGCTTCTCAAAAAAAATGCATTCGCCGTTCGGAGCCGGCATAAAACTGTAGGTATACCCAATTAGTAGGAAAAACAAAAAGGAGCACACCTCGAATTGGGAGAGAAGCTCGGCCATAAAACTCGTCAGAGTTATAATAGCGCCATTGTATTATTATATTTTTATATCAAAATTATCAGGGTGAAAAGAGAAATCGATTGAGCCATGTCCGTCCGTCCGTCCGTCTGTCCGTATGTAAACACTCTAACTCGCACAAAAATTGAGATATTTTGATGAAATTTGAAATGCAAGTTGGTATCGACAATGGGATGGTTGGTATTGGAAATGGGCGAAATCGGACCATGACCACGCCCACTTTTCCCATATAGAAAAAATCAGAAATTTGGTATCTCAGTCACTAATATAGCTAGACAGATGAAATTTTACCCACGTGTTGTGCTCAGGCCCCTATGAAGAAAATTGATAAAATTTTGGAAAATGGGCGGTGCCACGCCCACTTACTAAGGGTCAAATATTGAAAGTTTTATATGTCATAACTCAGAAACCATTGAAGATATATCGATGAAATTTGGTACGCTTGATTTACTTAGGCAAACATTTGGATGGAAGATTGTTAAAATCGGTTGACGGCCACGCCCACTTTTATATATGGGTATTATAAAGTGGGCCAATAAAAACATTTTAAGCGATATCTCTGTCAAATATAAAGATATATCATTGAAATTTTATGGCAGGAGTCCACCTGCGGAGATAAAACGAAAAACACAAAAATTTTGGAAAATGGGCGTGCCACCGCCTCTTTTTAGAAGCAGGAATATACGAGATTTCTGAGCCCATAACCCGACTAATAATTTATACATAATGACGAAACTTGGTGTGTACACTTTTATTACTTGTGGTAATACATGTTGAAACTTTTATATATGGGTATTATAAAGTGGCCTAATAGCAACATTTTAAACGATATCTTTGTCAAACATAAAGATTATTCATTGAAATTTTGTGGCATAATTTGCACAATAGACCGGAAACAAAAAATAGAAAAATTTTGGAAAATGGGCGTGGCACCGCCTCTTTTTAGACAAAGGAATATACGAGATTTCGGAGCCCAAAACTCGACAAATAATTGAGATATTATGAAGAAACTTGGTTTATACACTTTTATAACTTGTGTTAATATACACGCAAAAAATTATTGAATTCGGTTTATGACCACGCCTACTTTTTAACAAAGATATTTCTGGAACACCCTTTAGGAATTTGTAACGTGACATCTTTGTAACTAGAAGTCATAAAGGAATGAAATTTTGCACAAAATAATATTATAATATAATAAAAGTGTAATTGTTGTTGTGCACTCCGGCGAGTGAGAGAATTTTCGGACTCTCACATTGATAAAATTTGCTAACCATGAAACACTTAGGAAGGAGAAAGCAACGCGAACGTTAAAAGTCATAGAAACATAATAATAATAAAGATAATAGTAATAAAGACGATTTTCTCCGCATATATTGTGTTTTTTTTATTTTTTGAAGGCAATGTACTGATTTTTTCGGGAAAGGTATCTGGCAACCCTACGTATAATAGTCATTTTTCAGTTAAAAAGACTCTGATGGAAAAGATTTTTCGGCAGTCGCTAGAGATTTATTCTGTGTACCGATTTATGAAAGAAACTCGATTTCGAAAAATTTTGAGTTGTGTCACTTTATCGTTTAGAGTGCGATAGGTATATACATATGTACATACATATACATATGTACATGCATATACATATGTACATATATATACATATGTACATACATAAAAAAAACAGCAGCGGGAATGAAAGGAAAGGGAAAGATAAATGGAAAGGAAAAGGTAATAGCAAAGGAAAGCGGAGTGGGAGACTAATACGAAGCAAAAAGAGATAAGGACATGAAGAGGGCAAACTTTTGAAAATATAAATTCTTTCCTTCACCTTTTTTTAACTTATTTGACTTTTGCTGAGGTCTGCAACCCAAGGAAAGTTCGGTTACTAGATATTTCCTACTTATTTTAGAGTGTCTCAGTTTTCGCTTCTAATGCCTATAATAGGAAGTGGGCCAAAGCAAAGCTTAGCCGGGTACAGCTAGTATTCATAAGCGCTTATTTTAAGCTTGGTTTACAACGCTTACATTAGCCGAATTATACAAACTTATGTTAAGTTTTATTTCCAAAGCGCTTACCAGATTGTTTGTTATACATACATACATATGTATGTATGTACATATATGTATGTATGCATGTATTTTATATTTTTAATTGCAAAAAAATAGCGATACTTAGATATAGGTGAATCCGTACAAAGGTACCTACACCATGAGAAAAAAATTAAATGTTAATAAACAAGAGGTATGTTTCAAAATATACACTAAATCGGACTACTATACCATACATATATATAACATATAGGTATGTATGTAGCTGCCATACAACCTATTGGTCAGATATGACCATTTTGGGGTATAACTTCTCAATTTAAATGTCTAAGAACATGAATAATATATAATACAATGGCGCTATTATAACTCTGACGAGGTTTATGGCCGAGCTTCTCTCCCAATTCGAAGTGTGCTCCTTTTGTTTTTCCTGCTAATTGGATGGACCTACAGTTTTATGCCGGCTCCGAACGGCGAATGCATTTTTTGTGAGAAGCTTTTTCATGGCAGAAATACACTCGGAGGGTATGCCGCCCACTGCCGAGAGGTGACCGCTGCTCTTAAAAAACCCAATAATTGGATTTTTACTAATTAGAATTTTTTTTTTGGTGTTTGCTCGGACTGAGGTTAGAACCCGAGACCTCTGGTATAGCAGGTGAGCACTCTACCCACTGCACCACAGCGGCGACTAATTGTAATGCTCTCCAAAAATGAAAATAAGAAGAAAATTATTTAACGCTATGTACATATACTTTATTGAGCTTTGATGGCGTACGAACGTCACGTTCGCCATTCTGGATTCGCCCATATGCCTACATTTTTTGCGCTTTATTAGCATTCCATTTATTAAAGAGTATCTAGTTGAAAAATGTTGCGTTTTCTCACGTTCAAAAGCAACAAAAAAGTGTATGCTTTTTCTATACGTGCATTTCGCCGAAAGCGTTGAAGCTATTGGAGATACATATGTATGTACATAGATATTGTAGACAAGTGAAGGGTAATTTAGTTTTTATGAAAAATAAATGTTCAAATGGAATTTATATTACCTTACTTTTGCTTATTATTTTTGATTTTAAACTTTATTTATTTTAATTTCAAGAGAGACCAACTGATCTTCATAATGGAGATGCGAGCACTGCCTTCCGCTATTGCCGATAGGACTACATAAGTATTTTTGGGGCCAGAGCCCTGCTTGATTTTTATTCGTTGAGTACGATGTGGGTGACTGCGTAATAGACATATACGCCGACAGTGATTCCGGCGGCGGCGGCGCCATTCCAAAAAAATTTCGGCGGCGGCGGCGACGCCGGCGTGCCTTTTCGCGCCGGCGCGCCTACCCCAAATATACAAATCACAATCCTTATTCAAATCTTAATTTTATTTAGTTACCTTAATAGCGCTGGCTGAATGGAATAAATAAACTAATTTCGACAATAAATTGTTGAAACTTTTTTATTAACAGCAAAAAAACAATTGTTACATAAACTAAAATATAAAATAAAGAAAATAAATATTAAAGAATATACACAAATCCATATGTAAGGGTAAGTTTAAATTCATTTGCTTATTTTGTATGATAATGAACACGCATACATATATTTACATACATATTTATATATATGTATATAAGGCACTTTAAAATAAATATATGTATATACAGTGTTGGAAAAAAAATAGGGACAAAATTTTGCAATTCTGCATTTATTTCATTTTAAGACCAAATAATAATTACCATATATTGATGCTTGCACGGAGAGGACATGCTTCAATGACTCTGGTATAGTTTTTGTATAATAATTTAATTTTTATGAATAAAAATAAGAAATGTATAATTTAAGTTGGAAATAATAATAGGGACAAACTTTAAATCCGATTGTTTTTTTTTTCAAATAAACTACAATATTACTGCTGCAGCTAGATTTAAACTAATGTTTAGTTGAAGCTCCTTTATTTTTTATAACTTCCTTACTTCTTCGTGGCATAGGGTTGACCAAATCAGCACAATTTGCAACTGGTATTAAGTACCAAGCTTCTTTAATTTTTTTTCCATAACTCTTGCTTATTTTTCCATTTTTAATCTCCCATCGTCTTCTTTAATAATCCCTATAGGGCTGAGGTGCGACGACTGTGAGGGCTACTCAAAACAGCAACTTTCTTACGTTCAAACCATGAGTTTTCGATTCTGGAGGCATGTTTGGGATCATTTTCATTCATAAATCGCCATCTAATGATATCAAGCCCTCCTTTAATTAAATTAAATTATTTTAAATTATTCAATTCTGAGTAGAACAATCAGCAACAGACCTCGAGAAGTAGGACTAAATGGAAGAGATCCCAGAAAAGTTCCGTATCTGAGAAAAAATTATGTAAACCATGGCTGTTCCTTACTATACTAGCCTCAGTCCCAAAGAATTTAAGCTACTGGAAAATTTTCAACGAAATTCACAGAGAACGTTCAGGGGGTAATATCTAATAAAAATAAATATGTTTCACTAATCCACTTATAATGGTATTTGTCTACACCTTTTGCCGTTTAAGTTCAGAAAGTTACAATTGAAAATTTTGCAGTAGCTTATGGCGTTTTATTTTCTCGAAATAATGTTGCCCTGTTTGATTTTCTTAGCCATTTTGTAAGTTTGTCTGGTCCTTTCACCAAATATTAACCTCTAACTAAGTAAGAGGGCACCCTTATTTACAAATTCAGCCATTTTATAGAAAGTCAGGATACGTAATTCGATAATTGGGATATAGGAGGGCAACATTTTTTCGTAGAAAAGAAAACACCATTAAATTCTTTAGGACTGAGGCTAGTAAAGTTGGGAACAGCCAAAGTTTTTGTTAATAACTTTTAACGGGCCAAAAATAAAACACTTCCGCATTCAGGTTCGTGTTCCTGAGGTCAAAACACGTCGATTGGTTCCTTTTTTTTTTTTTTTTTTTGATTTTGAAGAACTTTTGTAGTTAGAAAAACTAGGAAAATATGTACACATCTCGCTCCATACGGGTATGGCGCGCCAGCGCACGCCGCCGCGCCGATACGCCGATTTCACGGATTATGGCGGCGGCGGCCGATTATGAAGGTAATCGGCGCGGCGGCGTCAATCGGCGGCGTATATGTCTACTGCGTAAGACTTGTAAAATCTTCTCCGATACTCACCGTTTCCATGGGGCGCAAAGGTCCATGAATCATCTGAAAAACTTTTCTCTCGAGTACTTCAAGTTCTAGCTAGGTTAGGTTGGCCGGATACAATGATCGTTCACATAGACCATATATCGCTCATTTGCTGCAAAACCGGCATAAGTAAAAAAAATCGATTGTCCAGAAAACGCTTTTAAAGTTTTCAACTGACTCCAATCTTACACAGAAAATAGGAAATCCTACAAATTCAAAACAAACCAATTCAGTATAATATATTTAACATATCCATAAAGCAAAATCAACACCAAGTATCCATTTATGGTTTTTTCCTGAATAAGAACCAACTCTCCGTTGCATAATGACGTTATTGTTGCAAAAATATATTCAATAGAGTGTCTTAAGTTATAATGTGTCATTATTGTTGAGAAAAAAAAAACAATAAGTTCGTATTAATTCATTTTATTTTCAATCTTTTGAACTTCAAATATACATATTATGTACTTATGAATATCACAAAAATAAACATAAATTAATTATAATTCATACACCGAGAGAAAAGATATTGGTAGATCAACGGGATTACGGGTTAAAACAACAGATCCCACAGTCAAATCACATCCAAAGGCTATATATCTGTTAAATTGACAGACGATATTCTGTTTTAACAGTTTTATTGTTGTACTACTCTGAAAACAAAAAATCGCTGTGAATCCAAACACTTTTGCTGTTAAATCAACAATTTTCCGCAGTTGAAATTTTGTCACTTAAAAATAAATCCTTTTGTGTTTTACATGGCCATTTATTTCTAACAATTACTTTATAATGTGTATTTTTAGAGCTATTGGCAAGTTTTTTAAATATTTTGTTTGCATTTTTCTCTTCATCCTCCCTCCGTTCTATTTCCAAGTACAAATATGTAGCTTCATCTCCGCTTGTTTTCCATTGCGGTACCTTCTTCGCCTTCACTGCTTGCTATATTGTTTTCTCTATTTTATATTCTCCTCCGATTTCAAACCATGACAACAACCTGAAATTCAATCCAACGGCATCAAATTGCTAGCTTAGAGTTCAAACTGTGTAAGTCCATTTTTATGAAAAAGTGTATTTTTATGTAGAACGCTAGAAAAATCAAATACGCGCTACGCTAAACAAGTTTCTGATACTTGTCATATTTCTACTCGTTGGTATTCTGTGATACGCAAATTGTGTAAGTTCAAAAAAACGAAGAAAATTGTGTAAGTCCAAAATTTGATATGAACAGAAATTTTTTTGCATTTCGAAATTTTTTTATTTTTTGTTTTTTGTCTCTCCTACAAAGTTTGAAAAAAGGAATTACACAATTTGCACTCTAAGCTAGCGATATGTATATTGAATATTGAACTTTAGTGGTTATTATACTTACCTTTGTTCGAACAAGCATCCGTGAATTAAAACTCACACACGCAAGCAAAGCAACAATTAACAACGGAGAAAGCTGGCAAAATAAATACTTTTTCTTTTGATAGTCAACAGTAATGATTTGTTGAATCAACAAATAAATATAAAGGTTACAGCAACAGATATTAGGGTTAAGTTAACAGTGACTCAGTTATATCAACGAAAATTTCTGTTAATAATTGACGATCAGTTGTGTTGAACTAACAAATAGGTTTTAATAGATATATTTGTTAAAGTAAAAGATGTTTTCGTTTATTTAACTCTAAATCTACTTAAACATATTTCTGTTAATTTAACGAATTTAGGGATTAACAGAAGAAAACTGTTGATACTACTGTGATTATTTTTCTGAGTGTAGAAACAGTCTTTTGAACTTAAGAAATTAAGGAACTCTTTAACATCTTTTCATCTTAAGTTATAATTCATAAACGAAAAATGTTAATTTTTTACTTTAAGTAATTAAAAAATTAATGGATTACATGTTTCGTCTTGCTATCCTCACTATCACTTTCTTGTTGCGGTGATTTTGGACAGTATGTTGCATCAGCCACGGAGTCGTCAAATTCTTCCGAAAAAGAGGATTATCGGGATAAACTCGAAGATGATTTGCTACTGTTGCAGTTTGACATTTTAAAATAACCTAAAACAACAACTTTTATTATTGTGATCGTGCGTTTTATTCATACATAGCTATATTTTTTATCAGCAATAGCATCATATTTTGTGTTAGTGAGAGCAATTTATTGGTACTGTTAATAATTCTATATTCAACAACGACACATTTTGTTATAATGTAAAATGATGACTGTTTATTAGTCATTCTTTTATATGTAATAACGTCATATCACGAAATACTTAAGTTGGCGATAGTATTTTTATCAACTAGAACGTCATATTTTGTAATATACCATGTTTGAATTAAATCAAACTTTTCAACAAGATAGTCATAACTGAAATTAGCGCTGTGTACTTGAAAAAATCTAGATTAAAAATACCATTACCTTTTCACGAAGAACTCCACAACACAAAATATGCCTCTGTTTGAGAAAGCCAAACGATCTTAACACGACGGCAGCAGTGGCACTAGGCATGGGTAACACTGCGCTGCGCGGCGCAATTGCGCTAACACCAACCCTGGCGTTATTGCGCTAACTCCGATTTGGGAAATGCGCCAACTCAATATAGCGCCAACTCAATATTGCGCCAACTCAATTTTGTAATATAAAACCGACTCAATTTCGTGCGCTAACACCAGCACCTATATATCGCTAGTGTAAAATGGCGCAACCACAACGCCAATAACAGCACCATAGTATATGTATACGTATGACACCGTCACAATTATGTATGCTTGATAGTGATCTAAGTGACTCTAATTTCCAGCATATTTTCACAAATATACGGAATATGTTTCCAAATGATTATGAAAATTTAAATTAATTGTGCCCTCGTAAATGTAAGCAGAATTGCGCCAAAAGAAATAAAACGGGGATGGTGAACAGTAACAAGCGAAAAAATGTTATTTATCGATTATTCCATGACAATTGCGCTAAAGGTGTTATTGCGCCAGTACCGTGAGTTGGCGCCACGACTGGCGCTGGAGTTATTGTATCAGCGCCAAAAAAATTGCGCCATTACCCATGGCTAAGTGGCACAACTGATATATGTCGTTCTCACGTATAAAAAAAGTTGAAACAGATGAAATGAAATAACGGCATATTCTCTTCTCAAGCGGAGCATATAAGAGATATTCGTATGAATTTTTTACTCAACATGAAGTATGATATAGCGAACAATTCTGCATCATTAACTCAAAAATCACGTTTTTTGATTTATGCCGGTCTTGCAGCAAATGAGCGATATGGTCCTTAGTGTTACCAACATAATATTGGAGGGGTTGTACTAAACTTGGAATGCAAAACTTCGAAAGTTGCAGTATTTTGTGTATTTATGAAGAGTATTTGTTGACACTAGATTCTACAACAGGGTGAGAGTACCTCCCCGTTGAGGGGTGCCCTTATGATCCCTCCTTGACGTCGTCGAAAGGCCACACCCACCAGTCACCATCCGACAACGCCAAAGGTCCCCGACCCAGCGCCGAATGATTTGAGGTATTCTAATCCATTCGAGCCTCTCCAACAGCGCCGTAGCAGAGACATTGCGAAAGGCACCTGAAATATCAAGAAAGACACCTATCGCACTTCCAGAAGTGAAGGGCCTTTTCGATATGTGCTTGTTATTGTAGTGATTCCTTATCCTGTTTATCCTCCATCACGAAAAGATAAATGCGTTTTATGTCTTCCGCCATGCACCTCGAACCATGACTGAGGCCGTAGGTTCGCATCTACTCTTCGACCGGAAAACAGCCTTTGCTAGCCCTCCGCGGTCTCCCCCGCAGTCTGCTCTGGCACAAGCACCAGGAACAGGCATCGGGGAGGAGAGACGGAGACCCATTTTTCAGGCAGCAACCTCTTGGAGGTTTCAGTCGAGGACTTTTGCCGCCCAAGTTCTAGGTAGGTATCTCATCTTATGTTATCATGAAGGGTACGATGAGTCACTTACTATTTTGGATGCTCTCGGTGGTTCCTTGATAGACAAAAGGGCATCACTACAATTAATTTTACTTACCGAAAAAATATGACTCAGAATAATGAAGTAAATAGTACAATTTTCCCTCCTGCTTAAAAATCACATAAACACCTTAATTGCAATCACTTTTGATTGGAAATTTTTCTTTAAGAAATGTTTATTTGAAACCAACAGCTTTTTAATGTTTGTTTATTCAAGAATTAGCAATTTTTAATAACTTTTATTTATTTACTTTTCAATGTGCGATTTGAGTTATGGAGTTGGTGAACAGACAAATATTATGCATAAACTGTGGTGCAGTGGGTAGAGTGCTCGCCTGCTATGCCAGAGGTCTCGTGTTCAAACCACGGTCCGAGCCAAACACCAAAACAATTTTTTCTACATAATTAGTAAAAATCCAATTATTGGGTTTTTTAAGAGCAGCGGTCACCTCTCGGCAGTGGGCGGCATACCGTCCGAGTGTATTTCTGCCATGAAAAAGCTTCTCACAAAAAATGCATTCGCCGTTCGGAGCCGGCATAAAACTGTAGGACCACGCAATTAGTAGGAAAAACCAAGAGGAGCACACCTCGAATTGGGAGAGAAGCTCGGCCATAAAACTCGTCAGAGTTAAAATAGCGCCATTGTATTATTGTATTATATATATTATTTATGCAACACTGTGGCTTTTTATTTATTTTTTTTTTTTTAAATATAAAATCATAAAATCAGTTGATGCGAAACATATTTATTTATTATAGTTAGGTGATTCACAAAGTGTCATAAAGTCATATGTCATATTAAAATATTGTACGGAAATAGTTATAAAAGACTTCTCCGAAGCCCTGTGAAGAAGTAAACAAAAACAGCTGATCAAATACGACGACCCAAAAACATATTGTGCTCAGTTGTATTTATTTAGTACACATATAGCATAGAATGCAACAACAAAATATTATGACTTATGACGATATGACGCAATATGACAGGTTGTGAATCCCCTAAGTATTTATGTATGTATTTATAGTATTCCATTTAAGTATGTCATAAAAGTTTTTGAAAGTTGCATACAAACTCAAGGTCGTTGGATTTATTTATTTAAGTTTTGTTTCTGTTTTTTAATGGAGGAGGATCTTGAGTACCTTCATATAAACAGCTCAAATTCAAATATAATAATATAATACAAGCTGTAAACTGATTCAATCATTTGCGATTCGAAATCAGTGAATTTGTTTGGTAATGATTAAATTTTTTCATTCTTGTTTCAGAATGCGCTATTGAAAAATTTAACTCAGCACTCATCCAAACGAGACATAGATTCAGCATTCAATATTTCCACAGTGATGGGCGAAAATTTGGCTCCTGCAGCAGCCTCGGAGCCAGCAAGAGGATGGAGAGGGGCTGATTTGTTTTTCGGTGATAAGGGGAATGCAAAACAATTAAAATCAGCGCATATTCCCTCCCTCGTCATGTTCATCGCAATAAGCCTGCGGAAACACCAAAGATGGGAAACACTAAAAATCAAAAACCAAAACCACCAACTCTGAGCAACGTCAACAATTCTTAAACTGTTTTGCCGTAGTACGGAAACAAAATAATACAATTTTTGCCAAGAATTACGAAAAAAGTAATTAATACTGAATTTTTCGACTTTTAGGTAGCAACGACTTTATAATATACATTTAGTTTGTGCGTATTTCATTTCTACATGCAAATCGATTTATTTACAAACTATATATATATTTTTTGTATTGATAGTAGCAAAGCATAAGTATTAGTTTTTAAGAGTAGTAGTTGTAGTAGTATTTGTTGTATAAACCCTGTAGGAAATTTAATTAATTTTAAATCACTTTATAAACTATTTTATTTTCAATAACAACTAATTGAAAATGTGACTTTTTCCTTTGCAATGAACTGACTTTTTTAACACGGCGATGTCATAGCAAGCAGTCAATTGCCCTATCCTGCATTTGTTTTCAACTACTTTACTAGTAGTTTAAAATAAATAACTTTATCTTGAGTTTCTTTTCAACTACTTTATTTGTAGTTTAATATAAATAACTTAATCCTGCATTTGATGTCGAAATTCAAGAAATGGTAAAAATGCGAAACAAATTTTCCTCAAATTTAGCAAATCGTTCTCAAGTTGATAAACAATATTTGAGAAACAATTGAATTTATGTTAATTTTCAAATGATAAATATGAAACAATATTTTCTCCGTTTGAGAATTTCGTTTCAGTGTTTAATGGGAAGTGAAGCTGAAAAACGGTAACCAAAAAATGGACAAAACAATCTTGGCATACTTAGATCTGAAAACATGTGTTTACATATAAATATGTACATATACAAGAAACTGTCCCGCGCTGCATTTGTTTAAAGCTACTTTAAAATTAGTTGAATATAAATCACTTTTTAATATATTTATTTTTGCAACTAACTTTTTTTTTCCGTGAGGGAAAGAGTACTAAAACACATTTATTATACAATCCTTAAACAGTGATGTGATACGTAGGGAAAATTCCCTACATGTAGGGATTTTAGTCGGAAAAAAGTGACCGTAGGGAAAGAAGGACAGATTTTTATAAAATAGCTAAATGTAGGGATTTTTTGGCAAAGTCAAATCAAAATTTCAATTCAACTTTTTTTCACTTCAACACTGACTGTCGATCTGAATAATGAAAATGCTGCGAAGATGACTTAAATCGCGAACCCTTCAATGACGTAATTGGAGAGGGAATACCGTATAGTGAACTATCTAATAACACGATACTTTTAATCAGGGCATCGGAGCAAAAGATTTTTTTGCTCTGGCTACGCTACGAATTTTTTTTCCCTTACGACCAACTAGATGGTATTTTGTTGGTATTTCGTTTGGCTTTTTCAATATAGCTTGCTCGCTTACACCAACGCAAAACTGTATTTGACCATCTCCTTCACACAAAAAACCTTGTAGAATACCAGAAAAAGCGTAGTGTCATATGGGCTAAAGCAAAGTATTTGACGCAATAACTTTGTTTTTTATTATTTTTTAGAGAAATGCTGTACCTATGATAGTATCAATGAAATGTTTCGCTCCCTTACATATTTATATGCCTACGTCTACCTACCTATATATCGCACGTTTTAAGGCGGATTCATCGTTCAAGTTCAGAACTTTTTTGCCATGTGGTTGTTGTTGTGTTTTCGGAGTGTGAGAGGAATTCCGAAAAGTTCTGAACTGTTTTTATTAGTTAACTCAAATTCAACTTTAGTTCTGAACTCGAACGATGAATCCGCCTTTATTCAATAGGGATTTAACTAAAAAAATTTTTTTTTTGGGAAAACGCAAACAAACTTTTAGAGCCTATACACCATAGATGCCCACACGAATACAGTCTCATTTTGCCGTAGTGTTGATGCATGGCGTTTGGTCGCTAGAAACGTGAGTTGCCACTTCCCTGTAATGGCACCGACCTGAGGTGTTTTTTGTTTGCTAATGATGATTTTAGGCTAATGATAATTTTCCACCTTTGTTATTTAAAATACTTGTACGTAAATACATCTCACACTTAAATGATAAATATAAATATACAGCCTTGCCCAAAAGTATTAGACACCAATGTTTCTGTAAAAATCATATTCATATGTATGTATATGAAAATATAATAAATATCCCAATATGCAAAATACATTTGTTATAAGTTTACAATAAACTTACTTCAGTAAGCAAAAATTTCGAAAATCTTTAATATAAAACTTGTAATTCATTTAATAGTAATTGCTGAATCAACGAAAAGGAACCCTAATTCTATAATTGCATTTCACGTTTGGAAAGAAATTCTTAATAAACATTTTTATACAATGTTTTGTAAACGTGAGGTGAAAAATTTCTCCCAAACAAAAAAAAATGCGCTACTCGGGACTCGAACCTACGCTCCTTTGTCCGTAGGCAGCATACCTCACCATTATGCCACAATCGTATTCGGAATTCGAGTTTTTGACAATAAATAAATCTAATTCGTGCACGTCATCACACATTTTCGCAAATACAAATTATTTACTTGCATTCATAATTGCGCATAACGGTTACGCAGCTGGCAACCACGAGCTAAAATTCAGAAGAAAAACAACCAACAGCAAAGTCGACTGAAGCAGTGCTTTGCTACGTCACGTCAGTATACATATATGGCTCTGCGACAGCGCTGTGCTCGCGAGCAGCTTCGTGGGCATCTATGCTATACACACACTTGCGACTCAATCGATTTAGTCGGGCTTTGATTTGCATGGGAATGTATGGAAGCATTCACACTACATTCAATTAGTCGAACAACTGAAACAGTTGGATTTGCATACAACAGCCCAATTCGCTTAATCGATTGAGTCGCAAGTGTGTATAGGCTCTTATAATTTCAAAGAGTTTCCTTCTACGGCTAACTACAAAATCACTTTTATTTCCGCCATTTTTATCGTTTTGAGTATTTTATAAGACTAGACTCAAAGGCATGACCCAGTTATTGAAATATATGGCAAAACCCCAGAAATCGAAAATTTCGAGTTAAATCCCTATTGCATAAAACGTGTGATATATATGTTACATACAACGCATTAATACATATATTTTTTTATTATAATAATTGTTCAAAACAGTACATCATTAGTATTTTATTGTAATTTTTTTTGATTTCTTTGAGAGCCAGTGTGTATGCAGTATGCAGTAGAACAGCCTATTTTCATTATTTAGTAAAAGAAAAAACGTTCATCTACTGCCGTGCGGTTTCTTCATTGTTCTAGCATGGAAATAACTAAAAAAAGTGTAGGGAATTACGTAGGGAAAATTTGAAACAAGCGTAGGGAAAAGTAGGGATTTTTTTCTTGCTCTGTAGGGAATTTCCAACAAAGTATCTACCATCACTGTCCTTAAACAATGACACCCTCCCTGTTGACAACGGCGCTGTTCCCCCAGAGTTGCCGCTCCTACAATACATATATTATTTTAGTGCATATATATAGTACTTCTATATTGATAGTATTCTATCTGTGCAATGTGTATGAATTCATCCAAAAATTTTGTGCAACTGGCAGTTCTGCGCATGCGCCTCAATTACATTTAATGTCATCTGGGAATATGTGTGACAAATACATTCAATTGAGTTCAGAGGCGTTTTAGGGGACTTATACCCCTTTGATTTTAGTTTTTGAATTTATTTATAATTAATATAAGAAATTTGCCACATTTATTTTAAGATGCAAACTTTTGTGAATTTGGTTATGAAAATTAGTGGAAATGTTCTAGAAAAATCTATTTTCAATGGCTCATATTTTTATGAATCGGGGCGGAAAGCGTTTAATGTTAAAATCCTGTGGTCCGATCCATGGGCATTATATCAAAAAGTCGAATTCTGCCGTTTGAGGGTTATGTTTGTAAAGTATGTACATACGTTCGAATTCCGCCAACACGGTGAGTATTGCGAATTTCTAAACTGAATAACAGGACAATTTAGACAACGAACTTTTGGACACAGCAACATATGAGGACCAAAGTTCAGACTACGTTACTCTCCAAACCGACCTCAACAGGGGACCACAGGTAATAATATAACAAAACGGATGGAAGAAAGGACTACGAACCAATCGCTATATGTTCCACATATTTACAGGCGGATAAAAGGTGGACGGGTGGGAGCTGCAGTGTTTTGTCCGGAGCTTGGGATTAAAAAATCCTTTTTAGTCCCGGACTACTGCAGTATCTTTCAGGCATTGATACGTACAGGCGATTCCCAGTGTAATCGCTTTTCTGGAAATGGTTGCTGCAGATTCCAATGTTTTTTACAACGTCGTCAGGCATCAGACCGCACGCATGCATCCATTGTTTGCAAATGCTTTCGTCTTTTGGAAATCTATTTACATATGTATATATATATTTATATAACCAATAATGCACTCAAAACGAAATACGTATGTAAAGCTATTTTATTTATTTTATCACTTTTATTATCACAAATATAGCACCGCTTCGACATTTTTTAATTTTTTAATACGAGAATCAAATAATAAATATGTAAATTCCCTATAATTTTTTTTTATGTGCCGTCACTGCGGTTTATTTTGAATTCATATGTCATTTTTCAAATTTGATTGCTCGGTTTTCTCTTTCTTTTTTTATATGTCTGTACTGTAATGTTGGCTGATGGAACTCTTAGGTATTACGAATATAGGAGTACTATATATATGTTTTAGTGGAAATAATATTTGGTTTATGAAACTCACTCACATTCGGTTCATAGAAGATAGATAATTTATTATACTCAGCTGTACTAGTACACAGAGTATTATAGTTTTAATAACATAACGGTGGATTGTAACAGAATGAAATAATCGAGATAGATACAGACTTATATATATCAAAATGATCAGGGTGAAAAGAGAAATCGATTGAGCGATGTCCGTCCGTCCGTCCGTCCGTCTGTAAACACTCTAACTCGCGCAAAAATTGAGATATTTTGATGAAATTTGAAATGCAAGTTGGTATCGAGACTGAGACGGTTGGTATTGAAAATGGGCGACATCGGACCATGACCACGCCCACTTTTCCTATATAGAAAAAATCGGAAATTTGGTATCTCAGTCACTAATATAGTTGGAGTGATGAAATTTTACCCACGTGTTGAGCTCAGGCCTCTAGGAAGAAATTTGATAAAATTTTGGAAAATGGGCGGTGCCACGCCCACTTATTAAGGGTCAAACATTGAAAGTTTTATATGTCATAACTCAGAAACCATTGAAGATATATCGATGAAATTTGGTACGCGTGATTTACTTATTTAGGAAAACGTTTGGACGGAAAATAGTTAAAATCGGTTGACGGCCACGCCCACTTTTATATATGTGTATTATAAAGTGGCCTAATAAAAACATTGTAAGCGATATCTCTGTCAAATATAAAGATATATCGTTGAAATTTTATCGCAAGAGTCCAACTGTGGACATAAAACGAAAAACGCAAAAATTTTGGAAAATGGGCGTGGCACCGCCTCATTTTAGAAGAAAGAATATACGAGATTTCTGAGCCCATAACTCGACAAATAATTTATATGTACTGACGAAACTTGGTGTGCACACTTTTATTACTTGTGGTAATACATGTTAAAAATTTTAGCGAAATCGGTTGACGGCCACGCCCACTTTTATATATGGTATTATAAAGTGACCTTATAAAAACATTTTAAGCGATATCTTTGTCAAATATAAAGATAATTCATTGAAATTTTGTGGCATGAGTTCCACAATAGACCGGAAACATAGAATAGAAAAATTTTGGAAAATGGGCGTGGCACTCTTTTTGAAAAAAGGGATATACGAGATTTCTTAGCATATAACTCGACAAATAACTGAGATATTATGACGAAACTTGGTTTATACACTTATATAACCTATGTTAATAGACACGCAGAAATTTATTGAAATCGGTTTATGACCACGCCTACTTTTTAACAAAGATATTTCTGGAACACCCTTTGGGAATTTGTAAAGTGACATCTTTATAACTAGAAGTCATAAAGGAATGAAGTTTTACACAAAGAATAATATTCATATACTTAGTTGGATGACTGATAAAAATGTTGAAAATGGGCATGGCTACGCCCACTTTATGCGGCACTCGCTTTATGTAAAATACACCCTATATCGAACAAACGCAAACAAACAATGAACGCATACAGCTGAGTATCTAATGTTCGATTCCACTCGAACTTAGGCTTCCTTACTTGTTTTTATATTATTTTAGCAATGTCAAAATTCAAGAACTTACATTTATAAATTCTCTTATATTAAATAAAATCTGTTATACAAAAAAGAATATGTGTCTGTCCTTTATAGACTCCCAAACTAATCAACCGATCTTTATGAAATTTTTGCAGTAGATCCATGTGATATTAACGCACATAGAATTTAATAAGTGGGAACTTCTCGGGATACGGGCATAAATGTGGACCCAGAGTGACCCAAATAGACTTTGAGCAATATTGGTACCAAATGAAAGGTGCTAAGCTGGCCTTCCATTTAATTAATTTTTTTCAATAATTTTTAAGTGATACGAGGAAAAACCCATGAAAGTACCAATTTGTGATACCAAATTGTTTGACGCAGCGGCAAGACTGCTGCACACTGCCTCTCAGGCATGAACCAGTGATGGAAAATGACTCGTGCCTATGCAGTTTTCGGTTATTTGGGAAGTAGCAAGGCACTTATGTATAATCAATTGATTTTCGCACTATTCTGCAAAAATCAATTCAGGTTATAAATATTTTTCAATCACAATGCCATTTTTATTTGCTTCATAGTAAACAAACGGTTGTTTTTTTTATTATGAAGGCATATAAGCTTTATTATAAAGTAATCTTAATAAAAGTAGGACTCACAAATATGCGTAAGAAAGGTTTTGTATGAGATCTTTATTATACAATATGTGCTGTAAACTTATTTAATCAAGGTAATGGTACCAACAGACGATTTTCAAATTGATTGCACAATGAAATTCAAAAATTCACCACTTTTTGTACAAATTTGACACAATTGGAAACTTTCATTTTCCATCACTGCCACGAATACAGGTTCAGGGATGCCACTAAGAAAATTTTTTTCCTACCAAAAACCTACCAAAATGGCTTCGAGCCTACCAATTTTTTTTTAATGTGAGATTTAGCCATATTCAACAAATTCATTTAAGGTAACTGTGCCAGTAACCGGATACTTTTGTTTTTTTACCGCTCAAAATAAAAAAAAATGTTAATTTTTTTTTGATTTTGAAAACTTTAGTATTAAATTTAATATTATTTGTACAAATCTATATTAATAATACGCTAACATACATTTTGTTCCATCTTCTCCGTCGAAACTACTGAACCGATTTTAAAACTAAGCACACCATTAGAAAGGTATTGCTCTCAAATAGAACTGCGCCAATTTTCATGAAAATTGCCGTGTGGTTGTTGTTGCATGCTTTTGCACACAACAGAGCTGTCTCAATACGCAAGCATATGTAGCTGACTTTGTGCGTTTTCACCAAACTTACCATGCAATTCTGAACATGTTTGCCTGGATGTGGTGTGTAGTTTCAAAGAAGTAGAAACGTAAAAAGGTAGCAAAAGCACTACAACAAAAACATAAGGTCAAGTAATAAGAAGGATAAGAAAGAATAAGTAGGAAAGAAATTAAGGAAAGAAAAGAGCAAAAATAGAAAACGATTAACGACAACAACACCAACAACAACAACAACAGCAAAATAGTAGTGTTGAGAACATGGACAACCCAATTTACATATGAGCGGCCGCATATATACTTACGCACACCTATAAAAAATTTTCGTGTCTATCTTCGATTAACCTTACATTTTTCCACACATTATATCTACTTACCATTTATGCTCCACTCACCCTGTATATCCATCGATGTATACTCATCTCTTAAACTATAAGAATTTATATAATATATAAAATATACTTACCGTACTTACATTCTAAAAATATATACAAGTAAATACTTACCTATATACTTACCCGCTCTCCCCAAACCGTTACCTTTGTACTGCTTTATACTTCTATGTAAACCTAAGATAATATGCTAAGTTAGTTGATTTTATATCTCCCAACACTAAGCGATCGATCCGTCCCCGCCCTTGTAAATAAAAATTAAAGTGGAATATATTGAAATAAAATAAATTTAAAATTGTTAATATTTAATATAAAGAAAAAGCAAGGTGTTAGTTATTTAAAGAAAATAATAAAGGAAAACTCAAAAAAAATAAATAATTATTCAGCCAAAAGCTGAATATGGTGCCGAAACCCAATTGAAAAAAAAGAACCAAAAAATAAATAAAATTAGATCGTTTAAAGATCAACAGATAAAAAGAATATAAAAATAAAATTAATATAAATTATTAAAAACAAAAACCGGTAACGCAGTGCGAAAAAACAGAAGCCTAAACATTTTAAACAAAACTAAAACAAATAAGCTGGTGAACAAATTAAAATTAACAAAAAAACCTCAGTATAAAACTTACATATATGTACATATACATACAAATAAAAAGATTCACATAAAAGATTACAGGCCTCACCGCCGTACATATGTACAACGATACATACATAAAATAGCAAACAACTTAGGGTGCGTTTATGTCGGAGCAATATAAGAAAGAAAGAAAGATAGCGAAGAAAATTGTAAACGGGAATTCTGTACTTCTGTTTATGTCGGAGCTGCGATAAGCGCTAAGCTTACCACAGATAATAGCAAAGAAAATACCTTACGGAAATCACGTATAGTGTTTATGTCGGAGCAATAGAAGAAAGAGTGATACTAGCAACGAAAATTGTAAATGGGAGTTCTGTACTTCTGTTTATGTCGGAGCAGTGGGTGACTAAAGAAATTCACCACATTAGCGCTATTATCATAGCAGAGAAAATACCTTATGGGAAACGCGTGTAGTGTTTATGTCGGAGCAATAGAAGAAAGAGTGGATACTAGCAACGAAAATTGTAAATGGGAGTTCTGTACTTCTGTTTATGTCGGAGCCTCGCTATAAGCGCGTATCAAAGTATAAGAGCGAAGAAAATTAATTCATTGATTTTCTTTAGTCGATTAGCGCTATTCATTATGGACACAGAAACTTTCATCAGTGCAATTTTTAAAAGGCAACCTTTGTCGGATCAAAGAAATCCAAATCATCCCAATAGGCTTGTCTTGGATAAACTGTGGACGGCCGTAGCATGTGAAATGAAGTCCACAAGTAAGTAAATATATACGACTTCATGCATAAAAAATAAAATAGGTTTTAAAAATTTTTAAGTGATATTTTCATAAAATTTTTCGATTTCGAAAATTTTATAAATCTATTTTATTTTTTATGAATAAGAGGGACATTGTTTATGAGTTTTATTACTTTTTATACATAATTTTTATATAACCTTTCAAATTAAAAAAAATTAAATATATAGATAAGTATGTGTGGAGCAGATATATATGTAAATATTTATTATGTGTAAAATAACAACGTCTCTTCTCCTTTTCGGTTACTCTAAAATTTTTATTTAAGCACCACAATACACTAAAGACAAACCTAGTACCATATCTTCAATATACGCAGATAACAGCGCTATTCCACTCTTTGCTAGCTTAGCTCCGACATAAACACTCAATAGCGCTATATGCTTTGGTCGAACAGCGCTATTACCTCCGCTTATTGACCTCTTCGCTACTATTGCTCTTATCACTGCTCCGACATAAACACTCAATAGCGCTATTCCGATAAGCGTATATCACGCACAGCTATCTTTCTTTCTTCTATTGCTCCGACATAGACGCACCCTTAGAAATAGTGAGAGAGAGTGCAAAAACCTTTAAAAAGCATATACATAAACGTGCATACATACATACATAAAGACTGGAAAAATTAAAGTTATATACATACATACATACAGTGGCGGCTATTGAATTAGAAACTCTACATGAAGGTGGTTCTAAAAAACAGAAAGAGCGCAAAATAAACTATTCATCAATATATACATATTCACGTGCAAAAGTGAAGAGTAACATACATAGAGAAAGGAAAAATATAAGAAAACATAAATACAAATACACACATTTATAAAAAAAAAAAAATTCAATAACAACTACATCTATATAAACATAAACTTCAAGGAAGAAGAAACACACGAACATACGAAAAAAATGGGTTTGTACAAAAACGCAATGTCAAAGTAAGTACAACCCTAATCAAACACTATTGGATTGACATACATATAAGAAACGGAATTCATCCCCAAAAAAATAAAATACGATACCTGCATAAAATTTCAGCGGTGTCAAAAACTCTGACTTCTAGAATTCCTATTCTCATTATTATATAATTCTCTCTTTATATCAGAGATCCCCAAAACTCTAACTGCAGCAGTGTTAGTAACTGCAGCAGTATTAGTGAAAAACGACTAGTTGAGTGCCCAGCTACTACCGTCGCATCGTTCAGTAGCTTGCGGGCAAGCAAAAAGACAACAACGTGCACGCATATATTTTTCGCTTTTATGCGCTGCTATACCACGTCGCACAATGAAAACGAAGTATGCGTGTACGTTCGTATGAAAACGAAGTATCCGTGTACGTTGTTATCTTTTTGCTTGCCCGCAAACAACTGAATCGTCGCACGGTTGTAGATGGTCACCTAACTTTTGCGCTCTTACTGTGTAACCTAAATCAAACGCAAGTCGTCAATTTAACGCACGCACGCAAATTTTTCATATGCGTTGAACCGAAATTGACTTGCGTGCGTGTTCAGATAAAGAAATAGAAAAATACAGAAAATCAGAGAAAATCTTGTTATTTTGTGGAATATGTACCTAACAGACACGATATCAAAAGCAAGTGTCAATTTTTTTGCAAACAATCACCCACAATGCTTAATTTCAACTGTCACGCAAAACAAAAATTGGGCGTCGAATTTGCTTTTTACGCACGCCGTTCAATTTCGGTTACTCCCATACAAGTTGTATGGGCATGAGAAATTTTTGACAGTAAATTGACGGCGTGCGTTTGATTTAGGTTACACAGTTACTACGACAAAACGAGAGAGTATAACAATCTGTGTGAGTTGAGCGTTGCACCTCAGTGCTATGAAACGAAGACCCCTGCTTTATATACTCCTCATAAATATAAAGAGCCGATACTCGATATATGTATATACATATCTCCTAAAATTCCCTTTCAGCCACTCTCTCTCGGCTTGAAAATATTTTATACCGCTACTCTCTCGCGGATACTCGAAAACCAAAAAACTCTCTTGTATTTTCCGTCATCACAAAAAAAAAAAAAAAAAAAAACAAAAAAAAAAAAAAAATCAATCCCACAGAGAAAATAAAATTAATCCCAACAAGCACGTACATATATATCGTGAACTCACTCCTAAACCCATTACAAAGAGATCACTCCACAACGTGAGTATATATTTAGACTCCACGTGAATTATCCCATTCTCCACTCTTTCGCTTTCTCATAGGCAAGTGCAGCTAGTTAGTTGGTGACATACATATTTACACACAAACACACGTGTATGCAAAACTAGCTGTATCCCCAAAAATATTTGCCAACAATTTTACATATATATTATTTGCTCAATACCTGCACTAAATCCATACATACACTCTCCGTCTATACAGTACAGTGCAGAGGAAAAAAAAATAGCACCATCCCGTGTGCATCAATAAGTAACAACCCAAAATCATAAAAATAAATAAAAATAATCAAATAATAAAATATTTACTCAACTATTCTATTATACCCAAGCTACACTGAGGTGAAAAATAGTAGCACTACCCCAATTCAAAGAGCAAATATAAATATCATTGTACATTTTCGCACATACTTGTAATCAGACGCGCTGATACAAACACATATACTCCAGCCCCAAGTTTGCTAAATACTCAACAAAATGCCCGAAGACAAGCAAGAAAAATCCCAAACTCTCCAACCCCCACAAAACCCGAGAACAAGATCCACATCTCAGAGTGAAGAAGAAAAACTCTCTTACTCCAAAAAGAAGTTTTTCTATGAAATCTCGAGGCTCAACAAATTCTGTGAGAAGTGGTGGAGCACACCGGAAACGGAACAAACCGAAGATGGACTCGCAGTGCAAATGGAGCAATTTAACAAAATTATGGCACTGGCCGACGCAGCAAATGAAACTATCCAACTAAGTAACGCTGACGATGAAACACGGGAAGAATGCAACTCCACATTCGACAGCTCCGAGGAGAACGGAACAAGCACAAAGGTGAAAATCCGCGAGCTGCTGAGAAAACTCCAGACGAACTCTAATCCCTTAGAGAATAACTTATCTATCTCAAGAAATTCTCAACCCCATCCCGACTTCCACAGCTATTTAAAGGTACCTGCTTGTGACACGCAGATATTTTATGGCGGTTACGAAGACTGGCCCAGTTTCAAGGCCATGTTCACGGCAGTGTACATAGACCACCCCAAGCTCTCTCAAGCTCAGAAGCTGTACCACTTGAGACAAAAAATTCGTGGGCAAGCAGCTCTCATTATTAAAAATTATGCACTCACAGACCTCAACTTCCAGCTCGCATGGGATGCTCTCAAATCTCGCTACGAAAATCGTAGGATTGTCGTTGACAATCAAATTAAAACTCTCCTTAACATCCAGCCCGCTCACACAGAAAATGGAGAAAAAATTCAGGAAATACAGACAACGATAAATAATTGTCTTGCAGTTCTCAAAGCAAACGGAGTCTCAACTGAAAGTTGGGACCCAATTCTCATATATATTTGCTCCTCAAAACTTCCTAACGAATCTCTCTCGTTATGGGAACAATCCCTAAGCTCAAGAAAAGAGCTACCTCTCTGGTCAGAAATGGACCAATTTCTCACAACTCGATACGAGGTTGTCGAACGGCTCAACACATATAGGCCAGGCAAACTCAATTCATCTCACTCAAATTTCACACCTCGCGCATCATCCTCTCACCAAACGTTCGCTCCCAAGAACAAATCACACTCATTTCACACCGAGCCAAAAAGGCCAGCCTCGTGTAAATTATGCAGCTCAAATCACTCAATGATGATGTGCGTGAAATTTAAAGAACTTTCCGTCCCCGAAAGGAATAAGTTCGTTAATGAAAATAATTATTGCAAAAACTGTTTGGCGTATTCTCACACACATGACGAGTGTCGTAGCAATTTCACCTGCGTTTATTGCCAAAAGCGACACCATTCCCTACTTCACTTCCCAGGGAACTCTCAAGCGCCAAACAGCTCAAACTACTCTACAAATCGGATCACATCTCACGTAACCCTCGACGAAAGGCCATGTACCTCAAAACAGGCCGCAGCTCAAAACTCAAGCTCATCTCAGAGCAGTGACGAAAACATACTCTCACACTTCTCAAGTAGTAGAGAAAAAACTTTGCTACCCACGGCAATGGTTCCCATACTCCACAGTGGTGAAACAACTCTACTACGCGCTCTCATAGACCAAGGATCCCAAAAAACTTTTGTAACCTCTCATGCACAGAAGTTACTTGGTCTACCCACCTCAAAGTCCCGTTACCAAATACTTGGAATGGGTGGAAGCAAAATCAAAAATGCTAATAAAATATGCTCACTCACAATATGTTCCCCAGATCGCCAAACGAAAATCGCAACTCACGCGATAATATTACCACAATTGACGCAATTCCTCCCATCATTCAAGGTTTCGTATATAGATCTTGAAGAATATGCGTCACTGCCATTGGCAGATCCCAACTGCTTCGTACCCGCCAAAATAGACATGGTAATTGGTAGCGATATCATCCCGAAAATTTTGCTATCAGGTCTCAAAACCAATGTCGGCGGAAGCTTAATAGCCCAAAACTCAATATTTGGGTGGATATTAAGTGGCGCAATGACGGAGCAGGTTTCGACATTCTCAACTCAAATAGTCGAATACACTCAAGGCGATATTCTCATAAAGGAGGCTCCATCGACTCCAACTCAAATAAACGATGACGCACTCAGCAAAAAATTAACCAAAGAAAAGGTCAAATCTAGGGAACACTCTGGGCCGGGCAAGATTGTCCATGATGAAAGGTCTCCCCCAATAAACTCGAAGTTTAGTTGTAGAATAAAACAAACTCTCCAAAATCATCTCATTACTCGCAGGAAACTTGAAAATAATTTTAGCCGTTATCACAGGCAAACGGATCATACACGACCCTATATGGAAACTCATTCCTTCACAAAATCAAGCTCAAACCTCAACTCTAATCGGACTCAAATATATATTCACTCCAGCTCGGGCCCCTCACAAAGCAGAACTCGTGGATGCAGCATAAAATACCTTAAAGGCCAATCTCATCAAGTGGACCCAAACTCCACCAGCATATATCCAGCCCGGTATTCCACCAATCCCTATTCTCGCTCTCAATCCAGATGATCTCTCCCAGCCGTTATAAACGAATGAACTTTATTCTCTGTTCCACTAGAGTAACGCAATTACACTTCACTATCATCACGCAGATAACTTCTAATTCTCCCACTCATTCTTCCATTCTATATCTCTGTTCCGAATGCCACTGATAATGTCCTTCGACAATCTTATTGCTGAGCGCAGAACCACCGAAAGTCCCAGACGAAAGTGACCTCATTCCAGTCTGCAAAGCGGTCTATGTACCAATGTCCGATCTCTAGGTCACCATACGCCCAGCCCCAACGCAGAGGCGCAAGGAACGCCTCATCAATCAGGGAAAATATGCGCTGGAACCGCTACAGGACTTGGTACAGGTCACGTCCCCGCAGGCCCGCCGGCATGTTGAGAACATGGACAACCCAATTTACATATGAGCGGCCGCATATATACTTACGCACACCTATAAAAAATTTTCGTGTCTATCTTCGATTAACCTTACATTTTTCCACACATTATATCTACTTACCATTTATGCTCCACTCACCCTGTATATCCATCGATGTATACTCATCTCTTAAACTGTAAGAATTTATATAATATATAAAATATACTTACCGTACTTACATTCTAAAAATATATACAAGTAAATACTTACCTATATACTTACCCGCTCTCCCCAAACCGTTACCTTTGTACTGCTTTATACTTCTATGTAAACCTAAGATAATATGCTAAGTTAGTTGATTTTATATCTCCCAACACTAAGCGATCGATCCGTCCCCGCCCTTGTAAATAAAAGTTAAAGTGGAATATATTGAAATAAAATAAATTTAAAATTGTTAATATTTAATATAAAGAAAAAGCAAGGTGTTAGTTATTTAAAGAAAATAATAAAGGAAAACTCAAAAAAAATAAATAATTATTCAGCCAAAAGCTGAATAAGTAGCAGTGAAAGTAACAACAAAAGGGGCAGCATCAACAGGAATAACAACAAAATAGTAACAGTGACAATAACAACAAACAATTATACAAAAACTATAGTTGCACCTTAGTCATAAGAAAACTTCTAGAAAAACTGTCGAGTTTCGACATTAGGCAGCACTCTAGTAATTCTTTATTTTCCAACGAGGCATTCATTCAATTTTCACAATCGACAAAATTGGCTACGATACATTGATTGAAACCGAAGTTTTTGTCATTTTATTGGAGCAACAACAATACACATGTTTATTTTTATATATTTTACTAGCTGTACCCAGCCAAGCTTTGCTTTGGCCCACTTTCTATTATAGGTACTTGAAGCGAAAAACGGCACACTTTAAAATATGTTGGAAGTATCTAGAAACTGAAATTACCTCGGCCTGCAGAGCTCAGCTCAATTCAGATAAGTTTAAAAAAAATGAAGGAAAAAATTGATATTTTCAAAAGTTTTCCCTCTTCATGTTCTTATCCCATTTTTCTTCGTATTAGTCTCCAACTCCCTTTCCCTCTACTTTTCTCTTTCTCTTTCCCTTTCCATTTATCTTTCCTTTCATTTCCGTTTCCTTTTTCCTTTCCCGTCATATTTCCGCTTCTCTTTCTCTATCGCTCTCTCTCTTACCTCTCCTTTTCTGTCTTTCTCCTTTTTATTCCTCCCTCTTATTCCTTATCTAATTCCCTGTCTTACTGTCTCTCTCCGCATCCTCTTCATTCCATTTTTATTATATTCTCCCTCTCCTTTTCCGTCCCTTTGCCTTTCCCAGTCTCATTACTCCTCTCCTTTCCCTAGGAAACTGGGTTTAGCAAAACATACCCTGCATTCCACTTCTCATTTCATACCGTCATTGCTTAAAAACATTCCGTGGCGTCCGAATCGTCCCTTACCCATAATATGGGTATCGGGACTAAGAATCACTATGAAAATATCTATATAGCAGACCCGGTCAACACCTTTCATTTTTTATCAGTATTGTTCAGAAGCATCCTGGGCTCATCCGGGTCGACTTATTGACCCACATCTGGGAACTTGACCTAGGAACTATAATGGGTACGGTATCTGTAGACTTGATCAAGAAATCGTAATGGGTACAGCTCTACATGAGAGTCCGCTCAACACCTTTCATTTGGTATCTGGGTTATCCGGGTCCACATATTGACCCATATCTTGGGATCCCACCTAGGAATCGCCATGCGCCGTGATTAAATAACAATATCGCTGAGAAATTATCCGGGGCCATCCGGATCCACATTTTGACCCACATCTGGGGACCTGACCTAGGAATCATAATGAGTTCATCTCTATGTAAAAGCCCTGCCTTTCAGTTGACACCAAAATCGTTCAGAAATTTTCCGGGGCCATCCCGGTCCACGTTTTGACCCACATTTAGGGACCAGACCTAGGAATCATAATTAGTTCATCTCTGTGTAAAGGCCCTGCTCAGCACTTTTCATTTGGTACCAATATCCCTGAGAAATATCCCGGTGTTGTCCGGGTTCGCGTGTTGACCCACACCTTGGGACCCGACCTAGGGATCGTAATGAGTTCATTTCTATGTAAAATCCCTGCTCAAAATCCTTCATTTGATACCAATATCACTGAGAAATTTTCCGGGGTCATCCGCGCCCACGTTTTGACCCATATCTGGAGACCCGACCTAGGAATCACAGTGAGTACTATTCTGTGTAAATTCTCTGCTCAAAACCTTTCATTTGATATTAATATCGCTCAGGAACATTCGAGGGTCATTCGGGTCCACGTTTTCACCCATATATAGAGACTCGACCTAGGAATCACAAAATTTTCTGCTCAATAGCTTTCATTTGATACCAATATCGCTCAGAAATATTCAAGGGTCATCTGGGCCCACTTTTGACCCATGACTGGAGACTCGACCTAGGAATCACAATGAGTACTATTCTATATAAATTGTCTGCTCAATACCTTTCATTTGATACTAATATCGCTCAGAAACATTCAAAGGTCATCCGGGTCCACGTTGTGACCTATATCTGGAGACCCGGCCCAGGCATCACAATTATAATAGTTCTCTGCTGAAGTCCACATCAAGACCTTTCACTTGATACTAATATCGCTCAGAAACATTCGAGGGTCATTCGGGTCCACGGTTTGTCCCATATCTGGAGACTCAACCTAGGAATCACAATGAGTACTATTCTATGTAAATTTTCTGCTCAATAGCTTTCATTTGATACCAATATCGCTCAGAAATATTCGAGGGTCATCCGGGCCCACTTTTGACCCATGACTGGAGACTCGACCTAGGAATCACAATGAGTACTATTCTATGTAAATTGTCTGCTCAATACCTTTCATTTGATACTAATATCGCTCAGAAACATTCGAGGGTCATCCGGGTCCACGTTGTGACCTATATCTGGAGACCCGGCCCAGGCATCACAATTATAATAGTTCTCTGCTGAAGTCCTCATCAAGACCTTTCACTTGATACTAATATCGCTCAGAAACATTCGAGGGTCATTCGGGTCCACGGTTTGACCCATATCTGGAGACTCAACCTAGGAATCACAATGAGTACTATTCTATGTAAATTCTCTGCTCAATACCTTTCATTTAATACCAATATCGCTCAGAAACATTCGAGGGTCATTCGGGTCCATGTTTTGACCCATATCTGGAGACTCGAGCTAGGAATCACAATGAGTACTATTCTGTGTAAATTCTCTGCTCAATACCTTTCATTTGATACCAATATCGTCCAAAAATATTCAGGGGAAAGCCGGATCCACGTTTTGACCTTTTGACCTATATCTCGGGATCCGACTTCGGGATTTGAAAAAAATATGCATATAAACCATCTAGGGCAAGGTGCTAAGCTGGTGTGTAAATTTAGTCAAAATCCCTCCACGCGTTTGGGCGAAAGCCGGCGACAAAGAAATGGGCTTGATTTTTATATATATATAGATATAGATTATGCGCCCGTCGGAATGAATACTTTTCCGTTAATCTAGCAATCCGTTTAACTGAGAAATACATGTAGTTGAATTAGATGTATTTTTTACGGCAAAGCTGAAGTACTGAATGTGTCGATCATTTAAATACATTTAATTCAACTATGTTGTCAATTAAAAGGATTGCTAGTTTGACGGAAAAGTCTTCATTCTGATGGCCCTATTAGTCGTATTGGATTTCAAAAATGAAATTTTTTGATTATTTCATTATTGAAAAATATTTTATTATTCAAAAACCTGCCACGAAAAACAAAGCACACAAAAATAAAATAAAAATACTTGAGGATAAATTTGCTGTATATGTTATAATCAGAAACACATATCAATGTATTTATGTACAAATGAATTTTCAATTGCCTATACCTTTGCAGTGTGTGAAAAATTTCCGGCAACACTGAATAGTATACAAATAAACAAATGCGGTGTGTGCGGTGATTGCGATATACGGTGTTTGCGATATGCGGTGTTTGCGGTATACGGTGTTTGCGTTATGCGGTGTTTGCGGTATATGGTGTAAACAACACTAAATACCGCAACATCATTTAGGTTTTCAATCAATGCGGTGGCGATGAATTTTTTTTCTGGGTACTTATTTTTTGAGCCACTCAAAAAATAAGTATTTTTGCGGTGCTTTAGAAAATGCGGTGCACCGCTGCTGATCTCTGATACATATGTACATATATATTTATGCGCTCGTTATAGTATGCCAAAGAAAAATAATAATTTTCGATATTATTTTTAAATTTTCTCTCACATTTATCAAGATACGTTAACGATTCGTAAATTGTTAAAAGCGGCGAAAAGTCATATTTTCAAACGACATCATGGCGATAGGATAAACAGATAAAAAATGATGGTACAATATATGACTTAGGGCCGTTTGTTCAACCTCTGATTAACGCTAACCACGGTTAAAGGCCGGTTAAACATCATTATCGACTTCATCAAACCACGCATTTAATGTGTGGAGTCCATATCTTAACCGGACCTTCCTCCGGTTTGCGTTAATCAGGGGTTGAGTAAACGGCCCTTAACCTATGAAGATGGGGTTTTGGCCCCTGACTCCAAATTTTGAGGATGTATTAGAGCTTACGATTTCTCGAGTTCGAGCGAGACGAGATTTCGGGTTCTCGCGAGATTCTCGAATCTCGAAAATCTCGAAAGGCTCGAGAGCTTCTCGACATTCAACTACATCGCAGAAATAAGCGGTATAAGCATACTATGCTGTTTCGTAGATTGTTCTGCTTGTATGTACTTACATGTGTATGAATATATGCCATTTACGCCATTCCCAGGTGTATTTCACAAATCAATGCACAAAATTCCCAGAGAAATACAATTACAATTTCATAATATAAAATTTTTTCATCCCAATGACATACGAGAAATTTTTGATATTCATGTTTTTTGACACAATATGTTATCGAGAAAACCGAGAAACGAGATTTAATCGAGAACCCGAGTCTCGGTTTTCTCGATCCTCGAATTTCTCGACCCTGCTCGAGATCGAATCGTAAGCCCTAGGATGTATTGGAAATTCTATAGTATAGGTAAGACATACATGACCTCGAAAGAAGTACATACATACTTCCAATTATGTTTTTTATTGTCACACAGTGTAATTTACATAAATATCTATGTATGTACATTAAGCCGTATCACGTTATATGGACAAAAAAAAAGTTTAGTGTGTGTCAGTTTTATTTGAACACTTATGTTATAACGTTGTAAAATGAAACACTTGTTTTTTTATAAAAAATTACCACAGAGAAACGGCGAAACACGTCAACTTAATTTTTTGCTCCAGATTACGATGGCGTTTTTAGAAGTGCAGTGTATGCACTCCCATTTTCGAGATATTTAAGAAAACATTTTCAGTTTTCACATACAAAGCGATCCGATGTGGGGGCGTATGAGTAACTATTGTTGAGGTAATAAAAATAAAGAAAAGGGGAAAAAACTATACGTACATATATGTATATAAAATGCATATGAGAAGGAAGAGAATTCCCTGCACATAAATTCCAATTTGTTTTAAACGTTCGAAACCTGCACTGAAAAAACAACTTACCCAGATTATGGAAAAATGGGAATGTTTCGGCGCTTAAGACACATTTTCATTGTTTTGATGTACAAATTTCTTTAAATCAAGGAATAAAAACAACGTTTTGAAAGAAAATTTTATTCAAAACAATGAAAATATGTCATTAGCGGCGAATCATTCTCATTTTTCCATAATCTGAGTAATTTTTTTTGAGTGTGAGCAAAGTAATATAAGCGACGAAGAATTCACTTTCAGAGCTCTGAAACTGCTTTCATAAATATCTCTAAATTTGGAGGACATCGTCATTTTTGGTCTCGGTTATCATAGATAAGAAGATGTTTTGGGGATTAAAGTAAAGTGCGTTGTTTTCAATTGTAGGCTGAATAATTAACTGCATTTCTAGGGGCAGACGACGCATCCAGCGCAAGTATTGATAATACATTTAGACTTCCGTTGTCTCTTCTTAGGCGCGTATAATTTTACAACGAACTATAGCAGTTTTTCTAAATAACTTGGATGATTTTACGATACGCACGGATGCAGAAATCGTGAAGCCGTTGTAAGCCAGCGCGTTGTGCTTAGAGATCCCACTTGAATACTTACCAAATCTTCACTACAGCCATTATCATTCAATATAAATAACGTTGATCAGCACGAATAGTCCAATCATCAATAATTTTTGGCATATCATGTATCCAGTATTGGTAGCTGTTCCATCGCGGTACAAGATTCTCAAGTCAAGCGAGGACTTAGAATACTTTTTAATCAAAAACTCATACTATATGGCGTTACTGCCTCATATAAATAAGAACTTGGGATAATTTTTCAAAAAACAGGTTCTCTGATTTTAAAACGGTATAACTTTTTTGTTTGTGAGTAAAGGCTACAACTTTTTTAGCGGAGTCCTCATGGTTTTTTGAGAGCTTTGTATTAGTGATAAAAATAAAAAAATCTAGGGATAGTAACTCCAAAATTTTTAAAGGTAAAACTCAGAACAACCTTTGAGGTCGAAACTTTATATGGGCCAAATATAGTGCTGAGCGAGACCTTTTCTGCGACATTAAGATCATAGAGATCGGACATCAAATAAGGAAGTTATTACAAAAAACGCTATTTAGCTGTTTTTAACGCGGGCCTAAAAAAAAAATTTTTACACCATAAATATTTTTTCGACGTAAGTGTTCAAATAAAACTGACACACGCAAACTTTATTTTCGTGATACGGCTTAATGTACATACATTAATAGTTATATAAGAAGCAAATGAATTGCATAATTTCCAAAGCAATTACATACATATGTACGTAAACGTAAATCGTTTTTTTTTTGTTATTGCTCTTTTAACTGCTACTTAAGCAACTAAAAGGCGATTGATTACATTTTATGCACTTCTGAGGTGTTACCACAAATAAAGAAATTTAAATCAAAAGCAACATCTTATTAGCGGCATTCAAAAAAATGTAATTATATATTTCAGGATAATAAAGGAAGTTTATTTTTATTATCAATTAGTAAAAAATTAATTATCAAATTTATATTTCGTTCACATCACTTCAAAAGCTTGCATCATTCGATGTACTATTTACATAAACTGATTTATTATTAGACGGTGACCTTAACAATTCGCACCTATGTACATACATACATATGTACATGTATGTATGTACGTAAACGTTTTCCTCTAAAAATAAGATGCACACCTTTTCCACTAGAAATCAACTTGACTCTGCAGCACTCCCAATTAATTTATGTCAGAAACCTGGAATAATTAACACGTAACATATTTAATACACTGGTGCGGATATAACGTTAATGAGTTGTAAGGCCGAGCTTCTCTCCCAATTCCAGGCGTGCGCTCCTTAATTAATAATACTAATTGTATGGGCCTACATTTTTATATCGGCTCCGAACGGCGAATGCATTTTTTATGAGAAGCTTTTTCATGGCAGAAATACACGCCGGAGGGTATGCCGCCCACTGCCGAGGGGTGACCGCTACAAATTAAATTGAACTGAACTGAAGTGAACCGAACTGAGAGGCGTTCAACGATCGCAAATTTTTCGAACGTTTTTGGCATTTAAATTAGGTAGGAACGAATATTGGCTAACTTTTTTTTTATATACATACATAGATAGATATTCTGTATACACTAAACATATGTATATGTAAGTACATATGCAAGTAAGTAGGCATTCACGATTTAATGCAATTTAATTGACATTACACATGTGCGCTTCACTGTATGCCATTTACTATGTGAAAATAAGTCACGTGCGAAATTGCAATGCCAACGTGCAAGAAATTAAAAAGCTTAAATGCGGTGTATCTGCATGTACATATATGTACGTATGTATGTTGTCAAGCGCATCAACAAAGGGTTAATAGAAAACAATAAAGCTTTGGCACATGCAAAAAATGTCAGAGGAGGTCTTGATCTAGTTTAAAGTAGTAGTTGATCATGTAGTAAAAGTGAGTTAAATTTTGAGATAAACCTACACACTTCATATAAATCAAAATAAACTTGTGATTTTAGGGAACAAAAAGAGCTCGTGCACCGAACTGGAGCGTAGGAGAAAAAGCTTGTCTGCGGGAAAGCATTGAGTGCCACCTGATGAGCAGTTCGACCTATTCATCGTAATGTAGTCAGAACTTGTAATCCGGGTGAGATTGAAAGTCCCCTATTACTAACAGGCTCTAAAATATCTATAAGATATTCCACTGTGGCCTTATCAAAGCAATATATCGAATAAAATTCCTCTTCCTCCATTTGTAACGTATCACATCGGCTTCTATATACCTTTACTCTCCGTTTCGGGATAGCATAGTCTATAATGGCAAAATCTTAAACAATTCTCATATGTATTTCCAAACACATTTATTAAAATGTCTTCTTTATACGTTTTATTTATTTATTTATTTTTTATTTTGTTCACGTACTCTCTTTCTATTTTTATAGTTTTCATGACGAATTCCCAGCTTAGAACAATATTTTAAGATTTTAAAATGGCATTCACCTCATTTTAAAGTTATAACGTTGTTTTATTAATAAAACTGATTTTAAGGCGACTATGACAGATATAAAATGACGTTTATGCTAGCATAATTCTAAGTGTGTTAAAACATTGTTTTAAATCGACTATGACTACGGCCCATTAAATCTACATGTGTGTATTCTCTCATTAATTCTATGTTTGAATTTTGAAATCTTAATTGGATTTGTTAACACTTTTAAGGCGACGAGAGGATTTCCTTTTTGTTTAAGTAAATCTATTGAATAAAATGAATACAAACAACAAAATTCATAGGGTAACTATGCCGGTAACCGACCACCCCCCAGTAACCGGACACTTTTGTCTTTTACCGCTTAAAATAAGAAAACTGTTTATTTTTTCTTAATTTTGAAAACTGCAATCGAATTAGCCATTAATTTTAAACAAATTGGCCACTTGGTTTTCGTTTTATTTTCAAAAGAAATCCTTGTGGCATCACATTTAGTTTGCGTGTATGAAGTGAAGTGTGAAAACGTGTGATTTCTTATTTTTTTCATAGTGGCGCTTCATTTCTTTCAAGTAAGTTTTTATTAAAATTTATTGACAAAAGTATTTCAAAAGGCTGTTTTCATGCACAATAATGATAAAAATACGTAATAACAGAATAAAATCATTAGAAAATATTACATATTTTAGTATATTCACCTGTCCGGTTACTGGAACGACAATTAGAGTGTTTTCCAATAACCGGACACTGTGTCCGGGTACTGGAAAGCGTTAAAAACCCTACTATGCCAG
The DNA here is from genome assembly GCA_960531455.1 of Urophora cardui. Classification (NCBI taxonomy): domain Eukaryota; kingdom Metazoa; phylum Arthropoda; class Insecta; order Diptera; family Tephritidae; genus Urophora; species Urophora cardui. Next base: position 3,470,303 of record OY482672.1, on the reverse strand, counting down.
TAACCGGACACGCTTTTACTTTAGTATTATATTTAATAATATGTGTTAAAATATCAATTATTTTCCGAATGAGTTATACAAATGTGAAGGAAAAGGAGCAGAAGCAGGTCCAGTTAAATAAAAACTTTAGTTGGCGTTAAATGCTATTCGGACAATGTTAGGTTAGGTATTAGTGGCTGCCACCGCTCGTGCAGTGCGAAGATCAGGATTTACATTTTGAGGAATAACATCCGAGGAATAAAGAGGGCAAGCAACAGATCCTAACGGAAACATAAGAAGATTTGTCGAAGGAAATAATGCGCACTGTTTTCCACTTGCTACAGCGCAAACACATTTACTATAATTAGGTACACATTTTCGTAGGCCTCATGACCAGTTGTGATACCTCGTGTATCTCTGGATGACACACCATGTAGACGGAGATTGGACGCCTATGAAAGTGAACCAGCTTATTCGCTTCGTATGGGGTAAATTGTCAAATATTTTATGTTTTCAAGCCGTTCCAGACATCCAAAGGTGCATCTGTCGAGAAAGCGTACCTGCAGTAAGAACGGGAAAAGAGCTCTACGCTTTATACCTCCTCCTCATCCCTGCAGTTTCGATAGAAATCGTTGTTAAGGAGAACCATGTGCATTCCATGGATACCCATGAGGCAGTAGCCAGTAATTAAACCAACTAGAGGGCCAATGTGGGGGTGACTGAGAAGAAAGATATTCGAATAAACTCGATGAGTATTCAAGAAGTTTTTTTTGACACTGCAAGGTCAACGATTCTAGATAAAATAGAAGGAAAGGTTGTAGATAATGCTTTACCTTCTATCACAATCCCTTCTTAAAAAAAATGCCCTCATTAGTACAGTCCGCAAAGTTTTAAATAACATTAAAAGAAATACCCCATTGGATTTCAGAGATTTCTAATTATTTAAAATAAAATAATTGAGACTGCGGCTGTCTTCGACCGGACGTTATATGTAGATACTTTTCATGAATGGGAGAATTTGCACACATGGTCTGATTTCCATTAACTTGTAATGTCCCTTTTTGTGGGTTATGTATCCAAGGATTTACTACAGAAAATAGTTTTACGTCCTTAGCCGTTTAACTGGAGAATATATATATATTATATAATATTTATAATAATACACTGACGCGTATATAACTCCAAGGTCTTAAGGCCAAGCTTTATTCCCAATACGACGCGTTCTCCCTAATTTTTATTTTTCCTACTTATTGGGTGGCCCAACAGTTCCATTCCGGCTCCGAATGGCGAATGCATTTCTTACGAAAATCTATTTTATTGCAGAAATCCGGAGAGTATGTCAATCAGTACCCAGATGTTACCGTTAGTTGTACAAATTCCAATAATTAGGTTTTAATTAATTTAATTAAATTTTTGGTGTTTGTCCGGGCTGGGAGTTGAACCCACGGCCCCTGCTATGGCAAGCGAGCACTCTACTACTACATAACAAAAATAAATACATATATACAGATATATATCATATATATCAGTACATAACAGTAAATTTTGTTGTTGCCCATTTACCACCACCATATATAATTCCACCATGCTGCCCATTACCATGATTCAAATCATGATTCAAATAAAGAAGATTGTGCACTCAGCCATATTCAGCCAAATATTCATCCGTGAGACTGGGTTCATTTTGGTTACTACGTCATCAACTACGTTATCGACGACAAAGAAAATTTGCAAACATGCAAAAAATACCTTTATTGAACTATTATTCACACAAATAAATACGCGGCACTTCATTTTTCTTTATTTAAAATAGTTTTTTAAAATAAATTTCACATTTATAGCACACAATCTTTAATTATTAGAAAACCGGAAACGAAACTGGGTGAAAGAGAATTTATGTTACTACGTCACTACATCAGCTGATTCTGTAAAATTTTGGATGAACGCATAGCGGTACCGCTGAATGCACAATCTTCTTTATTTGAATCATGGGTATATGCCATGATTCAAATAAAGAAGATTGTGCACTCGGCCATATTCAGCAAAATATTCATCCGTGAGACTGGGTTCATTTTGGTTAGTACGTCATAAACTACGTTATCGACGAGAAAGAAAATTTGTTAACACGCAAAAACTACCTTTATTGGACTATTATTCACACAAATAAATACGCGGCACTTCATTTTTCTTTATTTAAAATAGTATTTTAATATAAATTTCACATTTATCGCACACAATCTTTAGTTATTAGAAAACCGGAAACGAAACTGGGTGAAAGAGAATTTATGTTACTACGTCACTAAATCAGCTGATTCTGTCAAATTTTGGATGAACGCATAGCGGGACCACTGAATACACAATCTTCTTTATTTGAATCATGGGTATATGCATACAGTAATACACAATAAATCTAGCCATCCTCAACAACACAAGAATGCCGCTTTCAGACATTTATTAACACGACTTGAACGGACCCCGTTAGAAAAGGAAGCTTACAACAAGGAACTCAGCACAATATACACAATCGCGGAGAACAACGGATATCAAAAAAGTTTGGTGAAGAAAATACAGAAAAACATAACTTCAAGGAAATCGGAAAACAAAGAAAAGGTAGAGAAGAAATGGGCAGTCTTATCATATACCGGAGCAACATCTTACAAGTTGGCTAAAGTTTTCCAAAAATATAACATTAATGCAGCATTTAAAACGAGGAACAGCATGGAAAAACTTCTACGAAACAACATTAACAAGGAAGACCCCTTTGACAAACAAGGCGTATACAAATTGACTTGCGAATGCCAAAATAGCTATATAGGACAAACAGGACGCCAAATCAAGACGAGATATCGAGAACACGTAAGAGATTACAATAAGGAAATCATCAACGACAGTGGAATCAAATTTCGCCAACCACATGGCAGAAAACAAATGTACACCCATGAAAATAGGAAAAACAGCTAAAATTCTCCACATACAACACAAGGGAAAACGACTTAACGTATTAGAAAATATGGAGATATACAAACAGAAGACATTCGTAGGTAAAATAATAAATGAACAAATAAACACCGCATCAGATACATTATTTGAACCGCTGAAGCTATTATACCTAAAAGAGGACAGAAAACCTAAAACCGACATAAACAAAACAACACACAAGAGGACAATAACGGACTTTTACCTGCCTGTTTAATGAGGATACAAAAATAGATTTACATACCTAAACGCGCAGACTCGCACGCACACAGGCATGCACGTCGCCCGAACGAACGAATGCACGAACACACGAACACATCACACGAACACGAAGTACGTGACCAAACGATGGAAGTTAGTTTCTATAAGTACTATCGAACTTACACAAAATAACTCAGAACGAAAAAAGACACTGAAGATGGCGCATATTAGCCGAAACCGGTTTGTCTCCAAACCAAACTTGACAAGGGATGACGGAGGATCGTTCCACAATACATCAATTAGTAAGTTCTTAAAAAATATTAAATTAAAGCTTTAAATATATGCTTTCAATAGTTTTATCTTGTTGTTATTTTAGGAAATCATCGAAAGCGACGAGGATAGGAAACAAGAAGGTATATTTTAAAGTTCTTTATTAAACTCATTTAAGTTGTAATTTTTTTCATTTTTTTGTTTTTGTAATCTTTTTTTTTCATCAGGATGTCTTCGAGATATTTTCAATTAAATGTTTGTTTATAAAGCACTTACGTATCTACAGCCTCGAGATTTTTGTTCACAAAGCTTTCCACTAATTGCACTCTAAAAAATACATATTTTATTAAGATTTATGCACATTTTAATTATTGCGTCCATACTTTGTTTTCGCATTATAACTTGGCACTACACATTTCGATAATAACGTTTTGTTGTTTGTGCTACTAATATCGCTAGCACCGAAATGGACTGAGCACATCAACGGGTTCTTTGGAAGATGAACTTCCTCTATTTGGCACGCTTGAAGCCATTGATTCCTTATAAAAGGAATTGCTGGAAACCAAAAAAACTTCACCGCTGAGCCTTTGCAAAAGTGCACGGTATTTTCGCATCCCCTGAAGAGGCAGCTCATTTTTCAAATCTTTTCTCACAAATTACGCGTATGAAAGTAAATTTATTTATTTATTTTTATTAGTTTGCACAAATCACAATTGCTTTTTTCAAAATAAATTATTTTATTTTCACAAACTTCAGATTTCGGCCCAAAAAAACATTTGCTGCCGTTTACTCTGGTAGCATGATTTCAATGAAATGTCATAAATTCAATAAAAGTCAAATGGCTAAGATGGCTGCCTACGTCAATAAGTGATTTTACCTTCTATTTTTCTACCATGGGTTAGGTTAGGTTAGGTTATGCTGGCTGGCTACTAATAGCCTCACATAGACTGGATAAGTCCGTAGTGTTACCAGAAAGTTCATTGAACATGAACACCTATACTTCGAAGCCCGGACGCAAACTGAATAACATTCCCGTCCCTTTGGCAAATGCCAAGAGTTTCTTTACCTCTACTGTGGATACGTGTTTAATATCATTGAAGAAGACTTTCCCTAGTAGCCGAAGTCTTAGCCTAGAGAACGCAGGACAGGAGCATAGAACGTGCTCCACTGTCTCCTCCTGCAGTCCGCATCCTCTGCATTCACTTTCATCAACGAGTCCCATTTTGAACGCATGTGATGCTAAAAGACAGTGTCCTGTGAGGACCCCGATTATAAGTCTGCATTCTTCCCTTTTCAGGGAAAGCAACCATTTCGTTAGCTTCGGATCGAGCGACTTACACATAATTTTGGACACTCTACAGCCATGCGATTGTTGCCACGCCTTATCAGCCTGGTCCATCATATACCTATAGTACCTATGTTTAATTTCACTGAGTGGAATCGGGACGTCCAAAGAGTATTCCGCTCCTAGACCTGCTCCCTTCTTTGCTAGCTCATCAGCCTTTTCATTGCCGTATATCCCCTTGTGGCCTGGGATCCAATACAGATGGACATTATTATCCCTACACATTACCCTTAAGGCCTCTTTACAGTCCTCTACACACCTAGATGAGGTGCTATGCGACAGTATCGACTTAATAGCCGCCTGACTATCTATATATAAGTTGATACGTCCCTTTCGTAAGGGATTACAGACTAACATTTCCGCTGCCCTCTTTACCGCTAATACCTCCGCCTGAAAGACACTACAGTGATCTGGCAGCCTAATACTGATACTGATATCCAGTTCACTGCAGTAGACCGCAGCCCCTACTCCTTCTGATGACTTGGACCCATCTGTATACACATGTATAGCGTTTTCCTTCATGTCTACACCCTTACGCCAGCCTTCCGCCTCTATTGTGGCCTCAAGAAACTTATCGAAGCGCAGGCACGGAACAATGTAGTCAGTCTGCTCGCCTGGCGACGGCGCTATACTACTGTGTCCCCTATGCCTGCACTCAAGCTGCCCCGTGGCCATAAGTCTCGTTGCAGTTGTTAACGCTATGTTCCTGGTCGCTAGATGTACAGGTGGCATGTGTAAAATAGCACCTAGTGCAGCAGTTGGAGTGGTTCTTAAGGCCCCAGTAATGCCTATCATGGATAGCCTACACACTCTCTCCAGCACCTTTACATAAGTTGATTTCTGAGTGGCTGTCCACCATACAAGAATTCCGTAGAATAGGATCGGCTTAACAACTGCCGTGAAAATCCAATGTGTCAGGGAGGGGGAGAGTCCCCATTTGCAGCCCAGCATCCTTTTACATGCATATAGGGCGGCAGAGGCTTTTTTGGCCCTCTCCTCCACATTGAGCTTCCACATCAGTTTGCTGTCCAGTATGACACCTAGGTACTTTGTGCTACCTTTGGGTTGCAGTGTCTCCCCGCCTATCGTGGGCTTAGCCCAATCTGGTATCTTATAACGTCTGGTGAATAAAACCAAGTCCGTTTTTCCCGCATTAACAGTTAGCCCGACCTCAATGGCCCAGGTATTTATTCTCGCGAGCGTCTGGCTCATAAGACTACTAATTGTTGTCAGGCATCTGCCTCTTATTATTACCGAGACATCATCCGCATATGCCGTCAGCTTTGCCGGTCCCTCCTCAAGCTGCCTGAGCAGTTTGTTGATGACTAGCGTCCACAGCAATGGCGATAAAACACCCCCCTGCGGCGTGCCCCTGTTTACCGTTATTGTGGCCTCATGTAGACCCCATTGAGACTTAACTTCCCTGCAGCTTAGCATACAGTTTATCCAGGACAAAATCACAGGGTTTGTCCCAATAAGCTGAAGACCGCCTAATATGGCATGTTTTGAGACGTTGTTGAATGCCCCCGTAATGTCTAAGAAGACACCTAAAGCAAATTCTCTACACTCGAGACTCTTTTCGATATTTATTACCACCCTATGCAAAGCAGTATCTACCGATCTACCTCTGGTGTAAGCGTGTTGATTTTTGGACATGCAACTGCCGTCCATATTTTCTCTGATAAAGGTGTCGATCAACCTCTCAAATGTTTTAAGCAGAAACGATGTTAGGCTTATCGGTCTATAATCCTTCGCATACATGTGGCTAACCTTGCCCGCTTTCGGTATAAATACCACGCGAGCGGTCCTCCATGACCTAGGCACATAGTTCAGCCTAATGCATCCCTCAAAAATAGGGCCAAGCCAGTCCACCACTTTGTCCCCTGCTAGTTGCAGCATCGCAGGGATTATACCATCGGTTCCGGGCGATTTAAACTTGGAAAAGGAGTTCACCGCCCATATAATTTTGGATTTCGTAATCAGTCCCGGAACGAACCGCTCCTCAATGGGTATTTTGTTTGCTACGTAATTCGAGCTTGATTCTACTTCGCCCACCGGAAAATGGACATCGAAAAGGGCATTAAGGGATTCCTCACAGTTATGTGTCCACCCTCCATCTTCCCTCATAATCAGCCCTTGAACTGTCGGGTTCCTAGATAGAACTTTCCTTAACCTTGCAGTCTCTGTGGAGCTTTCGATTTCTTCACAAAACTTCCTCCACCCAACTCTTTTGGCTCTACAGATTTCCCTCTTATAGATTCTCAATACATCCCTGTATTCCTTCCAGCATTCATCACAATCGGCGACTTTTGCCAGCTTAAAAAGCTCTCTGGCCTGCCTTCTAAGGGCTCCGAGCTCTGCACTCCACCATGGTGGCTTCGTTTTGCCTCTGGATCTCCTAAGTGGGCAGGCCTTTTTGTAAGCATAAATTAAGGTATCTGTTAAGACATTATTGGATTTCTCCAAGTCCTCTATATTGATAATATCTTCGGGTTGCCGAAGCTTCTTTCCCACCAGTGACTTCCCTGCTAGAATTGTGTGACCGAAAGTACTAACACTATTACAAAAATATTATATTACCAACACATTTGCACTCGTATGTGCTTCTAGCCAAGTTCAAAACCAATGAGGTAGATAAGGATAGAATGGAATTTGAAAACACACATACGGGAACGTGATGAATGAAACGGTCACAAAAGTTACCGATGCCCTTAAGAATGTGATAGGAAATATCCCAAAACTTTTGGTCATGCCCGCCGGTCATATGACCGGTCAAATGACCTGCACAGTTCTTGCAGGGTTGAATCTATCCCAGTTTGTTGCCCTAGGGTTCCGGAAGCTTTGGATCTTCTCTGCCCTCTTCAGGGAAATGTTAAACCCTATGTAGGCGTGGTCGGAGAAGGAAGGTCTGTCAAGTACCCTCCACTCCATTCTACCATGGGTATATGTATGTATATATTTTTTAAACTTTTTTAATCGAAACATCGAAACTGACTGAATTAACTAGAGTGGGAATCAACAAAAAACCCCATAAGCTGCCGTTATTTGCTAGAAAAAACCGTCTTTTTCCTTGGCTTTCATTCGCAAAATTATGCATGAACAATGTTCATTGAACATATATACATACATATGTATATGTATACCCTGCAAGGACTGTGCAGGTCATTTGACCGGTCATATGACCGGCAGGCATGACCAAAAGTTTTGGGATATTTCCTATCACATTCTTAAGGGCATCGGTAACTTTTGTGACCGTTTCATTCATCACGTTCCCGTATGTGTATTTTCAAATTCCATTCTATCCTTATCTATCTCATTGGTTTTGAACTTGGCTAGACACACATACGAGTGCAAATGTGTTGGTAATATTATATTTTTTTAATAGTGTTAGTACTTTCGGTCACACAATTCTAGCAGGGATATACCCTGCTACCCTGCAGTAAATTTGTGTCACTGCTGAGGGATCAGTGATGATTCTTTGTTGAATATTCATCACTGTCGTCATAGCTCAGTATATTTTTATTTGTTTTTATTTTTTTTTCTGAGGAAAGCAAACCATTTATATGAAAAATTCAGCAGTCTTTATATGAAAGTATTCACTGATGCCTCCTCGTCATAGGTGAATTGCATCAGTGATTCATTAAGGATTCATTGCGGATTTTTACTGCAGGGTAGAATTGTGTGACCGAAAGTACTAACACTATTACAAAAATATAATATTACCAACACATTTGCACTCGTATGTGTTCTAGCCAAGTTCAAAACCAATGAGATAGATAAGGATAGAATGGAATTTGAAAATACACATACGGGAACGTGATGAATGAAACGGTCACAAAAGTTACCGATGCCCTTAAGAATGTGATAGGAAATATCCCAAAACTTTTGGTCATGCCTGCCGGTCATATGACCGGTCAAATGACCTGCACAGTTCTTGCAGGGTATTTATATATATATGTACATACCCTGCAGGGAACTCAATAACTAGTGAGCAAAATTTCTAGTTCCGAACTAGCGAAAAGGTGTCAAAAGCAGGGACGTAACGGTTATAAGAGAAATGGGGTAAAAGTCATATTTAACCATTATCACGAGAAAAAAAATTTTTTTGTCCTTAATAACCATTATAAAAACCAAAAAACCGTTTTGGGCCTGAATAACCGTTATGGCAACCAAAAAAGTGTTTTGGGCTTGAATAACCGTTATGGCAACCAAAGAACTGTTTTGGGCCTGAATAACCGTTATTCAGATTTATATTTTTTTTTTTGGCCAGCTATAAAAATCAAACCTATTTATTTGTCAATATTTCTGGACGATATTGGTATCAAATGAAAGGTGTTGAGCAGGGATTGTAGCTCTGATTACCTCTTTTCATTTCATACCAATATTGCTTAAAACATCCTGGTCCACTTTTCACCCATAACTGGGAGCCCGACCTACGAATCTTAACAAATACACCTCTATGTAAAAGCCCTGCTCAACACCTTTCCTTTGATACCAATATCGTCCAGAAATCTTGACAAATAAATAGGTTTGATTTTTATAGCTGACCAAAAAAAAAAATAAAAATCTGAATAACGGTTATTCAGGCCCAAAACAGTTTTTTGGTTACCATAACGGTTATTCAGGCCCAAAACACTTTTTTGGTTGCCATAGCGGTTATTCAGGCGCAAAACGGTTTTTTGGTTTTTATAATGGTTATGAAGGACCAAAAGAAGATAAAGGTTATTTTTGCGTAACCTTTTCACCACACTAGAAAAAATAACCGTTATTTTCGGTCCCTGGTCAAAAGGGAACTAGATCAATTGTACTTAGACCCTCACCAGTTCAGAAGGAGTGAATTGAGTGATCATTGTAAGACACACTTTGATTAGTATGCAATTTCGAACTGACAAAAATTCTATGAAAATTTTTCGTTCGTTCAATTTCCGTCGGCTTTGTATATTTCTCCAATTCTCAGATGTTTAGTGAATAATTTTTATATAAAGAGTTTTCTATTTGCATCTTGTATGAAATGAAATGTTACCCTAATTATGCTTTTCCGATCCCTCAGGCTAATTTTAATTTTTTTTTTTATTTTATTACTTTTTAATTATTATTGTAAATTTTTATTAAATAAATAAATAAAAAAATATTAGTTAAAAAAAATTGAAAAAAAATTATCATCCACCTTGATAGGCCCGTCACATAGCATACGTCAATCCGTCTACGTCGACGTATGTGACTGACAGCTCAGTAAACTGTGGGCATTTAAATGTACATCGTCACAAGTACGACGGATCCGTCGCTGCAACGTACCAAAGTTGCCCAACATTCAACTTTTGGTATACGTCAATCCGTCGCTATATCAGCTGATTGCTTTTGATTGTTAACCTTTAGCTACTGTTGAATTTCACTTTTTTTGCAATTTGCTTTTCGAGTTTTTTTTTTCATTTGTAAAACATTCCTCCATAAAACCAAAATGGTCAATAATTATCAGGAGATGAGAAGTTACTGAAATGTGAATTTCAAAAAGGCAACTTAAAAGAGAAATTACAAAATATTCTAAAGAGTTAAATTTTTGCCACCACCTCTGTAGTTAAAGGTTAATCAAACAGCTGATTTATGTATATCCGTCAACGTTTCCTATGTGGCGACCTCTCCGTCAAGTACGTGAGCTGTCAGTCACATACGTCGACTTAGATGGATTGACGTATGCTATGTGTCGGGGCTATGACACCGACAGGATTCGAACCCGCGCCCCTCAGATTGAAAACCATATGCGTTAGCCAGTCGGCCATCGCGCCATTTGCTTGAAGTGTGTCAAATGCTGCACTTAAGCGGCAGATATAAAACTGTAGAATTTGTAGGTACTTGTAGCTAGTTCAGAACTATCGTAATTGTGCCAATAAACGAACTAGTGTAAACTGTAGAATTTAGTACTAGTTCGGAACTATCGAAAATGTAGTGCAGAAAGTGACAATTGACACCGCCTAGGACATCGCCATGTTAAATTCGCCAGTTGATAACATGCAAAAGAGATTTAGCTCGCACTAGTAGTGGCGAAAAATGCACTAGAAGCGACCTAGTTCGGAACTAGAGATTTTCGCTACAGGGTATATATTTTATAAATATCATACATAGTACCTACATACATAGGTATGTTTAGTTGAGAAAATACATACATATGTTTGTCGTGTGTGCCGATTTTTGCTCGGCGTATGAATGTGTGTTGGCATAATTGTTGCAGAGCGAAGCTTTAAATTGCCAATTCAAACTCGGCCGAAAGTAAATTTCTCGTCTCAATGCATTTCTAATCTCTCTAACGCATTTTATTAAACCGCAAACTCACTTTTTGGTATACGAATGAGAAAAAATACTTTAACGAAGCACACTTTTAGGCGTTATTCATTATAGACATGGTAGAAAAAAAGTGATGAAGTGCAGAATTTATCAGCTAACGGGTCAGAATCGTAGCTGTATTAGTAATTATGTAGAACAAAGAATTTCGAGAAACCTTTTTGGGAACCTGTTATTTATATATTATCGTTAAATTTATTTCCGCTTTGATCATTTTAATTTTTCAACTTTTGTACAACTTTCAATTTGGCGCCGTTGAATGTAAACAAAAATCAGTTGTTAACCTTGGTTGAAAAATCTTGCAAAATTTATGATTGTTTACTTTTTGTAAGTAAATTCTGTTGGAAAAGACTACGTAAACAAAGCTAATACATATTGATTAATTCTAGTCAGCTTTTAAGATTTAAGCTGTGTTTTAGTAACACTATATTAAAAGTTAATCGACTAAAAATATTCATTTAAAACCGGCCAAAATTTGTTTTAGCCATCCAAGCGCCCAAAGTAAATTTATCCGACCATATTGGCCCGAAACGGAAACACGGGCGGCAAATTCAAAAGGTCCTTGGCAACTTAAAGCATTGACAGCAGGGTTGCGTGATTTCAAATAAATTTTGATTTCAAATCAATTTTCAAATAAAGAATCAGCTTGATTCGTGATTCAAAATACTTTCAAATAAAAGATAAATTTTATTTGTGATTCGTTTCTCAAAAGAATCAAAAATATTTTTTGATTCAAAATATATCTTTTTAGTTCAAAAATTTCCAGCATCAACAACAAATATCTCGTAAACTATAAACTTTCGGTAAGTTTTGATTTCAGTTTTGAGATCTGTGAGAGGTCATCCCCCTGAAAATGTTATTTCTCTCGGGGCGTGCTTCCTTAGAGCCTATACACACTTGCGACTCAATCGATTTGGTCGAATTGGACTGTTGTATTCACACTACTCCAACTATTTAGTCGAATCGGTGGCAGCTATTCACACTTGAGACTAAATAGTCGTGCGATTGACAATGACATAGTGTTGCCAATGTTCACATTTTACTCAGCAAATTTTACATTAGTGGTCTTCATATAAAGTGATGAAGTATTAAATTGTTAAAGTTTATCTGCATTCTTACATGAAAGCACCTTCTTGTCAGCTGTCAACTTGATTAATAAATAAAAAACAATAAAATAAACAAAAAGTGCATACATTGTTTGGCTTTGTTTCTTATTAAACTAGCAACTAGCTGTCAAGTAAATGAAAAGAGAAAAACGGAAGGAATTACGCTCATAAAGGCGAAACGAACAGAAGTACAAGAAACGGAAAAATAGTAAAAATCAGCCATTAATAATTTTCATGAAATTTCATTTTCATTATTTCTATTTTAAAATGCGATTAATGACATTTGAAGAGAACAACAATATCAAGAAACATATGAAAACGGAAGTAAATATCCTTAGTTAGATAATTCTTGTCTATAACTACACCATTTCCAGATGGATTTTAGAAAGCGTCAACTGGATTTTAGAAATGTCGATTTGATTTTAGAAAAGGGAAATTGGACTTTAGAAACTGTAAATTGGATTTTCGAAAATTTATATAATTATTAATTTATACTTTCATACGCAATAAAGAATTTCTATTCGAAAAATTCTGTGTAAAATTTATTATAAACGCACATTCTGAAATCCAATTCACGCTTTCAAAAATCCAATTTTGTTTTCTAAAATCCTTTTAACGCTTTCTAACATCCAATTGACATTTCTAAAATCCAATTTCCCCTTTCTAAAATCCAGTTAACGCTTTCTAAAATCCATCTGGAAATGGTGTAGTTAATAAGAAACGAACCTTTTGTTTTTAAACATTTTGAAAATATTAATTGAAATATTCAATCTCTACAATTTACCAAAAGTGAAATAAAAGTAGTTCTGTCAGCATGGCAACTCTTTCCACTACGAATATCACTGTTGTTGTTGTAGTCGTTCGACTAAATTGTCTCAAGTGTGAATACGTAGAAGGGCGCCTTGCTGATCAAGCAGTTGTACAACTGTTTCAGTTGGAATGAAATTGGGCTGCAAATCCAACTGTTTCAGTTGTACAACTAATTGAATGTAGTGTGAATGCTTCCATACATTCCCATGCAAATCAACATTCGACTAAATCGATTGAGTCGCAAGTGTGTATAGGCTCTTAATGAAAAGCCGACCCTTTTTTGTTTATAACGTGTTTTTAGTAAAGATGAGAAAACAACAAAGTATTGACGATTTTTTCCATGAAATGAGGATTTTTTATTTGAAAAAATGACGATACGGCAATGATGCCGAGAATGACAATTCACATTGTCATGTTGTGCACTTACCTAGGGACACGATATCGAATCAAAAGCATCGATCGGTACTCATTTAAAATATCGGTTAAAAAGAATCGCGAACCCGATAATATCGAAACTAAACGACTCGATACTCAAAGTATCGGTATCGAAAGCGGTAATTTTCTAGAAGGTGCAACCTTAAAATTTCCTCTAAAATAATTAAAAGAGGTACCAATCGACGCGTTCTGACCTCTAGATTATGAATTCGAAAGTGGAAATAAAAGATTTTTCCACATTTAAAAGATATTTATTAAAACGGTTTCAAGTTGCACCGTCTTCTAGAAAGTTACCAAAAACGCAATAAAACTTCATCCTGAGGCATACGCATATCGCTGTATTAGTGCTAATTCCATGGCATAGTATGCCATGGCTGGTTCCAAAGTTTTTATTTTGACGTAAATCCTTTTCCAACTCATAAGAATTATTCAAGCTAATTAAAAAAATTATACAAGTTCATTAAGTTCTTGAAAACATTTTTTACAAACCAACAGCTTTTACAAAACAACAGGTGTATTTAATGCAATCACAGTTGTAAAAAGATATTTGCAAAAATTTTGTATTTTGAAAAATAAACATCTTAAATAACATTAACAATTCATTTTCATTGAGATTATATCGCACACTAAATCAAAAAGCGTCACAACTCAAAATTTTTCGAAATCGGGTTTCTTCCATAAATTGGTACACAGAATATATCTCTAGCGTCTGCCAAAAAATCTTTTCCATCAGAGTCTTTTTTAACTGAGAAATAATAATAATAATATTATATGTAGCCTTTTCCCATATCATTGCATATAAAAATTAAAAAGTTTTTTGCCTCTCCTGAAAATTTTTGAATTTTGAGTTGTAACGCTTTTTGATTTAGTGTGCGATATGTATCCATCATTGAATTTTTTGGAAATTTGAATTTAAATTATCGAAACAAAAAAATGATGAAACTCAAGTGGCAGAATAGCTGTGCGTTCCATGTTATAAAGAGAAGCCATTGCGCAGTATGGGTTTTCTTCCGGACTTCTTTCCCCTTACGGCCAAAGCAGAAGCTTACAAGAGGCAAATTAAAAAATTGTATTTCCATATATTTTATATTTTAAAAATAATTTATTTTATAGTTGTCAAATTGAAACAATTGTCAGAAAAAAGTGCCGAATATCAAAAAACCTATCGAAAGACAAGCTGGCTCATAGGTTTTTAACCGCCTAGATGGTATTTTGTTGTTTTTCGGCAACATAGTTTACTCCCTTGCACCAACACAAAACTGTATTTGACCACCTCTTTCACACAAAAAACCTTGTAGAATACCAGGAAAAACGTAGTGTCATAGGGGCATTAATGGAAACAGGCCCTTTTTTTGTTTATAACGTGTTTTTAGTAAAATGAGAGATAAAAAAGATATTGACGATTTTTTCGCCGAAATGGCGATTTTTTATTTGCAAACGTCAAATTTTCGTATGAAAATGAAAAATATATAATCCTATATATCCAGTTGTAATTATTTCTATCGCATGGTAACTGCAAATTGTAAACAAGTTTCGGTGGTAAGTGTGCGCATCGTTTAATGTGAAAATAAACAGATTTGGGTAACTTCATACAACTTCATACAAAAAACCTTACGAAGTAGCCCAAACCTGCAATTATTTCGGCAAGTGGATCAGACCTATTTCTCGATATGTACCAGTGAAAATTACTCGTGCTTGTGCATTTTTCGGTTCTTTAGGAAGCATCTTGTCACTTCTGCACACTCGATCAATTTTCGGCACAATTTTGCGTTGCACAATTTTTTGGCCAAATATGACACAATTTTAATTTTCCATCACTGAATGTACTCATTTGTTCGATACCGTGGTTGAAGTACTCGATACCAAAAAATATCGTTGCAAAAGAATCGAGTAAAAAGTATCGGTATCAAATGCAAAAAAATATCGATTTGGTATCGTATCGTATCGAAATTCGTGTCCCTACACATACCTAATATTGAATGTATAATAAATAAATCAGCTGAACTAAAATTTTGTATAAGCACAGAAAAAAACTAATAAACTAAAGAAAATAGTATTGTACATAGTTTTTGGTGTAAAAACAAGCCGAAAAAAATGTGTGGAGGTTTTACTTGCTCGAAAAATGCGCTGATTGCGTTAAATATTTTGTACGTGGTAAGTACATATAGGCACACAAAAAACCAACATTCATACATACATGCATTATTTCTACGTTTTGTCCTCTATTGCATGGCCGCAATGCTGGTTCATTGCACGGTCGGCGATTGCCAATTCAAGTGGGGCAGCAACCAAAAACGGAATCCTTGTAAAAGATTTATCGATTTTTTTTACTTTACCTTGTGTGCTTGTTTGCTTGACTTTATATGCATATGTACATAATTTTGTACATACATACGTGCTACATATGTACATACATATAAACATCGAACCTTTTTCTCATTACAGCTTGTGGGATTCCTGCTGATAGGCGTCGGCGTTTATGCGCGTGCTGCTTCCATTGTAACAGATTTACCAATCGTTGGTGGCATTTTGGCTTGTGGCATCATACTGATACTAATTTCAATGCTCGGATTAGTTGGTGCAGTAAAGCATCATCAAGTGATGCTGTTCTTTGTATCCTTTTTTAATGAAAAAATTACCTACATATGTATAAACATACATACATATACACATGAACATATCTCCAGTATGGGCTATCAGTCATCCAGGCTGAGTAAAGTTGGATAATTGAATCAGATATTGGCATTAGAAACACTGTCTCCAACTTAGAGGTCATGTACTTTTAAATATGTATATACGCATGTTATGTGGAGCAATCTGATCTAAACCATCGGAACCTCTCGAATTTTTCACCGGCTGAGGACTGCCACTCCGCCTGAACTTCTGAGATTTTTTTTGGGGAATATTTTTGTCATTGAAACACAGCCGAAAAGTTTCGGACTCAAGTTGAACAACTTGAGCTGCCGATAATGGTTATGATAACACTACAAAATGCAAGTTTCATTACCTATACATATGTATACGTAAAACATTTCTCAAAAGTTCTAGAAAACTTAGAACATAAATATTTAGATATGTATGTACACTAAGCCGTATCACGTTATATGGACAAAAAAAAAGTTTAGTGTGTGTCAGTTTTATTTGAACACTTATGTCGAAAAAATATTTTTGGTGTAAAAATTTTTTTTTAGGCCCGCGTTAAAAACAGCTAAATCGCGTTTTTTG
Source organism: Urophora cardui (assembly GCA_960531455.1). Lineage (NCBI taxonomy): Eukaryota > Metazoa > Arthropoda > Insecta > Diptera > Tephritidae > Urophora > Urophora cardui. The sequence goes on along the minus strand of OY482672.1, from coordinate 3,453,620 downwards.
TAATAACTTCCTTATTTGATGTCGGATCTCTATGATCTGAATGTCGCAGAAAAGGTCTCGCTCAGCACTATAATTGGCCCATATAAAGTTTCGACCTCAAAGGTTGTCCTGAGTTTTACCTTTAAAAATTTTGGAGTTACTATCCCTAGATTTTTTTATTTTTATCACTAATACAAAGCTCTCAAAAAACCATGAGGAATCCCCCAAAGAAATTCTAGCCTTTATTCACAAACAAAAAAGTTATAACGTTGTAAAATGAAACACTTGTTTTTTTTTATAAAAAATTACCACAGAGAAACGGCGAAACACGTCAACTTAATTTTTTGCTCCAGATTACGATGGCGTTCTTAGAAGTGCAGTGTATGCACTCCCATTTTCGAGATATTTAAGAAAACATTTTCAGTTTTCACACACAAAGCGATCCGATGTGGGGGCGTATGAGTAACTATTGTTGAGGTAATAAAAATAAAGAAAAGGGGAAAAAACTATACGTACATATATGTATATAAAATGCATATGAGAAGGAAGAGAATTCCCTGCACATAAATTCCAATTTGTTTTAAACGTTCGAAACCTGCACTGAAAAAACAACTTACCCAGATTATGGAAAAATGGGAATGTTTCGGCGCTTAAGACACATTTTCATTGTTTTGATGTACAACTTTCTTTAAATCAAGGAATAAAAACAACGTTTTGAAAGAAAATTTTATTCAAAACAATGAAAATATGTCATTAGCGGCGAATCATTCTCATTTTTCCATAATCTGAGTAATTTTTTTTGAGTGTGAGCAAAGTAATATAAGCGACGAAGAATTCACTTTCAGAGCTCTGAAACTGCTTTCATAAATATCTCTAAATTTGGAGGACATCGTCATTTTTGGTCTCGGTTATCATAGATAAGAAGATGTTTTGGGGATTAAAGTAAAGTGCGTTGTTTTCAATTGTAGGCTGAATAATTAACTGCATTTCTAGGGGCAGACGACGCATCCAGCGCAAGTATTGATAATACATTTAGACGTCCGTTGTCTCTTCTTAGGTGCGTATAATTTTACAACGAACTATAGCAGTTTTTCTAAATAACTTGGATGATTTTACGATACGCACGGATGCAGAAATCGTGAAGCCGTTGTAAGCCAGCGCGTTGTGCTTAGAGATCCCACTTGAATACTTACCAAATCTTCACTACAGCCATTATCATTCAATATAAATAACGTTGATCAGCACGAATAGTCCAATCATCAATAATTTTTGGCATATCATGTATCCAGTATTGGTAGCTGTTCCATCGCGGTACAAGATTCTCAAGTCAAGCGAGGACTTAGAATACTTTTTAATCAAAAACTCATACTATATGCCGTTACTGCCTCATATAAATAAGAACTTGGGATAATTTTTCAAAAAACAGCTTCTCTGATTTTAAAACGGTATAACTTTTTTGTTTGTGAGTAAAGGCTACAACTTTTTTAGCTGAGTCCTCATGGTTTTTTGAGAGCTTTGTATTAGTGATAAAAATAAAAAAATCTAGGGATAGTAACTCCAAAATTTTTAAAGGTAAAACTCAGAACAACCTTTGAGGTCGAAACTTTATATGGGCCAAATATAGTGCTGAGCGAGACCTTTTCTGCGACATTAGGATCATAGAGATCGGACATCAAATAAGGAAGTTATTACAAAAAACGCGATTTAGCTGTTTTTAACGCGGGCCTAAAAAAAAAATTTTACACCATAAATATTTTTTCGACGTAAGTGTTCAAATAAAACTGACACACGCAAACTTTATTTTCGTGATACGGCTTAATGTACACACCTTTGTATATATTTAAGGTTTGGCCACAGAAAATAGCTACTTTTTCAATTTCCTGGTGCGATAGCTTACTGTTTCTTGAGGTTATCGCTTCATTTGACCCCAAAGTTCTTAATTTAAAATCAAAAGCAGATGCTCAAAATTTTAAAGCAGACGTAGCCAGAGCTGCACCCCTGCTAGCATTTGGAAGAGCTGTTTATCGTCTATCTCAATTAAGTAACGTCTGGGGCACTTCTAGGCGTCATTCGACAGATAGTCTCCATTTGTACAAAAATAAATGTCGTTGCTATCGCGTATCTTACTTCTTGGTGTGAATGGAGAAGATATTTATGTATTGACAACCAAAACAAAGTCAAAATTGTTTTTTTTAACAAATTTGAAATTTATAAATTAAGCGAAAATCAAATAGATCCTAAAGAAAACCATGTTCTTCAAAATTTGATTTGGTGTTTTTCCTTGCTAAAATTTTTGGTAAGTTCTGTTAAAATGTTCTAGGACTTCATAGAACTAAAATGTTTTGGTTTCCTTCTCCTTTTTAGATTCTCTTCGAAAGGAAAATGAATTATCTGTTCCTGTAGGAAAACCTTTGCGCTAACCTACACGTGATATCTACATAACTTTGTGGATGTATGTATGTATCTGTGGTAAATTAAAAATAAAGAATTGAGAAAATATATATGTACATATTTGCGCTTTTATTTAGGTTTTATATAAAGTGAAAAAATAGTAGAAGAATTAATAATGGACGCTTTTGTGTCTCCCAGAAGACATCAAGAAGTTACTTCCGGAAGTGTCTTATTAGTTTATTTGCACGTAACGTTTTTGTCTCTTCCAAACGACACTTGGAAGATACTTCCTGAAGTGTCGTTTATGACTCTTTATGGACGTAACGTTGACGGGGAACACTTTTTCCCGAACGAAGAAGGGAAAAAGTTTAGAATGCGATATCTTCCGCGATTGAATTAAACATCCTGAAGTTACTTTTTAGTCACTTCCACGATAATAAATGTTGGCTGGGACGGTGCTACTCAGGTACATATCGTCGTACCATATGAAAACTAGCATACGATTTTTTGTGGCTGACGAAAAGTAAAAAGTTCGACTTTTGGCCGACGAACAATTGTTGTTTAAACGAAATTGATAGTTTTCATCAGCCAAAAGTCGAACTTGTTGCGATTTTGTTACTTTTCGTCGGCCAAAAGTCAAATGTTTTACTTTTCGTACAAAATTTTTTTATTGATAGCTTTCGCCAGAAATTTTAAATGTGCTAGTTTTCGTATGGTACGACGATATGTACTTGATTCCGTTGACTGTATTCTTGTATTGATAGGGAAAAATATAAGCTACCCAATAAACATTTTTCTTCATTTTCAATTTGAGGTTCATTTGAGAAGTAACGCTATTGTCAAATATCAAACGTTTGTTATCAAATGCACCTCAAATTTCCCCTGATAGCGTTCTCAAACAAAAAGGCTCATTTTTATTATGGGATTTTGGGCTGATTCTCAATTTTCTCAACTTTAGAAACAATATTTTCTCAAACGTTTGATAATTTCTTTTTCAGTGTTTAATGGGTAGACTGACCCATTGGCGCACTCAAGGGGGGGAGGTTTGGGGTTAAACCTCCGCCCCCCCAAAATTTTACAACACCATAAAAAAATAATTTTATAAAAGATGGTACATGCACAAATATTTGTGTAAATACATGTTGTAAAATCTATGAATATTCGTGGATGTACATTGCCAATGTTTGTCAACAACTACTGATTATGTTTATAAACAAGCAGTGTGGAGACATTTCCCTAAAAGTATGCTGTGGATATTAGCTGAAGTTTGTTATACTCAGCTGTACTAGTACAGAGTATTATAGTTTTAATCACATAACAGTGAATTGTAACAGAATAAAATAATCGAGATAGATATAGACATATATATCAAAATTATCAGGCTGAAAAGATAAATCGATTGAGCCATGTCCGTCCTTCCGTCCGCCCGTCCGTCTGTAAACACTCTAACTCGCGCAAAAATTGAGATATTTTGATGAAATTTCGAATGCAAGTTGGTATCGAAACTGGGACGGTTGGTATTGAAAATGGGCGAAATCGGACCATGACCACGCCCACTTTCCCCATATAGTAAAAATCGGATATTTTGTATCTCAGTCACTAATAGAGCTGGAGTGAGAAAATTTCACCTACGTATTCAGCTCAGGTCCTTATGAAGAAATATGGCGAAATTTTGGAAAATGGGCGGTGCCACGCCCACTTATTAAGGGGCAAACATTGAAAATTGTATAGGTCATAGCTCAGAAACCGTAGCAGATATATCGACGAAATTTGGTACGCGTAATTTACTTACTTAGGAAAATGTTTGGACGAAAAATTGCCAAAATCGGTTGATGACCCCGCCCAATTTTATATATGGGTATCATAATTGCGCCTAATAAAAACATTTTAAGTGATATCTTTGTCAATTATAAAGATATGTCATTGAAATGTTGTGTCATGTGTTCAACTATAGACATAAAACAATAAATAGAAAAATGTTGGAAAATGGGCGTAGCACCGCCTCTTTTCAGACAAAGGAATCGACGAGATTTTGGAATCCATAACTCTACAAATAATTCAGATTTTATGAGGAAAATCAGTTTGTACACTTTAATAACTTGTGGTAATACATGCTAAAAAATTTAGCGAAATCGGTTTATGACCACGCCTACATTTTAACAAAGATTTTTCTGGAACACCCTTTGGGTATTTGAAACGTGACGTCTTTGTAACCAAAAGTCATAAAGGGATGCAATTTTCCACTAACAATAATATTTATATGCTTAGTTGGATGATTGATAAAAATTTTGAAAATGGGCGTGGCTGCGCCCACTTTATGCGGCACTCGATTCATATAAAATACACCCTAATCGAACAAACGCATACAAACAATGAAAGCATACAGCTGAGTATCTAATGTTATGGCGTTTTCTTTTCTACAAAAAAATGTTGCCCTCCTATATCCCAATTATCGAATTACGTATCCTGACTTTCTATAAAATGGCTGAATTTGTAGTTAAGGGTGCCCTCTCACTTAGTTAGAAGTCAATATATGGTTAAAGGACCAGACAAACTTACAAAATGGCTAAGAAAATCAAACAGGGCAACATTATTTCGAGAAAAGAAAACGCCATTAGATTCCACTCGAACTTAGGCTTCCTTACTTGTTAGTTTTAGTTTAAATATAGAGAAAATGCAATGAATTGAGATTTAAAAGGTGCCTTTGTTTAATGTGTGCATACGTAGGCCCGCTCCCCGAACATAAATTTAAGTAAAAATTGTCTGCACGAGTTTTACGTATTTTTTTTTATTTTCCGTTGGATATTGAAACCCCCACCAAAATATTTTTCTGTGTGCGCCACTGGACTGACCATTTAGGTAACACCAAAATATTTTAGACTATATCTCTCTTATGGTAAGAAATTTGCTTTTTAAACCCTGTGGTCTCTAATTTTATGCTGATATTTTCACGAAGATGTGTTTTCTTTAATTAAACGACTTTCTCCACAAACAGTACATGATTATTCTATTCATGCTATTCATTATCCAATTCTCCATTGCTAGCTCTTGTTTGGCTGTAAGTTCCGAACAACAAAAAGAGCTCGCGGAGGAGGGTTGGAATAATGTACCAGATTCTATGCGAACACAAGTGCAAAATGAATTCTTATGTTGTGGTTTCAATTTAACGCACATGGATACCTCCGCTTGTGATGCTGTCAACAGAAAATGTTGTGGAAGAATGTACGGGTCCGCCTTGAACTGTACCTGCCCGCCATGTCTTAATAAGCTAGAGGATAAAATCGATTATGCTTTCAAATTATGCGGCGGTTTGGGAATATTTTTCAGTTTCACTGAGGTAAGTAAGAAAAAAAATTGAATTGCCGAAAAGAAAATATAGAGTAAGGTGAAGCAAAAGTTATTAAAGAATCAGTACAAATTCCCATAGTATCACTACTTTTCTTCCGCCTTGTTATATATACTATAAATAATTATAAATTCATTACTTAATAACCAATAATCTCTTTTTGTTCATCTTTTTAACATGCAAACATATGTACATTTCTGTATGTATGTCCGTAATATACACTTATAGTTCATTGGTGTTTGGTTAACTGTACGTTATCGCAATCAAAAAGATCCTCGCGGTTTACCAAGCGCATTTCTATAAAAAATTTCCTCTGCTGTAATAGCGTATATGTATTCTACTAACATATATATGTAATGACATAATATTACTAATAAGCATGTACATACATTCATACATGCATGGTAAAGAAAATAATAAAAACAAAACCATCCGATCTCTATATACTTACCTTATACTAAAAAAAGAAACTGCATATACACATAACAAAAAATTTAACGAAACCATCGTCATAGGCTTTCGTGCATTTATATAAAACATATACATACATATGTACATTACTCATATATACACACCTAAATATATTCCTAAATATTTAAGCAAATGAGTTACATTATAATCTGCCATAAGCATACATAAATGCATAGATGATGTTTATTTATAATAAAAGCTTGTAAAAAAAATTTGCATACATACAAGCAGCATTTAGTGTATATATTTGTAGTAATTGTATAGGTACATAATAAAAAGTTGAAAATATTAATATGTACTAAAGTTTATATAAAATTAATCGCTATTTTAAAAATAATTTTTTCTGGTTTTTTTTTAATTTTTTGTTGTAAGATTTTTTACTCGGATTGAATTTTATCGAGTCATTTTGTTATAATATTCCAGTAAACATTAGGATTATTTAAGAATTCGAAAACGCTTGGAAAACTAAACCCTTTTCAAGTGTCAGTTAGGGTAATCAGTATGCCAAAGGGTTCCATTCCAAAAAATATAAAAATACGTCACTTGTAACTATAATAACTATCACATACTTCCCATTTCTTTTTTCTTCGAATCAATTTCGAGTGTATTTTCCATATATTTTAAATTTTTGGAACGTTGATTGTAAGCTCTTTATCAGTTCGATACTGATATTAGATAGCGAAGTGATTTTCCAGCGTACGCAACGTTTATTTTTTTTTAACTTTGTTTTTAAATTATTTTTATAATTTAATTCTTTTGTTTTTTTTTTTTTTTGCTTTTCATACAAATTTTTCAGGTACTGGCAGTCTTTTTGGCGCGTCGCTATCGCAATCAACATGATCCACATCATTTACCAGCGCGAGCTTTCTTTCCAAACAACTACCAGTATTAAAAAAAGAAAAATTAACAGGGTCTGAAACTAAGCACTATAAAACAAATACGTACCTATGTATAAGGAAAAAAGATTTAAATTGAAATTGTGCAGCTTTTGAGAGTAAAAAAAACTAAATTAACAAAAAAACTTTGTTTACTATTTTTTTTTATTTAAAAGTCTTCATTTACTTTTTTGGTTTGTAAAAAATTTCTTGAATTGTGAATCAGGCTTTATTTTACGCAAAATTATCTATCCTGTTCAATTAATTTTCATAGCTTGACCATCAGAGCTGGGCCAATACTCGGAAATCGCCATAAAGAAACGCGTTCTGCCCATCTCTGACATACATATGTATCTATATTCTAGTGGTTCCTAGTGAACAAAGACAACAACTTCCTTTTGTTTGAACATTTGAGATTATTTTTTTTAATTGATTATAATATATTAAATTATGGAGCATTTAAATATTGTTTTGTATTCTGAGATAGAGTAAATACTAAACTAAAATCCTGTTTGCTCAGTAGAATTAATTATGTATGTAAATTATTTTTAATTTAAAAAACAATTATCCAGCACTGAAGGCAATCAAAATTAAGAAAAAAAGTTATAATTAATATTAAACAAGAATGGAACTAAGTCATACATACATACTTGAAATAATTGAACACACTTATTATACCAACATAGATACATATAATAATTTTATTACTTGAATTACATAATACATATATCTGTGGCAATCAGCAATAATCGCTTAAGTCGAAAAATATGATTTCGAGATAAATTGATTTTTATATTCGAAGGCGTTTCTTAACAAATCAGTCTATTAAAAACTGGATGCAAAATCAGTGAGCCATCCACAATGTTATGATCAAATTTTGTAAATAAAACCAAATGTCATGAAGAAATTTGATTAAGTATATACATCTACTATCTAGCAAGTTTAATATACCTCTATTGTAAGTTAAGCCTAAATGTTTTTATTTATATCTTTTGATTGAATTAAGTTATAAACATGGGGGTTTTACAGAAATATAGAGTTTTAAAAGGAGAATAACATGGTATATATAACTCGAAATCTTCCTAAGTCGACTTAAGCGGTTATTGCTTGTGGCCACAGATATTATTCATAGATACTGTGTAACCTTCGTTCTATTATTAAAATATTCGTTAAAGATTTTCTTTTATTTATTTTTTTTTAATTTATTAATTACATATGTATGTATGTATAACACCAATTCACAAAGTTATCAATCTCAATACAGGTTTTAATTTGTAAACCCGCAGTAGAAAAGCCAAATGTGCATACAATGTCGCATCTTTAATTTACAAATTGTCTGAAAAATAATAATGTAGATTTCTTTGTCATTGAAACCATAGTGTCCTCAAACATTTTCACTTATAGCTTTTGCTCCAAGTATGTATTTGTATTGGAAATGGAAAAAGGGCATTGTTGAAATCCTCTATGTATAAAGCTCTACATTGTATGCATATTGGCTGAACTAAAATATATATAAATAAATCTACGATATAAAGTACGATAAAGTTGTATGTATTCTGTGCTGTGATTGAAATAAATAAATAAATACAAAAAGTAAATATATTTTATTGTTTTACAACGTTCTATTCGTTTCTTCTTGGGAGCCAAATTGAGGCAAAGTGACTGCTGTGAGCCATAGTGAGCCAAAAGAGCCACTGGCTGCCTATCCTCATCAGAATCTTAACTAATACTAAAAGTCGAAATTACTTTAGCTTCGAAATTAACTTGTTTATGATACTTTTAAATTTTAATGTTATTTGGTTGGCAATTCCTATGTCCGTTCCTTAATTATACAACAACAAAAATTTAATGCTTTGCTGTAGATGCTACTTAATTTTATTATGCCCATGGGCCCATGCTTATGCCAGTTTTGCGTTGCGTTGCGCTTTTACCCTACAAAAAAGCCGAGTACTCCATGCACGCGTGTATAGAGCAGACCTGGGTAATATCAAGTACCAGTAAGACTTGTGACAAAGGAAATTCAATTTTATTATTAGCATTATATTCCGACGGCTGAGAATAAGATCGCCCTATTCCAAAAATTGTTTGAATAACGTCCTATTTCAGATTTTGCTTCAAAAACGCCTTATTTCAGAATTTGTTTCAATAACGTCCTATTTCAGACAATTATTCAAAAACGCCATATTTCAGAGAATAATATATGGAATTTTCCCTGAAATATGGCATTTTTTAAGCAAAATCTGAAATAGGTCGTTATTGAAACAATTTTTCAAATAGGGCGTTTTTGAAGAAAGATCTGAAATAGGACATTATTCAAACAATTTTTGGAATAGGGCGTTTTTAAAACAATCTTTGAAAAAGGGCGATCTTATTCTCAGCACCTACCACAAAATGGATCATATAATCCAATGAGTGATTGCCAATGTGTTCTCCTTTTTGCAACTTGTTTATCTTTCTGATTGATCTTTTTATGCACTGGATCCGCCAAACTGCTGTGTAAAGTGACGTGTTTGACACTAATATTATGTTCAGACATGTCAATTTAATTGATTGAGTCAATTAAGCTTTAAATTCCATCACTGCATTATTTGGTGGTCACACAGGGTAATCTTCCACTTAGGTATCGATATGCATATACATATGTATGTAGGTAGGCACGCTTAATTTAGAATTAAAAAAAATCAAAATTTCTAGCTCAACACCTCTTGTTAACACTCATATCTCACTCTAACAATATTGACTCAGTTCGAGCGCTGCATTGAGTGTAGTCCTTGAGTTCATTTTGGTTCATTGTACTCAAAAACTATGAAGCTTTTAATGGTAGAATGTAAAGCTTAGCAAATGGTGTACAAATATGTACATACATATATATCCTGCATACAAACATAACAAGGAATATTCTCTCTCCCGCATTGTTGTTACATAATTATTTTCCTTTGTTTGGTCTATGTCTCACGTGTTTGCCTTTTAGCTGTCTTTTGGCAAAAGCGTCAGAAGTTTTAGTGGTTTTGACCGATTAACTGCTTCTATGTATGCAATATTTATATGTACATATGTACATACGCGTAAGCATCTGGGTATATGTATATGTACATATGTATACATATGTATGTATATAAAAGGGTTTGAGTCTAAAACGAGAAGGATGTAGTACCTACATACATAAATGCAAACTATTTATCCATCCCTTCATAGAAACATTGTGGTTAAACTGCGAAACTGATGTTTTGCCATGAAAAAGGAAATGGGGTGTGGCAGTTGCGCCGCTCAACCTCATTGCTGTTTTGTGTAATATAATTTTGAGCAGAGAACTAAATTCCTCTGCTTTCCATCATAGTCCTTCCCTCGCTCTCATATTCTGCTTATTTTGAAAACAGTTTCGGAATTCAATGCTTATCTTGAACGGAACTTCCTGCTCCTTAATGTGCTTAAATGAAGTCTTAGAAACGGAATATGTTTGTACCAGAGATCAGCATGCGATACATTTTTTGTGATTTAGAGTATACTCATAATAAGTGAATATTTTAAAAATATAAATACACGCGCGCCATCTGTTGGAACATAGCGGTGGTTGTAACCTAATCTCATTAGAAAATATGTTGCATATTTTTAGACAGCAGCTAGAAATTACATACATACATACATACCGGTGAAACTAATAAAAGCGTGTTAAATATGTTGCATATTTTTAGACAGCAGCTAGAAATTACATACATACATACATACATACAGGTGAAACTAATAAAAGCGTGTTAAAAATGCGGTGGGAGTATGACCGCAACCGCAAAATATGCGATCATAATAAACACCGTACCGCATTTTCTTGATCAATTCCGGTATGCGGTAGTATGGATATCACAACACCGCATATCGTAAACAACGTATACCGCAAACACCGCATACCGCAAACACCGCATTTCCCAAATAGAGATATTTACAATGTTACCAGTGCGATTTTTTGTTTGTAATTTTTACCGTCTTATGGATTTCTGATGAAAAATACTACTAATTACAATTTGATTTTAACCAAAGAATACCTATATAAGAAAACTCTCAGGATTGGTTTTTTTTTTTAATTTTTTTATTGAAAGGGCCACTTAAAATTTGGAGTTTGTTTACATTCCAAATAATTAGACTAATGAATTTCAAAATAAAAATATGTTCTACTAGCTGACCCGGCAAACTTCGTTCTGCCCAAAATAGATTTTTTTATTAATTTCATTTAAAAAATTGTTATTACACCGGTATTGTTTTTAATAGAAAATTAACGATTTTTCACTACTTCATTATGTATACAACTTCAAAAATATATAATTTTAGTATTCAGTTTAAGGCTGCACGATACACAAAATTTTTAGTTTTCTGTTCCGGATATTTATTTTCACTGAGTATTGGCTATTTTAACCAATTAAGTAAGAGTATTGATACGTATAGTATACCTCCATAATGGTTTTCAGGCCCTTCCTCCAACCCTTTTAGATATATTCAGCCTCAAAAGTTTAGTACGTATGGGAGGTGCAATGCCCCATTTTTCGATAAATCTTCATGCCTATTACGGTATCCGGCGGATGCCTTTCGCAGGGAATGCGAATCGTTTTGATAAAATTTGATATTCTCATAACCGATCGTCAATGCAGTCCGGGAATAAAAAACATGTTGATAAAGCAGTTCGAGGATTCACCGCATTCCTATAACCGTAATCGAAACGCAGTAGCTGTAATTTCTTTTGATTTCGATTCGTCATAAAATGATGCGGATTCAAAAGAAATTTAAAAAATTGCATTTTCATTGCGTAGTAGATTACAATGAAATTTAACGAATAACAAAATAATTCGTATATTTTAAGTAAAAATATATGAGTTAATTTTATTTTTAAACAGAATTCGTACCAAAAACGTGGGCAGTTTTCTTTGTTGGTTGAGCGGAAGAATCTTAACGAAAATATCGCAAAAGCAAGCAGTCTCCAGAAGTTGTATCTGAGTTTTGGACAACATTAAGCACGGATTTGAATGCTTTGGCACCACCATCAAAATCACTTGGTCTGAATCCAAATCCTGTATTAAGAATAAGATAACAAATAACCACTTCCAAATGCAAGTTATAGGTAGAGGGCAAAACGCAGAAGTTCACTGGAAGACATTTTCGTAGGCTCTGTACCGCGATGATCAAAACATAAGCATTGATTGCGAACCATCCGTTGATAATTCGAGGCCGTACAAAATTTAGCGAGTACTTCGCACGAAATTGGAACAGCTTCAAGTCTACAAACACAACAAAGAGTGCTTTCAAGAAGTAACCAAATTAAATTATTGAAAACGCAAATAGATTTGCAAAAAAAGTTAAATTTTTCTTCAATTGTATTTTTTCAAAATGCAAATAAATCACAACTGACAATGTAGTAAAATGTAGAAAAGCTTTTGACACGATACGCAGGGTGAATCGATAAAGCAGTAATCCGACGGTTATGGTAATAGCGTGAAATTTGACCAGCGAGGGGAGTGCGAATCGGATGGCATTCGCGGGAGTGGCATCCGTCGGATACCGTAATAGGCATGCTTTTCTTTTTTTGGGTGAACATGGTATTGATATCGTATATCTGCATAGTGATTTCTATGTACATGCCATGAACGCTTTTAGGGATATTTAGCCTTAAAAATTAAGAACGCATGGGAGGTGCCACGCCCCCTTTTCCAAAAACTACTGTTTCTTTCATAAGCAAGCTATTGATATCGTTAATCTCCTGATAAATTTTCAGGTCCCAACCTTAAACGCTTTTATAGATATTCAGCTTGAAAAATTAAGTTTGTATGGGAGGTGCCACGCCCCCTTTTCAGATAACCTACACTTTTATGCGCAAAAATTGTTTTGATATCATATAGCTCTGTACCAATTTCTAGGTCCCTGACTTAAATCCTTTTAAAGATATTCAGCTAAAAAATTAAGCGTTGTTGGGAGGAGCCACGCCCCCTTTTCGTATAACTCCTATTATTTTGCGTTAATATGGAATTGTTATGGTTTATCTCCACACCAATTTCCAAGTCCCTAGCGTAAACAATTTTAGAGATATTCAGCATGAAAAGTTAAGTTTGTATCAGCTTTCGAAATTAAGGTTGTATGGAAGGTGCCACGCCCCCTTTTCTGATAACCCCCACTTTTCTGATTGAGAAGGGTTTTGATATCACCTACCTCTATACCAATTTTCAGCTCCCTACCTTCAACTGTTTTAGAGATAATCAGCTTTAAAAAGTAAGCTTGTATGGGAGGTGCCACGCCCCCTTTTTTGATAACCCCCACTTTTCTGAGTGAGAAAGGTTTTGATATCACCTACCTCTGTACTAATTTTCAGCTCCCTACCTTAAACTGTTTTAGAGATAATCAGCTTTAAAAATTAAGGTTGTATGGGAGGTGCCACGCCCCCTTTTCTGATAACCCCCACTTTTCTGAGTGAGAAGGGGTTTGATATCACCTACCTCTATACCAATTTTCAGCTCCCTACCTTGAACTGTTTTAGAGATAATCAGCTTTAAAAATTAAGGTTGCATGGGAGGTGCCACTCCCCCTTTTCTGATAACCCCCACTTTTCTGAGTGAGAAGGGGGTTGATATCACCTACCACTATACCAATTTTCAGCTCCCTACCTTGAACTGTTTTAGAGATAATCAGCTTTAAAAATTAAGGTTGTATGGGAGGTGCCACGCCCCCTTTTCTGATAACCCCCACTTTTCTGAGTGAGAAGGGGTTTGATATCACCTACCTCTATACCAATTTCCAGCTCCCTACCTTGAACTGTTTTAGAGATAATCAGCTTTAAAAATTAAGGTTGTATGGGAGGTGCCACGCCCCCTTTTCTGATAACCCCCACTTTTCTGAGTGAGAAGGGGTTTGATATCACCTACCTCTATACCAATTTTCAGCTCCCTACCTTGAACTGTTTTAGAGATAATCAGCTTTAAAAATTAAGGTTGTATGGGAGGTGCCACGCCCCCTTTTCTGATAACCCCCACTTTTCTGAGTGAGAAGGGGGTTGATATCACCTACCACTATACCAATTTTCAGCTCCCTACCTTGAACTGTTTTAGAGATAATCAGCTTTAAAAATTAAGGTTGTATGGGAGGTGCCACGCCCCCTTTTCTGATAACCCCCACTTTTCTGAGTGAGAAGGGGTTTGATATCACCTACCTCTATACCAATTTTCAGCTCCCTACCTTGAACTGTTTTAGAGATAATCAGCTTTAAAAATTAAGGTTGTATGGGAGGTGCCACGCCCCCTTTTCTGATAACCCCCACTTTTCTGAGTGAGAAGGGGGTTGATATCACCTACCACTATACCAATTTTCAGCTCCCTACCTTGAACTGTTTTAGAGATAATCAGCTTTAAAAGTTAAGGTTGTATGGGCGGTGCCACGCCCCCCTAACATTTTTAATTTTTTTCTTCGACTAAACCTTCGCGAGGTAACAACAAACAAACCCCCCTAAGGAAGTATTTGATTTGGTTCAGCCGTTTTCAAGTTTTAGCGTTTCAATTAAATACCAAATCATTTTTATATATGGGTGTTTCCGAAAATGGGTCAACCAAAGAGAAAAATTTAAAAATGCACCTAGGCCAAACTTTTTGATACCATTATATCGGTACGTATTTCCCTTATCACGCCACAAAATTTTATGGACATTGGAGCACTGCTACTTACGAAACTTACGTTTTTCAGACTACCATATAAAATTTTTTTTTTAGCTAAGTGTATATGACTTCCGAAATACATCCGCGAATTCGCAACAAAAGCGCCGGTAGAAAAATGGCCTTTACGAGTACTTAGCCCAAGGTCAGACCTAGGAATATCTACATAGATACATTTACAAAATACTTCAAATCTTGTATAAAGTGTATTCTAAAGTAGTGCTTTTTTTCAAGCGTTCGGACGCAAAATATACTTTGCAGTCAGAGATAAGCAGCGGTGTACCGCATTTTCTAAAGCACCGCAAAAATACTTATTTTTTGAGTGGCTCAAAAAATAAGTACCCAGAAAAAAAATTCACCGCTACCGCATTGATTGAAAACCTAAATGATATTGCGGTATTTAGTGCTGTTTACACCGCATACCGCAAACACCGCATAACGCAAACACCGTATACCGCAAACACCGCATATCGCAAACACCGTATATCGCAAACACCGCAATCACCGCAAACACCGCATTTGTTTATTTGTATACTATTCAGTGTTGCCGGAAATTTTTCACGCACTGCAAAGGTATAGGCAATTGAAAATTCATTTTTGTTTGTACATAAATACATAGATATGTGTGTCTGATTACAGCAAATTTATTCTCAAGTATTTTTTTTTTTATTTTTGTGTGCTTTGTTTTTTGTGGCAGTTTTTTGAATACATAATAAAATATTTTTCAATAATGAAATAATCAAAAAATTTCATTTTTAAATCCAATACGACTAATAGGGCCGTCAGAATGAATACTTTTCAGTCAAACTAGCAATCCGTTTAATTGACAACATAGTAAAAGTGTTTCATGAGATGTTTGCTCTGAGTTGCTCTAACTTGCTCTATTTGTTTTTCGACAGCTACTCTATTTTGATCTAACCTGAGCTGCTCTACTCTATTTTTGGTCTCATTAAACAAACCTATTATTTTCATTTAGTTTGAAGTTTAATGTCAATCAAATTGTTTTTGATGGAGTACTTAGCTCTGTTCGTGGCCGCTGTGGTGCAGTGGGGAGAGTGCTCGCCTGCTTTACCAGAGGTCTCGGGTTCAAACCCCAGTCCGAGCAAACACCAAAAAAATTTTTTCGAATTAATTAAAACTCTATTGTTGGGTTTTTAGAAACAGCGGTCACCTCTCGGCAGTGGGCGGGTGCATTTCTGCCATGAAAAAGCTTCTGAAAAAAATGCATTCGCCGTTCGGAACCGGCATAAAACTGTAGGTCCACCCAATTAGTAGGACAAACAAAAGGAGCACACCTCGAATTGGGAGAGAAGCCCGGTCATAAAACTCGGCAGAGTTATATTACCGCCATTGTATTATTATATTATTATTTAGCTCTGTTCAATAACAAAAAATTGTTACGAATTTTTCGTAAAAAATGACAGCTCTCCATATGAAAATGACAGTTTCTATGAAAAATAAGTTAAAAATTTTTAGTAATTGAACACAGGTTTTGTCTCTTTTCAAGAATTGTTTTTGTATTTTGACTTTCGGCGGGTTCTTCAAACCAAATATACCAGAGAAAAAACGTAGTGTCATATAGGCCGAAGAAGCATTTTTTAACGTTTAGCTGGAAAAAATTAGGAATATTTTTTTATTCCTTATTGAGATAATTTTGTATAATGAATACACTTTTTCTTATTGACGTTATTCAATTATTCTTGCTAGTCACACAAGTATACTTTTTCAAAAAGTGATTTTTGGAATACTTTTCCAAATTAGGAAAGAATATTTGCCGAATTTGAACCGAGTGTTTTCCCGAAACTGAACCGAATATTTTTCCAAATACTTTTCTTATCCGAAACCGAACCCCAATACTTTCCCAAATCAGGAAAGAATATTTGCCCGAATCTGAACCGAATATTTTCCAAATACCGGATCCGAAACCGAACCCGAATACTTAACCTATTATTTTTCTAATAATTTCCCGAATCCGAACCGAATATAAATAAACATGAACCCCTGGTAATAACTCAGTCAGTTTCCGGGCGAATTTAATAAAACTTTCCACGTGACTATATCCTACTATTACCCTAACCATTTCTAAAAATAATCGAAATCGATATATGGTTTTGTTCCTTTATTTGTTTCTAACTCCGAAAATAGTCATTCCGCGCAAAAAAGTAACATAATCACTTTCATTCAAAATGAGTACATAAACAATTTCTTCATATACGATTTCGACGTATCTGCAACATTTAATTCACTTTTGTGCAACCAAAGTAAACATTTCACAATGACCATTTTTTTGGAGCTCGTTAACACACGTATTCTATTGAATGAATTAAATTAGCTTTATATCATCTTACAGAGAATTAAAAGAAGTACTATCCAGTGATTTAATGCCTATTTGATTAATTTTTGTTTGTTAATTTTTCATAAAATTTTCTTCCAAACAATGCCCAAAAGTATGCTTCTATATTTTTCATACGACTGTTTTATTATGATTGGTTAAATCGTGTGAACGAATGTGAACAAATTTGCCACTTTACTTCTATGTACAAATGTGTGGCAAATCAAAAGCTAATAAATCGGGCAAATCGTGTGAACGCAAAGCAAATCATTTGCACATCGATATCAAAATGGGCAAATGTGGACAAATTTAAATTTGTCATTTTTTGTACACAACAAAATACTTTTATTTAATATGGTGATAAAACCATCCTGGATATATGGAATACAGGTTTGGGGTTCAGCATCCAAATCTAGTCTAGAAAGAATACAAAGGCTACAATCTAAGATACTAAGATCAATATGCCGGGCGCCTTGGTACGTGAAAAATTCCACTATACACAGGGATCTAAAGATTAACACAGTTGTTGAAGAAGTAAAAGATATACAAACTAATTACGCCACAAGACTAGGCAATCATCCAAACATACTGGCTAAAAGCCTGTTAGAACAGAGATACCCCAGGCGGTTAAAGAGAAAGGATATCCAGCTAAATTGTGATCAAGGCTAGAGCCACTTTAAACTTCGAATAGCCTATCCTATTAGGCCGTAAAACCTCTAAATTACAAAAAGCAGCTTACTGAAATTCCTTCCATTCAGAAAGCTACAACAGCATTTACTAATACATTTGTATAATATATATATGATTGTGTTCCGGACGAGCCTATCCCATTAGGCCGATAAAATTCCTAAGTTCATACACGCAGCTTATTGGAATTCCTTCCATTCCGAAAGCTGCAACAGCACTTACTAATGCAACACACGATTGTGTCATCGATAAGCCTGTCCTGTCAGGCCGTACGAACTTTTAATACTATACAATCAGCTGCTTGGAATTCCATTCCATTCCATTCCGACGGCATAAATACATGTATAATGAAAATGAATAACATAATAAACGAATATAAAATAAAATAACGTACATACTCTTAGTAAAAACAAAAACATTCACATACACATAATAAATGTATTCATAAGTATTTATTTTATATCAAATAAAATTTTCATCCATATGTTATTTGAAGCAGTGGCAACGAATAACGTCATTGTGTTCTAGGTTAAGATTCTATAAAAATTGTCATATTCCCCAAGAATGATACAATAAAAACTATATCCGAGAAAAAAAAAAAAAAAAAAAAATTTTTTTTGTACAAATGCGTAAATCGTGTGATCTCGGCTTTACTAAGAAGCCATAAATGTGATTTAAGGAAAAACTCTATTTCATGTAAATAGTACATATTTTTATCTTGAAATTCATTAGTCAAATTATTTTGAATGTAAACAAACTCTAAATTTTAAGTGGCCCTTTCAATGAAAAAATTAAAAAAAAAACAATCCTGAGAGTTTTCCTGTATAGATATTCTTTGGTTAAAATCAATTTGTAATCAGTAGTATTTTTCATCAGAAATCCATAAGACGGTAAAAATTACAAAAAAAAAATCGCACTGGCAACATTGTAAATATCTCTATTTGGGAAATGCGGTGTTTGCGGTATGCGGTGTTTGCGATATGCGGTGTTTGCGATATGCGGTGTTTGCGGTATACGGTGTTTACGATATGCGGTGTTTGCGGTGTTGTGATATCCATACTACCGTATACCGGAATTGATCAAGAAAATGCGGTGCGGTGTTTATTATGATCGCATATTTTGCGGTTGCGGTCATACTCCCACCGCATTTTTTATGAGTATACTCTAAATCACAAAAAATGTATCGCATGCTGATCTCTGTTTGCAGTAAAAATAAACATACTTACCTTTGTCATATTTTTCAAAATTTGTTTGACAAAACACAGTTTTGGGTGCTCTTTCGGGCAGCGTTAATTTTTTTCCCAAAATCAAACGGATTCCTGAGTTTAAGTATATTAAACATTGGAACGTCCGAACGTATACACTTTTTTTCTTCAGATAATTTTTTTTTGTTTGTTCCTTAAAAAGCTATCTAGCAATGAATTCCGCTCAAAGGGCTATGAGGTGGAGGTTAAACCTCTTGAAAGATGGTCAGAAAAGAAAGGATTTCAAAAACAAAGAAAGAGAGAGAAAAAAGATTTTTAGGAAAAACATAAAAAACCCGTTGAAGGTAAGAATGCTCCAAGCAATTTGGAATAGATGTAGACAATAAAATATTTTTGGCCGCATAAAACTTCAAAATCTACCTGTATGCGATGGCTTAAACAGAGGGGGATTATCCCTAAGGCAAACTAGGCACTTGCCTAGGGGCGCGTAGTTACAAGGGGCGCGCGAGCTCAGAATTTTTAAACAAATAAAGAAAATAACATATCGACGATTAAGAATTAAAGCTGATCTATAATAGATCGATAATAGATAAATCGATTATATTGCACAAGCATCGATATATTGTGCAATATTGCGCGTTTGTTGCGTCGCACAGTGGGGGCACCTCCATACAAACGCGGCCAAAAATAGTAATAATTGAGCTAGAAACTTTAAACTCGGAACTTAAGCTTTCTTGATTGAAGATAGTAAACTGTGAAAATTTGAACAAAATCGGCCCACAAATACACCCCCTCCCATATAACGGTATTTTTGAAATTTCAATATTTTGTTAACTATTATAGCTAAAATGCTCAATTTTAATAAGAGCACACATTTTTTAAATATAAATAATATACAGTAATCATTTTGGAAAAAGCGCAAAGTATTCCATGGTTTTCAAATTAAAAATATATGCACTTTTGAGCATTTTATAAGCATTCATCATAAAATTTTCCTTCAAAAAAATCACATTTAAAAAAAATTTTATACCACAAATGAAACTATACTTTTCTAAAGGATTTCAGTGTGCTGAATCTGAATCTGAAGTCAGAATTTTCAAATTGGTTCTAGTTTTTGAGATATTCATGTCCAATTAGGCAAAAAAAACACGTTTTTGACTATATTCCCTGCTTAATATCTTGTATGTAATATTTTTTTATTCAAAATCAAATACACCGTTAGAAAGCATAAACCGTCCCCCTGAATATGGCGTTTAAATTTTTCAGATATCTTTATTAGAATTGGAGAAATTGTTGTTTAAGTTTCATTAACTTGGCAAATTTTCCCCATACAAAATTATTAATACTTTTTGAAGCATACTTTTGGGGATTTTGTATGGGAAAAATGTATGAAAACTTAGAAAAACTCACTCCATAAAAAAGTTCATAAAACAAAAAAGCGCAAACGAATTTTTAAGATTTCTTCACCAGAGACTCAAAAAATTTTATATAAGCTTTTTTTTTACAAATTGTTATATCTGTCAATCACTTTCAAAAAAATTTGATTTGCTAATACTTTAATTTCGATTTTATTTTTGGCCGCTATCACCCAGTGTGCGTCGTCAGGCTTGCCAGTACTGGCGATTTGTCGCCAAATTGGCGATTTTTTACAAACTTTGGCGACCAATTTATGAAAATTGGCGATGGCGACTTTTTTGGCGATTATCAAAATATTAGATTATATTAATAAAAAAGCAATTACTTTTTCAAGCCTTTTTCTCAAATTTTGTTTCTTCATAAAATTTTTTGTCAAATTACAAAAAATTTGAGAAATAGCAATTGCTTTTTGTTTATTAATACGACCCATTATCTCCACTTTGCCAATAAATCTTACGATATGTAGAGATCTATTGAGAAAATAAATATATACTACATACTCTGGCAACCATTTTCTGCACACTTGAGTGCAAACCAAAATTTTGGTCTGCACACTCGCCTATCTAAAGCTCACAGCAGATGAATCTGCTGAAGATATAACTACTTCATTATCGAGTCGGGAAACATTCCGAGTGACAGTATATCTAGTAATTATAGGCCGAATTGTCGTTGAACTTGAAAAGAGACGAAAAGCGTACAATAATTTTTGCAATAAATTTTCATTTTTATGCAATTTGACGAATTTAAACACCGAAGAAGTTCAAAATAGAGCAAGTTCGTTGGTAACAATGTATTCCAATGATTTAGAAAAATGCTTTGTTGACGAATGTATCCATCTACGTTCTTATTTAACAACGATAGCTCGAGACGGAGAACTGCCCCGAACAACGAACGCGGTATTACAGGTTCTGAGAAATAAAGAGCTTGACACAATTTACCCCAACATTGACATAGCCTTAAGAATGTGCGTATCGACGGCAGTCAGTAATTGCAGTGGGAAGCGGAGTTTTTCCTGCCTAAAAAGAGTGAAAAACTATCTTCGCTCAACCATGACAGATAAGAGATTAAATTCGTTAGCAATACTAAATATTGAATCTGTCTTATTGCTGTCATTAAACTACGACGATGTTATCGACAATTTCGCGAAACAAAAATGTAGACGCAGAGATTTTTAATTTTTTAAATTTTGTTTGCTCTGTTACTACTTACTTATATTTTTTCAATAAATAATTCAAAACTTATTTTGTTAATTTATTAAATACTAGCTGTTGCCCGCAACTTCGTATGCGTTAAATTTCTCTTCTATTTTTCAACTCTGTTGGTAAATAATAAGTACCAACAAAAAAGACTGGATTTCAACTCTAAGATGATGCCTGCTTTCAACCAGCTCTTCGCGTCCGTGCTTGAACAGCTCGGCAGGTAGTCCCTCTTTTCCAGGAGCTTTATTGTTTTGGACCCGGGGTATAGCTGTCCTCACTTCATCATAGTCGGGTGGTGGAATGTTTTTTCCATCGTCAGGGATTGTGGTATGGGGTTCGACGACTCCCTCGCAATTTATCAATGAGGAGAATTTATCGCTCCATAACATAAGTACACTCTGTACGTCGGTTACCAGGTAGCCATTATTTTATTTCTTATAACAAAATAGCCATATTAAGCATTTTGAGATTAAGAAGGTTCACATTTTATGAGATATCTCCGAAGCCAGTTTAGGTATTGAAATTAATCAAATGGTTTATGGCAGCATTCATAAACACCTTTCGTTTGATACCCATATTGTACTAACATATTTTGGTGCACATATTGGCCGATAACTCCGAAACCGGTCGAGATATCGAAACAAATAATACCTTAAACTTTAAGTTGAGCGTCTAGCAATCCAATAAAAAAATCGTTCAATTCCATTCAGCACTTTTTGAGTGATACGGCCACAAACATACGGACAGACAGACAGACAGACAAAAATTCTAGAAATGGTTGATTTGGATTCTACTGGCTTAATAATGCTTCCCCCAATCATTTTTTTCTCGATATCTGCACTGTACAGACATCGACCTGTTACAATTTTATTATATGTAGAGATTAACAAATTATCTAAGCTTTTACATCATCTATATCTACATCTGCACTAATATTATAAAGAGGAAAGATTTTGATTGTTAGGGTGTAAAACAACTAGGTAGTTAAAATTTATACTACTATGATGGCCATTTATGGTCGGTACAGGGGCGCCGAGAAAGTGGCTGCCTAGGGCGCTCTAGACCTTCAATCCGCCACTGGGCTTAAAGTAAAACAAACACCAGCCCTTCAAACATTACACAGTTTCTCATGCGAAAATGGACATCATACTACTGCCGGACGTACAGCGACATCTAAGCAACGCGATATTTAAAATACCGCTGTGGTGCAGTGGGTAAAGTGCTCGCCTGCTATGCCAGAGGTCTCGGGTTCAAACCACGGTCCGAGAAAAACACCAAAACAATTTTTCTAATTAGTAAAAATCCAATTATTGGGTTTTTAAGAGCAGCGGTCACCTCTTGGCAGTGGGCGGCATACCCTCCGAGAGTATTTCTGCCATGAAAAAGCTTCTCGCAAAAAATGCATTCGCCGTTCGCAGCCGGCATAAAACTGTAGGTCCAACCAATTAGTAGGAAAAGTAAAAAGGAGCACACCTCGAATAGGGAGAGAAGCTCGGCTATAAAAGTCGTCAGAGTTATAATAGCGCCATTGTATTTTTATATTATTCTTATTAAATTTTGCTAGTACTTACATCAGGTTTTTTTATATTCATCGCCACTATACATTATTAAGTATCGTTTTAGTCCTCAGAATGTGCAAGTAATGTAAATTTTGTATTAATGAGTTAATTGCAATAAAATATGTGCTCAACACTTGTTTTGTTATGAAAAATTTATGTTTTCCTTCATAGAAAAATTTGGAACGTCCGAACGGGAACGTTCGAACAAAATTAAAACCGATATTTCTCCAATAAAAAAACGTCTACAGAAATATAACTTTAATGTAGTGACAGTCCTTGTATATTCCTCTGTTAGTCGTATTGTACTAACGCCACTTCCTTTTATATATATAGATTTACATGAAATAGAGTTTTTTTCCTAAAATCCTTGAATCACATTTATGGTTTCTTAGTAATACACATACAACTATAAGTTTTGTTTACACATTTTTATTTGTCTGTGACATAATTCTTTATTTTCCAACGAGGCATTCATTAAATTTTCACAATCGATAAAATTGGCTACGATACATTGATTAAAACCCGATCGTGTAAATGTGATATGAGCTGGAGCGGCGGTTAAGAAAGTGGTAAGCAAAGCCTAAAAGCAACCTTAATGGAAGAATGGCCAAATATTGGGGAGCAAACTACCAACAAGTTTGTATACTCTATGCCAAACGCACTTAATAATGTTAGAAAATGAAACGGTACGCCCACAATATACTAGCGTTTAAAATTAAGTTGTTATTTAATCTGAAATTGAAGTGTGCCAATACTTTTTTCCACATAAAAATAGGACTTTTTTAATTCCACGAATTAATGCGCTTAAACCATTCCATGAATTAATGTGATTTTTTCTTTAGCGTATTCTTAATACTTGTAGTAATGTAAGAAAAATAGGAAATAATAAAAATTTTATTTTTTTGGAAGCGTTTTTTGAGGTCGAAGCCAACTTTGTCTGCTGTGCCAATACTTTTTTCCGTGAGTGTATGTGTTTGTACACACAATGAAAATTCAAACTCAAACGGTAAATGTAAATAAACATATATGTAAATGTAAACAAAAACATTGGTTTGACATGCATTTACCCAGCCAATAAGAAATAGCTCTGAATAGCTCTATGTATCATTGCGGCGAAAAAAATTACATATCAGCTGGTCTGCCGATACCACCTTTCTAGTTGCATCATGGATTAAAACCGAAGTTTTTGTCATTTAATTGGAGCAAAAACAATACACATGTTTATTTTTATACATTTTATTAGGTTTGTTTACAGAGCTGCTCTAGGTTACTATATATTGAACTAGATCACAAAATTGTGTTTCATGACAATTTTTCGTACTCTAACTTGCTCTGATTTACTCTACATTTTGTTTCATGAGCCTGCTCTAAACAGATCCAGAGCACAATTTTTTGCTCTAGCTTTTTTTGTAGAGTAAGTTAGAGCAGTAAATTTTGAAAACTTTCAACAAAATAAATAAATGAAATTTGGAAAAAAAAACAAACAAAAAATGGAAAATCTGCGTTTTCAAAATAAAAAAGGGAAAATTGTGGACATTGAGGGTTGTTGTTTTCTCAATTTTTTTATTGCATTTATGTAAAGTCGTATTGAAATGTCAATCAGTCAAATGTTTTTATAATTGCTGCCTAAAAAGTATTTCATGAGACGTTTGCTCTGAGTTGCTCTAGCTGGCTCTATTGGTTTTTCGACAGCTGCTCTATTTTGATCTAACTTGAGTTGCTCTACTCTACTTTTAATCTCATTAAACAAACCTATTATGCGCCCTTCGGAATGAATACTTTTCCGTCAATCTAGTAATTCGTTTAACTGAGAAACATAGTTGAATTAGATGTCTTTTTTACGGCAAAGCTGAAGTACTGAATGTGTCGATCGTCATTTAAATACATTTAATTCAACTATGTTGTCAATTAAACGGATTGCTAGTTTGACGGAAAAGTATTCATTCTGATGGCCCTATTAGTCGTATTGGATTTCAAAAATGAGTTTTTGATTATTTCATTATTGAAAAATATTTTATTATTCAAAAAACTGCCACAAAAAACAAAGCACACAAAAAAAAAATAATTGAGAATAAATTTGCTGTATATCTTCCCAGCCAGCAAAATCATCTTAAACGAGCTCGTAAACGGATGTTTTCTCGAAGAAAACTCTAATAAAATATCGTTTATGATATCCGTTTACGATTCGCCTACGAATACTGTTTCGCTTTAAAATGTTCAGTGCCTACGAGTGTCGTAAATGTATCGAAAAAGCACTCGTATATGAATCTTTTTACGTCCGTTTTTTTTATCGTAAATGTAGAAATTTTACAAACATACATACTTACCTTTAAAATATTGAGTTTGAAATTTTTCGTTTTCTTTTTTTTTTGACATGATAGAAAAAAGTTTCTTTTGTTATCGTTTTCTTATTCGAGAATAGCTCGTAAATCGCAATGTTCGTAAAATGTACGGTACCTTGCTGGCTGGGTTATAATCAGTAACACATATCTGTGTATTTATGTACAAATGAATTTTCAATTGCCTATACCTTTGCAGTGTTTGAAAAATTTCCGGCAACACTGAATAGCATACAAATAAACAAATGCGTTGTTTGCGGTGTTTGCGATATGCGGTGTTTGCGGTATACGGTGTTTGCGTTATGCGGTGTTTGCGGGTTGCGGTGTAAACAACACTAAATACCGCAATATCATTTAGGTTTTCAATCAATGCGGTGGCGGTGAAGGAAGATTTCGAGTTATACATATATACCTCATTATTCTCCTTTTAAAGCTCTTTATTTCTGTGAAACCCCCATGCTTATAACTTAATTCAATTAAAAGATATAAATAAAAACATTTAGGCTTAACTTACAATAGAGGCATATTAAACTTGCTATAACAGCCAAAGTAGATGTATATACTTAATCAAATTTTTTCATGACATTTTCTTTTGTTTACAAAATTTGATACCCATATTGCCCACAAATGTTTTGACACCATCCGGCTCCACTTTTTGTCCGTTATCCGCGGTCTCGACCTTTCCATTTTTTTTTTTGCATTTGTGGAGTTATCCATCCACATAAAACTATCACTAAAAACCCAAAAAACCGCCTTCAAGAGCAAAATTGTTAAAAAATTTAAGAAATTTTAAGGTAAATATGTTACCCTTTTATACCCGACTTTACTTCACTTAAACTTGATGAACTCATCCAAGTATCATTCGATTTTTAATAGCTATACATTTCTGGAAAGCGGATTAAATAACGCAGCCTACCGTGTGATTTAATTAAAAAATAATGTCCGCTTTCGGGAAGAGTATAGGGCAAGAAGTTGAAGATTCATGAGAAAAAAAAAAAGAAAATGATCACTTTAGGCCGCGATATTACCTTCCCTGGGGAGTGTACCGAAAAACTCAATACGCCATTCGCTTCTATCTAAAAAAACTCATCTAATGTACATACATATCGCACCACTTTATGATTTAGGTTGCGATAATTTCATTTAATTTTTAACGTGATATACGATAGTCGCTAAAATATTCATACCTATTTAAAAAACCATTTTTCAAAAATACATATTTTAATAGGAAGTTATTTTGTTTCAGCAAATGCACTAAATTTCAAATTTATTTCACTTTAAATTTTCATACAGTTTCTGTCAAATTCAAATATGTAGTTAAATTTGTCACACTCGAATTACGCTGCCAGTAATTTATGTACACATACACACATCTATACAAATATAGTAGGTACATGCTTTATAAATCGATGATCATCACCCACACACAACCGCCCAGGCGTATGAGTAACCAAAGCTGGCGGCATGACATTACAATTTGGCAAAATGGTGAGTTGCTCATACGCACTGGCATAGAAATACTATAGCCAATTATTGATGTGTACTGTATATATGCTAATGGATGGCAAATTCACCCGCAAGGAATGTGAACATATAGGATACATATGTACATTTGTAACTGATGAATACGTATACAGGAGTATTTCCAAAATTTAATGTGTTAACGTTAAGAGATAATTCAAAAGTCATGCCTTCGAAAATAAACTAAAATACTAACGTTAAATCGATGCTTTTAATTCCTAGAAAAGTAATGAATGAATATTTACTTTTTATTTTTTTTTTAGCTAAAAGAAGCCTGGAATTACTTTTCTACGCTGTAAAAGAACTACAGTATGTATATGTATGTATATGTATATGTACATACCCTGCAAAAAAATGTGCGATCAATCCTGAAAGAGATTTGTCCTCGATTGAGCTCTTTCGAGAACAATCGGTCCACAATTAGTCCCCGATTGTTCCCGAACGGGTATAAATGTAGACTAATTGTAGACCAGTTGTTCCCTAACGGTATAAATGTAGATTAATCGCTTTCATTCCGAGCGGGTACAAATCTAGATTCCTTAAATGTAGACATTTTACAAAAATATGCAATGTATTTAAAAAATTGTAGACAACCGGTAAAACGAATTGAACACCCTTTTTTAATAACAATTTTAACAAAATGTTGCCTAAAATATCCTATGAAATAATCCTTTACATTACGCTCACATAATGCATACTCAAAACTTACAATTTTTTAAATTTATTTATTGAAATTTTTTTACAAAAGTAAAACATTATATAATCTTTATTTAAATATGCTTGAACATTTACAATTTTTTAAGAAAAAATCTACATTTGTACCCGTTCGTGCTGAAAGCGATTGATCCACATTTGTACCCGCTGGGGATGAAAGCGATTAATCTACATTCGTAACCGTTCGGGATGAAAGCGATTGATCTACATTTGTACCCGTTCGGTATGTTAGTGATTAATCTACATTGGTACCCGTTCGGGTATACAAGTTGAACAATTAGTCTCTTCATAGGACATGCTCGAACAAATGCGATCAATTCACTCCATATAAAGGGATGTAAAATTGTATTAGTCGCATGCTCCCTTGCGATTGATCCCGGACACGTCCCGGATTAATCGCATTTTTTGCAGGGTACATACATACATACATATGTACATATGTATATGCCAACACATTGAAATACAAACAAGCTCATACAGCTGTATGTATTTATGTACGAATATTCATTTCGTTTACCAACATTTGCCCCACCACCGCTCTACGCACTGTATCTGTGTGTGTTTTATGTGCGATTTCCCAGCAGGGCTTTCTCTTACATGTAATGGGTAAAATCATCGAGAAATCTTGATTCATCGCTTACACTTTCGAATACGGATTGCATTACTTTAACATAGGCATGTCATTGGCGGTATTGTCTTACAATATGGTAGACAGTAATGCATTATAAAATCGCTACTAATATTGAGAAAAGTAAGCTGTTACAAATAATAAGTTCTTTCACTGGTATAAGTAATTGCATATATCACACAATCCAGTATAGTAATCTATAAGGCATTATAATGAAAACTGGCAAAATAAACGAGAATGAGGGTAAATTTCTTTACAAAATTGCTAGTTATAAAAATTTAAATCAATGTAGGCTTTGCAAAATATATCGGCAGTGTTCCAAATCATTTCGCTTATTTTATGCAATACCGGTAAGCGAAAAAAATAATTTTAAAACTATGAGTTAGCAATTTATGCCGAAAACAAATAGCAAACAGAATGAATAAAGAATCAAAACATTCTTTGCAAAATGTATTTAAAAAAAAAACACTATTTGAATAATAATTATTACACTATGTATTTGCACAGCTATTGGCTTATTTAAAAAATTTTCAACGATGGAATAACGCGACTAACCACGACAGTTTTATAATGAAAACTGGCAAAATAAACGAGAATGAGGGTAAATTCCTTTGCAAAACTGCTATCTACTCGTAGAAAAATTAAAATCAAAGCAAAGCGTTTGCAAAAAAATAACGGCAGTACTCCAAACCTTTTCGATTATTTTCTGCATTACCAGTAAGCGAAAAAATAATAATTTTAAAACTGTCGCATTACAAGTAATGAGCAAAATAAGTGAAGGAGTGTCTCTTAGCTATTTGTAATGCGTTATTTCATTGAATACAATTTCAAGCCATTACCAAAATATGGAAAAACCCTGCTGGGTTGTTGTTATAACAACACACATGACCTTAACTGCCTAAAACGAACGTCATACCGCATAAACAGCAGTTTGGAAGAAAATTTATTTTAACGTCACTTTGTGCTCATATACTGTATGTACATATATATGTATGTATATAAAACATATGTATGTATCGCATATATTATTAATTTGTATGTAGGTATTTAAAATACGGCTAGACCATAGCGAACGTCACGCCGTCAGTCAGTGCCGCTATCCGCGTATGTGTCTGTGCGTATCTCTGATGTGTGAGCTTTTAACTGTCGCCAAAGGATATGAATGCGCTGCGCATAGCTCAGCTATTTTGTACATGCTCTCTGCTCAATGCCTTAAATTCTCAGGAACTCCTTGCTTTGAGTGTACTTTTTTGCATGCAAAATAGAGTTAATGAGTAGTGAGTGTTACTCATGTCTTTGGATTTCGAATGAGTAGAAAAGGTTTAACTGTTCTTTAATTAGCTCTCTGTTCATGAGCCATATGTAGAAGTTTTCACTCAAAACTTCCACTAATGTGTGTTATAGGCTTGGTAGACGGCAGAGGTAATCCGGACTATCTAGCTAATTCGGAGTTAGCTTGAGAATTAATTGGATGTAATCCGGACTATCTCTTGAGTTAGAGCCCGTGCACAATTGACTTCTACCTCGCTTTGCTTCAGAGTTTTGCTTTGACAGTTCCGTTCAGCATGTGCTAAAAAATAATATTCGAATAAGCAGAAAAAAGCAAATTCCCCAAATATTTAACCAAATTAGGTTTATAAATCTGTCGAAAAACCTCTATCGTGAATGGTAGTGCTGGAAAAACATTGATGTTTACGAGTATCGATATTTTCGATATTTTTGAGAAAAAACAGCGATATTATCGATATATCGACCTTTATATTAGAGCTCTAGATACCCGGGTATCGAACAATTCGAAAAGATCGAATTTGTCTGAGGCTCGTTTGTTGTTCAAATACCCGTACAAACATTCGAGCATTCGAGCTTACAGACAAAAAAATTTGTATCAGGAAAACAAAAAAAAAAAAAAACATATGAAGACAACAAAAAAAATAAACAAACGAAAAATACAAACTTCAAATGCCCGTGCAAACACATGGTATAAAAAATACAGGTATGTGCATTGTCATTTTGACGCTGTCTTTTTGATTAAAAAGCAGATTTTGAAGTTTAATCTTATGTCAGTTTTGCAGTATAGCGATGCCAGACTTTTATTTTTTGAATGCGTAGATTTTTGTTTGAAAGTTTGGGTATTTCAGGAATCAAAGGACAGCAAGAGAAAGGGCACTAGTGAGCAGATTTATGGAACTTCCGGTAGGTCCTCTTCGCTCACTCCACAAATCTTCATCCACTCTCCGCGAATAAAGGGTATCGTCGGAAATTGGAAAAATTTTATATCACCGTCTTTGCAGCCATATTTGGTATTATTGCACCGCGGAAATAAGCAACTCATATTGTTAAAATCTAGGGTACATATTTTTTTGTAATTGGATTGGGCATACATATGTACATACATATATAGACTGAAATGCTCACTTGGTATGGTGGTGTACATACATATCGTCGGTTAAAGTGCAAAACCGCGTGACATTTTTGCCAAAAATGAGATTTCATCAAAAATACATTTCCGGCGTCCGTCCCCATCCATTCATGCAAAAATTTTGAGATTCACACAACGCAGTTCCAAATAATGACACAGTTTCAAAACCGCTTTTTTAAGGAAATTTTTCGAACCAATACCGCGAATAATAGGTGTTATTGCTTTATAACTGTACTGTAATGTACTAAAGTTGATTATACTTTCATAAACATGGATAAAAATGGATTATAACTTTGCTTTATTGAAGAAAAGTTTTTACGTACGCCTGCAAAACCGCCTATACGTCACTATTGAACAAAATAAAAGACGCAAAACCGCTTATAAATACATAAGTAAGCCAATAACTGCACATTTAACTGTTTTTCGCCAAAATGATATTTGGATTAAGAATATAATCCAAAAATCTACCTTTGTTTGGATGTGGGTTTCCAAAATTCCGAACCGTTTTGAATTAAAACAGTTTTTACTGTCTCCTGTAAAATTTGGGTGGTAGCGGATACACGGTATTGCACTTTATGTGACGATATGGAGTTATAATAGATCAATCTCCAAAACCTCCCCAAACTATATACCAGAGTGATCACAAAGCCTAAATTAAAAGTGATCGTAACTACTAAACTAAATTAAAAACTCACCGAGAATACCAGAAAGGGGCTACTTTGTAGTACGGCCAAACTGATATTCCGCTAAGTAAAAATCCGAAATGAATCTTTTATGAATTACTGATGAAATTCATCTATGACTGAGGAGGCATCAGTGGGTACTTTCAAATAAAGACTGCTGAATTTTTCATATAAATGGTTTGCTTTTTTCAAAAAAAAAAAAAAATAATAATAATAAAAATTGTACTCAGAAGAATCATCAATGATCATTCAGCAGTGAAACAAATTTACTGCAGGATGTGTAATTTTTTCAAATTGAAAAAATTTCTTTCAATTCAAATTGAAAAAATTCGTTACTATGAATACCATGGTTACAATTTATTTTTAAAGCAAAGCAGTGAAAAATGCCATTAATGGCGGATTTTTATCATTGAGTATGGCAGCACGAAATGTCATAATCTGCTTAATTGTCAGGTGGTTAATATGGCGACGAAAACTTGACGTTTGTTTTACCTGGTATACTTATACCATGGTGCAAACATACGGGTAATAAACAAACAAACAAGTGTTCGAGAATTTGAACAGCATTTGTTCGGGCTACTCGAAAATGTTCAAAAAAAATCGAGAGCTCTACTTTATATAAACCTTAATTTAACATATCTATATATAACAGCTTTATTTTTCGAAATGAACGAGAGTGACAGTCATTTATATTACTCTAAAAATTAACTAAATAAACATTTAAACGAAATATTTCAATTTATTATCAACAGAAATCTTTTTTGAAAAGGGAATTCAATAATCAAAAAAAAAAAAAAACAAAAAAGGTAAATTCTGTTCCAGCCAGAAAGAGTAGGTATCAATTACAGTGGTTCACTGAAATATTTCGCCATGTTAAAGACTAAAAGGTTTGAAATAGACAAATTAATAATGCATTCTAAATACCTTTTACACTCAGAGAAAATAAATCAAAAATAAAATTTTTATTTTTATAATGCACGTTTTCAACCAAGTCATTTTATTTTAAAAATGAAATTTTTTAAATTGAAATGAAATTTTTGGAATTAAAAATGAAATTTTTGGAATTAAAATGTATTTGGGATTTAAAAAGAAAATGTTAAATTAAAAATAGAAATGAATGAAAAAAAAAAACATGTTTTTGGTTCAAAATCTCATAGTGCTTAAAATAGAAATAAAAATTTTTAAATTTAAAATGTTTTTTCTTGATTTGGCAATTCTACATGAACATTTAAAAAAAAGTGTTCGTATTTACATTACTTTTAAACACAGGAATTTCTACATATGTAGGAATCAAATTTTAAAAAAATCTCCAAATTTGGGGAATTACCCACAAAACGGCAATGCTGCCTTTTACCAGCTTCTTTCCGCGTTTGTCAGTGATGGATCCATATATCGAATATCGGAAAAAAAATATCGATATATCGAAAAAGTTCAAAAACATCGATGAATCGATATTATATCGATATCGCTTCCAGCACTAGTGAATGGAAAGTGTAGAAAAAGAAATGGACAGACCGCTGGTAATCCGTTTGATGTTGCCGTCTGTCAGGGTAAAATTTTAATCGAATTAAGTGTTGCGGTGGTCCGGTTTATCGTTACCGTCTGTCAAGCCTATTAAGTGGCTTTTTTAAGCACCTTTTGTCAAATAGTAAGCGTATTTAAGTACTGCTTCTTTGGGCTCGCTTATACCTGAGAAACCAGACTACCAAAAGGATATTCCAAGTTCCAAATTCTGAATTTTACCAGTAAAGTAAATTATGTTACCACGCCGGAATAAGGCCGATAATGTTAAAGTATAATGTACATTTATGTCAATGTGGTAAAACTATGAACAAGTTAGATTTTTGCTACTTTTCCGTTTGTTAGGTGCTACTGGATTTGTTATTACTGTAATTCAATTTTTTGCACTATTTTAAGATACGCAAAAAATGCAGGAAATGTACATACATATGTATGTAGATAGTAAACAATAAAACCACAATAATTGTACAAAATAATTGTACCAAAATTGCTTGCAGCTTTCGCCAGCATCGCCTGACTGAATGAGTGACTGAAAATTCCCAATGAGTGTTTTCGTTACTTCAGTTATTCGGTTTGTGCTTTCCTCAAGTTAGCGAAGTCAGTTAGTGTTGTATTACATTTCGGGGTGTTGGTTGTTAAATTCATACGAGTCGCACGAAACATTGTGACATCTTTTATGCACGTTATAGGCCAATTGCAGTAGTGTATTGGTAACACAAAGTATTTAATGTGTAGCAAATAAAACAAAAAAAAAAATTAAATTAAAAACTCAAAAAAAGGAAAGTACTCACAGTTTAATCTTCTTATAAATTAGATACATAATTACATAGAAAAGTGGAGTAAGTAATTAAGTAGGTCTACGAAAACAAAAAAAAATACAAATAAAAGAATAAATAAATACTTATGTATATACATATTTACTACGAAATACTAGCAGCAGCATAGCGATTAAAATAATTTTTTTAATCTATTTTAAATTTAAGAGTATACGACATTTATCGCAAAAGGAAACAACAATTGCTTTCAGTAGCAGCTACTACATATTATAACTGCCATTAATTCTAATTTAGGTAAGTGAACTTAATAGATATATGTACATATGTTGATAAGTATGTACGTACATATGTATATGTATTAGTGCTGGAAAACCATCGATAGTGGTCCCATCGATTGACCATCGATAGTTTTAAAGGCAACCATCGATAGTATCGATGGTTTAATATGTGTACGTAGGTGGCCCGTTAAAGGGAAATGTGGTACTCAAATATTTCATGCATATATTCATACATACATATATATGCATGTATGTACTTACGTTCCCATATTTAAAAGAAAAATATAAATTTTTATTAGAAACATATAAAATTAATAAAAAACCAAAGTTTATGTAAAAAGTTCAATACAAAAAATAAGTCCATAACTATTCAAAGTAAGAATACTACATACACACATTTGTACATATACAGTTGTCCACAAAATAATAGGAAAGCCGAAATCAAAACCTTAATTGCTCAATTCTCAATAAAAGAACCGTTTTATTTGCAAGTTTTTTTTATAAAATTATTCACTAATCTTTTATTTATATACTCACGGCCCACATATTCCAATCAAGTACCTTAAAAGTTATAAATCTCAGTTTTTTTGATTAATTTTTTAACAGACGTTGTAGTTATGTACCAAGTAAAATACTATCGATGGTTAAAAAAAACTATCGATAATCGCTATGGCATCGGCCCCATCGATAGTATCGATAGTTCAGTCGATGGTTTTCCAGCACTAATATGTATGAACATTTGTAAGATTAATTTTCATTGAATAATGAATAGATAAGGGTTGTAGCCAACAATCTGTACTGAGTTTCTGTAACTGAACTCTATCAATAGTTTCGACCGAGTGACGTCATAATGACGTCAATCGATAGATTCTCACTTGCTTTTTAGGTGGTGACAAAGTGTGGAACGTATTAATGTGACGTCATTTTGATCGAAAATGTTCGCGATTTTTTTACAGAAACTCGCTTCTGTATGGATCTTGGTATATACATACATATGCATCTATTTATGTTTGCTTTACATACATATATGAAGGAAAAACTGGCAGAACTCGTAGTTCTTCTTCTTCATTGATTATATGTGCATTTTTTTTTATTTTGGATTTGGATTTGGATTCATCCCAGCAGTATTTATCAGCTGGAAAATAGTACCTGAACATTCAGTAGATATGTAGTTCTAAAACCAGATACTGAAGATGGCACATAGCCGAAACCGGTTTATAACCAAATCAAACTTGACAAGGGATGACGGAAATTCGTTCCACAATACATTGTAATCCTACCCTGTCGGAAAAGCAAACAACAAAAAAGAAATTAGTTCTAAAATCTGAACTTTCCCTTTAGTCGAAAATCAACTACCTAAAACTGCCGAACGAGAAGGGAAAGTTTCTGTAGGAAAAAAGGCCTGAATACGCAGGGAGAACTTCCATAGCATGTATTTCAGTACACCTGACGTCTTCACTGCGTGTTCAGTTATTTTTTCAGCAATGAATTTTGAGCTTAGTTTCAGGGTATTTTTCATAATGAATATTCTACTGAATATGCACCTCCTTACCTCAAATACTGCTGGGATATGTTGTACACATGTATGTATATGTGCGGCTGCCAAGAATCCTTAACCCAAACTTCTTAAGGATGAACTTTTGTACATTTCCCACATATCCTTTCATTTGACTGACGTGTACATTTGACGACTAGCAATTGCGAAATTGTTTCTGCAAAAGTTTATCATATAGTGTGTTTAGTTAATCAAAACAAAATATTTATTTTTTCCAGTTTGTTGTGGTCCGAAATATTCTCCTCCGGGAAGCTTGTTCGGACACCTTTATCACTCCACGTTCGGAGCGTTCCACCGTAAGACTATTTTGGAACTTCTATAAACTTTCTGTCGAAGCTTTAATGGAATGGGGGTTTGAGATGTTTTATTTTTCGAGGTTAAATGGGGTGAAACGAGTGAGAGCTGCTTCCATGTTTATGCACAACAATACTATATGGATGTGGCATACTTTTTTTTAATACAGTTGCGTTTTATCAAGCCAATTGGAATAACGTTGTAGCTTCAAGTCTCGGAGCTATTTTAGGCTATTTACAATTATTTTTCGAATATAAGTCAGAACGACCTTTCAATGTGAAAATAAACGGATTGAAGTCAAAAATAGAGACCCCTACCTAGCGAATAAAACACATTTTTGTTAATAGCTTTTCTACAAAGTCAAAGAAAAAGGTGTCACCATCTGTCAATTAACATCTAAGAGCAAGCGACAACACACAAATAAAAACAAATTAATGAATGAAATGAACAAATACAAAGAAATGGGAGGTCAAAGCCAGAAAAGAGCCATTGTTTGATAACGTGTTATATCTATGTCTGTAAGTGAACAACTGAACAAGAAATATGTATTAGACATTAATTGACATCTTAAATAAAAAACTTCAACCAAGGGGAGAGGTGTGTGGCAAAGAAAGCTTTCAAATGATTGAATGTGTGTGTACACTGTACATAATTGCAAGCGAATGAAAACAAGAGAAAAAATCAATAGTAAACAAATTTGTGGTACATATCGTCGTTTAAAGTGCAAAACCGCGTATCGATATTTTTGTCAAACATGAGATATCCCCAAAACATTCACACAATACCTCAAAAATCTTGCATGTAAATGTGTTTTTGGGGAAACTTCATTTTTGGCAAAAATGTCACTTAGTTGCTAGGTCAATACGCGGTTTTGTGCTTTAAACGATGAGGTGTATGCTTGTACAAATAATACCCATTAAACACTGACAAATAAATTTTCGTTGGTTTGATATATCATTTCAAAATAAAGAAGTGTTTCTCAAGTGCTTCTCAAACATTGTTTATTAGTTTGAGAAAAATTTGAGAAGAATTTGAGAAACAATTTAGCTTTGAAATGGGTTTTGAGAAAATGGAATTTCTCAATTTGAAAATCAGCCGAAAATATCATATTAAAATAGTACCTTTGATTTTGAAAACGCCATCGAGAGAAATTTGGGATGCATTTGAAATAAACGTTTGAGGTTTGAGAAAAGGGTTTATTCTCAAATGCATCTCAAATAACCGTAGATAGCATTGTCAAACAAAAAGGCACATTTTTTGGCCTGTTGTTTATTGGGTTGTTTAAGTATTTACCTACATATGTATGCAGGTACAGGCTGGTCCAAAAGTCACGCCTGCGTGTAAAAATTGAATACCTTCTTTGTTTATTATTATTTTTTATTGTTTTTTTTTTTAATAAAATATTATCTTTGTGTAACCTAAATTTTAATTATGAAAAATAACATCAGAGAGATGACCACCATTTTCATCGATGCAGAATTGGGCTCTTAAACAGGCGTTTTGCATAACTGCACGCAAAGTTTCAGGCTCTATCGCCCTGATCTCAGCTTCAATGTTGTTCTTTAGCTGCTCTATAGTTTGAGGCTTGTTTATATACACTCGTTTTTTGAGATAACCCCATAGAAAATAATTAGGGGTAGTGGTGAACGTGCTGGCCAATTAAATTCTGAATTTTTTTATATAATGCGGTCATCAAAAATTTCATTTAAAAGCGTCATTGTGGCACGGGAAAAGTAAAATTCTACCACTTTGGCTCGTTGCTCGGTCGTTCAATTTTGCATGGTGGTGTAACACGAATCGATGAAAAAAATATGAAAAAAAATGCAATTATAAATAATAAGAAACAAAAAAGTTATTTAATTTTTACACGCAGGCGTGACGTTTGGCCCACCCTGTATATACTTTCATACGAAGCATAAATATGCACATACTGTTTTATATTGGGGAGCAATTTGGCGAAACGATATGTAAGTACACGTAATTAATGCCAATTAGCTTTCGACAAAAGCGGTACCACTTCAATAAACTTCAAATAAATGAATTCAGTTAAGTATGTATGTATGAACGTTTGTAGATAATTATCATGCATTTTATTGGCGTTATTTCACGTACATACATACATACGTGCATACATACATACATACATATGTGCATAAGTTAGTGCCCATACATATATGCATTTGATTGAGTGCACTAGTAGGTTATTAAACGACAACAGAGACTATAACAAACGCACTTCAAACTAACCATTTACCATAATTTGTTAAAGAGTTAGCGACTAGCTGTTAAATGAGATGTCTGACGTAAATAAAACTACAAAGCTTTTTTTGGAATTATTAACACACTAAAGCATTTCCTCAGCCAACTAAGGGCGAGTTAGTAATCAAGCTTTTAATCGAAACACTTTGTAATGAAATCGATACCAATGACGATTGGCAAAATGCTAGTCATATAAACTAGCGCTATGCGAAAAACTCTAATATAATTATAGCTTGTGAACTAGTGCAGCTGGATGCAGATAAGGAATAATTGAAAAATTGGTGAAAAATAAAAATGGAGTGCTGAGTATTGAATACCAGTTAATTGTGGACATTAAATACATACATATGTAAGTACTTATATACTATGCATTTCCCAGTATAATTTACATAAAAAATATATAAGTATCTATGTACATATATGTACGTATGTATGTACATTTGTGCAGCCATGAGTAATTTTGTAAATATCACACGTAACATCTCTTGTGTTGGCTAAATAAAGTAACACCGCACCTCCTCTTCGTATTTGGGAATTTTTGGTGAAAGCAAAATGCATGCCTGTACGTATGTATGTACATAAGTACCTACTCAAAATACTTCTAGAACTCCCTCAAGGGCATTTATCATGAGTGTCGTATGTTTTTTATTGCAAATCGCCTGCCATTTAAAAAAAAAAGTAGCTTAAAGTGTATAGAATATATGACCTCTGTGCATAGTGTATGAAGAGTTTAGAGAAACTTTGTTTGCATGAAATGAAAGGGGGACACATGAAGTGCCCAACATGGAAACACACATTACTTTGTTTGGAAAAGTCTTTTTAAGACGCTGTACTTTTAAGCATAGTGGGTAACATGCTGGCGGTTCTAGATATGATCTCATGAAAACAAATCTTTCCCAAAACGCTTTAAATTGGCAGATGCTCACTTAAAATTGGAGAAGAAGCTCGGAATTAATATTAATAGAGTATTATTATCGCCATTCTATTATTAATAGCATTAGGTATATCGTATTTCAATATGTATGTCTTTTGTGGTTCTAAGGTGGCTAATTATACATATCGTCAAAATAATAATTCCTGTTACTCCAACCGAACAGCTGTTTTATCTACATATCGTCGTTTAAAGTGCATTTTCGCGTAAGGGACATTTTGTTTCCTTTTTTTTTACACTAAGTTGATGTTTTAGCTAACAAACGCAGAAATAAGTAACGGTTTTGAAATAAAATAGTTTATATGCTCTCCTGTAAAATTCAACCACCGTCCGCTATGCGAAAATGCAAATGCCTCTTACGCGAAAATGCACTTTAAACGACGATATATATATGGTTATAACCTTGCATGTTCCAAGAAATAAAAAAAAATTGCTTGTGTCAATTGCACATGCTTATTTAACACTTTATTATTGTTAAACTACCACTGACATATCAACATATGAATCTTTGACAGATGCACTACGTCTGACGATACATGCTTACATAAATATGTATATTTATATGGTCACATTTACCTACATGCCAAAAAAAAATAAAAATCATATAGCACAGATTTTAATTGACTACTTGTTTTCATCAGCCCAAGTTGTATGTTCAAAAAATAAACACATTTGTACTTAATTTGTTTGCAGCTTTATGTACTATGAGGAAGTGCTTGTTAATTGATTACATTTCTCAATTAGTAATAATGTTTTTTTCTTTTCTTTACTGAGCAATTAAAAATCTAAAATAACTCAGAAAAGAGATTAAATGGTGAGCTACCTCAATTCTTACTGTTGTATGTATTGAGCCGACGTGTATAGATTAGAGCTGCCAGACGTCCCGGTGTCCATGTCCAACCTAAAAATTACTTGGTTTTGTTCAAGTGGATTCGAAATTCACTATTAGTTTAAGTTGTTACATATGAACTTTGGATAAGCCATATGCATTTTACAGTTCTACAAGTAACCCAAGCTGTCGATAAATGTCTGTTGACACTCACCCGAAATTATGCGCGAGGCACAAGAATGAATGGTACTAGGTGATCGAATCTGTATGCAAATGGCATTACATATCTAGTCGATGATCGATATAAAAATGTTCTCCTAAATATGTACACAATATGTAAGTAATTAAAATGGGTGTTGTATATACATATGTAGGTATATACCAAAGTGTCCCGGTTTCGCAGCAGAGATTGATTTAAAGCTCGAACTATGTATATGGAGAGAATGACAACGAAGAAAACAAGAATAAGCTTAAAGTTCCATGTCTGGTCTAAATACGCCACGACTAGTAAACAACTAACCAAGGTTGCAAACTCAAGGCAATTTCTTTTATGTCATATTTTATTAAATCGATATGATTCTCCGAAAAAATATTTTGCACAAATGAACTAAATTTACTATATCCGCTTTGTTATCAAAATTATTTATGGCCTTACA
Source organism: Urophora cardui (assembly GCA_960531455.1). Taxonomy (NCBI): domain Eukaryota; kingdom Metazoa; phylum Arthropoda; class Insecta; order Diptera; family Tephritidae; genus Urophora; species Urophora cardui. The sequence goes on along the minus strand of OY482672.1, from coordinate 3,413,081 downwards.
AACTCCAGGGAAAATGCAAGCTATACTTTTATGTATACATATATCTGTGTTCATATGAAACAGTAGCTTAAATGTACTTAAGGAAAAAATGAGTTAATTCCAAAAGTTAATTAAGAGTTAATTTCCAAAAGTTGAAATAATGCATCTCAGAGAGTACATTCTGCAGTTTTTGTTTAAAATTTTTCTCGGGCTTTCAATGGTCGGTGCTAATATAGACGAAGATGCTATATATACATACATTTGTGTTCCGATCGGAGACGGTAAAGGGGTGTCGCACAGGGGCCAAAGTTCATATTACCATATGTGACCCCTGTGCGACACCCCTTAACCATCTCAGTTTGGAATCAAAATTTATAGATATGTGATATCTTTCACTGTGCTGTTACCGATATGGTGGGTGAGACCAAAGAAAATCTCTACATTGATCTTTTAAGGACCACCCTAATTGATATATATGAATGTATGCATAGTAAATATTTAGTATTGTTGCTATTGCGGTTGCAGTTGCAGTTCATGGGAAGAAGCATTAAACCTTGAACTGTGCAATACACCAGCTATGCACTTTATAAAAGCTTGGGTGCTTAGGTGGCAGTTCAGTTTTACGAGTATAAGCAAAAACAAAACGTAAGATACATATTCAGTAATTAAAAAACAAAAACATTGTATACAAATTCAGGCACTCAGGAATCTTAAAAATATTTCTTAAATTAAATAACTAATAAGGTACCGTTTAAGTTTAAAAACAAAAAACTTAAGCCACATATTCAGTAATTAAAAAAAAAAACTCGTTATATAAAAATTCAGGCACTCTGTTTATTCAATTCCTTTGCTTTTTTTTTTTTTTTTTTTTAAAAACTCCTTTTTATTCAATTGCAATGCTTTTCCTAGCTGGACTTCATCAAATTTCTTTATACTTGATAAAATAAACTCGTATGATGCTGCCTTTTGGATACCAGTTGATAAACTAGTATTTTGATAACTAGTTTGTGGTTCAACTGCATTTAACTGGTATAATACTAGACAAAATAAACTGGTATGGTATTGTCATACGAATACCAGTTAATATACTACAATTTTGGCATACTAGTTAGCTGTTTCGCTGCAGGGTATGTACATATATGTATGTGTTTTACATACACACAAATTGCATAAATTTGTTTTCTTTGCCGCAAATTAAGCATTTTTAACCGTAGACCTACGGAAAAAAATACTTCAGAATTCTACTTTTCGGGTCGTTTTCGACCCGAATATATTTTGCATTAATTTATGGATATAAATTCTCATTAATTTAAATGATAATAGCTTAATTTGAAATATTTTATAATGATCTATAAGGCATTTTCAGCATATATTTCTGCTGTGACTGGGTTTACAAGGATATTTTGCAAATGATGCTATATGGCGATTCTATCATAATTTCTGTAACAACTTATTTTTCTGCCAAACAATAGTGAAACTGTATCCCTTTTTTGGGTGGGTCCAGCTGTTGCAGCTTTGAACTTCTCGCTTGGAAGTCTCCATTAATCATTTCCAGATTGTCAAAGCTTCTTGTGGTGGTTTCCCCAGTACCATTACTTTTTTCAGTCTTCGGTAAAATATAAGGCAAATTCAGTTCGGGTCGAAAACGACCCGAGGCGTAGGATTATAGAGTATTTTTTTCAGGCCCAAATAATAATGTTTAGCGTTACGATTTTTATTTTATTTCTTTCATTGCAAATAATAATTAAAAGTTAAAAACTTTAAGACTTCTAATTTCACTACTTACATAGTTATACCCACTTAAAGGAGCATTTCAGGTCGTTTTCGACCCGAACGTATGTCCAGGCCCGATGAGAGGGGGGGGGGGGGGATGAGGGGGTCAATTACCCCGGGCCCGGGCTTTAGAGGGCCCGGGGAATCTCAAAATGATATCCAAGCTTTTTGCTTACAGAAAATAAACAAACAACACCTTTAATCACCTTTCGTAGATAGCAATCATTTTAAATTTCAACAAATTGTATAAAACTCTGAACGTGTCTGCACCCCACTTAAGCAATTGTTGGTTTTTGGCGTCGGCTTTGCAGCATAAATTTTAATTCATTTTCTGTTGCAACAGAAAAATTCGGTATGATGCAAATTCTTGTACAGTGATATATGTATGTACGTTAGGGCGGGTCAATTTATTTTGCAACTTTGTTTCGGCCACAGCTGCATTCTCTGGTCAATTCTGAACAAAAAAGTCCAAAGGAACCTAGTTCTAAAATGAAGTTTGACCCTCCGCAATTTTGATTTTAGATAGTCATCCCTAAAAAAATTTTTTATTTGTTAAAAAAAATGTAGTTGAAGATACTTAAATTAAATTTTGAGGTTTACTTGAGTTGAGCCCATCCATCGGCCGACACATCATAGCAAAATTTAATCAATTTGGTTGTTTTTTAGGGAAATACATTCATTTTCCTAACCCCTTTTTTAGAACTTCTCCCAATTATTTTATGTTACAACAGGTATATCTTAAAAATTTGAAATATCTAAGTGAATCGCCGAAACACGTCAACTTAATTTTTGCCTGTAGAATACAAAGACGTGTTCAGAATATCCGTATTAAATCTTGATTTCGAGATATTTAGGAAAGAAGTTTCAGATTTCTTAAAGTGAATTCTTCGTCGTTTGTAAACTTTACCCAGGCTTTGCACTTTTTTCCGCGAAAAGATTTTAATAGCTGTCTACTTAATTGGGATATTATAAATTCAATGCCACCTCCAGTTTTCCGAAATTGCATTCGGTTTTCGAGATAACGGTAGATAATAAAAAATTTACCATACCCATTTACCCCTGGTAATAACTCATTCCGTTTTCGAGCTAATATATCAAAACTTTGCACGTGACTGTATCCTACTATTACCTTAACTATTTCTAAAAATAATCGAAATCGGGTCACTATGGCATATAGTCCCCGTACAACTGATTGTTCAGATATATGGTTTTGATCTTTTATTTCTTCCTAACTCCGAAAATACTCCTTCCACGCAGAAAGTATTATAATAACTTTCATTCAAAATTAATACATAAACAATTTCTTCATATACGATTTCGACATATATGCAACAGTTAATGCACTTTTGTGCAACCAAAGTCGAAATTTCACAATAAAAATTTTTTCTAAGCTCGTTAACACATGTATCATATTAAATGAATTAGATGAGTTTTATATCATCTTATAGAAAATTAAAAGAAGTATTATCCAGTTTTAAAATCGTGAAAATACATGCACCTATAAGGATTTTATACCTATTTGATTAAATTTTTCTTTGTTAATGTTTGATAAAATTTTCGTACAAAACAATCACGGCGAGGTAGAACAAATTTTAATACAAAGGTCAGACCACCCACGAGGTTATTGCAGAATATCAAAGTTCAATGCTTCACTAACAAGTATCTGTCAAAAACAGTATCGCAAAGTGGTAACTTTTTCAAAAAACCGCAATTTTATATATTTCATGTTTTCGCGGAATCTAATATCCGCCACAGTCCGAATTTTTTCGATTGGTATACCTTTTCGGATACCTTGAGGATGATAAAGAAAGCATCAAATAAAAAAAGGATACCTGTGATGGGAACATTTCACGTAAACAAGATATAAAGGATAACACATGTCATGTAAAAGATACCTACATTAATTCACTTATAATTCCGAAAATGTTAGTTCCTCGTGAAAAACTTATATTGCACGTTCATTTAGAATTAATACGAAAATATTTCTTTCATATATGGTTTTGACGTACCTGCAGTTTTTAATGCACTTTTGTGCAACCAAAGTCAAAATTTCGATAAAAAAAAAAATCGTTTTTTTCCATGTTCCTATGTTTTGGGGTCAAATATTTTGTTTGTGGACATAGTTATCTTTGAAATGATCATTTATAAAAACATGACATATTCAGTACGTACACTAGTAATCTGTAAATGATTCAATCGCATCGTGCAAATTATGGTGGGCATATAAATTAAGCACGAATCTTTTATATTGAAAAGTGTTAATTTTATTATACGATCTCCCATGCAGGTTCCCATTAATTTCAATACATTCCTTACAATTTAGTACAATTTACCGCGTGATCGCGTGCGCGATTTAATACAGTTCTTTCCTTTTCAAAATAGTTTTAAAATTTATTACTCTCAAAAAAATGTTTAATTTATATGCCCACGATAATTTCCACGATACGATTGAATCATTTACAGATTACTAGTGTACGTACTGAATATGTCATGTTTTTATAAATGATCAAAATTTCAAAGATAACTATGTCCACAAACAAAATATTTGACCCCAAAGTAGGAACATGGAAAAAAACGATTTTTTTTATCGAAATTTTGACTTTGGTTGCACAAAAGTGCATTAAAAACTGCAGGTACGTCAAAACCATATATGAAAGAAATATTTTCGTATTAATTCTAAATGAACGTGCAATATAAGTTTTTCACGAGGAACTAACATTTTCGGAATTATAAGTGAATTAATGTAGGTATCTTTTACATGACATGTGTTATCCTTTATATCTTGTTTACGTGAAATGTTCCCATCACAGGTATCCTTTTTTTATTTGATGCTTTCTTTATCATCCTCAAGGTATCCGAAAAGGTATACCAATCGAAAAAATTCGGACTGTGGCGGATATTAGATTCCGCGAAAACATGAAATATATAAAATTGCGGTTTTCTGAAAAAGTTACCACTTTGCGATATTGTTTTTGACAGATACTTGTTAGTGAAGCATTGAACTTTGATATTCTGCAATAACCTCGTGGGTGGTCTGACCTTTGTATTAAAATTTGTTCTACCTCGCCGTGATTGTTTTGTACGAAAATTTTATCAAACATTAACAAAGAAAAATTTAATCAAATAGGTATAAAATCCTTATAGGTGCATGTATTTTCACGATTTTAAAACTGGATAATACTTCTTTTAATTTTCTATAAGATGATATAAAACTCATCTAATTCATTTAATATGATACATGTGTTAACGAGCTTAGAAAAAATTTTTATTGTGAAATTTCGACTTTGGTTGCACAAAAGTGCATTAACTGTTGCATATATGTCGAAATCGTATATGAAGAAATTGTTTATGTATTAATTTTGAATGAAAGTTATTATAATCCTTTCTGCGTGGAAGGAGTATTTTCGGAGTTAGGAAGAAATAAAAGATCAAAACCATATATCTGAACAATCAGTTGTACGGGGACTATATGCCATAGTGACCCGATTTCGATTATTTTTAGAAATAGTTAAGGTAATAGTAGGATACAGTCACGTGCAAAGTTTTGATATATTAGCTCGAAAACTGAATGAGTTATTACCAGGGGTAAATGGGGTATGGTAAATTTTAATTATCTACCGTTATCTCGAAAACCGAATGCAATTTCGGAAAACTGGAGGTGGCATTGAATTTATAATATCCCAATTAAGTAGACAGCTATTAAAATCTTTTCGCGGAAAAAAGTGCAAAGCCTGGGTAAAGTTTACAAACGACGAAGAATTCACTTTAAGAAATCTGAAACATCTTTCCTAAATATCTCGAAATCAAGATATAATACGGATATTCTGAACACGTCTTTGTATTCTACAGGCAAAAATTAAGTTGACGTGTTTCGGCGTTTCACTTAGATATTTCAAATTTTTAAGATATACCTGTTGTAACATAAAATAATTGGGAGAAGTTCTAAAAAAGGGGTTAGGAAAATGAATGTATTTCCCTAAAAAACAACCAAATTGATTAAATTTTGCTATGATGTGTCGGCCGACGGATGGGCTCAACTCAAGTAAACCTCAAAATTTAATTTAAGTATCTTCAACTACATTTTTTAACAAATATAAAAATTTTTTTTAGGGATGACTATCTAAAATCAAAATTGCGGAGGGTCAAACTTCATTTTAGAACTAGGTTCCTTTGGACTTTTTTGTTCAGAATTGACCAGAGAATGCAGCTGTGGCCGAAACAAAGTAGGTTTTTTCCCCGTCAGTACAAATTGACCCGCCCTAATGTACGTGTATGTATGTATGTAAGCAGCGATACGCCGAAAACAAACGAAGCTTGCGAAGCTAAAATTTGCTTTGGTGCTTCGTACAGTTGAATTCGATTGCTGTTGCACTAAAACGTATTTTTTGCACCATACCTGTTACAGTAACTAATGCTGAACGTTCCTTCAGTGTTCTTGCAAGAATAAAGAACTTCCATCGATCGTGTTCAACTCAAGAACGTCTCACAGGACTTGGCATACTTTGTATTGAAGCACCAACAGCGAGACAGTTGGATTTTGACACTATAATAGATAATTTTGCAGCTGCTAAGGCCATATACCAAATTACTACCAACAAATATTTGTATTCCAATTTAAAGAAATTTATTTCATACAAATAAAGCAATATATATTGAAACAAAATTCATTCAGACCTATGACCCCACGGACAATATTACTCAGTATGACCCATGGATTCAGAAACTGGATGTACCTTTTGAACAATACATTTGACCCACCGTAATATATATATTTCCATGTAAACATATCGTCGCACACTGGGTGATAGCGGCCAAAAATAAAATCGAAATTAAAGTATTAGCAAATCAAATTTTTTTGAAAGTGATTGACAGATATAACAATTTGTAAAAAAAAAAGCTTATATAAAATTTTTTGAGTCTCGTTTTGTTTAGCCGTACAGGGTGTTAAAAACTGAGCAAAAAATAGGTCCTTTTATTTCTCAACAATTACACCTTATACAAAATGCTGTAACTCATTCAATTATTAACGTATGTAATCGAGTGATACATCATTACATAGATATTGATTTGGCCTTTTAGAAACAATAAGCCTTTTGTAACCAGCGGTAACTCTTAGATTTATATGAACTTTCAAATATTGACAAAAAAAGTCGTAAAAAAAAAATTTTGCTCAACTTTAAACAAAAAAATAAAAAAAATAAAAAATATGACCTCCCCAATTTTTTCATATGTTTTGAAATGATATATTTTTAATCAAACTGCATTTTAATTCTTGAAATCCACCTGCGCTTTTCGCTTAAATAATCTTTTTCCCATTTGACTAAAAGTGCCTTTTTCAAAACGCAATAATTAGGCTACTTTTGACATTATGAAAAATCTTATTCTTAGGCGACTAATCGAATAGTTTGTTCACCGTGTTGTAGGCAATGGTTCACACTTTCAAATTATGAAAGAATTTTTTTTTATCAGCGTTATCATTATTTTTTTGCAGCCTTTTTCTTTTCGAACAGAAAAAAAAATTGTGTAAAAATTGGAAAATTTCAACATGAAATAAAAAAAAATACAAAATATGACCTCTCCAAATTTTTAATATTTGGTGCTAGTGAACGTGCTTTATAAACAGGGGAAGAAATCTTAAAAATTCGTTTGCGCTTTTTTGTTTTATGAACTTTTTTATGGAGTGAGTTTTTCTAAGTTTTCATACATTTTTCCCATACAAAATCCCCAAAAGTATGCTTCAAAAAGTATTAATAATTTTGTATGGGGAAAATTTGCCAAGTTAATGAAACTTAAACAACAATTTCTCCAATTCTAATAAAGATATCTGAAAAATTTAAACTCCATATTCAGGGGGATGGTTTATGCTTTCTAACGGTGTATTTTATTTTGAATAAAAAATATTACATACAAGATATTAAGCAGGGAATATAGTCAAAAACGTGTTTTTTTGCCTAATTGGACATGAATATCTCAAAAACTAGAACCAATTTGAAAATTCTGACTTCAGATTGAGATTCAGCACACTGAAATCCTTTAGAAAAGTATAGTTTCATTTGTGGTATAAAAATTTTTTTAAATGTGATTTTTTTGAAGGAAAATTTTATGATGAATGCTTTCAAAATGCTCAAAAGTGCATATATTTTTAATTTGAAAACCATGGAATACTTTGCGCTTTTTCCAAAATGATTACTGTATATTATTTATATTTAAAAAATGTGTGCTCTTATTAAAATTGAGCATTTTAGCTATAATAGTTAACAAAATATTGAAATTTCAAAAATACCGTTATATGGGAGGGGGGTGTATTTGTGGGCCGATTTTGTTCAAATTTTCACAGTTTACTATCTTCAATCAAGAAAGCTTAAGTTCCGAGTTTAAAGTTTCTAGCTCAATTATTACTATTTTTGGCCGCGTTTGTATGGAGGTGCCCCCACTGTGCGTCGGTCTGCTGCCAGAAACACGAATGTGAAAATTTTTTTAAGAGCGATGTCTGCTCTTTATCGGCTTTATATTGATGTAATAACAATTAATATTTGTATAAATGCTTGTGTAAACATACATACATATGTGCGTGTATGTACATAAGTATATATACAAATATTAATGGTTATTATATCAATATATACCCGATAAAGAGCAGACATCACACTTAAAAAAATTTTCACATTCGTGTTTCTGGCAGGAGGCCGACGATGTTTACTTGATCTGTATTAATGTATAGATAAATTAAAGTTCGTAACTATATATTCATTGAATTTTGATTTTGAGAATTTGTTCATTTAGCATGGGGGCCCGTAGTTTTTTTGACCCCGGGCCCGGATTTTCTCTCGGCGGCCCTGCGTATGTCTACGGTTAATGGAAAAGGGGAAAGAAACAAAATGCAAGGAAATATAGGTACAATTTCCAGGATCAAACAAAGCGGCACACATGCATACATAATATATACCTAATATTCCAATCGATATGAGTACGTGCGTTCTTAATTGTTCGAACAGTAAGGGTCTTAATCTAAGGTGATAAACTGCTGGTAAATGGGGTAAAGTGATAAAATATTAATTGTGATAACTTATTTGTCAAAAATTGTATGAAAATATATTTAAGCAAAGTTTATCACTTTACCGAACGATTTTGTTGCGTAAATTTTTAAATTTCGGTAAAATTCAAGTCTGACAGATTGTCAGTTTTACTTTTTCAATTTAAAAAAAGAAACAAGGCTTATCCAATACAGGTTAAGTTACTTGCATTTGCTTTATCTTGTTTCTTCTTTAAAAATGTCAATGTGAAAGAGGAGAGAAATGAATTTCAATGTAAAATTTTTCCCAATTCGTTTTGTCTGACATTTACACTTTTTAGTATACATACACAATTCCAATCAGCTTATCTACTACGATATCCTTCTTTAGATAATTCTTGAAAAGAAATTTTCATTTTATAAATTACAAATGTACATATATCAAAAATATCTAAAAATCGAGTGAAAACAATGGAAGAGGTAAGAATGGAATTTAACTAACCATACATATATGTATATATATACATATGTATATGTAAATTAAATAAACAACTTTAATTATCTTTACAGAATAATAAGCTGAAACGCAGGAGGATAAATCCTTCACATCGTTGGACCGATTCCGAGGTAATCACACTCCTGCAAGCGGTGTCCGACGCAGTTAAAGAACGACCGGAGTCGTTTGAGGTAAGCGCAATGGCAAATGTAGTAACAGCATTTACTCACTTTTATTTAATGTTGCAGAAACCGACCTTGGAGAAATTCTACGGGAAAATTAAAGAAAATACCCCGGTTCTTCAAAATATTGAATTGATTTCCTTTAGATCAAAAATGAGATATCTAAAGAAGTGCTATATTTCCGCGACCGAATGGAAATCGAGCACCGGTTCTGGACTATTGACCAATGGTGAGGGGACTAGCGTGTCGGACCATGTCAATAAATTGTGTCCGCAATTTCATTTGCTCGAAGAAATTTTTGGCCAAAGAAAAAATGTCAACCCTGATTTCATTTATGAAACTAATAACAACGTAAATGAGGTATCCATTAGTAACAGCGCCGAATACCTTGACCTCGAAATTCTTGAAGACTTTTCAGAGGAAACTCGATCTGATACTTTTGTACCTGAGAAAACTCTTACTAGCCCTCTACCTTCAACATCGCAGAGCGCCCTTGATTTCAGTCAAAAGCAAAGCAAACCAAAAAAAGCAAAGCCTTCGGTAGCAAATCCATTTGCTAATTTACTTGAAATCCAGAAACAGAGGTTAGAAGTAGAAGTTGACAAACTAAATTTAGAAAAGGAGAAAGAGAAAAATCTGGTGGAATTAAAAAAAAATTGAGTTGCATAACCAATTGGAAATAAGAAAGCTTGAATTGCAAATGCAGCAAAACGAAGTAATGCAAATTGAAAAGATGAAAATAGAAAGCGAAGAAAGAATTAAAAAATATGAAATAAAATTAAAATTGAATGCTAAATACCAACATATTTAAAAGCTTGTTTTAAAATTTTTTCTTTGATCTCTTTTTTCACTGGTATTTTGAGTTTCTTGTTTATGTATGTGAAATATAATTAATTATTTGTAAATTTAATTACGGTCTTTTGGTATACATAGTACATATGTACATATATATTAATATATATAAAACTTAAACATTTTTTGGTAATTTTTTGTTGGCTTCGTGAGCAAATGTGCATACCAAAAGAAATATAATATACATTAGACTGACTAGAAAACATATGGGATTTGCAAAAGTATTGAATTTTTTCGCTCCCCGCGCATTTTTTGATGACAATAGAAAATTAGATCTGCATAAAAATCTAACCATCGGTCAGGGCCGTGCGCAGGAATTAGCCTTGGGGGGGGTTTTAATTTTGGTTTGCATTCGCATACATTTTTCGCTAAGATAAACATATTTGCTGAAACAGATATCCAGACCCATACACCATAAATTTAAATGTTCTCTAACTTTTCTGAAACTCATTATGATTCATCAAAACCTAGTTAACCAGGTCCTGAATAGTACACGGAAAGAATTTTTTACTAGAATCAATGCCGACACAAGAAAAATTAGACTTGATTTTGAACTTAGAAAATAATTTCTTAATATCAAGAAAATCCAAGAAAATTGGATTTTAAATAAATAAGTAAAAATTTTCTTGCTTCAAGTAAAATTGGATTTTAAATAAATAAGAAATATTTTACTTAGGGTAAGTGTTTTTTTCTTGTTTTTTGAAATAAATTAAGAAATTATTTTTTTGTTGCAAGTAAAACTTTTCTTATACGAGCTTAAGTAAGTAATGCGAGAGACACACATCGTAGTATAGTAATAATATTTCGATCTATACCACATATGTATGTGTCACCCTCATATTGTAGTTTAATTGAAAATTTTCATAGCATAGCCAAATCATAATATTGATATTCTAATATTCATACCACATGTGTGTCTGAGGCATAAGAAAATATTAAATATTAAATTAAGCAAATATTTTCTAAAAATATTAAAAACGTAAAAAATAAGGAAAATTAAAACTAATCATGAGGGATTAGAAAACCATAATTAGTCAACTAGTATTTTCCTAGGACTTGTTTATTGAAATGACAACATTTTATTTAATATAAATGAAGATGCAAATAGTGAACTCCTTATACCAAATGCTTCACTAACAATCTGAGAATTGCAAAAATATTCAGAAATATGCAAAGCGGATGGAAAATGAAAAAAAAAATACATGTAACTTTGGAAATGCAAATTCAGCAAGAAAAATTTTACTTCGCTCAAGAAAACGTTTTCATATTCATTTTACATTTTTTTCGCTGTATTTTGTTGTTCCAATTCGTCGAAACACAATTTTCTTAAATTCTTCTTGATATTAGCAAAAAGATTTTCTTCATTTAAGTAAATTTAAGAAAAGATGTTTTTATTTATTTAAACATTTTTTTTCAACATTTTTTTTCTATAGATTTTGTTAGTGTTCTTGAATAAGAAAATAATTGTCTCATTTTTGGAAAACTCAATTTCTTATTTCCAGTAATAATTAAGTAAATTTTTCTTATTTCCCTAAAAATTTTCTAAATTGAGTTCAAGAAAGCATTTTTCTTGATTCAAGTATACAAATTTCTTTCCGTGTACTGTTTACAGTACTTGTTAATTGAAACTGCTCACTGTTTTCACAAAATGAACATTTTTTGTTATCAGTACAATTTTTTTAAAAATGCCAAACGAACATATGCTACACAACTTTGTAATTTCGGAAAGCTCCAAGTGCAATTCAAAGTGCCGAACTTATGTATTGGCCAACCTTATTTTTTGCAACTTTTACCAATTCTTCTTCCGTAAAATTATTGTAACTAATATTGTCAAAAATTATGAGTCAAAATTCAATGCAAAATTTATAAACTGTATTTTGAAAATTTTTGCAAAATCATTGCAACTTAGATTTGGTCATGGGGGGGTTTTAACCCCCAAAACCCCCCCCCCCGTGCGCACGGCCCTGCCATCGGTAGTGGGAAATAGCCACGCGCATTTGAACTAAAGTTCAAAAATTGACCTAAAAATTATACATTGCTTTAGAGACCAATATCTCCTTAAACAATGATTTTTGGAGAAATAATGTAATAATCATTTTTATACTAAATGAAACTGGGAACAAATTCTCCATATGATATTTATACCTACCGTTATCCTTTCAGGACATATTGAGTCCTTAAATTGAAATTTAAATTTTTTTGTTTGTTAAAAACGCAAAAATAAATATTTAAAAAATAGAGAATTATATAAACTATACATCATTTAATAGGTTATTTAAAGTAGTTTTACACATCATAAATTTTTCTTGATTTACATGCACTATTATAGTCAAGAAAATGATTTAAAATAAGCAAGTCGCATTTTTTCAAACTTTTTTTTTTACTAAACTGAAAATATCGTAGTAGGCTTTGCAATAATAAAAGAAAAAATGTGGTATAGTTTCATATTTCAGCTCATTCAATAGTTTGTTGAACTTTCTTTAAAGTGAACTTGTAGCGGTAGTGCTCATAAGTGTGTTATATTCAGTTCAAAAAAGTTTTTTTCAAATTTTTTTAAAACTATTATTGTAATGGCATAAAAATACGAAAGCCATAAACTTTTTAAATGAACATCGCGTATCAATAAAAGCTGTGCGCTCAAAATTGGCTTTAGAAATTGAAGTACAGTATTTTTATTCTTTTGCAATGTTTGAATGGCATTTGCATGAGAGAATATGTTCCCAGTTTCATTTAGTATAAAAATGATTATTACATTACTTCTCCGAAAATCACTGTGTAAGGAGATATTGGTCTCTAAAGCAATACATAATTTTTAGGTAAATTTTTGAACTTTAGTTCAAATGCGCGTGGCTATTTCCCACTACCGATGGTCAGATTTTTATGCAGATCTTATTTTCTATTGTCAAGCTATCAGAAAATGCACGGGGAGCAAAAAAAATCAGCACTTTTGCATTTGTGGTCAGTCTAATATACATACATACATAAATCCCAATTCGACAACAACAATTTGTACTAAGCATCACCTTCGCACCAATTACAGTCACTGATAATTTATTATAATTTTTTTTATTCAGACAAAATTTATGAGATAGAATGAGACATCATTGCTAGCAACGCCCGACGCTTGGCTTCGCCCTCATTTGTGGCATATATAAAATGCTCAGATTCATTCTCATCTTCGTAACTATCGTCCTCCCCACTGGTAACTTCTATTTGGTCAAAATTGTCTTCTTTTTGCGCGATAATTATATTGTGCAAAATACCACAAACTAATATCCAACGGCATGCAAATTTTATCGAACGCTCATCCTTTATCTGGATTTTTAATTCTTTTAAATTATTAAAACGCTCTTTCATCAAACCAAAGCAATGTTCAATGCGTATGCGATATTGACTAAACGTTCGATTAAAAAATAGTCTTTCATCAATATTCCCTTCCATGGAGTTGCTTCTAAATGGTGTTACAAGAGTGCTCGTTAACCTATAAGCACTGTCGCCTGCTAACCATTCTGCCCCTGAAATCATTTCTGTGGTCCTTGTAGAAATACTGCAGTTATTAAAGATCCTTGCATCATGCACACTGCCTGGATAACCGAGAACTAAATGACGGATTCGGAGCTTATAATCGCAAATTGCTTGAGCCTTCAGAGAATAAATGTATTTCCGAGAAAAGTATGACTCAGGATCTTGAATAGGCTTTTCAGCTAGTTTAATTTCTGTCCCGTCGACGTATCCAATACAATGTGGAAGCTCGTGAAGCGTTTCGGCTACTAATGCCTTTCGCTCGGTAGCGTCCGGCCAGTATAAAAATTGATATTTTAATTTAAGTATCACATCGAATATTCTGTTGGTCATGTTCTGTTGAAGAATCTATATATGTACATATATGAAATATTGGATTTCTAAAATAATAATGTACCTGTATTGCTCCACCATCACTAACGCCAAACAAGCTTGCAATTTTGCATATTGATCCTCCTTCTCCACTTGAACCTAATCGATATAACACAACTGCGAGCTGCATTTGTACAGAAAACTGCTTACAAGAACGTGGTCCGTTGAATAATTCGTCATCTTTAATCAAATCTAAAACTACTTTAAATGTGACCCAGCTGACACGCGTGATTTGTCGGAATCTGGATTCGTCCAAATTTGGCAATACATTCATTAAAAAGTTACGAGATTTTGGGACAGAGTTATGCACGAAAGGACACCCATATCTGAACTGTTTGGAAAAAACTTCAACAAGAGCTAATTCATCCATTATTTCCTCTTCCTTTCTTTGCTGATTTTCTGGAATACATTCGGATTTTCAATAAGTTATTAAATTATAGAATGCGTCTAAATTAAAATGTACACGCAAGTACATACTTACCATCACTTTCTTCGGAAATCTCCAACATTAGCAAATCATGCTTCAAAATTTCTTGCCAAAGTCTAAGAAATTTACGTTTCCTGCTTTCTTTCGGCATTTTAGCATGAATTATTGCAATAATTTCACAAAAATGTTATATGCACTTTTTGTTTATTTTATTGAGTCTATTTATTAATCAAGTTGACAGCTGACAATATTTTAAACAATTATTTACCAAGGTGCGTTCATGTAAGAATGCAGATAAAGTGATAAACTTTAGCAATTTATTACTTTATCACTTTAGATGAAGACCACTAGTGTTTTCACATGAATGCACAGTTTTTGGTGGCAAGAAGAAGGAGTAGTAGCACAGTTAGAGTTCAAACGCTTTTGACGCGCATCAATTTGCTATCAGTAATATAATATTAAGTTTACGCAGAACACAAGCCAACCTTACAACCTGCATAACTCTTTTCTGTCCCATCGACGCATTGGACGGACGTTCATGTCTGCTTGGCTGTCACAAATTTCAATTTGTTGTGATAACCTACTGACACGTACAATGAGGTAAATATATGTACATATGTATGTATGTATATAAATCAGAGAACTGCATTGTGCGCCGTTTGTGAAGACTACTTCTTCTGGAAATCAAGTTTAGCGCAATCTTCGAAGATTAGTTCTGGAGCTTGTAAGTAAAAAAACTGAATCTAATTTAACCAAATATGGAGTAAAATAGATTGCTGCTATATATTTTCCAAAATTCAGCGGCACTCAGGAAGATAAAATGGCAGTAGGTGAGTTAGACTCTCGGTCTAAACAGCGGCAGTTCCCTGAGCACATGTACGCTCAAAGACGTTTTCCTTTGAATCTTCTGACTTTCACAATTCGATTATTTTGTTGAAGCTGTTTACTAATTGTACCACCAAACACCCCTCACTTGTTGACCTCGGCTAATGGCTGTAACAATAACACGTTCGATGTATAACACAATTTAATTACGGTTAGGCAAAAGAAAAATAAAAAAATTAACAAAGAAAATTATTAAGAAAAACAAGCATTACATTGTTTCCTTTTTGTGATCTAGAAAGGCCACACAAGACTCGTACTTGTCCTTTAAACTTGGTTCGACTTTTTTGTGTATATGTATGTATACATCTTTTACAACCATTCATAATATTAATTTTATGAGCGAGTGCGCATAATAATGCCGTACATTGTTTCCATTAAGCACAGAAGCAGAAATATATAATACTAGTAAACCTGGCCATGCGATGCTGTGGCTTTCAATTACACTGTGCGACAATTTGAGGGTGGAAAACCACTTATTGCTATATTTAACATTTTTTTATTGCCATTTTAAATTTGACTTCTCCTTAAAAATGGCAGAATATATATCGGCTGTAAGCCCATAGATTCTTATTAATAAAATATAAAATTAAGCATATACATAATTACTGGTTATTTTTATTTTCCGTCGACCTAGATTTTGTATACAAAGATTTTGTCCGAGGAATCCCATATTGAAGTTTTAATGCGAATAATTTTCTACAATATTTTAACCATATAGCTAACTACCGCAAAAGGTCATTTGTCGTACTTCTCTTTCTCTTCCCCTTTCCTTTTTATTTGAGATTCCTCTTTCCTTTGTCCATTTTATTTTTCGTACTCTTCCCTCTTTAGCTTCCTTTCCTTCGCCGTTTGTGTTCCTTTCATTTTCCCCTCCCCTTTCTTTTTATTACAGGGCAAGACCTTTCATGACACTTAAAATTTGAAAACCGGACAAACTCTAGCGTAAAAATAAATTTTTGAAAAGGTGGCAAATCGTTTTGTAAAAATCGTAATAAATTACTTATTTTCAGGCCAAGCATTTTCATATACCTGGCAAAGCCATTTCATGTAACACTTTAAATTTAAAAATCAAACTGTGGAGTAAAAATAAATTTTGGAACAGGTGGCAACCCTCTGAAAAAATTATGATAAATTACTCATTTTGAGGCAAAGCACTTTCATATGACACCTCAAATCTAAAAATCAAACAGACTATAGCGTAAAAATTAAATTTTGAACAGGTGACAACCCTTTTTATAAAAATTATAATAAGTTATTTATTTTCACGCAGGGCCCTTTCATATGACACCTCAAATTTAAAAATCAATGAAACTATGGCGTAAAATTAAATTCTTGAACAGGTGGCAACCCTATTTGTAAAAATGGTAATAAATTATTCATTTTTAGGCCAAGCATTTTCATATGCCTGGCAAAGCCATTTCATGTGACACTTTAAATTTAAAAATCAAACTGTGGAGTAAAAAGAAATTTTGGAATAGGTGGCAACCCTATTTGTAAAAATTATGATAAATTACTCATTTTGAGACAAAGCACTTTCATGTGAGACTTCTAATCTAAGAATCAAACAAACTATAGCGTAAAAATAAAATTGTGAACAGGTGGCAACCCTTTTTATAAAAATTATAATAAATTACTTATTTTCACGCAGGATCCTTTCATATGACACCTCAAATTTAAAAATCACGCAAATTATAGCGGAAAACTGAATTTTTGAACAGGTGGCAACCCTTGCTGTAAAAATTGTAATAAAATTAATAATTTCCAGCTCAATCCCTTTCATATGGTACCTGAAATTTATAAATCAAGCAAACTATACAGGATAATTAAATTTTTAAATCCTTTTCAAAAAAATTAACCCTTCCTGCGCATCTACAGGCCAAGCCCTTTCATATAACACCCCATTTTACAAAATCGGTATAACGGTGTAAAAGTTATGGTGCGTACAAAAAATCGCTTAGCGTAATATATATAAAGATAAATATAAAATTTTTCAGTTTCTCGTGTTATTACGCTTTTATAAGCATCTTACCAGTATAGATGGCCGATAAAGTTTTTAGGCTATTGCCGTCAATAGTTTGCAACACTGTTGCGTAACTTTTTTTGCCTTTACATTGGGTGAGTTTCTAAGAAAAAGCTGCTCCGCAACTGTTGAGCTGAACAGTTGCCAACAGTTGTGTAGCAGTTGAGTTAAACAGCTACGTCTTAGAAACGGTTTGATGAATTTATCAGCTGTTTGGCTTTACACAACATGTTGAGCTCAAGTAGCGAAGAAAATTTGTGATGCAAAAAATGGCGAAAAGTTGCCAACTGTTGAGCTGAGCGGAATTACTCAACAGTGCGTTTCTAAGACAAACACTCAACAGTTGCACAACAGCTCAGTCTTAGAAACTCACCCAATGTGACAGCAGCCATATTGAATTTACGCCTGGTAGGGGGTGTCAAATGGATGCTATCGAAGACCTCATGTATGTAGGTGTTCCTCGCATCTTTTACTGCCCGCTCTATACCGATTGGTATTTATGTATGTATGTACATATATTGGTTGCCAACTGGAATTTGAGATTAGTTTCATATATCGTAACGCTAAGTTTTACGCCATGGCTGGCGATTTAAACTTTGTTTTTATAATTAAATTAATGTATAATTAAGTGAATTAAGTCTGGCCACAGCTTCGATTCGCGCTTTTTAATAATCTCTGTTTGCTTACTTATGAAAATTAAGAAATTACAAACAAAATTGTCGATGAAAGTGAACTTCTGTGCTGCGAAAATTGGTTGTGGTTGGTTTGTTATCAATTCATGTTTTGCTTTTTCTCTTCTTTTGCAGATATACATACATATACAATTTACATACTAGCTATATACTCAGCCGCAAGATGTCATTTTTGAGTGGTAACAGTCATTCGATTTCCGAAGAGGAGCTTGATGATGAGTAAGTGCATACATATGTACCTACATACATACATATGTACATTAAAACTTTTTTATAATGTTTATAATGATTGGAATTTGGTAATTATGCAAAACAAGTTTTGGAATATATGATTTAGCATACACAAACTCAATTTTCTTAAGCATTAAGAGAGCCTTCTCTATCGCTAGCTTAGAGTGCAAATTGTGTAAGTCCTTTCTTCAAAATTTGTAGGAGAGACAAAAAACAAAAAATAAAAAAATTTCGAAACCAAAAAAAAAAATTCTGTTCATGTAAATATTTTGGACTTACACAATTTGCGTATCACTGAATAAAAACGAGTAGAAATATGACAAATATCACAGACCTGTTTAGCGTGGTGCGTATTTGAATTTTCTAGCGTTCTACATAAAAATAAACTTTTTCATAAAAGTGGACTTACATAGTTGGCACTCTAAGCTAGCGATATGTACATAAGTATGTACATCTGTCAAAGTCAGCCTTAAATTAGATTTCAAACAATTTGTTTGTTTGTTGGCTCCGCCAATGGGAAAACATTTTAAATGCCTTAAGATGGCATCTCAGGCACAATAACAACACACTCGCTTCACGGCCAAACTAATTAAAAAGACATATGTATCTTCCACACGCCTTGGGCTTAGCCACGCGTAGTGGAAAATTCCATTGAAAGAAGAAGAAAAAGGTCGCAGGTTGTCTGTCGAGGTGTGAACATCAACTTCCGCCGGAAGCGATCTGTACGAAATTTCGTATGTACATATCGTCACGAATGTGGAATTTTTTTTAAGTGCGATGTCTGCTCTTTATCGGGTATATATTGATGTAATAACAATTAATATTTGTATAAATGCTTGTGTAAACATACATACATAATATGCACGTGTATGTACATAAGCATATATACTAATAAAAATTGTTATTATATAGATATATACCCGATAAAGAGCAGACATCGGATTTAAAAAAATTTTCACATTCGTGTTTCTGGCAGGAGGCCGACGATATGTATGTACATATACATATATTTAACAAATATGTGTCTAATTTGAAATTTTATTTAAAGTTGCAAATAACGAACAAAACAAGTAAGGAAGCCTAAGTTCGAGTGGAATCGAACATTAGATACTCAGCTGTATGCTTTCATTGTTTGTTTGCGTTTGTTCGATATAGGGTGTATTTTATATGAAACGAGTGCTGCATAAACAGGGCACAGCCACGCCCATTTTCAAAATTTGTATCAATCATCCAAATAAGCATATAAATATTATTGTTAGTGCAAAATTGCATCCCTCTATGACTTTTAGTTACAAAGACTTCACGTTACAAATTCCAAAAGGGTGTTCCAGAAATATCTTTGTTAAAAAGTAGGCGTGGTCATAAACCGATTTCAATACATTTTTGCGTGTCTATTAACACATGTTATAAAAGTGCATAAACCAAGTTTCGTCATAATATCTCTGTTATTTGTCGAGTAATAGGCTCGTAGATTTCTTTGTATAAAAAGAGGCGGTGCCACGCCCATTTTATAAACTTTTTTTATTTTTTGTTTCCGGTCTATTGTAGAACTCATGTCACAAAATTTCAATGAATTATCTTTATTTGAAAGAGTTTTTAGTGCTTAGCACGAAATTTTTTATCTTAATTCAATTTTTAATTGTTGGGGTAAGCGGAAAAAAATTCAACAACTATTTACAGCGAAGGTTGAGTGTATAGCTATTTCACGAAAAACCATTTTCGATCATCAGCACTCTTTTCGGAAGTGGATGCACCGGGGATTGAACCCGGATGGAATGGACTCGGGTTCAATCCCCGGTGCATCCACTTCCGAAAAGAGTGCTGATGATCGAAAATGGTTTTTCGTGAAATAGCTATACACTCAACCTTCGCTGTAAATAGTTGTTGAATTTTTTTTTCCACTTACCCCAACAATTAAAAATTGAATTAAAATAAAAAATTTCGTGCTAAGCACTAAAAACTCTTTCAAGTAAAATTGTTAACGTTGTTTGGTATATACATAAAATAAATACCAACAACAATGTTCATTGCGAACTGCCTACAACAAAAATTCAGCACGTTTGTGGAGAATATATGCAAAAGCATATACACACCAGACCTGTAAAGTGCAAGTACCAGTACATGTACAAGTACAAGTACCCCAGTACTTCAAACTTCCAGTACAAGTACAAGTACTTCAGTACTTGTACTTGAATTTTACAAGTACAAGTACTCTACTGATAAGTACTTTTTAAGTACGTACACATATCTGTGTTTTTGTTCTGCTTTTTTAAATGTTTTGATTGAAATAAAATTTTTAAATCAAAATCAACTTATGCTAGAGACACACATCGTAGTATAGTTGAAATATTGCGATCTGTACCACATATGTGTCACTCTCATATTGTAGTTTAATTGAAAATTTTCATAGTAAAACCAAATCATAGAATTGATATTATAATATTCATACCACATGTGTGTCTGAGGCATGAGGTGATATTTTTTTGTTTGAAACAATCTGAAATAGTTTGTCAAAAAAGTACTTGCATGTACATTGATAAGTACTTTTACTTGTACTTGGAATTTCCAAGTACAAGTACTGTAGTACTTGTACTTCGAATTTCTAAGTACAGGTACTGTGGTACTTATACTTATTTGGTACTTAGTACGAGTATATACTGAGTATTTTACAGGTCTGATACACACTAACGTTAATGTTGAAAATGAAAAAGGCAAAAGTGGGGAAAATCCAACAGCTTGCACAGAGTCTCAATGGCCGAGTGTGTTTATGCGTTGGGTCATTGCGGCTGAAGATGGAATGGACTCGGGTTCAATCCCCGGTGCATCCACTTCCGAAAAGAGTGCTGATGATCGAAAATGGTTTTTCGTGAAATAGCTATACACTCAACCTTCGCTGTAAATAGTTGTTGAATTTTTTTCCACTTACCCCAACAATTAAAAATTGAATTAAAATAAAAAATTTCGTGCTAAGCACTAAAAACTCTTTCAAGTAAAATTGTTAACGTTGTTTGGTATATACATAAAATAAATACCAACAACAATGTTCATTGCGAACTGCCTACAACAAAAATTCAGCACGTTTGTGGAGAATATATGCAAAAGCATATACACACTAACGTTAATGTTGAAAATGAAAAAGGCAAAAGTGGGGAAAATCCAAAAGCTTGCACAGAGTCTCAATGGCCGAGTGTGTTTATGCGTTGGGTCATTGCGGCTGAAGATGGAATGGACTCGGGTTCAATCCCCGGTGCATCCACTTCCGAAAAGAGTGCTGATGATCGAAAATGGTTTTTCGTGAAATAGCTATACACTCAACCTTCGCTGTAAATAGTTGTTGAATTTTTTTCCACTTACCCCAAGAATTATCTTTATATTTGACAGAGATATCGCTTAAAATGTTTTTATTAGGCCCCTTTATAGTTCCCATATATAAAAGTGGGCGTGGCCGTCAACCGATTTTGACAATTTTCCGTCAAAACATTTGCCTGAGTAAGCAAATCACACATACCAAATTTCATCGATATATCTTCAACGGTTTCTGAGTTATGACATTTAAAACTTTCAATGTTTGACCCTTAATAAGTGGGCGTGGCACCGCCCATTTTCCCAAACTTCATCAAATTTCTTCATAAGGGCCTGAGCTCAACACGTGGGTAAAATTTCATCGCTCCAGCTATATTAGTGGCTGAGATACCAAATTTCCGATTTTTTCTATATATTAAAAGTGGGCGTGGTCATGGTCCGATTTCGCCCATTTTCAATACCAACCGTCCCAGTCTCGATACCAACTTGCATTTCAAATTTCATCAAAATATCTCAATTTTTACGCGAGTTATCGTGCGTACGGACGGACGGACGGACATGGCTCAATCGATTTCTCTTTTCTCCCTTATCATTTTGATATATATGTCCATATCTATCTCGATTATTTCATTATGTTACACCGTTATGAAATCAAAATTATAATACTCTGTGTACTAGTACAGCTGAGTATAACAAAAAAGAAGACATTAATTGCGCAACCGGTGGTGAACTGGCACGATTACAAACTTTGTAACACAAAGCGGAAGATGCGCCAACGGAAAGCAAGAAATAGGTGAATAGCGACTGCAAGATAGAAATTGGAACATGTCCTTAGGCGCACAATAGTATTAAGCCCTGTTAGCTGTTCTCACTTGCTGTGTAACCTAAATCAAACGCACGCCGTCAATTTACTGTCAAAAATTTCTCATGCCCATACAACTTGTATGGGAGTAACCGAAATTGAACGGCGTGCGTAAAAAGCAAATTCGACGCCCAATTTTTGTTTTGCGTGACAGTTGAAATTAAGCATTGTGGGTGATTGTTTGCAAAAAAATTGACACTTGCTTTTGATATCGTGTCTGTTAGGTACATATTCCACAAAATAACAAGATTTTCTCTGATTTTCTGTATTTTTCTATTTCTTTATCTGAACACATACGCAAGTCAATTTCGGTTCAACGCATATGAAAAATTTGCGTGCGTGCGTTAAATTGACGACTTGCGTTTGATTTAGGTTACACAGTTGCATTCCCACAATATTCTCTGCGCCTAAATGTATGCTTACTTAAGTGCTCACTTATTCAAGTGGATGGGTTGTTAATACCCAAGTGGGAAAAGAATAGAAAAAGGATGAAGCGTTATTATTTATACATATGTATATGTTTGCAGGTATAATGGTAACTTTAGTATGTACACAGTAAAAAATGATAGTTTATTTCTAATATCATTTGGCACTTGGTTTAATCATTCTTGGAATTAAATTTGAATTTTAATGCCAAAAAGTCTTACTTTGAAACTATGAGAAATTTTACAATTTTATTTATTCCAAAATAGTTTCAAAATAAAGCCTTAAAAAGTATTAAAATTCTCTCTAAAGAAGTTTAATTATTTATGGTTTAAAAACAAATCCTGAAAAGTATAAAAAACTTTATCTTTCTCAATTTTATTACTATAAAAGCATTTTTGGTTTGAAATCAAAACCAAAAAAATATTAAGAAAAACATCCCAACAGACCAGGAAGTAAGCGAAATGTAATAGGACTCTAGAACAAGCTTATAACAATTGTCCATTGTAAGCTTATTGCAATACAGTTTTTACAAGCTTAATTGTAAGCTTATTAACAAGCATGATTGTAATAATTGAGGAACACAAGCTTGAAAACAATATTACAATAAGCTAACTTTACACTGGCCGCTGTGGTGCAGTGGGTAGAGTGCTCGCCTACTATGCCAGAGGTCTCGGGTTCAAACCCCAGTCCCAGCAAACACCAAAAAAATTTTTCTAATTAGTAAAAATCCAATTATTGGGTTTTTAAGAGCAGCGGTCACCTCTCGGCAGTGGGCGGCATACCCTCCGAGAGTATTTCTGCCATGAAAAAAGCTTCTCACAAAAAATGCATTCGCCGTTCGGAGCCGGCATAAAACTGTAGGTGCACCCAATTAGTAGGAAAAACAAAAAGGAGCACACCTAGAATTGGGAGAGAAGCTCGGCCATAAAACTCGTCAGAGTTATAATAGCGCCATTGTATTATATTATAACTTTACACTTGCAATGAAAGTTTAAAAACTATTAATAATAAGATTGTTTTAAGCTTGCTGTAACATTTTTTTAAATTTTGGTTTTACAACGATTCATATAATTCATTATTCCTCTTTCGGAAAAGGGAAGTATAAAAGCCTCAATAAAATTCAATATAGTGTTGAATGTCCTACTATATGATACCGTTCAGGTTGATGTCATTGTTCGAAACAGTAGGAGAATATAAAATAAAGAACATTGCAGTAAAGGTGAAGAAGGAAAGAAAATGAAAAGAAAAATGCAAATAAAAATTTATTTTTTTCTTTTTTCTACTATTTATACATACAATTGTATTTATAAGCTTACAACAATCCTTCACAAGTAATATTTTTCTACAATTACATTTGTAAGCTTATAAAAAGGGTGCCGTTTTGATTTTTCTACAATTGTTCTTAAGACTTTTTCAATACTTTACACAAGCTTTCCTCAAGCTTAGCGCTTATATTTGTAAGCTTGTTATAATATTATTCTCAAGCCCTTTGGTCTATTGGGATATGAGTAAAAAAAGTCAAAATAAATAAATAAAATGTTTGTAAAAGTGCAATGCGGATGAAATAAATGTATCAAGTAAGTAATGCAGGAGATATAATAATAAAATAGCATAAGGGTAAATGTTGCGGTGCTGAAATTTCCATGGACATCTCCAAAATATTGGTGTAAAAGTTGACAATATGTGTATATATCGAGTTCTAACCGCCATAAAAGTGTATCCAACAAAATTATCGATTTCAGCTTTTTTATGGAAATCAACAATTTATTATCGTATGCATCAGCTCCAAAAATTTCATAGCTGTGAAATGTGCAGTTTTGAAGTAAGGGACTAATTATGTAAGTTTCAAGGCTGCATACAAACTGTATGCAAAACAAATTTAAAACCAAGTAAGGAAGCCTAAGTTCGAGTGGAATCGAACATTAGATACTCAGCTGTATGCTTTCATTGTTTGTTTGCGTTTGATGGAAACACAGTGTACTTTATATAAAGCAAGTGCTGCATAAAGTGGGCGTAGCCACACCCATTTTCAACATTTTCATCAGTCATTCAACTAAGCATATGAATATTAT
The DNA here is from genome assembly GCA_960531455.1 of Urophora cardui. Lineage (NCBI taxonomy): Eukaryota > Metazoa > Arthropoda > Insecta > Diptera > Tephritidae > Urophora > Urophora cardui. Next base: position 3,387,975 of record OY482672.1, on the reverse strand, counting down.
TCTTTGTGAAAAATTTCATACCTTTATGACTTCTAGTTACAAAGATGTCACGTTACAAATTCCCAAAGGGTATTCCAGAAATATCTTTGTTAAAAAGTAGGCGTGGTCATAAACCGATTTCAATAAATTTCTGCGTGTCTATTAACACAAGTTATAAAAGTGTATAAACCAAGTTTCGTCATAATATCTCAGTTATTTGTCGAGTTATAGGCTAAGAAATCTCGTATTTTCCTTTGTTTAAAAAAAGGCAGTGCCACGCCCATTTTCCAAAATTTTTATATTTTTTATTTCCGGTCTATTGTGGAACTCATGCCACAAAATTTCAATGAATTATCTTTATATTTGACAAAGATATCGCTTAAAATGTTTTTATTAGGCCACTTTATAATACACATATATAAAAGTGGGCGTGGTCTTCAACGGATTTTGGCAATTTTTCGTCCAAACATTTGCCTAAGTAAATATATCACGCGTACCAAATTTCATCGATATATCTTCAATGGTTTCTAAGTTATGACATATAAAACTTTCAATGTTTGACCCTTAATAAGTGGGCGTGGCACCGCCCATTTTCCAAACTTTCATCAAATTTCTTCCTAGGGGCCTGAGCTCAACACTTGGGTAAAGTTTCATTGCTCCGGCTACATTAGTGACTGAGATACCAAATTTACGATTTTTTCTATATAGGAAAAGTGGGCGTGGTCCTGGTCCGATTTCGCCCATTTTCAATACCAACCGTCCCAGTCTCGATACCAACTTGCATTTCAAATTTCATCAAAATATCTCAATTTTTGCGCGAGTTAGAGTGTTTACAGACGGACGGACGGACATGGCTCAATCGATTTCTCTTTTCACCCTGATCATTTTGATATATATAAGTCTATATCTATCTCGATTATTTCATTCTGTTACAAGCCACCGTTATGTGATTAAAACTATAATACTCTGTGTACTAGTACAGCTAAGTATAAAAAAACTGAGTCCTGTAAAATTTACTTTTTGTTGGATACACTTTTATGGGGATTAGGGCTCGATATATGTATAAAGTACTTTAGTGTTTGCTACTACTGTTTTGGATTTTTTTGTAAATAAACGATGTTAACGTTATTCAATTTCTCATTAATCTTTGGAATAATGGGTTATTTGCGGTATATCCACTGGAAATTTTATGGGGGTTTATTTTTAAATTCAAAAAAGTATAAAATTTATTCCAATTTTCGGATAGATCTTATACCATTTAAACTATTTTTATTACCAAAAATATTACAAAAATAATCAAAATTTGGTTTTGATTTAATTCCATAAACGTATAGAATTTATGCCAATTTTGGATTGATCTTATACCATTTCAACTATTTTTAATACCAGAAATGTTATAAAAATAATCAAAATTTGGTTTTGATTTAATTCCAAGAAAGTATTAATTTGACACCAAGAATAATTTCTGTCTCTCAATATTCTCTTGTTTTTTCTTAAACCAGAATGGTTTTAATTTTATGCTTTTTGGCATTGTTATATATAAATACCAAAATGGTATTAAAATTAAACTAAAATTTTTACTGTGTTTATATACATATGTACATATGTATGCATGCATGTAAAACTTCACAGTTGGGAGTTTTTAAGATAGGTCAGGGAACGCTTCCCCACAAGGGCATTCAAAGATGTTTTCTGCTCAAAGCAATTTCCCGCGAACTACTTATAATACAAGGGACGAATTTTGCAAAAATATTTCCTTTTCCCAACAATGTAACAAACACACTGTAAAAAATTATAGTTTATTTCTAATATCATTTGGTACTTAATTTAATCATTCTTGGAATTAAATTTGAATTTTAATGCCAAAAAGTCTTATTTTTAAACTATGAGAAGTTTTACAATTTTATTTATTCCAAAGTAGTTTCAAAATAAAGTCTTCAAAAGTATTAAAATCCTCTCTAAAGAAGTTTAATCATTTATGGTTTAAAAACAAATCCTGAAAAGTATAAAAAACTTTCTCTTTCTCAGTTATATTACCATCAAAATATTTTTGGTTTGAAATCAAAACCAAAAAAAGTATTAAAAAAAATTATCAGAAAAAAGTAAAAAAAAAAAAAATCAAAAAAATGTTTCTAAAACTGCAATCCGAAGGAGTAATTAAATCTACTCAATAAAATGGCCCGAATCGAATAATTTTATCAAGTAAGTAATGCAGGAGATTAATTAAATATCATGAGGGTAAATTTTGCTTTATTTTTTCAGTCATAAGGCAGTTGAGAGTCCCTCTTTCAGTATCGCTGCAAGAACCGCGACGGCGCCGAAATTTCCCTGGACATCTCCAAAATATTAGTATAAAAGTGACAATATGTATATGTATATATCGAGACCTAACCACCATAAAAGTGTATCCAACAAAATGATCGATTTCAGCTTTTTATGGAAATCAACAATTTACTATCACATGCATCAGCTCCCTAAATTTCATAACTGTAAAATATGCAGTTTCGAAGTCAGAGACTAAATAAGTTTCACGGCTGCATACAAACTGTATGCAAAACAAATTAATAAAACTGTGTCCTGTAAAATTTACTTTTTGTTGGATACACTTTTATGAGGATTAGGGCGTGATATATAAGGTACTTTAGTGTTTGCTACTACTGTTTTGGATTTTTATGTAAATAAACTATGTTCACGTTATTCAATTTCTTATTAATCTTTGGGATAATGGGTTATTTGCTGTATATCCACTGGAAATTTTATGGGGGTTTATTTTTTAATCCAAAAAAGTATAAAATTTATTCCAATTTTCGGATATATTTAATATCATTTAAACAATTTTTATTATTATTAAAAATATTTTAGATATAATCAAAATTTGGTTTTGATTTAATTCCATAAAAGTATAGAATTTATTCCAATTTTGGATTGATCTTATACCATTTCAACTATTTTTAATACCAGAAATATTCTAAAAATAATGAAAATTTGGTTTTGATTTAATTCCAAGAAAGTATTAATTTGACACCAAGAATAATTTCTGTCTCTCAATATTCTCTTGTTTTTTCTTAAACCAGAATGGTTTTAATTTTATGCTTTTTGGCATTGTTATATATAAATACCAAAATGGAATTAAAATTAAACAAAAATTTTTACTGTGCATTAATACTTGTTCGTAGATATTTTATAATTAGGAAGCTAAAAATATGCAAATGCATATTGCATATGCAAATGCATATTTAGACCTAAAATGCATATTTATGGTCAAAATGCATTTCGTGTTTATTTTGGCATATTTTCAATATTATTTTGGGACTTAATCGAGCAATATCGAAAAATATTAGCTGGCAACATCTTATCTGTGGTTAATTCAGATAGTTGCGTATGCATACAAACAAGGCTATTTAACTATTGATCTGGGACACGGTCAATATTAAATGTTTTCCTATACAAGAGCTTTTTCTCGGAAAACCGCCAAAAATTCACACTGGAAAATATAGTAAAGCATACGATAGTTCAATGTCATGGTACAATAAATTAGAGGTAGGCGCATGGGCGAATTCAGAAACTACTTTTTTATTTCCAAAGGTAGAGTGTAATGTCAAAATCCAAGCGAATTATAATCATGGCCAATAGGAATGAGCGAGTCCCAAGCGAATTCAGATTTTAACCACGGCGAAATATCATTTTGACATTACACTCTACCAATTACAATAACAAAATACATGGGAATTTTCTGAATTCGCCCCTGCGCCTACCTGGTATATCTGACTTGGTTCAATGCAACCCTGCGCAATATTAATGGAATGGTTTCATTTGCTTTGTAAAAAGATCTCATGTATTTACATCAGGCATTATCACACTAATACTTTCAAACATTGTGCATGTGTTAAAAGCACAAAAGCTCTTGGCTACACCCAAAAGAAACTCAATCATTGTCGAAAACTAAAATTTTTAAATTACAAATGGATAGTATTTTTGTTATTAACTTCACAAAAAAGCACAAACAAAAAAAATAAAATAAAAAAATATAAAATGTTCTAGAAAGTTATTCGGGTTAAAACCCCACTTTTGGTCTCTTCGGAAAAAAATCTTTGTATAAAAAATCTAGGTCTACAGAAAATAAAAATAACCTGTAACTACATATATGCTTTATTTAATATTTTGTTAATAAGAAACTATGGGCTAAAAGCGGATTATATTTTATTTATTATATATTATTTATTATTTATATTCTGCAATTTTCAAGGGGAAGTCAAATTTAAAATGGCAATTAAAAAAAATGTCAAATACGGCAAAACGACTTTGGTTTAGGTTGTCGCACAGTGTAATTGTAAGCAATAACGACCCTGCAGGCAAACCAACTAGTTGCATACTACAATTCTACCAGTTTGAAAATGTCGGCATCTAGTTTCCCAACTATCCATTTTACTTGAAAGCAACTGGTAGTTTTAACGTGGCGATGGCCTACGAGATGGCAATTGTCTTCCTTTGCATAAGCTTCATACTAGAAAAATACGACTCAGTTAAGGGTATACAAGAAGAATACCAGTCAGAATAATACTAGAAAAATGCCAGTTCATCTAGGTGAAAAAATAGCATTTTAGTTCATTTAATAAAGCTCACTTTAATTAGCTCAGTACTTTTTAAAGTTACATGTAGTACATATTATATACAGTACACGCAAAAATGTATAGTAAGGTAGAATAATGGCTTCGTGTTACTGCGGCAGTTGGCTGATAGAATCTCCGATTTTGGATGAAACCAAATCAATTAACTAAACTCTCTTAAACTCTTCTTGCCACCTGCTGCAAACATATATGTATGTACATTAGGGTGGCCCTTAATTTGAAAAGTGTTCGAACCCCCGATTTCCCCCCCTAAAAATATGTTAATGGTCAAAAAACATAGATATACGAAGTTTTAGGCTGATCAAAAAAGATTTAGAGGACGCTCAAAGAGCATGAAGTTCCAAAAATTACGATTTCTTGCTTTTTTTTATTTATTCCCTGTATTCTATATATTATAGACAACTTGACATTGTACATATTTTTCGTGAATTTCCCAAGTTATTATCTTTTCAAAATGACTAGGATCTTATAAATCGGTCAATTATTAATAGAGTTACAGAATAAAATAACTGGCGTCTCCCATATTTACAGTGATATTTGTATTGTGAATAAGCTATTTATAATAAACATCGTTGCAATTGTGAGGCGCACTCGCTTATAAGCGATAATTATTTGCGAGCAAGGCCGTATGTAGGGGGGGGGGTTTGGGTGTTTCAACCCCCCACGAAATTCTGGTAGATATATTTTACTTCTATCATATTCAAAGCTATATGTTGAAAACACTAGTTTACAAATAATTAATTTGAGAAAATACCAAGAATTTCAGGTATAGGGGAGGGCTGGCATGAACCTGCTGAGGTCAAAACCATTTTTTTATGGTTAGGGTTTTGAGATGACGTAATTTTGGGTTTTTTGGTTACAACTTCAATAAAAAATTCTTTTCGCTGAAGTTACAAATACCCGCAAACCGTATCTACTCCGTTCGAAAGATAATTAAAGTACGCTTCTAACGACATACCACTCATAAATTAAATTATGTTACATACATTTTCTAAAATTTTAGCATATTTCCTTATAACTGAATAAAATCATTGCATGGCTGAAAATTCATTACTCGGTTTTATTAGTGTCTGGATTATAACATTTTGTGTGCGTTGTTATAGTCCGATTTCACCTATTTTCAGTACTAACTTTTCAAAGTCAAAATTTTATTGATTTTTTGCGATTATTGAAAAAATTTTGTTTTTATAAGAAGTTGTAAAAATCAGGAAAGTTTTATGCTTTTCAAAATTATTCTGTTTTATTGCAAACATTTTAAGCGTAATATTAAAAAGATTCGATGAATACTTTATTTTTGGCGATTTTTTTCCAAGTGAAACAAAAAGGATGTTTTATGGTCGAAAAACTCGGCTAGGTGACCCAACTATATGAAAACCACTTCACAGATCAAAGGATATTAGAGGAAGATATAAAGCTTCCCAAGCACTGTTTGCCAGCATAAGACCAACAGTCTCAAAAAAATAAGCTGTTGCTGTTCTGGGAAAGTTACCATAATTTTTTGAGAACTTTTGAATTTCGATTCCCTCTGAAAATATCTGAAGTCGAAGCACAGAACAGTCGAATATATTTGTTTGTTTATTTGTGCTGTTGCTTTACTGTGTAATTTCAAACATATCAGTCGACAGCAAAACACAGATAAACAGAATTTTAGTTTTCAGTGCGGCTTTTTGAAAAATTTTTTTTGTACATTACAATTTCGATTGTGTTCCCATAAAGTAAAAAAAAACACAACAACAACAGTGCTGTAAAAATTTCCACAATACAGCAACAGTCGACTATAATTTTTTGAAACTTAAGCCTGCCCAGTTGCTGTACAGTAGAACGCTGTTTATTTTTTAATTTTCAAATGAAAATGAAATTCAATGGAAATAAAAAAAAAAGTTGAAAATAATTTCAAACCCTGCTCAAAAGACTAAAATAATAACATATCTATCAATTTTAAAAATCGGATGTCAAATAACAAAGTTGCAAAAAAAAAAAACAAGTTAGAGTCTCAACATAAGCTAAAAATCTTGGGGCGGACTTTTACAGCTGTTTTCGTTTCCACACTGAGAGAAAAAAAATATATGGAGGGGTCAAAGAAATTGAACACTACTTTCTTTGTTTTGAGTAAATTGTCCTTAAAACATGTTAAAAGGTTTATAAAATATTGTTGTTACATGCGTTACCATGGTTTCATATACTTGTTTTGAAAAAATTCATACATTAAAATAATGAAAAATTCTTTAAGCGTCATTCCATTCCCAACTTTCCTTGTTTTGAAGACTTGATTTCTTTAATTTTGAGAAATTAAATTCCCATACAAATCCCCATGGCAACGAATTTGTTTGAATGTTTTTTTATGTTTTTTCCTCATTTTTGAGAAAATTTACACAAAACAAAGAAAATTTTGTATTGGGACGCGTGTTCAAAATAAGGAAAATTTTGTCTTTGATCGAGAGAAATTTTTTTTTGAGTGCACATGGTTGGATAATATAACCGAGTTTTTCGTCCATAAAATATTTTTTTTTTCACTTGGATAAAATATCCAATAATAAAGTATTCATCGTGTTTGCAATAGAACAGTCTAATTCTTAAATGAATAAAAGTTTCCTGATTTTTAAAACTTCTTATAAAAACCCTAATTTGAAAATCAAGTTTTGTAAAAAACTGTGAGTACAATTGATTTTTTTGGTCGGTTTAATATTTCGACACAATTTCTGGAGATAGATCCGTTACACTGGGATGAAACAGACACTTACAAGATAGGAAGAGATACTGTTGCAAGTATAAAAGTGGTAAATGACACAGCAGAGCGCGGCGTTAAGCTCATAGAAGAATATAACAGAATCCTAACAAATAATGAACAGGAAAAACAGTATTTATTACAAGTGGTAACTGAATATAGAAAGGAATACGAATCACACTATAAGTCATCGTTAATTAAATCATAAATTATTTAATTAAAACATTAATTTCATAAATTCACAATTTTCACAATTTCTAAAAATATGTACATATATACATACGTATGTATACACTTTAAATACACACTATGCAATAAAAAACCTACTGCGTGCTTGATGACTAGCATGGTGTTTTTGATATTTATTTTTAACATTTTTACCAGCGTACCGATTTTTGTAAGTTATACCACATTTAAAAGATAATAACTTGTGGAATTCTCGAAAAATATGTACAATGTCAAGCTGTCTATAATATATAAAATATAGAGGAATAAATTCCAAAAAAGCAAAAAAATCCTAATTTTCTGAACTTTAAGCTCTTTGAGCGACCTCTAAATCTTTTTTGATTGGTCTAAAACTTCGTATATCTAGATTTTATTACTATTCGCACATTTTGATGGGGGGAAATCGCGGATTGAAGCACTTTTTTTTTCCCCCATACAACTAAGGGCCACCCTAATGTACATATGTAATTGTTCTTGTGTACCCTTGCAAAAATATAAATGAAAAACTTTAAAAATATTTTTAATTTTTTGAGAAATGGTTGTTTCTAAAATAATAGCGTAAATTTACTTCTTCGGTTAATAAATAAATTGGTATATTACTAGTAGAATACCAACTAATATGATTTTGTCTTTTTAAAAGCGGTTGATCAACTAGATAGCTAACTAGTATAATTTTGTCCGTTTCATACCAGTTGATTAAGTAGTAGAAAACCAACTAGTATAACTTTGTCCGATTCATACCAGTTAATCAACTAGTAGAAAACCAACTAGTTGAATTCTTTTCTTTACATACCAGTTGATCAAATGAGGCGAAATGCAAAATCATGATTCCTAATAAAAATATTACGTAAAAAAATCCAAATAAAAAAACCACCCCCAACACACAATCATTTACAAGCATACAAAGACTGCTCGAGCAACACAACCTGCTAGCTCAACAGCTCAATGTTGACTGAATAGAAATTTGCAAAATTTCTGTGCGTGCACGAAGTGCTTTGACTCGTCGGTGTGCGGCTGTCGGTGTGAAAGCTATAAAAAGCTCCCGCACGCGTGCATAGGGAAATCAAACACTGATTTACATAATTGTACGTTTCAGTTCTTATATTATTATTATTTTGCAAAATTCGTTAAAAAAAATCTAAGCTTGAAATGAAATACATACATTTTTTGATCATATTTCAGGTATTTTTTAGGCATATATGCATATAATGAGATTTTTTCGTGCATATTTACGAGCATATTTCAGTTATTTTCGGGCATACTAGCATGCATATTTTGAAATTTTTCGTGCATATTTTTAGCTTCCCTATTTATAATATTGACGCACTCAAGTGAAATGTTCGGCTACGCAACAACCAAGATACGAGTATAAAAATGTATTTATCTTCACAAAAAAAGAGATAATCTAAAAAGGTTCTCGATCTTGCACTTGACGTAAGTACTTAAAACAAGTAAAAGCGCGGCTGTCTTCGGCCGTACCGAAGACTTCATACCTTTCATGAGTGGGGAAATGAAAAGTTACCTATGTATGTACATAGCCTGATTAAGTTTAATTTATAGTTTTAATTCTGTGGGTTATTTATGGAAAGATTTATTAGAAAAAATGGTGTCTTGGCTATTTAAATGGAGGAGCTACACACCACAATGTCCATATCTGAACAATCGGTTGTAGGGGAGCTATATGTTATAGTGGTCCGATCTTGACAATTTTCGGTAACTCCGTTTGGGTCCATATGGGTACAAATACCTCAAGATTTCACGCCGTTAGCTGTTAAAATGGAGGAGTTATACACCAAAATGTCCATATCTGAACAATCGGTTGTTTGGGAGCTATATGTTATATTTGTCCGATCTTGACAATTTTCGGTAGCCCCATTTTGGTCAATATGGGTACAAATACTTCAAAATTTCACGCCGTTAGCTGTTCAAATGGAGGAGTTATACACCAAAATGTGTATATCTGAATAATCGGATGTTGTGGAACTATATGTTATAGTGGTCCGATCTTGACAATTTTCGGTAACCTTGTTTGGGCCAAAATGGGTACATTTACTTCAAAGTTTCACGTCCTTATCTGTTTAAATTGGGAAGTTATGCACAAATTACATCCAAAAATTTCATGTATATCTGAATAATCGGTTGTTTTCTATATGTTATAGTGGTCCGATTCGGCCGGTTCCGACAAATGATCAGCTGCATATAACAACATACCTGTATTCCGAATTTCATTCAGATATCTCGAAAACTGAGGGACTAGTTTGCGTTCACACAGACGGAAGGACGGACAGACAGACAGACGGACAGACGGACATGGCTTAATCAACTCAGCTCGTGATTCTGACCATATCGGTATATATTTTGGTGGGTCCCCCACGCTTCCTTCTGGTACTTTCGACAAAAATTTTTTGGCACTAAGTTATAATACCATTTCATTCTCATGAAAGGTATAAAAATTGTCTAAAACTAGTGTAATTTACGAGAAGAAATTATATATTTTCGGATGCCACAAGCAACCGAAAGAAAATCTTAATACTTATTAAAATTAATTCAAGACTTTTCTGAGAAAGTGCCCATGAACTGATAAAGTAAAAGTGTTCTATTTGTGTCTTTTTTATATGAACATCAAAGCTCAGTTTCTCCTAAGGACTAAATACATACATACATAGGTATTTGTTCATTTTGCTTTTGTTAACCTGTTAACACAATGCGTTGCAAATTAATTAGGTCAGTGCAAATGAGTGTTTGAAGTAAACAAATAATTGAGAAAAGAAAGAAAATTAAGGTAAAGTAAAAAATATATGTAAATACAATTAAAAATATGCATACGTAAGCACTTAAATAAATTAATTTATAAATTTTGTAAATGAAATTGGTGACAATAGTAAATTAAAACATTATTAAAAGTTGAATCCGTATCTGGATCAAAATAACATATTGAAAAACTATATTGGAAAAATTTGAATTAATTTTAAGGGAATTTATACATACCCATCCAGCAAAATCATCATAAACGAGCTCGTAAACGGATGTTTTCTCGAAGAAAACTCTAATAAAATATCGTTTATGATATCCGTTTACGATTCGCCTACGAATACTGTTTCGCTTTAAAATGTTCAGTGCCTACGAGCGTCGTAAATGTATCGAAAAAGCACTCGTATATGAATCTTTTTACGTGCGTTTTTTTATCGTAAATGTAGAAATTTTACAAACATACGTACTTACTTTTAAAATATTGAGTTTGAAATTTTTCGTTTTCTTTTTTTTTTTTTGACATGATAGAAAAAAGTTTCTTTTGTTATTGTTTTCTTATTCGAGAATAGCTCGTAAATCGCAATGTTCGTAAAATGTACGGTACCGTGCTGGCTGGGTATATATGAGTAGTCCACTTTCAAATTCGAAAAAACCACTACGGCATCAAGCTCTAGTTTTGAATTGAATAATTACAACAATGTGTACCTAGGCGTATGAGTAACTTTTTTCAGATTGAGAATTTTGAAAGTGTATTCGTATTTAATGCTATCCCTGCTAGAATTGTGTGACCGAAAGTACTAACACTATTACAAAAATATAATATTACCAACCCATTTGCACTCGTATGTGTTCTAGCCAAGTTCAAAACCAATGAGATAGATAAGGATAGAATGGAATTTGAAAATACACATACGGGAACGTGATGAATGAAACGGTCACAAAAGTTACCGATGCCCTTCAGAATGTGATAGGAAATATCCCAAAACTTTTGGTCATGCCTGCCGGTCAAATGACCTGCACAGTTCTTGCAGGGATTCTTTCAAAATACAGAAGGATTTTGCAACCAATTCTTAATGGACATTATCCCTGCTAGAATTGTGTGACCGAAAGTACTAACACTATTCCAAAAATATAATATTACCAACACACTTGCACTCGTATGTGTTTCTAGCCAAGTTCAAAACCAATGAGATAGATAAGGATAGAATGGAATTTGAAAATACACATACGGGAACGTGATGAATGAAACGGTCACAAAAGTTACCGATGCCCTTAAGAATGTGATAGGAAATATCGCAAAACTTTTGGTCATGCCTGCCGGTCATATGACCGGTCAAATGACCTGCACAGTTCTTGCAGGGTATATATCTTCAAATACTGGTACACAATCCATCAAAAACTCACCTTCTAGAACTGTGTGACCGAAAGTACTAACACTATTACAAAAATATAATATTACCAACACATTTGCACTCGTATGTGTTTTTAGCCAAGTGCAAAACCAATGAGATAGATAAGGATAGAATGGAATTTGAAAATACACATACGGGAACGACACATACGGGAACGTGATGAAAGAAACGGTCACAAAAGTTCCCGATGCCCTTAAGAATGTGATAGGAAATATCCCAAAACTTTTGGTCATGCCTGCTGGTCATATGACCTGTCAAATGACCTGCACAGTTCTTGCAGGGTCAAGCTGGAAAAAATATCACATAGCCCTGTTAGAAATAGGACTACTCATACATACATATGCATGAATATATGTAGATTGGGTGGTCCTTATAAAATCAAATTAACGATTTTCTTCGGTCTCACCCCCTAGATCGGTAACAGCACAATCAAAGATAGTACATATAAATTTTGGTCCCGATCAGAGATGGTTAAGGAGTGTTGCACAGGGGTCAAATTTCAGAAAACTCTATGGAGGTTCAAAAAATAAAATTCATTTTTTCTTATAACTAATACTCGAAATCGATAGACCTGAACTCAAGAATATTAAATATAAATTTTGGTTCCCTTTGGAAAAGGTTAAGGGGTATCGCACAGCGGTCAAAGTTCAGACCAAAGAAAGAACCAAACAATTTCATCACATTTTTTTATATCTAATACCCAAACTCGATATTTCTGTACATGAGGGTACCAGTTATAAATTTATATCCCTATTGGAGACGGTTAAGGGGTGTCACACTAGAGTCACATATGGTAATATAAACTTTGACCCCTGTGCGACACCCTTTAACCGTCTCCGATTGGGACTAAAATTTATGTTTAGAATCCTTTAGTGCAGTACTATCGATTTTGGGCATTAGACATACCAAAAATTAAATTTAATTTTTTCAGTCTCCAAGCATTTTTCTCAACTTTGACCTCTGTGCGACACCACTTGGCCGTCTCCGATCAAAAAAAATGTGGTATCTTCGACTATATCAGCATCGATCTACGGGGTGAGGTTCACGAAATACGATATAAAATTTGTCTCTATACATTTGGGGACCACCCTAATATACATATGTATGTATTTTTACTTTCGATTTCTTTTTACATTTTTCAACTACTCTGAAATATAAAAACCCGTGGTTAAATCACCAATTATTCTCAGAAATTAATTGAGTCAATTAAGTTTTAAATTGCATCACTGAGTTCAATGTTCACACGTATTCAACTAAATGAATGCTTCGGTGTACTCCATAGGGGAACTAAAATAGGACTCCCAGTATAATTTCCCAATGAAAAAACAGTCCGAAAAACTCCACGGATAAATTTTGAATTAAAGTCACAAATGTTTTAATCTTCATAATAAAAAAACAAGAATTTTTTGCAGTAATAATCGTTAGATTTATTTTCATCGCTAAAATTATAAAAATTAACAAGTAAGGAAGCCTAAGTTCGAGTGGAATCGAACATTAGATACTCAGCTGTATGCGTAGCCACGCCCATTTTCAAAATTTTTAACAATCATCCAACGAATCATATAAATATTATTGTTAGTGCAAAATTGCATACCTTTATGACTTCTAGTTACAAAGATGCCACGTTACAAGTTACCAAAGGGTGTTCCAGAAATATCTTTGTTAAAAAGTAGGCGGGGTCGTAAACCGATTTCGCTAAATTTTTGAACATGTATTACCACAGGTGATAAAAATTTATACAGACAGTTTTGTCATAATATCTCAATTATTTGTCGAGTTATCGGCTCTGAAATCTCGTAGATTCCTTTTATCTAAAATGGGGCGGTGCCATGCCCATTTTTCAAAATTTTTATGTTTTTTGTTTCCGGTATATTGTGGTACTCATGCCACAAAATTTCAATGAATTGTCTTTATATTTGACAATGATATCGCTTAAAATGTTTTTATTAGGCCACTTTATAGTTCCCATATATAAAAGTGGGCGTGGCCGTCAACAAATTTTGCCAATTTTTCGTCCAAACATTTGCTTAAGCAACGGTTTCTGAGTTATGACATAGAAAACTTTCAATGTTTGAGCCTTAATAAGTGGGCGTGGCACCGCCCATTTTCCAAAATTTCACCAAATTTCTTCATAAGGGCCTGAGCTCAACACGTGGGTATTTGTATATTGGAATGTACATATGTACATACTTCGATAGTGTCATAACTCAAAAAAATCCGCTGCTGATGGGAAAAATTTGCACCTAAGCGAACAACAATTTTTAATTATGACACTTTTGCAGTTAATGAGCGATAAGTATATTAATTAAATGGCAAGGTTGCAATTACTTTATCAATATTCGAATTTGAATGTACATATGTACATACGTACATGGTACTACACACATATCGCTAGCTTAGAGTGCAAATTGTGTAAGTCCTTTTTTCAAACTTTGTAGCAGACAAAAAACAAGAAATAAAAAATTTCGAAATGAAAAAAAAAATTCTGTTCATGTTCATAAATATTTTGGACTTACACAATTTTCTTCGATTTTCCTCATCACTGAATAACAACGAGTAGAAATATGACAAGTATCACAAACTTGTTTAGCGTGTTGCGTATTTGATTTTTCTACCGTTCTACATAAAAATAAACTTCTTCATAAAAGTGGACTTGCACAGTTTGCACTCTAAGCTAGCGACATGTACATATGTACATATATGTAATTGTATTCATATTTCTTCGTAAAAAAATTATTGAATCATACGATACATTTGTGTTATCTTTGAGTACTTACAAAATGCTCCTTTGTAATGCAATATTGAACCACCTCATGGATTTGCACCTGCTCCAGTTTATTATGCGATAAACATAATCATTGCACGAAGATTAACATAATCCGAAATTACTTCTCTTTAGATGCACCTTAGATTAAGATAAAGTATACTGGAGGTTACCCGCGTCTGGGATCCTGAGTCTACATCCATCCCTCCATAGAAGATAGATCAAAAGAGAAGTACCAATTTTCAGTATTTATTCTACAGCATATAGATCAAGAGAGACACATCGGGTATAGTTGAAGGTGATAAGGAATAATATACCCATACTGGTCTAATTAGCTTTGCAATTTGTTAAAATGGGTATATTAAGTTGCCTTGGAAGATCGATATATGCCATTCCTGACGTTTTGTAGAAGTACGTATATATATTTGTTATATCTCTACGGGTCTTCGGGATTAAAAAATAAAACAACTTTTTTCTTTGGAATTTTACTATAAAAGGAATAAAACACCCGGTCTGTGACATAAACCTTTCTCCAGAATCACTCTACATACATGTTTATATGGAGCACTCGTGTTTTCTGCAGGGTTTATTGCGGTAACACACACATGCACATACCCATATTTAACTATATCAAAGCAGCTGCATGCTGATATGTATACAATTCTTAGACGTCAGTCTACATATGAGCCGTTATTTTTGAAAGTGGCATAAGTCCACTTTTGGAAAAAATTAGTTAACATCAGTTTTAGTTAGACGTATGTACGTATCCTTAACTTGTATTAAAAATTTTCAAGATCTGATCATTATAGTATATATGTAGCTCCCATACAACTGACTTTTCAAATATATGGATTTGCGCCTTTATTTTCTAATAACTCCGAAAATAGTCATTTGATTCAGAATAAATAGACAAACAATTTCCTCTTTTACGATTTCGACGGATCTGCATCAGTTAATACACTTTTGTGCAACCAAAGTCGAAATTTCACAAGAGACATATATTGGCGAAAATATAAGCGCCCATTCAACAAATTATTTTAATATATGTAAGTTTACGCCATTAAACTCAGGACTTAATTTGTTTGTTTTTTTTTTTACAATTTTTTATAATTTGTTTTTTTTTTTTTTGAAAGTGGCATAAGTCCTTTTAGTGTAAAAAAGACGGTCAATTACCCAAAAAAAAAAACAAAAATTCTTGCTGCATGATAAAATCAAAATATTTAAAGCGTAAAGAATAAAACTCGTAATTATTAACGACTACCAATATTTTTGAATCAGTCCAAACGCAAACCCTTCAATAATATCGCGATACACTAAAAATGGACTTGTGCTACTTTCAAAAATAACGGCTCACAGGTTCATACATCCGTACATACAATGGCTACGTTCAGAAGGCGCAACCGTGGCGCAACAGTTGCACAACTGTTGTGTTTTATCTTCTGAACGCATCGTTGAGTATTTCTGATCAACACAACATGTTGTGATTTTGGAGACTTTTTTCCATCATAAATTTTTTATGCTCACTTTACACAACATGTTGAGCTTACGATTTTGACATATGTACAAAAATATAAATAGTGTTTATGAATTTTGGAATGTAATAAAAATATTTCAAAGCCGCGAAATTATTGGCAATTACGTTGGGGATAATTAAAATACTAATTTGTTTATTTAATGTATCAGCTCGTTCAGAAGGCGAAAATTGTATCACTTTCCGATTACTGATATCTACACAACAGTTGTGCTCCACCGTTGCGCCTTCTGAATGTACCCAATAAAATAGTTTTGACGCAACGTCAATCTAACCAGTTTAGTATTAGCACTCAAAGCGTCTAAACGTACACCGCTATTTGTCTTTTTACAAACAAAAATTTCGTTTTCACTAAAAAAGAAAAAAAAAACTAAATTAAAAATAAAAAAAATTAAAGAAAAAAGAAGCAATTCAACAAACAAGTGTATTTAAGTAAAATTAGGGAATAAAAGCAATACAGGTCAAAAAAGACCTCAAAAAAAGTACATGCAAATAAATGTTTTGCGGAATTTGATTAAGAAAAAGAGAAAGAGAAATTAAAAAATACAACAACAAAAAAAATGTCTCCAACCGGTTTAATAGCGGTAGATAAGGGCGAATGTGAGCGTTGTAATGAAGATTATGATGAATCCGATTATGAATTTCATGCTACCGTGTGCATGCTTACCAGGTATTACTTTTTTTTTTTATTGATAAGTATGTACCTACATATATATGTATGTATACATACATATACTTTGTATATTGTTCTAATTATAATTATTATGAATAAATTAAGCTCGATAAGCTGTAAACTTTTTAACTCTCATATTTAAGATTAACAGCAATTTTCGCAGCTACCAGAGTTTTGGAATGTGTAGTACTGAGTAAAGATGTACATAAAAGCTTTGTTTATCAACAGCATACATATATAGCAACCCACGCAATTTAACTTGGGGAGTCCCTGTGATAGTTTTTATTTGTTTTTGTTTATTTACATATTGTTGTTGTATAAAAATATGTACCTTCCATTAATTACACAATTAAAAAGTACTTATACATATCTATATGAATTTAAAATGTCCCCACAGATAGTCCTCTTATTATTTATTATTATGCCTTCCATAAGACAACCTCAAAGCAGACGAAATTTTTCCATACCAAACTGGTTTTGTCCAGAAGCGCTATTATTATTTGTACCTTAAAAAATTTTGATGAGTGCGTTATACATTATCAGCGGAAATCGTATCACAATATTGGATGTGTTCATAAAAAAGCGTCACTACATTAAAAAAAATTTCCATATTATAGAAAAACATAACATAAGTAAAGAAAATTGAGAATGGGTTGGCGCGCAAGAAGTGTTGTGGTTGTTTTGGTGCATACTTTTCTTTAAACCAACGAAAATAAGAAAACCTATTTGATTCTATGACAAATTTATTGAAATTTTAGAAATTTGTATGTATATGCAAAATTGGTACTTTTTTCAGTATACTCTTAGGCAACTAAATTTAATCAGCTCATTTTTTGTTTATAATTTCAAATTTTTTTTATTTTTAGACATTTTAATGGCTGTTCATTATTTGATTAGACGTTTCATTTGTTAAGCTGATTCCACATAGAACTTTGTGTTGCGCTACGTGACACTTTCTGCGTGACAGCTGAGATTAAAATACATGTATCTATATGAGGTTTCTCACATAACAAAAAGTAACGCAACGCCGAAGTTACGTAAAGCACAAAGTTGCCCAAATCTCAACTTTTTGGGGCGTTGAAATTTTTTTTCAGTTTCACTTTAATTCAAATGTAAATAAACAAATTTAAATTTCACACAATTGAAAAATAATTTAATAGATTTTTATTTTCTTATTTACTTTTTTGTAAATAAAACGGAGAATGAAAGATTTTTCAGAAAACAAATATTTTTTGAGTGATGTTGCAGCGTTCATTGTGGCATAGTTTTCCAGTTTTGCGTTGTTTGACATAGAAAGCGGCGTAACGCAAAGCGGAAAAAGTTTTATGTGGAATCAGCATTAGTTATTTGATTAAGCGTTATTTTGGTATAAATAAAATTTTATTAGTTGTTAACTATTACATATGTATATTTTTATGACGCACATGTGTTTATTTTTTAATTTGTAAATAATAAGAAGTCATAAATAATAGGCCCGTCACATAGCATACGTCAATCCGTCTACGTCGACGTATGTGACTGACAGCTCAGTAAACTGTGGGCATTTAAATGTACATCGTCACAGGTACGACGGATCCGTCGCCGCAACATACCTAAGTTGCCCAACATTCAATTTTTGGTATACGTCAATCCGTCGCTATGTCAGCTGACCGCTTTTGATTGTTAACCTTTAGCTACTTTTAAATTTCACTTTTTTTGCAATTTGCTTTGTAGTTTTTTTTCATTTTTAAATCATTCCTCCATAAAACCAAATGGTCAGTAACTACCAGGAGATGTGAAGTTACTGAAAACTGAATTTTAAGAGGGCAACTTAAAAGAGAAATTACAAAATATACTAAAGAGTTAAATTTTTGACACCACCTCTGTAGTTAAAGGTTAATCAAACAGCTGATTTATGTATATCCGTCAACGTTTCCTATGTGGCGACCTCTCCGTCAAGTGCCTGAGCTGTCAGTCACATACGGCGACGTAGACGGATTGACGTATTTTATGTGTCGGGGCTATAAGAAGTAATATTCAAGTTTATATATGTATGTATATATAATGACTATTTCTAATTTCCCATTTTGTTTTTTAAATTTCTCCAACTAGATATTCCGATGGCACAGTGAAATTACGTAACCCAAACATAGAATTAATGGACCAGGATATTCTCTATCATCTCGCCTTGGGCAGTGGCAGTCATGACTTGCAAGAGATGTTCGGTGATGTTAAAGTAAGTTTTGATTTTGTGTGTTTCAGGGTGTGAGAATGAAATACACTCTACTCATGATGCAACTAGTATAGTTTGGACTAACAATTTTTAATACTCATGCCTAGGGTTGCCAGATACCTTTCCGTGAAAACCGTCTTTATTACTGGCATTTTGTTTTTGTTTCCGTATCGTCAATCATGTTTCTCGGCGTGCTGCGTGCTTGTTTCACCCAGCAAATTTGATCGATGTGAGAGTCCGAAAACTCTCTCACTCGTCGGAGTGTACAACAATTATGCCGTGGTTTACGGCAATACTCGACGAGCAATGTGTAATTGTTGTTGTGCACTCCGAGGAGAATTTTCGGAATCTCTCATCGATCAAATTTGCTGGGTGAAACAAGCACCCAGCACGCCGAGGGTTCGGGGTAATAATGTGTTATATTATGTATGTGCGCTCTAATCATCGATTTAAGCGTAACCACCTCCCGCCGATGACGAAAATGTTTCCGAATGTCATCGGTGTTTTGCTCGTAAGCATAACCACGGCATTACACGTTGCTTGTCGAGTATTGTCGTAAGCATAACCAGGGAATTACAAACGTCAAATGAAAATGGTTGGAAAATTAAACACAGTGCAGGGTGATAAAAATGAATTTTTTTAGTGTCGGCTAAAATTCCGTACAAATCAGTACAAAATCCAAAAAATCAATATTTCTTAAGGTTTTTAAAACCATCAGTACGGGGCACCAAAAATCGGTATTGTACCGATCAAATCAGTACGTCTGGCAACCCTACTCATGCCTGAAAATAAAATCTATTAAGGGAGGGATACATAAACCATTATTCCAATGGAAATCACGATGAGAACATTTGGGTTCAATAGCTCCATTTGAGGGGCTCATTTATACCCCATTACCTGAAAAGTTGTGAATTAAATAAAAATAGGTGGTCGATAACATTAGATATATTATGTACATATCGCACGTTTTATGCAATAGGGATTTAACTCAAAAAAATTTTTTTTTTGGGAAACGCAAATAAAGTTTTATAATTTCAAATAGTTTCCTTCAACGGCTAACTACAAAATCACTTCTATTTCCGCCATTTTTATCTTTTTGAGTATTTTATCAGACCAGACTTAAAGGCACTAACCAGTTATTGAAATATATGACAAAACCCCAGAAATCGAAAATTTCGAGTTAAATCCCTATTGCATAAAACGGGCGATATATTTACCTATTCGAAAAATGCAGAAAATTTCTTTTTCGTTATCAAATCGGCAAATTTCAAGTTTAATTAAAATATAGTCAACCATTTTTTTTTTAATGAGACGAGTAGGTCAAATGAAGCCTCCGATTACCATAATCAGAAATCTTGTGCGACGATTGAATAACTTGAATTAATAAAATGAATAGCAGGTTGCAAAAACAAGAATTTATGTAAAACAAAAAGCTAAAATTAGTTAATATTATATAATAACAACAAATATGGGAAACAGCCTAAGTCGACTTAAAAAAATTAGATTTTGCTAGAAAAAGAAGTCGGTAATTTTACACAATCATTGAGCGGGCATGATGGACGAACGGAAGTCCATATTTTTTTGCACGCCTAAGGGTATGAACCCCTGCTAGAATTGTCCCTGCAAAAAAATGTGCGATTAATACCGAAAGATATTTGTCCCGGATTGATCTCTTTCGAGAACAATCGGTCCACAATTAGTCCCCGATTGTTCCCGTACGGGTATAAATGTAGACTAATTGTAGACCAATTGTTCCTGAACGGGTATAAATGTAGACTAATTGTTGGCCAATTGTTCCCTAACGGGTATAAATGTAGATTAATCGCTTTCATCCCGAACGGATATAAATGTAGATGAATCGCTTTCATTCCGAACGGGTACAAATCTAGATTCCTTAAATGTAGAAATTTTACACAAATATGCAATGTATTTAAAAAATTGTAGAACAACCGGTAAAACGAATTGAACACCCTTTCTTTTAATAACAATGATGAATAATAATTTTAACAAAATGTTGCCTAAAATATTCTATGAAAAAATCCTTTGCATTACGCTCATATAATGCAAACTCAAAAGTTGCAATTTTTTTATTTATTTATTAAGATTTTTTTTTTCAAAAGTAAAACATTATATAATCTTTATTTATATATGCATGAAAATTTACAATTTTTTAAAGATTGTTATTAAAAATTGTCTTGGCGAACAACTTGGAAAAATCTACATTTGTACCCGTTCGTGCTGGAAGCGATTGATCTACATTTGTACCCGTTGGGGATGAAAGCGATTAATCTACATTTGTACCCGTTCGGGATGTAAGCGATTGATCTACATTTGTACCCGTTCGGGATGAAAGCGATTGATCTACATTTGTACCCGTTCGGTATGTTAGTGATTAATCTACATTGGTACCCGTTCGGGTATACAAGTTGAACAATTAGTCTCTTCATAGGACACGCTCGAACAAATGCGATCAATTCACTCCATATAAAGGGATGTAAAATTGTATTAGTCGCATGCTCCCTAGCGATTGATCCCGGACACGTCCCGGATTAATCGCATTTTTTGCAGGGGTGTGACCGAAAGTACTAACACTATTACAAACAAGTAAGGAAGCCTAAGTTCGAGTGGAATCGAACATTAGATACTCAGCTGTATGTTTTCATTGCTTGTTTGCGTTTGATGGATTTTATATAAAGCGTGTGCTGCATAAAGTGGGCGTAACCACGCCTATTTTCAACATTTTTATCTGTCATCCCACTAAGCATATGAATATTATTCTTTGCTCAAAATTTCATTCCTTTATGACTTCTAGTTACAGAGATGTCACGTTACAAATTCCCAAAGGGTATTCCAGAAATATCTTTGTTAAAAAGTAGGCGTGGTCATAAACCGATTCGAATAAATTTTTGCATGTCTATTAACACAAGTTATAAAAGTGTATAAACCAAGTTTCGTCATAATATCTCAATTATTTGTCGAGTTATAGGCTAAGAAATCTCGTATATCCCTTTGTACAAAAAGAGGCGGTGCCACGCCCATTTTCCAAAATTTTTATACTTTTTGTTTCCGGTCTATTGTGGAACTCATGCCACAAAATTTCAATGAATTGCCTTTATATTTGACAAAGATATCGCTTAAAATGTTTTTATTAGGCCACTTTATAATACCCATATATAAAAGTGGGCGTGGTCGTCAACCGATTTCGCTAAAAATTTTGAACATATATTACCACAAGTAATAAAAGTGTACACACCAAGTTTTGTCATAATATATCAATTATTTGTCGAGTTATGGGCTCAGAAATCTAGTATATTCCTGCTTCTAAAAAGAGGCGGTGCCACGCCCATTTTCCAAAATTTTTGTGTTTTTCGTTTTATGTCCATAGTTCGACTCCTGCCATAAAATTTCAATGATATATCTTTATATTTGACAGAGATATCGCTTAAAATGTTTTTGTTGGGTCACTTCATAATACCCATATATAAAAGTGGGCGTGGTCGTCAAACGATTTTGGCAATTTTTAGTCCAAACATTTGCCTAAGTAAGTATATTACGCACACCAAATTTCATCGATATATCTTCAACGGTTTCTGAGTTATGACTCATAAAACTTTCAATGTTTGCCCCTTATTAAGTGGGCGTGGCACCGCCCATTTTTCAAAATTTTTTGTTTTCTGTTTTATGTCTATAGTTAGACTCAGGCGACAAAACTTCAGTGATATATCTTTATATTTGACAGAGATACCGCTTAAAATGTTTTTATTAGGTCACTTTATAATATACATATATAAAAGTGGGCGTGGCCGTCAACCGATTTTAACTATTTTCCGTCCAAATGTTTGGCTAAGTAAGTAAATCACGCATACCAAATTTCATCGATATATCTTTAATGGTTTCTGAGTTATGACATATAAAACTTTCCATGTTTGACAGTTAATAAGTGGGCGTGGCACCGCCCATTTTCCAAAATTTCATCAAATTTCTTCATAGGGGCCTGAGCTCAACACGTGGTTGAAATTTCATCGGTCCAGCTATATTAGTGACTGGGATATAAAATTTCCGATTTTTTCTATATAGGATGAAGGCGTGGTCATGGTCCGATTTCGCCTATTTTCAATACCAACCGTCCCAGTCTCGATACCAACTTGCATTTCAAATTTCATCAAAATATCTCAATTTTTGCGCGAGTTAGAGTGTTTACAGACGGACGGACAGACGGACGGACGGACGGACGGACAGACGGACGGACGGACATGGCTCAATCGATTTCTCTTTTCACCCTGATCATTTTGATATATATAAGTCTATATCTATCTCGATTATTTCATTCTGTTACAATCCACCGTTATATGATTAAAACTATAATACTCTGTGTACTAGTACAGCTGAGTATAAAAATAATATTACCAACACATTTGCACTCGTATGTGTTTCTAGCCAAGTTCCAAACCAATGAGATAGATAAGGATAAAATGGAATTTGAAAATACACATACGGGAACGTGATGAATGAAACGGTCACAAAAGTTCCCGATGCCCTTAAGAATGTGATAGGAAATATCCCAAAACTTTTGGTCATGCCTGCCGGTCATATGACCTGTCAAATGACCTGCACAGTTCTTGCAGGGAACGCTTTGATTAAAATTCGTGATATACTACGATTACAACACATACATACATACATACATACATACATATGTACGTCTCACATAAATAACCCAGCAGTATTTGAGGTAAGGAGGTGCATATTCAATAGAATATTCATTATGAAAAATACCCTGAAACTGAGTTCAAAATTCATTGCTGAAAAAATAACTGAACACGCAGTGAAGACATCAGGTGTACTGAAATATATGATATGGAAGTTCTCCCTGCGTATTCAGGCCTTTTTTCATACAGAAACTCTCCCTTCTCGTTCGGTAGTTTTTAGGTAGTTGATTTTCGACGCCACCTCTATATAAAAACGAAAGGGAAAGTTCAGATTTTAGAACTACATCTCTACTGAATATTCAGTAGGAAATATGTGCTGTTTTCCAGCTGATAAATACTGCTGGGAAACTTCCATTAAAATACGTACCTACTAAATAAAATTAGGCAATTTCTTTCTTTTTCCTTCTTTTAATAATTTCCACAGTTCGTTTGCATGGGCGGAACACCAAAGCGCATGGAAAACTTTGCACATTTTATTATGTCGGAAATAGGTTACAAATTACCCGCCGGTACAAAATTAGAGGATATCAGCGCATATTCATATCGATACTCAATGTACAAAGTTGGTCCGGTGCTTTGTGTTAGTCACGGCATGGGAACACCCTCTGTCAGCATATTGCTGCACGAATTAATTAAACTCATGTACCATTCCAAGTGTCAAGATCCGATATTTATACGTATTGGCACTTGTGGTGGTGTAGGAGTTGAAGGGGGCACAGTTATCATCACCGAGGAAGCGCTCGATAGTCAGTTGAGGAATGCACATGAATTTGTAAGTTAGAGAGTTGGAAAGCTAAGAAAAAAATAAATAAATTATAATAAAAATATATTTAAAATAAGCGGTTTTCTTCTTTTTTTTTGTTCAAATAGACAATTTTGGGTAAAACGGTTTTACGTCCCGCTAAATTGGATAAGAAGTTGGCACGTGAATTGAAAGCGCTGGCCAGTGAGGATGACCCCTATGATACGATCGTTGGTAAAACCCTATGTACAAATGACTTCTACGAAGGTAAGCGAAATGTGAACTTACATACATACATACATTCAACTTGAAAGAAAAAAAACTATGAAAAAAATTATTAGATAATTATTTTCCCACATTCACAGGTCAAGGCCGTTTGGATGGTGCATTCTGTGAATTTTCCGAAACCGATAAAATGGAGTATTTGGAAATGTTAAGAAGCAAAGGTGTTGTCAATATCGAAATGGAGAGCACAATTTTCGCTGCCCTTACATATCATGCTGGCATCAAGGCGGCTGTGGTGTGCGTTGCGCTACTAAATCGCCTGAATGGTGATCAGGTGAGTGCAGGAGGAGGAAGGTTGAAAAAATTGCTTACTGAATCTAATGTATCGCTGGCATGCCCTTTCTAGGTTAACGCACCCAAAGAGGTAATGCACGAATGGCAAAATCGACCGCAAACACTCATATCGCGTTACATTTGCAAAACGCTGGCCCAAAAGGGACAATTAAAATCATTCGCTCGAGGCTCAATCAAATCGCCGAGACGTTTCAAATTGGTGCAGCAAGAATCTCAAGCGCATGAGTAAAGTGGAAAAATGCAATTGAATGCGTATTTCACGTGTGCATATGTACATATGTACATACCTACAAATTCATGAGTATAAGTACATACATACATACATACATATACATATGTACATATACGCATACAAAATTGGTTTACGGGTTGATTGTCTATCAAAAAGGCTAAAAGACGAAACGTTTGTATTGGCTAATATATCGGAATACATTTAAATTATAAAAAAAAAAAAAAGAAAAGAAATTTGCATATAAAAAGGTATCTACAAATAGGTAAGTGAATATTTTAAAAATATAAATACACGCGCGCCATCTGTTGGAACATAGCGGTGGTTATAACCTAATCTCATTAGTAAATATGTTGCATATATTTAGACAGCAGCTGGAAATTACATACATACACACATACAGGGGAAACTAATAAAAGCGTGTTAAAAATTATACAACGTTTTGTTAAGAAAAAAAAAATAACAACGAAAATTGCTCCATGCAAAAAAAAACATTCCATGTAAAGCCCCAAACAAGTTGAGAAAATATGAATGGAAAAATGTAAAAAACAAATTAAGAAGACATATGTAAGCGCAGTAAAGTTTTATAATTTATTTGATGCATGTGCATATACATACATACATATATATTTTTTTGAAACCCCATTTAATTTTTTATCAACCGAAACAACGGTAAATTAACAAATGTGACACAGCAACGAAGACATGCATTATTTTTGTGTAGAGATGCCCCATAAATTTATATGTAGGTATATCAGTATATATGTGTGGATGTACATACCCTGCAGGGAACTCAATAACTAGTGAGCAAAATTTCTAGTTCCGAACTAGCGAAAAGGTGTCAAAAGGGAACTAGATCAATTGTAGTTAGACCCTCACCAGTTCAGGAGGAGTGAATTGAGTGACCATTATAAGACACGCTTTGATTTGTATGCAATTTCGAAGTGACAAAAATTCTATGAAAATTTTTCGTTCGTTCAATTTCCGTCGACTTTGTATATTTCTGCAATTCTCAGATGTTTAGTGAAGCGTTTCATATAAAGAGTTTTCTATTTGCATCTTAACTTGTATGAAATGAAATGTTCCCCTAATTATGCTTTCCCGATCCCTCAGGCTTATTTTTAATTTTTTTTATTTCATTACTTTTTAAATATTACTGTAAATTTTATTAAATAAATAAAAAATATTAGTCAAAAAAAAAAATAAAAAAAAAAAATTATCATCCACCTTGACACCGACAGGATTCGAACCCGCGCCCCTCAGATTGAAAGGCACATGCGTTAGCCAGTCGGCCATCGCGCCACTTGCATGAAGTGTGTCAAAGTCTGCACTTAAGCGGCAGATGTAAAACTGTAAAATTTGTAGGTACTTGTAGCTAGTTCAGAACTATCGAAAATGTGCCAATAAACGAACTAGTGTAAACTGTAGAATTTAGTACTAGTTCGGAACTATCGAAAATGTAGTGCAGAGGGTGACAATTGACACCGCCTAGGACATCGCCGTGTTAAATTCGCCAGTTGATAACATGCAAAAGAGATTTAGCTCGCACTAGTAGTGTCGAAAAATACACTAGAAGCGACCTAGTTCGGAACTAGAGATTTTCCCTACAGGGTATGTAGGTAGACACTCAGCGAAAAAGGGTCCAGATTGTAAGAGTGTGGAACTAGTCCGAGTGAAAATAAAATGAGATAAAATAGCTAGAAAAATTAAGTTAGTTTAAATGAAATAAATTAAATAAAAAATAGATGTCGATATGGTCTAATAGATATAGCGCTCGCCTACTGTGCCGGAGGTGCCAGGTTTGAAATCTGAACTAGGCAACCCTAAAACATAAAATTCATTAATTTTCTAATTGATCATTTCAAAACTCAATCAAAAGGTTTTCAAAAAAAAGGTAGCGGCCAGCCCTCGGAAGTGATCGACATACCCTCCGCGTATTTTTCTGATATGAAAAGATCTTCTCCAAAAATTAGAAAGTAAATAAAATTCTCATATCCTTGCATTATCCTTGGAATACTAAAGAAATCAGTCACAAGCAAACTCTATTTAGAGGTTTTACGAACTAATAACCAGTTCGTCTGCTCAATAACTTTAAATAAAAAAGGACAAATTTTACTATTCAGATATTCCCCAAAGGAAACAACTCCGCAAACACACCATTTCAGCACTAGTCGCATAATACTCGCAAAATCATAACTGCAGGTGTGTGTCTCATATTAGGCAAACGACATTGTACTTACATACATATACTCGTATATACATACATGCATAAAAATTATTATATTTATTCACAAAATAAGAAAATAAAATAGTTAAGAATTGTTATTTATAAACCAAGTCATCTTTTTTGACAATGTTTATTGATTTTTTATTTATATACATAGATATATGTACTTATGCATAAAAATAAATATATACATAGATACATATAACAGTAAAAATAAAAGAAAAGAAATTAATTTATTTATTAACAAAAAATTCTAAAAAGGCAAACATTGCATTTTTGTAGCCATAAAATAATTAAACAAAAAAAATAGTACTATAACGCATACACATACATACGTAGCTCTAAACAAAAACGTAGTTAAAATTATAAAAAAAATATAAAAAAATATCAATGTTAAAAAAGTAGTAATAATATATAAACAAATAAATAACATTTAGTTTTTAAGAATGTAACCTTACAGCAGCTTTTAAATCTCTCTCTCTCTCTCACACACACACACACACACACACATATTTCCCACTATCTATTAATACATATATGTATCATATTTAAATGTGTAATTGTATATGTGTATATCGTATAGTTATGCATATGTAAAATTATATTAAAAGATTTGTTAATTGTGCGTTGCTAAAAACTTATTCAAATCATTAAAGTATAAGTACCTAACTCTTTCTCTCATATAAATTATTGTAGCAAGTGTATACATAAATGCATAAATATGTATGTATGTATGTTATGTGTATGCATGCGAAATTTACATTGGCACTGTTGATCGTATTCATGCCCAGATACTTATTTGAATAAGTGCATACATATATGTACATATACTAAGTATGTGTTTCACTCAATGCAAGTAAAAATAAAAAAAATATAAAATATTTCCAGAAGTGGATAAACTAAAAATAACTAAATGTATCGCTTTTGAATGTTTCCATATTAAAACTGAGATCAAAACGCAAAGGTTAAGTTTTTCCGTCCATAAATCAATGAACGACTGCAAGAAGAGACTCATAAAACTCGCACAAAGGTATTTCTTTCCCCTGCCCTTTAGAGTGTAAACAAAAACGTTTTCGAAGTCCCAACAGGAATAAAATATTAGAAATTTATATATTAGGAACTTAAATATTTAGCGAAAAGTTTATAGACAAAAACTTAGTAGTATAACGTAGAGCAGAAAGAAATCCTGTTGAAATATGTAACAATGTGCATCCCCAAACCAGGAGTGTTCTGCTGCATCCAATACTATGGACATATTATCTACACTCATAAAAGTCAAAGCGGTCTTAAAATTAATATCAATTACATATGGGTCATTCTTATTCCGGTTATTTGCAATGTAAAAAATTTATTCTGGTAGTTGCAACGGGGTTAAGAGATTATAAATATTTCTATATTTCGCAAAACCATTAAAAACAAAACAAAAAATGTCACTTTGAAATATGAAACCATGTTAAATAAGTAAAAATACGCTCTCTCGCTAAAATATTAACCCCTCCAGCACAAACGTTGACTACGTCTTTGCGCACAGCGTCATCCATCCCAGTAGCGAAGAGAACGTTCGAAAATGATTCACATTTACTTCTTCTGTACTTACATTTACATAATTACAAATCATTTACGTAGTAAAGACATTAAAAGCATTCGTTACTTTAAGGGTTGCCATAGTATCAAAGTGGCAGACCGAGCCATTCCGATACTTAGACCCAATTTCTGAGGGTGGAAATAGTGACTTAAGGTATACTTGTATACCAAAACTAATTCCAAAGGAAATTGTAGGTTATGTATTTACATATCTTACTTCATTTAGAGTTTTAAGAAATTTTATATTTTAAATGTAGTTGTTAACTCTGTATTTTAAATAATAAATATCTTATTCATGGCTTTAATCTATATATATATAAATGATGTAAAAAATGTATAGTAGGTACTTCATAAAATGAGAACGGGTGGGCCGATTTCTGTAAATTTTGTCAGTTGTTCGTATTTTCGAGGAGAAGGTTTTTACGGGGGAAAACTTTGGAAAATCCGTCCGGAAAAGTCCGATAATTGGAAAAATCGCTGTGTATGTGTGTCCTTCATATGAGATTTTCACAGTAGATTCACGTGGTGTTAACGCACATAGCAGAGTATATAGAATTTCGAAAAAGTGGAAGCTTCCCGGAATACAGGCCTAAATGTGGACCCAAATCGACCCAGCAAGTCTTCGAGCAATATCGGTATCAAATGAAAGGTGTTGAACAGGCCTTCAACATAAAGTTATTTTCATTACGATGCCTAGACCTGGCCCCAGATATGAGTCAAAACGTATGACCGAATGACCCTGGAAAGTTTGTGAGCGATATTGGTATCAAACGAGTGCTGTTGAGGAGGATTTCAACAAAGAGCTCTTTAAATAGTGACGCCTAGACCGGGTTCCAAGATATGGGTCAAAGCGTGGACCCGGATAACCCCTGAATATTTTGGAGCGATACTGGTAGCAAATGAGAGACGTTGAGCAGGGCTTCAACATAGAGCTATTTTCATCGTGATTTCTAAAGCTGTTTCCCAGAGATGACTCAAGTAGTGGGCCCGGATGGTGATGAACCGGTAAGGTAAAGGTAAAGGTATAGGTATAGGTATAGTTATAGGTATAGGTATAGGTATAGGTATAGGTATAGGTATAGGTATAGGTATAGTTAAAGTTAAAGTTAAAGTTAAAGTTAAAGTTAAAGTTAAAGTTAAAGTAAAAGTTAAAGTTAAAGTTAAAGTTAAAGTTAAAGTTAAAGTTAAAGTTAAAGTTAAAGTTAAAGTTAAAGTTAAAGTTAAAGTTAAAGTTAAAGTTAAAGTTAAAGTTAAAGTTAAAGTTAAAGTTAAATTTAAAGTTAAAGTTAAAGTTAAAGTTAAAGTTAAAGTTATAGTTAAAGTTATAGTTAAAGTTAAAGTTAAAGTTAAAGTTAAAGTTAAAGTTAAAGTTAAAGTTAAAGTTAAAGTTAAAGTTAAAGTTAAAGTTAAAGTTAAAGTTAAAGTTATAGTTAAAGTTAAAGTTAAAGTTAAAGTTAAAGTTAAAGTTAAAGTTAAAGTTAAAGTTAAAGTTAAAGTTAAAGTTAAAGTTAAAGTTAAAGTTAAAGTTAAAGTTAAAGTTAAAGTTAAAGTTAAGGTTAAAGTTAAAGTTAAAGTTAAAGTTAAAGTTAAAGTTAAAGTTAAAGTTAAAGTTAAAGTTAAAGTTAAAGTTAAAGTTAAAGTTAAAGTTAAAGTTAAAGTTAAAGTTAAAGTTAGAGGTAAAGGCGAAGGCAAAGGCGAAGGCAAAGGCGAAGGCAAAGGCAAAGGTAAAGGTAAAGTTAAGGGATAAGGATCAGGGGAAGTATGTTTGTCTTAGCGAATATAACTATATAACTTGTTCAGAGAATAAACAATTTTTTATTATTAGCAGTCATTAGGGTGGACTCTAAGATAATCGTGAGCAATACTGTAACCAAAGACTTTCGTTTAGGTTTCATAGAAATAAATTTGAGCAGAACATTATCTGATGGGTCAGCTAGTACGGTATAAACAGCTTGATTTTGTCAAGCAAGTGCCACTTTAGAAATTACACTCTTCAACACCTGATAAACTGGACAATTAAATAATGAAGGTAACACTTCAAATATATAATTGTAATCTTTTTTCGAGAGGTAAATGTGTAAGTATGTAGGTACTTATTGGAGCCTGATTCAAAGTGGGCTGTACATATAAAGGATTTATAACAAATTCTGTTTTTCGAGTATGTGGTAACAATATATCTGATGATTAAATTTTAAAATAGATGCATGTTATATTATTGACTAAGGAAATTTTGAAATTTTGAGTACTATACATACATATATCTTGAATGCAGTTAAATCTGGTCCTTAGGTTCACTTAAGTATGTAAGTGCCGTCACTGGAGAAGTTTGTGGAAAGTTATCACTATTTTCGATAGCTTTTAAGAAAGGAGTCCCTCCAATTGCCCCACAGTATCTAATACGCGCTGCACTGAAATCAATTTATTTCGGAGCAAAATGCAACAAACAAAACATGCGCTCTTGTTTTATTGCAGCTCAGTCGTTGATTAACCACTCGCTTTTAAATATTTCACTAAAACTGTTTTACAAATTTCTTCTTACAGAAGTATAAAACAACTTTAAAATGTTAACAGAAATTTTACTATTAATTTTAGCAGTGATTTGCCTATATTTATCTTACCGCTATGCCGTTGCGCGTCCTCCAGGATTTCCGCCTGGTGTGTAATTGAGTACATAATAAGCACGCAATTAGTTTTTCTTTATTGAATTTTTAATTGTTTTATAGGACCGCCCCGCGTACCAATCTTCGGCAGCTATTTATTCATGTTAATGCTCAATCCGAAATATTTACATAAAAGTGTTTTAAAATTTAGCAAATGGTATAAGTCGGATATTCTGGGTTTTCATGTGGGCGATACTCCCGTTGTGGCCGTGCATAATGCCAAAGGCGTAAAGGAGCTTTTGAATAGGCGGGAATTTGATGGACGTCCACAAGTGTATATTGGAAAAATGCGAACGTCAAATACAGATGAAATGTTTGGTGAGTCACTCGAGTATTTGGGTTTCGGAAAGTAACGAAGTTAAATGGCCTTCAGTGAGCTTTTAAAAGTAGTAGTTAAACGTGACTATTGGTCTCCCAGCTCTGACTGTATTTGTGACATTAGAAACTTCCATTGAAGGAGATTCTCGATCTTAAACGTATGAAAGAGACAAAATTTGTTTCTCTTCCTTTCAGGCATTTTCTTTCGCGAAGGTCCCGTCTGGAAGGAACAACGTCGCTTCATCTTACGTTATCTTCGTGACTACGGATTCGGACGCCGCTTTGCCGAACTTGAATCGGTCATGCAGGAACAGATCAATGATCTCTTCGATCTAATACGCAATGGACCACGTTATCCACATGAATACGAATTATCCAAACGCCAAGGTTACCGAGTTTACATGCCGAATATACTAAGTGTATTTGTTGTAAACTCCTTCTTTCACATTCTCATGAATGAGCACCGATCACGAGCCGAGTTAGGCGAGTTATTACAAGTGGTAAAAATGGCTATGCAATTTCAACGTAAATCAGATGACTATGGTACAATGCTGAGTATCATACCATGGATACGTCATATATTCCCAAAGGCAAGCGCCTACACAGAGCTCATGCAATCGAACCGTTTTTTATTTGAATTTTTTGAAACACTTTTCGACGCACACATTTCCACTTATGCGGAGGACGGCTGTGAGCGCGATTTCATCGATTTGTATATCACACAAATGCGAAAGGAACATGCGGCAGGACGCACAGATTGCTATAATCGTGTGCAATTCATAATGAGTTTGATTGACTTTTCCGTGCCGCCATCATCGGCTGTTGGGGCACAAATGGGCTTTTTGATACAATATTTTCTGTTATATCCCAAAGCTTTGAAACGCGTACAGGACGAAATTGATGCAGTGGTGGGACGTGGCCGTTTGCCTACGTTGGCAGATCGTCAGAATTTGCATTACACAGAGGCACGTTACGTGAGGGTATGCGTATAGAGACACTGGTGCCATCGGATTTTCCCCATAAAGCGATGATGAATACCGAATTGATGGGCTATAAAATACCAAAGGTGGTGAATTAAATACTAATGAGTATCTTTTAATTTGAATTTATATTCCTTTTTCTTCAAATTCTTTAGGACACAATTGTTATGCCAGGACTTTATGCATTCCATATGGACGCACGTGTTTGGGGTGATCCAGAGAAATTTCGACCGGAGCGTTTTCTGGATGAGCATGACAAGCTGTGTTTGTCTAAGGATATAACGCTGCCTTTTGGTGGTGGTGGGTGAAGTTCTTTCATCTAGTTATGCAAATAATTTATTCCAACGATTGGCGTGTTTTTTAAAATCACATTCCCCTTTTTCAATTCAGGCAAACGCCTCTGTGCGGGTGAAACATTTAGCCGCAATATCATGTTTTTAATGATCGCAGCTTTGTGCCAGAATTTCAACTTTGTTTTGGCGCCGGGTGATAAATTGCCGGATTTGGCAAAAAACCTAAATGGTTTCTCGCAAACGCCGCTTGACTTTTGGGTGCAATTAGAGGAAAGAAAGTAGTTGCTTAATCTGTTGTTTTATTTGTAAAAATACATAGTACCTATGCTAGTCTGTTAAAGTGGTTTTCTTTTCTTGAGATGTCTATGGAATACGACCAGGGCCGCCGTCGAGTGCTATAGCTCTATACATATATAAATAAGCAATTATGAACTTTTTCGCTTTCTTACCTGCAAAATCATTTATGAGAAGGCGATGATCCAATTTCCTAGCTAAAGGAACTTTGATATAGAGAATAGCACGATATTGATTAACAAATCAAAGCTTGGCATTGTAAATGCAGTTATCTCTTCCCAAACGTCTTGAGAAACATCGGACTCGTGTTTTTCCACGAGGTGTACTAAATTACGGAAATAGTCTTTATTGCGAATCGCCACAAAAGAAACAAAGTAGCATTCATACAGAATTAAGATGGTAAAATTTCTACTGCAGTGGAAAAATATATAAAATATCTCATTTGTTTCGAGGCGAATGCAAATCGGAGAGTAAATTCTTGAGGTATTTCATCTCAATATCAATAGTAACGTCTCTGGCTTGGATAATGATGCTACCTTGCAAATTTTTTTTAATCAAATCGAAAACACTCAAGCTTGCGTCTCGGATCGGAACAAAAATTTATATGTGGTATCTTCGACTATGTTAGCATCGATCTGGGTTGGGTGGCTGAAGTTGAAGAAATATGGTATACAAATTGACTCCATACATTTAGAGACCACCCTAATGTGCATAAGTAGTATGTGCTAACAGTATACATAGATGTACATATGTAGGTACTTATAAAAACAAAATGCCTTCTTTAGCATCGCACATTAATTAATGATCTATGGTCTATTTATTGTGCGATTATCAGCTTAAGGCTCGACAGACAATGGAAAATTATTCACACTTAAGAAATCAGTTGTTATTCAACTTTGTTATACTAAAGTCAATAAAAATGCATAAGACATGCACATAGTATTTTACAAAAAAAAGCAAAAATAGAAATAGAAATATGTTAACAGCTATTCTTCTTTCCAGCGTGTGCGTGCTAAGTTTACTTTACTTATGCTATCGCTACGCATTCAGTCGTCCTGAAGGATTTCCGCCTGGTGAGCGATAAGCAAAAAAGCCAAAAAAAAATTGTTAACTTCATTAAGAGATTTCAAAATTTATTTTTGTCTGCGGTTTTGTTTCTTTTACTACTTTTTAAAGGACCTCCACGCCTACCACTTTTCGGCAGTTATTTATTCATGATGTTGGCTAATAAGAAATATTTACACAAAGGTGTTTTAAAGTTTACCAAATGGTACAAATCGGATATTGTGGGTTTTTATGTTGGCAAATTTCGCGTTGTTGCTGTGCACAATGCTGCGGGCATTAAAGAAGTTTTGAATCGAAGAGAATTCGATGGACGACCGTCAATATTTTTGGCGACAATGCGTGCACCGCACAATGAGCTATTAGGTAAATGAGGATGGTGATAAAGAAAAAAATGGATGGAAACATCAGTCTTATAAATATGCATTTGAGGAGCAAAATAAACTAATTACTATTCCGTTTAGGAATTTTCTTTCGTGACGGCCCCGTATGGAAGGAACAGCGTCGCTTCATTTTACGTTATCTGCGTGACTTCGGTTTTGGGCGCCGTTTTACTGAACTCGAACTGGCCATCCAGGAAGAGATAAGCGATCTTTTAGATCTCATACGCAATGGACCACGTTATTCGCACGAAACGCAGTTATGTCAGCCTGGTGGCTACAAAGTTTTCCTACCACATCTCTTCAGCCCGTTTCTGTACAATTGCTTAAGTCACATTATGTTGAATGAGCGTCTGCCGCGTTCAGAACAAGCCGAGTTGTTGCAGCTCACTGAAATGGCAATGCAATTTCTACGTAACGGTGATGATTATGGCAAAATGTTATCAATAGCACCTTGGATACGGCACATATTCCCAAAATGGAGTTCATACGATGCACTAGCTGAGGCGAATAAACATCTTTTTGAACATTTCGAAAAGATTATCGACTATCATATGCGAAGTTATGATGACGGCAGTGGTGCCCGTAATTTTCTGGATTTGTATATCAAACAAATGAAGTTGGAGCAAGAACTTGGTAGAGCGAATGAATTTAATCGCAGGCAATTTATAATGGCATTGTTGGATTTTTCCTTACCGGCATTCACTGCGATATCTGCACAAATTTCATTCCTAATACAATATCTGCTACTTTATCCGGATATAATGAAACGTATACAAACGGAAGTGGATGAGGTAGTGGGAAGGGGATGTTTGCCAACACTGGATGATCGTAAGAATATGCACTTTACAGAGGCTGCGATAAGGGAAGGATTGAGAATTGAAACGCTGGTGCCATCGGATTTACCGCATAAGGCTTTGGAGGATACCGAATTGATGGGCTACAAAATTCCAAAGGTGTGCACTAGATAGGGTTGGTCCCCATACGAAAAAAAAAAGTTGTAAAAGTCCGCCCCTAAATTTGAAGCTTATGTTGAGAGGGTTAAGGGACACAAAAAAAAAATTTTTTTTGATACCGCGAAATACCGCCGAAGTCGTTTTTTTATTGTAATTTTGTTATTTTTCATCCGATTTTTAAAATTGATACGTCATTATTTTCATATTTTGCAGCTCTACACTTCCTTCTAATGCTCTTTTGAGCTCTGAAGTCGTTTTCACATAGTTGGGTCAGCTAACTTATTTGTATGTCCATGAATTATCCTCTTTGTTTTGCCAAATGAAAGTGCTTCACAATTCATGACAATGTTGCCTTTAAAGGGTTTTACTAAATTAATAAACAAAGAAGTTACGTCACTACGAATATTTAAGTGGACTCATTCCTTTTAAGCAATTCAGTATATGTAATTGTGAAAGTCCACCCCTAAATTTGAAGCTTATATTGAGAGGATTAAGGGACAAAAAAACAATTTTTTTCTGATCCCGCGAAATTCCGCCGAAAAGGTTTTTTTTGTAACTTTGTTATTTAACATCCGATTTTTAAAATTGACACGTCATTATTTTCGTATTTCGAAGCTCTATATTTTCTTCTAATGTCCTTTTGCACTCTGAAGTCAAATAAGAAAGTTACAATAAAAAAACTATTTCGGCGGTATTTCGCGGAATCAGAAAAAAAAAAATAAAATTGTTTTTTTTAATCCTTTCAATATAAGCTTCAAATTTAGGGTCGGACTTTTACAACTTTACATATACTGAATTGCTTAAAAAAAATAGTTAAATAATAGCTACGTTAAATAACTTCTTTGTGACGTAACTTCTTTGTTTATTAATTTAGTAAAACCGTTTCCAGGCAACATTGTCATGAATTTTGAAGCACTTTCATTTGGCAATACAAAGAGGGTAATTCATGGACATACAAATAAGTTAACTGACCCAACTATGTGAAAACGACTTCAGAGCTCAAAAGGACATTAGAAGGAAGTATAGAGCTTCAAAATACGAAACTAATGACGTATCAATTTTAAAAATCGTATGATAAATAACAAAGTTACAAGAAAAAAACAATTTCGGCGGTATTTCGCGGGGTCAAAAAAAAATTTTTTTTTGTGTCCCTTAACCCTCTCAACATAAGCTTCAAATTTAGGGGCGGACTTTTACAACATTTTTTTTCGACCCTATCTAGTGTGCACATTGTGGTTTTTAAAATTAATAAGCAATATTGTGCGGATTAAAAATGTTTGTTTTATAACAAAAACAAACACTTTCATTGCAGGATACTATCGTTGTACCCAGCTTATATGCCTATCATGCCGATTCACGCGTCTGGGGTGATCCCCAAAACTTCAGACCGGAACGCTTTTTAGACGACGAAACCGGATGTTTGTCGCTGAAAAAGGACGTATCGCTGCCATTTGGAGCAGGTATATACATATGTACATAATTAATTTGAGCAGAGAGTATTTTTAAATTGATTTCAAATTTGATTTGCAAAAAAAAACGAGAAAATTTCCTACTTACCCTTATGGGCGAGTTTACGCCGAAATCAACATCAAAGCGAACAAGTAAGGAAGCCTAAGTTCGAGTGGAATCGAACATTAGATACTCAGCTGTATGCTTTCATAGTGTGTCTGCGTTTGATGGAAACACGGTGTGTTTTATATAAAGCGAGTGCCGCATAAAGTGGGCGCAGCCACGCGCATTTTCAAAATTTGTATCAATCATCCAACTAAGCATATAAATATTATTGTTAGTGCAAAATTGCATCCCTTTATGACTTTTATTTACAAAGACGTCACATTACAAATTACAAAGGGTGTTCCAGAAATATCTTTGTTAAAAAGTAGGCGTGGTCAAAAACCGATTTCACTAAAATCATCTATTACCACGTATCATAACAGTATACAAACAAAGTTTGGTCATAATATCTCAATTATTTTTAGAGTTATGGGCTCCGAAATCTCGTAGATTCCTTTGTCTAAAAAGAGGCGGTGCCACGCCCATTTTTCAAATTTTTTCTGGTTTTTGCTTCCGGTCTATTGTGGAACTCATGCCGCAAAATTTCAATGAATTATCTTTATATTTGACAAAGATATCGCTTAAAATGTTTTTATTGGGCCACTTCATAATACCCATATACAAAATTGAGTGTGGCCGTCAACCGATTTCACTAAAATTTGGAACATGTATTATCACAAGTTACGAAAGTGTATACGCCAAGTTTCGTCATAACATATCAATTATTTGTCGAGTTATAGGCTAAGAGATCTCGAATATTCCTGCTTCTAAAAGGAGGCGGTTCCACGCCCATTTTCTAAAATTTTTGTTTTACGTCCATAGTTGGACTCTTGCCATGAAATGATATATCTTTATATTTGACAGAGTTATCGCTTAAAATATTTTTATTAGGTCACTATATAATACCCATATATAAAAGTGGGTGTGGCAGTCAACCGATTTTGACAATTTTCCCTCAAAACTTTTGCCTAGTAAGTAAATCACGCATACCAAATTCTATCGATATATCTGCTACGGTTTCTGAGTTATGGCTTATAGAACTTTCAATGTTTGCCCTTTAATAAGTGGGCGTGGCACCGACCATTTTCCAAAATTTCATCAAATTTCTTCTTAAAGGCCTGAGTTCAATGCGTGGGTAAACTTTTATCTCTTAGCTATATTAATGGCTGAGATAACAAATTTCCGATTTTTTCATTGTCCGATTTCGCACATTTTCAATACCAACCGTCCCAGTCTCGATACCAAATTTGATCAAAATATCTCAATTTTTGCGTGAGTTAGAGTGTTTACAGACGGACGGCTCAATCGATTTCTCTTTTAACCCTGATCATTTTGATATATATAAGTCTATATCTATCTCGATTATTTCATTCTGTTACAATCCACCGTTATGTGATTAAAACTAAAACACTCTGTGTACTACTGAAGCTGAGTACAAAAATAAGAGAGCTTGTTTTTTCATATCAATTATTTTTTTTTTATTTGCATACAACACTTCACATTTAATTAATTTATTTATTCACTCAACACAGGCAAACGTTTATGCGCTGGCGAAACTTTTGCACGAAATATGCTATTTTTATTGACTGCGGCACTATGTCAAAATTTTGAATTTGTTATTGGTCCAAAAGATGCGCCACCGGACTTATCTAAAAATCTTAACGGTTTAATTATTACGCCATATGACTTTTGGGTACAGCTTAAGGAGAGGAATTAATTTCTTAGTATCTACTGATTTTGATAATTTACTAATTTAAGAGTTCTTGATTTTCTTTATATGTATTATTTATTGCGTACGTATATATACATATATACATATTTGGTTTCAATGTTTTATACAAGAATATTTAAACATTTAAAAATCCTATTTATTAACAAATTTATTAACAGTTATATAAGAATATAAATTTAATTTCAAGTTTCATGTTACAGCTTTCTTTAGTTTTTCATTGCGTTACTAATTTTATATTCATTTATTTTATTATTTAAATACCTAATTCTGAAATAGGTTCTTCGCAAAAAAAATCGTTTTAGTATCTTTTTATTTAAATTTAAATTTGTTTTTACTAATAAATTTTGCATATAATTGTTTTTTGGTTGCAAGTTCATAAGTCGTGCCAATATTCATAATTTCTAAATCACTGAAAAATGTTCAATGAAATTTCCAGGAGGTGTAGTGGTAGACACTCTAAGACACTAGACAAATATATTTACTATTTTTCTATGAAAATGTTAATGGCTTTTCATTTACTTGTTAACAAAA
The DNA here is from genome assembly GCA_960531455.1 of Urophora cardui. Classification (NCBI taxonomy): domain Eukaryota; kingdom Metazoa; phylum Arthropoda; class Insecta; order Diptera; family Tephritidae; genus Urophora; species Urophora cardui. Next base: position 3,348,245 of record OY482672.1, on the reverse strand, counting down.
ATTCCTCTACTTCTGTATTTCTCCCACGCATTTTAATTAAAAACACTGAAATTTCACTTTTTTTATAATATTTGATATTTTATTTAGTATGAGCAAATCAATTTATACTTATTTAAAAAAAATCGGAATTCTACCGGTATTAAAACCAGGGACTTGTAACTAGGTATGGCAACAATAACCGAAAAACGATTATAATCGGTTAATTTCTTTCGATTAACGGTTAAAATGTATCGTTTTTTTCCTTTTGGTTTTTTTTTCGATTAACCTTTTTCCTCTCAAGTCGAAAATAATCGAAAGGATATAATCGAAGTTGAGAATTTCCGCATTTTCATCCGAGTCGGAATTCGGTTACCTACGGTTTTGTGAGTATATCCAAAAAAAAAAACCACAATAAATGTTACCTCCAGTTCCCGAATAGACGATTTTATCGTCATTTTGACGATTTTTCCTAATAAATGACAATTTTTTTCGTTTATTATATATCGCCCGTTTTATGCAATAGGGATTTAACTCGAAATTTTCGATTTCTGGGATTTTGACATATATTTCAATAACTGGGTCGTGCCTTTAAGTCTAGTCTTATAAAATACTCAAAAAGATAAAAATGGCGGAAATAAAAGTGATTTTGTAGTTAGCCGTAGAAGGAAACTATATGAAATTATAAAAGTTTATTTGCGTTTTCCCAAAAAAAATTTTTTTTTGATTTAAATCCCTATTCCATAAAACGTGCGATATATATTTTTTTAAGGAATAATTGTAATCGAAAAACGGTTATAATCCGTTAGTTCCCCACAATTATTCGCGATTAATAACACTGGATCACAAAATGAAATTTTTTGTCTGTACTTTGGACGTGACTATCCTATCTATATGTAAAATCGGTCGCTGATTCCGAAAATCGGGTTCATTTTTAATTCTATGGGAAGGTTTTTGAGATATCGGAAATTTACCGTTATTTGGCCAATGGGTACACTTAATCCAGTATAACTCTTTAACACAGTGAGTTATATTCCTTAGGGTGACACCAAACGAAAGAAAATTAAATTTCCTTTTCATGGCTCCTATAACATTTTTCTCTAACTCTTATAGTTTCTGAAATATTGACGATTAAATTTTAATTTTTTCGATTTTTTACGATTTTTTGAAGAAAAAATTGACTTTGTCAGACAATATCTTTAAAACCAATGTCTTCACCTTCGGTTTTAATCTTTTACGTGAAGCTCCATTCCATTAGCAAAAAAATAACACAGTGAGTTATATTCCTTAGGGTGACACCAAACGAAAGAAAATTAAATTTCCTTTTCATGGCTCCTATAACATTTTTCTCTAACTCTTATAGTTTCTGAAATATTGACGATTAAATTTTAATTTTTTCGATTTTTTACGATTTTTTGAAGAAAAAATTGACTTTGTCAGACAATATCTTTAAAACCAATGTCTTCACCTTCGGTTTTAATCTTTTACGTGAAGCTCCATTCCATTAGCAAAAAAATAAGCTATCAACGAAGAAAATCCATGGTAAAATGGAAAAGTTATAGGCGATCAAGTAAATACAGCCAAGTCGCACAATGCCTCTACACGGGTATATTTTATGCATGTTATACCCGTAAATGGGCTTGTATCTACTGCGCTGCCAATGTGCTGCTACTGCAGATGTGTAGGTATTGGTACAATATGCATAGAATGTACGCGTGCAGAGGCATTGCGCGACCTGGCTGTATTTACTTGATCGCCTATAACTTTTCCATTTTACAATGGATTTTCATCGTTGATAGCTTATTTTTTTGCTAATAGAATAGAGCTTCATGAAAAGGAGTAAAACCGAAGGTAAAAGTATTGGTTTTAAAGATATTGCCTGACAAAGTCAATTTTTTCTTCAAAAAATCGTAAAAAATCGAAAAAATTAAAAATAAATCGTCAATATTTCAGAAACTATAAGAGTTAGAGAAAAATGTTATAGGAGCCGTGAAAAGGAAATTAAATTTTCTTTCGTTTGGTGTCACCCTAAGGAATATAACTCACTGTGTTAAAGAGATATACAGGATTAAGTGGACACATTGGCCAAATAACGGTAAATTGCCGATATCTCAAAAACCTTCCCATAGAATTAAAAATGAACCCGATTTTCGGAATCAGCGACCGATTTTACATATAGAAAGGATGGTTGCGTTCAGAGTATTTTTTGGCTGTAGAGCAGTGTAATCGAACACTTTCGATTAACCTAAAAACGGCTAAGCGGTTATTTAATTTTTCTTGCCATCCCTTACTTACTTAATTGGCACGTAACCGTCTAGACGATTCTGGCCGAGTTCAATAAAGCGCGCCAGCTATTTCTGTTTCGCGCAGCATGGCGCCACTTGGGAATACCTAGAGAGTCAGCATCACTGTCCACCTGATCTTCCCAACGCAGTGGAGGCCTCCCTTTTCTTCTGCGTTCAGCGGGTTTCGATAAAAATACTTTCTTAGCTGGAGCACCTTCGTCCATTCTTACGACATGACCTGCCCAGCGCAGCCGCTGGATCTTTATTCGCTGAACAATGTCGATGTCTGCGTACAGCTCGTCGTTAAATCTCCGTCGATACTCGCCCTCCTAACGCGCAAAGGTCCATAAATCCTCCGAAGAACTTTCCTCTCGAATACTCCAAGCGCCATCTCATCTGCTTTTGATATAGTCCATGCTTCTGCGCCATACATGAGGACTGGAACGATGAGTGTCTTGTAGAGTGTGATTTTGGTTCGTCGAGAGAGGACTTTACTTTTCAATTGCCTACTTAGTCCAAAGTAGCATTTATTGGCAAGAGTGATTCTTCGTTGGATTTCAGTGCTGACATTATTTTTGGTGTTAATGCTGGTTCCCAAATAGACGAAGTCCTTAACTGTTTCGAATTTGTAGCTATCAACAGTGACGTGGCTGCCAAGGCGTGCTGTTTCTTTGTGTGATGACAGGAGGTACTTCGTCTTGTCCTCGTTGACCGCCAAACCCATTTTCTTGCCATCCCTACTTGTAAAAAAACTCGTAACGAAACGAAACTTGCGTTTCTGTTCCAAGAAACATTAAAGGATAGAAACTAAATTCGAAATTGTAACGGTTCCAGCAGAAACAAAACCTGTAACGAAGCTAAATTAATTTTGTTCCTTGTAACAGAAACAGAAACGAAACTCCTTTGTAACAGAAACAGAAACGAAACTCCTTTGTAACAAAACTCCGAAACGTTACAGGTTTTGTTACAAGGAACAAAATTAATTAATTTAGTTTCGTTACAGGTTTTGTTACAAGGAACAAAATTTCGTTACAGGTTTTGTTTCTGCTGGAACCGTTTCGGAGTTTTGTTACTTTTGTTACAAAGGAGGGCTTTGTTCAGGAACTCAGTTTGAAGCGCAACCTGCTTTTGTAGTACAAGCAGAGCGTTCATAAACTTAAATTTTGCTTGAAGCGTCGCTCATCACAATCATCAGAAAAATAATTACTCCCGCTGTTGCGTTTCATGCTGCGTTTCTGAACATACCCGAGTTGGGAAAATTTTCCAACCGTCTACCACGCGTTGGAAAAAAAGAGTTATTGGGCGTTGTAGAGGAGACCCTCCTGATTCTAAATGTAAAAGTCCTGGCTTCCAGAGATGTATAGTTTTTAAATAATTTGTAGTTAAAGTTGCAAAAAAGTCAAATTTAACCTCACTTTTCTCTGCGAAACAATGAAATAGAAACACCGGTGTTGCCACACGCAGTCGACTATTTCATAAGGCCGTCGTCACAGTGGGAAACGAGTTGGGGCGTATTGAATTTTTCTGCGTTGGCGGCCTTCGGACGCTCTTATAAAAAATAACCCTGGGCTACGCCACCGTCCGGACGTGTGCCCTAACCGTGGCTACCGCCACGGTGATGCCCTTCTGCTTAGTACACCCTTCAGCGTAGGCGGCGTTCGCCTTTATTTACTCATTTCATTGGCTCCGAATCGCGCACTGTGCTTGCGACCTTATCATGTGACTTACCTTTTGGTAGGTGTGGCATCACCATTATATGTTGGTGGCCATTATTATTATTGAAAATGTACAAAAGCAGTTGGTCGAACAATTAAAATGTAAAATTCGGTAAATAAAATTAATAAAAAGTGTGTGAAAGTGGTTCGAACAGCTTAATAAAGCTACGTGTGAAAATATAGTAAGGATTAGGTTTGTGTTTAATTTAGAAGTTGGTGATAATGGTGTTAGTTTATTTAACAACAATTTGCTATTATTAATATTAGTAAAATATTTATGAAAGTAATAAATTTAGATAAAGAAAAGTCTCGCCTAACATCCCCTGAAAATGAAATGAAAAATGAAATGTGAGCCCCCGAGTTTTGTTTCTGTTTCAGTTTCGTTACATAGCTGATGAATTTCATATCAAACCCAATATGCGTTGAACCCGACCCCCTCAGAATTTGATGAAATTTTGCACAGAGGTACATCTTACCTACCCAAACACAACCTCATTTTCAGAAATTGCATTTTCGAAAAATTGTGGGCGTGGCAAGGTATCGAAATATTCAAAAATATTCGAAAATAATCGAAAAATGACGATAATAGGTACTTTTAAAGTGTGATTACTAGGGAACGGCTTTACCGATTTCAAAGATCTTTACACCATTAGAAAGGTATTGAAATTAGCTTTCAAAAAGTGTTTTAGTACACTGAAAAAAAAATGTTTTCCAAAATAAAATTTGAAACTGAAAAAACACTTCAAAGATCAAGCGATTTTGAAAAATACAAATTTTGTTTAGAAAGGTCTATTTAATATATATAACATATCTGAAAACTAAAATGGCCTTTTTCTTTATTTTTTTTTTTAATTTATTTAAGTAAATGCATCTCTTGGCTTTCTTATATTTTGATATCACGCGTAAACTAATCAACCGATTTCAAAAATTTTTATACCGTTAGAAAGGTATTAAAATCACCTTTTGAAAACATACACTGTAAAAATTCTATATTACATATTACACCTAAAAAAATTTTCAAAAATTTTTTTGAAAGCTAATTTCAATACCTTTCTAAAGATCTTTGAAATCGGTAAAGCCATTCCCTAGTAATCACACTTTAAAAGTACCTATTATCGTCATTTTTCGATTATTTTCGAATATTTTTGAATATTTCGATACCTTGCCACGCCCACAATATTTCGAAAATGCAATTTCTAAAAATGAGGTTGTGTTTGAGTAGGTAAGATGTACCTCTATGCAAAATTTCATCAAATTCTGAGGGGTCGGGTTCAAAATGTTCGTTTTTTCAGCCTTTTGATATGAAATTCATCAGCTGTGTAACAGAAACCGAAACGCGTTACAAGTCCCTGATTAAAACTCACCGATAATACCACTATTTTGTAGCACGGCGAGCAAAATTGAGACTACAAAAATATGTTATTTTATATATGTATTTAACTTTCGCTTATAGTATGTACTATATTCCACAAACTTGCCGCAACTTATTTTAAGAATAAATCTTATTTTTTATATAATTATTTGTGATCTGATATTATGAATAATATAACACGTAAATGTATGTATTTTTATTTACATATATCAATATTCAAATTGAAAAAATTCGTTGTTACAATCGATAGAATGGTTACCATCATGGTATAACAATCCAGAAGGTAATTTCACTTCAAAATTTTTTGACGGCTATTGAATTTTTCTGAAGTATCTTTTTTGTAAACGTTATGAGTGAGGCTGCCATATTGGACAAATTTAAAAATGAAGATTTTTTAAGAAAATTTTGGTAATTTTAGTTTTAGTTGAAGAAAGCTCAGAAATAATCAAAGAAAGTCATATATTATTAAAAGTGATGTGAAAAGTGCGAAGTTTTTGGCTCGAATATTTAATACAAAGCCTATCGCAATACAGCAGACAGAGCATTTAAAAAAGAAGTAAGGCTGGAGTCATCGTTATGTCCGAACAAATTTTTTGTTTACATTTTGCTCGCTCTTTTTCACTTCTATCTTACAGAAAAGGAAGAGAAGGAGTACAATACAAGCAAAAATTTGGTGGAACAGAAATGCAGAATTCAGATTAAATGAAACAAGAGGTATATTTTAAAGTTCTTTATTAAACTCATTAATTATTTTTATTTTTTTGTTTTTGTAATCTTTTTTTCTTTCAATTTTCTATTTAAGTGCAGTGTTCTGTCTAGAAAAACTGTTTAACAATTTTTATATTACAATTAAATTTAAAATTTTGGACTAAATTTTCCAAATAATGTTGTCTTTATTAAACTTTACGAAGACCGAATTTAGATGTTCCAAAATATTTATAAAAGTTGAGTTTGGCTTGTATAAGCCTCCCTCAGATAAACAATTACAAACGAATAATTTTGATGCTTTTCCTCACACGTTCTATGTCCAAATTCTTTGAGACCCACTAATTGCACTCTAAAAAATACATATTTTATTAAGATTTATTCACATTTTAATTATTGCGTCCATACTTTGTTTTCGCATTATAACTTGGCACTGATATTTCGATAATAACGTTTTGTTGTTTGTGCTACTAATATCGCTAGCACCGAAATGCACTGAGCACATCAACGCGTTCTTTGGAAGATCAACTTCCTCTATTTGGCACGCTCGAAGCCATTGATTGCTTATAAACGGAATTGCTGGAAACCTAAGAAACTTCACCGCTGAGCCTTTGCAAAAATGCACGGTATTTTCGCATCCCCTGAAGAGGCAGCTCATTTTTTAAATCTTTTTTCACACATTACGCGTATGAAAGTAAATTTGTTTATTTATTAATTTTGCACAAATCACACAGCTTTCGAAACAATTGCTTTTTTGAAAATAAATTAATTTATTTCACAAACTTCAGATTTCGGCCCAAAAAAAAATTTGCTGCTGTTTACTCTGGTAGCATGATTTCAATGAAATGTCATAAATTCAATAAAAGTCAAATGGTTAAGATGGCTGCCTACGTCAATAAGTGATTTTACCTCTATTTTTGTACCATGGAAATAAAAAATAACATAAACGAAGGATTTTTAGCATTGAGTATGGCGGCACGAAATGTCATAATCCATATAATTGTCAGGTAGCTAATATGGCGGCAAAAATTTGACGTTTGCACTACCTTCTTTCTTGTATCATGAATATAACCAAGACAAATTCATGAATTTAAGCCCATCTTTTACTACGTTTATACGGCAGAATTCGTGAGCTCTTAATTTCATGAATTCGAAAATGGTCTCGTTTATACAGCATTTATGAACTCATGAAATTCAGCTTTTTTAAAAAGTGGCAACGTTCTAACGACATCAGCTGTCAAGGCAGATTTACCATGTAGACTCGATGGCGAATTCTGAAACTACTTTTTTTATTTACAAAAGTCTATATGACACTACATTTTTTCCCTGGTTTTTTTGGTTTTGAAAACCCACCGAAAGTCAAAATACAAAAACAATTCTTCTATAGGTTGAAAAGAGACAAATACTCCCTCAAAAATAATTTGATTGACATTAACCTTCAAACTAAATGAAAATAATATTTATTTCAAAAATTATTTTTTTTAGAAATTTGATTTAAATTACTGAAATAAAAAAGTTATGAAACCTAAAGGGCAGGATAGCTGTGTATTCCATGTTATGAAGGCAAGCCAGTACGCAATATAGTTTTTCTTGCGGACTTCTTCTTTACCCTTGCTGCCAAAGCAGAAGCTCACAAATTACAAATTTAAAATTTGTATTTCCATATATTTTTTATTTTAAATATAATTTATTTTATGGTTGTCAAATTAGAAAAATTGTCAGAAAAAATGACCGAATGCCAAAAAACCTACCGAAATACAAGCTGGCTCGTTGGTTTTTAATCACCTAGATGGTATTTTGTTTGTTTTTTTTTCAATATAGCTTGCTCGCTTACACCAACGCAAAACTGTATTTGACCATTTCCTTCACACAAAAAACCTGGTAGAATACCAGAAAAAAAATGTAGTGTCATATGGGCTAAAGGTAGTGTGTAATGTCAAAATCTAAGCGAATTCACATCATGGCCAATGGGAATGCACGAGTCACAAGCGAATTCAGAATTTAACCACGGCGAAATATAATTTTGACATTACACTACCAATTACAATAACAAAATACATTTAATTTATTTAAGTCAAGCGGCTTTTTGCCAAATTGTAAACAAAGATAAGGAGAGAAGAAAAATGCAAAAACAAACAACAGAGTTGCACTCTTATGTAACTATGAAATGTGTCATGGCACAGTGGCATCCCACTTTATTTACCATCGCTATTTTTTGTATGTATAAAATTGTAATATTTGTAAACAGCAACACTGTCAGGAACAGTTATAATTTGAGTGTTTTTAATATACAAGTAATGACTAGCATAAAATTTAATAAAAAGTTGAGAACGTTGCTGACTGTGAAACTGTGTAGTCCAAAATCAAGTAAGATGTCTAACTCATAACTTTACGTATATATATATATGTGCAAAACTATTTCTTATATTTGTAACTCTGTAATTTATTATTATTCAGAGAATAAACCCCATCAACGACATCGTCTGGACTTCGTTTGGACCTTGTCTTGACTTTCCATTTAACATCATCGAGCGTTTACTCTATTTTGGAGTCAGCCAGCAAAATATTCTCCAACATTTCTTTATTCTTTGATTCCGTGGTAATTGACACATACGCACATTTGTAAGCAATTTGGTGTTCGCGAATGTCTGGAGGTGGCGGTCCGGCCAGGATTAGCAAAAGAAACAACAAAGGGGTTCCACCTAAGCGTTTGGGTTTTAGCGACGAAGATATGCCTTTGAAACGAACACCAACAGCTCCAGCAGATGGAAATATGTCCAGGCAAGATAGATCACCGTTCAGCTCACCGATAGAAGATGTGGTAGGCGATAGAAGCCGCAGCGCTGCCGCGGCATGCAGAGGTACATTCGACATCTTGCCTCAGGCAGAGACGTCGGCGACGGCGTGAACAGACCAACAGTTAGTGCAGCGAACAAAGGTGTCATCGGTAACGGAATTGAGCAAATAACAATAGAATTTAATAGAAAGATAACGGACATGCAAAATGAATTCCAAAGACAAATGCACGAACTTAGTAGAATGTTCGCGGACAATAGCAAACAAATGCAAGCATCGGTACAGGCTTTACAGCAGGAAATGGTGAGTAGAGTGCCTAGAGAACAAGCTTATACATTAACAACGAGCAGCCAAAATGCCGCTGCCTCATCAGCTCCAATGCAAACCACTCATGCATCGCAGCCAGTAGAAAGTAATTTCAGTATGAACAGCCAACCAATGACGTACGCGAAGTTGGTGAATTTACCATCATTTGGAGGTGACCCATTAGATTGGCCTATGTTTGAAAGGTCATTTATAGACACAACGCAAGAGTTTAACTATAGTTCAACGCGAAATATTATAAGACTCCGGGCTGCTTTGCATGGTGAGGCTAGAGTTGCGGTCGACGCTTTGCTGCCATATCCGGATAGCGTATCAGAGATTATAAGCACATTAAGGGAAAATTTCGGACGACCTGATCAAATAATCAACAGTCAGATAATGGAAATAAGAAAGATCGCTCCAATAGCACCAGGTAGGATTGGCATGATTATACAATTTGCAAATAAAGTTAAAAATATGACAGCATTCATACGGTACGCCAAAGCAGAGCAGCGGCTTTGTGACGTTACGCTGCTAAGCGAATTGGTGTCGAAAATTCCTATAGAAGAGCAAATGAAATGGGCGGAATATAAAGAGAACTTGCAAGGTTATGCCAATATAGACAATTTTAGTGATTTTTTGAACATTATAGCTAAAAGAGCAAACGTCGTTGCAGATTCGTTGCCACGAGCTGCAATGAATGCAGGTCAATTTACTTCACGCAATAGACAACTCGAAACTGGTCCTGTAGGGGGTGTGAAAAAGCGAATTCTTCTATCTAACGCTCAAGAAAACTGTTTGGTTTGCAACGATAACTGCGGTAAAATTACAAATTGTCCTGTCTTTAAGAAAATGGCACCCAACGAGCGATGGTTGAAAGTTAAGGAACTTCGAGCCTGTTTTTCGTGCCTTGGTAAAGGTCATTCAATAGCAAAATGTTTTTCTAAGAAAAAGTGCAAGGTAAACGGCTGCGATAAAATGCACAACAACCTTTTGCACATGGAAGCTAGTAACAAAGTAGGCAATAATATTGAGTCAGATAATCGAGAGGCGCAGTCGAGCCAAGTAGCACGAAATTACAGAATTGATGCGGTAGCAGGAAACTCAGAAGTTCTTTTCCAGATAGTACCCGTGACAGTTTCTTCTGATACTAAAACTGTCGACACTTATTGTTTTATAGATCAGGGTGCCTCGCATTCTATGGTGGAGTGGGACTTAGCAGAAGAATTACAGTTAGCTGGGTCTGCAGATATACTTCAATTACACTGGCTAGGTAACGTAACGACTACGAATCCAACGAAGCGTGTTGATTTGAATATTCAGGGGCGCGGTAAGCATTTCAAGCCCTTTAAGATGTCGAATGTTTATACAGTGCGCAACATGAATTTACCGAAACAATCGTTGAATTTAGCAGAGTATGAGGACACAGGCGTACAAATTCAATCTTTTAACACCAGTTATGTAAACGCAAAGCCACGAATCCTAATAGGTCTAGATCACACAGAATTAGTAACAGCATTAGAGCGCCCACTCAAATTTACCAACAACGGCCCTATAGCTATGAAAACTCCACTGGGATGGGTAGTTTACGGCAACAGTACCCAACATAATATTTCTGGAAAAGCCCATGTGCTGCTAGCTAGGAAAAATACTGAATTAGAAAAGCTAGAACTGATGCTCAATGATTATTTCGCCAACGAAACTTTTGGCATATCACCGAAGTGTGCGCCACTGCTGCCTGACGAGGACCGGCTCGCTATGTCCATAATGAATGCCACTGTCAGGCGAACGCAAGAGAGGTTTGAGGTTAGTTTGCTATGGGCCCACGATTCTGGTTCATTTCCCAATAGTTACGAAGCCGCCAAGAAACGTCTAGAAAGTATAGAGAGAAAAATGTCCAAAGATACTGAATTCGCACGGCAATATAATGAAAAGATAGATAGCTATATTAACAGAGGTTATGCGAGGAAATTGAGCGAATACGAGATAGCAAATAGTAATAATAAAACATTTTATCTTCCACATTTTGCGGTATGTAACGCTAATAAAAAGGGTATAAGAATCGTTTTCGACGCCGCAGCCGAAGTTGACGGTATGTCTCTGAACAAAGCTTTATTACGAGGTCCTGATCTTAATCAACCATTACTGGCTATACTTTTTAAGTTTCGGCAATCTCCCATCGCAGTATGTGGTGACATTCGCGAGATGTTTTTGCAAGTCGCTGTTCGAGATGAAGATCAGCAAGCACAACGATTTTTATGGCGGGGAGGTGACAGTTTGAAACCTATAGATACGTACGTTATGACTCGGATGCTGTTTGGGGCATCGTGCTCTCCTACTTTGGCACAATATGTCAAGAACAAAAATGCTGCCGAGTACAAAGAATCACATCCGCGTGCGGTCGCTGGTATTATGGAGCGTCACTATGTCGATGATTATGTAGATTGTTTTGAGACTGAAACAGAAGCCATCGAGGTAGTGCAAGACGTTATAAGAATACACAGAGCTGGCGGATTTGAATTAACGAATTTCGTGTCGAATTCTGTCAAAGTAGCGAGAGAAGTCAACGCTTTAGGCGCAAATCGGAAGGATGCTGGCATAGTCGACATAAGTAAGGACAACTTTGAGCGTATACTGGGAATGTATTGGTCAACAAGCACAGATGAATTTATGTTTGTGCTTAAGTTTCAGCGTATCTCACCAGATATTATGCAGCAATGCCGTAAGCCCACAAAAAGAGAGGTGCTCAGTATCGTCATGTCAATTTTCGATCCATTCGGTATTTTGGCCAATTTCGTCATTTCGGCAAAGCTGCTCTTGCAACAGTTATGGACTCGTGGAGTTCAATGGGATGAAACGATTCCCGACGATATGTATAGCAAGTGGCGCGCATGGTTGAAGGAAATGCCTAAAGTTGAGGAAGTTCGATTGCCGCGATGCTATTACAAAACATTTACATCATGTTCGCGAGTGGAGTTGCACATTTTTGCAGATGCCAGTGAGAGCGCTCTTGCAGTTGTAGCGTACTGGCGAATAGTAGACAGTACTACCGTTGTTCGATTTATCGCCGCGAAAGCAAAATGTGCACCGGTTAAATTTCATTCAAGTGACGTCGGTCAATGGAGATGGCTACCTTCTGGGGAAAATGTTGCTGATGAGGGAACCAGAGAGAAATTCTCGATATCGTATAGTCCAAATAGCAGGTGGTTGACTGGGCCAACATTTTTATTGAAGAATCGGCGTTATTGGCCATGTGAGCCGAAGAACATTGTGCATACCGCAGAAAGCGTGCTTGAGTTGAAAGCCGAACATCGCATATTCGTAGTAGAAGGAGTAAGGTTTAATTTAATTGATTTCAAACGATTTTCCAATTTTTCCAGATTAAAGAGGTGCATGGCCTGGGTGCTGCGTTTTACGAGAAATTGTTCAGCTGTACGCTTAAAGATAGCGGTAACTAAAGGTGGCCTTACAGCCGATGAAGAGGCGAACGCTGAACTCATTCTTTGCCGAACAGTACAAGCAGAGACATATCCCGTGGAATATCGACAGCTTTTAAACAAAACGTCTGTTAACAAGAATAGTTCGTTGGTTACTTTGAATCCTTACATTGACGAGGATGGAGTTTTACGGCTGAGCGGACGTATCGAAAATGCACCATTTGTACCGATGTCAGCGAAACGGCTCATCATCCTACCGAAAAATCACGCTTTTACGCGATTACTTGTCATGTGGTACCATAGTAAGTGGCGCCACATTAATGCGAACCTGATTGTAAGTGAGATTCAACAGAAGTTTTGGATACCATCGTTACGAACACTAGCCAAAAGCGTGGCAACAAATTGTAACTTTTGCCGTGTGCGCAAGGCTATTCCTGCTCACCCCATAATGGGCTCTCTTCCAGTCGACAGATTAACCGCCTATGTTCGCCCGTTTTCCTATAGCGGGGTGGATTTCTTCGGTCCTCTACTTGTCACCATTCGTCGGAGCAAGGAAAAGCGATGGGTGGCACTCTTCACCTGCCTTACCACCCGTGCCATTCATTTGGAGTTGGCGACAAATTTTTCTTCAGATGCTCTGCTGCTATGTATACGAAATTTTTTAAATAGAAGAGGTGTGCCTATTCAGATACGCAGCGATAACGGTACCAATTTTGTTGGTTTGACGAAGGAACTACGTGGCGTTGACGATTTTGTGGATCATGGTGCCATTTCGGAAGCCCTGTCACCACTTGGAATACGATGGAAATTTAACTGCCCAGCAAACCCTAGCGAAGGTGGGATATGGGAGCGACTCGTGCAGTCTGTGAAAAAGGCGCTGTTCATAATACTTAAGGAATGTGCGCCCCATGTCGACACATTAAATAGCCTGTTAATAGAAGCAGAAAATATAGTTAACTCTAGGCCTCTAACTCATCTACCTGTAACGCCAGATGATCCAGAACCAGAATTTTTTGCTCAATTCCGTAAACTCAATGCAAACACCGGCGCCTGTAGACATAAAATTGCTTTGCTTAAGGAAACAGTGGCGCATCGCTCAAACATTGAAAAACGGATTTTGGAAACAATGGATGAAAGAATATTTGCCAGAGCTCACACGTCGTACTAAATGGTGCCAGCCGGCAAAGGCATTGAATGTTGGCGATCAGGTCCTCATTTGCGAAACAGAACTCCCCAGATCACAATGGAAAAGGGGCCGCATTATAAAGCTGTACTACGGGTCCGATGGCGTTGCTCGATCTGCTGACGTTCAAACCTCTCAAAACCAATTGAAGCGTCCATTGTCAAAACTTGCGCTACTAGACGTTGTGGAAGTACTTTAGTGAATCTCCCCCTGGTCAATTCATGGGGTCGAGGATGTCATGGCACAGTGGCATCCCACTTTATTTACCATCGCTATTTTTTGTATGTATAAAATTGTAATATTTGTAAACAGCAACACTGTCAGGAACAGTTATAATTTGAGTGTTTTTAATATACAAGTAATGACTAGCATAAAATTTAATAAAAAGTTGAGAACGTTGCTGACTGTGAAACTGTGTAGTCCAAAATCAAGTAAGATGTCTAACTCATAACTACGTATATATATATATGTGCAAAACTATTTCTTATATTTGTAACTCTGTAATTTATTATTATTCAGAGAATAAACCTCATCAACGACATCGTCTGGACTTCGTTTGGACCTTGTCTTGGCTTTCCATTTAACATCATCGAGCGTTTACTCTATTTTGGAGTCAGCCAGCAAAATATTCTCCAACAAAATGATTTTGAAGTTTATTAAAAATAAACAAAAATGCAATTACACATATGAAAATCAAAAGAGGAACAATAAATACCACAAAAGAAAACCATCTAATGTATTTATAATTGTTAATTTCAAGTTTTTATTATAGTTTTATAATCAGTTTAAAATGTTCCAGCGCAACTTTTCTATGCCCATGTAAGTGAAACCCTGTGACCAACTGTGACGCAGGGTTGTAAAACGTGGTATTAAAAACAGATTTGCCTTGGCCAGGCCAAAATCACACAGAGAGAACAACCCAAGGCAGACCTAGGAAGGTAGGCCCGGTGGTGAATTCAGAAACTACTTTTCTTTATATGCAAAGGTAGAGTTTAATGTAAAAATCCAAGCGATTTCACATCATGGCCAATAGGAATGGACGAGCCCCAAGCGAATTCAGATTTTAACCACTGCGAAATATCAATTTGACATTACACTCTACCAATTACAATAACAAAATACATGGGAAATTTCTGAATTCGCCACCGGGCCCACCTTCCTAGATCTGCCTTGATTATACACTTTTTGTGATTTCTGTGTTGATAATTATATAATTATTTTTCATTATTTCAAGCGGTGAACGCTTGTCAGCCATTTTGAAGAAACTTTTCGAGCCGATTCATAAATTGCACGAATTTCAATAAGTAAACAAAACAAAGAAAAACACGTGTTTTTGCATTTGACAGATCAGTACATAACAGTAAATTTTGTTGTTGCCCATTTACCACCACCATATATAATTCCACCCAACACTAAACTTTTGGCATACGTCAATCAGTGTTACCACAGCCTCAAAAAATTTGGAATCAAAAATTTATACCTTCATGTTTTTTTCGTATCACCGAAAATTTTTTGGAAAAAACACTTCAATTAATCAAAAAAGCTGTTTTCGAGCTTTTAATCCGTATAACAATTTGATACGTCCATTTTTTTCGTATCACCAAAAAATTTGTTACAAAATCCCTCGATTTCCTTGTATTTCGAGCAATGTGCATACATGAAGACGCGCGTTTTCTGCCGTCATGTGTGGCTAGCAGCGTTGCTGTTTTGCTTAAAATTAAGCAAAATTGCTAAATTTTTTCGTGCGTGTTAAAATGTTAAATTTTTTCTCGTTTTGTTAAACTTTTTCATTCCAGGATGAAAATGTATTTGCTTCAAAATCTTGAAGCTAATTCAGTTTCCTAGTTCGATCAATAGAAAAAGTACTGTCTGATTGAATACCCAAGTTGTCGATAAATTCCTGTTGACACTCATTCGCAGCTATGCAATGTGAGTTGACACAGTTTGGGGGTGAAAACAGAATCAAATCGTAGTGACATGACGTTACGACAGCGAAAGTCCTTGACGTAAACATATTGCTTCAAAGCCAGCGACTGAAACATTTTAAAATAATAAAATTAAATAGTTACATTTATTAATTTAATGCTTTAGACCAGGCCTGCTCAACGCTCTCGTATTGAAAGTACAAAACTTAATACATCTACAAATTTTTTATATGCACTGAACAATTTTTTATGAATTCCAATAAAATATTATTTTAGAATTTATTATCAAATGGTAGTATCACATACATCATAGATGCTCATAACAATAAATTATCAGGGATTGCAAATAATCGTTATTTTTTAAATTTTGACTAAAAAAATCATACTGAAGGAGAAACGCTAAACGCAAAAAAAGTACACAGATGTAATCACCGTAACGCAGACTACCTCTAGGTGCATTAACTTTTATTTTTTCGATTTTTATAAATAAATTGATTTTTAATCGTTATTTTCTGAGTTTTATTTTTCCCTCAGCAAATAAAAGTTATTTTTTGATTTTTATATTTCGCTCAGAAAATAAAAGTTATTTTTTGAGTTTTATTTTTCCCTCAGAAAATAAAAGTTATTTGTTTGAGTTTTATTTTTCGATCAGAATATAAAAGTTATTTTTTGAGTTTTATTTTTCCTTCAGAAAATAAAAGTTATTTTTTGAGTTTTATTTTTCGATCAGAAAATAAAAGTTAATTTTTGAGTTTTATTTTTTTTCTCAGATAATAAAAGTTATTTTTTGAGTTTTATTTTTTTTCTCAGATAATAAAAGTTTATTTATAAATTTTACGTATTTATGTGACGCGAGCACATATATACTATTAAAAATGTAATTTTATGTATGTATGTTATTAGGTATATATATACAAGAATTGCTCGTTTAAAGTTATTAGACTTAAGTAAATGCTTCACATACAACAACTTCATTTCTGTCCTTCCACAGAGTTTCTAAATGATACATATTTATGTACTTAATCACATACATACATAAAATTACATTTTTAATAGTATATATGTGCTCGCGTCACATAAATACGTAAAATTTATAAATAAACTTTTATTATCTGAGCAAAAAAATAAAACTCAAAAAATAACTTTTATTATCTGAGCAAAAAAATAAAACTCAAAAAATAACTTTTATATTCTGATCGAAAAATAAAACTCAAAAAATAACTTTTATTTTCTGAGGGAAAAATAAAACTCAAAAAATAACTTTTATATTCTGATCGAAAAATAATTTCTTATCTGAGCAAAAAAATAAAACTCAAAAAATAACTTTTATTATCTGAGCAAAAAAATAAAACTCAAAAAATAACTTTTATATTCTGATCGAAAAATAAAACTCAAAAAATAACTTTTATTTTCTGAGGGAAAAATAAAACTCAAAAAATAACTTTTATATTCTGATCGAAAAATAAAACTCAGAAAAAAACTTTTATTTTCTGAGGGAAAAATAAAACTCAAAAAATAACTTTTATTTTCTGATCGAAAAATAAAACTCAAGAAAAAACTTTTATTTACTGATCAAAAAATAAAACTCAAGAAAAAACTTTTATTTTCTGAGCAAAAAATAAAACTTAGAAAATAATCGTTAAAAATCAACTTTTTGGATATCACTTATAACCGTTACGGTCCCTGTAAATTATTATAAACAAAATTTAAACAAGTAAGGAAGCCTAAGTTCGAGTGCAATCGAACATTAGATACTCAGCTGTATGCTTTCATTGTTTGTTTGCGTTTGTTCGATATAGGGTGTATTTTATATGAAACGAGTGCTGCATAAACAGGGCGCAGCCACGCCCATTTTCAAAATTTATATCAATCATCCAAATAAGCATACAAATATTATTGTTAGTGCAAAATTTCATCCCTCTATGACTTTTAGTTACAAAGACTTCACGTTACAAATTCCAAAAGGGTGTTCCAGAAATATCTTTGTTAAAAAGTAGGCGTGGTCATAAACCGATTTCAATACATTTTTGCGTGTCTATTAACACATGTTATAAAAGTGTATAAACCAAGTTTCGTCATAATATCTCAATTATTTGTCGAGTTAAAGGCTAAGAAATCTCATATATCCCTTTGTCTAAAAAGAGGCGGTGCCACGCCCATTTTCCAAACTTTTTTATTTTTTGTTTCCGGTCTATTGTAAAACTCATGTCACAAAATTTCAATGAATTATCTTTATATTTCACATAGATATCGCTTAAAATGGTTTTATTAGGTCACTTTATAATACACATATATAAAAGTGGGCGCGGTCGTCAACCGATTTTGGTAATTTTTCGTCCACACATTTGGCTAAGTAAATATATCACGCGTACCAGATTTCATCGATATATCTTTAACGGTTTCTGAGTTATGGCTTATTAAACTTTCAATATTCGCTCCTTAATAAGTGGGCGTGGCACCGCCCATTTTCCAAAATTTTTGTAGTTTTTGTTTTATGTCCATAGTTGGACTCCTGCCACAAAATCTCAGTGATTGATCTTTATATTTGACAGAGATATCGCTTAAAATGTTTTTATTAGGCCCCCTTATATTTCCTATATATAAAAGTGGGCGTGGCCGTCAACCGATTTTGATAATTTTTCGCCAAAACATTTGACTAAGTAATTATATTACGCGTACCGAATTTCATCGATATATCTTCAACGGTTTCTGAGTTATGACTCATAAAACTTTCAATGTCTGCCCCTTAATAAGTGGGCGTGGCACCGCCCATATTCCAAAATTTTTGTGTTTTTTGTTTTATGTCCATAGTTGGACTCATGCGACAAAATTTCAATGATAGATCTTTATATTTGACAGAGATATCGCTTAAAATGGTTTTATTAGGTCACTTTATAATACACATATATAAAAGTGGGCGTGGCCGTAAACCGATTTTGATAATTTTTCGTCAAAACATTTGTCTATGTAAGCAAATTACGCGTACCAAATTTCATCGATATATCTTCAACGGTTTCTGAGTTATGACATATAAAACTTTCAATGTTTGACCCTTAATAAGTGGGCGTGGCACCGCCCATTTTCCAAAACTTCATCAAATTTCTTCATAAGGGCCCGAGCTCAATACGTGGGTAAAATTTTAAAACTCTAGCTATATTAGTGGCTGAGATACCAAATTTCCGATTTTTTCTATATAGGAAAAGTGGGCGTGGTCATGGTCCGATTTCGCCCATTTTCAATACCAACCGTCCCAGTCTCGATACCAACTTGCGTTCCAAATTTCATCAAAATATCTCAATTTTTGCGCGAGTTAGAGTGTTTACAGACGGACGGACGGACGGACGGACGGACAGACGGACGGACGGACGGACGGACGGACGGACGGACGGACGGACGGACATGGCTCAATCGATTTCTCTTTTCACCCTGATCATTTTGATATATATAAGTCTATATCTATCTCGATTATTTCATTCTGTTACAATCCACCGTTATGTGATTAAAACTATAATACTCTGTGTACTAGTACAGCTGAGTATAATGAGCAAAAATTTTCTCAGTGCATATAAAAAATTTGTAGATGTTTTGTATTTTGTACTTTAATCACCATGATTAGAAATCGGTCAGTTGACGACAACGTAATTTTGTCGTTGGCGACGTCGCGCCGCATAATCTTTAAAATAATTGATTTCATATGAAACTGTGTGGTTTCGGTTCTGTTCTCATCCTTAGAGTTCAGCTTTGTACATATGTACATATGTATGTACATACATATGTATGTATTTGAAGCGAAAAACAAAGTTGTAATCTCTAGTTGAAAAACCCCGATTTTAAAAATTTTGAATTGTGTCATTTTATGATTTGAGGTGCAATATATATCCTCATTTGGAAAAAAAAAAATATGTTAAACTTTTTCGAGAATTGTTAAACTTTTTGTTGGATTTTGTTAAAAAAAAAATTTCTGTCGTGGCAACACTGGTGAGCCGCATACATCGCCATATTAACCACCTGACAATTATATGGATTATGACATTTCATGCTACCATACTCAGTGCTAAAAATCCTCCATTTATGTTATTTTTTATTTCCATGGTAACCATGGTATCGATTTTAACAGAACGATTTTTTTCAATTTGCGTGTTATATTCTTCATAATATCACACGGTAGGCAGGAAGCGACGATAGGTTGCATGAAAATGTCGAGAAAAAAGGAAAGTGGGGTTGTGTTATGTGATGTTTATAGATGAAACATCCGTTGAAATTAAAATCCGAGCTGCTCCTTTTTCAAGGATATCCACATTTTTTGTTTTTTTTGAAAGAATCAAATATTGAGGATATCGAAAATTCGCCACCGTCCAAATTTTTCCGATTTCAATACATTATTTGGTCGCTAAGGGATACAGAAAAAGGTATTAAAAAGAAAAAAGGACACCTGTAGTGGAAAAATCCAATGTGAACAGGACCTAAAGGATAACCACTGAAATATAAAATAACACAAAAAGTACCCACTTTAATTTGCGTATAACTCCTAAAACGTTAACTCTACGTGAAAATTCCTTATAATATGTTTCATTCAGAATAAATAAAGGAATATTTCTTTGATATACAATTTTGATGTACCTGCAGTGGTTAATGCACTTTGGTCCATCTAAAGTGAAAATTTCAAAAAAAAGTACTTTTTTTTATGGTGCTATTTTAAGTTCAAATATTTTTCTAGTTTATGTAAATATTTTAATCTAATGATCCAATTCTCATTCTTACATATCTATACGTTAATATTAAAAAGAATTAGAGCTGAAATATGCGCTAGGTGTGCACGGTGGGCGGTAAGCAACAATAGGTTGCATGAAAATATCGAAAAAAACGATCATTTCATTTTAGATGCACAAAACTGCATTAATCACTGCAGGTACATCAAAATTGTATATTAAAGAAATATTTCTTTATTTATTCTGAATGAAACATATAATAAGGAATTTTCACGTAGAGTTAACATTTTAGGAGTAATACGCAAATTAAAGTGGGTACTTTTTGTGTTATTTTATATTTCAGTGGTTATCCTTTAGGTCCTGTTCACATTGGATTTTTCCACTACAGGTGTCCTTTTTTCTTTTTAATACCTTTTTTTGTATCCCTTAGCGACCAAATAATGTATTGAAATCGGAAAAATTTGGACGGTGGCGAATTTTCGATATCCTCAATATTTGATCCTTTCAAAAAAAAAAATGTGGATATCCTTGAAAAAGGAGCAGCTCGGATTTTAATTTCAACGGATGTTTCATCTATAAACATCACATAACACAACCCCACTTTCCTTTTTTCTCGACATTTTCATGCAACCTATCGTCGCTTCCTGCCTACCGTGATCAGATCACAAATAATTATATAGAAAATAAGATTTATTCTTAAAATAAGTTGCGGCAAGTTTGTGGAATATACCATAAGCGAAAGTTAAATATATAAAATAACATATTTTTTTAGTCTCAATTTGGCTCGCCGTGCTACAAAATAGCTGGTATTATCAGTGAATTTTAATAGCGGTAGAATTCCGATTTTTTTTAAATATGTATAAATTGATTTGCTCATACTAAATAAAATATCAATTATTATAAAAAAGTGAAATTTCAGTGTTTTTAATTAAAGGTATATGATAAGACTGCCCATTTCTTCTCTACCTTTTCTTTGTTTTCCGATTTCCTTGAATTTATGTTTTTCTGTATTCAACATCTTACAAGTTGGCTAAAGTTTTCCAAAAATATAACATTAATGCAGCATTTAAAACGAGGAACAGCATGGAAAAACTTCTACGAAACAACATTAACAAGGAAGACCCCTTTGACAAACAAGGCGTATACAAATTGACTTGCGAATGCCAAAATAGCTATATAGGACAAACAGGACGCCAAATTAAGACGAGATATCGAGAACACGTAAGAGATTACAATAAGAAAATAAGGAAACCATCAACGACAGTGGAATCAAATTTTGCCAACCACATGGCAGAAAACAAATGTACACCCATGAAAATAGGAAAAACAGCTAAAATTCTCCACATACAACACAAGGGAAAACGACTTAACGTATTAGAAAATATGGAGATATACAAACAGAAGACATTCGTAGGTAAAATAATAAATGAACAAATAAACACCGCATCAGATACATTATTTGAACCGCTTAAGCTATTATACCGAAAAGAGGACAGAAAACCTAAAACCGACATAAACAAAACAACACACAAGAGGACAATAACGGACTTTTACCTGCCTGTTTAATGAGGATACAAAAATAGATTTACATACCTAAACGCACAGACTCACACGCATGCACGTCGCCCGAACGCACAAATGCACGAACACATCACACGAGCACGAAGTACGTGACCAAACGATGGAAGTTAGAGCGCTTTCACATTACTCGGTGCGGTATCGGATCGACATTTTTTGGTTTTACCGAAAGTATACCGAAACCTTACTGACCACATGTATTTCAATTGGCACTTTCACATTAGTGTTGCATACATGAAATAGGAGCGGATTAATTTCGGTATACCGCAACGCGGTAAGACCGGTCAGTAAAATTTGAGGAATTACTGCATACATTTTTGCGGCGTGATAAAAGAAAAAGAACAAAGTCAGTAAAAAACTCGTTTCGGTAATAAATGTAGCAAGTTATAATGTCTTCGTCTTCGCTAGAAGACATTATTGTTATTATTGAGTGATTTGTTGAAGTTAAAAATTTTGTTTTGCAAATTTCGATGTGTGTTTTCCTATTTCCTGCCGATTACGCACCGAAAGTATTCCCACAAGTATGAAAAACACAGCAACGCGGACTCGTTTCGGTAAGCTGAAAATACCGAGCAAAAAATGTCGATCCGATGTCGTACCGAGTAATGTGAAAAGGCCCTTAGTTACTATAAGTACTATCGAACTTACACAAAATAACTCAGAACGAAAAAAGACACTGAAGATGGCGCATATTAGCCGAAACCGGTTTGTCTCCAAACCAAACTTGACAAGGGATGACGGAGAATATAAAATTAGTAACGCAACGAAAAACTAAAGAAAACTGCAACATAAAAATTGAAGTTAAATTTATATTCTTACTAGCTGGCCCGGCAGACGTTGTTCTGCCTAAAATTTATTCCTATAAAGTTATAAAACTGTCAATTCTCTGAACAAAAGAGATATACATATATTCGCCGCGACAAACCTAATTTCCCCTATCTCTATCTCTATCTCCATTCCTATCCCTATCTCAAAATGTATGGGAAAATATTTTTTTTTTTTGCATTTTTCTGGAATTTTATTGGATATTCTCCTATTCTGGCCAGAGAACAATCTGAATTGGTCTCAATCATCCAAATCGGTGCAGGCGTTCTTGAGTTATACGCGTTTGTACTAACGCCACTTCCTTTTATATATATATATAGATATACAAAATATATGGGAAAATATTTTTTTTTTGCATTTTTCGGGAATTTTATTGGATATTCTCCTATTCTGGTCAGAGAACAATCTGAATTTGTCTCAATCATCCAAATCGGTGCAGGCGTTCTTGAGTTATACGCGTTTGTACTAACGCCACTTCCTTTTATATATATAGATATACAAAATATATGGGAAAATATTTTTTTTGCATTTTTCGGGCATTTTATTGGATATTCTCCTATTTTGGCCAGAGAACAATCTGAATTTGTCTCAATCATCCAAATCGGTGCAAGCGTTCTTGAGTTATACGCGTTTGTACTAACGCCACTTCCTTTTATATATATAGATATACAAAATATATGGGAAAATATTTTTTTTTTTTTTTTCATTTTTCGGGAATTTTATTGGATATTCTCCTATTCTGGCCAGAGAACAATCTGAATTTGTCTCAATCATCCAAATCGGTGCAAGCGTTCTTGAGTTATACGCGTTTGTACTAACGCCACTTCCTTTTATATATATAGATATACAAAATATATGGGAAAATATTTTTTTTTTTTGCATTTTTCGGGAATTTTATTGGATATTCTCCTATTCTGGCCAGAGAACAATCTGAATTTGTCTCAATCATCCAAATCGGTGCAAGCGTTCTTGAGTTATACGCGTTTGTACTAACGCCACTTCCTTTTATATATATAGATATACAAAATATATGGGAAAATATTTTTTTTTTTGCATTTTTCGGGAATTTTATTGGATATTCTCCTATTCTGGCCAGAGAACAATCTGAATTTGTCTCAATCATCCAAATCGGTGCAGGCGTTCTTGAGTTATACGCGTTTGTACTAACGCCACTTCCTTTTATATATATAGATATACAAAATATATTTTTTTTTTTTGCATTTTTCGGGAATTTTATTGGATATTCTCCTATTCTGGCCAGAGAACAATCTGAATTTGTCTCAATCATCCAAATCTGTGCAAGCGTTCTTGAGTTATACGCGTTTGTACTAACGCCACTTCCTTTTATATATATAGATATACAAAATATATGGGAAAATATTTTTTTTTTTTGCATTTTTCGGGAATTTTATTGGATATTCTCCTATTCTGGCCAGAGAACAATCTGAATTTGTCTCAATCATCCAAATCGGTGCAGGCGTTCTTGAGTTATACGCGTTTGTACTAACGCCACTTCCTTTTATATATATAGATATACAAAATATATGGGAAAATATTTTTTTTTTTGCATTTTTCGGGAATTTTATTGGATATTCTCCTATTCTGGCCAGAGAACAATCTGAATTTGTCTCAATCATCCAAATCGGTGCAAGCGTTCTTGAGTTATACGCGTTTGTACTAACGCCACTTCCTTTTATATATATAGATATACAAAATATATGGGAAAATATTTTTTTTTTTGCATTTTTCGGGAATTTTATTGGATATTCTCCTATTCTGGCCAGAGACCAATCTGAATTTGTCTCAATCATCCAAATCGGTGCAGGCGTTCTTGAGTTATACGCGTTTGTACTAACGCCACTTCCTTTTATATATATAGATATACAAAATATATGGGAAAATATTTTTTTTGCATTTTTCGGGCATTTTATTGGATATTCTCCTATTTTGGCCAGAGAACAATCTGAATTTGTCTCAATCATCCAAATCGGTGCAAGCGTTCTTGAGTTATACGCGTTTGTACTAACGCCACTTCCTTTTATATATATAGATATACAAAATATATGGGAAAATATTTTTTTTTTTTGCATTTTTCGGGAATTTTATTGGATATTCTCCTATTCTGGCCAGAGACCAATCTGAATTTGTCTCAATCATCCAAATCGGTGCAGGCGTTCTTGAGTTATACGCGTTTGTACTAACGCCACTTCCTTTTATATATATAGATATACAAAATATATGGGAAAATATTTTTTTTTTTGCATTTTTCGGGAATTTTATTGGATATTCTCCTATTCTAGCCAGAGAACAATCTGAATTTGTCTCAATCATCCAAATCGGTGCAAGCGTTCTTGAGTTATACGCGTTTGTACTAACGCCACTTCCTTTTATACATATAGATATACAAAATATATGGGAAAATATTTTTTTTTTTTTTGCATTTTTCGGGAATTTTATTGGATATTCTCCTATTCTGGCCAGAGAACAATCTGAATTTGTCTCAATCATCCAAATCGGTGCAGGCGTTCTTGAGTTATACGCGTTTGTACTAACGCCACTTCCTTTTATATATATAGATATACAAAATATATTGGAAAATATTTTTTTTGCATTTTTCGGGCATTTTATTGGATATTCTCCTATTTTGGCCAGAGAACAATCTGAATTTGTCTCAATCATCCAAATCGGTGCAAGCGTTCTTGAGTTATACGCGTTTGTACTAACGCCACTTCCTTTTATACATATAGATATACAAAATATATGGGAAAATATTTTTTTTTTTGCATTTTTCGGGAATTTTATTGGATATTCTCCTATTCTGGCCAGAGACCAATCTGAATTTGTCTCAATCATCCAAATCGGTGCAGGCGTTCTTGAGTTATACGCGTTTGTACTAACGCCACTTCCTTTTATATATATAGATATACAAAATATATGGGAAAATATTTTTTTTTTTGCATTTTTCGGGAATTTTATTGGATATTCTCCTATTCTGGCCAGAGAACAATCTGAATTTGTCTCAATCATCCAAATCGGTGCAAGCGTTCTTGAGTTATACGCGTTTGTACTAACGCCACTTCCTTTTATACATATATATATACAAATTATATGGGAAAATATTTTTTTTTTTTTTGCATTTTTCGGGAATTTTATTGGATATTCTCCTATTCTGGCCAGAGACCAATCTGAATTTGTCTCAATCATCCAAATCGGTGCAAGCGTTCTTGAGTTATACGCGTTTGTACTAACGCCACTTCCTTTTATATATATAGATATACAAAATATATGGGAAAATATTTTTTTTTTTGCATTTTTCGGGAATTTTATTGGATATTCTCCTATTCTGGCCAGAGAACAATCTGAATTTGTCTCAATCATCCAAATCGGTGCAAGCGTTCTTGAGTTATACGCGTTTGTACTAACGCCACTTCCTTTTATATATATAGATATACAAAATATATGGGAAAATATTTTTTTTTTTGCATTTTTCGGGAATTTTATTGGATATTCTCCTATTCTGGCCAGAGAACAATCTGAATTTGTCTCAATCATCCAAATCGGTGCAGGCGTTCTTGAGTTATACGCGTTTGTACTAACGCCACTTCCTTTTATATATATAGATATACAAAATATATGGGAAAATATTTTTTTTTTTTGCATTTTTCGGGAATTTTATTGGATATTCTCCTATTCTGGCCAGAGAACAATCTGAATTTGTCTCAATCATCCAAATCGGTGCAAGCGTTCTTGAGTTATACGCGTTTGTACTAACGCCACTTCCTTTTATATATATAGATATACAAAATATATGGGAAAATATTTTTTTTTTTGCATTTTTCGGAAATTTTATTGGATATTCTCCTATTCTGGCCAGAGAACAATCTGAATTTGTCTCAATCATCCAAATCGGTGCAGGCGTTCTTGAGTTATACGCGTTTGTACTAACGCCACTTCCTTTTATATATATAGATATACAAAATATATGGGAAAATATTTTTTTTTTTGCATTTTTCGGGAATTTTATTGGATATTCTCCTATTCTGGCCAGAGAACAATCTGAATTTGTCTCAATCATCCAAATCGGTGCAGGCGTTCTTGAGTTATACGCGTTTGTACTAACGCCACTTCCTTTTATATATATAGATATACAAAATATATGGGAAAATATTTTTTTTTTTTGCATTTTTCGGGAATTTTATTGGATATTCTCCTATTCTGGCCAGAGAACAATCTGAATTTGTCTCAATCATCCAAATCGGTGCAAGCGTTCTTGAGTTATACGCGTTTGTACTAACGCCACTTCCTTTTATATATATAGATATACAAATTATATGGGAAAATATTTTTTTTTTTGCATTTTTCGGGAATTTTATTGGATATTCTCCTATTCTGGCCAGAGAACAATCTGAATTTGTCTCAATCATCCAAATCGGTGCAAGCGTTCTTGAGTTATACGCGTTTGTACTAACGCCACTTCCTTTTATATATATAGATATACAAAATATATGGGAAAATATTTTTTTTTTTGCATTTTTCGGAAATTTTATTGGATATTCTCCTATTCTGGCCAGAGACCAATCTGAATTTGTCTCAATCATCCAAATCGGTGCAGGCGTTCTTGAGTTATACGCGTTTGTACTAACGCCACTTCCTTTTATATATATAGATATACAAAATATATGGGAAAATATTTTTTTTTTTGCATTTTTCGGGAATTTTATTGGATATTCTCCTATTCTGGCCAGAGAACAATCTGAATTTGTCTCAATCATCCAAATCGGTGCAGGCGTTCTTGAGTTATACGCGTTTGTACTAACGCCACTTCCTTTTATATATATAGATATACAAAATATATGGGAAAATATTTTTTTTTTTGCATTTTTCGGGAATTTTATTGGATATTCTCCTATTCTGGCCAGAGAACAATCTGAATTTGTCTCAATCATCCAAATCGGTGCAGGCGTTCTTGAGTTATACGCGTTTGTACTAACGCCACTTCCTTTTATATATATAGATATACAAAATATATGGGAAAATATTTTTTTTTTTTGCATTTTTCGGGAATTTTATTGGATATTCTCCTATTCTGGCCAGAGAACAATCTGAATTTGTCTCAATCATCCAAATCGGTGCAAGCGTTCTTGAGTTATACGCGTTTGTACTAACGCCACTTCCTTTTATATATATAGATATACAAAATATATGGGAAAATATTTTTTTTTTGCATTTTTCGGGAATTTTATTGGATATTCTCCTATTCTGGCCAGAGAACAATCTGAATTTGTCTCAATCATCCAAATCGGTGCAAGCGTTCTTGAGTTATACGCGTTTGTACTAACGCCACTTCCTTTTATATATATAGATATACAAAATATATGGGAAAATATTTTTTTTTTTGCATTTTTCGGGAATTTTATTGGATATTCTCCTATTCTGGCCAGAGAACAATCTGAATTTGTCTCAATCATCCAAATCGGTGCAGGCGTTCTTGAGTTATACGCGTTTGTACTAACGCCACTTCCTTTTATATATATAGATATACAAAATATATGGGAAAATATTTTTTTTTTGCATTTTTCGGGAATTTTATTGGATATTCTCCTATTTTGGCCAAAGAACAATCTGAATTTTCTCAATCATCCAAATCGGTGCAAGCGTTCTTGAGTTATACGCGTTTGTACTAACGCCACTTCCTTTTATATATATAGATATACAAAATATATGGGAAAATATTTTTTTTTTTTGCATTTTTCGGGAATTTTATTGGATATTCTCCTATTCTGGCCAGAGAACAATCTGAATTTGTCTCAATCATCCAAATCGGTGCAAGCGTTCTTGAGTTATACGCGTTTGTACTAACGCCACTTCCTTTTATATATATAGATATACAAAATATATGGGAAAATATTTTTTTTTTTGCATTTTTCGGGAATTTTATTGGATATTCTCCTATTCTGGCCAGAGAACAATCTGAATTTGTCTCAATCATCCAAATCGGTGCAGGCGTTCTTGAGTTATACGCGTTTGTACTAACGCCACTTCCTTTTATATATATAGATATACAAAATATATTGGAAAATATTTTTTTTGCATTTTTCGGGCATTTTATTGGATATTCTCCTATTTTGGCCAGAGAACAATCTGAATTTGTCTCAATCATCCAAATCGGTGCAAGCGTTCTTGAGTTATACGCGTTTGTACTAACGCCACTTCCTTTTATACATATAGATATACAAAATATATGGGAAAATATTTTTTTTTTTGCATTTTTCGGGAATTTTATTGGATATTCTCCTATTCTGGCCAGAGACCAATCTGAATTTGTCTCAATCATCCAAATCGGTGCAGGCGTTCTTGAGTTATACGCGTTTGTACTAACGCCACTTCCTTTTATATATATAGATATACAAAATATATGGGAAAATATTTTTTTTTGCATTTTTCGGGAATTTTATTGGATATTCTCCTATTCTGGCCAGAGAACAATCTGAATTTGTCTCAATCATCCAAATCGGTGCAGGCGTTCTTGAGTTATACGCGTTTGTACTAACGCCACTTCCTTTTATATATATAGATATACAAAATATATGGGAAAATATTTTTTTTTTTGCATTTTTCGGGAATTTTATTGGATATTCTCCTATTATGGCCAGAGAACAATCTGAATTTGTCTCAATCATCCAAATCGGTGCAAGCGTTCTTGAGTTATACGCGTTTGTACTAACGCCACTTCCTTTTATATATATAGATATACAAAATATATGGGAAAATATTTTTTTTTTTTGCATTTTTCGGGAATTTTATTGGATATTCTCCTATTATGGCCAGAGAACAATCTGAATTTGCCTCAATCATCCAAATCGGTGCAGGCGTTCTTGAGTTATACGCGTTTGTACTAACGCCACTTCCTTTTATATATATAGATATACAAAATATATTGGAAAATATTTTTTTTGCATTTTTCGGGCATTTTATTGGATATTCTCCTATTTTGGCCAGAGAACAATCTGAATTTGTCTCAATCATCCAAATCGGTGCAGGCGTTCTTGAGTTATACGCGTTTGTACTAACGCCACTTCCTTTTATATATATAGATATACAAAATATATTGGAAAATATTTTTTTTGCATTTTTCGGGCATTTTATTGGATATTCTCCTATTTTGGCCAGAGAACAATCTGAATTTGTCTCAATCATCCAAATCGGTGCAAGCGTTCTTGAGTTATACGCGTTTGTACTAACGCCACTTCCTTTTATATATATAGATATACAAAATATATGGGAAAATATTTTTTTTTTTGCATTTTTCGGGAATTTTATTGGATATTCTCCTATTCTGGTCAGAGAACAATCTGAATTTGTCTCAATCATCCAAATCGGTGCAGGCGTTCTTGAGTTATACGCGTTTGTACTAACGCCACTTCCTTTTATATATATAGATATACAAAATATATGGGAAAATATTTTTTTTTTTGCATTTTTCGGGAATTTTATTGGATATTCTCCTATTCTGGCCAGAGAACAATCTGAATTTGTCTCAATCATCCAAATCGGTGCAGGCGTTCTTGAGTTATACGCGTTTGTACTAACGCCACTTCCTTTTATATATATAGATATACAAAATATATGGGAAAATATTTTTTTTTTTTTGCATTTTTCGGGAATTTTATTGGATATTCTCCTATTCTGGCCAGAGAACAATGTGAATTTGTCTCAATCATCCAAATCGGTGCAAGCGTTCTTGAGTTATACGCGTTTGTACTAACGCCACTTCCTTTTATATATATAGATATACAAAATATATGGGAAAATATTTTTTTTTTTTGCATTTTTCGGGAATTTTATTGGATATTCTCCTATTCTGGCCAGAGAACAATCTGAATTTGTCTCAATCATCCAAATCGGTGCAGGCGTTCTTGAGTTATACGCGTTTGTACTAACGCCACTTCCTTTTATATATATAGATATACAAAATATATTGGAAAATATTTTTTTTGCATTTTTCGGGCATTTTATTGGATATTCTCCTATTTTGGCCAGAGAACAATCTGAATTTGTCTCAATCATCCAAATCGGTGCAAGCGTTCTTGAGTTATACGCGTTTGTACTAACGGCACTTCCTTTTATATATATAGATATACAAAATATATGGGAAAATATTTTTTTTTTTGCATTTTTCGGGAATTTTATTGGATATTCTCCTATTCTGGCCAGAGACCAATCTGAATTTGTCTCAATCATCCAAATCGGTGCAGGCGTTCTTGAGTTATACGCGTTTGTACTAACGCCACTTCCTTTTATATATATAGATATACAAAATATATGGGAAAATATTTTTTTTTGCATTTTTCGGGAATTTTATTGGATATTCTCCTATTCTGGCCAGAGAACAATCTGAATTTGTCTCAATCATCCAAATCGGTGCAAGCGTTCTTGAGTTATACGCGTTTGTACTAACGCCACTTCCTTTTATATATATAGATATACAAAATATATGGGAAAATATTTTTTTTTTTGCATTTTTCGGGAATTTTATTGGATATTCTCCTATTCTGGCCAGAGAACAATCTGAATTTGTCTCAATCATCCAAATCGGTGCAGGCGTTCTTGAGTTATACGCGTTTGTACTAACGCCACTTCCTTTTATATATATAGATATAACTGTTAATAAATATGTTTTTAAATGTTGTATAAAACATTGAAACCAAATATGTATATATGTATACATATATACGTAGGTACGCAATAAATAATACATATAAAGAAAATCAAGAACTCTTACCCTTTATTCATAAAAAATCAAATAGTTTTGAAATATTGTATAAAGGACATTTTGATAAGAGTTTTCGACTTTAATAATTGAATAAATCTCTTTTATTTTTTATGAATAACTCATTATTTTATCTTCTTTGAAAAGCTTTTTTTCAATATATTTAAAATTAAAATATACTCATTACATCCGCTGATTCTTGTTCTCATTTGTTTTGTTGATTAGCATATATGAAAAACACCATTTCATTTAAAATACCCAATAATTTTTTCATATATACCCTCTGCCAAAAACTTTTGATTGGGCAACGCTATCCTAAATTTTGACTTAAAGTAAGACGTCAATAATCCATATTACCCTGCTAGCATTTGGAAGATAGTTTTCTCGCCTATCTCAAATAAGTAACGTCTGGGGCACTTCTAGACGTTATTTTACAAAAATAAATTTCATTGCTATCGCGTAACTTACTTCTCGGTGTGTATGAAGAAGATACCTGGAGTATTGACAAACAAAACTATTTTTTTTAAACAAATATAAAATTTGTGCATTAAGCGAAATTCAAAAATAAAAGAAACCTTGAAAAAGGCAATGTTCCTGAAAACAATACTCGTAATATAAGAAGTTAACCTTTTTTTTTTTAATTTTTTCTAAAATTTTTGGTAAGTTTTCTAAAATGTTCTAGGACTTCGTGGAGGTTAAAAGTTTTGGTTTCTATCTCCCTTTTAGGCTCTCTTCAAAAGGAAAAGGAAGTAAAATATATGGTACTACGAGTAGGTATATGTTCCTGAAGGAAAATATTTGATCTTTACTCCAGGAATGTTTTTGGGGAAAGCTCGTTTTTGGCAAAAAATGTCACGGGATATGATAATTGGTCAATACACGGTACTGCTCTCTAAACGACGATATGTAGATATATGTATATTTTGTGGATTTTCTAAAATGCTTAGGTGAACTTCAGAAAAGGGATATATGTATTTTATCTTATACGTTGCATACACATATAGTATATACATACATATATGGATGTATATATGGACATATTTGTGGTCATAAATATAAAAAAGTAACAAAATATATGTTTGCACTTTTATTAAGGTTTTATATAAAGTGAGAAAATTTAAGAAGCAATTATTAATTGACGTTTTTGTCTCCCAGATGACACTAAGAAGTTACTTCCGGAAGCGTCTTATTAGTTTATTTGTACGTAACGTTTTCGTCTCTTCCAAACGACACTTGGAAGATACTTCCTGAAGTGTCGTTTGTGACTCTTTATGGACGTAACGTTGGCGGGGAACACTTTTTCCCGAACGAAGATAGGAAAAAGTTGAGAAAGCGATATCTTCCGCGATTAAATTAAACTTCTTGAAGTTACTTTTTCCTCACTTCCACGATAATAAATGTTGGCTGGGTATAATCAAAAATGACAAAGTCAAAATGACAATGGGTGAGTTTCTAAGAAAAAGCTGCTCCGCAACTGTTGAGCTGAACACAAAGATAACTAGATACGAAACTCTTCATTTCGTGAGAGCGCTGTCAAAATGCGCATTTTTTATAACATTTTTCATTGGTGCCACTCTGTTCGAAAACTGAAAATGGGTATTTTACATATTAATTCTGGGAATTATTCGGCTTCCTTATGCTATTGAAGACTAGCAATAATAAAATTTTGTTTATACCAAATTAATATAAGGATATAACCACAAAAGTGATACACAGGCTAGTATGACTTTCCCACATTCTGAATATTCGTGTTCAAAACCCAATCTCAGACAAATTAAGAATAACGCACAAAAAGTGGTGAACGATAATACATGTAGTTGGGTGGTATTTTTTAAGAAATATTTTACTCTATTTTGCAATTCTATTAAAATGTGAATATATTAGAACTGAAATATAATAATTTTTAGCCGGAGATATATATAAATCTACTGAATAAGCGCTGCCCGCGTTCCATCTCATTAACATATTTTTTATAATTTTAACTGAAACACAATTTTTTCCAGTTGAAACAATAAACTGCACTGCGTACTATACACGAGCAATACAATTACCTCGATATTTTTCATAATTCATTATTATTTCAACAAAATTTAACACACAAAACAAAAAATCTAAATCCACCAAATGCGCCTATTTATTTTGGCGTGTTTTCCCTTCTGGCACCTGCAATTTGTACAAACAGCTGATCGGCCGGGTTTTCTGTTGTGTTGATGCTGGCAACAAAGCCACAGAAAACCCGTGGGAAAATCATAAAAGTGAGAGAGTAAAAAAGAGTTTCGTATCAAGTCATCTTTGGCTGAACAGTTGCCAACAGTTGTGTAGCAGTTGAGTTAAACAGCTACGTCTTAGAAACGGTTTGATGAATTTATCAGCTGTTTGGCTTTACACAACATGTTAAGCTCAAGTAGCGAAAAAAATTTGTGATGCAAAAAATGGCGAAAAGTTGCCAACTGTTGAGCTGAGCGGAATTACTCAACAGTGCGTTTCTAAGGCACTCTGCACACGGAGCGTACTGCTTTAGACGCGTATTAGATACTACAGACGAAAGTTGTACGCTTTGATGTCGCGCACGTATATTTCAATTGAGGGCTGCACACGAGTCGTCAGCTTCATGCATTCGTCAAAGTATGCTAGCTTCATGTCGCTTGGCGTAAAGCAGTGCTGGTAGCTAGGCGTACTACGCTTAGAAAACAGGAAGAAGAAGATGTTTGTTTACATTTTTCCACTTGGTGCAATTTATGAAAGCAGTAAAATTTGTGCAAAAAATCGGAAAAAATGAGTGTATAATGAAAGAAAATGGAAGATTCCGTAAAATTTTTCATCCCTTCTATTTAAAGCTTCGAAATTTAAAGCAAATACCATATTATTAATTTGTTTGTTTGTTTTGTGCAGCGAAGTTTCATGTCGCTTCGTGTGCCGATCTTGAGGCGTAGAGAAATCGACGCTACATGAAATGTCTCGTACGCGTCTATGACGATACGCCACGTGTGCAGAGTGCCTAAGGCACTCTGCACACGGAGCGTCCTGTTTTAGACGCGTATTAGATACTACAGACGAAAGCTGTACGCTTTGATGTCGCGCACGTATATTTCAATTGAGGGCTGCACACGAGTCGTCAGCTTCATGCATTCGTCAAAGTATGCTGGCTACATGTCGCTTGGCGTAAAGCAGTGCTGGTAGCTAGGCGTACTACGCTTAGAAAAGAGGAAGAAGAAGATGTTTGTTTACATTTTTCCACTTGGTGGAATTTATGAAAGCAGTAAAATTTGTGTAAAAAATCGGAAAAAATGAGTGTATAATTAAAGAAGGAAGGAAGATTCCGTAAAATTTTTTATCTTTTCTATTTAAAGCTTCGAAATTTAAAGCAAATACCGTATTATTAATTTGTTTGTTTGCTTTGTGCAGCGAAGTTTCATGTCGCTTCGTGTGCAGATCTTGAGGCGTAGAGAAATCGACGCTACATGAAATGTCTCGTACGCGTCTATGACGATACGCCTCGTGTGCAGAGTGCCTAAGACAAACACTCAACAGTTGCACAACAGCTCAGTCTTAGAAACTCACCCATTCCTTCTATGGGCAGTGATGACTACTATAAAGTTTGATAAAATATTGCCCTTTTTTGTATTTTCAAATACCTTCACAATACATGTTTTTCGTGACATTCACAGATTGTTAATTTTTTTAAGAAAATCTTAAAAACGAAAAAGAATCGGTTAATATTCTTTGATTTTGATTAAATTGTATCAAAATTATTTGATACGGATAAAAAATGTATCAAATTTGTTCTACGGCAAAATAAAAAGTATCTAAGTATCTTCGGCTTAAAAAAGTATCACATTTGATACGATTGTATCAAAACGCCATTACTGACGTCAATCCGTCGCTATGTCAGCTGATTGCTTTTGATTGTTAACCTTTAGCTACTTTTGAATTTCATTTTTTTTTGCAATTTGCTTTGTAGTTTTTTCCAGGGACGGTAATCATTATAAGCGAAACAATATAAATCACCGTATAATCATTATTCTTCGATTTATATTTTTCTGATTAAACTTAATTATTATTTTGTAAGTCTTATTTTTTCGATCGGAAGTAATTATTATTATGTAATTTTAATTTTTTTGATCACTAATAAGTATTATTCTTGGATTTTAATTTTTTTACTCGATCATAATTATTATTTCTTGATTTTTACTTTTTGCATCAAAAATAATTATTATACTTGATTTTTATTTTTTCCCTCAAGGCATAATGATTATGTGTAATTTTTTATTTTTTTACTCAAGAATAAAAATTATGGTCTGATTTTTATTTTATTATTCATAAAATAAAACTCAAAACGTCATACAGCCTGAACCCAGAGGATTTTTGGCTTAAAATTTTGCATGCACACACCCAAGGATATAAGCTAGTTTTATATATGAGCATATTGCCGTGGCGTATAAGTAAAATTTTTGTATGAATTTTAAAGCAAATTACATGCATACTTCAACACCTTTTTTCCACCATTTATAACAAAATTTCCAACGATTTATCTTCGGAAGTAGTTAGAGCAGAGTAGAAGGTGTGTGCATGCAAAATTTTAAGCCAAAAATCCTAATGGTTAAGGCTGTATGACCTTTTGAGTTTTATTTTATGAATAATAAAATAAAAATCAGACCATAATTTTTATTCTTGAGTAAAAAAATAAAAACTTACACACAATCATTATGCCTTGAGGGAAAAAATAAAAATCAAGTATAATAATTATTTTTGATGCAAAAAGTAAAAATCAAGAAATAATAATTATGCTTGAGTAAAAAAATTAAAATCCAAGAATAATACTTATTAGTGATCAAAAAAATTAAAATTACATAATAATAATTACTTTCGATCGAAAAAATAAAAATCAGGCTGTAATTATTACTTTTGATTTTTATGGATAAAACTCTTAAAATAAAAATCATTGCAGATAGCCGCAGATTATACAGAGATAAATATAGTGGTATATCCAAATTTATTTTGCGATAGTGGGAACATACTGATTTTTTTGGTCAAAATTTTAAAAATAATAATTATTTTCCATCCTTGGTTTTTTCTCATTTGTAAAACATTCCTACATAAAACCAAAATGGTCATTAATTATCAGATGTCATGGTATAAGTATAAGTATATTCAACCAATTTCGGATGAAGAATAAAAAATTATTCTTTATTCAAGGGCATCAGAATGAAGAATAAAAATTTATTTTTTATTCAAGGGTATCAGAATGAAGAATAAATTTTTATTTTTATTCAAGGGTATCAAAATGAAGAATAAAAAATTATTCTTTATTCAAGGGCACCAAAATGAAGAATAAAAATTTATTTTTTATTCAAGGGTATCAGAATGAAGAATAAATTTTTATTCTTTATTCAAGCGCGCCGGAATGAAGAATAAAAATTTATTCTTTATTCAAGGATATGAGAATGAAGAATAAAAATTTATTTTTATTTTGTCGTTATTGAATTATTCAAATTTTGAATAATGCCCATCCCTGTATGTATGTATATCAGTTTATGGGGGAATCAAACTTTTGTATAAGAAACGCGTTCCCCAGTAAGTAAATATTAATAAGTAATGCTGAATAGGGCAGAGTTTTAATTAAGTTTCATACCCTCTTCTAAGCAAACAGGCGCCAGTTCAGACTCCAACCCAAGATAGTGTATATATCTGTACACTGAGAGAAAAAAAATATATGGAGGGGTCAAAGAAATTGTTTACCTATTTTGAACATTACTTTCTTTGTTTTGAGTAAATTTTCCTTAAAACATGTTAAAAGATTTATAAAATATTGGTGTTACATGCGTTGCCATGGTTTCATATACTTGTTTTGAAAAAATTCATACATTAAAATAATGAAAAATTCTTTAAGCGCCATTCCATTCCCAACTTTCCTTGTTTTGAAGACTTGATTTCTATAATTTTGAGAAATTAAATTCCCATACAAATCCCCATGGCAACGAATTTGTTTGAATGTTTTTTTTATGTTTTTTCCACATTTCTGAGTAAATTTACACAAAACAAAGAAAATTTTGTATTGGGACGCGTGTTCAAAATAAGGAAAATTCATGGTATAAGTATACCAGGTAAAACAAACGTCAAGTTATCGTCGCCATATTAACCACCTGACAATTAAGCAGATTATGACATTTCGTGCTGCCATACTCAATGATAAAAATCCTCCATTAATGGCATTTTTCACTGCTTTGTTTTAAAAATAAATTGTACCCATGGTATTCATAAGGCGCATTTCTGTCGTACCCAAGCATGAAAAGAATACTCGCTTATGCATCAAATTACCTTCAAAGCAACAACACCAACTCGACTATTTTAAAAATATTCGAGTTGGTGTTGTTGCTTTGAAGGTAATTTGATGCATAAGCGAGTATTCTTTTCATGCTTGGGTACGACAGAAATGCGCCTATAGTAACGATTTTTTTCAATTTGAATTGAAAGACATTTTTTCAATTTGAAAAAATTACACATCCTGCAGTAAATTTGTTTCACTGCTGAATGATCATTGATGATTCTTCTGAGTACAATTTTTATTATTATTATTATTATTTTTTTTTTTTGAAAAAAGCAAACCATTTATATGAAAAATTCAGCAGTCTTTATTTGAAAGTACTCACTGATGCCTCCTCAGTCATAGATGAATTTCATCAGTGATTCATAAAAGATTCATTTCGGATTTTTACTTCACGGAATATCAGTTTGGCCGTACTACAAAGTAAACCCTTTTCGGTATTCTCGGTGAGTTTTTAATTTAGTTTAGTAGTTACGATCACTTTTAATTTAGGCTTTGTGATCACTCTGGTATATAGTTTGGGGAGGTTTTGGAGATTGATCTATTATAACTCCATATCGTCGCATAAAGTGCAATACCGCATATCCGCTACCACCCAAATTTTACAGGAGACAGTAAAAACTGTTTTAATTCAAAACGGTTCGGAATTTTGCAAACCCACATCCAAACCAAGGTAAATTTTTGGATTATATTCTTAATCCAAATATCATTTTGGCGAAAAACAGTTAAATGTGCAGTTATTGGCTTATTTATGTATTTATAAGCGGTTTTGCGTCTTTTATTTTGTTCAATAGTGACGTATAGACGGTTTTGCAGGCGTACGTAAAAACTTTTCTTCAATAAGGCAAAGTTATAATCCATTTCGTGTTTATAAAAGTATAATCAACTTTAGTACATTACAGTACAGTTATAAAGCAATAACACCTATTATTCGCGGTATTGGTTCGAAAAATTTCCTTAAAAAAAGCGGTTTTGAAACTGTGTCATTATTTGGAATTGCGTTGTGTGAATCTCAAACTTGTTGCATGAATGGATGGGGACGGACGCCAGGAATGTATATTTTATGAAATCTCATTTTTGGCAAAAATGTCACGCGGTTTTGCACTTTAGACGACGATATGTATGTACACCATCATACCAAGTGAGCATTTCAGTCTATATATGTATGTATGTACATATGTCCAATCCAATTACAAAAAAATATGTACCCCAGATTTTAACAATATGAGTTGCTTATTTCCGCGGTGCAATAAAACCAAATATGGCTCAAAGACGGTGATATAAAATTTTTCCAATTTCCGACGATACCCTTTATTCGCGGAGTGTATGAAGATTTGTGGAGTGAGCGAAGAGGAGCTACCGGAAGTTCCATAAATCTGCTCACTAGTGCCCTTTCTCTTTCTGTCCTTTGATTCTTGAAATACCCAAACTTTCAAACAAAATTCTACGCATTCAAAAAATAAAAGTCTGGCATCGCTATACTCCAAAACTGACATAAGATTAAACTTCAAAAATCTGCTTTTTAATCAAAAAGACAGCGTCAAAATGGCAATGCACATACCTGTATTTTTTATACCATGATCAGATGTGAGTTACTGAAAACTGAATTTCAAGAGGGCAACTTAAAAGAGAAATTACAAAATAATCTAAAGGATTAAATTTTTGCCACCACCTCTGTAGTTAAAGGTTAATCAAACAGCTTATTTATGTATATCCGTCAACGTTTCCTATGTTTTATGATTCCCGCCACTGGTTGGTTGTGAAAAAGTGAAAGAATAGATTGTTTATGCACATTTCCAAAATAATTTTACGTAAAATGAGCAAAACACCCACAAAACCAAAAACGCTAT
This sequence comes from Urophora cardui, assembly GCA_960531455.1. Classification (NCBI taxonomy): domain Eukaryota; kingdom Metazoa; phylum Arthropoda; class Insecta; order Diptera; family Tephritidae; genus Urophora; species Urophora cardui. The sequence continues at coordinate 3,308,491 of OY482672.1, read as the reverse complement.
CTAAAAAATTAGCCGAAAAGCTAGCATATCCCCATCGTGTTGTGGAAGTTCAAGTAAGTATATAAATGTACCTATTTCATGTAAAAAAAAAATAACGGTAATTTTTACATTTTAGGATATTGAAGATTCTGTAAAATTCTTTTCTCCTCTGCAAACCCGACATCAAAGAAAAATCAATGGTAGTATAGAATTCTTTTCACCTCTACAAACTCGACTGCAAAGAAAAAAACACAGTAGTGTACAACCAGACAAACTTGGGGAGAGCAATGGCTTAAACGCTACAGTTTCTCTTTCCGAAGCAAATGGTTCTTCAAGAGCAATTAAAGAAGTTGGGTTGGTGACCATCAAAAAAGAAATAAAACAGGGAAAAAAGTTGAAATCAATTGAAGAAGAATTGCAGTCGACGAGCAAGAATAGTCAAAATGTTTCCGGCTGGGAGCCCACTGATTGGCGTGTAATTTTGGAAAATATTAGAGCAATGCGCTCCGCCAATGATGCGCCAGTAGACACAATGGGCTGCCATAAATGTTCCGACAATGAGGCAGATGAAAAGGTAATTAAATGTACGATTATTTACTACATTACTTAATGTATTACTGCAATTCTAATTGAAGAGAATAAACTAAATGTCATATTTTCCCTTTTTGCATTTCAGACTCAACGTTTTCAAAAACTTGTCGCCCTTATGCTTTCAAGTCAAACCAAGGATGAAAAAACTTTTGAAGCAATGCAGCGTTTGAAGAACATACAAATGACACCACAATTGATAGCGAGAATGGAGAGAAAGGAGCTCGAAGAAATATTAAAGCCTGTGTCGTTTTATAAGGTAACATACCTATCTGAACCGGTAATACCAAATCTTCCATTCTCATAGCTCGCTAATTTCCTTTACAGAGTAAGGCCAAATATATGCAACTCACATCGAAAATACTTAAAAACAAATATGCCAGTGATATACCCAGAACCATAGAAGAGCTCGAAGCACTACCGGGTGTAGGCCCAAAGATGGCGCATATTTGCATGGCTACGGCATGGAACGAAACAACCGGCATTGGTGTAGATGTGCATGTACACCGTATAACAAATCGTCTTAAATGGGTGCCGAAGCCTACAAAAGAAACAGAGCAGACACGTGCCGCTTTGGAGTCATGGCTACCACGCGAAATGTGGCAAGAAGTAAATTATTTGCTGGTTGGCTTTGGTCAAACTATTTGCAAAGCTGTGCGGCCGCAATGTGCCAATTGCTTAAACCGTTATATGTGCCCAGCATCACAGTATAAAAATGGTGCCGAAAAGAAGAGCGAGCGTATTGAAGATGACGGTGGTGCTGCAGTTGTTAAGAAAGCCAAATTAAAGAAATAAGAAAGCTCATTTCAGCTGAGTAGCTGCCGTTCCTGAGAGCTCTACGTTAAGAATACTAGAAGTATTAACTTTTTTGTAAACGCGATGAACATTTGTTATATTTATGTATTTATTGTTGTTTGTTTAATTATAAATGAGAACTCTATATAATTTACAATTAAAATTGATCAATCCCAGCAAACCTTTTGGCAACGAACGCGTTACAAAAATTATGAAACAATCGAAGATATTAACCCAGACATGTCCTAGGCATTGTGAATGGATACAAGTGACTGGGATGTGTGTCAAAGAGGTCGAACAGCTATGGTCCTAGGAAAGAAACCAGCTAGAACACTATGTCATATATAATCCCTTAGTTATGCCATAGCACTATACCTTAGAAATTTGAATTTTCTCCATTAGTTTCTGAATGCGTTTAGGAAAAAGCTGAGGTATATGCAGAAATGTGTGAAGGTTCTATCTCTTTCTTTCACATTGCTTTTCACATATATGCATGATATAGCGCTCTCGTGCGAATACTTTATCCCTAAGGTATAAATAGGAATAATCTATGGTTTATTATATCAATATATACCTAATCCATTAAATAGGGGAAAAATAATGGATTATATAAGGCACTAATGGGGGATTATTTTTGGAATTTTCTAAGATATACATTACCGTCCTCGTAGAGAAAATAATATTTTAAACAATTATATTTATTCAAAACCAGTTTTATTATAACTTATGGCAATAATTGTATTGTAATAAACTTTCATCGTAAATCATATTGATTGAAAAATGTTTGATTGCAAGGCTTGCAATAGCAATCATTGTCCTCATAACTTTATACGAATGTATTGGGACTGATGAAAGGCAAGTGCCTGGATATTACGAGCAATACCCGGCATTTATATAACACTTTGCTACGTGGTTTTTCATGGCAAGCTCTCAAAGTTTTTATTCTGTAAAAATCTCGAGTTGTATTATATGTACACTTTTGCTTATAACTTTGGATTGGATTGTCCGATTGGTACCAATCAGACAGCATTGGAATCTATGTGGAATAGAACAAAAAAATTTGACAGCCCGATAAAAATGCAGAATAAGTTCGACATTTTTGCCAGAATCGAAAACGCCTTAAGACACGTAATACTTGAAAATGCCAAAAACGGGAAAATGTACTAAGTCGAGTTAGTACAGTATTGTTTGGAAGCGTCGATATGTATGTACATATGTACATTAGGGTGTCCTTAAAATCGGATTAGCGATTTTCTTCAATCTCACCCCCAACATCGTTAACAGCATGATCAAAGATACCATAAATAAATTTTGGTCCCGATCGGAGACGGTTAAGGAGTGTCGCAAAGGGGTCAAAGTTTAGATAACCATATGTGACCCCGGGCGACACCCTTTAACCGTCTCCGAAAAGGACCAAAATTTATATTTGGTATCCTTGAGTACAAGACTATCGACTTTGGCCATTAGATACAAAAAATTTAATTTTTTGGTCTTTATATGTATGGTAGTCTGAACTTTGACCCCTCTGCCACAACCCTTGTCTCCATACATACCCTAATGTAGATTTTGGCACACGGTACTGGTAATATTCGAAGTCGTCAATTTGTATAAAGTCTGGATGATAAGATGATGAGAAAGAGAATAAGGGTGCGGATGGGTGTAAGGATATGGATAAAATTGAGCATGAGGATGAAGACAAGTATACATAAGTATACAATGCATGCGTATAAAGTTATGAGGAAAATGATTGCTATTGCAAAAGCCTTGCAATCAAACATTTTTCAATCAAATTTGATTTACGATGAAAATTTATTACAATACGAGAAAAGTGTATTGCAATGAAATTTTTTTAAATTATTGTAATTGTATTTTTTACAATTAAAATGAATTACGGTCAAAGTTGATTGCAATGGAACTTTTGTAAATTATTGCAATTCTAATTTCTGAAATCAAAATGATTGGTGAAGGTCGATTGCAATAACATACTTCTAAAGTTTTGAAATTTTTATTTTTACAATCAAAAAATTTACTAGCAATATGATTTACAATCAAAGCTGCTTACACGAACGCATTACAAAAATAATTATGAAACAATCGAAGATATTAACCCAGGCATGTCGTAGGAAAGAAGCGCTTACCTTTTGCAATACTAAGAAGGCATTCTATAATAGATTATCTGTAGCTTAACTCTGCAACCTCTGTGCGTCACTTTTGTAATGCATGACTCTTTTCTAAATGGTAATGTATAAGGTCATCGGAAGCAATGTCTTAATAAATGGAGAAGTGTTTGCCAAAAATTTTACTGGGATTCTGGTAATTACACGTATTATAAAAACTTGGACAAGCGGTATGATGCAAGCGATGAATATCAATGTAATTTAGATTTGAAAATATCTTAATTATCATTACTATATACCTAGATGGAGTTGCCCCACTCTCCACTTACTTCTGCTTGGTCTCTTGATCTGTTACATAACGAACATAAATAACCGGATTTGGTACATTTGCTGGTGGTTCCTCAAATTCATCCATGTACGAACAAGCAATAGCCAAAGTGCTACCATCATGACTAAAGTTCAACGATGAAATAGACGTATCATATTGATGGAACTGACACAGGCGCTTCTTATTAAAACCATCCCATATATTAACCAAGCAATCTGAGCCACCGGTCGCAAATGTATTATAAACGTTATGAAAACTAATTGCATTAACCGGGTAAATATGTTCAATACTATCCTCTTTGTTACGATGGCATTTAAATGCAAATTTACGCTTTTGCACCTCTGGATCGGGATCCAAATATTCGACGGCAACGCGTCCCTCAATCGATGACATCACATAGCCCTCTTTGTTGGGAAAGAGACGTATGCAGCGTGTTTGATATTTAAGTGATGATTCTCGCTTCATCATATATTCCTCCATTTTACGTAAATCCCATATGAGCACCTTGCGATCGGATGTGGCTACAACAATTTTCTCATCATTCACAGACATTGAATAAACTTTGCCATTGCTCTGTTCATACGTGCCGACGCAGCATTTCTCCCGCATATCCCATAGCTTGATTGTTTTATCCCAACTACCCGTAAGTATGCCATTTACAGATTCGGCGTGTTCCACACAGCGCACGGCATCATCATGTTGGCCGACAATAGACTCAGTGTGTGTATTGACATCATATAGGCGCAGCTGTTTGTCAAGTGAACCACTGACAACGTGAACGATATCCTAGAATGATATAGGAATTGTTTGTGTAAAAGAAGGAAAAAGACGAGTTTGTTATGCAATTCTATATTTACCATAAATGCCACATCCAACACAGGCATATCCTCGCTGAATCTTTGCCGCATGGCATTATTTACAACATCATAGAAGCGCACAGTACCATCCCAAGCGGATGCTATTAAATATTGATTTGTTTTTGGGCCGAATTTCACAGCCGATATAACCTCCTCAGGCGGATTATTTAATTTCACTTCGGTGGGTCGCATAATTCACTTTACCTAAAATAAATATTTTGCGCAAATTCCAGCAGCCGGCTTCTAAATTGTATTGATGCTTATTCTTCTTACCAGCGCGCAAAATCATTCACAATCGCTGATAAACTTTTGACCAGCGTTACCACTTAAAAAATTTTAAACTTACCAAAATAGAAAATAAAATTAACCATAGAAACAAGTAACCAAAATAAATTAATAAAAGCCGTCTCCACATAACTTGATTCACCAGAGAAACATGTAGCAAAACATCTCCCTCAATAACCCGTCTCCACGTGGCTAATCGTGATTCAGTTAGACATTTCTCTTTCTTGTTCTTCTTAAATGTTTGTATGTTTGCTTACAAGACCAATCTGTATCCAGGTCGTCTTATGTGAAGCAAAATAGGTAATTACAGTTAGATGGCGTCTTTCAGTATGTCAAAAGCAGAGAAAACGCGAGCGAACACACAAACGCACAACCGAACACACAAGCTATTTCCACGAAAAACACGTGCAAAAATGCAAAATCAAAACAAAAGACTAAAGCTTTGTTTCTTTATCCACTAATTAACGTTAATAAACACAAATTTTTAGATTTGACATATAATTTGTGTTTCTTTGGTTTCTCTCCAGTAAAAAGAGAGCGAACTGAACGAAAATTGAGAGAGCACTGAACGAAACTGGTGAGAGCGGCAATGATAGTTCTACCAGGGTTGCCACTTTGAAATTTTTTTCCGACCAAATACGTCTCAAAAACCTCCCAAAATAGCTTTCAGCCGACCAAAATTTTTTTTCACAAAATTCGTCATTTAAGCTGGTTTTTGAAAATTTATGCATTTTTATATATTCATTTAACTGGTATATATATAGGAACTTATACATACATATGTATCACTCTTCAAGTATTTTCACATCTTTTAGCTTAAAATAATAATATACGAATGCGTTTATACATATGTATGTATGTACATTAATTTGTGTATGTAATCTATGTTAACCTTTTAAAATAGTTACGACTATGGTTTAACAGGTAGGTCCAAGTAGGTATACAAATGAGATCAGAACTTTAATTAAATATCAAAATTGAATCTAAGATCTTTTTTTGTGCATAATGCTTATTTCTAATTTGTTTCTGAGTTTGGTTTTATTAAAGAAAGTGTAGAAAATCTGCGCCCCGGTGCAGCAGAGCTGTGTGGAAGCGTAAGCAGATTAAAAATAAATTTTGTGAGCCCGCCAAAGCAATTTTCATTAAGCGCATTTTTCATCAAACTAAAAAATGAGGAAAGGGTTTTCATGCGTATGCGTTCACCTTATTTTATCCACTTTACACAAAACTCTGCCGAAGAGAAACACAAAAAGTATTCAAGCAAACTGTTGCTGCGAGAAAGAGACATGAATACATGAACTTTCAAACGTTCTTTCAACAGTGTTGTGGCAAAATCTAGCAAATCAGTTATGTTACTTGAAGGAAGGTAAAAACCTACCAAAATTCAAATCGTGCGACCATCCGACCAACAGGAAAAAAACCGACCAGTTTTGGTAGGAAAAGCCCACTTATCACATCCCTGAGTTCTACTAACTTTTTTAGTGGACAAATTTCCACTAGCAAGACACTAGCAAGAAGAGGAAGAAATGTCAAATGTGGAAAAAGGAATTCAAAATTGTATTTGAAAATACAAAAGTAAATATATACGTAGTAAATCAGGTTATATAGCTATTTTTATCAAAAAAAGGTTTAATATGGAAACGGGAAGTTATGTATAATGTATGGATGCTGTCAAACTAATCCTATATTGAAATATATGTACATATATACATTATAGGGCCCTTCCACGATCAAATATTTGATCAAATCGTGTATCTGTGGTAGTAAAATTGTCTATGTGTTTTTCACACGTACGTGTTTGATGCCGATTTGACCGAAATCAAAAACTTTTGTTTTCCATCAAATTGGATGGTATTTGACGTGCGTTGTGGATGCGTGTAAGGTGCTGTTTGATCAAATTTCAGTGCCAAATTACCATTTGACGTGTGTTGCAACCATTTGATCAAATTTCAAATGTAAACAAACGTGTGAGTAGGCAAGTGCGCAAAATTAAATTAAAAAGACAATTAAATTTGGATCGGGACAAAAAAGTGATAATTATGGTGTTTTAAAAATTCAAATATTGTTAATTGTGCATGCTACAGCCATTTATCGCGCTTCAAATCGCTTATATTTTAACAATTTCCTTTGTTAATTAATAGAAAGGTAGCATGTAATTTGATGCCGATTTGACGTGTGGATGTCAAATCGTCAAATCACACAGACACGCGATTTGATCAAATGATTTGATCGTGGAAGGGCCCTATTAGACAGCGGCTCAAAACAAGAACCACGATGAGAGTGCATCTTCCGCCGGATCGGCTGTAATGGAAGAAGTAAGAAAAATTATTCTTACCTTTCACTCTTTGCTATTAGACAAATCCATCTTCATACATACATATGTACATACAGAGATTTTTAAGAATTGTAACAATGCTTATGGAGCCTATTGAAAGCGATGATGAGATTGAACAGGTAGCTGTAGAAAGTTTAAGGTCAGTCGACATCGGCTTGTTTCTAACCAATCGAAATACCAGGAATTGTTTACTTCAGTACATTGAAATTTTAGTTCCGAGCTATCGTCATAATTTTCGAATTTCCAGAAGCTTGCTTGAAAGCGTTTCCGAGCGAGTATGTCAGTCGAAATTTGTTTTTCTAAGACAATAGAACACTTAAAGGGATATATTAAAATCCATATTTTTCTTTTCTGATGATGATTTCAATTTTTTATTTTTTCTTAAATTTTCGGGCGTGTCTTTTATCTTTTTTCATCGGCCAAACAATCATATCGTCGTTTAAACTGCATAACCGCTTAAGTGAAACTTTCATAACCGCCTATGCCAATATTGAGATTTTCCAAACTTTAACTCCTGGTATTCAGCTCCATGGATTTATACCATAGATTTGGCCTTTGGAAAGCTCTATATTTCCTTGTAATGTTCTTTTCACCTCTGAAGTCGGAGAGTTGGGCGGTTATGAAAGTCTCACTCGGGTGGTTACAAAGTGTAAACGGTGATATGTCACTAACATTTCCTAATTCAAGTTTCCTAATCTATTTTGCTAATATCTCTCACTAAGAGCAAATGTCACTTTACTCTCACAAATTTCGTTAAAAGAGATTAGCAAGAAATGTTAGTTAATGTTTTGCTGGAAAGTAAAGAAAAGAACCTAATAGTTTGACATAAGCTACAAACTCGCGTAAGAAGAGCTACTCTCCCTTGCATGGACCTTCTATAGTTAGGTATGGTTTGCTTATTTTTGCGTCTTTGTTTTGGTCTGTGTGAGATTTCGATAGATTTTGGATACAAAAGCTTTGTTCGTTTACGGATATTTTTTGATGTTTTTCGAAAACTTTTAAAAACAAACACTTTGTCGCCGTTTTTTTACGCCATATCTCCAACAGAAGAGAACCAACTGAGAGAGAAAACTGACATTTCATTTTGTGAGAAGCTGTTGAATTCTGTTGGACAAATTTTTGCCAACAGCAATTTTCCAACAGGAAAACAGCTGATCAAACAACAGCTGACTTGAATTTTTGCAAGTAACAAGATTTGCAAAATATACAAATCAATTATAAAATTGGAAAAATACACTAAATTGGCAACAAATATGGATAAATTAAATATGCAAAATAAGTCGCATACTTTTTGCGAAGTATTTATATGCATATTATGTACCTTAGTAAATTTTAATCTACTTTGCCGGAATATATATTAACGGGGCCGCTGTGGTGCAGTGGGGACTGTTGTGGCCACTGTGGTGTGGCGGGCAGTGGCTAGTCTGCCATACTAGAGGTCGTGGGTTGGATCCCCAGCATGGATAGAGGGAAAATTTGTATATAATGATCCACGATCCGATAACAATTAATTTTCCAGAGGGTAGGGGTGGTCTCACAGATCACAAAAAAGAAAGTACTACCCTCCGGACGCTTATAGTTCAGGAGACATTCCTTGTTAAATTAATGTATGTATGTGTAGAATATCTTTCTGCGTTGGCGGCTTTTGGCCCCGCTTCAATAAAATTACCCTCAGCCGGCAGAATTCTCTTTCTGGATTAATATCCATGGAGCAATCCACAGTTGTTTTGTATAGAACACCTTTTGCCCTCAGCCGCGCTTTACAAAAATAACCCTCAGCCGGGAGAATTCAATTTCTGGAGAACTTTTATATTATAATTTAATAATAGTTGAAAGTGTTAAGATAAGATGAATTATTATCTACGGAATATTTCCTGAAAGTTTCACTGAGCCTGGATAGACAACAAATTCTAACTAAAACCCAATTATCCGGATTTTAAAAATAGCAGCCACTCTAGGCAGTGGGTGGCACACCCTCCGAGAATAGTTCTGCAGTGGGTCGGCTTCAGTATAATGCGCCCGCCGTATTTATTTTCAAACCACTGGAACTTTCGGGAAATCTTCTATGGATGTTAATTTTACTAATTATAACACTCCCGATCGCTCCGCAGATATAATTCGAGAAAGGAAACTTTGCTGGCTGGGGTTATTTTTTTTAAAGCGTGGCCAAATGCCGCCAACGCAAAAGTTTGTTCTACTCAAAAGTACTGTGGATCGGTCCATAGAGGGTTATTTTTTTAAAACATGGTCAGGGCCGGGTGCATTAAATTAAAATCTCTTCTGCGGGGCAGCAGACGCGAAGACATACTGCGGTGGAAAACAGTATGGGCATGGGTACAAAGAAAAGCAATTGTTAGTGTGATAATTATTACAATGAAATCCTATTTATTAGATAGTAACAGCGAACCCCAGTTGGTTAGGGGGTCTAGAATATACCCGTTGTAAGGAATGCCTGTCGTAAGACGCGACTAAAATCCACCAGCCTAGAAGGTTGATTATGGCCAGAAAAAATCGTTCGCACGACAGTCGGGCTAGTGTCAGAAGGGACTAGTACCCGAGCGTACCGGATTTATCCGGCAAAGGTCTGTCACATCCCCTACACTCCCCAAAACCTTCGGGGAGTGTCTTGGTGGCTACAACAACAACAACATGAAGTTAATTGTATTGCAGATACATACATATGTGCATATATCTCCACTGTTTTCAGGCAGAATTGTAACTCCATTAGCATTTATATAGAACAAACAGTGCCGATTTATTGTAAAAGAGAGTTCCGGTTGCATTTCCGAACTTCAAAAAACCTTTTTGCGAGCCTATGCGAACGATTTTTAGATTGAGGAGGTTATCGCGAGGTGACAAAAGACTGACCAAAACGAAACCCAAAACGAATCAAAAGAAATTAAATAAGAAAAAAACTATGTTTTATTTTATTATTTTTATGTTATATGTACATATATACATAATTAACAGCAATAATTTCCACCAATTTTATTATCATTTTAATTTTAATCCTTTTTATCCTTTGAATTTGGGGCTTGTGAATGTAAATAAAAATCAGCTGTTTGCCAAAGCTGTTGAACTCTGCAAATTTTGTGTTCGTTTACCTCTTACGATATTTTTCTCTTGTGAGAGGATAGGTGACATTTTTCTCCAACATCTGGCTGTTGGAGGCTGCTGAGTAAATGCTGTTGGAGAAAGTACGCGAACAAATCTAAAATTAGAGAAGACATCGATATCATCGAGGTTGGCAAGATGATTCAGAATGAAACAGTGTTTCAATCTTCACTCGCTCTCAGAAATTTGTATGGAAAATGGCGAGGTTCGGCACTGGTCTCCGTGTCGAAACAAGATTGAGAGAGAAAATGCAGAAAAAAAGAGCGAAACACGTTATGTGGAGAAATGGTATAATAATTACTACGTTTATACGTTGGCAAATTCATGAAATGATTTCATGAATTTTCGCTGCGTAAACGAATTTTCATGAATTCAATTGTTCACGAAAATTATCCATGAATTTCGCTATCATTTCATGAAATTATGAAGTACAAGTCCGACAGCGCCAAACCAACAGCTGTTCATTGAGTCAAGGCAGATTTAACAGGTAGGTTAGGTGGCGAATTCAGAATGTCCAATATATTTTGTTATTGTAATTGGTAGTGTAATGTCAAAATTATATTTCGTCGTGGTTAAATTCTGAATTCGCTTGTGACTCGCGCATTCCCATTGGCCATGATATGAATTCGCTTAGATTTTGACATTAAAATCTACTTTTGTAAATAAAAAAAGTAGTTTCAGAATTCGCCACCGAGTCTACCTGGTAATTATGCCTTGACAGCTGATATCATTAGAACGTTGCCACTTTTTAAAAAAGCTGAATTTCATGAGTTATAGCCCCGACACATAGCATACGTCAATCCGTCTACGTCGACGTATGTGACTGACAGCGCAGTAAAATGTCGGCATTTAAACGTACGTCGTCACACGTACGACGGATCCGTCGCCGCAACGTACCGAAGTTGCCCAAAAGTCAACTTTTGGTATACGTCAATCCGTCGCTATGTCAGCTGATTGCTTTTGATTGTTAACCTTTAGCTACTCTTGAATTTCACTTTTTTTGCAATTTGCTTTTCGAGTTTTTTCTCATTTGTATAACATTCCTCCATAAAACAAAATGGTCAAGAATTATCAGGAGATGTGAAGTTACTGAAAACTGAATTTCAAGAGGGCAACTTAAAAGAGAAATTACAAAATATTCTAAAGAGTTAAATTTTTGCCACCACCTCTGTAGTTAAAGGTTAATCAAACAGCTGATTTGTGTATATCCGCCAACGTTTCCTATGTAGCGACCTCTCCGTCAAGTACGTGAGCTGTCAGTCACATACGTCGACGTAGACGGATTGACGTATGCTATGTGACGGGCAGCATTTATTAATAGGCCCGTCACATAGCATACGTCAATCCGTCTACGTCGACGTATGTGACTGACAGCTCACGTACTTGACGGAGAGGTCGCCACATAGGAAACGTTGACGGATATACATAAATCAGCTGTTTGATTAACCTTTAACTACAGAGGTGGTAGCAAAAATTTAACTCTTTAGAATATTTTGTAATTTCTCTTTTAAGTTGCCCTCTTGAAATTCAGTTTTCAGTAACTTCACATCTCCTGATAATTATTGACCATTTTGGTTTTATGGAGGAATGTTTTACAAATGAGAAAAAACTCGAAAAGCAAATTGCAAAAAAAGTAAAATTCAAGAGTAGCTAAAGGTTAACAATCAAAAGCAATCAGCTGACATAGCGACGGATTGACGTATGCCAAAAGTTGAGTGTTGGGCAACTTTGGTACGTTGCGGCGACGGATCCGTCGTACTTGTACCGATGTGCATTTAAATGCCCACAGTTTACTGAGCTGTCAGTCACATACGTCGACGTAGACGGATTGACGTATGCTATGTGACGGGCCTATGACGGTCCTATAAACGAGACCACTTTCCAATTCATGAAATTAAGAGTTCACGAATTCTGCCGTATAAACGCAGTAAATATAGGCATATGTCCCATTAACGTTAGGGCTATATATTTGGTAGCAAACCAATATATACCAAATACTAAAATATATCAATTATTTTACATCCTTAAGCCTTAAACAGATCCAACGTCGAGCCAAATATTGCCCCGTCGTAGCGTTCTATCACCATTTAAAAACACGGCCAGACTGGGATTCGAACGCGAGACCTTTGGCAAAGCGAAACGCCGAGACACCCCAACTTAATTTTTTGCTGTAGAATACGATGGCGTTTTCAGAAAGTGAAAGTTAGCTCTCGTTTTCGAGAAATTTAGGAAAGAAATTTCAGAGTTTCGAAGGTAATTTTTTTCCCGTCTATAAACTTTATTTAGGTTTGCATCCTTTTCCCGCATAAGGATTGTGACGGTTGTCTAAATTCAATGCCATCATTAGTTTCTCCACACTGGCTCCGGAATTATTACGCAGTTTTTAAATGAAGAAAATATATGCGTGTTTAAGGATTTTATATGTCCACATCTGAAGAATCGGTTGTATGGCAGCTATATGTTATAGTCACCCGATTTCAATTATATTCAAAAAAAAGTTAAGGTAATGCTAAAATATGGTCATGTAAAAAGTTTGGGCAATTTAACTCATAAACTGACTGAGTTATTAACAAAAAAGTCTAAATTGATGATAATTTTAACACGCTTTTATTAGTTTCACCTGTATGTACCTATGTATGTATGTATGTACGTATGTATGTATGTAATTTCTAACTGCTGTCTGAATATATGCAACATATTTACTAATGAGTTTAGGTTATAACCATCGCTATGTTCCAACAGATGGCGCGCGTGTATTTATATTTATACTCAGCTGTACTAGTACACAGAGTATTATAGTTTTAATCACATAACGGTGGATTGTAACAGAGTGAAATAATCGAGATAGATATAGACTTATATATATCAAAATGATCAGGGTGAAAAGAGAAATCGATTGAGCCATGCCCGTCCGTCCGCCCGTCTGTCCGTCCGTCCGTCCGTCCGTCCGTCCGTCTGTCCGTCCGTCTGTAAACACTCTAACTCGCGCAAAAATTGAGATATTTTGATGAAATTTGAAATGCAAGTTGGTATCGAGACTGGGACGGTTGGTATTGAAAATGGGCGAAATCGGACCATGACCACGCCCACTTTTCCTATATAGAAAAAATCGGAAATTTGGTATCTCAGTCACTAATATAGCTGGAGCGATGAAATTTTACCCACGTGTTGAGCTCAGGCCCCTAGGAAGAAATTTAATGAAATTTTGGAAAATGGGCGGTGCCACGCCCACTTATTAAGGGTCAAACATGGAAAGTTTTATATGTCATAACTCAGAAACCATTGAAGATATATCTATCAAATTTGGTACGCGTGATTTACTTACTTAGGCAAACGTTTGGACGGAAAATAGTTAAAATCGGTTGACGGCCACGCCCACTTTTATATATTTGTATTATAAAGTGACCTAATAAAAACATTTTAAGCCATATCTCTGTCAAATATAAAGATCTATCATTGAAATTTTGTCGCATGAGTCCAACTGTGGACATAAAACAAAAAACATAAAAATTCTGGAAAATGGGAGGTGCCACGCCCACTTATTAAAGGGCTAACATTGAAAGTTTTATGAGTCATAAATCAGAAACCGTTGAAGATATATCGATGAAATTTGGTACGCGTGATATACTTACTTAGTCAAATATTTGGACGAAAAATTTTCGAAATCGGTTGAGGGCCACGCCCACTTTTATATACGTATATTATAAAGTGACCTAATAAAAACATTTTAAGCGATATCTCTGTCAAATATAAAGATATATCATTGAAATTTTATAGCAGGAGTCCAACTGCGGACATAAAACGAAAAACACAAAAATTTTGGCAAATGGGTGTGGCACCGCCTCTTTTTATAAACAGGAATATACGAGATTTCTGAGCCCATAACTCGACAAATGATTTATATATAATGACTAAACTTGGTGTGTACACTTTTATTACTTGTGGTAATACATGTTGAAAATTTTAGCGAAATCGGTTGAAGACCACGCCCACTTTTATATATGGGTATTGTGATGTTTAGCGCAACGGCACAGACACACACACACTCACTTGTCTCTTTCGTTTTTTCTTTAGTTCAATAAAACAAATTCCTTTCAGTTTATTTTTTCTGTTCTATGTTTTATTTCTTTACACAAAATGTTTTAAAGTAATATATAGTTCAGTTATTTTTCTTTCTCTACACTTATTTTTTCTTTTCGCTATCACGCGTCTACCGCACAGCTCAAGTGTCAAAACTGAATAATCTTTTAAATGGCCGCCCGGCTTGTCATAAGCCGTACTCGCTATCCCTGCACTCATGTACTCGTTGCTTACATCGTTAGAGCTTTTTTGGTACATGAGTGCAGGGCTGCATTTGCCCAAATGTGGGTGCGTCTACGCGGCACTACACCTTCCCCCTTTGCGAAAAGGCAGGTCCTGGTAAATGGATCCGATTTACCAGGGCCTGTCTTTTGCATTACATTTATGGAAGGAAAAAAAAATTGTTTTGGGCGAGCGAGTCGTTTGGTTAGGGAATTCCACCCACTCCACAGGACTCGCTTGACCAAAGCAATTTTATAATTTACATTATCATTGAAAAATTTTTTCCATTTTCTTAATAATTAACTTATTGATTTTAATATTTTTTATTTACAAATAATAAATTTGATTTATGTATGTATGTGGTATAGGTTTACTTATATGTATATATTTATATGCTAATTATTAATTAACATATCATCTTATAAGTATGAATTCAAGGTTTCTTAACGATTTTTTTTTTTGTTTTTTTTTTTTCTCTTTTTGTATAAGTCTTAATGTGATGTACTACAAAGGAGTTATCTACTAAGATGAAAAAATCTACTTTACTAAAAAAAAAATCCTTAATAATTTACTTTCTGAATTCGGTTTTTATGTACCGTTTTAAGCTTATTTTTTGTTTGATCAAAAACAGTGACGTTCACACCGTCTACTGTTTTTACTACGTGAGGACCTTCATAAATATTTTCGTGTTTGAGTCTCGGCTCTTTTTGAATTAATACGAGGTCATTTTCTTTTAATTGTATTGGCCGGGAATTTTTGTCATATTGCTCTTTATTAGCAAGCTTATGTTTGTGAACTAGTTCTTTAACTAGTGCATGCGATTTTTGCATGCGAAATTTTGCTTCTTTGGCGTAGTTATCTGCATTATAAAGTGGATCTATTTCTGTTTTATTTACTTCATTTGGCAATGTGGCTTTTTTGCTAAAAACAAGCTCAAATGGAGTAAATTTGTTGTCAAAAACGGTATTGGGCGTAGTATTGTACCAAAAGGTAAAATACTTCAAATAAGTATCCCAGTCAGAAAAAGTTTCGTTTATGTATGCTCGTATGTATTCGTTGAATACCCTATGATTTCTTTCTATTGTACCAACAGTTTCATGGTGGTGCGCTGTTGAGAAATTATGGTCTATATTTAAAATACGAGTTAACTCTGAAAAAATTTCATTTTTATATTCTGTACCTAAATCCGTTCTAATGGTTTTCATTGTGCCATATACTAAAATAAAAGTTTCGAAAATTGCTGCGGCTACTGTTTTAGCACTTTTGTCTGGTATGGCTACTGTAATTAAGTATTTTGTCAGATCGCATATTATAGTAACAGCGAACTTGTTACCAAATTTGGATTCTGGCAAAGGTCCTATTGTATCTATTATGACTTGTTCAAATGGTTTGCTGGGTGTTGGCGTTATAACGAGATTTTCTTTTGTTTTTGGCTTAGCTTTGTTTAGCAAACATTTTTGGCAATTTTTAACAAATTTTGACGTATCACGCGTCATGTTTTTCCAAAAATATTTTGTACGAAGTTTAGCATATAATTTCTTTGCTCCGCAGTGTCCTCCGCTAATCGGATCATTATGGTAAATTTCTAGTAATTTTTGTTTCTTTTCATTATCGGTAACTGTTTCGACAGGATCGGTTAGCATGATTTCTAAAGTTTTTAAAATTTTATTGCCATGGACTTTAAATAACTGAATCGAAATGTAATTAAAAAATATATCATCTTTTGGCCATTCTAATATCTTAATGTTACGCTTGTTGGCTTCTAATTCAAGCCGCGAAAACAACTCATCGAAATTTGTTTTTTCGTTAACAGGCGTAAAATTAAGTAATTCTATCTTTTTATGTTTAAGATGCGCGCATATTTCTAAATTCAAAATGGAATTATTTTTATCGTATTTAATGTACGTTTTTACTCTCGGTATCTTTTTTAAATAATCGTACGAAAATTTATCATAAATATGTAACTCTATATTTTTATCTTTATTAATTGGTATTGCCGTTTCTTGTTGTTGTTTCAACTGTTTGGTTTTTGATCGCGTTTGTACCGTAAGAATGCTTTTTGTTGCATCTTTTAATTCGTTGATAGTAATGCGCGAAAGGGCGTCAGCTCCTACGTTCGATTTACCTTTAATGTACTCTATGGTGAAGTTATACTCTGAAAGTTCTAATCTTATTCTTGCTAATTTAGATGCTGGATCTTTCATGTTGAAGAGGTATACTAACGGTCTATGATCTGATTTTACCGTGAAATGTGTACCGTACACATAAGGTCTAAACTGTTTTATTGCGAAATGTATAGCTAACAACTCTAACTCGATTACTGGTTTTTTCTGTTCTGCATTATTAAAAGATTTTGAAGCATAGCAAATAGGTAAATCGTTGCCTTGATGATTTTGGCTTAGTATTGCTCCACACCCAGTTTTTGAAGCATCTACTGTAATGATAAACTGTTTGGAAAAATCTGGGTATTGTAATAATTTAGGTGACATTAGGGATGCTCTTAATGCACCAAAGGCTTCATCACATGTTTTGTCCCAGTTAAATTCGACTCTTTTCCTACTCAATTTGTTTAAAGGTGCTGCCAGAGATGCAAAATTCGGAACAAAGCGTCTGTAGTAGTTCGCAAAAGCGACGAAACGTCTTACAGCGTCTTTGTCCGTTGGTTTAGTGTATTTCCTGATTGCATCTATTTTTGAATCGTCTGGTAACAATCCTTTAGCTGAACATTTGTGACCTAAAAATGTCACTTCGGGTCTGAGAAAATTACATTTATTCGGATTTAGCTTGAGATTGAAAGATCTGCAAGTGTCGAAAACTTTATTCAAATTTTTAATGTGATGTGATTCGTTACAGCCAATGACGATAATGTCATATACATAAAGAAAAGCTACGTTGGATGGTACGCCTGAAAATGCAATAGTCATCATACTTGAAAACGAGTTTGGTGCAATATTCAAACCAAATGGCAATACTTTCCATCTATAAGCTCCGCGATCAGTAGAGAATGAAGTTATATCACGTGAATCAACATGTAAAGGTATTTGGTGAAATCCAGAAAAAAGATCTAAGGTGGAGAAATATTTGGCTCTGCCAAGATTGTCTAAAATATCGTCAATTCGTGCTAACGGAAATTTGTCAGCTATTAGCTTCTTGTTAACTGCACGAAAATCAACACACATTCTGTAAGCTTTTTCACCATTGATTTTCTTTTTGGGAACTAGTATAAGAGGGCTGTTATAGTTTGAATAACTTTCTTCGACTAAATCATTATCTAATAATTTTGTTACTTGCTTGTTTATTTCCTCTCGCTGAGGATATGGTAAACGATAGTTTTTCACATACACCGGCTCGGTGTCAGATACACGTAGTTTTTGCTCATAAAAATTGTTTAATGTCATTTTGTCATTGTTAAGTGCGAATATGTCAGCATATTGTATGCAAAGGTCTAAAAGTTCAGATGGATAATTTTTAGGAAATTGATTTTTTAAATTGAAGTGAGCTCGTTGATACGTTTCTCGTCTGTGTTTGTTTTATTAATAACATAGACGTGATAATTTGATAGTTTTTCCGTCCGAATGGAATTTTTCTTTACGAATTTTATGTCATTTGTGGTATTGATTAATTTTATTACTGGGTTGCCAGAATTAGCAATGCATCTTGCTGTAAATACTCCTTTTTGTATTTCTTGAGATTCAACGAAAAGTGGAGTCGTTGAGTGACCTAAGTCAAAAATTCGAAAAACTTCACACCTTGGTGGTATAATACACATATCGCTTTCTGTTCCGTGAAGGATTGGCATATTGACTCTTTCATTGTTTGCCCAGAATGAGATGCTATTATTTGAATAATTTATAACGCATTTGTTATATTTGAGAAAGTCTTTGCCCAATATACCATCTGATGGGATATTAAAATCATCATTTACCACATGTAAATTATGTCCGATGGGAATATTTGAGAAATGTAAGTCTATGTTTATTTTACCTAAAGTAG